>JAJHZJ010000244.1:4197055-6597055 GCA_023548195.1 Bettongia penicillata ogilbyi
ACTGATGTTGTTTGGCACCTGACCAATTGTTTCAAGCCTCTGTCTCTCCTGACATTTACAATTCTGTCCTCTTTAATTTCCCAGAATATCTTGGTAGAAACAATGATAAAGGATCATATGATCATAGAACTGCAGGGCATCTCAGAAACCGGCTGGTGTTTTATTTTACTAATTAGGAAACTGAAGACCACGCTGGTTATAAGACTTTCCATGTAATATCAGAAGCAGGATTTACACCCAGATCCTCTAATGTTATAATCACTGATTTTTTTTTTTAGTGTAACATGCTACTTCCCAAGAAGACTGCAAAACCTATTCTTTTTCCTCTAGGTTGTCAGTCATCTCTCTTACTAAACTTAGAATTTGGAAAATTTGATAACTCATTCAAATAATTTTAATTTATTTCCTCTATATTAAAATTGTTTTCTGTCCCTCGATGCTTTGAAAATGTTCTGTTTTCATTCCAGGATCAACATTCCAAATTTCAGTGTAAAATTTTGAATCAAAGTTGTCCGGATTAGCAAATGAAATTTTTTTTTTTTTTTTTAAAAAGTAGTGCCTTAGAAAAGCTGCTAGAGGGCACTAGTGTGTTAACAGAACCATGATAAGCTTTTGGACTCAAAATGAACCATTTTACTAGTTAGCTAATTGGCACTTGTTTAAAGAGTCAGATGTTTGGTGAACACTTTTCTCTCTCTTTCTGTTTGATGTAAGATAGCTGATGAGATAATTGAATTTATAACTTATAACAACTTATAATTCAAATCTTAATAGAAAAGACAGTAGTGGTAGAAAAGATAGATAGCTCAGAAGTATAACCACTGGCCTTAGACTAGCTTCATTCTACCGTCCTGAATGAAATTCTAGTGAGTAGGAAATTAATGCTGACCTCTTGTTGTCCTCGAGGAGGACCATGGCATTGGGAAGGCTATGCCATGACTTGTAAGTGAATTGAATTTAAGTGAGGGAGAGCTGTGCAAAGGCCTAACAAACAGGGGAAAGGAATGGCTGTAGTTTTGAGGTTGTATCCAACTCTATGTGACTCCCATGGACTTTATCCATGGGATAGCTGAGTGGTTTGCCATTTCCTTCTCCAATGTGTCCCCATTTTACAGATGAGGAATTGAGGCAAATAAGGGTTATGTGATTTGCCCAGGGTCATACGGCTTGTAAATGTCTGAGGCCAGGTGTGAACTCAGATCTTTCTGACCCTAGGCCTGGTACTCTATCCAATGCACCACATCCTTATATAGAAAAATAAATGACCAGCAAACTCATTTTCTTTCCTTTTAAAATGAGGGAATGGAGGGACTATATGACCTCTGAGATTTTTTCCATCTCTAAATCGGTGAATCTAAATTTAAAAACAATCATACAAATATCATAGAATAAAAGAAGAACTAATGTTTGTCTATTTTAAATTATAGTCAGAGAAGAAGGAGGGGAAGAAGGAGAATAGGGAGGAGGAGGAGAAGAAGAAGAAGGAAAAGGAGGAGGAGAAAAAGAAGCAAAGGAAGAAGGAGCAGGAGGAGAAGAAAGAGAATAAGGAGCAGGAGGAGAAGAAAGAGAAGAAGGAGGAGGAGGAGAAGGGGGAGAATTTTTGCCTCTACAATTTCCAGGAAAAAACAGTTTTAATGCAGTCTTGTGTTTATGCTTTTAGCAGTGTCCAATCTGAATCATATTAAAAGCATGAAATGTACGCATAAAGTGATGTGGACACTCAAAAAAACCCTGTAGTTTCTGCATCAAAATAAGTTCTTCCAAAAAATGTCCTTAGAAGACAGCACACATCCCCATATCAGGAAATCAGTCATATTACTTTAAAGTCTTATTTTATCCCGACTTGACCTCAACATCCTACTACTATTTCTGTTCTGGCTTCACATCTATCCCAGACAGTCAGCACTACCCTGGATCTCCACTTACTTCATATTCTTGACACAGAACCTCATGTTGCCACCATCAACCACCATCGTCTCTCCAAAACAACCTTGTATTTGCGTCATACGGTTGGTTGTTATCTTTGTTCTTGAAGAGGACCAAAATGACATCACCATGATAAAATCAAGTTTCATTGTGTCCAACTGTGACTGATCAGACCAATATGAGCTCGGAATGTTCTACCACAGGCTGTGCACAGATAGTTCGTGTGAACATTTGGAGTGGATTACTCCAAATTTGCACATCCTACATTTACTTTGTGCTGTCTCAATTTTACTTTGCTCAAAGAACACAGCACCCTTTCTGATGTGCATGTGCCATGCTGAGTGGTCCTATGCCGGTGTCTCCTACGTGGCACGATCTTGAGTTCTTGAGAGAGATCTTGAGAGTATGTTTGTGTCACTTCTTCTGACCACCATGTGATCGCCTGTCCCATGTGAGTTCTCCATAAAATAGTCTTTTTGGCAAGCATACATTTTGCTTTTGAACAACATGGCCAGCCCATTAGAGTTGCACTTTCTGAAACCAAGTTTGAGTGCTTGGCAGTTCAGCTCGAGCAAGGACTTCAGTGTCTGCTACCTTATCCTGCCAGGTGATCCTCAGAATCTTCCTAAGACAGTTCAAACAGAAGTGATTCAGTTTCCTGGCATGGTGCTAGTAGACTGTTCATGTTTCACAGGCATACAGCAGTGAGTTCAGCACAACAACTGTAGACCTTCAGTTTGGTAGTCAGTCTAATACCTCTTCTCTCCCAAACTTTTCTTTGAAGCCTCCCAAACACTGAGCTAGCTCTGGCAATGAGTGCATCAACCTCATTGTCAATGTGTACATCCCTGGAAAGTACACTGCCAAGGTAAGTGAACTTATCCACAGCATTCAAAACTTCTCCATTTGTTGTAACTGATGGTTCCATGTATGGATGGTGTGGTGGTGTCTGATGGAGCACCTGTGTTTTCTTGGTGTTAATTATTAGGCCAAAATTAGCACAGGCAGCAGAGAATTGATCTACACTTTGTTGCATCTCAGCTTCAGAGGCTGCATTGAGTGCACAATCATCTGCAAACAGAAAATCATGCACCAGCACTGCCTCCACTTTGGTCTTGGCTTATATTGGCTTATAGCCTTTTCAGATTGAAGAACTTACCATCAATATGGCAGTTGACCTTGATGCTGTATTCATTCACCAATATTTGTATCTATCTATATATCTATATACATATTTATATCTATATGTACATATTTATATCTGTATTTATATCTATATATATATACATATTGCCTCCCCTGATAAAATATTAAAACCATAATAAAAGTTGCTATTTCCTTTTTTGTTTTTGTATCCCCAATATTTAGCAGAGTGTCTAGAACGTAATAGGTGCTTAATAAAGGTGCTTGTGGATTGAATGACACTCAAAATCTCTTTTGCTACAAAATATATTCCCACGGGTGAAATCATAGATGGTAGCAATAGATAGAATGGTGGGCCTGGAGTTAGGAACACAAATTCAAATCTGACCTTAGATATTTTTTAGCTGGGTTATCCTGGGCAACTCACAACTTCTAATTGCCTATTTCCTCAACTATAAAATGAAGAAAATAATAGTATCTACCTTAGGGTTGTTGTGAGGAAACAAATGGAAAAATATTTGTAAAGCTCTTAGCCTCGCACTTAGCACAGTGCTTAATAAATACTTACTCCCTTCCCTTTTTCTCCTATCCAATATGTTTCATATTTTACCTGTTCTATACTCCTCCATCCCTAAGAACGAGTAAAAGCTGGTGTTCAAGAAACCACCCTGAGTATATACAGAAAACAAGAGCTTCAATAATGTCTTCCATGGAGAACATGCATATTTTAAGAACTAATGGAACTGGGGAGACGAGATGGTAGATTAAGCAGTGAAATCATTATAACTCCTAAATTCACCTCCAAACAACCACAAAATATTATCCCCAAACAAATCCTGGAACAGCAAAGCCAGCAAAGATGGGATAAAAACAGTCTTTTAGCCCAAGGAACTTAGAAGATTGGCAAGAAAAGTCTGTTTCATTTGGGTAAAGGGGGAACCCTATCTGAGACAGGAAGCATCCCAGCAAGACCCATCTCAGTAAACTAGTGGGAGATCCTGAGCCCCAGCGTGGCAGAGCAGGCAAACGCCAACACCACGAACCACCACATGTCTTAGTATACTAGCAGACTCCAGCTCTGAGAACCCCCACATGCTTCAGCATAGCCTTGGACAAACAGCTGCCAGTGGCCAGACCACCAAGTACTTCAGTAGAGCCCTGGAAAAATACAGAGGCAGCCCACAAACCCCAACACTAGGACTCCAGCTCAGCGCCAGGTAAGCTGCCAGTCCTCTACAGCCTCCAGCAGCACTAGCCACACCCCCCTTCACCTCCTCAGCACAGCACCAGACACAAGGGTCCCCTATGGGCTCAGGAGAAGACAACATCATCAGGTAAATATCCAGGTCCTGCAGTACCTATGCCCCTGGCACAAGAACCCTTTCCACCACAGGAGAGCTTAAATTTAAAAGAAAGAAAAAGGGCCAAAAAAGATGAGCAAAAAACAACAAAAAGAAAAGAATCTGACCAAAGAAAGTTATGGGAAGACCAAGACAAACCCAGAAGAGCACAACAATGTCAAAACATCTATGGCCAAAACCCTAAAGAAAAATGGGAAGTGTGACAGGAGCCAAGATGACGGACTAGAAAGACACACTTACACAGGGTCCTCCCCAAAGCCCATAAAATACCTGTAGAGAGGGACTCGCAACAAATTTTAGAGCAGCAGAAGTGGAGAACAACAGAGCAGAGGAGATTTCCAGTCCATGGTGACCTGAAAGGCCCATGGAAACGATGGTTGCACTGGACGCAGAGCCGAGTGTGGAGCTCAGCCCAGCCTTGGCCAAGCGATGGGCATGTGAGACTCTGGGAGGAGGACACTTCTGGGGCAGAATCTCCAGTCGCAGGGGCAGGTCCTCAGATCCCTTGGCCCATAGGCGCTAAAGGTCAGTCATGGGGTTTTATCAGCTGACCAGGAAGGGAGAAGGGCCTTCCCATAGCTCTGGCAGCAGGCAGCAGCCACAGAGCCTGCACAACAGCCCATACGGAAGCTCCATTGTTGGAGTGTAAAAACTCCTGGGGGAATTGAAGAGCTGAGTCTTACCTCAGCCCTGGGTGGAGGTCCTGGTGGAGCTGGTCTTTGCCTCAAACTGAATGGTGGCCCTGCCCATCCAGTTTATCTGAAAATCAGCCCCCAGTGCTGACTTGGCGGAACTGGAGGCCAAATGGCTGGGGAGGGGTATCTGCTAAGATTCTGGGCACAAAAATCCCTCTCTACGTCCAGACCAGTACATGCTTGATTGTGCCACCTTGGAGGAACTGAAATCTCACAGATTCCCAGAGTATACCCTATTCTTGACAAAGGACCCAAAAGTCAAGTAACTGGTTGGGAAAATGCCCAAAAAAGGGAAAAAAAATAAGACCATAGAAGGTTACTTTCTTGGTGAACAGATATCTCCTCCCATCCTTTCAGATGAGGAAGAACAATGCTTACCATCAGGGAAAGACACAGAAGTCAAGGCTTCTGTATCCCAAACATCCAAAATAAATATTCAGTGGGCTCAGACTATGGAAGAGCTCAAAAAGGATTTTGAAAATCAAGTGAGAGAGGTGGAGGAAAAACTGGCAAGAGAAATGAGAGAGACGCAAGAAAAGCATGAAAGGCAGGTCAACACCTTGCTAAAGGAGACCCAAAAAAATGCTGAAGAAAATAACACCTTGAAAAATAGGCTAACTTAATTGACAAAAGAGATTCAAAAAGCCAATGAGGAGAAGAATGCTTTCAAAAGCAGAATTAGCCAAATGGAAAAGGAGCTCCAAAAGCTCACTGAAGAAAATAGTTTTTTCAAAGTTAGAATGGAACAGATGGAGGCTAATGACTTTATGAGAAACCAAGAAATCACCAAACAAAACCAAAAGAATGAAAAAATGGAAGAGAATGTGAAATATCTCATTGGAAAAACAACTGACCTGGAAAATAGATCCAGGAGAGACAATTTAAAAATTATGGGACTACCTGAAAGCCATGATCAAAAAAAGAGCCTAGACATCATCTTTCATGAAATTATCAAGGAAAACTGCCCTGAGATTCCAGAACCAGAGGGCAAAATAATTATTCAAGGAATCTACCAATCACTGCCTGAAAGAGATCCAAAAAGAGATCCTAGGAACATTGTGGCCAAATTCCAGAGTTTCCTGGTCAAGGAGAAAATCTTGCAAGCAGCTAGAAAGAAACAATTCCAGTATTGTGGAAATACAATCAGGATAACACAAGATCTAGCAGCTTCTACATTAAGGGATCAAAGGGCGTGGAATAGGATATTCCAGAAGTCAAAGGAACTAGGACTAAAACCAAGAATCACCCACCCAGCAAAACTGAGTATAATGCTTCAGGGAAAAAATAGTCTTTCAATGAAATAGAGGACTTTCAAGCATTCTTGATGAAAAGACCAGAACTGAAAAGAAAATTTGACCTTCAAACACAAGAATGAAGAGAAGCACAAAAAGGTAAACAGAAAAATGGAAAGTGGTCTCAAGCCCAGAAAGAATTCATGGGAAAGCTCAAAAAGGAGCTTAAAAATCAATACAAGAAAGGCAGAAGAAAAATTGGGAAAAGGAATGAGAGTGATACAAGAAAATTATAAAAAAGAGAATCAACACCTTGGAAAAAGGAGAATTTGCCAAATTAACAAATAGAATCGATCAAATAGAGAAGAAAATAGAAAAATCCAACAATTAAAACAACTCCATAAAAGTACAACTAACCAAATAGAAAAGAAAGTACAAAAACTAATTGAGGAAAGGAACTACTTAAAAGAATTGGGTAAGTGGAAGCTAATGCCTCTGTGAGACATCAAAAATCAATCAAAAAATTCAAAAGTTTGAAAAAATAGAAGAAAATGCAAAATACCTCAGTGGAAAAACTATTGACCTGGGAAATAGACCCAGGAAAGACAATGTCAGAATTATTGGACTGCCTGAAAGCAATAATCAAAAGGAGGACCTAGATAGCATCTTTCAAGAAATTATCAAGGAAAGATGTCCATCTGATATTCTGGAACCATAGGGCAAAATTGGCATTGAAAGAATCCACCGGCCACTTCAGGAAAAAGATCCCAAAAGAAAAACTTCAAGTAAGAGGATGAGAAGAGAGGATGCGGGAAAACTGGGACACTAATTCACTGTTGGTGGACTTGTAAACTGATCCAATCATTCTGGAGAGCAATTTGCAACTATGCCCAAAGGATAACTAAACTGTGCTATTCTTTGATCCAGCAATACCATCTCTGTATTCCAAAGAGATCATAAAAAAGAGAAAAGGATCTACATGTGCCAATATATTTATAGGAAAACTTTTTTTGTGGTGGCAAAATATTGGAAGTTGAGGCGATGCCCATTAACTGGGGAATGACTAAATAAGCTGTGGCAAATGCATGTACTAGAATACTGCTGTGTAATAAGAATAAGCAGATTTCAAAAAGTCCTAGAAAGATTTATGTGAATTGATGCAATATGAAATGAGCAGATCCAGAAAAATAAGGTACACAGTATCAGCAGCATTGTAATGACCAACTCTGAATGACTCAACTCTTCCCAGAAACATGATGATTCAAGACTAGTACGAAGGATTCATGAAGGAAAATGCTATCCACATCCAGGTACTCTGAATGCAGATCAAAGCATATTTTTTTCATTTACTTTATTCTTTTTAGTGATTTTTCTTTTTGATGTTTCTTCTTTCACAACTATAACTAATATGAAAATGTTTTACATGATAGTACGTGTATAGTCTATATAAAATTGTCTACCATTTTCAGAAGAGGGGAGGGAGCAAGAAAAGTTTGGAACTAAAAATCATTTTAAAAAAATACATATTTTTATTTACTTATTTATTTTTTAGTTTTCAACATTCACTTCTTTAAGATTTTGTGTTTCAAATTTTTTCTCCCTCCTTCTCTCCCTTCCCCCCTCCCCAAGATGGCAAGCAACCTGATGTAGGCTATACATGTACAATCATCTAAAAATATTTTCGTATTAGTCATGTTGTGAAAGAAGAATCAGAACAAAGGGGCAAAATCATGAGAAATAAAAAGTGAAAATATATACTTTGATATGCATTCAAACTCCATAGTTCTTTCTCTGAATGTAGATAGCATTTTCCATTGTGAGTCTTTTGGAATTGTCTTAGATCATTGCGTTGCTGAGAAAAACCAAGTCTATCAAAGCTGATTATTGCACAATGCTGCTGTCTCTATGTATAGTGTTCTCCTGGTTCTGCTCACGTCACATGGTACCAATTCATGTAAGTTTTTCCAGGTTTTTATGTAATCTTCCTGCTCATCATTTCTTATGGAACAATAGTATTCAATTACATTCATATACCGTGACTTGTTCAGCCATTCCCCAAATGATGAACATCCCCCACAATTTCCAATTCTTTGCCACCACAAAAAGAACTGCTATAAGTATTTTTTGTGAGTCCTTTTCCCTTTTTTTATGATCTCTTTGGGATACAGACCTAGAAGCTGTATTGCTAGATCAAAGGGTAGGCACAGTTTTAAAGCCCTTTGGGCATATGGAACTCAAAATCTTGTAAAAATGAATGCTAAAAATTGTCTTGACATGCAATTGGGAAAAAAAAAAAGAAATACTGCTAACAAAAGAACCAATGGAATCTTGGGGAATGGTTTGAACTGTCATTCTTGGGAGACTGTTGACTGATGATTGGAAAAAAGAATAAAAAGACAGAAAGGTTTAAGAAAATTCTTTCCTCAGGGAACAGATTTAACTGTAACAAAAGAACTTTAAGACTATTAATAGAAAAGAGACTTCAGTTGGCATCTGGGCAGATTAAATAGTCGGCCTCTCTTTTTAGAACTGAGGAGTCAACAGTCATTGAAATAATTAGAGGTGATTATGACTGTACATATTTGTCTTATTGTTTGTGATACTACTAATAAACGTATAACCAGTACCCTTGATATTTATTTAATGTAGTTGATGAAGGGATTTGAGACTGTGAGCTTCTTAAAGTCAGAGTCTGTGTTTTTGCCTTTCATTGTATCCCTGGGGATTAGTGTAATGCCCAACACATAGTAAAATGTTAATAAATGCTTGTTGAGGATGAGAACTTAGAGAAAAGTGAGCAAAAACTTATGGAGAAAGAGGTTTCTCCAATTTGTTTAATAAATAAATACTAATAACATGGAATGGGAGTTCAGGGAAAATTGATTGAGAGAGGTTGCAATTGTAGTATGAGGAAATTGTCAAAACACCCTTGAGAAATGACTGAATAAGTGGTAGCATATGAGTATGATGGAAAACTATTGTGCTGAAAGAAATGATGAGGGGTGTTGTTTCGGAAAAAAAAAATGTCAAGACCTGTATGAACTGAAGTTAGATGAAGTGAGAGGAGCTGAGAGATCATTGTACACAGTGATAGCAACGTTATAATGACGAACTGTGAAAGACATGACTACTCTGTTCAATACAGTCATCCAAGACAATTCCAAAGATCTCATGATGAAAAGCCATCTGCCCCCAAAGAAAGAACTGACGAACCCAGCACCAAGTAAAGTATAATCTTCTGGCTTTCTGTATTGTGATTATTTTTTGCAATATGGCTAACATGGAAATATGTTTTGTATGATTTCATATGTAAAACTGACATCATTTTGCTTGCCTTTTCAGTGGGTTAGGGAGGAATGGGAGGGAGGGAAAGAATTTGGAATATGCTTTAAAAAGAAAAGAAAGTTAAAAAATAAATAATAATTTAAAAAAGAACACTCACAGATGTATAGTATGTCTATTTACATATTTTGTTTTAGTTGAGGGCAGATTATGATCTCTAGGAAATAACAGAGGGCTGGAAGTCCACGAATCTTTGTAGCTCAAGGCTCACCCCAGCTTCTCTTCTCTTTCAGCATTCTCTGCCTCGTTATTTATATTACTTCCATGACTTCAATCATCATCTTTTGGCAGATGACTCTCAAACAAGCCATCTCCTCCTTCAGAAAGTCCCTGTTGCTGCTAAGGACACCTCTATTCTCCCTATCACTCAGGCTCCCAATGTGGGTGTCATCTTCCACTTCTCATTTATATTCATCCCACTATAACCAATCTTCTGCCAAGTCTTGTTTTTTTTTTCTGTACAACATCTTACATATACATCCTCTCCTCACCACTCACACAACCACCACCCTGTTCTCAGCCCTTATCTTCTCACACCTGGAGTACTGCAATACCCTCCAGCTTAGTCTTCCTGACTCATCTCTCTCGACTCCAGTCAATCTTCCACTCAGTTGGGAGAGTGATGGCAGGTCTGACCATATGACTCCCCTTAGTAAAATCTGCTTTCTCCCCTTGGCTCCAGGATCAAAGACAGATGCCCATTTGTCTCTTCCCAATCCCTCTCTTTTCTTCCATTAGTCTGTAAGGGCAGCGCACTGTCTATTGGATCTTGTACGTATGTATCTATGTATTTCCGGTGCTCTGCACAGTGTCTGGTACATAGCATTCATTTAATAAATGTTTATTAACTAATTGATCACCTTTCCAGCTTTTTTACACTCCATTTCCCTCCAGATATTTTATGACACAAGCCTACATGCTGTTATTTACACTTAACACTTTTCATACTTTTCCACAGCTGGAATTCTCTTCCTCCCTTCCTTTCTTCCTGCCTTCCTTCAAGTCTCAGCTCAAACTCCACCTTCCACAAGACTCCCTTGTTGTCCTTCTTCCCACTTCTACCTCATGCCTTCCTTCTGATATTACTTCCCATTTATATTACATCTTTACATAAATACATGGTATGTACATCTTTCATTAGAATATGAGCTCCTTGAGAGCAGGGACCATACTTTTGGCTTTTTTTATCCTTTGGCACTTAGAAGAGTGCCGGAAACATGAAGACAGCTAAAAAATTCTTGACTGACTAATCTAGTCCCAATCACTTTCATGAAATCCAGTCCCCTGTCTCCAGTTTCCCACTTTTTGTTTTCACTGTTCAGTCATTTCAGTCCTGTCCAACTCTCAGTGACCCCATTTGGAGTTTTCTTGGCAAAGGTACTGGAGTGGTTTTACATGTCCTTCTCCAGTTCATTTTACGGATGAGGAAACTGAGACAAACATTTGCCCACATTCACACAGCTAATACATGACTGAGACCAGATTGAACCTCGGGTCTTCCTGACTCCAGGCTTGGCATTTTATCCACTGCACCACTTAGCTGTCCCAAGTATCCCAAGACCAACTGCCTCGTTTCCCATCAGACATCTCTAAATGGATGACCCATTAGTACTTAAAATTCAAACATGTCCAAAATTACAATAATCTTCCCCTTACAACCTGTTTTCCCATTTCTCTCAGTTCTCCTCTTTCTATTCATGGTATTAAACTCTTCCTTCTCACCTGGTCTCAAAACCTCAGAATCCTCTCTGACTCTTCCCTCTCCTTTTTTAGCCCATATTCGATCAACTTCCAAGTCTTATTGATTCTGAAATAGCTCTTGCATGTATATCCTCTCACAGCTTGCTACCACTCTAGTTTATGCGCTCATTGCCTCTTGTTTGGAGCTATGACTATATCCTTCTTACTGATATCCTTGACTGTCTTCTCCTTTCTGAAATCCTTCATACGCAGAACTGCCAAAATAATCTTCCCAG
This sequence comes from Bettongia penicillata ogilbyi, assembly GCA_023548195.1. Classification (NCBI taxonomy): domain Eukaryota; kingdom Metazoa; phylum Chordata; class Mammalia; order Diprotodontia; family Potoroidae; genus Bettongia; species Bettongia penicillata. Next base: position 4,208,731 of record JAJHZJ010000244.1, read on the forward strand.
TATTCAATCTGACTATGTAACTCTTTCTCAAAAAGAAAGAAACAAAAAACCCAAAAATCTTCTGTAACTCCCTATTACCTCTAGGATAAAATATGAAATCCTCAGCCTGGCATTTAAAAGCCTTTATAATATGGCTCCAACCTACATTAACAGCGTTACTTCACATTTCACCCCTTCAAATGCTAACTATTCCCAAATAAAAAGGCTACTATCCATCCCTAGAATTCACTATGCAATCTCCCACTTCTATGCATTCATACATATGATCCCCTTCTCCCATTCCTGAAACTCACTCTCCCAATTTCTTTAAACTGAAATCCTTCTCTTCCTTCAAAATCTAAGTCTTGTGTCACTTTCACCATGAAGTCTAAACCAAGTTCCCCGCCACCACTCAAAAAGATCTTTTTTCAACTTTTGTCCAACTTTTTCCTTTGCCCTTATCAGAACCTTCTGTGTATTTTCCTTATTAGTGAACATGTCATCCCATATATTCTGTTATAAGATCCTCGAGAGTAAGAAATGTATCATTGTTAAAAATTGGATTACTCAAAGCCTAGAATAGTGCTTTGTATATAATGAAGCTTAATAAATAATTTTTGAATGAAATCAGATTGAGAGCTGAGCTCTAGCCTGAATTTTGCCCATGACTCAGTGATTGCCTGCAGTGTGTGTAGAATCATTCCAGGTGCTATCAACAGCACAGAAATGTGAGATTGACTCCCTGGTGCTCTTGATCAATCAAGAAATGAATAAATTTTTCTAATCACCTACTGTAAGTCAAACACATAAATTTTAATATTTCAATGATTTCACCGGAGATGCACATCCTCCCATAATGATCAATGCCTTTTTTATCTTGTGCAATTTGGATTCATGTCATGAAACAACAAAGAAGAAAATATCATATATTTGGGCACCAAATATTGATTTTTAAAAAATGATTAATTATGTTTTGCCAGTCGTTAGAACAATGAACAGTGAGTATATATATATATATACACACACACACATGCACACACATATGTTATAACAAGGTGCTAACTATAGCATAAGGAGAAATTCAAAGGAAAGGAAAAGATGTTAATGCCAGCTGGAGCAAAATGGTTGAAATTTGAAAGACTTACTAATCTTGGTGAGTATCCTAACAACTTATATCTACTACACCCCCAGTTTACAACTATTTGGGGCACAGTGCCTAGCATGTTTAATTTTTCAAGTTTCCAAGAACCTTTACCATTTGTCTAAGATTATCCAGCTTGATTTTAGAAGATTATCCTAAAGTGAGTGTCCTTTAAAGTACTGGTAAGAAAATGGAAAGCTTTCTTAATTTGACAGGGATTTCACTATTACTTAAAATTTGGCTCTAAAGTAACATTCCAGGAAAACAGAAAAAAGTCTCTGCAAAAAAAAGTATTTACAATCATGAACAAAAAATGATCCAAAGACACTGTGCAAAAAGATTGTCTTTTTCAATCAGAGACTGAAGATACAAAAAGCAGAAGCTGAATTTATATCACCTTGCCATGTATCATCATGTTCTACTACACCATGTACAATGAAGCTATATTTTGAGTTATATTAATCATTGTACAACAGAGTTGTATGTTTATATATATATATATATATGTGTGTGTGTGTGTGTATAAATATATAGTCACTTCGAGAAGAAAGAAATGAATATCACCAAAAGAAAGAGAAAGGAAGGAGGGAGAGAAGGAAAGAAAGAATGAAGGAAGAAAAGAAAGGAGACAGGAAGAAAGAAAGAAAAAGAGACCCTCATTCTACGGTCCAGCTAAACCGTCGTCTTGCTGTCCCTCACACAACATCCCATTTCCTGTCTCCTTGCATTTTCCCTGGCTGACCCCATACTCAGAAGGTATTTCATCATAACATATACCAGAGAAACATTGGCTCCCTTCCAAGCTTCCCTAAAACACCTACTTGAGACCTTCTCCCAGTTGCTAGAGCCTTCCCTTTCTACCTTCTACACCCTCCCAAGTTAACTTCCTCCTTTGAATCCACAGTGCCTGGCACATAGTAGATAATAAAGGCCTATTGATGGATTTTATAGCTACTTTTTCACATTCTCCTTAAGTAAATTAAAGATGAAGAACACAATATGTGTATTTGCATTAACAGAATGAAAAGTGCTTGCTGAAAGTTCAGTGATATTTTGTCAGCAGTTTAATATGAACCATATAGGAAAAACATAGCACTTGAGAAGTATTTTGCAATGATAGCAAAGTTCATATTTTATAGCACTCTGAAGCATTCATATTATGTGTTACAAAATTATATACATTATTTCAGTAATAGCTACTAAAAGAATGCTTTTGTGTGCTTTTAACACCCCAGGATTATTAACATCTTCTCATTAACAAACTTAGATTATAACCTTCCATTTAGTGGATGCTTGAAACAATTGTGAAAGGACTAATTACTGTGAGTAAGCGCCTATGCTATCTGCTGGGGATTAAAAAATACAAAACAGTCTTTGCCCTGGAGAAGTTTATATGACGACATGATGAATCACAGAATTTGAGATTTGGAAGGATCTTTGCTGTTATCTAGTCCACCCACACACCCAAAGGTATCTTTACTATAACGTATTTGGTAAGAAGTCATGTAGTTTCAGCTTCAAGACTTCTAAGGAGAGAGAACACACTTAATCTAAGTAATCCATTCCTCTGTTGGACAGATGAAATTGTTAGGAAGTTTTCTAACATTTGGTGTAATTAGTGTCTTTGAAATATTCACCCATTATCCTGGTTTTACTATTTGTGGAAAACAGAACAAATATAATCTTTCTTCTTTTTAAATTATATTTTACTCATTTTTATAACTAAACCTAAGAAGCACCAAATAAAAGAGAAATTTCTGCATATACAGAACAGAAAAAAGATTGCATATGAAACCATATAATTCTACACAACTTTTTCTCTTTTTCTCTCTCATTTATCCTACCCTGACCCCTTCCCCAAATAGAGAAAGAAGGAAAAATAGGATCCCTGTTTCACACTTGTATAGTCAAGCAAACCAAATTTCTACTTTGACCATATCCAAAAATAATGTCTCTTTCTGCACTCTTTGTCCTTCATTTCTCCATCAGAAAGTAGGCAACATTTTAAAATTGTGATACCTCTGGAATCATGGTTGGTCCTTATGCTGATCAAAAGGGCTATTGTCTTTATAATATTGTTGTTATATAAATTGTTCACTTGGCTCAGCTCACTTCACTCTGTATCAGTTCATACAAGTCTTCCCATGTTTCTCTGGAACACTTCCTTCATAATTTTTTGCACACAGTATTATTCCATTAGGTTTATGTAACTTGGTCAGGCTTTTCCTAGCTGATAGGGACCCCTAGTTTGCAATTATTTGCCACAGAAAGATCTATATTTTTTTGGTAACATTTAGAGTCTGTTTTGCTTAGGATAAATTCTTCCCTTAATCTAGTCTTCCTATTCTCCCTTCTCTCTCTTCCCTTTACCCTCCTGTTTTTCTGTTAAGGGAAATGTATTTCTGTATCAAACTGTGTGTATGTTTTTCCATTTTTTGACTAATTTAGATGTAAGATGCAAATGTATGTAAGATCAAACTGTGTGTGTTTTTCCCTCCTTCGACCAATTTAGATGTAAGATGCAAATGTCAGCCGCTTGCCTTACCACTTTCTCGTTATTTATAGAGACATGTATTCTGTACCTTGATTATATAGATTTTCCTAACTTTCCTCTCTCTTTCCCCCTTAAGATAGAGTTCATAAGGATACCTGTATCATCTCCCCATATTAGGATGTAATAAGCAGTTGATTCTTGCGTAGTAGTTTATTCATTCATGATTACCTTTTTATGTTTCTCTGTTCCTATGTTTGTATTTGTATAGACAGCTCTGAACTGTGTACGTGACATGATTGGAAGTCCTCTTTTATTAAAGGGCACATTTTTTTTCTCTTCTAAGATTATATTTTGGCTTCCTGGGTAAATTAATCTTGTCTGAAAGACTATTCTTTGCCCTTAGGAATATCCTATTCAAAAGCTCTTTTTCTTCCTGGTGGTGGCTGCTAAATTGTGTGGTGGTCCTAACTATAGCTCCTTAGAATCGGAATTTTTCTTTACAATGGTTGCAGTGTTTTTTTCTTTGATCTGGAAGTTTCATTTTGAAATTTCTTTCAGGAAGTGACGGATGGATTCTATTTCACTTTGCCCTCTGGCTTTAAGAGATCTGTGCAGTTTTCTTTTAATATTTCTTGATACGCTAAAATATTCTAACATTAATATTTTAACATTTCTTGAAATATATTGAGACTTGTTTTGGTCATGGTTTTGGGTAATCAAATGATTCTTAAAATTCCTCCCTTCAATCTATTTTTCAGGTAAGTTGTGTTTGCTGTGAGATACCTTACATTTTCTTCTATCTTTTGGCTTTGTTTAATATTTCTTTTTGCCTCATGGAATCATTCTCCACTATTTGGTCCTTTCTAATTTTCAGAGAGTTTGTTGCTCGGGTAAGATTTTGTGTTTCTAATGCCAAATTATTTATTCTTTTTTCAATTCTTTTGTCCATAAGTCTCATTTTTTTTCTTCTAGCATTTCATTTCATTTATAAATGCACTTTTATGACTTCTTTAAATGCTTGCCTCATTTCTGCTAGGAATTTAGTTGAATTTTGTATGTAAGTTGCATTTTTCTTTGAGACTTTGCTTGTAGATGTTTTAGGATTATTCTCTTTTTGGGGGTTTGTATTTTAAGTATATCTGTTACCACATTATCTTTTTACAATGGAACTCTTTTCTGTTTGTTTGTTTTTCCATTCTTCTAGTCTATTTCCTGACTTGGGGCTTGATGTTAGAATCAGGGTCTGCACACTTTTGGAGGAAATGTCTGAGCTGTTACTGCTTTCTTGGAGCATTGAATGTTATGCTATTTCGGAATCTCAGGGACACCTGAGTGGGAACCACCGTATTTAAATGCTGCTAAAGTAGTCTATTCTAAAGCAGTCTTTTTGCTGATCCCCTGATTTTAGGTCTGCAAGTTTCTGACCCGTTGGGTTTGAGCAACAGGCCCATGAGCCTGCCCCATTTGGAGTTCTAGTAGACTGTTAATGAATTCAGTCAGAATCAGCCAGCTGGCAAACTCTGCTGGTTTAGAGTAACTACGAGCTTCTTCCTGGTTTAGGATTTCTTCCTTCTTTATTACTCTTGAAGTTTCAGTCTGGGCTATAAGGTGGAACTGAGACCTCATCTGCTCTTGTGGTCAGAGCAACACAGCTGCTGCTTGCTTCTGAACTTACTCATTGCTTGGTATGTAGCCTGGGCTCCATAAGCAATTACTACTCCCTTTCTAACACCACCCCTCAGTGCAATTTTTGTCCTTAGGTCAACACGGATCTATGGCCCAGAGCTTACTGTCCTTGCACCTGTTCCTGTACTCTAAGCCTTGTTAAACCCCTCTGTGCTGGATCTGGGACCCTAGTCTCTCCTTAGCCAGACCCCTTCCCCAGGGTTCACACTGGTTTTTCTATCTCTCCATGCTAACCTGGACTGGAAGAATGACTCAGTGTGGATTTTCCTCGAATTTCTCTGGAGTATTTGTCTGAAGTATTTTCTAGTTCTATTTAGAGAAGCTGTAGGGGTGGGGTAGGGAGAATATATAGAGAAGAAAGAGTTCACCAATTGGGTTGCTGTGTGGGGAAAAAAAATCACTTGGTAGTATTAGTGATGAGTCTGAGGGTGAGCCCCTCCAAATCAGTTGGCCTCATCCTATGATGAGATATAGTGTCCAATATTATGTGCTACTTGAAACCTTTCAATATTATAGGGCCTCTCAGTGCTTTGGCTTCTTGACATAGCCTTTGAGACCCTACCATCACATCACCAACACAATGAGGCATCGGAGGAGGACTTAAACAGAGGGACTTTTAATAGAATGGGAACATAGTGTTAATATTTTAATACATTTTTACATATATTATATGATGTAAAAATTGCACAAATTGGAATCTACATATTAACCAAAGAAGTTATCTATTAGTAACAAGTGTTCTTTCATACACTACTTTTATGTATACATGTTGTCTTCTGCCCATAAAATGTAATCTCCTTGACAGCAGGAACTATTTTATTTTTTATCGTTAGTGTCTCTGGATCAGAACTGTTATAAGATTTATTTCCAGCCTTGTCACAACACTTAGCTGAGTTCTGGGTTCCATTTGAACAAACAGAAAACTTGAACTCCTTCCTTTTCCTTACCCACCTCATTGCCCTTTAAGTGTCAAAAAGTATAATGTTGTTAGAACGTATGCCATATTGAATTTGACGGGAGAAGAGCTCTTCTGTGAGTAGCATTTAGTGACCAGTAATCTGGTCAGTACTGTATTTGAAAATGCTTCCACTTTAAGTCGCTAGCCTTACATGATGTTTACTGCTGAATTTCATGTGTCTTATGAATTTTGGGGAGGTGGCTGGGGCTAGGAGGGACCACCCAGTTCCTCGATTCTATAGATTTTTCTCATCTGTTGCTCTAAGAGGTTAAGGACTTGCCCAATATCACACAGCTAGTTGTCAGCAGAGATGAGATAAGAATGCAGGTCTCCTTATATCTGCCAATCTTTCCTCTACACCATGTTACTTTTCTTGCATGTATAAATATTATCCTTTTATTGTCTTGAAAGTGATGAAAATTTTCCTTTTTTCCTTATTTGATTTTGATTGCTTAACATGTAAGTTCTATATTTGAATAAGCAGATAGATGGCTCTGTGGATAGTGTGTTGGATCTGAAGTCAAGGAAGCCTTGAATTCCAGGCTCAGACACTTACTAGTTAAGTAACCATTGGGAAGTCGTTTGACCTCTGTTCATCTCAGTTTCCTTATCTGTAAAATAGGGATAATAATAGTATCTAACTTATAGGCTCATTGGGAGGATAAAATGTAATATTTGTAAAGCCCTTTACAAACTTTAAATTGCTAGGTAAATGCTAGTTATAATCATTATATAACTATATAGTATCTTTATATCTCTTTAAAAAAACAAAAATGTTTGAACAAGGCTTTAAAACAAGGGTCAAAAACCCAAATACTTTGGCCAGCCTAGACTGGTATTTTTTATAGCCCTTTCTTTATAATTTTCCATATTTATTTTAATATTCAGTGGCTTAAAGACCACTGAATTAATATTAACAAATTAATGTTAAATGTTGCAGGAAAACATGATATAAAAATAGGATAGAGAATCAATATGTGATTTCATTGAAAGAGGGAATTCCCATATATGGAAATTTCCTCTATGCATGAAGGTCATGCCTCCTCTACAATTTTAAAGTTTAAAGAAATGCCTTGAGTAGAGGGAGCAAGCAACTTGCTGAGGCTAACACAGACAGTATAGAGCAGACAGAATTTGAGCACACAGGTCTTGAAGCAATTCCTTATCCACTATCCCATGTCACCTCATTAGACATTTGCTGGCAAGTAAAAACTATAGTAAAATGACAAATGTTGGTAGGGCTTCGGGAAAAAAAAATCCCATTAATGCACTATTGGCAACATTGAGAACTGGTTCAGTCATTCTGGAAAGCAGTCTAGAACTATGCCCCAAAACTCACTAAACTGTGATTTCAATCCAGCAATAATACCATCATTAAACCCATATCTCAAACCGATCAAAGAAGAAAAATATGACCTACAGCTATATCTATCTAGTAAGTATATAATGGTGGCAAAAACCTGGAAACTATGGGGAGGAGCACCATTGGGAATGGCCTAACAAATAATGGCATATTGATATATGGAATACTATTGTACAGTTAAAATGATAAAATATACAATTTCAGAGAAACTTAGGAAGAACCATAAGAACTAATACAGAGTAAACTGAGCAGAACCAAGAAACAGTTTGTGTAGTAACAACTGTAAAAACAAACAACTTTGAAAGACTTCTGATCAATGCAATGACCAATATGAGTCTAGAGGACCCATAATGAAGCAGACCACTTACCTCCTCACAGAGAGACGACAGGTTCAGGATACAGAATGAAACATAGCCAATATGGGAATTTGTTTTTGCTTAACTATGTATATTTATTACAGTCTTTTTTTTTTTTTGACTCAGAAGAGGTGAAAGAGAAAAAAACCCCCAGATTTTAATTAAAAATAAAAGCTATAATAGCTGATTATCTCCACTCTCTGATTCTTACAAAAATAAGGAAAACTTACCTAATAAATTCGGAAGAGCTTATTTGTCCAAGAAACTAACAGATAAAGAGCTTACTTGGTACAGATGAAAGACTAATGGACTTGACTTTAATCCTACTTTACCACTAACTGGCTGAATGATCTTGGCCAAGTTAAGTTCCTTGGGCCTCAGTTTCCTTATCTGTCATATGAGGGAGTAGAATTAGAGGATTTCCAAAAATCTTCCAAAACTAAAAATCTGTAAATCTATTTTTAAGTTTTGCCCTCCTCTGTGCGCCTGGGTTTGAAATTATCCAACATATGTGCAACTTAGTTTACTTTTTTAAAAATAGAACCTAGTGCTGGAAGGGCCATAGGATCACAGATTTAGAGCTGGAAAGGACCTCAGAGGCTTTGCAATCCAATCCTTTTGAGGAAACTGAGGCAGAAGGAGGTTAAGGGACTTGCCCAAAGTCACACAGGTAATAAGCATTGGAGGCAGAATTTGGGCTTGGGTCCTCTAACTCCAGAGTTCTCTGTACTAACTCAGGGGTTACTGAGTTTAACCCCTTCATTTTAGAGACCAAGAACACCCAGGTTTTAAGTGGCACAGTTGAGATCACAACTCAGGCTCATGACCACAGTGTCAATACTCTCTTTTTTGACATACTGCTTCCCCCAGATCACTGCTCAAGCCAAACGTGTTTGTTTTTTCAAAGTATTGAAGTAGATATAAAATGTACTACTTTGTTCATTCCTAAATTCACAGATATGAAATAACAAAAGACTGTTTAAAGAAGGGAAAAAGAGTATTGGATTTAGAACCAAATGGGGGAAGGGGAAAGGAATAAGTATTTATATAGCATCTACTTTATCAGGCACTATACCAAGCACTTGACAAATATAAGGACCTTGGTTTAAAACGTAACTTTGCCATTTATTGTTTGTGTGACCTTGCGTAAATCATTAAATTTCTCCTGACCTCGATTTCTGTAAAATGAAGGGGTTGGATTAGATGGTCCCTTTTAGCTTTAAATCTATGATCCTATTAACATACATGTTATCCGTAGGAACAGATCATAGTCTGTGTATGGTTTATGAAATACACAACACTTAACAACTGAGCAAACATAAAATTTTAAAAAATATATCACGTATCTATCAATTTCACTGAAGACATTAATTATGAATAAGAAAATTCAGTTAAAATATGTATATATTTATAAACCTGAAATCTATTAAGACTTTAAAAGGTGAACAAATAATTTCTGGAAGAACATTGCATTTATATTGTTGTTATTATTTTATTTAGCAAAGACAGCATGACAAAATAGACAGAGGGAAAGCCTTGGAGTCAGAAAGATTTGGGTCCAAGTAGTGACTGACATATGCTAATGACTTTGTAAGCCATTTAAGTTTCTGTGTCCCAGGTAACATTCAAAGAAGACTAAACATTTACTTGTCAGTTTCCAAACTGCACTGGTGAATGGTTTCATACTGGGAGTCTCCTATACCAATTAAGTCACAGATACGGCGCAGCAAATTACAAATGGGTATTTTCCAGTTATATGAGCAATTACATTATAGGTTATTCCACCCAAGTTCATTAATAGTTACACTGTCAATCGCAAAGGAATGTGCTCTCAATTGGAGGATGACAGATAATTGTCAGTCATCGTCAGCTAATAGGCCTCAGGCAAGAGATTGTGTTGCTATCTCTTTTCCTGACCCACAGAAAGACTCTTTATGCTAATAATTCTCAAGTTTTTTTTTTTTAAATGGCTAGGCACCAAGTTTAACCATTCTCTTGAACAATAGCTCAAATTTTATTTAATAGACTCAAAACGTTTCTTTGATAGTGAACATCACTGAAACTGATGGGTCTTTAATACTGCTTGGCTTACCTGCAGACATAAAGACTTCCTTGGTTTTTACTGAATGGGCACTACCAACATTATAAAATAGGCCTCATTATGAAGATATGTGATTTATATTTCAGCAGTGAACCAGTTTCACTTGCCACTGAGCTTGAGTTTTACCTCTCTTATCCAGTGAAAGAAATATCAAGACCATTAGGGAAAATGTCAGCATAAACTTACTTAATTCTAGTAGCACATTTCATCCAAGTTTAAGTAACTGGAAAAATATGTCACATGTAAAGGTGCCCTTGTTATCCAGCATCGGAAAATGGGGTTGGGGGGGAAGAGGAAAGTTGAATTTTTAGACTATTTCTGTATTCATTCTTTCAAGTCTGAGGTTGAGTTGTATTATAGCAGCAAATGTTTCCTTTTCTCCCTAATTTCCCTTGGAATATCTCCAACAGACAATTAATCTTTTTAGATGAATGGAGCGAGGGAGTAGGGTGAAGGAATTACTAATGAAATTAAGTTCATTTTCAGCCTTACATAAAGCCAGCTGAAATCCTAGTGAGCGTATTTTTCAAGGCAGACAAGCATTGTTCTCTTGGAAGCAACAGTCTTGGAAACAAAGTATATAATGACATCCTCCCTAGGGGCCTTTTATATTAAACGGGGAAATATTCCTCTTTTTTTGCTTTCTAGAGTCTACGTGCAGTGGATAAGTATGGAACTGTTAAAAAGTACAACCTGTGATTATTTTATGTAGGAATGGCCAAGTTTAGAACTGACAACACAGTCAAAGACCATCTCATCCCAACAGGAAAATACAAAGGAGATGATATCCATCTTTCCTATGCTTAACCGTACCTGCCCCCCTTATCCTCCCAAAAAAACCTTATTATAAACTGTCACTCTTACCAATAAAAAGGAAAACACTGTCACCAACTGGGGTTTCTAATTTTCCTGAAAATCAAGCTGAAAATGATGTGCACATTTTCCAATGGGAGCCATTCAAATGTGTTTTAACAGCTAAAGCTTGGGAATTTTTTTTTCCTAAAAGATTTGGTTTATTTCTAGACTGGCTTGCAAAAGTAACAAGCAATTAAGCCTACTTGCCCTGCCTCCCAGATAATTGTGCCAATGTGTCATTTGTGAAGGCACAAAATCCAATCACATTAATTTTAATGTCTGGCATTACTTATCAATCAGTCTCGTTCTTTGATGTTCATATTAAGAGCAAAGATCACAATTCTGAGTATTTGTGTTTAAAGGAAATAGAAAATTTGGTTTGATTCACTCACAGTTATATTACATGAAATCTTAGTCCTTTAATTACCGCCAAATCCCAATTAGTGTAAATATTGGATCCCGTTAAGGGGTTGCATTATTTGAATTTGCACTGGATATTTCCACTAGGTTTGTCCCAATTGCCACCTTTTACAAAATTGTAACTCCAAATAGTGTGAATCTGACCACATTCACCTACTTCATGGGATTCATCATTTGGGACCTATCTGTAAATGAAATTTCAGTGAAATACAAATTTTTGAAGAATGGGGGATAAGTTGGACATCCTACATAACATAATAAAGACAAGACTATAAAAACTGAGATAATAACCATCTGTTTATTTAGCAAAATAAACTTGAAGGAAAGCATTTCTTCCCTTATTAGAAACATAACCATCATATATAATATTTTGCTCCTCATTTTCTTTGGTGTGGAAATTTATCTCTAAGGCACACAAATGACCTTTCCAGTTGTTTATCCTTTTAGCTGATAGCTTCCCCACCTCCCACACACAAAGGATAGCAGAATCAAACTTACACACAATCACAATTAAACCTCCTACCCTGCTGGTGAATTGGATAAGAGAATTTATCTTAAAGCTACACTTGGAAGTTTGGGAAATGTTTGTCAGGTGTAAGTGTGTGTGTGTGTGTGTGTGTGTGTGTGTGTGTGCGTGAGAGAAGGATAGAGACAATGTGTTTCTGTGTGTGTGTATATATATAAATATATATAATGGATGTGTAGATTTATGCTGCCAAGAAATTTTTTTTGCTCCGTGGGAGGAAAAAAATTCTTAGTTTTTCATACTGTGGCACTCTCTCTTTTGCACATCTGAATATTAACCCAAGATGCAAATATCTGTATTTACTTATTTGTGTGCATATTCCTACACATGTATACATATATAGCATATATATACATATACATTTATGTGTTATATCCCCTGTGGAATATGACTTAATTGAAAGCGGACTGTTTTTCTGTTTTCCCAGTGCATAGTTCAGGACTTTGCACATCAAAAGCCCATACTAATATTGGTTGAAGTAGGTGTGGTAAAAAGGGTGTTGGGATTCAGAATCAGAAAACCTGAATTTGAATCTCAGTTCTTCCACTAACTCCCTGTGTGACCTTGGCCATGTCACTTTCTTTCTCTGGGCCTTGGTTTCTGCAAAAAGAAAGGAAGGGGGTTAGACTAACTGGCCTCTAAGGTTTCATCCAGCTTTAAAGGTATGATCCAATAAAATGACCTAATTAAATCACTATTGAGACTACCTCCAGGGGACAGAATTTTGTACTGCAAACGCTTTGTGTTCCAAGATTTAAAAATTCTCTGGTAGTCGTGGAACAATGTCTGAACTGAACATCAAGTCTGGGATACAAACCCAATTCTAAAAATTAGTCCCCCCTCCCTCTTTTTTATGCCATGGTTAAGAAAAGTATTGCTTAATTCTGAATTTTTTGTTTCAGCTAAAAGTAATCATGTTTTGGTTACTGTCATTAGCAAAGCAAACCACTTTTCCAGATTCTAGGGGACCATCAAGTGAGTCTTTGGTTAAAGAAGTTATGCATGCCCCAAGCCTTACTGTTTCTCTCTCTCTTCCCTCTTCCTGAAAAGATTCTTCTCTTTCTCCTGCTCTCAGATTTCCTGGAATGCATCTGAGAAGACTAAATTCACCAAAAAAAAAAAAAAATAGCACCCCATAGGGTTTTTTGAGTTTCGATTCCAGAAGTCATCAAATGGCAGGGCAGCTCATAGGAGCATGGCTAGCACTGAGCCTGGGAACAAGAGGAGTACAACCAGAGCAAGATGCAACTATCAGCCAGAAGGACTGCGTACACACATCTTTGACCATGCAGGCTCTGGGCCCTCTGAAAGTAAGTCAGTTGCATTGCCAGCATGACAAAGAAAATAGCAATATTCAGAATGAGAAAAAGCCTGGTATAGGAAGCAGATATGGAGGGGGCCCTACTTCGGGCAGCTGTCACCATCTGGGCCTGCCCAAACGGGCCTCTGAATGGTACCCCAATTTTGTGCTTCACATAGGAGACATCAGCAAAATCTAAAAGGTCTTTCATTTCTTCATCTTCATCTATAGGCAACTCTTTCTGTGCCAAGATCTGTGCTTTCTGTCGGATCTTTTTCTCATTTACTTCAATCTGTGCAAAAATGTCAGGGACGGCATCGATGAATTTGTAGTGCCTGCCCACCCTTCGGTTCTTCTTTGTCTTGCCTTGTAGCTGCTGCTTTCTCTGCTGCTGCGAGATTGCAAATATCCTATCAATGGCTTCCTCTGTCTGTCTCTTATCTGAAAATCTCAGCAGGCGCTCAGCAGTCTTCCGAAAGCTAGCTGTGTTACGGACACGGGACAGGATCTGCTTCTCCAGCTGCTGGAAAACTGGCTTGAAATGCTGAAGACTGTGTTCTACAATTCCAGCATAGTCCTTCACCTCAGACACAGGGGAGCTTTTAATGATGGCAGACTGATCAAACAGAATCTTTTGGCGATCCGCAATGACATGTACAAAGGGTGTTTGTCCAGCAGCCTCACCTGTCCAAAGGTATACAGCATAAGCATGGTCACTAGTGGCTATAAATACATCTAGCTGTTGAGCATCCCCATGGATGTTGAAGCTTTGAACATCTACAGAAGGTCCTATGAAAAGGTAGGCTACCCTGGTGATGGGACTCCGGAGATGTGTGGTGACATTCACATAGTTTGTTCCATTGTATGGATATCCCCGGGGGTATGTCACTGAAGCAATGGTTGCTTTCTCACTATAGCCAGTATCATCCATCCAGTACATTTTATATGTACCATCTCTCTGCTTAATGGAAGCCCCATGGACACCATCCACCACGGTCTCCTCAAAAGGGACATCCACATTGTGAAAGAAGCTGGCTGCTGCCTCTAGAGGACTATCTTCTTCCAGATGGATTTGGTCCACAAGGAGGAGAAGCTGAGGGTGTAAGAGAATTAGGTTTCTCTGGAAATTCTTCAACCTTAACTGAGGGTTGTAGGCCCCAACTCCTTCCCCTCGTATAAAAACCACTCCCTCCTTCTCCATAGCAGCAACCACTCTTCCCTGACAGTGAGCGGCCAAGTCATGTTTATACTTTGACCACTTTGATGAGCAGTCTTCTGTGACCTGACCCTCCCAGGGAGAGAAACAGCCCTTTGATACACCTGGGGAAAACATCAGCACATTATTGAAGAAGGTGTACTTCGGCCCATAGAGAGCCTCTGTGATGAAAGGCACGCCATTGGGAGCAAAGGTAAATGAGTTTTGGTCAGGATGCTCATGGCCAGCATTAAAATTTCTCCATCCTTTGATCCACTCTTTGTACTTGTTTCTATGAACGATGTCATAAATTGCACGTCCTCCAAGTTTTCCTGACTTGAAGGAAAGGAAAGGTCTATTGATCTCTGCAGGCAGGGCACTTCCATAAGTCACAACACCCCAGTCCTCAAAATAATGTAACGTAGGGGTTCCATAATCTGGTGGAGGTATGGAACCCAAGCTGGCTTCATACCTATAAAAGTGAATATTAAAAAAAGATAAACACGAATTTCAAAGTCAAATTGATGACATATCAGAGCACATGCAACAAGTAGGAGAATAACATACAAATATAAAGTATATGTACTTTATAAGTATATATATTGTAATAAATATATTTAAAATAAAAATAAATATAATAAATATATTTATATTTGTATAATAAATATATATTTATTATACAAATATAAATTAAGTATGCAATTATTTGGGAGAACAACATAAAAACAACGTGTGCCCTGCACTGTCCTGGATGCAGTTCTAGGAAGTACAGTAAGCCATGATGCTCCTTAGGGGTATACCATAGCATCTGTCAAACCAGTAGAGGTGCAGAGGCCTAGAATTCTTCGGGGATCCCATAGCAATCCTAAGGCCATACAAACAGCATTACAGTCAGGAAAATCTCCATTTCTTTCTCAGAAACTTGAGAGCTGTTACTACTAACAGTGAACCCAGTTAGAGCTTCTGGATCTGGGTACATTCCCTAGACTTTTAGTTAGGTGGAAATGACAGGAAAAGAACTATTAGCACCTGAATTATAATGAATAATATCATGATGAGGTTCCACGATACTTCTGTCCTGTCTGATTCTTGTTATCTTTCTCAAAACTTGAAACAAAGGTAGAACTTAGGAAGAAAGTACTTTATTGCTAAAAGGCAAGAGTGCACTACACAAAGATGAAATTTCAGGAAACTACTTATACTTTTTAGATCTTTCTTTTTCCCTCAGATTCCACTCCTTAGTCTGAATCTAAGGCCCCAGAGGAAGCAGCATGTTGAAGAAACAGCGCTGCCGTGTAATATGGAGACTTATGGTTCCAATTCTGCCCCTTATTATTCATGTGACATTGGGCAAATTGCCTCATTTCTCTGGGTTTCAGTTTTCTTTTATATGAAATGAGGGGGTTGCTCTTAATGACCTTCAGTGTCCTTTCCATTCCTAACCTTCTATGATCCATTTAAATTGCATGTAAATATTTGCAAGTTGTTACAGTGTTGGGGAAAAAACCTTAGGATCATAGATTTAGGTCCTCAAGTGACTTTCAAGGCCATGTGACTTCACTTTCTCATTTTACAAATGGAGGACGCTCCTAGGGAAGTTAAATGGCATCGCTCCAGGAATAAAGTTGCAGAGCTTCTGGGATGGATTCAAAACCAAAATCCCTTGATTCTAAGTTTGGCCTTCTTTCTTTTGTACCACATTGGTTCTTATGGGCTCACAGACACTTGCTACCTTTTGCTCAGAGCACCTATGGATGGGTAGGCGTAAATGAGGTTCATGCACTTCATTGCTCCAGGAAGAAGGTCATCAGCTGCCTTTAAAGCTGGAGCAACTTTGGGTGGAGTTGGTTTTATGCTTATTTGATTCTGGATCTGTTTGTTATTTTGGGATTTCTGGGTTTCAAAACAACAAGAATTCAGTCTTTCCATATATTTTGGCAAGCATTCAGGACACTTGTGTATGCTGAATTAAAGCGAATTCACAGCACTAGCCAAAAGTAGCAAAAAATAAAGACTCTTCCGTCTTCTTGTATATTTCTCATGCCACTGGAATTCATGTGTGCTGGTGGAGAGAAAACGGCTCATAATTATCATTGATCTATTTTTCCATGTTTCCTCATTTCAAATCTTCCTTGATTAGCTCTAACAACATTTGGTAAATGGGAGACATTATGGAACAATTTAACCTATAAATTATCTATAAGTCTCAAAAATTTTCTTATAATTGCAAATTAACATCGAAAATGTAAGTCAAAGAAAAGTACCACTAACCTCTTTATTTTTTCTCATTAATGGCTTAATGTATTTGTAAAACTCTGATAAAATGAAAGAATCAAACTATGAGAAGATCACTTTCCAAATGATGGTAAAAGATGTAACGGGTTAATGATTAAACCAATTCTTTGTACTTTTTATTTTAAAGTACTGGATGACAACAATGTACTTGGCAACAGATAAAGCAGATGGTGAGACAGTGTTTCCCTGGAGGCTTAAAAGATTATTTTCTTAAATTAAGGCAAATCAATGATGAATGGCTCTTAACGCAAAGTAACATTGTTGTACACTTTTTTTACCCTAAAAACATGTTCAGAAACAAGTTCTTCAAAGTTAGGAAATTCTCATACTCCAATTGTCAAAACATGTTATCATATGAAATTTGTGTTATTATAGCAGCCCAAAGCTTATTTTTTCCTTTAGGTACCCACATGCAAAGCGATATAAATCAGAAGCATGTGTTTTGCTCTGTGATAATGTGAACTAGGGAGATATACTCCTTCCAAGAGTGGAAAGAAAACTTGAAAGGTCATTTAACACAAAAATGAGAACCATTCAAAGAGATGTCTCTTGGTTTCAAGATAGGGCACAGCATGGTATCAATCACGTTGATGCTGCATGTGATGCAAAATGTGTAGTTTTTTTAAATGTCGCTTGCATATTACCTAAAGACATAGTTCCACTGCCTTCCCTCTCTTAATTATTTATTTTATCTTGCTTATTTCCTATTTATTTATACAACCTGCTTTGTATATAGTTGTTTGCATGCTTTTCTCCCCATTAGATTGTAAGCTGCTGGAGGTTAGGGACTGTCTTTTGCCTCTTTTGTGTCCCCAGCTTTCAGCACAGTGCCTGGTATACTGTAGGCACTTAATAAGTGTTTATTGATTGACTGATTGTCAAAACCATAGCTCTTTGAAGACAATTCAGTATATCATACCAGAGAAATTCAGTGTGCAAAGTACACCAGCGTTGCCCTTTGGATGCCGTTCCTGGACCTTCTATCACTCGGTTCTGTCGAATCTGATCTGCCAGCCAGTTGCCACTGCCATTACGCATGACAAATTTATCCAGAAACACCAACTGACTTTCTGGACCATAAAACCAGTTGTAATTTGAATCTGCAATTGCCACGGTTCTTTGAAAACCTGAAGGGGAGGGGAAGGAAATATTGAAAGAATAAATATTTTAAAAACTTACATGGAGAAAATATATATTTCCCACTGCATTTATATATTATATTCTCTAGGAGTCACATTAATCTTAAAAAAAGATTTATGAAATTACCTTTATGAAACATATGCACAGGTTCTATATATTGACATGGTTACATGAATGTCCTGTAAATATTCTGTTTACATAAAGCCCAGGAACTGGTCTACTTTATTAGAAGTTAAGAAATTAAGGGTTTGGAGGTTTTGGTTTTTTTTAAACTTCTACCAAGTCAATCTACATATCCTTTGCATATGTTAACTGATGACTGTGCTTCTCTAAAGAGAGGATAACTAACCCATGGGAAGTCAGAAATAGGAAATGTGGACCTAAGTTCTTTCATTCCCCTGTGCTTCACTTCCTCATCTGTGAAACGGAGGTTATAATATCTACCATGGAAGGTTGTTGTGAGTCTTCAATGAGAAAATATATTGAAAAGTGCCTGATACACTTTAAAGTACCAAGTAAATGTCAGTTGTTATTGTCCTGTCACCAAAATTGACCAAAACAAGGGATTGTGACACCAGTCTTCTTTTGTACCTTGCAATCACACACTAAAATTACCGTGTCACTAAAAACTCAATTCTCCTAAATGATAAGGTGAAATGACTGAGAGACTCATCAAGCATTATACCGCTCAAAGACAGGATCTTAAAAAGTATCTCCATGTAAAAATTGGCCAGTCAGCAGTAGAACCTAGAAGGAAGGCCTATGCTCATGGGTATGTGCTCTCTGGTTTTCCACCCTTTATCCCATGGATCCTACTGCTAAATGCAGTTGGAATCTTTCCTTTGAGTTGCATATCTAGGCATTTTTAAGAGACTGGGATAAGGAATGAAAAACAAGGTAGAATAGTTAAGGATTATATACACATTCAAGAAAATGAACCCATCAGTAAAAGTACTTGTTTCTCATATATGTAAAAATTGCCTCGAGTACATAAAACCAAAATGGTAGACACACAGAGAAGAAATGTTGTTAGTTAAATTTCTTTTCTTTTAACTTGCCTTTTAACCTTTTTATCTGTGCTTTGAAAGTTCATACCATTACTGTAATTTTGCATGTCATAAATACATGCATCAATTTCAAAAACATGCTGTGCTTATGTATAAAATGCATTTATTCTTGAATGTACCACTTTTGCTTAAGAAGACAAATATTGTGGATAAGTAAGTGCCCGTAACCCAAGGACTTCATCCTTCCCCAGTATATGGAAGTAAAGAATCTATGTCGAGGGAGAAAAAATTGAATTCTAATTTAGCTAAGAGTCATCACCTTCCCTAATTCTTTACCTCCTCTGTGAAACTCACCTGGAAGGACTGTTCTGTACATGAATGCAAAGTGTTGCTTAAGCCAAGGGTGATTGAAGTGGTTGATATCAAAGTGCCTCTGTACCAGGAACATGTACTGAAAGAGGGACCTGGTGGTGTAGCTGCCATAGGCGACTCCTTCATAGAGGGAGCCATCTGTGACTTCTCTGAGTAAGACCATAGACTTCTCCATGATGGCCAAAACTTGTTTGGTCCACAAATAGGCTTCCTGAAGGTAACCTGAACCAGAAAAATTACATGGCAAGCATAATTAATTGGCAAAGAAAAATTTAACAACAACCCAAGACCATATGGAGGAAAAAACAACTGCTTCAGCTCAATAAGGTAAATGGATTTATCTATGCTACGCTCATTTTATAAATTCCTTATGTCAACCGAGTCCAACAAGCATTAAACACCTATTATAAGACAGACGCTGCTTAGCACTAGAGATGCAAAGTTCTAACATCATTCCTGCAATACTGCAAATATTCCTCATTGTTTTTTGAGAATTTAAGTAGGATTTCGTAATTTATACCTACAGAACAAAGGTGGCAAAGTGGAAGAGAGTACCTGCCTCAGAGTCAGGAGGAAAGCCAGTTAGAAGCTGAAAGAAGGTACAATTCCCATCTCTGACATGTGTAGGCTATTTGATCCTGGATAAGTCACATAATTCCTCAGTTCTACTTGCCTCTTCCCCAGTCTTCTCCCAAGCATTGGACTGCATAGATAAAGAGGGTTTTCTCTCTGAAAGTTTCTTGTACATAGTATTTCATACTATGTTTGGACACGCATGCATTCATATTCCATTACTCCAACTCTCCTTCTTGCATTAGGCTCTCTACTTCACTTTATTATTCATCCTTGGTTCATTTCCATACGAGCAACTGAGGCTATGGGTTTCACTGCTGGATCTCTTCTTGGGTACTGTGATCTCAGTTTTTTTCTTAGATTGCACCTATATATTCTCCTTAGTATCTTGATTGGGCACATTTATGTGGCTGGTTTGCTTCCTCCCTTTTCATTGTAAGATCTCAATGTGATCAAATTCATAAGATTCCAAGGAAATTGTATTTTTAACCAGCCTTTGTCAGGTGCCCTGTTCACTTGCCCATGTCTATTATATGGGACTTCTGAAATCTGTTCTTCCTAATGCCAAGGTATTGGTCAGACTAACTTCATCTCTATCACAAACTTGGAGATGAAGTCATTCCTTTCCCCTCCAGGTTTATACTTAAACTATGATCTAGAAATCCAAATCCCTTTCTCAGAAACCATTGCCTCTTAACCAGTTGATCATTTCTGAAAATCTCATCTGTTTTTTAAGCTTCTACCTTCAAAAGGTAGCAGTGGTGAAAACATTACCTTCTTCTTTGGATAATGGTGGTGACAAAATGTTTTTATTTATTTGCTAGGCTGCACATAGGCTATCAACTCTTCTAGTAAAAATTTTCATGTTATTATTTTTAAAATATATTTTCATATGTAATAATTTCTAAGATTATGGTTAATTACCCTAGGTTGGTGAGATTTAGAATGTAAGCTTTTTGAGAGTAGCAATCCTTTCATTCATTGCATTGCTATTCTCGGCCCGGAGCACAGTGCCTAGCACAGTGTAGGTAGTTAATAAATGCTTGCTTGATTGGGAGGCATCCTATTTCCCAATGAGATTAGATGGACAACCCTGTCTTCCTGGTGGAGATTTAGGACACATCCTACACTCCTGGGATTTGGGGAGGCCCTCAGAAGCAATACTTCTATACTCCTAAAATTTGGGCTGGGTCACTTCTACATTTAGCTAATCTCTTCCGGTTCATATTGATTCTCAATGGCTTTTTTTTTTGAAGGGGGTGTGACTTCTGACCTTGTCCTCAGTTTCTCCTCTTGCAGTGTGTACCATATTCAGTGTTATAACTCAATATATTAGTATTCTATATGCCCTTTGGCCTGAAGAAGCTAATAATCTAGTATGGGAGAGAGAAAATGCACACATGAATCAAAATGTCCAAAAGAGTTATACTTGATAATTCTCCATATGAGCATATAGAGCTATAGTTGCATTACATACTGATGGCAATTTGGCAAACAGTTTGTATTCTGTAGGAAATAGCAGAGTTAATCCACCAAAACGCCAGGTGACATATTTTTTTTTTAAAGATCCAAAAGGCATTTTTTTATATCTACCCTTATTTTTTCCATTGAGGAGAAAAATGATGGTTGGAGAAGTGAAGTAACTTACCTAAGGTTGCACAGCTACTTTGTGTCAGAATAAGGAGTGAGAATATTTTGAGTGCTTCACAACTGTTATCCCAGTTGATTTTCACAACAACCCTGGGAGGAGATACTACTACTATCATCTCCATTTTATAAAAGAGGAAACTGAGGTAGCAGCTGTGACTTGCCTAGGGTCACATAGCTACTAAGGGTCTAAGGTTGGATTTGAACTCAGGTCTCCCTGGCTCCAGGGCCAGCACTCTACCTCCTGAGTCACTCAGCTGAACCCCTAACCTAGAATTCCATTCCAGTGGTCCTTTTGCTATATCATGTTGCTCCTCTTATGTTGGACCTTGATATTTATTATATTTATCAAGAGATAGGAAAAGAAAGGGCAGTTCCTCCTTCCTATTTATATTTTATTGAGGTGAATATTAAAATTAATTTCCATTTATAAAGATATATAATTTCCATCTATAGATAAAGGACAAAAAGGGAAATTAGACTGAGATAAAATCCTCAGTATGAATAATATCCAAGATCTTAACACACTGACGTTTTTCCTAAGTATTCTTTGAATATTTTAACAGTTTCATATAATTGTGACTTCATTATTTTAATAATAATAGCTACAGAAAGACAGTCATTTACACTCCAAAATAGATTTCAGGCACTAGATTTGTCATGAAGACCTCAGTTCAAATCCTGCCTCAGATATTTACTAGATGGTGTGACCATGGGCAAGCCACTCTGGGACTTAGTTTCCTCATGCATAAAAAGAGGTTGGATTCAATGGTCTCTAAGGGCCCTGCCACTTCTAAATCTATGATCTTGCTGGTTCAGAGCCCTCCCTAGAACAAAGGGGAAGGAAAGACTGGCAGTCATGTTGTAAGCTCAGGTTGTATGTCTACAAAGGAAAAATGAAGTGATATGTTGGAAATGATCTAGTGAGCCTGAGTAGTCTGGACAGCCAATTCAAATTACTTCTAAATGAACTTTTTAACCCCAGGCAGCTGTTTTCACTGCCAGGATTTCCTGAATAACGGCCAAATCTTCACTTTACTTTTTGTTCTGACTGCGTAGCCTAAGGAAATCACAATAATACCATATTCAATGATTAAAGTTAGCCTAATTAATCCAAAAAAAATGAGAAAAATACAACTTTGAATTAGTTGGCACATGTCCCACGATGACCCCAGGTCATGAGCTTGGTGAGGAGCTGAGTATGAACGTGTAGCATAAAGAATATAGCAAGCAGTCAGAATCATTCCTGCTCAAGAAATGGGAAACAGGATGAATCTAAACCTCATCAATCTATTCCCTTATTTGAATTTACCACACACCTTGATTCATCAGAACCAGGCTTCCCGTCAACAGGGCCATGCAATTGGTAGGCTGGTGATTGTGCAGGTACTGAAACCCCCATCCCCGGCGGTACGATGTTTCGTACATATATCCCGAGGCATTGGCAATCACTTCAAGAAATCTCTCCTGTTGAGTCTTGCTCAGGTAGTTGAACAGGAAGTCATAGGCAGTGGCAAAACCAACCAGAGAGTGAGCAAGGGGAACTTCATCCCAAGGAGCATCTTTCACTAGCCTGCAAAAAAGAAAGCAGTGTAACTGTAAATGGCCTAATTTTCAAAAGATTTCATCATACTTTGGGGGTATAAAGTTACAGATGTCATGAATCTAAACCAACATTTTATGTAAGGGGTTTAGGAACATGCAGCCAAATGATACTTGTTTTAAAAAAATTTGAATATGAATATCTGACTTTCTGCCCTTGGACTTCTAGAAGTAAAAAAGATTCAAACGGGTTTTTTTTTTTGGTGAGAGGTAGAGGACTCGTGTGTGTGTGTGTGTGTGTGTGTGTGTGTGTGTGCGTGTGCGTAGCAAAAAAAAGTAGATACTTTTCAAAATTTCTCTTAATGTACTTTTCATGGGTTTTCACTCTTCCTCTTTGAGACTTGTCTTTTAGAAATTACAAATTATCTTTACTTAGATGATTTCTTTGCTGCATCATCCTATATGTGTCACAGTTAAATGTGATTTAATCGTTTAGCATTCAAAAAATACGTATAAAGTGTTTACCATATGCCAGGCACTGCGCTAAGGGTGAGGAATATGAAGACTGAAGTGGCACAGTCCCCGTCTCCAAAGAACTTATATTTTATTGGGGGACACACAATATGTACATAGAAAATCAATATAACATATTAATATAATATATACAAAGTATTTTTTGCAAAGAAAGTGGGGGAATCACAATTGGGATTCTTGTAGAAGGCAGAGCTCAAGTTTAGCTTTGAAGGAAGCTAAGTCTGCTAAGAGGCAGAGGTGAGGAGGGCATTCTAGACATGGGGCCAGTCAAGCTGTGCAAATGCCTGGAGATGGAATACAGAATGTCATGTGTGAGGAGCTGTGAGGCCTTACCATCTGCCCAGCCAGACTGAGATGCAGTCAATGTGTTTTAGGTAGAGTTTTTTTCCTCCTCAGTTGGGGCTACGGGTGGGGGTAGGGGTGGGAGGAGGGATTCTGTAGTAAGAGGGAAATGTGATAACGCTGCCAAAAGAAAAAAAATTAGAAAAAGAAAAGAGAGTCATTGAAATGTTTTTGAAATGAAAAGAGAAGAGAACGAAGGCTAGAAAGAAATTATAAGCAGACAGCCTTAGAAGTTACATGTTGAATTTATCATGTACTTAAAAAGAAAAACAGCCTGTGTTTTATGGAGATACAGAATTTCAAGTACAATCCTCTCTTTGTATGAAAGTATACATTCTACTGTGTATGAAAATTTTCATTTTGGTTCATGTTTGTCAAGTTCAGAATTATTTTTTTGTGGCTGGGTGGGGGGTAAGGGGGTAGAGGTCGGGACTTCTCCTTATTCTGTGCCCTTCAGGCCTTACCTTCCATTTAGCCATCACACTCTCTGAACTCCCACATATTATTCTCATATTATTTGTTAATATACCCTAAAGAACAATAGGCCTTTCCATCCACTCTGCATCTGAACCTTCTTTTTTGTGTGTTTCTCCAAATTAGGATGTGAACTCCTTGGGAGCAGAGACATTCTTAGTTTTTCACCAGTATCTTGGGTACTTAACACACAGAAGGAAGTTAAATGTTTTTCACTCAAGCATCCTGGGCCATCTCCAGGATCATCCTGATGAGTATCAGGCCACTGGACCCCGATGGCTCAGGAGGAGAAAGTGAGGCTGGTGACCTTGCACAGCCTTCCCTCACTCAAAACAAAGTCAACTGCAAGTCATGTCACCATCTTGATGTCCTGGTCCTCTTTGAGAACCAAGGACAAACACAACAACAACATCAAGCACATGAATTCAGCCAAAATATAGTGTATGAAGAGCAATACTTAGTAAGCCTGGGAGTTTCAAGTCCCTGATCTACCATTATGGCTAGATAGATACCACTTACAACAACTGTGATCAAAATGAGAGCAGTGACCTTCTGCTATTGGTGACCTACCAATTCTGCTCAAGCTCCATTCAGTATCATGGTCAGTATTACTGGTTAATTGGGGATAGGCTAGTAAGTTAGATAATTCAGAGCAGCAATTTCTGTAACCACTTTACATAAATAGTTGTAAGCAACAGAGATCTTCAAAACTCATTCAGAAACACTTAAAAGCTTCCTTTCTGAGACAACTTTGTGTTCCTAGGAATTGTATTTAACTTGGTCCCTCTATCCCTTCCCTTCGTCCTCCCACAAGCACTTAAAGGATGCCTACCACATACATACACCCTACAAGGAACTGTACAAGACAAGAACAAAGGCATAAGCATACATACGAGAGATTCTCCTCACTCTCTGCATGGAGTGGCTAAAGCACAGAACCTTAACTCAGGAATTTCCCATTTGTCTACTCTTATTGTCAATGGCTGGTTAGCACATCTGTGGGACCTTGGGGCAAATAAGGCTAAGGTTTGGGAGTGGTATTACCACATATACCAATAGGTTTCTGTTTCTGTGGTCACAGTTGAACCAACCAACCCTACTTAGTTGTTTTTCCAGTGTTTGCCATTAGTCATAAGAGGGACCAGGCATAAGAGAATGATACATTAATTCCAGACTCTTGGAAAGAAACACTTTGGAACACATGCCTTACCATCAGTGGATAAGTAGCACCATCTTCAAAGCATCATGACATTTAAGACACAGTTAGAATTCATCTGGCTCCAAGGTTCTTAACATGGGGTCCATGAATTTGTTTTTAAAAAATATTATGATAATTATATTCCAATAATTGTTTTCCTTTGAAATCCCATTATTTTATTTCATGCATTAAGAACATTATTCTAAGGGAGGAATCCATAGGATTCACCAGTTTGCCAAAGGGATTCATGACTCAAAAAAGATTACTTTATATCCATACAGTGAGGTCCATAGTGATAAAGTGATTTGTCTAAGCTCCTTGAGGCACTCTTATTTTTATTTTTCTACCCTTGATGCCTAGCACTATACCTGATAAATAATTAGGGCTTAATAAATGTTTGTTCAATTTAATTAAGTCAAGACTGGAAACCAGGATTCCCTACACAGCTGACTTTGCACAATACTATGCTGCCTTATATATAGGTATGTGGATATATACATACACCCATACATAATGGACATAACTTTATATATTTTACATGGAAAATAATAAGAAAATTATATAAAGAAGAATGTCATATCTATGTGTGTGTGCACATGTGTGTGTGTGAACTCTGAATCTGTGACTTTATCAGCTTAAGGAATTCTCAGATAAGCAAAGTGCCTCTACAAATCAGGTTGGCACGTTTTCTGCAATTGATAGTCCTAGAGATTAGTCTAGATTTCTGAAAGTTGAAATTACTCATCCAGGGTCACCAAGGAGCATGAGTCAGAAGCAGCATCTGAACCCTGGTCTTCCTGACCAAGATTCAAGGCCAATATTCTCTCCATTATATCATGCTGTCTGACATGCTTATGCATATGTGTATACATATATACTCATCTATGCATAATGAAGATAGATTGAACTTGTCAATCCACTAAACATACGCTTACTTTTGACTAACCAAAGTACTTATTTTAGTATTTCTACTGTAAACTATTTAAAAGTGATAACACAATTATATAGGTCACTATGACAAATATTATTATATGAAACTAGGCTTTATAACCACATTGCTTCCAAACCTCTAGCTAATGACAGAAACTTTTTGTAATACAATAAATTGATAATATAACAGAAAAATCTGGACAAAGTGAACTTAATTTGAGTTTTATAGTTATGGAAAGGTTGTTAATATTGTAGGCTACATATTGACTTAGAAAACCACATATTAACACTATGTACAGTCTACAATATTTTTATTTATTTTGTTAAATACTGTGGGCTACATATTGACTCAGAAAACATGAACTATATTCCATTATATTTTTGCTTATCTTAAGTATTTCCCAATTATATTTTTAATCTAGTTCGGGCCTCATTCAGGAGATTGATGCCAAGCCCCATGTTTGAAACATCTGTATACCTTTCAAATGGTCATAGAAACAACTGCCATTACACCTTAAATTTCAGAACTTGAATAACTTTACCTACTGTATTAATTTTATACCTAACATTATCTGATGGAAACTGAGCCTTTTATTGTATCTAAAGTTCCATATTTCATCTTCCACTTAAATTCATTCTTTTAAAGCATTTTGCGAGATAGGGGGCGCATAGCCTGTGTTTTCCACAATATTAACAAAATAAACAATAATACAATAGAACAGATATATGATTAATATGTGGTTTTCTAAGTCAATATGCAGGCCATGTGATTTAGCAGCCCCATTCTCCATCTGAGTTTGACACCACTGTTGTAGTAGAGGAAGAGCCGGATTTAAAGGCAGGAACATCTGGGTTCAAGCCCCACTTCTGACATATATTGACTATGTGACCCTGAATAAATCAGTCTCTCAAAGCACTCTCTAAAGTTCAAAGATGCAGAGAAGGTGCCAACCTGAATTGGTGCAGGATGTTCCATACCAGGGAATTCCCTATACTAATGATATCACAGACCAGTTCCTACCTTTCCATGACTATAAAACTCAAATTAAGTTCACTTTGTGGAAAGTTGAGAAATAACAAATAAACTATGGTAATGAAGTCCCCTAAGTTTTGGGGTAAGTACAGAAATTTGGGTCCCAATTACTTTTAGCTACTGTCAAAAGCTCCTGTCGACCCTATTTTGGTACCAGTTTATTTAAATAAACCCAACATTCCTGATCATGATCACAGATAGAAAACTTTTAATATCTTAGGATAAGAAAGGAGAAGGCTTCCTTGGTTGAAAATTGACAGCATTGTTTATAAGATGTAAATCCAGGATCTGGTGTTGATACTTGCCTTGGCAATTTCTTTGGTGCCACTTTATACAAGGAGTGATCAAACTGTGCTTTTTTAAAATGAAAAGTATTCATTATTTTTAACCAATATAAAAAGCCTGCAGAAGGTTAAGTAGACATGAAAGGATTAATCAGTGATAGAATCACAAAGTTTTTCTACGGGCTAAGTTTACAAAGCATATGCCTTAATTAATGGAATTCCTTAAACAATTAAGAAGTACTTATAATGTGACAGACATTGTGCTAAGTGCTAGAGAGACAAAGAGGAAAAATAGAATATTTCATATCTGTAAGGAACTTTCAAGGATTTTTTTCTTAATTTTGACAGACAGTGAAGCACTGAGTTAAATAGGCTGAGGGGGTGGGAGAGGAGAAGGGAATATGCATACTCAAAAATAATAATAATGATAAAATGTACTATTACAGGAGAAAATGAAAGTCATTCAAAACTGAAGGGAAGTCCCAATATATGTAAAAAATGTAAATTACTTGAAGACAAACATACCTGAAAAATCAACGAATTAGTATGTTGTTAAAAGAAAAAATCCATTAATTTCACCAAACATTTACTTATCACCTACTCAGTAAGGTAGAAAGTTTATATAAACTAAAGTCCTTGCTCCCATAGGGCTTTCTGTATAGAAGGAAGATAACTATAATGCAAAATGTTAAGTGGCAATTCACAAGAGAGGTATAAATGAAATGCTACATCAGGTCCAAGGGCAGACCCATGGATAGAGTGCATGGCCTGGAGACAAGAAGACTCATCTCCTTGAGTTCAAATCTGGCCTCAAGACATTTATTAAGCTGTGTGATCCTGGGCAAGTCACTTAACCCTTTTCACATCAGTTACTCATTTGTAAAATGAGCTGGAGAAGGAAATGGCAAACCACTACAGCATTTTTGCCAAGAAAACCCCAAGCCACAAAGAGTCAGACACAAATAAAATGACTAAACAAATGTGAGGTGCAAAGAGAATGTCATTACTGATGGAAGGTAGAATTTGAGGTAGACTTTATAAAAGAAAGGAGAAAAATCTTTCAGGTATAGGGCACGGCAAGATTTAAAGCACAGAACTGGTTAAGTACAATGTGTATCCAGAGATCAAAAGCCCTGGTACTAGATTGGTTGGACAAGGCTACCTGAGGATAGGATTTTAGATACCAGAACAGAATCTGTGCATGGGGTGGTTGATGCTTCTAAATTAAGTATGGTGCTACCATGGCTAAAGAGATGTTACAAATAACCCCTCATCCTATCACTACATTGCCATGATCTTGGCTTAGAGTTAGCTCCTGTAACGGGAAACACTTGCACCGTTTCCTAACCTTATCTCAGGCTTTTTGCAGTCCTTGCCAAATGAATAAGGCAGCTGAGTTGTAGAGCTCAAATCAATACGTTATCTACTGCAGTATCTACTTAAAAGTTGAAACTGTTATTATAGCAGTTAGAAAGAGGTTAGAAAGTTCTGTTGAAGGTTATACTTCTGGGGCTCTGGTAGAAAATAGCATACGCAGCAAAGTTAAGCATCATCCTGAACGGAAAAAAAGGACATTTCATGAACTTTCAGACTTTCAAGACTTTGTTAAAAAAAAACTGAACTTAAGAGAAGATTTGACATACAAAAGCTAAGAGAAATATAAGATACATACTGAAGACTGATTATAAGGGATCCAATCAGGACAGACCACTGACTTTTTATACATGTAAAATGTATGTCTAAGATTCTTATTAATAACTGGGTAGCTCATTAAAAGATTGGGGAAAACTGGAGTATGATATGAATTTAAAAAGCAGAACCATTCAGGAACAACTAAAAACAGCAATTATTTTGTACAAATGAGGTGCAAGAGGAAGAATTGATGCAGAGGAATTAGATGGGGAGGAGGGCTGGTAGTTCTGGTAACCTACATTCATTGGGAACGGATTTAAGAGGGAACAATATATATGTATTTAGAAGAGTATAAAAGTCTTCTAAATTCTGAAGAAATAAAATGGTAGGGATGTAGGGAGGGGGGAGAGGACAAGGGGAGAAAGACAGCAAGAACCCCAGCAAACACAGGAGGGCTGCCGTACAGGTTCTTAGATCTGCTTTTCTAAAAGGAAAGCAACTTTTGAGGGGTCAACAATCACTTTAATCAAGCACATATATTATTCACTTAGTTCAGGGGAAAAAGTCAGCACCCTGAAGTTCAGGGAAAATATAAGCAGAAACTACAAACAAAAAGACTAACAGACAGGGCTTCCAACTGCCTGACCATATATACATGGTTACCAGACCGAGAAGCACCAACATCTGGGTTTTCAAAACCTGGGGGCTCCTTAGCGGCTACTCAGAGTCTTTTCTGGACAAACACTTCCAACAAGTAAGCCCCAAAACAAAACCTCACCTTAGAGTATATATATATATATATATGTTTCAGAGATGTAAGGTATCACAACCTTGAGAACTAGTGCCTTATTAACAAAAGGTGTGGGCATTCCTACAAAACAAATCTCCCCTAATCAATCTTCCCTTAATGGGCAGGACCATTAATGGATAAGAAAGATCTTTAACTCTCATAATTAACATTGCAGGGAGGGATCTTTACAGAGGAGGGTAAGGGAATATGTAAAGGGGGGTGGTATAGAAGGGTATTTAGATTAATGGGAACGGGAGGATAGAGGATGGATTCTTAGAGCGGGGTAGTCAAGTAATAAGAGGGCAAGGTAGCGGATAGAAGTAAAGTAGAGGGCAGGAGGGATAGGAAACAAGAGATATGCACAAACATAAAAACAAAGATCAGGAGTAGAATTTGGGAAAATATATGTCTATATATGTATGTATATATCTATAGCTATAGAGAAACATATCCAAACTTGATTGTAGCCTTGGTGGGGAAGGGGGAAAAAAGAACAAAGTAGAAAAGTGTATAGCAGTGAACAAAAGGAAACTTATAAGGAAGCAAAGAAAATATGGACCCTTCTCAATTTTATCATACAGATGTTCTTGAAATGATAATTTATTGTTACATATTTTGAATTCTCTCATGTTCTGCTATGCATGAGACATGCTTTTCTTTCTTACTTTGTATTTAAGTTCCAGTATTTAAGTTTATGATATGATTTTGTTTCTTTTTTTGGTTCTGTATTTATGTTCTGGAGTTTGAGTCTAAAATAAAATTTTTTAAAAAGGGAAGTCATACTTCCAAGTTTTTATTGACCTGTTAAGCATCAATATGTAGTAGGGGAAAAAAAGATTCCTCAGACTGTGGCATCTCTAATGCTGTAAAAGAAAGAATTCTGGATTTGGAATCACAAAACCACAAGTTCAAATTTCAGCTCTACCTACTCAATGATTTCTTTAGCCCCCAACTTTCCTCATCTGTAAAAACAGAAGGATTAGGCTAGATGACCTCTAAGGTCCTTTTTAGCTCTACACTGGTGATCCTAGGATCCTACTGAGATTCAAGAGATAGAAAGATGCCAGTAGTCTGTGGAATGGTATCCATGGAAAGAGAATGGTGTAAAGTTCCCTACTCTACCAGTGACTTAACAGTGAACAAAGTTGACCGTTCTTTTTCAAAAGCATGCCTTGTGCCGTGATCTCTACCTTACACATGGCATTTCATTCATGAACCCTACTCTCTAGCCAAATTGGTTTATTCATCATTAGTCAAACACACCAGCTGCATTTATGCTTCAATATCTTGGATCATTATATTCTTATTTGCCTATAAAGCACTAACCACTCCACTTCCACCTCTACCCAATGAAACCCTACCCATGCTTCAAGGTCAATTGTTGATGCTATCTCCCTCAAGAAGACTTCATTGATTATCACACTGTGAATTCACAGAATGCTGACATAATAGATTTTGAGCTAGAAGGAGCCTTAGAAATCATTGATTCCAACCCATTCATTTCACAGATGAGGAGTTGAAGCTCAGATCATACAAATAATAAGTGGAAACAGTCAAGATTTGAACCCAGACCCTTCAAATTCTTATCTAGTACTTTTTAAAAAAAATTGTACCATTTTATAAACTCCTACAGTAGCTGCTTTATGCCCTTCAAACAAAAATCGTAATTATAATTCATATATTGCTTTAAAGCTTGGAAAGTACTTTAAAATATGATCTCATTTTATCCTCACAATAATCCTGGGAAGTAGGTGCTATTACTTACTGTTCCCATTTTACAGTTGATGGAACTGAAGCAGACAAAGGTTAAATGACTTGCTCAGGGTCACACAGCCAGCAAGGGTCATGAGACAGGATTTGCACTTAGGTCTTCCTGACTGGAAGCCTAGCATTCTATCTACTGTACTACATAGAACAGATAACCTACTACATAATTAAGATTAGGTGATAGCCAGAGAGTAGAAAATTTATTTCATGGCATTTTCAATTATGTATCTCTAAAGTTCCCAAATTCAAAACCTGCTTTGACATCACTACCTGTTATCCCATGGAGGAAGCATATTTTCATACATTAGCAATGTAGTTGGCTGACTTTTCAAAATAGAACACATATTTTCCAATTGTCTATAAAATAGAGGAAGGGTATTGGCCAGTCTGTTCAATCAGTTTCAACATCCCTTTTTATTTGAGCATTTAGCATTACTCATTTCCTTCCAAACAAATACAAACTAAATTTTACTATTCCTGCAAAGTATCAGATGAAATATAAACACTGTGAATAGTAACTATTGATGAGAAGCTAGGTGGTACCGTGGATAAAGTGCCAGGCCTAGAAACCAGAAGGCCTCCTTTCCTGAATACAAATCTGGCCTCAGACACTTACTAGTTCTGTGACCTTGAGTGTCACCCCCGTTTGCCTCAGTTTCCTCATCTGTAAAATGAACTAGATAAATACTCCAGTAGCTTTACCAAGAAAACCCCAAAATGTCATGAAAGGTCTGACGTAACTGAAAAAAGAAAAAGACTGAAACAACAGCTATTGAATGTTGGGCAAAAGATGGTGTGGGCAGGGTAGTAGCTATGTCTGACTTTTCTTACTAGTGTCTGTTTTATATTCCTGCTTTTGACTTCAACTGATTATAATTACGGCTATCCACGGGTGGTCTCCAGAATATTAACACAACGGCAGAATGAGGCCTCAACTTGTTTTATGATTTGTTCGAGGAGAAATAGATGAAAGGCCATCTTTCACACATGGTGAGCCTATGTTCACTGAATTACTGTACTAAATGAATCAGGGTTTTGCTGCTGTTTCTCATTTTATAAATATGAAGATGGATTATTTAGGGTTAAATACCTCAAAATAAAAAAATCCATTTGTGTTCTAAGTATTGCTTTAAAACAGACTGGCTCAAAGACAGTTCTGAAGGCCTATTAGGTGAAAGAACCAGCTATGGAAGGGTAATTGGTTTTTTTTTGACTTAAACGAGAATTCTATCTGTATGAAAAATGAGCTAATCTTATTGACCTAATGTGAATGAAATGCAGAGTTGCAGTTTTAAAAGGGCAAAGGGTATAACTATGTCATTAATCCAATGTTTCGCTCATTTGACATGAAGCTCTACAACCCACGTAAGCTTGAGTTGACACGGTAGCTGATGTATATACAGTACCTATCCAAGCATATCCTATTGAAATAGAATCATTTAGATCCATAATCCTTTTTGGCTGAAGAAATGCACTTCTGGCTACTCTCCAAGGAGAAAAATAGAAAAAAGCCACTAAGCAAGATGGTTGAAATATACTCAACTTTGATAACAAGTAGCTGTTTCATTGTAATGGCAACGTTCCAAGGTCTAGGGTTAAGCACAGGCTTGCATTTCAAATTCTGACTATGAAACTGGACAGGATCCATTGGAATAAAGAATTGCTGAGGCTTGACTGGTCTAGGTATGAAAAACTGAAATCTCATGACGGCTCATGAATGCTTAAGACAAAATAAACTTTTCAAAAGTAATGGAGTGCCTTCTGAACTTAAAATGATAAACAAACTTCAAATGCCTTATATCTATCTTTAGTGCTGTTGTTTCATATCTATTTCCCCTCCTCTACCACTAGTTTCTGAAAACTTTTCATAACTGAGAAATACACATCATTTCAAATAGCTTAATATAAAGCCTTGCAAATAAATATAAAGACATAGGGTTTATTTAAAGGTTTTCTCCTGTCTGTTCCTTGGTTCCCACGGGGTGATATAACTCTTCAGTGAAATCTAGAAACAAGGTACCTTGCCTTGTAAGGCATTAACTTTACAATTCATAGAGTAAATGAAAATGTAAGTATGGACCTTCCCTTCCCTATGGACCCTGGAGCCTTGGATCACTCGCAAAAATGACTCACTGGGAACTTCCTAGAGTAGTTGGTAAAGTATCTGGGGAATAATCTGACCTGGTGGTACAGAATGGTGGCAAAAAAAAACCAGAATGGGTAAACTACTAACCTTAGAATCTGGAAGACCTGTGTTCAAATTCTGCCTCAAACACACTAGCTGAGTGACTCTGGGCAAATCACTTAACCTCTCCTCAATTCAGTTTCTTCCACTATAAAATGGGGATAATAGTAGTACCTTTCTCAAAAGGCTGTTGGGAATATTAAATAAAATAACACGGATAAAGTGCTATATTAATACTAGCTTGGGACTCAAATACGTAGAGCAGACCTACTATGGCAGAGACCCTGACACATGCAAAGTATAGTTCTTTACTGTACTTGATGAACACTGATGAGGTAGCAAAATCAAGTGATCACCACCAAAGCTCTTCCTTACTGTCAGGAAAAGTTTACCTATTTTTGTAACTCAGCTATGGCTCCCAGAGATTGAACTGCCATTCTGCAGAGACCTAAGCTATTATCTTTTTTCCCAAATTAAAAACATATGTATTTTATATACCTTGTCAGAACAACAAAGACAAAAAGAATTTTCAAAACAAAAGTCATTTTCAAAAATTACTCCAGGAGATTTGATGGAGCTAGGGAACATTTTTGGTGGTTTGGAACCCTCCCTGTCTTCTGAGTTAGGCTTAGCTAACCATGGACTGATGCCAAGTAGAATACTTAGCAATGATTTCCAGTTTACTTCAAAAATGAAATGAAGAATTGTGCCTTTTTAAAAAGGTAAAGAGAGGTCAAAACTTTGTGCAGATTTTCCTTGCCGAAACCCTGCCTCAGTAAGAGTCTTTAGCTAAAGCTCTAACATTCAAATCTCTCAAGTAAAGTCAAAGAAAGATTAAATGCACGTTTTATAAGGTTTTCTTTTTCAACTGAACAATTCTAAGTCTATTCTCTAAAAAAACCCATTATCCTGTAGTTGGACAGGATAATACAGAAAAACTTTAAATAGTAACTGAATGGTAGAAAATGTAGAGAAGGCAAAGGGACTATTTTGTTTTGGTTTTGTATTCTCCCCCTCAATCTCCACCACCTACACCACCTGGAACATTATAGACTTAATAAATGAGTCCTGAATTGAGCTCACTTTGGAGAGGGTACTGCTCACTCAACAGAAATTAATTTAATTTGTTGATTAATTAAGTTCAGAATATTGACTCCAAGGCTCATTCTAGGTAACATCATCATTTGAATTTACAGAATTTGAACTCCATAATCTTTCTTCTGTTATCAGTATTAATAGGATTGGAAAAGACTTGCTGAAGATCACACTATAATAGCGGAGCTCATACCTTCTGACTCCTACTTATAAAGTGTGCTTTCTATTACACCCTGTTGCCTCCATTTCTGAGTATATTTTCATTATATTTGGGAGCCACTCTACTTTTCCACTGAAATATATCTGATTTTATAATGGAATATAAGGGGAAAATAGGATCTGCTATGGCACAATGGAAAGATCATTAATTTGTCTTTTTTAGACCATTAAAATGCTGATAAACATCAACTAGGGGATTTGGAACCAAAGAATCAAGAACAGAGTTTGAGTATGGGCTCAGTCACTAACTTTGTGCCTTTGAGCAAATCATTTCAGTTATCTGCAAAATGAAGATCCTTTCCATTAAAAAAATGAATGCATGTGTTCGACAGAATGGCTTTTAGTTCTGGGAAGAAACAAGATTTGCCCATGTGAATATTCTCTTTTTGGATGACCTTTTACCAAATGATGTGTAATTTTGGCTAATGTTTTAAGATATAATTCAAGGATACTCACTTGGCCTCAATGAATTGCTAACATCTCTCTTTTTCTTACTTTGCTTTATTTCGTCTTGTAACAATCCTTGGATTAAATATTGCCT
Organism: Bettongia penicillata ogilbyi; assembly: GCA_023548195.1. Taxonomy (NCBI): domain Eukaryota; kingdom Metazoa; phylum Chordata; class Mammalia; order Diprotodontia; family Potoroidae; genus Bettongia; species Bettongia penicillata. The sequence continues at coordinate 4,244,705 of JAJHZJ010000244.1, forward strand.
TCATTGTCACATCTTTCTATTTTTGATATAATTGAAAGACATTTTCTATTTCTAGTCTTAAAGATACTTTATCCCTGAGCAGGAAATTTTTCTGATGATTATACATTATTGTTTAAATTCCTTGTAAGAGGAAGTATCTGAAAATAAATCATGGCTAGACAAAAAAAAAAAAAGTAATGGCAAGTCATTGGACTTAAGAAAAGTTCACTAAGATGGATAATTTGAAAATTACTTTGAAAATCCATAAGTAAATATGATCGAAAAAGAGGAGATTCTGATTTGTGGCATTTTCTCAGGAGAAAGGTAAGCCAGATCCTATAGTAAAATAGCCAGGATAATGTATAAATGAAACATTGGTTTTGGTTACCATCTGTCTATCAAATAAACTATAAATTCCCTGCTGGAAGGGACTGTTTCATTTTTATTTCTGTATACCTAGAACACTGTATGGCATAGCATATTTAATAAGTCCTTGTTGAATTAATGAATGAATCTATAAAGGACAACTTGTAATACTACATGTAATTTTATAAAATTACCTAAGTAAATGTGATTACAAATGTAATTAATATATGAAATATATAGATACTATTTTCTTGAAAAGAGTTCCAATAAGCCACTTCAGTGATTTTTGAAAAAAGAAAAAGAGTGTTGCTGTTACCTAGAAGATGTCAAATATAATAACAGATTTAATAAACACATGTGAGAACAAGGATTGACTAACCAATGTCATGTTTTGTCAGTTCTTTGGAGATGTGGGTAAAATTAGAATGGATTGATTATGGAATGATTTCAGGACTGAAGATGTTAGGAGAAAAGAGGGGGGAGGTTGGATTTCTGGGAGCCAAGATGGTGGAGTAAGCAGTAAATTGCCATAACTCCCCCATATTCACTTCCAGACAACCATAAAAAACAACCCCAAAACAAATCCAGGAACAGCATAACCAGCAAAAAGAAAGGTGAAACAACCTTTGAGCTCAAGAAACTTGAAAGATTAGCAGAAGTCTGTCTCACTTGGGGAAAAGAGGAGCTCAGGCCAGGACAGGAAGCATCCCAGTAAGCCAGTGGCAAGCTTCACCTTAGCAAAGCAGTGGGAGACACAACTTCACCAGCCCCACTAGCACGTGCCTCAATGTAGCCAGGGAAACTGGTAGATTCCAGCTCTGAAAATCTCCAAATGCTTCAGCATAGCCCTGAGCAAACAGGCAACCTCTAGCAGCCAGCCAGTGTAGCACTGGGGAAACACATGAACACCCCACCAGCCTGAGCACGCTCCAGACGCCAGCACTAGGACCCTGGCTCAGCACCAGGGAAGCTGTCAGATCCCTGTGGCCTCTAGCAGCACCAGCCAGCCCCCCCCCACACTTCACCCCCTCAGTGAAGCACCAGACATGGGCCTCAGGGCAACATAAGCATAGTGCCAGGTAAACAGAAGAAGGCAAAGACAGTGTCTCTTCTGCTCCAAGAGCAGAGCTCAAATTTAAGAGAAAAGAAAGAAAAAAGGCCAATAAAGATGAGGAAACAACAACAAAAGGAATCTGACCATAGAAAGTTATTATGGTGACAGGGAAGATCAATACACAAACTCAGAAGAGGTCAACAATGTCAAAACAGCTATGGGCAAAGCCCCAAAGAAAAATGGGAACTGGTCTCAAACCCAGAAAGAACTCATGGAGAAGCTCAAAAAGGAGTTTAAAAATCAAATAAAAGAGGTAGAAGAAAAATTGGGAAAATAAAAGAGTATTTAGCAAGTGAATTATGAAAATAAGAGTCAACAGCTTGGAAAAAGAAAAGAACTACTTAAAATCAGTCAATTGGAAAAGGAGAAGCAAAAATACAATGGGAAAAAACAGCTTCTTAAAAATTAGAATTGATCAAGTAGAAGCTATTGCCACTATTAGATATCAAGAATCAAATTCAAAAAAATGAAAAAAGTAGAAGAAAATGTAAAATATCTCATTGGAAAAACAACTGACCTGGAAAACAGATCCAGGAGAGACAGTGTCAGAATCACTGGACTGAAATACCTGAAAGCAATAATCAAAAAGACGACCTGGATAACATCTTTCAAGAAATCGTCCAGGAAAACTGCCCTGACAAAAGTAGGCATTGAAAGAATCAACTAATAACCTCAGGAAACAGATCCAAATGAAAGCCTCCAAGGAACATAAGAGTTAAGTTTCAGAATCATTAAGTCAAGGAAGAAACAACTCAAATGTCAGGAAGCCACAATCAGGATTCCACATTAACAGTTGCAACATTAAATGATCAGAGGTCATGGAACATGACATTCTGGAAGGCAAAGGAGCTAGGACTATAACTAAGAATAACTTATCCTGTGAAATTAAACATAATACAATAAGGGGAAAAAAGGTCATTCACAGAAATAGAAGGATTTCAAGCATTCATAAGTAGTACACCTGAACTAAACCAAAAATTTGATCTCCAATATCAAGCCCCAAGAGATAAGCAGGTAAAAAGGGAAGAGAAAACAGAAGGGCTAATAGAGCTAAACTGTTTACATCCCTACATGGGAAGATGATACTGTAATTTTAAAAAATTGTATCATTTATAGTATAGGTAGGAGGAATATACACAGACAGAGGGTACAAATATAAGGTGAATTTGAAGGAAACAGGAAATAACTAAGGGATGAGAAAATAACTAAGGGATGAGAAAGAAAGATACAAGGTACAAGATACAGGGTGCAGAAGGAAGGGAGAAGTAGAATGGGGTAAATTATTTCACATGAAGAGGTTCTAAAGACCTATTATAGTGGAGGGGAACATGGAAGGTGGGCAGTGGGCATCACTTGTACCTTACTCTCATTAGTACTGGTTCAAAGAGGGAGTAATATACACAATCAGTTGAATATAGAAATCTGTCTTATACAACTGAAAAGTAGGAGAGGAGATTTTAAAAAAGGGGTGGGGGGCAGACTGGGGGAAATAGTAGATAGAAGCAAAACACTGCTGAGGAGGGAGAGCATGAAAGAAGAGAGAGGAAAAATAGGATGAAGGGAAATACACAGTGAGTAACTATAACTGTGAATGTGAATGGGATGAACTCTCCTATAAAATGGAAGCAGATAGCAGAGTGGATCAAAAAACTAGAAACACACTTGAAGCAGAGAGACACGCACTGAGTAAAGATAAGGGACTGGAGCAGAATCTATTATACTTCAACTGAAGTAAAAAAAAAAAAAAGCAGGGATAGCAATCCAGATCTCAGACAAAGCAAAAGCAAAAATAGACCTAACTAAAAGAGTTTTACATCCTACTAAAAAGTACCATAGACAATGAAGCAATATTAATACTAAACATATATGTACCCAGTAGTATAATACCTACATTCTTAAAGGACAAGTTAAGTGAGTTATGGGAAGACATGGAAAGCAAAACTATATTAGTGAGGGACCTCAACTGTCCCCTCTCAATACTCAATAAATACAAACACAAAATAAACAAGAAAGAAACCAAATTGGTAAATAGAATATTAGAAAAGTTAGGTATGGCAGACTTTTGGAGAACACTGAATGGGACCAGAAAGGAATACACTTTTTTCTCAACAGTACATGGTACTACTTACAAAAAATTCATGAATTAGGGCATAAACCCCTCAAAATAAAATGTAGAAGGCAAAAGTATTAAATGTATTCTTTTTGGATCATAATGCAACAAAAATTATATTCAACAAATGGCAGAGGAAAGATAGATTAAATATTAATTTGGAAGCTAAATAACTCTAAAAGAATAAGTGGGTCAAAGAACAAAGAGAATGACAATAGACAACATACCAAAATCTATGCGATGCAACCAAAGCAGCACTTGGGGAAAATTTATTTATCTAAATTCTTACATCAACAAAAGAGAAAAGGAACAGATCAAAAAAGTAGGCATGCAACTGAAAGACTAGAAAAAGAACAAATTAAAAATTCCCAATTGAACACCAAATAGGAAATCCTGAAAATCTAAAGTGAGATTACTAAGACTGAAAACAAAAAAACAAAACAAACCAAAAAAGACAAAAAATTACTGAGCTCACAAATAAATTTAGGAGTTGGTTTTATGAAAAAAAAGTAAGACCTATAAACCACTGGTTATTTTGATTTTTAAGAAAAAGAGAAAGAGAAAAATCAAATATCTAGTATCAAAAATTAAGGATGGAATCACCACCAATGAAGAAGAAATTAAAGCAATCATTAGGAAATATTTTTCTCAAATATATGCCAACAAATCTAACCATCTGAGGGAAACCCTAAAAATATGAATCAACAAATCAGGAAATAGAATGCTTAAATAATCACATCTTTGAAAAAGAAATTGAACAAGCCATTAATGAACTCCCTAAGAGAAAAGGCCCAGGGCCATATGAGTTAACAAGTGAATTCTACCAAAAATTTAAAGAATTAGTTCCAGTACTATATAAACTATTTGGACAAATAGGTGGAGTCCTACCAAACTCCTTTTATAACACAAATATTGTGCCAATACCTAAACCAGGAAGAACTAAAACAGAAAAAGAAAATTATAGATCAATTTCCTTAATGAATATCTATGTAAAAATTTTGAACAAAATACTAGTGAGGCAATTAAATTATCCAGGATTATATACTATTACCAGGAGGGATTTATGCTACGAATACCAATTAGTTCAGTATTAGGTAAACTATCAGTATAATTGACCATATCAATAATAAAACCAACAGAAATTATGTGACTATATTAATAAATGCTGAAAAAACTTTTGACAAAATACAGCAACTATTCATATTAAAAACAAAAGAGAACATAGTGAATAAAGGGACTGTTCCTTAAAATGGTAAGCAGTATCTATCTAAAACCATCAACAAGTATTATTTCAATGGGGATAATCTAGAAGCCTTACTACTACAACCAGAGCTGAAGGAATGATGCCCATTAACACCTCTATTATTTAATATTGTATTCAAAATGTTGACTATAGCAATAAGAGAAGAAAAAAATAAAATGAATTATAATAGACAATGAGGAAACAAAACCATCACTCTTTGGAGATGATATGATGGTACACTTAAGAGAATCCTAAAGGGTCAACTGAAGAAACCACTTGATATAACTTTAGCAAAGTTGCGGGATATAATGTGAACCCACATAAACCACCAGTATTTCTTTATATGACCAACAAAGACTAGCAGCAAGAGATAGAAAGAAAAATCCCATTTAAAAGAATGGTAAACAATATAAACTACCTGGGAATCTGCCTACCAAGACAAACCTAGGAACTATGTAAACACAATTACAAAACATTTTTCACACATATAAAGTCAGATCTAAACAAATGAAAAAGTATGAATTGTCTGTCCATGGGTAGGCTGAGCCAATATAATAAAAATGACAATTCTGCCTAAACTAATTTACTTATTCAGTTCCATACCAATCAACCTACTAAAAATCATTTGATAGAGTTGATTTGATAGAAAAAAATAGCAAAATTCATCTAGTCGAACAAAAGGTCAAGAATATCAAGGGAATTAATGAAAAAATACAAAGGAAGGTAGCCTAGCAATACCAAATCTCAAACTATATTATAAAGCAGTGATCATCAAAACTGTCTGGTGCTGGCTAGGAAAAAGAATGGTAGATCAGTGGAACAGATTAGGCATGCAAGAAACAACAGTCAATGACCACAGTAACCTAGTTTTTGATAAACCCAAAAGCCCCAGTCTTTGGGATAAGAACTCACTATTTGGCAAAAACTACTGAGAAAATTAGAAAACAATAGAATACAAACTAGTTATAGACCAACATCTCACACCATATACCATGATAAGGTCAAAATGGGCATATGATTTGGACATAAAAGGGTGACACTATAAGCTAATTAGAAGAGCAAGGAATAGTCTACCTGTCAGATCTATAGGAAAGGGAAGAATTCATGACCAAACAAGAGATAGAGAGCATTATGTAATACAAAATAGATAATTTTGGTTACATTGAAAATAAATAGCTTTTGTACAAACAAAACCAGTGCAACCGAGATTAGAAGGAAAGCAGAAAGTTGGGCAGCAACCTTCACAACAAGTATCTTTGATAAAGGACTCATTTCTCAAATATATAGAGAACTGAGTCAAGTTCATAATACACATCATTCCCCCATCTATAAAGGGCCAAAGGATATCAACAGGAAGCTTTCAAATGAAGAGATCAAAGCTATCTACAGGCATATATAGAAGGGCTCTAAATCACTTTTAGTTAGAGAAATGCAAATCAAAACAATTTTGAGGTACCACCTCACAACTATCAGATTAGCTAATAGGACAAAAAGGGAAAATGACAAATGTTGGAGAGCATGTGGGAAAATTGGGTCACTAATTCACTGCTGGTGGACTTGTGAACTGATCCAACCAATATGGACAGCAATTTGCCCAGAGGGCAACCAAACTGTGCTTACCCTTTGATCTAGCAGTACCACTACTAGGTCTATATTCCAAAGAGATCATAAAAAGGGAAAAGGACATACATGTGCAAATATATCTATAGCAGCCCTTTTTGTGGTGACAAAATATTGGAAACTGAGGGGATGTCTATCAATTGGGGAATGGCTAAACAAGCTACGGTATATGACTGGAATGCAATACTACTGTGCAATAAGAAATGATGAAGAGATTTCAGAAAAAACTGGAAAGACATACAAATTGATACAAAAGGAAATGAGAAAATATTGTATACAGCATGAGCAACATTGTGTAATGACCAACTATGAATGACTCAACTCTTCTCAGCAACGCAGTGACTCAAGATAAGTGCAAAGAACTCACAAAGGAAAATGCTATCCACATCCAGATAAAGAACTGATGTACTCTGAGTGCAGATCAAAGCTACTTTTTTTTCCACTTTCTTTATTCTTCTTAATGATTTTTTCCCTTTGGATCTGTTTCTTCTTTCACAACTGTGAGTAATATGGAAATGTTTTACATGATAGTACATGTATAACTTATACCAAATTGCCTACTAGTTTTGGAAGAGGGGAGGGGAGAGAGGGATAAAAATTTGAAACTCAATTATCTTGTAAAAATGAGTACTAAAAATTATCTTGGCATGTAATTGGGGAAAAATGCTATTAAAAAAAGAAAAAAAGATGGGGGAGTTCGAGGCAATTCAGTAAATATTCATTAAGCACCATTTCCTAGGCACTATAGGTGCTGAGTTGTGTCCAACTATTTGTGTTCCCTTTTTGTTTTTTTGTTATTTTGGGGGTGGGGTGGGGCAAAGATACTGCAGTGGTTGCCATTTCCTTCCCTAGGTCATTTAACAGATGAGGAAAGTGAGACAAACAGGATTCAGTTACCTGCTCAGGGTCAGAGCTATTAAGTGTCTGAGGCTGGATTTGATCTCAGGTCTTTCTGACTCCAGGCCTGGAACTATCCACTATGCTCCCTAAGTTCCCCATACAAGGCATAAGAGAGCTATGTATGCAAAGAATTATTATATGGTTTAAAAATGATTAGGTATAGTGAGAGATAACCAGAATGGTACGAGAGACTCGACAGGAGGAGATATCAGACAAGGCTCCACAGACAATGTATGGTTTCATATAAGAGTAATGAAGTAAGATTTCAACAAGCAGAGAGAGTGGTGTTTTGAAACATAGTGTATACAAATGTGTAGTCAGGAGAGGGGTGAATGAGATGGCAGAAAAAGTAAGCAGTCTAGTTTGAATGAATGTTGTAAAATAAGCCAGCAAAAGTAATCTGGAGCCAGATTTCAAGGGTCATTAAATGCCAAACTAAGAAGTTTATATTTTATCCTGTAAAGAAATGTATGGGCACAAAAGATGTTTGAGGAGGGAAATGATATTGGCAGACCTGTACATTAGGGAGATTATTTTAGTAGCTATGTGGAAAATATGGATTTGAGAAAGGAGATTCTGAACTTAGATCAGTGGAAACAGAAAGGAAGAGGAATATTTCTTAAGGTGAATTCACGGAACTTACTATCTCAGTAAATGTGGGAACTAGAAAGGAAAGTATTCTATCCCTAGTCCAACATTTAGACCTTGATATACTATGCTACTTTACCCCTAACTCAGTCCTTTTTCAAAGTCAAAGGTTGGATGGAAGATGCCAAAGTTCTGGGATTCCTAGAGAAATATTTCAATAGCAAGAGAGTTGGTTATAGAGTAGTGTCTATTGATACTACAAGAACGATGGATAATCAAGTCAGTAATTATTTATTTAGTCCTGTGTGCTAAACTAGGTGGCAGAGCAGTTAGAGTCCTAAGCCTGGAGTTAGGTAGATCTCAGTTCAAATCCAGCCTCAGATGTTTGCTAGCTGTGTGAACCTGGGCAAGTCACTTAACTTGCTTGCCCTAATTTCCTCATCTATAAAATAGGGATAACAATAGTGCCTACCTTCCAAGGTTGTTGTGAGGACCAAATAAGATAATATATGCCCTTAGCTCAGTGTCTGGCACATAGTAAGCTCTGCATAAATATTAGCTGTTGATGCAAAGGGCAGCTAGGTGGCACAGTGGATATAGTGCTGGTTCTAGAGTCAGGAGGAACAGTTTAAATCCCGCCTTGGACACTTACTAGCTGTGTGACCCTAGGCAAGTCATTTAACCCTATTTGCCTCAGATCCTCATCTGTAAATTGTGCTGGGGAAGGAAATGGCATATCACCGCGGTATCTCTGCCAAGAAAATTTCAAGTAAGGTCACACAGAGTCAGATATGACTTAAATGACTTAACATCAACAGCAGCTTTAATGCAAAGAAAGGCAAACATATATTATCCTCAAGGTGCTCATATACTAATGGAGTGACAATATGTAAACAAATGCATACGTATAAGATATACACAGGTCCAACAACCAGACTCTTAATAATAGACCTGTAGCCCAAAAGGTTCAGTCAACAAGTATTTGTAAAGCAAGGCCCCTAATCAAAAGCAGAGTGCCTGTTCTTAAGGAGCACTGCAGGCTGGTAAGAGCCGTAAGGCGTTTACACTCTCTTCTTGGCTTCCCTAGTCTAGGCTTTCATCACCTCAGACACAGACTATTGCAGTACTCTCCTTACAGTGTGCGTCAGGATTTAGGCTTTTCCCCTCTCTCCTCCTCTGCAAAGCTGCCAAACTGATACTGCCAAAGCACAGCAATGAACATGTTACTCCTCTGCCTGAGAAACAAAAATGGCTCTGTTTTCCCTAAAAGTAAATGCAAACTCCTCTGTTTGGAAGTCGTTTGGAATCTAGTCTGGCTCTATGCCTTCCTTTCTAGGCTGATTACACATCAACCCAAGATCCACCCACCCCCACCCAACACACAACATACACACACACACTCACTCTCTCTCAAATCAGCCTGCTTTAGGTTCTGAGAACATTACTTTCCATCTCTCATTTACACAATGTTGCACAGACTGTCTCATATAACTGGAGAGCTCTCCCTCTTCTCCTTTGGAACCAATGGCTTCCTATAAAGCTCAGTTCAAGAGCCACTTCCTACAAGAGGCCCTCCTTGATTCTCTGTTGTCAGTGTCTCTTCCTTCCTCCCACTCCCTCTCTAACTGCCCCCCTCCACTGTATTTATTTTGTATATAACTTAAATTTACTGTACTTAAGATCATAAAATGAAAAATCGAAGCTGTAAAGGAACCTCAGAGACCATCTAGTCTAACCTCATTGTCTAGATAAGGAAACTGAGACCTAGGGAGATTGAGGGAATTAGTTTTGGTCCGGTGCTCTTTCCAAGCTCCCATTTGGCCTCTCTTTGTCTGTGTACATGCTGTATCTCCCCAGAAGAATGTACGTTCCTTGACATTAGGGGTCATTTTTTTTTGTATCCTCAGCATCTAGCACATTGCCTGGCATATGTTTAATAAATGCTTGTTGATTTGAATAACAATATGAGGCAAGGCGCAATAAGCACCAAATGAGTGGTATCTATAATAAGGATCACAGGATCTTAGAGAAAAAGAGCATTGTGAGTTGAGATGGTCAAGGAAAACTTCTCAGGGCCTTAAAGGACAAGGAGTATTTTGATAAAAGCATAAGAGGAAGTGGCATTTCTAAAATCCACAGACACTTGGACTAAATACTTGGAAGCAGCAAACTATAAACCATATTCTCAAGACAATAAATTGACCACTTTGGCTACAGTGGAGGGCTTGAGAACAGCACGCAATATTCCTGGAAAGATATTTTGGTATCAGATAATAGAGGGCCTTGAATGCAAGCTAAGGAAGAACTTGGCTAAGGAATTCTCAGTATTGTAGGAATGAATAAAAGAAAGTTAAGGACTCTGTTCCAGGCTCTGTGCTAAGCACTAAAAATAAGAAAATGAAAGTTAGATAGTTCCAGCCCCCAGGGAATTTACATTCCAGTAGGGTGAGATAACAGTGTACGTTGGACATGAAAGAACTTCTTCTGGTCTAGAGAGTCACAGGGAGAGTGAGCTGATCCATAGGGCAATCAACTGACATGTCCTTTGCAGAAGTGATGGTGGTATTGATTTGATTACAGTGCCAAAGCAAAAGGTAGAAGAGGGACAGGGGGCTCCCACAAGGCAGGGATTAAGACAGTATGGCAAAAGTGGTAGACTCAATGGCATTTGAAGTTGGATGGCTTTAGGAAAATTATTCTGATGGGGAGATAACGTGAGAGTATTATATAACTTAGTAAGAAGAGGAAGCCATGGGAGGCAGGGTGACTGGTCAGAAGACTCTCACAGTAGGTCCAAGTAAAGTAGTTCAGATATAATTTAGGATAGTGCAACTGGCATGGAAAAGAAAGCTTGGATTGAAAAGAGGAATGGAGGGAATTTCATGACTAAAAGAACCTACATTTCCTCTCTGCTCGGCTCTATTTATGGTTCAAAAGCACCTTTCCACCCTGAATACCCATTCCTCCTCTCTGCCCACTGGAAATTCTAAAGGTCCATTTTAAAGGAATCCTTCCCAGATTCTCAGTGGCCATACCCGCATGAGTCCCCAGAGCGTTTTGTTTACACATATTTTATTTATCTTGTTCTACGGTTTTGTTTTGGTATTTTGGTTAGTTGTATAATCCAGGTACTACTTAGAGGCAAGAATGTATTCATTTTCCTACCTCATGTAGAGTTGGCAAAATATGTTGTATAAGAAAAAAGTGGTCAATAAGCATTTGAACTAAAACTGAATTGAAAATAAATTGAAAAAAGCCATGTGAGGATATTAACCACGCTGACACTGAAAATGAATTAAACTGGAAAAAGGCATCTGAGGATATTCACCACCCTGACCTTTCCTAAAATCAAAGAAACCACCAGCATCAAAAGAGGCTTAATCATCACATCTCCCCCTTTAGTCAGTCTTTGCTGCAGCTCAGTTTAAGCAAGAGCTGAAGACCAGCAATCCAACACATTTTAAAAGCCACCAGATGAAAGGACTATTGCATTTAATGGAGAAAGACATCTGAAAATAAAACAGTACAAATGCCCAGCCTTGATTTAAGAAACCAAATAGACACAACAAAATGACTAAAACAGACAAAACCTATGCCTTGGGTCTTTGGATGAAGTAACGTGTGAAGTTTAAATGAGTTTGTCATGTTTTAATGCTAATATAATATTTAATATTGAAATCACAAAGGTCTTGCCAGTTTCCTAATTTGTCAACTGTTTGCTCATGTGAAGAACAGTAATATTAATACTTGTATTACCTTCCTTATAGCACATATAATTAAATTAAATTCAACAAATATTTATTTAATCAGTCTACCGGCATTTGTTAAATACTTACTATGTGCCAGGTATTATGCTAAGCATGGAATATACAAAGAACAAAAATATATTCCCTGCCCTTAAGAACCTCACATTCTAAGGGGAGAAGAAATAGAGAGCAAATAATTACATGCATCTCAGATGTTAACAGTATCAATGGAAGGTAATTTCTGAAGGAAAGGAATAAGAGGAGAGCTGGGAAAGGTCTTCTGTTTTGGGGGATCTGAACTAGTCTTGAAGACTGGTAGGGGAAGCCAAAAGCAGAAAGTGAAGGAAAACTTTCGAGGCAGGGAGGATGTTAATTCCTAATAGATAGACAGGTATATATATGTGTGTATGTGTGTGTGTGTGTGTGCGTGTATGAGTGTATATGTACATATATACATATATATGTACATATATATGTGTGTGTGTGTGTATGTTTGTGCATATATCCAAAACTTTAGTGTTTGAAAAGTAAGTAGCACAACAAAGTAGAAAGGATAATGGATTTGAGAGAATGGCTTCAAATCATGGCTCTTCTACACATGACCTCAGTGACTTGCAGCAAAGTATTTCTTATTTTTCTATTCCTGAGTTTCTTTATCTGAAAAATATGGATGTTGAAATTTTGAGATCTCTTGCAGTTCTAAATCTGTGATCCTCCAATATATGTTAATGTATAGGTTTTTTAAAATGATACAACAGCAGAGAAAATCAGAGGAAAATTTTATTTTACCTTAAAGGCCATCAGAAAGTATTACTAACCTCAAAACTTATTTTCTGACATGCCCAACACAGTGAATCATATGCAGAATTCTCTCTAACTGATCTTTCTTGTTAGAAAATACCCCGAGTGAGCACGTATAAAATAACAGTATTGCCAACATACTTATTGTCTATTAGCATACAAACCAGCAGATGGAAAGTTAAATGCCCACAATTTATGAGAGCTGCTACCTGTCAATCTACCTTTCTCTTTGTCCCAGTTTCTTTCTTGTTTTCAGTTATACTTCATGTGTCTTTGATGTAGAATGTTGCCAGAAGTCTCTTTATTTTTATTTGTGTGGCCAATAGCCTCCCTATTTCATTGGCTCAAATAAAGAAAAAATCATTCTTGCCAAGCTCCTAACTCCATATTCAGAAATTTCCTAGAATTTAATGTTGTGAAATGCTTTAGATATAATGACTACTTTAGTACTACACTACTGTGTGTCAAAAGTTGTAAAAGATGACTTAAAAACATATAAAGGAAGAGAGATGGAGAGACAGAGAGAAAAAGAGAGAAAAAAAATGGTACAACTGAAACATTTAATAAGATCTCCGCATTAGAAGGAACCTCTGAAACCATCTAATCCAATCTCTGCCTAAGAAATATCCAACACAAGTGAGTATTTAGCCTTTGTTTGAAGATCTCTAGAGACAGAGAACTCAGCTCCATGCAGAGAGAAGCTTGGTAATTTTGGAGACATGACCTGGTCTCAAATCCTGACACATCCATTCAATAAGCATTTATTTCCATCTACTACCTGTGTGCCGTGGACAAGCCATTTAAAGCGTTGCCTCTATAGAAAATGAACGAATAGGGCTACATGATCTCTGGGAGTGTTAGAATGTTCTTTAATTTGCTGCATTGTAACATTTACAAATTGATGTCCTCTGAGGCCAAGGAAAATAGATTCAATTCCTCTTTTACATGCAATACCCTGTAATACTTGAAGACAGAAATCATAATCACCTAAGTATTTTCTTCTTCAGGATAAGTATCCCTACAACATCCTTCTACAGCAAGGTTTTGAGTCTTTTTGCTATCTTTATCGTACTCGTTTGGACATACTCAATATCCTTTAAAATAATAATAGTAATGTCCAAACTCAATGTGGAGTTTAAATGGCTAAATCTTTTGGGGGGATTTATGAATCCTGCTTTTATGGCTCCCACATGGAAATGGGCCAAATTCTCCAGACTACTTTGCTATAAAGTGACAAGAGGAAAATCTGGTCTTTCTACTTAAAATTCTACAGTTCCAAATTTCAGATTATCTCGTATCAATGTCTCCCTAAATCCTAGACTTAATTAAAGCCTAAATCCTAGAGAAGAGAAAACCCATAAAACAGCTGTCTGGGATTTTATTTAGAGCCCCAGCAGGCATGCTCTATGTGTGTGTGTGTGTGTGTGTGTGAGAGAGAGAGAGAGAGAGAGAGAGAGAGAGAGACAGAGAGAGAGAGAGAGAGTCATTTTCCTCATCTAGATACTTACAGTACTGTCACTGATTTGTCCATCTCAATATGCCAATGATTATTTTTTGATACACATCCAACTTTACCCCCAAGGCTTGCAACAAGGATCTAATAAACTCTTGATCTGTTGGGAATAAAACCTAGTTACTTCTCTAACTTAATTTATTTGCCTAAGTCAGTTTTCCTGATTTCCTGTTGCTGATTGGCTCTAAAGCAAAAGTGAAGTAATTTCTTTTCTCTGGGATTTATATTCTGTGTGATGATAAAACGGCTAGAAAATAATGGTTCAAACCATACTTTTCAGCCACACATCGCTGCAGTCATGGGCGGGGGACGGGACTCTAGTTAGATGAAATTATATATTTTCTCTAGGCCAGGTGGGACAATAGGCAGGAGACATAACATCTCTAGTGGAAGATGAACCTGGATTCAAGGAGATCTAAATTTGAATTCTATTACAGATACTTACTAGCTATGTGTCCCTGGGCCAGTCACTTAAATTCTTCTGATATTTCTCATTTAAAAAATGGGAACAGATAACAGCATGTCCTTTATGGGACTGTTGTCAGAATCAAATGAGATAATACATGTAAAGTATTTTGCAAATCTTAAAGCACTATACAAATGTTATTTATCTATTATTACATAACTTTAGATAATATAAAAATGTTTAGGGGAAGGCAATAATCATTTCCATAGAGCCTATTATGTTCCAGGCATGGTGCTAAGTGCTTTTTATAAATATTATCACCTCTGATTCTTACAACAACCCTTTGAGGTAGGTGCTGTTAATTATCCCCATTTTATAGTTGAAGAAAATGGGGATTAAGGAGTTATGTTTCTTGTCCAAAGTTACTCAGGTCTTTCCAATCCAGTTTCCACTGTACCAGCTAGCTGGCCCAAGAATCAACATGTGCTTCAATCCTTTGCTTTGTAATGGCTTATGATATATAGTAAATGATTCAGAATCTTCTAGGGCCTTAAGATATATATTATAGAGAAGAAAGACATATATAGGTATAGAAGATTTAGGCTTGTGTCCCTCAACTCTCTGCTTGCTAACTATAATGGCTGGTGTTTATAGCACTTTATGGGTTGCAAGGGCAAGTATTATCACATTTAGCCATAGTCACCCTGCTGAATAGGAACAAGTATTATTTTCCCATTTTTATAGATGAGGAAACTGAGGCTCACAAGTTAAGAGAATTTTTCCAGGATAATCAATGTCAGAAACTTGAGATGACTCAGGGGTTTCCTGTCTCCAGATGTAGCACTTTTCCACTTGGCTTCACTAAGAAAGTTATTCAATTTCTCTGGCCCTTAATTTCCTTACTGGTGAAATAAGAAAAATTATTCTCCCCCTTCTCCTCACATCCCCTGGTCCCCTTACTAATTGGGAAGTCAAATGGCATAACGTAAGGAAAGTACTTTGTAAATGGAAAATGTTAACATTATCATTTTGAACACCAATTATAACTGTCCAGTATTTTGGGTGTGGAAGATATTAGGGACTGGGCTAAACTGAACTGACTACGGGGTATGTACTGAAAATTATGTTTAGGAATAAATTCCCGTGTTGAGATCAGGGCATGGACAAAGGTCTACAAGGATGGGTATACATGTATGAGTTGTAATTTTTATCATCAGAAAATTTGCACATCAATAAGATCACAAATCTGTTGAGTCTCTAATTGTCATCATTTCATCTGCTTCTTTGTAATGTCTTAATTAAGTTCTGTTCAGCACTCAGTCAGTTTCTCTCATGAACCTCAGCATGTATATTCAAGGTCAGAGGAGAATAGTTCTTAGGGTTATAGTTGTAGAGTTGGAAAGGAACAGAACACTGCTCAAATGCCGCATTTTAGAGACAAGGATTTGAACTCTGACATCAGAGCAGTATTCTTTCCTCTGAACCATGCTACCTCCTAGCCCAAATGTAATCTTGTCAACCTACCTATGATTTTACAGACAAGAATTGAAAAGAAATTAAAGTTCTAATTCAGCTCTCAAAAAATCAGGAAATCAAAGGAGAGGTTAACAAAATCTAAACGATACATTTTTATTTAGTTAAAAACTTAAATTCCACACTGATATGCTGGCAAATGTTTACCTGACTCTCTGAGAAGGGGCTGGCAAGTATGCGCACAACACAATGTTAAGTTTGATTTGTAGTGTTAACATTTTCTCTATCACTTTCTTAAGGGTAAACAATCAACAAAAAAACAAATGAAGGCCTGATTTATATATAGACTGTTCTGATTTCCAAGATGTAAATGCTCACACTGGACATTTCACAACTGCTGAGTCAATTGGTTCTGGCTCCAATATATCCCTGATTAGAAAGACAGTATCTAAAGGAAACAGAGAGCCACGTTATCTTTGAGCACATCTTAGTAGTTATCATGTTAACAATGAGGAGGAGAAATGGCATAAATGACATTATCAACGGGATGTATGACCAGCAAAGGTGGTAGATAAGTCATGCAGCAAAAATAGATTGTGTCTTATTGACATTAAGGAGCTACAGGAAGGTGTCTGGAAAGTTAGAAGGATCTTCTATGGAAGATTTATGGAAGACAAGGATAAGAGTTATATGGGTATGAAGGTATGAGAAGGGGTTTTGTTTTTCATGGGTAAAAGAAATACTCACAGGGATGAAACCACAGATCCATTCAAGTATCAAACATAGAGGCTAAAGTTGTTAAGATTCCCTCCAAAAAATAAGATACTGTATTTTTAATTTCACTGGGTTCTGTAGTATCTCCTCTTAACTGATAAAGTAGCTCTGTGAAGTAAGACTTTTAAAGGGAAAGGAGTAGAGAAGACTGCAAACCTTGGAAAAGTTGAGCTCACTTAGAAGTAAGCCTATTTGAAAGGCTGATTCAAACACAGAAATGCCGCTGGCTTGTCTACATCATTCTGGAAAATAGTGATAATTTGTGCCCATAATAGCCTATTACAAAGCTTTTAAGAACCACAAAAAGCCACTTCTATTTATGACACATGAAAGAAAGTAATTTTTAAAATCATCATTATCACCTTCACAATTATTAGAATAAATTCCTTTTTTTCTTTTATAGAGTATGTTTTACCCGTTGGAGACATAAAAAGGTCATTTTTTTTTTTTTTATAAAATAGCAGTCTTTTAAGTTCTTTTTTAAGTATGTGTTTAAAAAGAATTTTAAAAATGACAACTCAAACAATATCATCTTTTAGGTGTTGAATTATCAAATGCCAAATGAAATATAATACATTCATTAAAATTTTTTTTTTTTGGCATATGCATTTCCCAGATGCGTTTTTTTTTTGGGGGGGTGGAATTTTTTTTTGCTTGTCAAGAATGCAAATCATTGTATATTCCCTTTGTCTCTTTTGCTGGTATTATGATGTATTCATAAAGAAAATGCCCAGTGGATCACTAGTGGAAATTTGAAGAAAACCAAGCCAGTGTGAAAATTTTATGTGTTGAACAGATGTTTGAGCAATCAGACAAGAAATGACTCCACTTCCCAAAGGAAAATACAAACTCCCAAACCAGATACTCTCAACTCCTTTGAGCACACATACCAGAAGGGCTGGCTTTGCAGTTTGAGGGACCTGGGCTCCAATTTTGCCTCTGACACATACTGGCTATGTGAGAATGGGCAAATCATTTAACCTCTCAGCATACCAGGCCCCTCTAAGATTATGAGGCAAAGAGGACTGCCTGAACTGAAATATTATCGAAAGTTTCTGAATAGGACTTCTCCATACCAATGAAATTATAGTTCAACTGGAGCAAAACAAAATAAAAAAAAAAAAAACAACATATAGAATCATGTACAGAATTGCTGTGAGTGAAAGTGTTATGTATGATGAAAATGACCTTTTATAGGAGGGTGCATGGCCAAAGGAGACATCTCCTCATTTGATACGTCATGTATGTCTAATGATAGTAGGTATTCCCTGCATTGTATATTACATTCCAGTATTTCTCACCCAAATGATCATTCGCAGAAAACACAGAGGTCTTAGTTTCTGGAATCTTTCAATTCAACAACTCATTTCAACTTTTTAAGGCAAGTCTGCCACCATAACTCAGTAATAAGCAACTAAATGCATTTATCTGCTTATTTACACATCTATCCATTCATTTATTTGCTTGTTTACCTATCCATTTATTTATTTGCTTACACATCCATCCACCCATCTATTTATTTTCTTATTGACACATATACGATGTCCATTTATTTATTTCTGTTTGTTTACTTAGTTTTATTTAGACTGAGTGTCTTTCTTGTCCAGGCTGAGAAGGTAGGGGCTACTTCCCACATTCCACTACCGATTAGCCTTTGGTCTACTTTATTTCCAACTCTGGGCCAGTTTGCTGCTTCTTACACAACATGCTGGGCCCTGCTTCCAGGGGTTCACCATTACCAATGCTTAACTTAATGTGGACACCTGACTGGCTTTGCTACGGTTTTTGTTCAATTGTATCCAATTCTGGGATCCCATGAACCACAACATGCTTATACTGTCCATGGGGTTTTCTTGGCAAAGACGCTGGAGTGATTTATCATTTCCTTCTCCATTGGATTAAGGCAAATAGAAGTGATTTGCTCAAGAGTCACATAGCTAGTAAGTGTCTGAAGTCATATTTGAACTCAGGTCTTCCTGACTCCAGTGCTCTATCCACTAAGCCGTCTCTCTGACTGGCTTATTCTACGCAATCAGATTTGCCAGTCTTAGCTCCCAACTCCCACATCTCCCTCCTCAGAAAGAATTATGGTCTTGTGCCAACATACCTGGCCATATATGTCCCACAAAACAGTGCACTTTAAACTTTAGTAAGCTTAAGATTGCACTGACTTTTGGAATATCCTGTATTTCTAACATAAATTATTTAAGCTATTGCTCCAATATAGAGAATGATTTTCTCTTAGGGAAATAGGGATTCATATTTACCATTCCAGAGTCAAACATTACAAAACCAAACCTTACAACTAGTATCAAAAGAGAGGGGCAGCACCTAGATGCTGTGTTATCGATTAAAAAAGTTAATATATACCCATGATGAATTAGACCAAATGTATATCAAGATTCATATTTTAGTCATGGTGAGTCACTGATAATTAGTCTTGTCTTTTAAAAACAAAAGCAATAGCATCTATTGGAATGATAAAAAGATTATTCAATACAAGGTCCAATTGCAAAATAAAATATAAAAGGATTATAGGCATGGTACTATTTTTAAAAAAATAAATTTTGCATGTTTTATTTTCTACAGAACTGTCATTTCACAGGCATCTGTAATTCCTGGTGAGGAAACTCCCTTTATCAATGCAGACTAACAAATACACTATGACTTAAGATCTTAGAAGTCTACTGGGGACACTGATAGATTAAGTGACTTGCCCTGGGTCCCATTAACTAGTATGAGTCAGAGGTGCTCTATTATTACACCATATGCTTCTCTAAAATTTCTATGACGTTATTAAAAACACAACACCACAGCAGTACTAACCAAGGTAAAATGGTTAGTAACCACCATTCTGTGTACTACAATCACTTCCCAGATGAGCTGGTTATCCATCTGTAAGCATACCACCTTCTGTGCGGATGACATTAAATTTCTGACACAGGTCAAGGAAAGAGCACTTTCACAAGTAAGGTCAAGGAAGAGAGCACTAGCTTGATACGACAAGCCACTGCTCTGTTTTTAAAACATAGGATAAAAGCATAAAGGCAAATCTGCATTCTACTAGGGAACAAGTTTATTCTGCTTTGTTCCAAAGGACAGAACCAGGCCAGGAATCAAATTTGGTTTTGAGATAAGAAAACAAACAAGCAAAGCAAAAAAAACCAAAAACCAAACCCTTCCCTAACCATTGAAGTTTGCCCAATGTGGGAATGGGCTTCCTTGGAAAATACTGAGTTCCCTCACTGGAAGTTTTCAAACAAAACCATTTGTTACTTCTGTTGTTGTAGCCTTTTTTTTTAAATTTTTGTGAGGGGAAATGTATGGCCTAGATTGGCTGGCCATGGAAGATCCTTACGATATCTACTTTCCTCAGTCTTCCCTGGGCAGGTCACCAACCTTTTTCCTTAATCTTAAGTGGAGTGCAATGTCCCTCTAGTAATGCGTCAATCTGAATTTTTAGCAACTAAGTTAAAACTAGCACTTTTTACGTCAAGTTACTTGTTTTCACTCATACCACAGGAAGCATCTACTCCTCTGGTGAGAACATGCATTTGAGGTCAATGTTTATATGCTTCTTTGTTTTTATACTATATTATAAAACAACATTGTTTTATAAACTGGTCTTGATTTTGCTGTACTGATTAAAAATGCTTTAAAAAAAGTCTTTTTCAGTATTTATAGAAATTAAAAAAAATTCTATTGCAACTACGACTTGGGAATGTTTTCATTGCTGTCTTTAAGAAAGCAGTCATCTGCTAAATTACTTATTTTTATAAACTCTTTGAAAGTTAATATCTGTATAAAATGGATCCTGAAAAAAAAGGCCACAGACAGTTAAGAATGACAAATGTTTCTTTCACTGCAACAGTAAATTTGGTTGTCATTTTTGATTAACTGACTTCCTCAAGTGGAAATGGCTTCTACTAAGTTGTATATTTTAAGTGTTTGCTCCAAATCCAGATTGAAAATATATTCTTTCTTTCTTCTTGGGGAAGTACTAGAATGCTGCAGAACCAAAAAATCTTTGTATAAGCACTGAATCCAACCAAAATCAAATCTTTTGAGGCCTAAAATAACTACACCCTTCAAAACAGCCTTATTTTAATGAACAAAACAGTCTAAACTATTTGTCTCTAATCTGAATTTCAAGTTAATCTTACCATAAGTTTTTCCCCCTCATAAAGTTCCAGGAAACCTTTCCAGATTTATGGGCAAACAGGGCTTTTAACCAGATATTGGCAGAAATTAGTCAGGAAACTTGCATAATACTCCCCTTCACCTTCTGACATCTGGCAAGATGCTTTTTGTTACAAATCTACATGTATTGCTGACTTTTAAAAAATGTTTTAAAAAAATCCACATTCTTGGTACCATCAAGTGACAAGATATAATTTCATTGCTAAAGGGAAATGTCATGTAACTTATAGTTTACAATAGTCATTGAATGAGGTTTATTTCATTAGTTTGGATTTGTATCTCTAGTGCTTAGTACATAGAAACTACTTAATAAATGTCTGTTGGATGATTGATTGATTAAACAAACACTGGTGGTTAAGTAAAGTCATTTTTATCACCTTTTTAAGCAATCTATGTCATTCTTAATTGAGCCAAACAAAGGAGAAGCTGTTCATTCACAATTATGAATTTGAGAAGGTAAATTATGTAACAGAGATTCTTCTTTTGATGCATACACATACATGAGTGCATGTATGTGCTTAGGTAATTTTGATATGACTGTTTAATCGTTTAGCAGCCTGTTGAGTCCTAGTGACTTTCAATTACTCATTGGCATCAATTTCAGGAAAGTTAAATAAGAACTAATTGTCAGCCTTCACTACTAACAAAAAGATCCTCAAGTATTCCAGAATGAATATACATTGAATTAAATGAGATCCATGCTATCCTAAAGTTAACAGAAAAGGGACAGTATTCTAGTTAAATATTGCAACATTTATATATTCAATTCTGAAAATTTTTGTCCATGTTGCTCCTACATGGTCCTTCCTTCCTTTATTTCTACTTTCTTCCCTTATTTTTTTCCCCTTTTCTTTCTTCCTTTTTCTTTCCTTCTTTCTTTTCCTCCCCCCTCCTCCCTCCTCTTCCTTCCTTCCTCCCTTCCTTCCTTCCTTTCTTTCAACTATGATTTTCTTGGTAACAGCAGTATGGAAACTCCCTTCACACTGCAGATGGCTATTTCATCGGTAACTTACAGTAAGTGCTGTCTGAGGCTCTGATAAAGAAAGCCAAAAGCTGGTGTCTTGCCAGGACCCAGGCTTCCACAACACTTCCTGCAGTCCCTTCATCATGACCCTACTCTCAGACTTTCTCTACTCCACAGGAAACCTGGCCTCCTCCCCTGGCACTTCTGGCTCTGATAGATGAGTCTTTTTCCCTTATTTTATGGGAAACTGGGCCTCTGGGAAGCTTCTGCAGTCCCTTCTCCACGCAGAGGTACCCTTTCCCCAACACCTCTTGATGTGTTGTCTTCTATTAAAACTGAAACTCACTGAGGGCAAGGACTATCTTACTTGTTTCTATTTGTATATGTAATGCTTAGTATAGTGCCTGTGACGCATAGTAAGTACTTAATAAATGCTCTGTCTGTGTGTCTTGTCTGTCAGGAAGGTTAAGTGACTAACCTAGGATCATACAGCAAATATGTATTAGAAATGGGAGAGGGGTCTTCCTCTCAACAAGTCAACCTTCTTTAGAGCCAGTGAGGTGAGGAGCAGATAGAGAGCTGGATTTGGAATAAGAAGATGTGATTTGAAATCCAGTCTGAGACACTTACTAGCTGTATGACTCTGGGCACGTCACTTCTTTCTCTCTCAACCTCAGTTTTCTTAGCTATAAAATGAAAATAATAGTAGCACCTATTTTACAGGGTTGTTGTGAAAATCCTATGAGATCATATACATATGGTGCTTTGTAAACCTTAAACCTCTACACAAATGTTAACTATTATTATTATGCCATACAGTTCTACTTGGTTAGATTGTACCTAAAAATTTTAATTTTAATCATAAAAGTAATGATAAGGAAAACTTCTAAAATGTCAAACTGACTCAAACTTGTTAATAGTTCAAGGAATACTGATGAACTCACATCGCAGGAAAGGCTTGCAACTAGGAGTGACTGAAGTAGATATTCATTTGGGGAGCACTGATGGGTGATAAGTGGAATGAGAAGGCATTATTAAATGTTATTTATTACATTAGAGTGAAACACACTAGGGCCAGGGTGTAATTTTCAAACTCTATTTAGGGTTACCAATGTTAGGTATCAGCTTTGATGGCAGGCAAAAGCTATGAGACAATCCAGTTTATGGTGCTTTCACTAGAGCTCAAAGTCATTCATTCCTTTGCAAGTATCAGCATTTATACAAAAAGAACAAAAAAAGGACAAAAATCTACCAACTAGGCTGAGCAGCCATCCTCTCCATGTAGTCCTTGGCCATATTTTGGGCTTCGATGTTCTCGGGATACAGCACACAGAACATTGCCAAGGCACCCAGGTTGTTGCCATAGATTTCATTCCACCTTGCACTGTAATCCTTGGGATCCCAAGGAGGAAGATACTCCAGAGGACTAGACAGCATGGTCTGCACTGCTTCAGTCAACCGTGCGGCAATGTGCCGATGTGTACTGGCTGCCCTCCGCTGCAGCTCCTCCACTTCCCCTTTGGAAAAGTACAGCATTGGGTGGCTGTCATAGTTGGCATTGATGAAAGGAATCATGACTTCAGGGTTCTCATCAGTGATGTAGGCTGCCACAAAATAGCACAGATGTATGAAAAACACACTGGGAGCCCCCCGTGTGTGAGTCCTCATTATGGCATCAGATCTCCAAGTCGCAAAGGCAGCCAAACCATCTTTGAAATGTCCTGAAGGAGGGGAAAAAAAAGATAAGTCAGCCTGGCATGGTAGGAAACATATGGAAGATAGGGTTTTATATACTTTTTAAAGTGGTACTTCTTGGTTATGAGTCCTAATGAGAAAATTTTGAGAATATAGGTTTCTCTAATATTTATAAAAATTCATATTAGAAGTAAAGAATATTTAGGAAGTTTACTGATGGCTAATTGTAATGTTAAGGGATTTATGTTAATGGGAGTTAAAGATCTTCCCTGTCCATTAATAAGCCTCACATGGAACCCATTAGGGGAGGAACTTGTTTAAAGGGAAAGTTTGCCTACAGGGAGGTTTGCTTGCTTGAAGGCTTTCACACCTTTTGTTAATTAGGCAATGAAGCACTAGGGTTGTGATGCTTCCTGGCTCTGAAAAGTGTATATACACTCTGAGGTGAGGTTTGGCTTTAGGGGTTACTCTTTGGAAGAAGGTTCCTGTGCCAGATGAGACCCTGGGTAACTGTTAAGGAGCCCCCTGGCTTTGAAAACCCAGATGCTTGTGCTCTCTCTAACAACTGTGTATGTATGTATGGTCAGACAGCTGGATCTATCTGTTGATCTGTGACATATGCATTGCTTATGGTCAGACAGTTAGAAGCCCCATCTATTGGTCTTTATTTTCTGCTTTTATTTTCTCTGTTTTGAATGCAATTAAAAAAGATTCTTGACTCCCTCAAAAGTGGCTTTCCTTTTAGAAAAGCAGATCCAAGAACCTGTGCCAGCAGGTCACCCTAGGGATGTCAGTGTGGTTGCCTTTACACTAATGAATACTGTTTTTAAAAACTAGAGTCAACTAAACACACTAACTGGAAGGCATTTTCACTCAAAACATCATAATCTATAACAAGGAAAACAACAATTCACTGACAATAAGAGAAAAGGTAATCCTTTTTTCCCTTTAATAATTTTTCATACAGAAAGGTTCTTTTTCCTTTTAAAAAAAAATATTTCCTTTTATAAGAATTTGAGTTCTAAATGTCCCCCTTCCTCTTTCTCCCCCCTCCCCAAGATGACATGCAATCTGATATAGACTATACATGTACAATCACATTGAACATATTTCCACATTAGTCATGTGAAAGAAGAATGAGAACAGGAAAAAAAACATGAGAAGCAAAAAACATAAACAACAAAAAAGAAAATAGTATGCTTTGATCTGCATACAGACTCCACAGTTCTTTCTTTGAATGTGCATAGCATTTTCTACTACGAAGCTTCCGGAATTGTCTTAGATCGTTGCATTGCTAAGTCAATCAGAGTTAGTCATCACATGATGTTAATTTTTTTCCTACAATAAAACCTCATGTACTTTGATGGGAATATCAATGGCTAAGAAGAAAAAGTGGCAAATATTTTTTTAAAATGACCCTTCACCAAATTCACTTTTTCCCCCACACTAAGTGTTTAAATTAGTGAATCTTTAAGAATTTAAACAGGCAAAAATGTTATGACTAATGTGAAGCAGCAGGACCAGTTGAACAGGAGAAAAAGAGACAAAAAAGTAAGAAGACTTTCTAGTCTTCTTACATCTTGCTTTGTGACACGTACTTTTTGATCTAGTAACCCTGACTTCCTGGCTGTTCCATGAACAAGATGCTCTATCTCTCCATTCTGAGTATTCTCTCTTGCTGTTTCCCCATGCCTGCCACCTCTTTCTCCTTGGCACCAACCAAACGTCCTCTCTGGCTTTCTTTAAGTCCCAACAAAATTCCTGCCTTTTACTGGAATCCTTCTCCAACCCCTCTGAATTCTGGTGCCTTCCCTGCTAATCATTTCCTATTTACCTTGTATATAGCTTTCTTTGTATATATTTGTTTGCATATTATCTCTGCCTTTAGATTATAAACTCCTTGAGGGAAGGGACTGTTTTTTGCATCTTTTTGCATCCCTAGTGCTTAGCAAAATGCCTGACGCATAGAAGGCAATTAGCAAATATTTATTAACTAAAAGGGGGTCAACATCTCTCAAAACTTTTTCCCAGTGGCAAATAACAGCATCTGTGCAACAAGGGATTTGAAATGCTACAGTTTTGCCCTAAAGTAATTGTCATTACTTATAGATCTTTGAAAAGGATAGATAGATATCTAAAAGTAGAGATAGGGTTGCCCCCCGCCCCCAACACACATATTAAAACACTGACCACAGAATACATAAGCATTTTTTCCTTATTGCTGTCTATTTTTACATTTTGTGCATAGAGTTTAGTGTAATTTAATCAAGTGAAATTTTAAACCAACCCATATATGTTATTAACTATTTGATATTCTAAAAACTGCTTTTAATGGTGGGTTTACTTATAGGTTAAAAGGGAGTCTGTTCCAATGTAGTAACATTAAAAAAAAAAATCTCATACTACTATGTCCCACATCTGGGATAAAACAGGCATGAAATCTCCCCAGAGGAAAGTCAAAGAATTCCTAAAATTCCTAAGAGGGGAAAGGTTATAGAAAGCAGACCAGAGAGACAACTTTGTGTAAATAATGAACAGTAGTTTTCAATTATTACAAAAGAGAGGCTGATGCAGCAAGGAAAAATGCTTTCCATAATCAGAAAGAACACTAAGAATTAAATATACACTGTAGCCTAATACACATCTTCCTTTTGGTTTATTTCTAAGATCAAAGAAATTAGAATCATATCAGGATGTTAGATTAAACTCTGCTAAATTATATGTGTGTATAAATTATGTATTACAAATACATAATATTTTTGCTACACTTTTGAATATTGGAGATAAAAAGAAAATAAAAATCATTGGCATTATTTTTTTTAAAAACATTTCTGATTCACTCAGTGAGCAAAATTTGAGATAACTTCACATCATAGAATTTAAATCCTGGATGCAACCTCTATTGTCTCTTGTATCCAAAGCTTCAACATGGCTAGCTATCCCAAAATCATAAGCCAAAAGATATAGTACTTCATGCTAAGTCTAGTGGGATGGGGGGTGGGAGTGGAGAAAAAGGTTACGGTCTTCAGAAATAAAAAGATTTAGCTGCATGTAGTTATGTCTAGTTATCTGTATGGTCATTTTCACTAGAAAATGGCGCTAATGATAAAAGAAAGCACGTGCACAGATATGAATAATGAAATGAAGTTCTGAAAACTCTCGACCTAAATCTATCTAGTCTGTGGCCCTCTTAGGTCTGTGATGACCAGAGTGAATTTACATGTGTAAAAAGGAACAAAGAAGTGGAAGGAGGTGAAGGTGAAAAGTACAGAACAAGACAAAAGATGAAAAAAACCAAGAAGAGCAAGAAGGAGATGGGGGTGTCAGTGTATGTTTGTGTTGCCTGCTGTCCTGGTTCAGCTGACACCTATGGACTTGAAAGGAAAGGCAGCGTTCTTCTGTTCTCTACTGTAGCTCCTGGAATTAATTTTTTTTTTTGAGAAGGAAATTTGTTTTTAAAGATTTATTTATTTTTAGTTTTCAACATTCATTTCCACAAGGTTTTGAATTCCAGATTTTTCTCCCCATTTCTCCCCTCCCCCACCCCAAGATGGAACTAATTGAAAAAAAACTGTAATAGTTCAACATCTGGAGCAGTGGTGAGTATTTGGGGAAGAGGGAACCCTAAAGAAAGTGAACTCCCTAATTTAAACACTGCACGGTCCATGAAAATTTGGTAACGAAGGGAAATGACTTTTATTTCCTTCATCTTTGGGCAGTGCACGTAGTCTTCCTGGGACTCAGTTTCCTTCTTTTATAAATAAGAGGTTAGGATAGGACTGACTAAACAGCCTCTGAGGTCCGTTGAGGTCCTTTGATCCTTCCATATCTTTCATACAGAAACACTGTGAGATTCAATGGATATGTCCCTAGATTAGTTTCTTCACCTACTTTGTGCCATGGATCCCTTTGGTAGTCTGGTGAAGTTCTTGGGCCCCTTCTTACAAAATTTTTGAATGAACCAAATAAAATTCATAAGAATACAAAGGAAACTAATTACATGGAAATATAATTATCAAAATATTTTTTAAAAAATTAGTTTACAGACCTCAGATTTTCCTACATAGTATCCTTAAAACTGTGAAATCACTGATATTAACCTTAACTAAGTCACACTGGAGTTTGAACAGCTCTGCCAAGAACGTTTCCAATTACCCATAATGTAAATGCATTTCGTCCCGTGAGAACTGCCGATTCTCATAGTTTGAAAGCTTTCTCTAAAACCTGACAACTGTTGTTTTGGACGTAATTATGATGAGCTGGACCAGTTTCCTGATTACTACTTCATCTGGCTAGGGTAGAGGAGTTACCTGTGTCACGATTCACTGAGCCAGGCAGGATGCCAACCAGCTTCCACAGCTCATCCCAGGTCTGTCCCTGTCACTTTCACTCTATGTCACTACTTCTACGTGGTCTACGTCCCCAGTTCCATTAGCTCTCCCCAGACTCTAGAGATGGAAGGGTCAATGTTACTATCACATCTAACTCCAGTTTGCTGATCCTCGAGAAAAAATGGAAAGAGTACCATTGGATATGGAGTAAAAAGCCAAGAATTTGATTCCTGGCTCTATTAATTACTACCCTATGTGACTCTAGACAAGTGAATTCAAATCTTTGAACTTCAGTTTCCTCACAATATTTCTTTACCTACATCTTAGGGTTTTTTGGGGGTGGGGAAGTACTTTTTAAACCATAAATTGAATGGGAACTAGTTTTTCCTACATTAGGAAATAAACTGTTATCCTTTCTTAGTTTAGCTGAGGAATTATTTGGAGTTTTCCACAAGAAACTTTGACCAAGACACCAAAGAAATAACTGCTCTTCTGTTCTCTTACTAAAATCTCAATCCTAAAAAATACTTCATAAAAAACCTAAACGTTCTTCTACCTAAACCAAAACAAATACAGATGCATTTTTCAGAGTACAGATTTTTGATTCACACTTTACTGAATTCTAGCCACAGACAATTTGGTCTGCATGATTTATAGGGCATTCCATCATTCTCTAATTTCTGTCCCTCTCCTCAACCAAATCATATTACTCCTAAAAAGCTCCTGTTTAGAACTTGGGCATTTCCTCCTTCTGCTTCCCACTGAGCACTATTCCTCGTCCCCAAAAGAACAGTCAGTCAGATGAGACAATAAGCTGCTCAAATCTAATGGGTCTATACTCTCCCAATTCTTTCCCTTTACTGTAGAGAAATAAATAATATTAAAGTTACATCTAGACACACTAGCACCATGCAGAGCAGGTATTTCTTCTTATGTTGTGGAGAGTCAGGGGTCATTTCCTTAAAAATGGAGTTACTGATCTTCACATCCTTTTAGTATATTCCTTCCATGTGCTTGCTTTATGTGAATGTGACTGATCATTGAAAAGAGATACTCAACAGTAAGGCATCTGTCAAATTGTTAAATCTTTCTGGGCTGTGGCATTTTGACCCAATGTTCAAAGACAGACCTTTTCAGAATGGTAAAATTATGGCTTATAGTGATGAGGGATGGAAAACCTAAGACCTTAAGGCCACATGTGGCCCTCTAGGTCATCAAGCGTGGCCCTTTGATTGGTTTTGTAAAGTCTGAATTCAGTCAAAGGACCACACTTGAGGACCCAGAGGGCCACATGTGGCATTGAGATCACAGGTTCCCTACTTCTGGGCCCTCTATCATGGAAGGCTGTAAAATCTATTAAGGTAACTGTGATAGATTTTTTTTTTCAATAATCCAACTCTCCTAAAGTCTATGGGCTCAGTAATCTTTCTCAGACATGTTTTATCAAAAAAATTCTTTCTTCCAATTCCTCAAAAGATGCAATGATAATTCTCTTGATTCTTTAGTATCATATGGGCTTACATCTCTTTTCCTCTGTCATTATAACATAGCACAAAAAATAACAATTGTTTAAAATGGTTTGTATTCAATTATATATTGTTCAGAAAGTTATCCTTGAAGTTGGGAAGATCTAGGGTCATGTTTAGCCTCTGACACATATTACTAGACCAGTGACCCTGGGGCAGGCGCTTAACCCCTCAGTAGCCTAGGTAACTCTCTAAGACCATACATTGCAGAGCACTTGCTGATCTGCAAAGGTAAAAGGAGTTTCCTCACCAGGAGCCCCCTAAGCTAAAGAAATCAGAGGTCTAGAACCTCCCTCCCCCCAATAAAGTTATCTTCTCCACTAAAGCTATACTCATGTGGCAATGTTCCTGTGTTCTCCAGGGCTATATAGAACTAAAGTTCTGCCAGGTCCTACAAAGGAAGAAAGACTTGACGAATGGATTGGCAATGGAAGATGTCAGTTGTCAGAGGATCAGCTGACATTCAAAAAGGAAATTTACGTTTATGAAGAAATAGCTGGAAAGACAAATGCCAGACCTGTTGAACTACTAAAGAAATATGGCCAACTAAATTTTATGCTCTTCTGACCTACAAGATAATGCTGATATATTTTGTCAATCAATAAGCATTAATTAAACACTCTGTGCCAGTACTTGCCTCTACACGGGGGATAAA
The DNA here is from genome assembly GCA_023548195.1 of Bettongia penicillata ogilbyi. NCBI lineage: Eukaryota > Metazoa > Chordata > Mammalia > Diprotodontia > Potoroidae > Bettongia > Bettongia penicillata. The sequence continues at coordinate 4,274,709 of JAJHZJ010000244.1, forward strand.
AAGAAAACAGAAGGCCCCTGCTCCCAAAGAGCTTTATTCAAATAGTTATTTCCTTGAGTGCATGCTGTGTAACATATTCGTTGCACAGGACTTACTCTTGCTTAAGTAATATGAAACATGATTGCATAACAAGTTGAAAGAATTCATAATTATTGAAGTGGGACATGAATAATGTCATAGGATCACAGGTTTGGAGGTAGAAGGGACTTTATCTAGTCCAACTTTCTCATTTTACAAATGAGGAAACTGAGTCATAGAGCAGTCAAGTGATTTGTTTGAGGTAATACAAATAGTAAGTGGCAGAGGCAGAATTAGAAACCATGCTCTCCAATTCCAAATCCAAGGTTCTTTCCACTGCACCATAATTCCATTAGTTGAGACATAAACGAGAGAAGTAAGTACTTGGTCCTATGGAAGGCTGAAAAGAGATCACATCACAGTATGAGAAGAAGGCAGGGATTGGATGCAATCTGCCTGCATCAAGGGGATCACAGACTCATCGGGGCACTGAATTATAAATGGGTTATGAGAGGACATTAAAGGCAGACCTGCAAGCCCGGTTCCAATAAAAACAACACTAATAATACTGTATTTGAGTTACGAGTTTTTCTTCTTTAAGATTCTGACCATATTTTATCCTTGTACTAACTCTGTGAAGTAGAGAGGTATACGCATCACTATTCAACTCCATTTTATGAATTGAGAAAAAGAAGCACAAACAAATTAGCATGATATATTCCCAAAGTCAAACAGTTGGAAAGCCAAAACTAGAACCCAAGTATAGTAAATCCTATGCCAGTAGACCTTCTATTAGACCATATTTGTTTTTAAACCAAATATACTCTGCAATCTGTCTCAGTCACATTCACATAAAGCAAGCACATGGAAGGAATATACTAAAAGGGTGTGAAGAAACTAAGAAACAGTATATACATGATGTTTCAAGTCCAGTTATCCCTTACACAGGCTGACTTTTCCCATCACAATTTCAATATATTGTCAGCCCAAGAAATAAAATGGGAATTTTGGGGAAGTTTTGTACAGAAGCAGCAGACAACACACAATGACCAGCAGACGACACAGAGTCTATGAGCAAATACTTAACCCAAATTTTACAATAAGGTACTGTAACAACACCATTAAAAAAAAGAAAAATTTAAACTTCTTTTCTGGTACAATGGGAGGGTCGAAAATTTTTATGCAAATTTTCTAGATTTCAGGGGCTCCACAAACACCCCTAACCCCCACGATGTGGAAGGGATAACTGTACTGTTTTTCCAAATGCTCAGTGGTCATTTTTAGGAAGAAAAACTTATACTAGCACAAATATCCTCTAAATTTGGGGGGCACTTAAAAGTGAAATACATCACAGAATCATAAAAATGTAAGAGTAGAAGAGACTCTGAGAAGATACTCAGAAGAGGGTTCCTAAATTAAATTCCCAAATTAAGAGGAATCCACCCTGATAATGCATTAATCAGGAAAAAAAGAAGTTTGAGAAAAAAAATTAAATTAGATTTGGGGAATTTTACAGTTGGCAGAAAACTTGGAGATAATCTAAAGCCCTTGTTTATAAATGAGAAATTAGAGCCCAGAAAGGAGAAGGGACTCACTCAAAAGTCATAAAGTTAATTAGTTGTACAGCTGCAACTGAAGCACATGTCTCCAGATGCCCAGTGCACGGCCCTGTCCACCACACAAAGCTCTCTGCCTGCTCCCAGCAAAGGAAATCCATATGACCTTTACAGAAGTTCAGCTCTTTTCTTCCCCAGACAGATGAGACAGAATATAAAAGAGTATTTCCTGAGTTTATTTGCTTCCCAAGGCCACTACTAACTAGTCACTGATCAGTCACACCTTCTTACTACCTCATTATTTCCAGAACAAGTTAGTACAAATCAAATGCAGATGTTCAAAAAAGTCCAAGCTACTCTTATTCCTCTGCTGCAATCTTTCTCAAATGTGTAACCAACTGATGGTTCTGGGAAAACATTTTTTTCCCAGAATTTTCAAATAAATCTCAATGACCTTTATTATTACAGTTTTGGAATAAAATAAACCTATAGTAAAATAATCTGATCCTGCTTTTATATGTTTTAACATATCCAGAGCAAATGAATAAGTTTCATACAAGTTTCATACTTAATTTTTAATAAAATAATACTCCCTGAATTATAAGATTCCTAGGGTTCATTGCTGAAGATTAGATGCTGCCCTGGCTGGACAAGAGACATGAGGTCACAGCTATTGTTGTTCATCCGTCACTATCAAAGAGGACAAATGACATCACAGATGATGTCTTGACTGGTGCATGTGTTGGATTTAAATGAGGCAGAGTTGAGCCAAGTCATCAGCCTCTTCTCTCTTCCAGGGTCAATGAAGTCCAGTGGCATTACAAAAGTCAGGGTAACTGGAGATGGCCCAAGAGATATGGGGTCAAATCCTGCCTCAGATACTCTGAGTGAACATAGGCAAGTTCCTTTCAAAGCCTCAGAATATCATCTATAAAATGCGAATAATAATACTGGTATTGCCTACTTTATAGGACTGTTCCAAGGAATGCTTTTTGTGAACCTTAAATTGCCATACAAATTTGAATTAATATTAACATTTGAGAAAACAACTTTTCAATCATAATAGATACTTCTTACGTGCAGTTTATAGCTTTTTTAAGGGTGAAGAGGAAAATTTCACAAAGGTTGTTTAGGACAATCAAAGATCAAATCCCAATAAAGGCTACTATGGACAAAAAAAACACACAATGTTAAATGATCCTTTCTTGACCTAAGAAATCTGTATACAAAGACCTTTGACACACATTTATAGATGAAACTACAGATAGGAACTTTGCCAATATTTCTAGAGCAATTGAGTTTCATTTTCAGTGACAAAGGAACTATATCAAATTTGAATTCTAATACTTCAGTGCCATATAGAAGTATGAGGAGAAGGAAATGGCACTTAGGATGTATTTAGGAAATTAACCATACCTACCCAGCTGTATACAGTAGTAATCTAAGCTGACTGTATTTGGGAAATTAACCATACCTACCCAGCTGTATACAGTAGTAATCTATGCTGACTATGTAATTATGAAGGCATTTGGCTTGATTTTCAAGATATCCTAAAGAGGATGGTTTCAAAAGAATGAAAAAAGATACCAGCCTGCATTATTACCACCCTCCCCGCAAGATAGGGACCGAGATGACATCAGTTACTACTGACCCATGTACCCAATTTCTTTCCAATTCAATTCAACTGTATTTATTAAGTACCTATTGCCGGTCCTTCATTTTCAAAGAGGACCAGTGACATCATAGGTGATGTCTTGATTTGTGATGAATTGGTTTTAAGTGCAAAGTTGCCAGCTTCACTCTCTCATCCTGGGTCCCAGAAGCTAAGTGCTGTGACAAAAGTCAGGATGAACTGCCACGGCCCAGGATGCAGTCAGTGAATGACCTTGGTGTCTTTGATGACTAATCAAGCTCTAAGCATTCCATAGCACATGTCTGTTTGTAGTACTGTTTCAAATGGCCTATATTTCTTCCTTTGAAAACTGCCAGTTTTATTACCTATCAGATTTATGGACAGCTAAGTACCAGGCACTGTGCTGGCCTCAGGGGAGACCAAACCAAACCAAACCAAAACCATCTCTCTGCCTTCAAGGAACTTATATTCTAAAGAAAGAGTACTTAATATTTAAAATGAGGCACATTTCTAGCGAATGGAAACTACAGTGAGGCCAAGAAGGAAGGCCTTATTTGTATTCTCAAAGTGGTTAATGTCAGGAGGTCAATAGTCTTTTTATCACACTTTAAAGCTTTTGCTTTAGAAACAAATTCAGGTGATTAATGTGGTTTCTTCAACAATAAAACAGAACTGAAGAACGCTTCTGTATAAAATCACAAAACAAAAATCTAGCAGGACAGAAGCAGAAGTGGGTTGAAGGACTCTTCTCCACAGTAGTCAATTTACCTGTTCTGAGGGGTCATTATCAATCCGTTGGAGGGAAGAAGGAAGGATTAGATTTAGCTAGCTGGTTGGTTCTGTTTTGATTTAAGTCTGATATTGTACAGTGTGTTCCATCTGGTTATTAAGATGCCTTAACAATGTGGATAGCTTTCTCAGCTTTGTCTCACCCAAATGTTTCTGTCTTATAGATTCTTGATATTCCTGAGATAATAAAAGAGCAAGAGATGGCCTCTAGAATGCTGGATAGATTGTGCATCTGGTAGGGTCAGTTCACAGATAAGGACCCAGAAATTCTGGATTTGAAATAAACCAGTAGTATGGGGAACTCCAGATGCAGTAAGAACTAAAATTCATGAGAATTAGTGTTTCCTTTGGTCTCAGGTATTCTGTTATTGGCAAAAACTTCTGATTTTTGGCATCAACTTGTTTATCATGGACCAGGGTAAAGGAATCTGAAGCTAACCCCCAATAAGAAGCTGTACAGCCATCAAGTCTACATTCCCACCTATATATAAATCACAATGTGTGGACTGGTCTACATATGTATAGGTGGTATTCTTCACTTTGTATCTGCTGCTTTACCTGGTTTCACTTCCATAGAACAAGATGCCTCTATACTGGTATTAATACCCTCTCCCTTTCCTGCCTCTTCTTGTGTGTTGTCTCCCCCCATTAGATTGTAATCTCCTTGAAGGCAGTGACTGTCTTTATTTTTATTATTTGTATACTCAATGCCTAGCATAGTGTCTGGCATATAGTAGGCACTTAATAAATATTTAATAGAGTTACTCCATTGGCTCCTTGATGAAAAGATGAGAACAAAGGGGTCTGACAGATCAATGACATCAATTACAAATAGAAATAAATGGGCATCCATACATAAGGATCTCTGTGGGTCACAAGTTGACAGTTTCAAAATGCAGTGTTATCTATATTTTATTGTATTTTTATTTCTTTTGTTAAATATTTCCTAATTACATTTTAATCTGGTTCAGGCAGCACTCAGGAGTGTTTTCAAGCTATCCATCGACTGGATGACCTTTATGGGTGCTTCTAACTCTAAATATGTGAGCATCTTATGCTATGAAAAAGAATACACAAGCTTTTATTAATTGTTTTATATCAGACTACATCCTTGCAACCATTCAATTAACTTACAATCAACAATTACTTCTTCAATAAACAGTACACATGGCCCTGCAGTGTTTGTGATTCATTTCAATTCAATAAGCATTTATTAAGTGCTGACTAGCACCAACTATAGCGTTACATATAGGGAATACAAAGGCAAAGTCTCAAGTAGCTCATATCCTACTGGGAGGAATTTACAAAACTGACAAATTCTAGTAAGTATAAGATATTAAAAAGTGGAAAAGTAGAGGTGGTGGATTCCCTGCATCTGAGGGCTTCCAGCAGGTCAGATGACCAGTTGGGTTGTGGGATATAGCATACAATAGAGAGGATTCTGTTTTGGGTATGGCATGAATAGTCATTGACCTCTAAAGTTCCTTCTGGCTCTTTATTCAGTCATTTTATAAGGCAACTTTGTACAAAATAATAGTGTTTATCAGTTTAACCTGCAAGAATAAGAAAACTTTATCTTAAATTCACTCTACAACCCAAGTCAGTATGAACAAAATAGACCTGTAAACCAGCTTACCAGGCAAACCAGGGCTTAGTGGCCAGGTGCTGACACCCCAAGAATGGGATCATTACTTCCTATGCCATAAAAACTGACAAGGGTAAGGAAAGTCCTCAAAATTCAAGGATAAGACTTGAAATATTCATTTCTCTGGGGCTACACAAAGTAAATGGGTACAATTTCCAAAATAAGATAATGCCCATTCATTCATTCTCATTCTCTCTCTCTCTCTCTGTCTCTTACCCCCCACCTTTCTCTCTTTCCCTTCCACCCTCTACAGCAACAGCTGGTTTTATTTAGCTATCTATTGTATATCTACACCCTAGAATCTTTGAATTACTTACTCATTCAGCAACCATGCAATGAGCACCTATTATGTGAAAACCATCATGCTAGAGTACAAAGATAATTAAGACATGATCACTATCTTTGTGAAGTTAATAATATAGTAGGGGAGATATAACACATACACAAGTATACTGTACTTAAACTTTCCTCTTTTTCTTCTACTGTGGTCAATAATGGAGTTTTGTCTCTTAAAGACTACCTTCTGTCTGGCACTGCCCATTGGGGGCCCTCATTATCTTGCTACTCTAGAGGATGCTCATCAGAAACTATGGAAATCCTGGAATGGAGCATGAAGAGAACTGGAGGAGATCCAGATGGAAAGAGGACCCAAGGATGATCAAGCTACATGATGTGGACTCCATCATGGACAAGCACATGTATAGACTGGCCACGAACCACTTTGGTACATGAACGAGGACAAATTCAGAGAGAAGATTCTGGGCTATATGTCATCTGGAAAGAAACCAGAAGGTGTAACATTCATGAGACTCATTGTAAAACATGGCTTATGTCACCCCTGTCAAAGGTCTAAATAATTGTAGCTCTTGCTGGGCTTCCAATGCGTCTGGTTCCCTGGAGGGACAGCATTTCTGTAAGGCAGCTAAGCTAGCATTCCTGGGTGAGCAGAACCCAGTAGACTGCTGTTGGAATACCACTGAATACAACTGAGAAGACCATGGAGGTTTCACTGGAGGTTTGCCTCAAGTCACTTACTAGTATATCAAGGAAAAAAAGGGCATTTCTGGGGACTCTTGACTGTTATACCACTGAGGATGGTGACTGCAAGTATAAAGGCAGGAGTCGCTGCTGCTAATGATGACAGTTTTACTACTATGTACTCATGAAAATAGAACACTCTCCAAGAGGCTAGGGAATCCATTTCTATAGGCATCAATGGTTGCTGTGACAAGATTCTCCTTCAATAGCTCAAGGATTTATTATGATGCAGACTTCAATAGTAATCCATAAAATCTTGACCACACAGTCCTGGGGTAGGGTGGGGATAAAGCTTTGAAGGAGAGGATGAAGAGCTTTACAGCTGTGTTTTAATCAGACTGACTTAGAGAGATATAAAGCCATAAGGTCATCAAGAACACCCATGGTAAGAGCTGGGAAGACTGAGGCTATATCCATATGACCATGAGACCCCAATACCATATGTGGCATTGCCACCGATACCAACCACTCTCTGATGCTAGCTGATGGGAGAGTCTGAGTCTTTTAAGTCCAGGAGGGATGAAACAGAACAGAAACCAATGACATATTTCTAGTACCTGACCCCAAGGAAGTTTTGAAATGCCCAAGGAAACAGGTTGCTTGAATCTGACCTATGTGTGCTATGTTCTTGCTAGAACTTTAAGGAAACCATTTACAACATGACTTCATGGTGGGCTTATGAGAAGGATGGTTCTCCTTTCTCTACTTTTTAATTCACACAGAAATAGCTTTTAATCCTTTTGAAAAAATAAAACTGTTCTTGAAGATGTGGGTGGGGGAGAGGAGAAATCAAATGTACTCTGTCACAAAGAGTAGAATATAAAAGGAGTTATGTGAGATGCAAGAAGGAAAGTCTAATTTGGAATGGGGATGAAGAATGGTAGAAGATTTGATATTCATAAAGCTGACTTTGAATAGTCAAAGAATTATCATTTCATCTCCTATTGAGGTCACTCTCTGACCTATTCATATTGAAGTGAAATCTTAGGAGGTGCCTGAAATTATGCAGAAGTTAGGAAATTTGCTTAGAATCATATAACTCATAAGTACAAGACAGAGGATTTGAACCTACATCTTCCAGACTTCAAACCCAGAATTCTAGTCACTATGCCAAAAGTGAAAACTCCAAAGCATTACAGAATTCTACTGCAGATTATAAAGCATTAAAGTAGGGTTAAATGATGTGTATTATATGTAGTGAAATAATCGTGTTGAACAACTGAGAGATTGAGGCTACACTGATAATACTAAATATTATGGTAATTTTGGACAATTAACTAGAGAAAAGGGAGAGGATTTGAGAGAAATTGCTGAGGTAGCATTCACAGAACTTGGTGACTGATGGGATATGAGAGAGAGGAAGAGAAAAAGAAGCCAAGTTTTTAAGCATGGGAGACTAGGTGGTATCACTGAGAGAAATCAATAATAAGGAGCTGAGTTAAGGGGAAAGGATAATAAGCTCCGTTTTATTCATGTTAAGTTTGAGATGCCAGGGGGACTTCCAACTAGAGAAGATATTCTGGCTCAGTGACAAAAGCACTGTATTTGGAATATGAGGATGTGGGTTAAAATTCCAGCTTTGCCACTTAATACCTTTGTAATCTTAGGCAAGTCACTTCATTTCCTTGGTCCTCAGTTTCCTCAATTTATAAAATGAGGGGTCTGACATAATAAAATTGAAAATGGATGGTGTAAAATTGCAAAGAACAGAGATATTAAAAGATACTTTCCCCTATTCCTTTCCACAGATAGGAGATGGGACACGGGTATGGAAAAGTGCATCTATTTTCAGATTTTTTTCAATATATTGATAAGTTTTGCAAATTAATTTTCTCTTTTTCCTCTTTTTTATTACTGAAAAAAATATTATAAAGGATGGCTCTCTGCTAGGGGAGGGAAAATGATGATGGGGGAGAAAAAATGTGAAAATAAGTTACAAATCCTTTTTTTTTAAATGAGGGAGTTGCGCCAGATGATGATTTCAGCTCTAAATCTATGAAATGTTTCTAAAAGTGGGAAGAGAAGAGCAATCGGTGCTGGAGATTCAAACCTGGAAGTCATCTTCCTAGTTTCTGCCCTCACTAAAATGCATAATAATACATGCTTAAGTGCTATATTTGTTTAATCCAGGTCAAAAAAGAAAAATGTTGCTACAAACATGAATTATGAGAAAAGGCCTAATGCAAGAGGTAGCTTTTTCACTGTACTGGTTTCCAGCTTAAGTTTTGCCTTATATAGCAGCTGAAGTAAGTCAAATTACTAATGAGAATGAAAATAAATTAAAATAAAAAAATAAAACAGATGCATTCCTCTTCTTGTCCATTATCTCTTACGGTTCACATAAAAATAAGGATTATTCAGTTGAGAGCAAATCAAGTTCAGACAAAGTCAGAAATGGGCAAAAAATAGGTCTAGATACAACTATTTATACCTGTTTCTCGCATAGCTTCTATCAGTCAAAGAAAGTTATTTTAAGGATATGTACAGTCTATTGTTTATTCAAAACCTCCTACGCTATTCAAGTTCCTAAAAATAACAAAGATGAATCTAAATTGCTGGCAAACATAAGTTACTTGAAATTAATAGCTTTTCCTTTGTCCTTATTCAAATGCTACATAATACAAAACGAATATTTATAGGTTCTTAGTCAACAACACCCAGGAAATGGAATATTTCTGAGGAAAAATTTAAAGTATGTCTGTGTCTACATATATATGTATATGTAGACACATACATGTATCCTTTAAAACTGTATGAAATTCACATATATATGCATTGGATTGCATGTAGAAACAGATCATATCAGTACATTTTTGAAAATTAGGATATAATTTTCTCTTCTTCAGACTTGTGGTGCCTCTTCAATTTTTCTATGATCTTACAAATATCACTAACAGGGATTCAGCAATAATACCTACCAATTCTCTCTGGAACTGCTTTATATTACCTCATCAAAAGTCCTTATTATCTTATTTATATTTTTAACCTTTATCAATTATATCTTGGGAAAGTGAATTTCATGGACTCACTATCCACCAAACAACACTACTTTCTCTGCTGCCCCAACCTCTGCATTCCCCATGATTGGTAAGTCCCTTGACCTATTGGGCCTCGGTTATCTCATCAATAAAATGAAGGGATTGGAGCAGACTGTCTTAAGGTCCTTTCTGACATTTTGCAATTCTAAAAGCATCCTTCTTCCTTTTTTTAGTCTAGTCTTTGTTTTCTCTGTATACTTCCTCACACTAGGCAAACAAATGAAATGAAGGGATTCTTTTCCCCTTATACCTCAGTATTTCCCAAAATGCCTGTTTTTCTCTTCCTGGACAGTGGATTAAAAACAAAACAACCAGAAACAATATTATATGTATTATAGGCAACTCTAGCCCCTTTCAAATGAGATCTGTTTGAAAGAAAAATGCTTGTACAACCTAAAAACAAATACTCTGCATGATTGACTCCTCTCTATTTGGGGAGAGAATTCTTGAACCTGAGAATTTCATCAGGCTTTCTGAGACTATGAGCAACAGGCTAACATAGCCCGGCCACTGATTTATTTTATACCTCACCTAAAGCAGCTACCTGTGCCAAGTTGTACAGTTTGAAATTTCCACTATTCCATGGGATCCATCATGTCTATATCCCATCATTACTGTCCATTTTTCAGTTATCTCAGTGAGCCTGAAGGTCAGTAATTTCCAAACTGATAGGGAGAGGATAAGGCACAAACTCTTTGAGGAAGGGAAATCTAGGTTTTCTCCAAAGACTCACCTCTAAAAAAAAAAAATCATGCCACTGGACTTTAATGACCCTGGAGGAGAGAGAGAGGCTGATGACTCTAGGAAGCTCTGCCTCACTTAAATCCAATTCACTCATACATAAGTCAAGATGTTGCCCTCACGATGTCATCCGTCCTCCTCAAGAAGCAAAGATGAATATTAACAAGAAGAAATCTTCTCCACTCTCTCAAACAGAGAGGGAAATGATGCAGCTGAAGGGATTTGCAGCAATATCCCTCTAGGCCAGAGGTGCAGACATTCACAGGAGAGCTCATCCAAGCCAGAGGGATCTGTCTCTTTTATATCAATAGCAAGTAAGAACTCCAGCACAGGCTTCCTCAATGCCCACTGCAGTGCAGTTAGTAGAGAAGCTATGGTTACTGCTTTTGTACCATTGTTGGAGGTGCCAGGGTGGGGTGGGAGGCAGCGCAATCAAGGGTTTTGCTGAGCTACCTGTGGCATTAAGGCCTCCTCTGCCTGGCATTGGAGGCTCTCCACAATTTGCCTCCAATCAACTTTTCTAGTTTTATGTTATATAACTTCTCTTCAAGTACAAGATGCTTTAGTATAATCAGTCTAACTGGTGCCATTCTGGACTTTTCTGTCTTCTTGTGTTCACAAAAGGCAATCTCTACACTTTCCCCTACTGAAGTCCTCCCTCAGGAAGTCCTTCATAAAACCTTTCTTGATTTTCACCTGAGTTAACTGCCCTTCCTGAAATGTTCTGCTAGCAATTTGGATGGCTCCTTTGTACAATTTGCCTTGTATCACAGTTTTTGGTCCTTGATGAACTATACTCATTTTCAAAAAATCACAGAACTATAGAATTTGAAACATTTTTGTATTACTAGCATCTAGTACATAGTAATGATCTTGATAAATGGTGAATTTATAAAATGGGGGACTGGACAACCAGGGCTCAATTTCAGGATCATGTATGTTTGGTGAATCTGCTTCTGCCAGTGTTGGAGAGCACTGAATGAAGAAGCCCAGTTCTCTGTTACAAAGCACCCACAGGTATCACCTGTTTATGATCTGCTAACTATTTGATGAAGAAACACTTTCGATCAGCTGCAGAGCCAGAGTTGAGAGTGCGTTCAAAAGACAGTAACTGACCAAAGCAAACCTCTCACTGTTTCTCTGTCTGGATTCATTTCCATGGGGTAGCAATGATTGCTGTAAACCACAAGTGCTCTAAGCATAAGTGGAGTGACCTGCTATCCCCCATCTGGGTCAACATGAAGCCATATCAACATGGCCCTACTTTTGCTTCTGTACCTTTTGTGTCTTATCTTATGCATAGGAGTATTGGAGAAGGAACAGAATAGGCTACAATCTTGTGACCTTGTGAAAAGTAAGCCTCTAAAGGTAAGGTGACAAGGGTCCTGAGAGAATCTGTGGGCAAATGAACCTGGGGAAGAAGAAAGCCCCAAGAGACCTAAGTGACTTGGCAAAACAGCCAAGAGGGAGTAACTTGTCAATCTGCTATACTACATTCAGAGTTAATCTGATGAGGGTATAAGCTGTGAAACAATTGCTTTAAATTGGAGTCTATTTTCTCAAGAACTAAGGTGGTATGAGGAAGCATGTGCAGAGGGGGTTGGCAGGAAAATATTTGTACTTCTGTTCTTGATGTATCTTCTCAGTGAAAATCCCATTGTAAATGCTCATTGATAATAACAGCTTAGCATTTATATTAAGCTTTAAGGTTTCAAAAGGGCTTTACCGATGTTACCTCACTTAACCCTCACCACAACCCTGTGAAGCACGAACTATTATTCCCATTTTATAGATGAAGGCTTTGAGGTACAGAGAGGTGAAATTACTTGCCTAGGATTATACAGCTAGTCAGTTCTGAGGAAGGATGTGAACTCAGGTCTTGCTGATTTCAGGAATGGAGAGCAGGTTCTGTTTTCTATCCAATGCTCTACACATCGCCTAGCAGCTGATACTGAGGACACACTAGAATGCAGAAGCAAGCTGACAAAGTTTAGATAAAACCCTGCTGTTCCTCAGTGGTGCTCTTTAGCCCAGACACGGGGATGTAGACAGTCTTGTTCTGGGGGACCAACTATTATGTATGAATGAGAGTTGAGATAAGGATCCTCTGATCCACCAAGTCTTATATGTACTACAAATTGAAATAAATAAATATAATAAATATTAATATAAATATAGTAATAAAATAAAAATTCTAGTTTTATACAAATCAGTATGTATGTGTGCATATGCATAAAATGTGGGCCTATATCAGGACCCATACGGTAATTTAGCCAAGAGTGCTTATGTCTAAACTTATGCCATGTTTCAGGAAATGCTGGACTCACAGCATTAAGAACTTTAGACATTATTCTAAGGCTACCTCTTTTTCTAACTCTTTTAGCACTCTATAGAGACCTCACAATATCCTAATTTTTTGCTATCAAATTAAGCTGAGGATAAATTGGGAGAAGAATTTTGCTTAAGCTGAAAGGTCAAGTTATTGGCTGGTCTATTTTGTCTTTAACAGCTTCATCTATAAGATACTATCTTTACATTAAAACAGTATGTAAAAATGCAAACCTTTAAATATCCACAGATCACAATGATAAGATAAAAGAAATAAGGAAATAGTAAAGCTAAAGGTCCCAGGACTCAAAGCAATGCTTTTCTTGTGGGATTCCATAGAAGCCTAATGGCCCAGAACACAAATCACAGGCTTATTCTCACTTCCTATAGACACAGGAAATACACAAGGAAAGAACAAACACTTGTAGCAAAATACATTATTCGCTTTATCCACAAATAACCTCTTTTCCCCCAAGCATGTACTCATACAAACATAACTCCTGTTATACACAAATGCTGTCCATTTCAAAATGAAGGGCTCAGTAAATCAGTCTGTTCTAAATAGCACCCATACAAGACCACGCTTTGGTTTGTGGTTTTAGCCAGTACACGCAGGGCCTGGTGCCAGTTGTGTTTCAGTCTTTCTGACCATACAGCCTTTGAATTCTTGCTTAAAGTAAAAAAGAGGGAGGAGGGGACGCTCTATCTTTGATAACTGAACATCAACCACATCCCGTTGTTTCTTGCTGTACACAGATAAGTCACATTTCTGGGAACTGTGGCTCAAGAACATTCTCATGGAATTTCTTTTTACTTACGAGTACCTACACTTTAGCTCAAACTTCAGCTGATGCTTTCGTTTAACCACTGTTAAACATGTTCTCACTTATACCTAGACCATCATAACCTCACTTCTATGTTACTGTTTGGATTGATTCCTAAACTTTATTCTAATTCTCCTTTATTGAAATTTTATATTAAACAGAGATAGTAATGCTTAATAACAGTAAGTTTTTGTTACTGTCAGTAACACTTGGGTTCTAACCTTTTTCTGACACTAGCTATGTGACACTGGGCAAGTCATTTATCCTCCTCGAGCCCCACTTCAACAGTCAACACATTTATGTTTCAAATTGGGATCTGCTTTGGTGGGGACAGGTCTATACCCTGATACTCACAGACCTTTCTGCAGTTCCATGAATCATGGCTCCCAGGTGACACTGAAAAAACTCTCTGGAAAGTCTATGGCCGGTCAACACTAAAATTCTCAATTGAATTTAAGAAATATCTCCTGACCACCCATGTGCATCACACTGTGGTAAATACTGCCAATAAATCAAAGATGAGTATCATATATTTTTTGACCCAAAGGAATAATATAGTTATATATTATTTTAAGATATAGAAAACACTGTTTGCTTATCTATGCATTTCTTCATACATTCTCTTTCGATTTTCACAACAACCCTATGAGTTATATAGTGCAAGTATCTTTATCTCAATTGTCCAGATGAGGAAACTGAGGCCCAGAGAGGTTGTGCTCTGCCCAAGGTCACATCACTGCCAAATGACAGAGCTTGGACAAGAGAATCCAAGTCTTGACTCCAAGTCCAATGACACTTGCCGGTATACTACACTAGCCCTCTAAGTATGCAAGTCATTACAGAATAAGGTAGATAAAAGGATATAAAAAATAATGAAAGTGTAGAGGTAGGAGAAATTACATCCATTAATAAAGACTTCATGTAAGAGAAGGTGTTTCAGATGGGATTTCTACAGGTAGAGATGAAAGAGGGAACCATTCCTGGCAGAGGCAATTGTTTGGTGAGGTGGGAAGAGCACCTGCTTTAGAATCAGAAAGCCCAAGTTGGTCTTCTGTTGCTACCACCTTCAAGTTGTAACTCTCAGGAAGTCAGTTAACTAATATCTCTAAGCCTCAATTTACTTCTCCTCAAACAGGTACTGATAATCCTTAAGCAATCTACCTCATGGAGTCACTGTGAACATACCTACAAACACACACACATATACATATATACACACATAAATAGACATATATACACATACATATGGAGACAAGGTGTGTCTTCCTGACTCCAGGCCCTTCATGCTTGTTAATATCTGGAAACCATGAACTTAAGTATGCCACATCACCTAACTCTCTTACTTTTTCTGGTGGTTCCTAGTTCATATCACAGTGGATAGAATGACGTGCCTGGGGTCAGGAAGACTAACCTTCCTGAGTTCAAATCTGATCTCAGGCACTTACCGACTGGATGCCCCTGGGCAAGTCACTTAATCCTATTTGTCTCAGATTTCTCATCTGTAAAATCAGCTGGAGAAGGAAATGACAAGCCATTCACTGGAATGGTTTCTCAATGAAGAAAACCCTAAGTGGGGTCATAAAGAGTTTGACATAACTGAAAATGACTGGTCACTTAACCTTGTTTGCCTCAGTTTCTTAATCTATAAAATGAGCTGGAGAAGAAAATAGCAAATTATTTCAGTATCTCTGCCAAGAAAACTGCAAATGGGATCATGAAGAGTTGGACACAATTGAAAACAAAAGTAACCATGGCCACCACCACATATGTGCATAAACACACATTACATATATGTATCTATGTGTATATGTATACACATGCATGCATGCATGCATACATATACATACAGGCAGACAGGCACTGATCCTGTGATTTCAGTGGCATAGAACATTCCCAATAAGGACACTCTATCTACTAATGTAGGCTGACGCTGTCTCTGCAATGTAGAGTTGCCTAGTGCACTGCCTACAGTGATTAAGCAACAAACACAGAATCATACACCAGTATCATAAGTGGGATTTGAACTCAGATCTCTCTGACTCTAAGACTGGTCTGTTGTGTGTCTGTCCTTCATTCTCAGGGAGATGATGACATGACTTGCAGCTGACTTTGATTTGAGTGAGGGAGGGCTGCACAAGGTCACCAGCCTCATGTTCTCCTCCAGAGCCATCTGTGACCAGTGGCCAGATATTCCTCAGGATGACAGGATGCTGTGGGAGACCCTGGCCCTTTTGAACTAAAGTCTTTTATACATTATATGATGCTGCCTTTCTATACACTCATGTAGATGGCTCCTGAAGAATATGAAAGCCTTCTAAATTCTCTTTTGGTTTCTGCATTAATCTTCATTGGCAATTCTTCATCCAGGTGACATCCACTACATGTGAATATTCCTGAGCGATCTGTCCCCCGTACTCTTCTCTTTCCATATGATTTTGATGAATAAACATCCCTATGCAGATAATTCCCAGGCCTCTATCTCCATCTTTACCCTGTCTCTTGACCTCCAGTCTTAAATGAGCAACTTCTTTTTGGACTCAAACTATAGGTATCCCTACATTCCATAGGTATCTCATATCCATAAACAGCACTTATTTTCCTAACCCTGCCCTCTTCCAAACTTTGCTATTACTGTCAAGGTCCCCACCATGCTCCCAGTCACCCAGACTCACAACCTTAGTGTTATTATTGCTTCATTTTTTACACTTAGTCCCCAAATGCAATCTGTTGCCAAGTGCTGTCATTGGCACAATACCTCTCATATATAGCCCTTTCTTTCTATCCACAAAGCCACACTTCCGGTACAAAGCATTTATCACCTTATTCCTGGTCTGTGTAATGTCTTTCTCACTTGTCTCCCTGCCTCAAGTCTCTCTCTCTCCACTCCAATACAATCTCTACTCAGCTTGCTAAAGCTCAATCTGACCATGTCACCCTCTTACCTATCCCCCCAACAAACTCTAGTGACTCCTTATTACCTCCAAGATCAAATATAAAATCCTCTGTGGTGTTTAAAGCTCTGCATAGCTTGGCTCTTTCCTATCTTTCCAGTCTTCTTAGATTTTACTTTCATCTACATACTTTATAATCCAGAAATATCTGTATCCCTGAGGTTTCTCCCATATAGGCTGCTCTTCCTCTTACTCCTGAGAGCCTTTTCGATGGCTGCGTCCCATGCTTACAATGTTCTCCCTCTACCTCTCTCTCCACCTCTTGGCTTCTCTTATCCCCTTCAAAGCTCAGCTCAGCTCCTACTTTCTGCAGATCTTTCCCAGTCTTCCTCTTCCCTTCTTCTCTCCCTGTGCCAAATCAGGGCTAGTGCCTTTCCTTCCATCTCCTCTGTATATCTTGAATGTACATACTAGTTTGCATATTGAGTCTCGCATTAGAATATGAGTTTCTTGAGAACGGGGAACATATTTTTGCTTTTCTTTGAATTCCTTTTTCCTTTCTTTGTATGTAACATACTGTCTATCATATAGTAAACACTTAATAAATGCTTGTTGACTGACTTACTGATCACTGGTATACCCTAACTGAAACTGTATTTTACCCAAGGTCCTCTTCTGTAGCTATATATTCTCTCTTTATGATCTAATTAACATCTTGTGTTGATAATTCCAGATATATATCCTTACTATCTATTCATCTCTGTCTTTCTCTCTCTCCCTCTCTCTCTCCAGCTTTTTTCTTGATCTCCAATTCTGCATCACTAAATAGTTGTCTATTAGACCTTTCATATTTGATGTCCCAAACCATCTAAATGCTATGGACTCACCAGTCTGGACAACAATTTATAATTATACAAGAAAATTTATTAAACTATTCATACGACACAGAGGAGCCAAGATGGCAGAGTAGAAAGATTCACATATGCTAGCTCAAAACCCAGAGCCCATAAAATACCTGTAAAGGAGAACTCCCAACAAATTCTGGAGCAGCGCAAGGCACACAGCAACAGAGTGGAGGAGATTTCTGTTCCAGAGAGAACTGAAAAACCGACACCAAAGGTCCGTCGTGCACCAGACCCAGAGCAGAGCCCAGCCCTGACTTGGCCACGTGGCACCGAGAGGACCAGATCTGAGCAGGCTTCAGGGACGAAATCTCCAGCGGCCACGCAGGTCCCTCCACTCACAGATGCCAAAGGTCAGTGAGAGAGACTGTTTGGCTGGCCCAAAAGGGAGCAGGGTGTCTCCATAACTCAGGCCTCATCGGGAGGCAGCAGTAGAGGCAGCAGAGGACAGGGGCCTCCAAAACAGGCAGGAACTAGGATCCATTGTTGAAGGTCTCTGCATAAACCCCCTGAGGGAAGTGAGCCCTGTGAGGTGGCCTTGCCCCGATCTGAGCAGCTGAACTTAATCTCACACTGAATAGCAGCACTGCCCCCACCAGAGCACCTGAATTTAATCTCACACTGAATAGCAGCCCCAACCCTGCCAAAAGCCCTGAGGCTGGGAAGTAGCATTTGAATCTCAGACCCTAAGCATTAGGTGGGTGGATCTGGAGGCAAGGTGGGGGTGAAAAAATCTCAGAAGTCAAGTAACAGGCTGGGAAAATGCCCAGAAAAGGGAAAAAAAATAAAACCATAGAAGGTTACTTTCTTGGTGAACAGATATCTCCTCCCATCCTTTCAGATGAGGATAGAAGTCAAAGGCTTCTGTGTCCCAAACATCCAAAATAAATATTCAATGGCCTCAGGCCATGGAAGAGCTCAAAAAGGATTTTAAAAAGCAAGTGAGAGAGGTGGAGGAAAAAATGGGAAGAGAAATGAGAGAGATGCAAGAAAAGCATGAAAAGCAGGCCAACACCTTGCTAAAGGAGACCCAAAAAAATGCTGAAGAAAATAACACCTTGAAAAATAGGCTCACTCAATTGACAAAAGAGGTTCAAGAAGCCAATGAGGAGAAGAATGCTTTCAAAAGCAGAATTAGCCAAATGGAAAAAGAAGTTCAAAAGCTCACTGAAGATAATAGTTCTCTCAAGATTAGAATGGAACAGATGGAGGCTAATGACTTTATGAGAAACCAAGAAATCGCAAAACAAAACTGAAAGAATGAAAAAATGGAAGATAATGTGAAATATCTCATTGGAAAAAGAACTGACCTGGAAAATAGATCCAGGAGAGACAATTTAAAAATTATGGGACTACCTGAAAGCCATGATCAAAAAAAGAGTCTAGACATCATCTTTCATGAAATTATCAAGGAATATTCTAGAACCAGAGAGCAAAATAAGTATTCAAGGAATCCACTGATCACTGCCTGAAAGAGATCCAAAAAGAGAAACTCCTAGGAACATTGTGGCCAAATTCCAGAGTTCCCAGGTCAAGGAGAAAATACTGCAAGCAGCTAGAAAGAAACAATCCAGTATTGTGGAAATACAATCAGGATAACATAAGATCTAGCAGCTTCTACATTAAGGGATCGAAGAGCTTGAAATAGGATATTCCAGAAGTCAAAGGAAGTAGGACAAAAACCAAGAATCACCCACCCAGCAAAACTGCGTATAATACTTCAGGGGAAAAAATGGTCTTTCAATGAAATAAAGGACTTTCAAGCATTCTTGATGAAAAGACCAGAGCTGAAAAGAAAACTTGACTTTCAAACACAAGAATGAGAAGCATGAAAAGGTAAACAGCAAAGAGAAGTCATAAGGGACTTACTAAAGTTGAACTGTTTACATTCCTACATGGAAAGACAATACTTGTAACTCTTGAAACTTTTCAGTATCTGGGTAGTTGGTGGGATTACACACACACAGACACACATACGTGCACGCACATGCAGAGACAGAGCACAGAGTGAACTGAATAGGATGGGATCATATCTTAAAAAAATGAAGTTAAGCGGTAAGAGAGAAATGTATTGGGAGGAGAGAGGGAGAAATGGAATGGGGCAAATTATCTCTCATAGAAGAGGCAGGTAGGGGACTTGTTAGTGGAGGGAAAAGGAAGGGAGCTGAGAGAAAAACATGAAGTTTACCCTCATCACATTTGACTAAAGGAAGGAATAAAATGCACACTCATTTTGGTATGAAAAGCTATCTTACAATACAGGAAAGTGGGGGAGAAGGGGATGATGGAAGGGAGGGCAACAGGAGGAGGGAGCAATTTGAAATCAACACTCTTGGGGAGGGACAGGATCAAAAGAGAGAATAGAAGCAATGCGGGGCAGGATAGGATGGAGAGAAATACAGTTAGTTTTACACAACAAGATTATTATCGAAGTCATTTGCAAAACTACACAGATATGGCCTATATTGAATTGCCTGCCTTCCCAAAGGGAATGGGTGGGGAGGGAGGGATGGGGAAAAGTTGGAACTCAAAGCTTTAGGAACAACTGTTGAGTATTTTTCTTGCTACTAGGAATAAGAAATACAAGTAATGGGGAAAAGAAAGTCATCTGGCCCTACAGGACAAAAGAGAAGATGGGGACAAGGGAAGAGAAGGATGATAGAAGAGAGAGAGGGCAGATTGGTGATAGGGGAAATTAGAATGCTTGGTGTATTGGGGTGGGGGAAGGGGACAAATGGGGAGAAAATTTGGAACCCAAAATTTTGTGAAAATGAATGTAAAAAGTTAAATAAATAAATTTAACTAAATGAAAAGCAATAACAACACCACAACAAAAACCTATTCATACCCTTTGACCCAGAGATCCCCCTACTGGACATTCATTACAAGGAGGTCAATCACAGAAAGAAAGATCTCATATGTGCTGCGGTATTTATAGAAACATTTTTCATGGTAGCAAAAATCTGGAAACAAAGTAAGTATTCATCAACTGGGGAATCACTGAGTGGATTACAGTATATGAATTAAAGAAAATATTATTTTGTCGGACGAATTCAGAGAAGTACAGAAATATCTGTATGCCAAGTGCTGTCATTTCTACCCATAACACCTCTCATATATAGCCCTTTCTTTCTATACACACAGCAAAGTGTAAAAAGCATTTATCACCTTATTCCTGGACTACTATGTCTTTCTTCATTATAGAATGTTATAAAGTAAAAGGTATAGTTTGTGAACCCTCATTTCAAAGGCTAGCTCCAGCAGATTATCACACTTCTGTTGCTTTCTCCATAGGTCAGTGTTTTATTTTAAGGAAGATGCTTTATAGCCCGTCATGTGTATAGATATATTTATATAGATAGATAGATATAAATATGTCTATAACTTATAGAATGTTGAATATAGAATGAAGAAAAAAGAATTAAGAGAACCAAGAAGAAGGAATCATACTCACAGTGGCTATAGTAATGGAGAGGAGCACAATACAAAAAAAGCAGCTACATTTAGATCAATCATAATGACCAACACTCATTTCAAAAGACATATGTATTGGCCTTCTCTGCTCTACCTTGATGGTACAAGGTAGTATGTTTAAAAATGACTAATTAAAAATATAAAAGCTTTGAAAAACTTTTTTTTAAAAGTAAGAAAATAGGTAAAATTTAAAAGACAATACTAGTCTCTTAGAGAAAAGATTTTCATTCTTCTATGTCCATATGTAGCTGTTATTCAGTCATTTTTCAGTCATGTCTGACTCTTCATGATCCCATCTGGAGTTTTCTTGGCAAAGATACAGGAGTGGTTTGCCACTTCCCTCTCCATTTCATGGATAAGGAAACTGAGGCAAACAGGGCTAAGTGTCTTGCCTGAGGTCACATGGGTAGCAAGCATCTGAGGCTGGATTTGAATTCAGGAAGATGAATCTTTCTGACTTCAGGCCTGACACTAACATTTGGCACTACTTTTGCTTAAAAAAAGCACACATATATATTCACTAATTATGGCAATAACACTATGTGTGCTCATATATAATATATGTATAGATGTACATCTGTATAGACATATTTATTTTTAATGCATTTTTAATATTTTTAGTTTTCAACATTCACTTCCATAAGATTATGAGCTCTAAATCTTCTCCTCATATCTTCCCTCCTCCCATCCCAAGACAGTGTGTAATATGTAATGAGAATAACAACCAATGGGAGAAATCACAAGAAAGAAGAAACCAAAAAAAAAGAGAGAGAGAGCATGCAAAAATATGCTTTGACCTGCATTCAAACTCCATTGTTTTTTTTTCTAGATGTGGACAGAATTTTCCATCATGAGTCTTTGGAAGTTGCCTTAGATCCTTGCATTGCTAAGAAGAGATAGGTCTATCAAAATTAGTCATCATACAATGTGGTGTATACAATGTTACTGTATACAATGTTCTCTTGGTGGTCATTTCACTCAGCATAGTTCATATAAGTTACAGACCTATTCATATGTGTACATATAAATATATCTATACACATGACGGTCTATAAAACATCTTCCTTAAAATAAAACACTCACCTATGGAGAAAGCAACAGAAGTGTGATAATCTGCTGGAACTAGCCTTTGAAATGAGGGTTCACAAATGATACTTTTCACTTTGTAACATTCCATAATTATTTTCATTATAATGGCAGGGCTGTTAAGCCATTTTCCTACTGGTGAGGTGGCAATGACCTTCAAAGGGGAATTAGGTGGGAATTCATTAAGAAAACTATACATAAATAGCAGCTTAATATGGCGGAGTTTTTAGTGGTGAATATAAACATCTGCTTTAAAGTTAAGAACTGGGAACATAAATGGAAAGTAACACAAATATATTTCAGTAAAATACTTCAATACTGTATCCAGGGAAGGGGGAGGAGGCATAGCAGGGAAGGATCTCTCTTGACTTTGCTTTTCAGTAGAGAATTCGTCTAGCTCAGGCTGAGTCCAGAGGAGAACGATTAAAAAGACAGATTCTAGGAGGAAATGAGACTCCTATTAAACTTGACAGTGGTATCTCAGGCTAGAAGTCTTAATATTTTGGTCTAGTTTTTGACAGTCTCTTAGCCCATATAATGAATGGGGTAAACTAACCTATAGGTAGACTTTTAGTTCAGGAATTTATATAGTAAAATTAATTTCTTTGTTTCTGTCTAGGCTTCCTTGGTTTCTGAGTAAAAGATATTTTAGAAAAAAATCTAGTTTTGTCTTGGACAAATTAGGGAAAGGAAATTTTCCATAACCTGATTAGGTTGAGGAGATCAAAATATTCCTAAAAGAACAAGGAAGCAAAAGAAAGCTAGGCAGCTTTGAAAACAATGTATTTACTATATGTGCTCGTCCTTCATTGCTGAAGAAGACCATGCCATCAGAGAAATGATGACATGACTTGCACTTGACTTTGTTTTGAGTGAGGGAGGGCTCCTCCAGAGCCATCTGAATCCAGTGACCAGTATTCATCAGGATGACTGGAGATGACCCAAGATGAGGCAACTGGGGTTAAGTGACTTGCCCAAGGTCACACAGCTAGTGAGTGTCAGGTGTCTGAGGTGATATTTGAACTCAGGTCCTTCTGACTCCTGCACTGGTGCTCTATCCACTGCACCACCAAACTGCCCATTTGTTTACATAGGTTTTCTTGAAATGGAAATTTGTTTTCATTGGATCCTCTCTTATGGTCTGCTGTGCACATAGCAGTTTTTTTTTCTCATTTTTTATTTAACATAATAAAAAATAAAATTTAGAAAATTACAAAAAAATTCCTAAGGGGTCAAACTTGTTAGAGGGAGTAGGGGAAAAAATTACCTTCCCGCATCCCTCTGACTCCCAAATGTTGGGGATGGGAAGTAACAACTAGGGAAGCAGGAGTGTTAGAGATACTCACAGTACTACAGAGTCAGAGGCAAAGGGAACATCACGGGTCACCTAGTTCAAACCTCTCATTTCTCAAATAAGCAAACTAACAAGGTCCAGAGAGGCGACCCAAGGTCACACAGTAGGTGGCGAAGCGCATTCGAGCGCATTTCTTCCTATTTCAAATTCAACACTCTTTTCCCCAGCATCATGCTAAACTTCTCTCTACTAGACACAGGATGGGGCTGATGATAGCCTAAGAGAAATAATCCTTCTAAGGAAAGAAAAGTGGTTCTGAAAGAGTAACTAGGTATGTTGATTCAGTCTCAAGTTCATGCAAGAATCAAATTAAAGGTACAAAGAGGAATTCACAGCAGTGATCAAAAGCCAAAGGAGTCAGCAGGGAATCCTGGAGAACACAGTAGGAACAGGAATGGTAAAATTATTATTTTAGAAGTTATATAGGGAAGCAAGCTTTCTGTCTCTCAGCAGAGAAGTCACTAAGCATGGAACGAAGTATACATTTGTAGAAACGCCAAAGTGTTGACTGGTTTTATTTGACAACAGTTACTTATTAGAAGGGAACACTATTGGGATGAGAGGAATTGGTGGAAGTGACATTAATTTAGAGAACAAAGAAATGGAGTGGTAGTCCTCAAAAGCACATTTCCTGGAATTTCTCAGCCCAAGACAGTCTCCTTTTACTATAAGAGTATGTTGGTCATGTCTTATTCTCCTGGAAAAGTCACTTAATAACTGACCTCAGTTCTGGGGGCCTCATCTGTAAAATGACAACAATAACAACATCTGTCTTACTGGCTTCTTGTAAGGATCAAAACGGTGCAAAACTGAAGGGATTATATAAATGCCAGGCAGTGTTACTGTTCTATTGAGTCAGCTTAGTGGAAAACTCAGTGAAAGAGTACAGGATGGTTCTGATTATAGATTTCTTTCTTATGACATTTTCCCTTGTAATTTTTTTTTTGAGACTGAGTCTCCCTATCTTGCCCAGGCTAGAAGTACTGCCTAATCCCACTATTCCTCCACATGGAAACTGTGACCTATGCTGTTTAAAAGCTGAGCCAGTTCACCCCGCCTTAGTCAGCCTAGTATCCCGGAGCTCATCATCCACCCTATCAGCTGTAACCCTACCGCAGCTGAGAATTTCAAAAGCTCAAAGAGAACCAGTGGTCTCAACCTCCCCGAGAAGCGGGGAACATAGGGGTACAGCACCACACCTGGCTTCCCAACCAAGATATCTTTAAAGATGTAAAGACCTTCAGTGGCTCCTCAGTACAGGGAGGGGTCAGGGAACGACAGATCTAAAGCTGGAAATGACCTCAGAAGCCATTTAAGCCAAAACTTCATTTTAAAGTGAGAAAACTGCGATCTAGGGAGGCTAAATGACTTGCTCAAAGTCACAGAGTTTCAGAGGTGAAATCTGAACCCAGAGCCTCTAATTCTACCACCAAAACTCTTCACATTATACCATCAAGGAAAACATCTCATCTTCTTGGCCTGGAGAAGTCTGGCATCTACTTTCTTCTTCTGGCATTTTCTTCTTGTTTTTTTTTCGTTTATTTTTCCTCATTAAAAACCCAAGTGCAGCCCTTTGACTGAACCTAAATTTCACAATGACCTAGAGGGCCCCATGTGGCCTCCAGGCTGTAGGTTCCCATGCCTGAAATATACTTAGTCAAACCAAAAACATTTCTTCATTGTCCAAGCTCCCCCTGCCCCCAGTTTTTTTTCCATTGATTCATCCTGAGTCAATAACTCTCTCTGAGAGATGGGTCGTATGCCTTATCCCGGAATTCTGACTGGTCACTGTGCTAAGCAGAGTTCTTCAGTCTTTTCAAGCTGTCTACAATCTTGTTATCATTGTAGTATTATTCTCCTGGTTCTCCTCACATCACACAGGTCTTACCAGGTTTCTCTGAAAACATCCTATTTATCATTTCTTATAACACAATTCCTTTACATTCATGTACTACGATTTGTTCAGCCACTTCCCAACTGAGGGGCACCCCCTTAGTATACAGTTCTTTGCCACCACAAAAAGAGCTGCTGAAGAGAGTTTTATACATGTTGGCCCTTTTCCTCTTTCTTTGCTAGGGATACAGGTCTAGTAAAGATATTGCTAGGTTAAAGAATATCCACAATTTAATAAATTTGTGGGCACAGCTCTGAATTTTAGTCTTATTTTTTAACTATTTTACTACAACAATCTTGCATTCAATCAAGCAACAAATACTTATTAGGCACTTACTAAGTGTCAGGGACTATAATAGGTCTTGGGAATAAAATACAAAAAAAAGAGAAACAATACCTACTTTCAAAGTATTTATAGTCTATCTAGGGGGACAAAAAGTACATAAACACACACACTCCCCCTCAAATATAAAGCAAAAAAAATGAGATAATTTAAAAAAGGTAGTGCACTGGACAGAGTGTACCTGGAGTCAAGGAGTCTCATCTTCATGAATTCAAATCTAGCCTCAGACACTTACTAGCTGGGTGACCCTGGGTAAGACATTTAGCCCTTTTTGCCTCAGTTTCCTCATCTATAAAATGAACTGGAAAAGGAAATGGCAAAGTACTCCAGTATTTTTGCCAAGAAAATGGGGTTATAAAGAGTCAAGACACTATTGAAACAAATGAACAAATGTGGAGGGAATCAGGAGAGGTTCATGTATAGGTGACACATAAAGGAGGAAAGTGAATATATGAGGCAGAGGTGAGAATGGAATGCATACTGGCCATGGGGATGGTCAGTGCAAAGATACTGACACAGGAGATGGAGTGTTATATGGGAGGAACAGAGAGAACACCAGTTTGGCTGAATAATAGGAGAGCAGAAAGGGAAATACCACGCCACATTCCTACAGCAATGAATAACTCACGTTTCCCCTCTTTACCCAGCTATCATGTTTCTGCTCATGACTTCACTTTTACCTGAAATGCTCTCCTCTTCCCCTCCTCCCAACCTATCAGACAGCCTCCAAATCCTATCCACACTTTAAGACCTGGCTCCACTCTCACCTGACCAAGAAGCACTTTTTGCTTATTCCATCTGGAAGAAATCTCCCTCATTCTCAGAACCCACATACACAAGGCAGAGAGACTCTTCAGTACAGAACATTAGGTTAAACAGTATGTCATCAAGAAGCATTTATTAGTAATTTTCTATGTGCTATAGGCATAATGTTGAGCTGTGGGCATACTAAAAAAAAAAAAAAAAAAGGAAAAATCAGTCTTTTCAAGGAGGTAACATTCCAATGGGGGAATAATGTTTGAGAACAATATGAAATGGATTGGACACACAGGCTTTGCCTTCACGTAGATTATAGTCTAATAGAGGAGGCATGACCCTCTCCCTTAAACCACCTTGTATTTAACAATTTTGTTTTATTCTCTTTATATTTATTCTACATATATATGTATATAGAAGCATATATACATGTATTTGTACATGCATGATATGCAAGTTCCTTGAACATAAAGATTGTTTTGCTAACTCTTGGTACATAGTAGGTGCTTAATAAACATTTGTTGATGGATTCATTGACATGTACATGTCAGTATGGAATAAAGTAGAGTGTGATAGGGAAGAGACTGCGAGACAATAAAAGGGAGAGAGATAGGGAGCCAGAGAGAGTCAGAGAAAGGGTAGGAGTGAAGAAGGAGGGTGAGAGAAAGAAAAGAGAGGGAGAGAGGGAGAGATCATTGCACTGTAGCTGGGCCTTGAAGGAAGAAGAATTTCAATCGAAAGGAATGACATACTATTGTTGTTATGGAACTTAGTAGCATCAACAGTTCTACTAAATGGCAAGAAGAAGGTGACCATACAGGCAAATTCCTGTTAAGGAAAACCTTATCACTATTGATAACTACAAATTGGATTATAGCAAAATGGAAATTCTCTTTAAAAAAAAATTTTCAAGCTCCAGTTGAAGTCCCTCAGTCTCACAGTATTCTGAACAGCCTTTAATACCACAGATCCTGATCCAATCATGTGACTCACGAATAAACCCACATATTAGAGGACACGGCTGATCTAACCTCCTGTTGTTCAGTCATTTTTCAATCATATCCAACTCTTTGTGACCTCATTTGGGGTTTCCATGGCAAAGATAACAGGAATGGTTTGCTATTTTCTTCTCCAGCTCATTTTACAAATGAGGAAACTGAGGCAAACAGGGTTAAGTGACTTACCCAGGGTCACAAAGCTAGAATGTGTCTGAAGCCAGATTTGAACTCAGGAGGAGCCTTCCAGACTCCAGGCCCAGCCATCTAATAGCTGTTACTGTATGTAATGGAGTGCCCATAGTCAGAGTTTGGTACTGCTGAATGACCTAAAGGTTTTTAAAGTTCAATAAAGTTCATGCTTGCCTGTTTGACCTTGGGCAAGTTAACTTAAATTCTGAATGTTCTAGGCCTGTCTCAAAGACAACAAACTTCGGAGGAGGTGCTGATCTGTTTTGGTGTAGGTAAGTTTCATCACTGGGAATTCACTATACTAATGAAATCACCACTCTACACTGGGAGAAGGGCGGACAAGGTTAGTACAGAGGAAAATTGTCTACTGGGCAAAAGACAGGAGGCATATTATTGAAACCGGTCAGAACTTTAAGCTACTGAAATGTGCTCTTAAGGAAAGGCTCTGAAGACAACTGAATCCTCTCAGAAGGTTAAAACTGAAGTAGAAAATCTCTCAAATTCCAAATATCTATTTCCTTCTCTACTTTCTCTTAATGAAGCTATTTTACAATTCTAAACCAGAGAGATAACATTGGAAGCCATGTGGAGAAGTAACCTAGCTCAGTGATTTACCAATGACAAGTTGACAAATTTTTACCCATCTATATCTCTTTCAGTACTGAAGGTCCTTACTTCTTATAATCTTTAAATATAAAAAAACCTTGATTTTTCTTCCTCATCAATAATGATGGTTTATTGGTTCATTTACATATGCTGTATTCTCCAGCAGAATGTAAACTCCTTGAGGGTAGAGATGGTTATTTTTGGCTTAGGATTCCCAGGGTCTAGCACATAAAAGGTGAATTAAATGCTTGTTAGATTTGATTTCATTCATCCATTTGCACCTGGTAACCTGGCTTCCACCTTCTCTCTGGCTCCCAGTCATCTCTCACTGAACACCGACTTGCTGTGCTGAGGATGCAGAGGGTGAAGGCATCCAAGGTAGACAATATAGATTTTTTCATTGTTGTTCAGTTTTTCGGTCGTATCTGACTCTGTGACCCCATGGATCATGGGATGACAGGCCCTTCTAGGCTCCATTATCTCCTGAAGTCTGTCCACACTTGTGTTCACTGTTCCCATGATACCATCTATCCATCTTATCCTCTGCCATCCCCTTTTCCTTTTGCCTTCCGTCTTTCACAATATCAGGATCTTTTCCAATAAGTCCTGTCTTTTCCCTTATGTGTATTTAAGCTTCTATTCAGTATTTGGCCTTCCAGTGAATAGCTTACATTAATTTCTTTAAATGTTGACTGATTTGACCTCTTCGCTGTCCAAGGGACTCTCAAAAGTCTTCTCCAGCACCATAACTTGAAAGTGCCAATTCTACCTTACCTTTCCTTATAGCCCAACTCTCACAGCTACACACTGCTACTAGAAAAACTACATAGACTATATGGATCTTATTCAGCAAGGTGATCTCTCCTTTTTAGTATGCTGTACTTTGCCATAGTTTTCCTTCTAAGGAAATTTTTTTTATAAAATTTCATGGCTCCAGGTGCTTTCTGCAGTGATCTTTAAGCCCAAGAACATAAAATCTGACACTTTCCATTTCTTCTTCCTCTATTGGGCAGGAAGTGATGGGGCCAGTTGCCAAGATCTTGGTTTCTTTGATGTTAAGCTCCAAGCCAGCTTTGACACTCTCCTTTTTTATTTTCATCAAGAGATATCTTACTTCCTCGTCACTTACCTGTTTGCAATACCATCGATGTTGAGGGACTGATTCCTCCAAGTCACCTTCCAACAGCACCACACTTACGCCATTGCAGAGAGAGAAATGAGATTTCCACACTCTCCCTCAGGCACCCACTCCAATCATTAATAATGCTCAGAAAATTCTCCTTTGTATCTAACATAAATCCCTCACAGTACTGCTTACTTCCTCTTGCTCTGTCTTCGGTAGAGATGAAAAACAGCTGTTCACCATCCTCTATGAAAGAGCCCTTTGCATTCTTGTACTGCTTTAAAATTAATATCCCTCAGCTTTCTCTTCTTTAAGTACAATACTCCCAGGTCCTCACAGGTCTTATTTCCAGCCCTTTGATTCCTATTTCTCTTCTGAACGTTCTCCAAATTATTTACAACTAGGATTAGGCAGCAGCCTTCCTTGCACAAGCTGAGGAAATTCTCATGTCATGAATCTGCACTAAGAGGAAACCCCACGTTGCCTGTCTCTCTTGCTCTCCCTGTAAAAGTACAAAACTCGCAAGTAATGCTCAGAGTGCTTTGTCAGTCGGTCAATAAACATTTGTTGAGTTCCTACTATATGTCAGACACTCTGCTAAATGCTAGGGATACGGAGAAAGGTGAAAGATAATCCTTGCTCTCCAGGATTAACAGTCTAATGCGGGGGGACAATACGCAAACAACTAAATATGTGCAAGCTATATAAAGGATAAATTAGAGATAATCAACAGAGAGAAGGTACCAGAATTAAGGGCATTCAGGAAAGGCATCTTAGAGAAGGTGTGATTTTAGATGGGTCTTGAAAGAAGTCAGGAAGCGGAGGAGGAGGGAAAGCATTCCAGCCATGGGGAACAACGAGTTAAAATGCTCATTGTGCTAGTCTGACCCTTTCCTTATTTCTCTTTAAAGGAGTTCAGAATAGCACAGTTAATCTAAACACAAATTCCAAAGAAGGCTGATAGGTAAGCAATTTATAAAAGTCTACAAATCACTTACTTATATTTTATTTTGGACAAAGGGTTTCAAACAATTATAACAAAAAAAAAAAAAACCCAAACTCCCCAACAACCAAATCTGAGAAAAAAAAAAGCTAGTAACTGGAGCTGTGGTAAGCAAACTCCGTCTGACACAGGTGTTGTGTTGCAGCATTCTGACCTCTACATCTGGCTCCCATTCTGTTTGGACGTAACATAAACCTTGGTAAGAATCAGTTTGAAACATTTAAGGCCACTAAGCTACGCAATCAGTAAATCAGAATTTACTTACATCAGATTTTTTTTTTAAATCTGATTCACTTTTTAAAGTGATTAAATTAGATTTTGGGGCTCTGAATTTGCAGTGGGGCTAACATTTTAAACTTCATGCAACAAACACTAATACTGCATTTTTCTTAAATGATTTGCAACCAAATACGTTAATTTTCCCTGGAAAGCTATCAATTCAAGTAGTAAATCCAATATCTTTCCTGAGTATGTCATGTATATAGTAGCAGATCCTTGTCTTCCTCATCCTCCTTTAAAACTCCATTTTTAGAGCTACGACATGTAGATTTAACTTTTTGGAAGGCCTAAGTTTTGCAGACTTCAAAAAATCCAATTTACTGAGCTAGTTATGTGAAATATTTAAAATGTTTTGATTTACTCAACAAATAAAACTTTATGAGTTGAGTTTTACCAAGTACTTTGCATTTTTAAAATTAAATGATGTTTACTTTTGAAGAAGAGCTTAAATGCTATCATTACTTAAAGAATATAAAGTAAAGTAACAACTTGAACACACTTTATGGGGCTATTGCTATAATCAACTCAGTGAATTTAGGATTTGGAACTGGACAGGGCCCTATCATTTAGTCCAACGCCTTAATTTTATACGTTTTACTAGCCCAGAACGGGTCAGTGATGTATTACCCGAGGTCCCTGGTAGCAACACACAGAAGCAGAATATGTAAACCCCTATCTGATGACTCCAAATGACTAAAGGTAGAGCAAAATACACGACTGGCCTTTTGATGCAGAGCCACATATTCTACCATACTGATACTCCAAACAATGTGGTCAAAGATCATTCACAAAGTGCATATTACATTTGGGGATAAGGAGCAGGTTACGGCATACATGTCATTTCATATGTCCTTACAAATGGACACAATCACAACCAATGATTACAAGCCATTCTCAGTATAACAGGTGGTGCACACACTAAGTCAATTTTATGATCGCCACCATTTCATGCTATTTCTGTAGAAGAAAATTATATTCTTTCAAGAACTGTGTATAAAAACTTGATAGAATGACATGAACAAGACTTTAAGAAACTTTTAAAAAGAATTCAAACAAATGGTAGGCAATCCCATGAAACAATCAGCACTAGTTTTAAGTTCGTAGCGTCATCCTGAATTTATGGGTGGAACAAACTGCTATATTCACATAATAAACAGAATGTCTCACCATTAGCTTTTCATTTGTTTGTTTCTTTCCAAATTCAGATTCTTTCTTAGTAACTTCCAGGGGCTCTTTGGGCCCTCTTTCCACGGCAGATTTAACAGATGCTGAACAACCAACAGGCCGGTGCTTGCCTGTATCTGTCAGAAGCAGACAAAATATGAAAGACAGCCTGACGGCAGGGAAAGGAGGAGGCAAGGAAGGTCAGGGTAAATTATTCAGTGAAGTTGGGAAAATGGTGAGGTAGGGTATCTTCCAAAGAGGAATGTAAAAATGCTACAGAGCTAGTCTATTGCAAGGGATAAGTAAACGGAAATAGAGAGAGGGACGAGGAAATAAAAGACTGAATTTTCAGAGCCTGGAGAATATATGTTAATAATAATAATGAACATTTCCCAGTTTACGGTATACACAGAAATGTCACTGTGTTGCTGCAAGGCTCAGAGATTCATTAATTCAATGAACTGAATGAATGAAATGACTATTCGAGATAACTGTGTGGGAGAGTCCTTGTTCTTATCAATGAGCTTATATTCCACAGGGAATAAATGACAGCTACAAAGATAAGAAAATTTTTAAAAAAAGTAATGAGGGGAAGGGAGAGCATTAACAAACTCAGGGAATGAGAGGAGATCCTGTATAGAAAATGACTTGAGATTAGCCTGGCAGGAGATAGGCACTGAGGAGGCAGAATGAGTCTGAGGATTTAAAGCATTCCAGGCATGGCAGGGCAGCCTGTGCAAAAGTTTAGAGGTGGAAGACAGAATGTCAGGTACAGAAAACATCAATTAGGCCTGTTTGACTGGAATGTGAAACATGTCAGGGGGTATAATGTGAAATCATTCGGAAAAGGCAGGCCGGGGTCTGATTATGATGGGCTTTAAATGCTAAACCCAGGAATTTATACTTTAACCCAGAGACAACAGAGATTCACCAAAGCTTCCTCAGGAGAGGAGTGCCATGGTTAGAAGTGTGCTGTAGAAACAGCAATTTGGCAGCCACTGATTGGGAGGACGAATTGGAGAGAGGAGGGCATGCAGCCCAGTTAGCAGGCTATTGTGAAATGATCAAGGAGAGAGAAGATGAGAGCCTGCCTGAAGTATATATGTAAAGTGCTACACAACACTTAAAGCATGTATATAAATGTTAGTTATTAAAATAATAACTATTATTATTAATGTTACTAAAAGATTCACTAGCTTCGGTTTCCTTGTGTGCCTCCTCTTTTAGACTTTACCTGATACATATATGGGATATGCCTGAGTGCAAAAATGCCTAGATATCACTACTGACTCTAAATTCTGCCAAGTTTAGTTAACAAGGTTGCTGATATGTTGTATTTATACAGGCAATATTGAGGGGAGATGGTAATGATGGAAAGTAAGGTACATTCATTTTTAAGCAGCAAAATATCTCATGGACATAGTATGAACCAATCTTGTGTCTTTCCTATTTTTTATTTTTTTATTGCCCATTTCCAATAGCCATGAGTGATTTCTATAGTAGTCAATTCTTTATTAATCAAACAAATACAAAGGAATAAAGGATCATTATGGCATTAAGTAGGAAAATTCTTCTTCTCAATTAACTTGGAGAATCCTTGACTGAATGGCCACTGGAGAATTAGGCAGATAAGTTGTAGTGTAGCTAAACTAAGATGGAAACCAGGAGGATTAGTACTTCTAGTTAACAACCCACATCTGGAATGCAGGATCTAATTTTGGGTATCATATTTTAGAGGGGACCTTTGTAATCTGGAGCACATCAGAGAAGGGTGACCAAAATGGAAGAGATTTTAGTTCAATATTAGGGCTATCCAAAAATTCTTTGATAAGTACTCAGTTTACTGTCACTTGAATGAAGTCTTCATAAAAAGGCTGGATGGTCACTTTGTAGGATACTAAAAAGGAGATTTATGTTTCAGGTACAGGTTATATACTGCATAATGTTTGAGGTACCTGGTGATTCTAACCTACTATCATTCTATAAATCAGCTGTAGGAATTAAATTCAAACTCTTCATTTTCCCTTAATTCCAGCTTCAGGAATTCTTGAGAAATGAAATAATGGAAAGCAATACAAAACTTTTTTTCCCCAGAGAACATGAATGTTTGCTTTCTTTAAAATATCAGTGAATTTATTGTATTCTTATCCCCTCAACTCTGATTCAGTCTTTAATATTTAATATGGAAAAGAGTAAGATAATATATGTATGTTAAGCAGAAATTAAAGAATCTGTAGTTGCATTTGGGAAAAAACCATTACTGAGATTTAAATAAAAACTTCTGGAATGTCAATATGTTATATGATATCATCAAAGCTGTTTCTCGGTTGTGTTCTACTCTTTGTGACCCCATTCAGGTTTTTCCTGGAAAAAATACTTGAATGGTTTGCCATTTCCTTATCCGGCTCATTTTACACATAAGGAAACTGAGGCAAACAGGGATAAGTGGACTTCCCCCGGGATCACATAGCTAGAAAGTACCGGAGGCCAGATTTGAACTCCAGACAATGAATTTTCCTGACTTTGGGCCCGGCATTCTATCCACTAGCTGTACATTTCATAATTGTATATTACTGTTTGACATAATTAAATTTCTTTAAAAGTTTTTCCTTTCTATTTTAGTATGACATTTCCTTAAAGAGTTACTTTCAGTGTTTTGACAGCATTCAAGGAAAAAAGGTATTATTATAGTTAAGGAAAGTAAAACAAGTAAGCGTTAAACACATTACTGTAACTTGGCAAACCATTCAGAATTCTCTAAAGAGTTAGTTTCCTGCATTGTGAGTATATCCTCTATATCTATGTGATCAATTTAATAATGAAGTGTAGTTTGTAGTTGCTGGGATTTATAGACTATCAGAGATTACAAACAGGGTTATCCATTTAATCACAGCAATAAAATAATTAAGCTTCCACAGGCATCATTGTGGCAAAGGGGCCTGCCCATTTCTATCTCCACCAACATAGCTACTGTAGATCAGGGAAACAAAGTTCTCACCATCAAAGACCTTGGCACTGTCAAATGGTTCAACATCAGACAAAGGATGTGGTCTTATTAGTGCAAATTACACTGAAGATTCATTACCATCTACTTTGCTGTTGCACCCTTGGGACCACAAAGACTTTCTATTTAACTTGCAGCTTTTGGTGCTGTTAAGCCCCTTGAGACTAAGGTCAACACTGTTTTTTTTATTTTTAACCTTAGTGCTTAGCACAGTGCCTGACATACAGTAAACACTTAGCAATAAAAAAAAAATTCACTCATTTTGATTTTGAATGTTGACATGGTGATACAGTAGCATATCTAGAGAGGTAACTTGGTGTAGAGGCTGTAGACTAGACTAGCAGCCAAGAAACCTAGCTCCTAATCCCAGTGCTACATAGCCAATCTTCTGCAAGTCACTTAATTTCTCTGGGTTTCAATTTGCTAATCAATAAAATGAAGAGATTAGAAGAGATGAACTCTAAGGCCCCTTAGATTCTAAATTAAAGCACCTATTACACAACCAAGTATCCTCTATTAGTTAATTTCATTTTTACCCTAACTACTTGGGCTATCTTGGTTGGGTAAGTCTGCCAACTTCTCTCTGTCTTAGTTGTCTTATATGTAAAAGGCAGACAATGCCACTCATTTCAAATTACACCATGAGTGTTATTCTCATTGTGAAATAAATTGTGCTATGTCAGAGAACTGTGAAAAATATAAATTACACAAGTCCTAGGCATTATCATATGATTTGTTTTATAGCTTTTACATTTCAGTAACTATATTTGGGTATTGTTTATTTCTAGAAGGTTGCCATGATAGAATATAGCCAGTAAAGGTTTTTTCTCTTTCCCTATGTCGAATGCCTAGATACACGTGAATATATAGAAAAGAGAATTTGTTAGCACACAGTCACAGTCTTCTTCACCAACATTTTAATGCTTTCCATCTCAATTTCTTTGCCTGGCCAGTTTCTACAACTCCTCTCTATAGTCCAGCCAATGAAAACTTTTGTTCCAAAAAATGAAGTTACATAGATAAACAGGGTCATAAAAATCATAGAGTTGCAAGGCACCTTTGAAATCATTTAGACTAGGCCCTTGAGTTTTTAAAAATGCTAAAATTCATCAGCTCTCACCAAATATAACTATTTTTTCCTGGGATATATATATATAGTACATTATATAATATATTGTCTGTCTCTCTCCATATTAGAAAAATTTATACAGAATGTCCCAAAAGTCTTAGTATAGTTTTAAATTTTAATAGCTTTAATAATGTTTAATCTTTAAAAGGTTTCATAATGCTAATTGCAAGTAACATTTTTGTTGCTCATTTCTCTCTTTTTTAAAAAAGCAGAAAGAGGGACAAAATATTTGCATCAAGATATTATGAGTCCAATATTTATTTGCACTCTGCAATTACAAAATACTATTTTAGAAGTTCCTTTTCACTTTTGAGAACTTTTAGATATCACTGACATGTATTTCACAATTTTTTTTCTCTTCCTCTTTTTCTCTTGGGTTGAAATCATAATGACGAGCTAAGGGTGATTTATTTTCATGCAATACAATATGATTTTAATTGGGCATTATAAAACAATCTATTAAATCAAGTAGGAGTTAAGTTTTTTTAAAAAGATTTTTGTGTCACAATTATGAATAAGGGAATGTTGAAAATTAACGACGTTATTTTTAAATGATTATAAGTGATACAGCTCTTATCTAATTATTCTCTTTATGAATGATTTAATAGCTGACATTGAAATATTCACTGAAAATTAGGGATCAAAGAAAGTATTTTAAGAATTGCTTCAGGGATAACAATCCTTTCATCCTGGAATGCTTGTCAAATAAACTGTCAGGCCAACTAGACTATGTGGCAATCTTATATTCCTAAAAGACTTTCAGAAAATCTAACTTAGTAATATATTGTGCTTTCTTTATACTTAGTCCCTAACCTAAAAAGGAGGAACCTGAAATAGGTTCTGAGAAAGAACGAAGAACAGAGCCTTTCATTTCTTCATTGAGAACATACTCATATGTTCTACCTTTAGTTTTCACTTCCTTCAAAGTCTTTTTTGGGGAACTCCACTGAGCTTTGAGGGAAATATCGATGGTTTTTAAAAAGAATGCCAACCTTAATTTTGAAAATCAAAGGTTTAATTTAGTTAAACTTAAAATTTAAGGAGAAGTAGCATGACAACAGTAGTTAATGAGCTAGCCTCAAAGCCAGAAAGATCTGGTTTGAATGCCACCTCTGACACATACTGGCACAGTAACCCTGGTCAAGTCACTTAACCTCAAAGGGCTCTATATCACTAAGACTCCTTGCAGAGAAGGTACCTATTTTCATCAGGAGAAGGAGCTTTTTCTTCTGGGCAAATTCAGCGTAGATCAATGAAAACTGAAAGCCTATTCCCTATTTTCATTCCCCAAACTTAATGTAACTAATACTGTGGTCATAACACCCATTAAGAAAATTCAATATTAAAATAAACTTCCTTTTCTTATGGTCCTTTTTTGGGGGAGTTTTTATTTAATTATATATTCATCTCAATCTTACTTCAGTTTCTTTTCCTATTAGACTCTCTCTGAGTTTTTTGGATGAAGGGAATATGTCTTACTCATTTTTGTTATCTCCCAAAACTTCTAGGATAGTGCCTTATGCATCATAGGCACTCAACAATAAATATTTGATGAAAGTCACTCATATCAACCTTAATTTACTTCACCTCTTTACTGGAGTGACCTTAAAAGTTCAGTTGATGGGAGTAAATTAAAAAAAAAAATTAAAAGCTAGCACAAAGGGACCACACTACTCTTAAGACTGATCCACTATCTTTCCTCTAGGTTCATTATTAATTTTTTTCAAAGACTTGTGGCTGCACAAAAGCATAAATTTTGCTATAATAGGAAGTATAGATTCAGCCTTCCAATTTTAAAGAAAAGCAGAAAACTAGGAAAAAGAGGACTTGTTTTTGACACAGTAAAATCCTAGTCTAAAAAATAAACTTAAATTTTTAATACAATTTTTGAAGTAATCTCTAAGTGAGAAAGTTCTTTCTCCAATTTAATATAACATCAACTTGCTGCTCCGAAGCAGTCACAGTCGAAAACTAAATGAAGACTTTATTCACTGCCTCTCCAGCAAATCTGAAATGTGGCATTTCCTGTTCGAAGTGTTAGCAGCAATAAACAAAATTCAGACTTTAAGATTCTTTTCAGAAATGAAACCAATCTTAAATAATTTCACAAAGAACTCTCTCAAAATACACCCCCACCACTGGGGAGGTTAGGAGAGTGGGGGCAAGAATGTACTCTCCTTTAAGTAAAAACGAACCTGAAGACTCTCTCTCTCTCCTCTCTCTCTCTCCCTCCCTCCCTCTCTTCTCTCTCTCTGTCTCTCTCTTTCTCTCCCTCTCTCTCTCCCTCCCTCCCTCCCTCTCTCCCTCCCTCTCTCCTCTCTCTCTCCCTCTCTCCCCTCTGTCTCTGTCTCTCTCTGTCCCTCTCTCTCCTCTGTCTCTCTGTCTCTCTCTCTCTCCCTTCCCTCTCTCTCCTCTCTCTCTCTCTCTCTCCTCTGTCTCTGTCTCTCTCTGTCCCTCTCTCTCCTCTCTCTCCGTCTCTCTCTCTCCCTCTCTCCCCTCTCTCTCTCTCTCCTCTGTCTCTGTCTCTGTCTCTCCCTTCCCTCTCTCTCCTCTCTCTCTCTGTCTCTCTCTCTCCCTCTCTCTCTCCTCTCTCTCTCTCTCTCCTCTGTCTCTGTCTCTCTCTGTCCCTCTCTCTCCTCTCTCAAGCTCTTTCCCTCTCTCTCCTCTGTCTCTCTCCTCTCTCAAGCTCTTTCCCTCTCTCTCCGTCTCTCTCTCTCTCTCTCTCCCTCTCTCCCCTCTCTCTCCTCTCCCTTCCCTCTCTCTCTCCCTCCCCTACCTCCCTCCCTCTCTCCCTCCCTCTCTCCTCTCTCTCTTCCTCCCTCCCTCTCTTTCTCTCCCTCTCTCCTCTCTCTTCCTCTCTCTCTCTCCCTCTCTCTCTCCCTCCCTCTCTCCTCTCTCTCCCTCTCTCCCCTCTCTCTCTCTCCTCTGTCTCTGTCTCTCTCTGTCCCTCTCTCTCCTCTGTCTCTCTGTCTCTGTTTCTCTCTCTCTCCCTTCCCTCTCTCTCCTCTCTCTCTCTCTCTCCTCTGTCTCTGTCTCTCTCTGTCCCCTCTCTCTCCTCTCTCAAGCTCTTTCCCTCTCTCCTCCGTCTCTCTCTCTCCCTCTCTCCCCTCTCTCTCTCTCTCTCCTCTGTCTCTGTCTCTCTATCTCCCTTCCCTCTCTCTCCTCTCTCTCTCTGTCTCTCTCTCTCCCTCTCTCTCCCCTCTCTCTCTCTCCTCTGTCTCTGTCTCTCCCTTCCCTCTCTCTCCTCTCTCTCTCTGTCTCTCTCTCTCCCTCTCTCTCCTCCTCTGTCTCTCTGTCTCTCTCTCTCCCCCCCCCCCCTCACACACACACTCACACACACACACTCTCACACAGAGTTGACGCTCCGCTCCTAGCGGCAGCGAGCCCATGTGGCATCACTTAGGAACTTTCTCAAGTTCTGTGAGTCAGCGCTGGGCCACCCCGCGGCCCTGACCCCAAATCAGAGACGGCTGTGATTGGCGGCGCGGCAGTGAGGTCTCTGTGTCTCAGTCCTCCCCCTCCCCCGGTCCCCCAGGTATAGGAGAAGCCATAGGTATGTGGAAACCAACAGTGGGGGAAGCCCGCGACGTCCTTCCCCGGAGGTGGTTCTGCAGCCCCAATCGGGCCACTCTGTAGAGACCACCGAGCACCCCCTCCCCCCGTAATTCCACCCCATCCAGGGGTCAAAGAAGAGGGGAGTGCGGGAGGAGAGGGACGAGGGCTGGGAGAAGTCAGTGCCCAGGAAACTCACCCTAGGGAGAGAGGGGCTGTGGGCGATGGCCGGTGCAACAGCCCTGGGCTCCCCGGTGTGCCTGGCACGGCCCCGGTCCTTTAAACTGAGAAGGCAGGAGGAGGGCGGGAGCCGGCGCTGTCAGGGCAGCCTTCCCTCCACGCTCCCTCGCCTCCCTGGGGCAGTCCGGGAAGCTCCGGAGCGCTGCGCTCCGGGCCGGGGGCCGGCCAGCGGGGCCCGCGACTTTCCGACCGAGATGCTGCCGGCCCGGCCCGCTCCAAGCCGGAGGCCCGGGCCAAACTCGAAACTTGCCCCAGAAAAGTGGGTGCGCTCCGAGCGCTCCCGCCCCCGCCACCCATCCCTCTTACCGCGCCCGGGCCGCTGCCGCCGCTCGGTCCTCCGCGGGCTCCTCGTCTCGGCCCGGGCTCCCCGGCCCCCGCCGCCCCCGCTTTCACTCCACGGCGGCCGGAGCCTTGGGTGGGGGAAGCCCGCCTCCCCTGGCGCCCCTCGGTCCCCGCCGCCCCATGGACGCGCGCCAGGAACTCTCCACCACCCCCCCCGGGATGCGCTGGCCGCCGGAGCCCAGGGCCGGGCGGGAGGCACTGGGTCCGCGAGGACAGCGAGCTAGGGGGTGGGGGCTGGGAGGCTGGGCTGGGGCTGGGCTGGGGCGGGGGGAGGTTAGGAGGAGGAGAGGGGGAGGAAACCGCAACGTCACTGGAGCCAGCTGTGAGCCGGGAGGAGCCTGGGACCCGGGGAACCCCCTTCCTCCCGCACTTCTGCCAGCGCTTTGCCTTTTCCTGGGCTCGCTGCCCTTGGGCCTTCTTTTCTAGCCCCCATCCCGTCTGACGCCCCTCATTTCAGCTTGTCCTGCGAGGTTCGCAGCAGGGAAACACCCGGGTCCTGCCAGGTCGGGCCCGGTGCTGTCCTTGGCCACCCAAGTCACCTCCCGTCACCCTGGGGACGGGGAAGTTG
Organism: Bettongia penicillata ogilbyi; assembly: GCA_023548195.1. Lineage (NCBI taxonomy): Eukaryota > Metazoa > Chordata > Mammalia > Diprotodontia > Potoroidae > Bettongia > Bettongia penicillata. Next base: position 4,315,215 of record JAJHZJ010000244.1, read on the forward strand.
TCGTTACAGATGGCTCTAGGTGCTTCTCTTACTTGGAAGATGAGCGGGTTTAGCCTGGATGACTTCTCAGGTCCCCCCCTAAAAGTCCTGTGACCCTACTGAGTCCCGGGAACAGCCTAGTTTAGTCCCCTACTTTGGACAGAGAGGCACCTACTTTTCAAGGATGGGGGGTAACTTTGGCGCTACGCCCCCGTAACTGAGCCATGTGGACTCAGTCCTCCTCAGACCTGGGGTGAGGGGAGGGGTTTCACCGCAGTTGCATCAGACAATACTACGTTTTTTTAAAAAAAATAGTGCCTCAGATTCTCATTAGACAGCTACAAAATCTCAAACGTTTTTCCAAAATACGATGAAATACACATTGTGTCTTTTTTTCAGACGTTTAAATATTCTACATTCTTTTCCTGGAATTTGGCTTCTAAAAGTGCTGTAGAGAACAGTTGACTTCACTAAGGAATTTAGAAAGTGGATTTTCTTTGAGGTTTTATTGATTTAATATGCTGATTGCTTATATCAGAAACTTGAATATGAACCAGTGAGAGTCTTTATCTTGATCAAATTTTACAAGAGTTGTATTCAGAGGTAATCAACATCTTTCTAATATTTCATTTGATTTTTTTGGTAATTTTTAATGGATCTTTGTTTTCTCCCCATTTATTTTTGTTTTGATAAGAGAAGAAACTTACTGTTGAGCTACCTTTGAAATTACTTTCCATTTGATGATGGTGTCCCTAAGGCATAGTCACTGGAGACGAATGACTGTGAGGGAACCTCTAGTATAATGATAATAAATATAATAACATTTACATAGCACCCACTGTATGCTGGGTTCTTTACAAATATTGTCCTATTTGAGCCTCACAACAACCCCAGAGAGGTAGGTGCTATTATTATTCCCATTTTAAAGTGGAGGAAATAGAAACAAATAGAGGTTAAATGACTTGACCAGGGTCACCAGGCTAGTATATGAGGTTTCATTTAAACTCAGGTCGACCAGACTCTGGGCCCAGCACTCTATCCATACCCAGATGCCCAGCTAGAATACTTTAGGGCAGTATTAGCTAAGAATTATAATAGCTAGCATTTACATAGTGCTTTAGAATTTCCTAATTTTATCCCCACAACAACCATGGGAGGTTGATACTATTCCCATTTGACAGAAGAAACTAGCAAAGGGGTTAAGTGACCTTGTGCCCTGGGATGTCGTTAGCATATATAAACTACATAGACAATATACAAACGGAATAATCTTGGCTTATATTTCAGAATCTAGAAGCCTTTCCTTCCTCCATTCGGGACTACCAGGAGTGTGGATTAGGATTGTTGTCACAACAAAGAAACCAAGACTGGATTGGGACAGTGTTGAGGTTGTGGTATCACACCAAGAACTTCCTGAGACCAAGTGGATTGGAACTCAGGTCTTTGATTTTGAAATCCATTTTCCCAACCAGCAGTCTACCAGGAATTACCCCCTTCCCTCTTTATCCCGACAAAGAGCAGGGGACCAGCTAGGTGGTGCAGGAGTCAGGAAGACCTGAGTTCAAAGGTCACCTCAGGCACTTGACACTCACTAGCTGGGTGACCTTGGGCAAATCACTTAACCCCAATTGCCTTATCCTGGGTCACCTCCAGTCATCCTGATGAATATCTGGTCACTGAATTCAGATGGCTCTGGAGGGGAAGTGAGGCTGGTGACCTGCACAGCCCTCCCTCACTCAAAACAAAGTCAAGTGCAAGTCATGTCATCATTTCTCTGATGGTGTGGTCTTCTTCAGCAACGAAGGACACACACACACAGACACACACACACACAGACACACACATACACATACACATACACACACCCACACACAGAGCAGATGGAAGTACTCAGGACATCTAGTCTGGATTGATATCCCTTATGGAGCAACCTTATGCTTTGGAGTCTGGAAAGTTCAGAATTTAAAAACATTGAGCTGCATTTAAATGCTGAACTTGGAGGAGTGCCAAACACTCTCATACATATGCCAATCACAAATTCTGGAGTAGAAAGCGGTGTGGGTATCTTCCTTTTGGAAAACAAACAAAAGGCTTTGCATGGCTACTTGTGCTACAGCCAACAAAAATGAGCATCACCCAAATAAAGTACTGGGGGCATTCTACCCTCTCAGTCCTATAAGGCAAAGTAGGGCTTATACCCATGATGATGATTCCTTTTTTGAGGTGAGTTCATAGAAAATTAGCAAGTATGCTTTAAATCACTGATTAGAAATAGGCAAATTAAAACAAACTGAAGGTACCACCTCACACCTATGAGAGTGGCTAAGATGACAGAAAAAAAATGGTGAATGCTAGGGAGGATGTAGAAAAATAGGAACGCTAATGTACTGTTGGTGGAATTGTGAACAGATTCAACCACTCTGGAGAACAATTTGGAACTATGCCCACTGTGCATAACCTTCCACACAGCAATGCCACTACTAGGTCTGTATCCCAAAGAGATCCGAGTGAAAGGGAAAAGACCTATATGTACAAAAACAGTTATAGTAGCTCTTTTTGTGGTATCAAAAACTGAAAATTGAGGGGTGCCCATCAATTAAGGAACAACTGAACAAACTGTGGTATATGTGATAGAATACTATTGTGCTATAAGAAATGATGAGCAGGATTGTTTCAGAAAAAACCTGGGAAGACTTGTATGAACTGATAGAATGTGAAGTGAGCAGAACCAGAAAATTGCAGATAGTAACAACAATGTTGCAATGATGATTAACTGTGGAAGACTTAGCTATTCTGATCAATACACTGATCTGAAACAATTCCAAAGGACCCATGATGAAAAGATGTTTTTCATCTCCAGGGAGAGAACTGATGAATCCTGAGTGCAAAATAAAGCATACTTTTTTTTTTTAACTTGTAAATTTTTTTTTCCCAACATGGCTAATAGGGAAATGTTCTTCAGAATGTTACACATGTAAGTCATATCATATTACTTGCCTTCTTAATGGATGGGAGAGGGGCAGGGGGAAGAGAATTTGAAACTCAAGATTTCTAAAAATGAATGTTAGAAATGCATTAAAAAAATAAAAAAATTGAAAATTAGGGCTAGCTAGGGTAGACTGTGGGAAGGAGGAATGGATTCAATATTTTGTACTTAATATTTATCAAAAGATATTTCATGAATTTTGAAAATTTCAACAATTTAAAAGTGTATAATCAAATACACAATCTTGAATCTTTGGGAAATTTAAATAATGAACTTTTAAACATACATTTATTTTTTTTTTGCAGAGAAGGAATTCTTTTTTTTATTTTTATTTTTTTAATATTTATTTTTTAATTTAACTTTTTTTACATTCATTTTCCCAAAATTTTTGGTTCCAAATTTTCTCCCCTTTTATCCCCTCCCCCACCCCAATACACCAAGCAATCTAATTTTCCCTATCTCCAATCTGCCCTCTCTTCTGTCATCCCTCCCTTCTCTTGTCTCCATCTTCTCTTTTCTCCTGTAGGGCCAGATGACTTTCTATTCCTCATTAACTGTATGTCTTCTTTCCTAGTAGCAACAACAATACTAAACGGTTGTCCTAAAACTTTGAGTTCCAAATTCTCCCCATCCCTCCCTCCCCATCCATTCCCTTTGGGAAGGCAGGCAATTCAGTATAGGCCATATCTGTGTAGTTTTGCAAATGACTTCCCTGATAGTCGTGTTGCGTAAGACTAACTGAATTACCCTCCATCCTACCCTGCCCCTCATTGTTTCTCTTCTGTCTTTTGATCCTGTCCCTCCCTGAGTGTTGACTTCAAATTGCTCCCTCCTCCCTTTGCCCTCCCTTCCATCATCCCCCCCCCTTGCTTATCTCCTTCTCCCCCCACTTTCCTATACTGTAAGATATGTTTTCATATCAAAATGAGTGTGCATTTTATTCCTTCCTTTAGTCGAATGTGATGAGGGTAAACTTCTTGTTTTTTTTTTTTTCCTCAGCTCTCTTCTTTTTCCCTCCACTAAGAAGTCTCCTACTTGCCTCTTAAATGACATATAATTACCCCATTCCATTTCACCCTCTTTCCTCCCACTACATTTCTCTCTCACCATTTCCCTTAATTTCTTTTAAGATATGGTCCCATCCTATTCAATTCACTCTGTGCTCTCTGTCTCTGTATGTGTGTGCATGTGTGTATGTGTTTGTGCGTGCATGCATGTACATGTGTGTGTGTGTGGTCCCACCAACTACCCAGATACTGAAAAGTTTTAAGAGTTACCAATATTGTCTTTCCATGTAGGAATGTAAACAGTTCACTTATGGTAAGTCCCTTAAGACTTCTCTTTGCTGTTTACTTTTTCATGCTTCTTCTCATTCTTGTGTTTGAAAGTCAAATTTTCTTTTCAGCTCTGATCTTTTCATCCAGAATGCTTGAAAGTCCTCTGTTTCATTGAAAGACCATATTTTCCCCTGAAGTATTATGCTCAGTTTTGCTGGGTAGGTGATTCTTGGTTTGAGTCCTAGTTCCTTTGCCTTCTGGAATATCCTATTCCACGCCCTTTGATCCCTTAATGTAGAAGCTGCTAGATCTTGAGTTATCCTGATTTTATTTCCCCAGTACTGGAATTGTTTCTTTCTAGCTGCTTGCAAGATTTTCTCCTTGACCTGGGAGTTCTGGAATTTGGCCACAATGTTCCTAGGAGTTTCTCTTTTTGGATCTCTTTCAGGTGGTGATCGATGAATTCTTTCAATACTTATTTTGCCCTCTGGTTCTAGAATGTCAGGGCAGTTTTCCTCGATAATTTCATGGAAGGTGATGTCTAGGCTCTTTTTTTGATCATGACTTTCAGGTAGTCCCATAATTTTTAAATTGTCTCTCCTGGATCTATTTTCCAGGTCAGTTGTTTTTCCCATGAGATATTTCACATTCTCTTCCATTTTTTCATTCTTTTGGTTTTGTTTGGTGATTTCTTGGTTTCTTGTAAAGTCATTAGACTCCATCTGTTCCATTCTAATTTTGAGAGAACTATTAAATTCAGTGAGCTTTTGAACCTTTTTCCATTTGGCTAATTCTGCTTTTGAAAGCATTCTTCTCCTCATTGGCTTTTTGAACCTCTTTTGCCAATTGAGTGAGCCTATTTTTCAAGGTGTTATTTTCCTCAGCATTTTTTTGGGTCTCCTTAACCAAGGTATTGACCCGTTTTTCATACTTTTCTTGCATCTCTCTCATTTGTCTTCTCAATTTTTCCTCCACCTGTCTAACTTGCTTTTCAAAATCCTTTTTGAGCTCTTCCAAGGCCTGAGCCCACCTGACATCCCCCTGGGATGTCTTGGGTACTGAGGCCCCACTCTCCACGTCTTTCCCTGATGGCAAGAATATGTCCTCGTCCTCGTGAGATCTGAAAGTCGGGATCATTTGCATCTGTTCGAAAAAACTCTCTATAGTCTTATTTTTCTTCCCTTTTCTAGGCATTTTCCCAGCCAGTTACTTGACTTCTGAGATTCCTTTCCACCCCCACCTAGATCCGCCCAGCTAGTGCTTGGGGTCTGAGATTCAAATGGGTTTTCCGCGGCAGGTGCAGCTGCTAATCAATGTGAGCTTTAATTCTGGTGCTGGGGTGGGGGCAGGGCCGCCTCCCAGGCTCAGTTCCCTCAGGGGCTTTATGCAGAGACCTCCAGAAATGGAGCGGGTGGGGCAGGGCCGGCTCCCAGGCTCAGCTCCTTCAGGTGGTTTATGCAGAGACTTTCAGTAATGAAGATCCTGCCTGCTGCTGGGGGAGTGCCAGGCCGCCGTGGCCCGCGCCACCGCCCCCGCCCCCGCCTCTGCCTCCGCCGCTTCCCGCCCCTGCCTCTGCCTCCGCTGCTTCCTCCCGAGGGGGCCCGAGCCATGGAGACACCCCGCTCCCCTCTCGGTCTGCCCAAGCGTGTCTCTCACTGACCTGTAGTGTCTGTGGGTGGAGGGAGCTTCCTGGCCGCCGGAGTTTCTGTCCCTGAAGCCTGCTCGGATCAGCTTCTCTGGGGCCGCGGCCAGGGCAGCGCTGGGGTGGGGTCTGCTTTCTGGGGCGCGACGGACCCTGGGGACGGCTCTCCAGGGCTCTCTGGAACGGAAATCTCTTCTACTATGTTTCTGCAACCCCTGCAGTGATCCAGAACTTCTGGGGAGCTCTTCTTACATTAAATCTATGGGCTGTGGGTTCGGAGCTCACAAACGTGCGTCTTTCTACTCCGCCATCTTGACTCCGTCCCCCTAAACATACATTTATTTAGGATCAAATCAATCAATGAACATTTATTAGCTATATGTCAAGTCTTGTACTACATGATGGGGATACAGAGCTAATATTCTATCAGGGAAATATGTATGCATCACATTTAAGACCATGTAAATTACATACAAGGTAAATAGAAGTGTTGCAGACTTTAGGGTTGATGAAGCTTGTATTACACAAGGTCATTTTAGGGGAAGATCTTGCTGCTGTGGAAGATGGGATCAAGAAAGGTCTCTTGCTCCACAGTACTTTAGGGACTATTCTTTCTCTTATTTGTATCCACAGCACTTAACAGTAAGTGCATCAGAACCCCTTGCGTGGCTTGTAGGCTTAGCTTTGAAGGGGTTCTAAGAGGCTGAGAGACAGAGATAGTGAATGCCAGACATGTTGAACAGCCTGTGGAAAGGCCCTCAGATGGGAGATGGAGGCTGTATTACTACTGAGGAAGTTAGGTGTCACGAGGATACAGAACCTGGTCGGAAAGACTTGAGTTAAAATCTAGTTGCAAATACTACCTGTGTGATCTTGGACAAGTCATTTAACCTCAGTTTCCTCAGCTGTAAAATGGGAATATTAATAGTACCTACCTCCCAGGATTGCAAAGATCAAATGTAAATCAAATCTGTAAAATACTTGAGTGCCTGGTGCTATACAAATGTTATCATTATTATGACTGTAGAGGAGGAACAGCATTCCCTCAAAAACTTTACAGTTATTATTATAATATGTATACAGTGAAGTTTAATGTTGTTTGATCACTTTCTGTAGTACCCTACTCTCTGTGAGTTTTCTTGGCAAAGATACTGGAGATTTGCCATGTCCTTCTCCAGCTTATTTTACAGATGAGGAAACTGAGGGAAACAGTTAAATCACTTTTCCAGGGTTACACGGCTAGTATCGAAAGCCACATTTATACTCAGGTCTTCCTGACTCCAGGCGCTGCATTCTAACCACTTCACCACCTAGTTGCGCAATAAGTATAACACTTAGGGTATTTTATTAGGATATGATGAGGGCAAATAAAAATACAAAGTACTCTAGGAAAATCAGAAAAGAAAGAGAATGCTTTTTGCTGATCAATAAGGGAATGGGTAATCAAGAAAGGCAACTAAAAGAATAAAGAATGTATTACTTTTTAACTTTTAGAAATAAGGTATTGTATGACCTACTGCTGGCTAGTTACCTAACCTGTGAGTTCCCTAAGTGGGTAAAAACTGCAGATTATGCCAAGATAAAGGTTTTTTAATGGAAGGATAAATGTTTCTCAGTGTATTTACTTTGGGAGTACCTGGTGGCTGAGAGCTGAAGTTTCAGTGATGAGCAATTAGATATCTGATGTACAAGACATATATTAGCAGTCCCAAATGGAAGCCTGTTTCTAGTTTGTGAAACTTCCTGTAGAAATGCCATGGTGTCTTCTCTTCTCCCTTGGTGATTTCATTCACTTTAATGACTTCCATTTTCACTTCTAAACCAATTTCCAAATTTATATATCTAGACCCACTCTGTTCCCTCACCTTTAGTTTCTCATATTCAATTGTCCGCTAGGCATTTTCACCTAAATATTCTATCAACACCTCAAATTCACCATGTCCTAAACAATTTATTATCTTCCCTCCTAAGCATAACCCATCTCCCTTTCTCATCATACCTGAATTATTTGTTTAACATACAAGTTTTGCTTCCTAAATAAGACATTATGTAGGAACTATAAGAAATGTCTTTTAGGAATTGTAATAATTGTATTTTTCCCCCCAAGAAGTAGGACGCATTAGGAAATCTTGTCTCTAGAAGGCCCAGTGCTCAAACTTCTGAACTCAGGAACTCCTGAACTTGGAGTTACCCACTTGGTAACTCTCAAAGCTGGGGTTTCCCAGGAAATCTCCCTTCTTTCCTAGAAGGCTAGATTCTGAGATTATGTTGCCCAAGGAATAAAAAAAAATCTCCTTTTCTTTACATGGGAGGTTGGGTTCTGGAACAAAGTTCTTAAACTTCCCTCTCAGTTCAAGCTCAAAAATGTTTTCCCCTCTCATATTCTTCTGCTATGAATCAATATTATTTATTACATCTGGTGATGGGGTGATATGGTCTGGGTAGTGGAGGAGAGAAAATTCCACCTACTACACTTGAAGAGGTATGAGAGGCAAAGAGCAAGTCCTCAAAAACTGAGTCCTCCTGGCTGGGCCATCTCGCTTTGACAGGCCACAGATAAGTGTGGATGCTCTTTAGGTAGCCAGTCACTCTTTAGTTACCCATCAGGTGCCTTTAATCAATGGCCAAAAACTACAGTCTCATCAGTCTGATTGGGTGAACTCTTATTTGATCAGGGACTCCCTTGATCTCCCTCCTAGCATTAAAGTTATATCTATCTACATATCTCTCTATATAATCTATCTATATAAATATAAAATACATAAAATACATTCACTTACTTAAACTTGGAGTAGGGTGTTGAAATGTGAATGTCATAATTCAAAATGTGTACAACATGCTAATATTTTTCTCATCAAAAAGGCTAGAAGACAGAATTATGAAACCCCTTCTTTGGTGACAAATATTTTATACACAAAGCAAATATTGGCCTGGGGACCAGTTAGTTGTGAAGCAGGCAGATTTTATCTTGGGTATGTATCCCTAACTTCCTCACTTTTGTATACTATTTTCACTTGGTTAGATTTGGCTAACTCCTTTAAGTCAACTGAATTCTTTTGGACCCAGATTCCAGAATATAGAAGAGATGCTCCCTCCAATCAGGAGGAAAAGAATTTGACACGGTTCTAACACCTTAGTGTTTGAATACAACTTGCATTGATGTATTTATGGCCAGTATATTTAAAAGTATGATAACTGGTAGAAGGATATTGGCCTACCTACATTTTCTCAGGTTTTATAGGTGTGGAATTTCCAATCAGAAGAAATTCTCCCCATCTCCTCAAAAAATAGACCCCAGAAAGAGAAACTCAAAGGAAAAACTTTCCAAGTTGCCAGAATTTCAGATTACCTGGGTGGAAAAAATGTTTGAAAGTACTGGTTCCTTTTCAGTACTCCTCAAGACATGTCCAGTGCGTGACTAAACGATGTCTGTAGATCTTTCCATATGGAATTAGTAAATTTTGTTCTAATTTTAGAAAAATTATAGGTTCAAACTGGTTCATTACTTGAATTATCATTATTATTTTTAAATAAAATTTTTGTTTAACTTTGAGTTAGTAAGAACAATGAATGGTTGGGTTTAGTTGAGGGTTTAACAAATTAGTACAGTTTATTCCCTTCTTTTATTTTGGTTCAGGTCAAATCTTTGCTTCTGAAACATTAAAGGAAACTGAATTCAAATATACATTATCAAATGGCCATGTCACAGATCTTAATTTAGAAAGGCCAAATCATCCACTTCATCCTGAGCCATCTCCAGTTGCATTGACTTTGTCTTGCCACTGGACTTCGATGACTCTGGAGGAGAGAGGCTGACAACTTTGTGCAACTTTGCCTCACTTAAATCCAATTCTCCTTGACTAACTACATGGCTCTTAGAGAATGAAGGACAAAAAACTAACAAACTTTTTGCTAAGGAGATTAATTCAAGGCAAACAAGACAAGACCATTTTCATGGTGCTTTTGATTATTCAGTAGATTAGGATTACTATGTTAATGCTAAAAAGTCTTTTATAGTCTACTGAAAAATTTCCTAACATCAATTTTTCCATTTTTTTTCCTTTTTGATATCTGATTTCCTGGTGCCATTTTAAAGTGAACTATCAGTTTTCATCACTGGGCCAAATGAAAAGCACCCCATGTCTCTCAAGATTCAAGATACTTAAGAGAAACCAAGTAGATTAGGTGGCACAGAGCTTGAAGTTAAGTAAGATGTCATTATTGTCTTGTTTTAGCATCCTTGTTTTTCACCTAGACTTTGATAGCTTATAAGTATGTAAGGGGTGTTTGTAATGTAAAAAATGTCACTGACAATAAATTTCTTAAAAACAAAAGCTTTATTTTTGGGTGAAACTAGAGGCCTCAATGAGGTGCAGAGAAGAAACATTCCTTGCTTGACTATATGGCTAAATTGATATGTGGAAATACAACTAAAGCTTTCTCAAGGCTATCTCATGTTCTATGCAAGAGTCAGTGATACTGTTTAGTAAAATTGAAGATATCCCACTTTTGGTTTTACTTTAAAGTAGTGATGGCCAATAATTGTGAAACTTTTCCACTGAGATGCAGATGTGAAAACATCATGCTGCAGCTGTTACTATCAGACTGAGCTTCAGTTAAGCAAATAATCTTTAGGTGAAAGATATTAAAACTATATGAGAACCCTTAGTCACATTTCTCTGCCTGTCCTAAGTATGCCTGAGGTTTTATTTTGCTTAACTAATAAAATATTTATCTTCTAATTGTTTTCATTGTATTATTTCTCTGACTTTAAACTCCTTGCTATACCTTAAGCAGATCAATGCAAGATGGCAATCTTTTCCAACAGGAGTACTAAGTCCTAGTTCCTAGAGGGCAAGAATTAACATCCATGTAAGGAGAAGCCAGGAAACTCATTGCAAACTCCGTTTAAGTTCTTGGTTCTGGTCTAATGATTCAAACAGAGAACAACCAGTAAAAAATAGGTATCAACAGAACACAGAACACAGCTGTTTTAATTGTAGAATTCATAGTAAAATCGTTTAAAAGTGATTGAACTTGAGGCAGAATAGTGGTATCAGGTAAAATAGTTCATACAAATGTAAAAACAGTTAATACGATGAAAGTTTTCAAGCCAACACAGATGATACAGATAAAACATATATCAGGTGCTAAGTGTTTTTCATCATGAATTACCATTCTGATAGCACTGGTTTGCTGTAGTTTCTTTAGAAAAAAAGGAAAGCTTATGTGGTAGTCAACAACTCTCCATTTGATAATAAGGCCAATGGTGGTTTAGGATAGTAACCAACTGTTTTTGAGTTAAGAGAAAATCTGCTAAATTTGTAGTCCAAGGGTAAATCTGAAAGAAAACACATAAATACACATAGTGGGATTACTTTTACAGACCTTGAAAGAGCATCTATTAATGCTAAGAGATCAAAACTTGTCTGTCCCTGTTGGAAATTGAAACATTCACAGGAACCATATTAAATTCTATTGATCCTGGTTATAAATACATTAGATACCTTACTAAAAACAGAAGTTCTAAATCACTAGTCTTCTGACCTATGATCTCACTTTCAATAACCTCCGGAGTGAGAAATTAGTACATAAAGTAGGAAAATAGCTCTATGATATAATTTACAAGAAAAATCTTTCAGAGTCATGTAGAAGTTGAGAATTAGTATTCCATTAATTTGGTAGAGTTATTGCCACTTGGAAAAAAATACAAACTTCTCAGTTTGGCATTCAAATCTCTTAGCAATTAGGCTTCAGCCTACCTTTCCAGGCTGATTAGGGATGGGAAGGAGAAGGAAATAAGCATTTATTAAGCACCTACTCTGTGCCAGGCACTGTGCTGATATTGTAATATTGATAATTGATACAACTGATAATATTTTACAAATATTATCTCATTTGATCCTCACAAAATCCTGGGAGGTGGGTGCTGTTATCATATAATACTCCATCTTATACACTCTAGATTCTACCCAAACTGTCATATTCCCCATACGTACATAAGCATTCCACTGCCTGTCTCCTTGAATTTGCACAGGCCTTTCCCCATGATTAGAATGCTCTTTCTTTTCATCTTTGCCTCTTGGAACTTCTAGCCCCCAATCAAAGATTAGCTCAAACGCCACTCCTTCAAGAATCTTTTCTTGATTCTTACCTTGACGTCACTATGAATTTATTGTATACATCAGATTAACTACAGTTTTATACATCAATTTATTTTTGTGTACACAAAGATATCTACTGACACATCTCATTTTCCCCTAGTGGTATAGTAAGCTCTTTGAGGATACTGTTTCACTTTTGAATTTGTGTTCTTATCACCTAGCAGAGTATCCTCTTAATAAAGACTCTTATGTCTGCACATTTAAAAATACTTAGAAATGGAATTTTAATTTTTCTAAATGAAGAGGTCATGTAGGTCTTGAATTTATTTGTAAAAATACAAAAATGACAATACCTAATCAATTTGCAGGAACTGATTGATTTCATAGAAGATGGAAATTTACTAGCTGAATTTCAACAAAAACTTTTTGATGGGACTGAAAAATAAGTATTATTATTTAGTAAGTACAGTCAATGATTACCATCTTCCTTTTGGACCTACATTTGTTTTTTCTTTAAAGCTATGACAAATGTTAAAACCAAGTTTTGAAATAAACTCAAATTATAACCAGACCCTTGAATCCTCATATCACAAAGGGATAAACCAAGATTTTAAAGAACAATGAAGCACATGAAGTTACATTGCTCACTATAATATTATCAGCAATAATATTTTCTGGTTTATTTTTAGTGAGAGCAAAGAGCAAGTTTTTGTAACATTGATAAAATATTGTTAACAATTCAGATCATTATTGCAGCATTAAATTTTCATTTTGTGTAAGCTTTATGATATCACATAATTATTAGTATAGCAACACAGGTATATAATTCATAAATAAGTCAATATACATTTATTGGGATAAGTGCTCAATTTTTTTTTTAACTGTAGAGGTATGAGATCAAAAAAGTTTGGAGATCGAAGTTCCAAGGTTCTAAGGTCTAAATTGTCCTTTGTGCTGTCCTCATACATACGGCTCCACCTCCCTTCTTTACATCTGTTTTACACGAAGTTCATGGAATGCATTTGTCCCTCATTACCTCTACTCTCAGGATCCCTAGTTTCCTTCAAATGCCATTGTCTATTACATGAGGGTTTACCTGAAGATCCTCATTACTAGTTCTTCCCTCCCCAAAATTATCTTGCATTAATTATGTGTACACACACACACACACACGAATGTGCTCACATGTATCCAATGTATTATACAATATAAATATGCTCAACATACAATAACATGTGTTGTCTCTCATGACAGAATGTAAGCTCCTTAAGGGCACAGAGACGATTTTATTTTTGTTTTTGTATCTTCAGTGCCTGGCATTATAGCAGGCATTTACTATTGTTCAGTCATTTAGTTGTGTCTGTCTCTTTGTGATCCCATTTGCCTTTTTTTTGGGCAAAGGTAGCAGAGTGGTTTGCCATTTCCTTCTCCAGCTCATTTTACAGATGAAGAAACTGAGGCAAACTGGGTTAAGTGACTTACCTAGGGTAACGCAGCTAGTAAGTGTCTGAGACCAGATTTGAACTCAGAAGACAAGTCTTCCTGACTTGAGGCCCAGCATTCTACCTACTTTGACACTTAGCTGACTCAGATATTTAACAAAGCTTGTCAATTGTTTGCTTATCAACTAAATTAATTTCCATAAAAGAAGAACAAACAAAATGTAAATCAGCTACGTGACCCTTCATTCAACTTTTTGGCTGCTTTGAGTTTGTATGCATAAATACCAAATCTTATTAGCAAATAAAAGGTACAGTGGATGAAATGGCAGATTGCATATCTTGATGGGGAGGTAAATGAAGTCATAGTACAGTGAAAGAGACATTTACTGTAATTATCTCTTTTCTGAGATTTAGATGTGGAATAGTTACATGAAAGGATCCCTATTATATAACATTCATCTTCTTTTTTATTATTCTGCTTCTCAAATCATTCTTTTCTGTCTCTTGAATTAACCAATTTGAACTTGACATTTTAGTGTAGGTCTGTTTCTCTACCTATACTCTCTGGGAACTCTTATTTATTCCCAGGTCTTTAGCAGCAGAACATTTCCAGTTTTTTAACCCGGACTTTTCTTTTCTTGGTCTAGACTTTTACCTTCAGCTGTCTATAAGAAAGACTGAGATTTCCTTAGCTCAATCCTACCAGTACTTTAATTAAACAAGCCATAGTGCTTATTATGTTGAAGATACCATGTGCTACGTACTGGGAATAAAAGGACAGGTATTTCCCTGAAGGAATTTACCCTCTTCTACTACTGGGGGAATAATGAGAGGATTGGAGTTGATGGCAATGACTGATATTAAGTGTCTTTTAAGGTTTACAAAATGCTTCCCATATCTAATGGGGAAGGAGCCAGTCACTGGAGTATAGGTCCTACGCCCTGCATGGGTCTAATCCACACAGTGAGCCTGTTTTGGGTGTGCACTATGGAGGTCTCTTTTTCACATAGGTGTCCCTATGGACCCAGACATTGAACGCCTGTGGAGGAAAGAGGTGTGGTTAGACTTCTAAAAGAATGTATTATTGGTACTGACCTCTCTCTGCCCCCACTTCTTCCCACCTACTCCATCTTAATACATTGTGGAATTTACAAAAAAAGAAATGCTTCCTTATTAAAGTTGAGGACTCATTCCAATCCTTTCATTTTAATTGTATGTTTCTATAAATGCCTGCACTGACTATGCATTTTATCCTCACACATGTTCGTAAGACTTCACTTATTAATGCTGCCCAAACATGGTCAATTACTAATTTTTTTAAATTTCTTCCCTCATGCTCTTTGCCATTATCCTAGATCCCACTATGCCAGCAACATACCATCCACAAGACAGGGACCCAGAGCCAAAAGAAGGTCCATCAGGCGAAGGAAGAATGGCAAACATTTTTGCCAATTAAGTTACACTACTCTGAATCAAGAACAAAGAAACAGAGGGAGACCTTAGCAGGCACAGCAGGAAGTCAGCTGTCAGCCAAGATTCAATCTGTGTTTTGAAGGGCACAATTCTTGGGAAAATTTGTGCATGTTAATGTGTCTGTATTCTAGCCCTGTGAAATCCTATATCCACAAGAAGTTACCTTAGAACAAAGAGATATGTACTCTGATTTGTCTTCAATACAAAAGAGACCCTGACAGGCAGGATTCTAATTTGTCCATGGGCCAGATTAGATTACTCCTTGAAAATTCTGCATGACAGTTCCTCCTAAACCTAAAGCATCCCAAAAGAAATCACCCGTAAGGTAGATGAAAGCAGCATCTTTACTGAATAAATGGCATTTGAGGAGATGTACCTACATATATGTACACCTCATCTCCATAATAATTGACAATGGATAACCTGGGCAGTGTAGTGCAGTGGAAAGAGCATTGGATTTGGAGCCAAAGGCCCTGGGTTTAAGTTCTGATTCTACATGACTTTTGGTAAGTTGCCTCATCTCCCCAGGTCTCATTTTCCTCCTGCATAAAACAAGAGGGTAGATGGATGACCTCTTCAGTCCCTTTGCTCACTCAATTAAATATATTAATATGGTCATTTTCCAAGTCGATATGTATCCTGAGGGATCCTTTTGTATATTTTAGCGATCCCTATTTTTATTTGACTTTGACACCATAGGACTAGTTGACCTTCATGGTCCCTTTGACTTTCAAATCTATGATCCTATGAAACTTAGAGCACAGGACCTCCAAAGACAATTAAGCTAGAGACTTTAAAAAACAACAAAATGTGTACAAACGAGGTCTTGCTGGTGTCATGTATAAGACAACTTTGCTTTTTACATGACTGAAGGGCAAGGCCTGGAGTTAGATGACTTACCTTCCTGAGTTCAAATCTGTCCTCTGACACTCACTAGGTGAGTGACCCTGGGCAAGTCACTTAATAGTGTGCTTCAGTTTCCTCATCTGTGAAATGAGCTGGAGAAAGAAATGGCCATTCCAGTATCTTTGCCAAGAAAACCCCAAATGGGGTCACAAAGAGCCAGACAAGATGGAAATAACTGAACAACAATAGTCTGACATGGGTATATCTTATCCCATGCCTGGAAGTAGATCTTTTCTTGGGCTTGCTTACTTTGATGGATCTGTATTCCCATCCATGATGCAGAATCCCAACCATCCACAGGCCCAACTATTGCAAAATTTGCCAACAGCGTCCCCCAAATGCACCCCTGAACGTCTTAGTGAGTCTTTTTGCCTCCAGTCTCTTAGCTCCAACCTATCTTTTATCACCACTGCCAAAACAGCATTGCTTATGATGCTCATTGGAGAAGGCTGCCCTTGGAGTCATGAAGATGAGTCTTAGCTTCATCAAATATGAAATGAAAAAAATACTTGCAAGTATTTAATGCACAGGCCTCCTGTGAGATACAGATGGAAAGAATTTTAAGGCATTACAGTTACCTATTCAATTAGTTATCAAACTTTTTTGGTTCTATCTCCTAAACATCTTTTGCATCTGTTCCCTTTTCTTCACTCATGCCATAAAACACCTTGGTTCAAGTCCTTATGTCCTCCCACCTATATTATAATTGATCTCCATGAATCTAATCTCTCCCTTCTCCAAACCATTTCCCATATAGCTGTCAAACTGCTATTCTTAAAAGACAGGTCTGATCATGTCATCTCCCTCAAACCCCCAGGTGCTTCAGTGGCTTCCCCACTTCCCTTCCCCCACCTCCTCACTTCCTGTCTCTGGTCTTTTAATACTTTCATATTCTGGCTTAAGCTTACCTTTCCGGGGCTGATTACACATTTCCCTCTTTCCAGGAGCCCTAAGTTCCAGCCAAATTGGCCTACTTGTTGATGTCCATACATGACATTCTATCTCTAACTTCATGTATTTCTGGCCCATGTAATGGGGGACTGGCACATGGGTAGAGAGTTTCTAATGTAAATTTCCAGACTAGACTCAGTTATACAATGTCTATACATCCTCCAAAGTTCAGCTCATTTAACACTTCCTCCAGCAAGTCTTTCCTGATTCTCCAGTTTTTAGTATCCCACCCATATAGACTTATCTGTGAATATTTTGTATCCTTCTCCCTCCCCACAAAATCTTTTGCATTTGTATACTCAGTGACTAGCAGTGCCCAGCACATAATGGGTGCTTAATAAAACCTTACTGATTAGCTGATTCAGGTCCTACCCCATACAGATCGGCTTTGTGAAACTGCACGAATCTTTTAACCTCTTGGTTGTCAGGTAACTCTCTATGATTATTATTATGTGTATTGATGGAAGGAATTTAATCATCACAGATCTGGCTCACTCTCCTCTTTCTTTTCTCAGGCCATATGAACTGGTCGTGTGGGATTCCTTTGTTCAAAAACCTTCAGCAGCTCTCTATTTCCTATTGAATAAAGTCTAGATTCTTCTCTCTAATAGTCAAGGGCCTTCATAATCTGGTGCCAATCTCCCTTTACAGGCCCATGTGATATTATTTCCCCAATGTACTCTGCTATAGACAAACTGGGCTACTCTCTTGAACTATCTCATTTCCATGCTTTTCTCCAGTAATCACCTCACCCTAGGGACTTCGTATAGAACTTGGCTTTGCTGCTAATGCACTATTCGTGTATTACAAACACTAGTGTTTGTCTCAACCCTTTACTAGAAAGTAAAGGGAAGAATCATGTCTTATTAATCTATCAAGTAAGGAGCATTTATCAAGTTCTTTCTATGTATCAGGCCTTTTATTCTCATACAAACACAAAAACCAAAACAGTCCTTTCCCTCAAGGAGCCTCCAGTTTTTGTATGGGTGGGATGGGGAAGAAGGAAGGAATATGCAACATTATACACAAAATATAAACAAAACAAATCCCCAAGTCTCTTCTAAACTTTGTATCTCTTCCAGTTAGTCCCTATAATAATCTCTGCTCATAGAATGGGCTTAAGAACTACTGAATGAATGGAACTATGACTTCCAGATGCATAGTCATCTTTGGCTTATATCCCAGGGGCAGGGCGGTAGAGAGATAATTCAGTCCTATGAAGCCTGAACACTTTTTCCTTTTAGGAGGATTATGGGAAATACTACTTCCAAAACAAGTCCAGGTAAACCAGCTATAAATTTCTATAACCTGTGATGGGATGACTTTTTCTTCCACTAAGCTGATTTAGGAAGATGGCCACCTGAGGGTCTGCATGTAGTTTATGAAATTTGGTAGCCAGTTACTAAGGATTATTTAAACCCAGTGGGGTCAAACTCAAATAGAACCAGGGGCCACCAAAACCCATACAAGGATCTCTTTGGGTTGCATATTGACTTTGAAAAATACATTTTAACATCACCTGTGTTTTATTGTATATTCCTTTATTTTGTTAAATTTTTCCCAATTATATTTTAATCTGGTTCTGCCTGTACTCAGTGAGAGTCATGGGGCCCTGGCCTTGTTTGATACTTTTGATTAAAATACTACCACACAATTGCTTAAGGAGAGAAAATGAAAAAAATTTCTTTTTTCTTTAAACTCTCAGACAAGAATCCATGGGTGAAGATGTATAATATTAATAGTAATAAATAATACTAGGTAATCTTTATATAGTGCCTACTATGTGCCACACACTGTGCTAAGTACTTTACAAAAATTATTTCATTGGATACTTATAACAAGTCAGTGTTACAATTTTACATTTTACCAATAAGAAGACTGAGGCAAACAGAGATGAAGTGATTTGTCCAAGGCCAGACAGCTAATAAGTGTGTGAGGCTGGCTTTGAACTCAGATCTTTCTGACTTTAGGCCCAGCATTCTATCCACTTCAGCACCTAGCTGCCTCTTATCTGTGTCAGACATTTATGTTTTTGTTCACTCTCCCTAAACATTGAGTCTATGACTGAGGACTTTCTCATAGCTGGATTGGTAGAGGAAAAAGCTCCAGCGAAGAGCTCCAAGGACAATGTTTCTCAGAGGCGTCACCAAAGACTGTTCCCAGCTGAGCTTAAGCTTAGATGCAATTCCTGCTCTGAGGCTCTGTTGCTACCTTTATGAACTTGCTTGGACAGAATCATAATACTAGCCATACTAGAAAGCGAAGACCTTGACTATTGCCAAAGGCAGTCCCTTTACAGTCACCTGAGATGCTTGTAAGAGGCCACTCCTGATGTAGCAGTAAATATGTCACTGACATCATCAGATGATTAGTGATCTGTAAGAGTACAGATCTCAGGTTGATAAGTCCTATGACACCAGGGAAAACTTAGTAAGAGAAGTTAGGGGGACTATAATTCCTTACCTGCAAAATATGCTGTGCATTGGCTCTTTTCTTTTAAATGCAACTTTCAGTGATATATATTTACAAGTATGATACTGGTACAAGAATTTTCCAGATTTTATAGGTGAGCGTATGTAAGGAGGATTAGGACTAGTTTTCAATCAGAAGTGATTTCCCCTTATCTTCTCAAAAAAACCCCCAAAATTAGCTTCATGTCATTTGTACCACTGACACGTGATATTCCAATGCTATCATTTTACAGAACGATGTTACTTATATCCTCATGCTGAGTAGATGCCAGACTATTGTCAGCCACTCATCATGTACATAAACTAGTCAGATTAGATCACAATGTAAGATTAGTAATTTAAAATGATAATATTATTTCACTGACCATAGAAAACAACACGAAAAAGGAGAGTCTCATTATGGTCATGGGATTAAGAAAAGATTTCATCAAGGACAAATAAAGCAATTACAACATAAACCAAACTAAAGTTCTGTTAGGTAGAATGCTGAGAAATACTTAGGAGATAATTTTTAATCATTCCAGGCACAGTAAACAATCACAGACTTAAGTAAACTCTTCATTTGGGAGGATATTTTCCCAACAACGGAAATCTGTGACAAGCAGATCTATTTGGAAGACTGAATAGGAAAATTTTCCTTAAGAATTTTTCCAATATTACCCAATGAAAACAAAACCCAGTTTTCCCTCTTCACAGTGTTATTATTCTCCTGGGGAAACAGAGAAGAACATAAAGCCCTCCTTCTTAACCATGAACTCTTGTGGAGGTCAGTGTCAGTTCAACCAGTGAAGCACATGCGCGGGCACACACACATGTGTACATGTACACAATATGTTCACAGAAAAGAATATCCTCATTACACAATCTACAAATGATTAAAAAACTGTGTTTCAGGATGGCATTCCTATGTTTGGCTAACACGAATGAGTGGAAACCAAACAACTACCAAGGACCACAAAACTCATGCCTTTCTCATTTCCCAAGTCCCGGATAGACTTTTCTGACAAACACAGTCCATGTCTCCCCAACTCATTAAAGAATAGGAGAAACCACTTGGAGTTTATGATGTTCAGTGGTAATGAAAAATGATTCCAGCACACAGGGCATGTACCAAAAATAGTTAGGGTTGGGTCACTCAGAATTTAGCCATTTTGGGAAATCACTTGTCTATGCAGCATCAGTTTAACCTGGCCTTAGGGTATACTGCAAAGGGAATGTTATTCTTCTGGCTGCCAGGAGTGTTAGCAGGGTGAACAGATTTGCAAACCTGACTAATACTTTCTTCTTGGCTCTCCTAGTTTCTGGCCTAAGTTTCCAGTTGCTAGTGTAGCTTTCAGATATGTTCTCTACCTCCTCCCTCCCATTTTCCTAAAAACTCTTTCAAGCCTCTGCTTTCTGCCATCTCATTCCCCTTGACCTTGGCTATCCCACTGCAAGAGTCACCCCCTACAAAACCCAGCACTGTGCCTGTAGATGCCCACTCTTAAGTTTCTACCTCAACTCCTTGCCTCTGAAACCCTAAGTAAATACTACCACCTTGCCAATCCCCTCCACTTCCCTTCTCTTTACAAGCAACTTTTGGTATCTGACTCTTTGTGGCCCCTTTTGGTATTTTCCTGGCACAGATACTAAAGTGGTTTGCCATTTCCTTCTCCAGCTCATTTACAGAAGAGAAACCCGAGGCAAACAGGGTGAAGCAACTTGCCCAGGGTCATGCAGGTAGCAAGTATCTGAGGTCAGATTTGAAATCAGGAAAATGAATGAGTCTTCCTGACTTCAGGCCCTGCACTCTACTGCACCATTGCACCAATCAACTAGATTCAGTTTATAGGGTTAAAGATCATGATGGGATTATGAAACTTAGATATTTTATTCTTCTGAATATTTATATGCTGGGCCAACATTATGGATCTTAGACTACAAGGTGCTTTTGAAAACGTTAGCACTTTTAGGTTGGTAATTCCCTCCACATAAGGGGAAAAGAGACATGAACATGATTGAAATATTTAAGGGTTGCATTAGCAAAAGCATGTGAAATAAATTCAAATGATATGGGGGTTGGGAGGCTGGAGTGAGAGTTAGGTGAGTTATGCAAGGTGTCTGTTAAGTTACCATAGGATATAGACTTACAAAGATAGAAGTTCTTTGAATCTATATAGCACAGTTTGCAAATAACCTATGGAATTCTAGAATTGGGGAAAATCTGAGTGTTCCTAATAAAGTTACTTTTCATAGAGATAGAGATTAGGATTGGATCTGTGACTTTGTCAACAACAGATCCAGATGAGTCAATAAGAGTTAACATTTATTAAGAGCCTATTATGGGCCAAGAAACCCTTGCTGACAGTGCAGATCAGCACCTTCTCTTCAACTTATGCCACAGTACTTTTCCATAGTGAGTAGAATTAGATTATCTATATATAAAATGGTTTCAGGTTTGTGAAAATGTTCTTTGGAAAAGAGAAGAAAGCAGACTAAGGCTAAACCCATAATCTCAATGACTGATCAGCTACTGATCAGTTATTTCAATTTGACTAGCTGTTGCAGTTCATGTCTTTAATGTAATATAATAAACCCAAATTTGAAAGAGCAGGAAATTATGTCAGTATAAGATGAGAAACAATTCTGTTTCTGAAAGTGTAGTTGAAACCTGAATCATAGAAACTTTTGGTTTTGCATCAGGAAAGACCATAAAATACATTTAATTCAATGAAATAATTTTATAGGCATCTAGGTGGTACAGTGAATATAGAGTACTAGAACTGTAATTGAGAAGACCTGAAATGCCCAGTCTCAAATATTTACTAGTTTGTAGGACCCTAGGTAAATCATTTACTTTTTCCATCCCTCAACTTTCTTTTCTGTAAAATGGAGATAAAAAATAACACTGACCTCATAGGATTGCTGCATGCATAAAATAAGGATGAATTTCTAAATTCTTGGCAAACCTTAAAGCTTTATGGATCATCATCATCATCATCATTGCTTAGGAGAATGAGACCCACAGTGGCTATGTGTCTTAACCAAGACCATGCATCTGTCTAATGACAAGAGAATAAACTAGACTGTATTTCTTTTTTCTTAATTTGGTGAAAATTAGGAGTTCATATCAGGTTAGGATGATGTAGGGATAGGAGCTAGAGTGGTCATTTCATTAACATGGGAAACCCTCAGGAGAGGAGACTCTACCAATTCAGGTCAGCACCTCCTCCATAACTTGGCTTCTTAGAGAGAATTTCCTAGACTGGCTCAAATGGGACTGAACTGTAACTGGGAAATATTTAACAAAATAGATAAAAATGCAACATAGATAATGTTGATTTGTAGTTTTCTAAGTCAATATGCTGTAGGTAGGAATCCCTTTCTGTTTGAGTTTGATACCACTGGCCCAGAGCACTAAGAGGTGAAGTGACTTGGCAGACAAGGCAATTGGGGTTAAGTGACTTGGCCAAGGTCACACAGCTAGTAAGTGTCTGATGCCAGATTTGAACTCAGGTCCTCCTGACACCAGGGCCAATGCTGTACTCACTGTGTTACCTATCTGCCCCTAAAAATTTGTTTTGTATGGAAGTTTGGAAGGTAGATTTTGGCTTGATGTAAGACAACATTTGTCAAGAATGATGCAAAAGATGGGCAGGTAGATGGCACAGTGGATAGAGTACCGGCTTTGGAATCAGGAGGACCTGACCTACACACACACACACACACACACACACACACACACACACACACACACACACACAAATACACACACGAATGCTATAAAGGAGATTCCTATTCACATACTGGAGGGACTAGATGACCTCTGAATTGCCTTCAGTATCTGAGACTCTGAAAAAAGATCATTAAAAATGTCTATAGTCAAACAGGATTTATATCATTGATGAATTCTTTGAACAAATATTAATTATCTACATTCTTCCCTCAAGAAACAAATAAGCTGTGCCCAATCTAAATTATATAAATCATAAAGGGTACTAGGTTGTCCCCATTTAATTTAATTAGCTAGGTGCTTAGTGATTTATGACTTTAATTAGCTATTTTCAAGGTAAGAGTTGTTTTGAAAATGTATGGAGGTCCAATTCAAAAACTGTAGGTCAAATACATTTTCAGAAGGGGAGGATGAAAGAGTGGAGGTCAGACAGAGAGAGGCACCATAGGGTGGTGGATAGAGAATCAACATCCTAGTCAGGAAGACCTGGGTTCCTGATGTGCTGAAATAGAACACCGAGGACTGAGTCAGGAAGGTCTGAGTTCAGATGCATCCTGAGATACTTACCAAGTGGGTGACCCTGAACAAGTCAATTAACCTCTGCTTGCCTCAGATTTCACAACTGTAAAATGGGGATAATAATAGCACCCATCTCCTCAGGTTGTTATGACAATCAAGTAAGATAGTATTTATGGAGTGCTTAGCACAGTGACTGGCACACGGTAGGTACTTAATGTATGCTTGTTCCCTTCCATTTTTCTTTTTTCTTTCTTTCCTCCTTTTCTTTCTATTAACCCTCTCAGAACCCTACACAACTCTGTAAGGTAAATTTCAAGGCAAGTAAATTGCATGGGTAGAGGATACTTCCTCATTGGGAGTTCCCAATGAAATCAGAGATCTGATTTAAAAAAAATAAATCAAAACAAACATTATACTAGGGATGCAAGGACAACAATAGTCCGGGTCCTCAAAGAGCTTTAGTTCTATAACATGTACACAGACACCTTCTATGTATTCACATTTTAATAGTATCACATCTAGGCCAATCACAAAGTATCTTTACAATCACATACAGATGATAAATGAAGAATTTTCAAAAGGGTTTAAAAAACTTCTTAAAATGCATCAATTCAATTCCCACTAGGGTAGCAGAAAGGGTTACTTTGTGACTGACTGCCAGGCAATTTGGGTGTGGGGTATCCTAAGTGAGATCAGATGACTACCCTGTTAAAACAAGGATCCTGAGACTGTGGACTCAGCAAGCGCAAAACACTTACTCCTCTGTTATGGGAAAGTCATTAATGGTGCTGACTATTGAGAAAGAAAAGGAAAAAGGAGAACAAGCCCCAGATTCTTGCCCAATAATAACAAATGTTCTCTTAAACACTATGGAGCATGTATAATTCTTCTATCAAAAACATTGTTAATGATTCAGTTAGATGTTAATGGAACATTACAGTGAATGTAACTGTACCAAGTTGAGTATGAACTCTTGTTTCAGACTAGGATGCAATGTAGAAGAATATTACAATACAGAACACACAAAGAGTGGAATGTTACATGGAACAGAAGGGCTTTCAGGGCTTTTTGTGTGTGTGTGTATGGAAGGAAGAATGGCAGGGAAACATTTATACAATCAAAGGCTCCATCTAACACTATGGATAGAACTACAGGGAAAAAAGCTCATTTTTGTTCACCCTACTTTACTCAGAGGCAGTAAATCTTTGTTGAATATGGGTTTGAAACCACAATACTCTCAGCAGGGATCAGTTGAAAAACCTTTTATAAAGGATTTTTTTTTTGAGGGGAAGGGGGATTAGACTTGTGATTTTATCTCTGAGGGAGTTCCTGGTATGGAAAATCCCTATACCCTCAATGTAGATCAGCAACTGTTCTGTAACTTAAAGTCTTAGAGCCTCCTGGGGACATTGAGAGGTGACTTATCCTTGATTACAGAATTATTAATTTCAGAACTAGACCCTGAATGCATTTCTTACTGACTCCAAGTTTGGCCATCTGCTCCCTCACTCTATAAAGGATACTGTAAGAGAAATGGACGGTTGACACCCAGGGACCCTCCTAATAGTATCCATAGAAAGTATAACAATTAACTAAAAAGTGGTTCACAATGACAAACCAACTATAATGATTTTTTTTCTTCCCTGAGCTGGAAATTTTTAGCAGGGCTTTTTTTGCCCCTTAATCCAGTGGTTTCTAATTTTTTTGACCATGCATTCTATTATTAAAAAGAAATTGAACAAGCACTCATAATTACAGTTATTTATTTGGATGTACTACCTTTCTAACACAGAGGCAGCTAGATGATGCTGTGGATACGAGTACGGGGCTTAAAGTCAGGAAGATGAACTCAAGTCTGACCTCAGACACTTATCAGCTATGGAACCTTGGGCAGGTTATATAATCTTTCCCAACTGTAAAATGGGGGCAATAACAGCACTTACGGCCCAGGGTTGTTGTGAAGATAAGATGAAATAGTATCTGTAAAGCTTTTAGCATAGTTCCTGACGCATAACAGGGGCTTAATAAATGCTTGTTACCACACATGAAAAATCAATAAGCAAAAGTAAGTGGTCTCTGAGTTCCACTCAGAAGAAAGCTTTAATATAAATCTAT
The DNA here is from genome assembly GCA_023548195.1 of Bettongia penicillata ogilbyi. Taxonomy (NCBI): domain Eukaryota; kingdom Metazoa; phylum Chordata; class Mammalia; order Diprotodontia; family Potoroidae; genus Bettongia; species Bettongia penicillata. The sequence goes on from JAJHZJ010000244.1 coordinate 4,340,792, forward strand.
TCCTCTTTCTGATGAAGGGCTGTGTCTAATGGACACTATCAAATCTTAGTATCTGATTGATTTTCAGTTGTGGTTTGGTATGTGTATGGGGGCAACTGGGAAGGTCAGGTTGGCTAGATTATACAGAGTGCAGGAAGAGGTGTCCCAAAAGTCTTCATGCACTTTAAAATTTTAATAGCTTAATGCTATGTAACACACATGTAAAATATAACAGCAACAATAGCACAGCTTAGCCTATTAAATCTTAAAATTGTTCCAAGACCTTTGGAACACCCTGTATTGATAAGAACAAGGAAGTAGTTGGGGGTAGGTGGTATAGAGTTTTAAATGTCCAAGAGAGGAGTGTATATTTGATCCTTGGGGTGATAGATGGGCAGCTCGGTGGCTCAGTGGATAGAATGCCAGGGCTGGAATCAGGAAGACCTATGTTCAAATTTGACCTTAGATACTTTTTAGTTGTGTGAACCTGGACAAGTCACCTCTGTTTGCCTTAATTTATTGGAGATGGAAAATGGCAAATCATTCTTACATCCTTACCAAGAAACCTCCTGGACAGTATTATTAGTGCGCTATAGTCCACAGGGGTCACAAGTCAGACACAGCTGAAAGACTGAACAACACAAAGAAGGGATAAGGGGCCGTTGGAATTTGTGAAGTTGAGGGTGATGATGTCACTGTATGGAGGATGGATGAGAGTCAGGGAAAGACTGGAAGCAGACAGGCTATCCCATTGTAAAAGTCCAGGTAAGAGGTTATATGGTCTCAGATAAGAGTGAAGGCTACATGAATGAAAAAAAGGGGATGGATGTGAGAAATGCTATGTAAGTAGAAAGGACAGGATATGTGGGGTACAGAAGAATGAGAAAGCAAGGATGACACTGAAATTGTGACTCTGTGTGACTGGAAAGAGGGTGGTACTTTCCACCAAAACAAGAAAGTTAGGGAAGAGAGGTAGCTTTATGGGAAAGAAACCTACCCCATGCTTGCTATCCTGCGTGGAGATCTTTTTGTTTTTTAAATCTCAAACAAAAAGAAGTAGAGTGACTTTAGTGAACCTGCCCAGCACAGACATAAAGTGATCTGGGGGAAAAAACCCTAGTTTGATCGTGGAGTTGGAGAGAAGCTATGGGGAATTTGACCAATGCCACCTTAGGTTCCACAGAAGCTGGATGCCTGCGGTTGATGTTAAATTATAACTACCCTTTGGGGCTAAAAACCAGAAGAGAAGTGTGAAGATTGGGAACTTTTGCAATGTACTAGGTTATAATGGGTAATGAGTAGATGTGGTTATGTTAGAACCCCACTATTGGCTGCTGTACCAAGAAGGTGTTGATTTCATGTTCCTGCCCCCAAACAGATAGATAATAGATCCACTGGTGTCATGGCATAGCCCTCAGTATAGAGGCCACTGATCTAACAACAGTATCATATTAATGTTCTTAATACTTCTTACTGAGTAAATGAAAGCTAGAGCAAAAGCAAATACCCTGATAAACAATAATTTAATAATAAATGCACATTGGTTAGGCTACACTAGACTTTAAAAAAAATCTTACAAATCATATTTCAAGAAATCATAAAATTGTCCACATATTTTAGAACAAGAAGGCAAAATAGAAATTGAAAGAATTCACTGGTCACCTCCTGAAATAAAATAAAAAATAATAATACCCAGGAACATTAATATCCAAAATTCAGAGCTCCCAGTGCTCAAAATCCCAGAGCTTAAAGAAAAATACTGCAAACATTCAGAAAGAAAGAATTCAAGTACTGAGGAGTCACAGTCAAGATCACACAAGATTTAGCACCTACAACATAAAAAAAGTACAAAACTTGGAATTAAAAAATTCCAGAGGGCAAAAGACCTAGGCTTATTTACTCAACAAAAGTGAGTATAATTCTACAGGGGGAAAAATGGATTTTTAATGAAATAGAAAACTTTCAAGTATTCTTGAGGAAAAGACCAGAGGTGAGTAGAAAATATGACATACAAATAGAAGACTCAAGAGAAGTATAAAGAGGTAAACATGAGAGAGCAATCATACATAACTAAACAAGGTTAAACCGTTCACATTCTTATATGGAGAGATGATACACAGCCTCTCAGGAATGATCGAGAGACTAATTACACAGAGGTCCTGGGGTTGATTCTGTTATATTTTGATGATCTTAAAAAATGCAAAAGATAGGAAAAGGAATACATTGTGAGAAAGGACAAGGGAGAGGAAAAATGGGGGAAATTATTTCACAAATGGAGTGTACAATGAAGTGGTGCGGCAGGGGCAATAGTTGAACCTCATTCTCATCTGAATGGGTTAAAGGAAGGAAGGATATACATACATACACACACAGTTTGGGGTATAGAAATACATTTAATCCAATAGGGAAACAGAAGGGAGAGAGTAAGGGGAAAGGGCAGAAGGATAGGAAGGAGGGGAGATTAAGGGAGGTCTTAGAAGGAGGGAGTTAGAAACTCAATGAGTGGGCTGGGGGAGGTGGGAGGGAGAGAATTTAGAAGATAAAAATAAAAAAAATAAAACAAACCTGAATTAAAGAAAAGAGGAAGAGGTCTATGATGAAGGAAATTTTGTTAATCATAGTATGGGAATACCAAAGGGCACAACAGAACTGAGAACATCCACAAGTGGTAATGAGAACCAACGAGTTAATGTTTTCACAGATGGATTAGTGACCTTGGGCGGAATAAGGATTCTCTCTGAAAGTAGCAAGAGGTTTCAGAGAAAGAAAGCTTTAAAGGACTGAAGTCCCAATCTCCTGAGAATAGTAATAGAGAAACTAAAGAGGGTTAGGTGTTAGGGCAAGAGTCTCGGTGTCAAAGATGGCCCATGAGAAAGAAAAACTGGGGCACAATAGATATTGTTTTTATGTAAATCAGAAGATTCAGAGTCAGGAGTTTTCCAAACCCAGTTCCTGAGAGAAGCTAAGGCAGTGATCTCATCCTCCCAAGTCTAGTGATGTCCAGAGAGTAACAGGTATTGAGACAGGTAGGTTTGGGTCAAGGAATTCTTCCATCTACAGTCCTTGAGTAGCTCAGCTCCTACTCCTCTTTATATAATGGAATACTCAAAGAATATAAGTCCTCCACTCCCACCCTCCCCATAACATCTCTCTCACACAAAGGCAAACTAATTAATGTGGAAAAAAGAAAAAGCATTTACTGAGAACCATATAAGAAAGGGCTCTGAGCTATTGAACCTGGAAATCATTACAAATTTTTTCCCTGAGAAGTGCCCAGTGTAACTCCCATGACCAAAAAAGCAAATAAAATGTTGAAATCATTATTGTGCTTGTGTGTTCTGTCCTTTGTTCTTGAAGAAGACCATGACATCAGGGAGATGATGACATGACTTACAACTGACTTTGATTTGAGTGTGGCAGGGTGTGCAAAATCACCAGGTTCACTTTCTCCTCCAGAGCCACCTGGGTCCAATGGCCAGATATCAATCAGGATGACTGGAGTTGGCCCAGGATGCAATGGGAGACATTGGCCCTTTCAAGCTAAAGTATTTCCAGGTTCTCACTATGAACGAGGCAACACCCATTCAGTGAATGGGCCTCTTTAAGCAGTGAGTCAAGGGATGGCCCCTTTAATCAAAAAGCAAACAAAAAAACTGGGAGGGGAAGACCGTCAAGGTTGCTGGATCATTAAGATGGACATTAAAACCCAAACCGAATATGTAATCTTGTTGATATAAAATTACAGTGCATTTCCATGTGAATGATGTTACACATCAAGGATGATATAAAAAGGAAAATAAAATAATAAAGAGGATTTGAGGAGAAGGATTCTGCTATACAAGTACAGATAAAGATTAGGTGCCTCTGTCCTTTGGAAAAGTGAATGATGACCTGAGTTAAATCATAAATGGTATGACAAAGGTGAAAAATAATTTATTTCCCAAATACCAAAATATCTTTTGTGGGGGAACTATTTTTGGGTAAGTTCAGTTTAGTTTGTTAAAGATAGCCAACTACTTTACCACAAATTTATGGAATTACCTAGGTCAAAGAGGCAAGAAATATAATTGGATTAAAAATGTGAACAAATTTGCAAGGCGTGGATTGGTGAATGACTACTGGGAAAAAGCTTGGCTAAACTTTGAGGCTGAACTTCAGGAAGACAAATATACCTTGTCACACAGCACGTTCACAGACACCTCTGATAGAAAGAGAATTTAGGTTTAAAATAAATGTCTAACATTGGATGATAACTCCTGTGTTCTGAGCTATTCATACTAAAGAGTATTGTATACCAAGGAAAAGACTGAAGGCTCTCTCAATCAGCTAACACAATCCCTGAGGTGGAAACAAATAGAGGAGAATTTGCTACTTGTGGGTTCCCTACAATTTGTTAATATCCTGAAGTTTAATATTACATGAATTCCTGGATTTATGTAACCCAAGAAAATAATGCTTGAAGACGATAAGGTGCAGAGATCTTCATTTGCATTAGTAGAAAAAATTCTTCAGTGGCAACTCCCTATACCAATGAAATAATAGGTCAGGTAGGTTTAAAAAAATTCCTAAATGTTTGGAATTGTCATGTGAGTTTTTCTGAGAAGAAAGGCTCAGCAAACATGGCTGCAGAATCTGATGGACCAGCAGAATGACCTGGGATGGGGAAAGATCTCAATATTACAATCACATGTGTTCCTACTTCTTATATAAATGAGTCACCTTGAGTGAAGTGAGAGAACAGGCAAGAAAAGAAACCTTCCTTCACTGGAGAAAAGGAAATCTCCTATTGTTACAGGAGAAAATTCTTTAACATACAGTTTGTTTATTAAGCTACATATATTTTTGCATGTATTCGAATGAAAACTGTGAGGTAATAATTATGTAAAATATTATAATTGTTTCCAGCCCAATGGAATTATGTAGTGTGAATAATGCTGCAATCATTTCAAGGGATTCATTGTTCTCACTTTATCAGTACTTAGATATATTTTCAGAGAGCAATAGATGAAAAATCAGACTGAATACTTGCTGAACAGGAGAATGTTATAGGATCTTGAACAAGTCTGCCACTTAACTTTCCTAAGCTTATCTTCGCATCTGTCAAATATGAATAACAGTATTTGTTCTACTTTTGTCACAGGGTTTTTATGAGGATCCAATGAGTAAAAAAAAATATGAAGATATTTTGAAAAAGTATTACTTTTAACAACCATCACCATCATCACCATTATTACTATTGTTATGTAAAACAATTATTTATTGTTTTGCTATGAGACCTCCTAAGGATACAAATACTTTTTCATCACCAAATGTTATAACATATTGTTTGAGGTCATAAAACAGGCGTAAAAACACTAAAATCTTATTTACTTCAGCAAATAGAGGCATAGTGGATAATTAGGCTTGGAATTAGCCAGTCCTAAATTCAGGTCTTGCCACTGATACACATTAGCAGTGAAACCACTGGCAAACGCCTGGACCTTTCAGGGCCCCAGATAATTTTCTAAGACTGTAAGTTATAGAGGGAGCTGCTTCTCTGCATCCATAGAGCGAATTTCCATTCTGGAAGTTTCCTACACAGATGAAAGCAAAGGTCCAGAATCCTACCCAAATAGTGGGAAAGTTAGGCTAATTATGAGAAAATCCTCAAAAAATTTTAAAGGAATTGTAGTTATCACTTTCAATTATACAAAGCAATGAAAAATTACGGCGAAGTGTCGCTAAGTAGATATTCTGGGAAATTGCTTTAATGAACAGATTACAGTGATCTGTAATTAGGACATTAACTGAATTATGCAAATAAATGATTCCAAAATGCCTGAATAGTCTATTCTCTAAAGTTTACTAATATATTCCCTTGAGTCTTGTTAGCTCTGCTAAATTGCTTAGCAGATCCGTATTTTTTTTTCCCAGAGGGATGTCAATTGTAAACTTTAGTTCAGGCTGTTATGATTTCATGAATTAAGCACTCAGAGTCAGAATTAAAAAGGTATCATTGGTTTAAAAGAGAGTAAGAAAAATACAAAGACAGACAAGAGTGAAGAAGAAACATACACAAAGAAAGAAAAAGGTCACTATACTTTGTATAAACACTCTTTATTTTTATGGAGCCAAAGGACTTGGGGTTGAAATTCTAGCTCTGCTACTGACTACTCAAGTGGCCTTGGGACTCAATATCCTCATTTATAAAATCAGAGAGTTGGACTAGATAATCTATGTAGTCTCTATCCAATTCTAAACACAATAGATCCTTTGAATCAAGAGAATCTAAACAAGAAACCCTGCAAGTTGCTGATTTCTTTTTTAAAATGTTCTGCTGCTCTAGTCTTAAACATACAAAAAAACAATGATTCAGTCTGAATGATAATTCTGAAGTAAATGAGCAGCCCTGAAAAGGGCTCAGCAAGCCCTCACAATAGAAGTGCTGGTTGTCCTCGAACATGCCATATACTTTTGGTATCCACCTACCACCCAACTCTCACTTGTGGCTCCAAGAAGCTGTATCATGAAAAGCAGTCACACTCTGGTAAAGCCATCTTTGAAGATGGGCTAAACCAGGATGAAGGTAAGCAATAGGTCTCAAACTCACTGATGAGTTAGAGGAATGTCTATCCCAAGCATGTGAAGATGCCCGCCAGTGGAATAGGTGCATGAGAACAATTTGTTCCAATGGCCATGAAGGAAGCTGAAGCAGAATCTGTTGATCAGACTTCAATGACACCGAGGTTATCCCCTGCAACTTGGACCTTCACCAACCATCTTGATTTTTGTTCTGCCACTGGACTTCAATAACTCTGGAAGAGAGAGTGAGGCTGAAGACTTGGCAATTCTGCCTCACTTAAATCCAATTCACAAGCAAGTCAAGATACTGCCTGTGATGTTACTGGTCCACTTTGAAAACTAAGGACAAACAATAACAATTTTAAAGTGGATTTAATGCCAGAATAGTAGTGAAGAAGGAGGCTTCTGATTCCTTAATGAATGACTAAAACATATTCCTAGATCTTTTATCTTAAATGACAGAATTAAGATTACTGGAAAATTTTTGCTATAGTTTCACATAATTGGGAACAAAATAATCTTTTAGATTATGAAACACTAACACTACCTTTATGAGGAAGTTTATTATAGTGCTTAGTGTATTGAACTTGGGAGCAAGGAAGACTTGGGCTCCAAGTCCTATGTCAAGATACTACCTATATCATTCTGGGTGAGTCATTTAAACTCTCTAAACCTCAATTTCCTCATCTATAAAGTGGAGAGGATAATAGCACCTACCTTGTTGTAAGGAATAAATGTGACAGTATCTGTAAAGGACTTTGTGAACCTTAATGCACTATGTAAATCTTGATTATTATTGACTGACAAGTGTTAGTAGTGAATAATAAAAGATCAAATCAGGATATACTGGCCTTTATTGAGATGTCCTTACAACAATTTCCAGAAACCCAAATGGAAACAGAATAGTATTTTTTATTTAAAATAGTCATTAAAAATATCTGAGGCCACAGTACTTCAATATATTCAAAAAATTCTCATTTCAATGAAATACATTTTATCACGTTACAAGGAAGAATTTTAGAATTGAGTGTGTCACATGGGAGACATGGGCTCTGGACTGCCCATCCTGGCATGCCTTCGTCTGAAAAGGTGCTGTGCTCTATGAGCTAAGTAGAATTGAAGTAGCTCAAAAGAAATATAAGATGTGCACATTTGGAGAATCCAACTCAAATGTTCACATGCACAATTTGTGCCTGACCTGTGTGTATCAGCAAGGACCCCAACATACAAAGGAAGGCCTGCTGTACAGGTTCTTAGATCTGCTTTTCTAAAAGGAAAGCAACTTTTAAGGGGTCAATAATCACTTTAATCAAGCATGTATATTATTCACTTAGTTGAGGAGAAAAAGTCAGCACCCTGAACTTCAGAGAAAACACAAAGAAATAATAATCAACAGGCAGGGCTTCCAGTTGCCTGACCATAATCAATACATATATCACAGATCAACAGACACATTCACCTATGTGACCATTACATACATACATAGTTACTAGAGACAGAAGCACCAACACCTGGGTTTTCAAAGCTGGGGGGCTCCTTAGTGGCTGCCCAGAGTCTCAACAAACACTTCCAATCAGTAAGCCCCAAAGTAAAACCTCACCTCAGAGTATTTATACATTTTTCAGAGTCAGAGGGCATCACAACCCTTGAGAACCAATGCCTCATTAACAAAAGATAGGGCCTTCCTACAGATCTCCCCTAATCAAACTCTTGTTTAATGGGCAGGCCCATTAATGGGAGGAGATCTTTAATCTCATTAGCATTACACTGTGATAGGGCATTTCCAGCTCATATTGTATCAGTCAGCCATAGTCTGAAACACTGTCACTTGCCTCTAACATAGTGATGTCACTTTGGTCCTCTTTGAGAACGAAGGACAACAACCAACAAATATTTTATCACATACTTACGTACAAATAAAGGACACCATTTCTACGAGTTTGACATTACTGGTATAGAGAATTCCTGGTGAGGAAAACCCTTTAATAATGTAAAACAGCAGCTGTTCTTCAACTTGGAGTCGGAAGAAAGCTGCCAGATGTATGATGCTTTTACTTTAAAATTACAGAACAGGGACAGGGCTAGAAAACCACATATGACAAAGGTCTCGGGATCCACAGCACTGAGGGCCCAAAAGGTAATAGCCATGTGGAGTGACAGCCAAAGAGCTACTATGATTTGGGGCTGAAAAGTTACTTACTTTTTCAGTTTGATTCATGTTTTGTTTTTACATTATATACACTTACAGATTACTCCCACTTTGTGAGAGGTCTCCTATAACAAGGTAAAAAAGTTAAGTGAAATTAATAATATGATGACCTCATCTGAAAGTGCATGCAACATTTCACACCTGCATCACTTCCCCCACCTATTTTTTAAAAAATGAAAAATAATCTAATTTCTCTCTTTGCACCCAGCTCTATCCCATTAGGGGGAAAAAGAGAAAGGAAACAAATATCTTGTAAAAATGCATACAAAGATAAACGAAATCAATGGCTATCTACAAAAACATTTCTTATTCTGTACCCTGAATCCATTGGCTCTCTTTCATAAATAGCAGGTTTTGTTACTGGTCCTCTGGAGTCATGAATGGTCATTACTTCAGTCATAGTTCTAACTGTTTTACAGTGATGTTATTGTACAAATGGTTTGAATTACCTGAAGCATAATGTCTAGAATGAAAGAAGCAACTGATAGCCCTGAGGTAGTTTGTCCTCTGACAAGTGCTGGGTACTACATTTTAGAACGGACACTGACAAACTGAAGTATATTTGGAAGAAGGTGACCAAAATGGCAAGAGGGATTGAAACCCTTAATATAATGGAGGTCTGGCACATGAGTAGAGCCCATAACCTTATCCAATCTTTCTGCTTTGAGGATGAGGGGGAGCTTATTTCTGGGAGAATTGTAATATGTTTGACAAGACTAATATCTACCAGCATTTTCCCACAACATGAATTAGGCCTACCTCTTTTATTATCTGGTGACATGGATTAACTTTCCCTAAAAGGAGACAAAATGACCCTGAGATCTGATTGGCCCTAGCTTCCCTGACATGGCTTCCTGGTCACCTAAAGGCATATAGCTATGTCTAACATTTATTTCTGATGTCTTTATTTCTTTTTCTCTTTATTATTGAAATTAGTGTTCTAAATACTTCACATGTTTTCCAGCATGACATATATTTGCTAACCTAGTACAGTTTTAAAATTTTGCCTTTTCACTTTATGCTCATGCTTAAATATAAAATATTTTAAAGCTTACATAAGATTTTGTTTTTCAATTTGGCAGAATCTTTTCACCAAGTCCTACTCTGAAGCCTCTTAATGACATAGCTCTTTAAGAGACTGGGCTATTAAAGTTAATCTCAGAGAGGGGTAGACTCTGTCATGATACACTTTGAGCATGAAGTATGCACGACGTCCAAGCTTGACTAACTTCATTGAGTGTCATTGTCAGGTTGGCCACAGGATGATGAATATTTGGACACAATGGTTTTTGAAAAACATTTATGAAGTTACATAGGGGTTATATGCTATTTTGATGAAGGAAGTAGTGAGAACTATGAAATTACATTTCATCAAATTATTGACAGAAACCAGCAGGACACAGATATTTTAGACCTAATGGCAGTCATTAGCACAAATCTTTTGGCCTCTGCTATTATCTTAGAATTTTTAATTGCTACTTATTCATTTTATAATATTCAGATAACTTTTTATTATTTATTTTTAATTTTTTGTAGTAAGTGGATACCCATAATCCTTAACAGGTTTCATACAAGGTATTCTAGATTATGAGGCTTAAAAAATTTTTGACAAATTGTTTTGTTTTATGAAATAAAATTTTGGTTTTTTTATACCCATCAGTTATAGAAAATTTTATTTTTTATACCCATCAATAACATAAAAGAAACATAAAAAAAGTATTGTAGTTGGGCAATACTTTCCTGATTTCTCCAAGATGACTGTCCTTTATTCTCAATGCACTTTATATTCCCCATATATTTATCATATTCTAAATCTTAACATATGTTTCCATCTACCTTCTCCATTCCCACTTAGGTTATAAGCTACTTGGGACAGACTTAGGTATTTCTCTAATGTATGTGTACATTATACACAGCAGGTATTAAATATGTGCTTGTGGAAAAAAATGTACATATGAAAGGACATGTTTTGGTTACTGTGCCTACCCACCTAAATGTAAATGAACTACGGTTGCCAATTCTATACGAATATTATTTTTAATGTCAACTGCTTTCTTAAAAAATGTGAGTAATCAAGATTGCTAGAAGTCCACATCAGCAAATGCTTTGCTGTAATACAGTTATATTCACTTTTAATGGCAATAGTAACATAGGTTGACTAACTCACTCCTTGGTTTCAATTGATGCTGAAGAACCTGGAACAGAAGGCACTTTTGTCCAAAAGGAATGTACCAGCATCATTCACCCTAAAGCATTTTAATTTCTTTCTTTGGTCTAAAAACTTTATCCAGAAGGGATAAGTATTATATCACTTTCTCCAAAAGTAGCTGCTGGAAAACTTTCCTGGATATTTGCTCTTTTATTAAAAATAGCTCAGAGCATAGAAAGGTTGGTAGCATTTGGCTGGTGCACTATGGGTACATAAAGGATGTCCAGCAAAAGTTTCTGGCAGTAATGAGGGAAGTTCAACCTATGTGGAGCCAGTAAGGGAAAGCCCATAGCAGGGACTTCTTCTAATCCTCAAGAAAAAAAGGGAATACACAGCTGCTGGGGGTGAGAGTGGGGAAAGATCACCATCTGCCAAAAATGACGCCATGGATTGGCATAGAGAAAGAGCTGTTAGTAGGCAGTCTGCCTTGCCACAAGGGACCACATGCCAACATGAGGCACTGTGCCCTAATTATAATTAATGATACTTAGTCTGAGTTGCTTTCAGAATACAAGAGACCTTTCTGTTGGGAGGAGATATGTTCTAGAGATCCCCATGAATGGTAGATCTGTGGGAACAGCATTAGACCTATGCTAAATAAAGAAGAGTTCTCAACGAAGAACTAGACTGCCAGGTGTTAACAAGACAGATGAGCAGCTATAGGCTACATTTCCAATATTCTGGGTGACTGCCAAGCACAGCAAATATTTAAAACTCCCAGTTAAAGAACTGTACACCTGTAGTTCTTGTTCATATATACATACTGCCTGTTTATATAATCTACCATTCTACTTATTTAAAAACAAATAACTAAAAATCAAAGGCATCAATTTGTTGTTGTTTTTCAGTTGGTTTCAGTTGGGTCCAACTCGGTGAAAGTTTGGCCTTTTACCCACAGATGAACATTTTTGTTTTGGTTCAGTCATTTCAGTCACTTCCATTCATGTTCATGACCCCATTTAGGCTTTTCTTTGCAAAGATACTGGAGAGGTTTTTCTATTTTCTTCTCCAGCTCACTGTACAAATGAGGAAACTGAGGCATACAGGGTTAGGTGATTTGCCCAGGGTCACACAGCTTGTAAGTGTCTGAAGTCACACTGGCACTTGAATCCTTCTGATTTCAGACCTGGTGCTCTATCCACTGTGCCACTTAGCTGCCCCTCTGCATATTTTGCCATAGCCCTTTTTAGTTTACTATGTGATTTCAACAACTTTCTGAGTTAGATTTTGTAAATATTAGATCTTCCTATTTTGATAATATTATTTATATAGATTGAAGTTTTGCTATAAAGGGCATTAAATGCCATAATACATATTTTATATTTTACTCAATAGGCAATAGGGAGCCACTGAAGGTCTTTGAGTACATAATAGTGACATACAGAGTATTGTATCAGAAAGATTAGGCAGTGTGAGAGATGTACTAGAGAGGGGAAAGATTGGAAGCAGGAAGAAGTAGGTTATTACAATAGTCTGGGTAATATAGATGAAGTCGGGAACTAGAGGATTACAGGATCCTTTGGCATGCCTCAGTTTGTGCAGGCCTGCTCTAGAAAGTAGTTGGAATTATATTGTACTTTTGGAGTCATCTTTATAGAGGTGAAAACTGAAGCTACAGGAATAGATGACATTACCAAGGAAAAAAGTATAGAGAGGAGAAGAAAGAACCAATGACAGAACTTGGGGGACAGCAGGACAAGCAGCCAGCTAACACATAGAAGGAGCAGTGGGAGGAAGAAGACTCAGCCATGTGGTGTCACAGAAGCCAAGAGAAGAGGAAGTCTAGAAGGGCATTTTCAGCAGTATCAAGCGCTGCATAAAATTCAAGGAAGAGATTAGAACAAATTGGATTCAGCAGTAAAGCTGCTACTAAATAACTTTGAAAGAGTTGTTTCAGTGCAATGCTAAATTCCTGAGCAAGGACTATTTATTTTGTCTTTGTCTGGCACTTAGTAGGCACTTAATTCTTATCAATCAATAAACATTCATTAAGCACTTACTGTGTGCTAAGCACTCATACAAAATACAAATACAAAAGAAAAAACCAAATTAATTGACTGAAGGAGATTGATTGAATGATTAAATAGATTGGGTGGGTATAATAATCTAGTTCCACCATTAGATTTGCCTGTAGCATTTCAACCTTGTAATTACAGAACAAGTTAAAGTATGGTTCTCAGAACTGACTTTGGCTTCTTTGCCTTATGTTGAAAGAATCTGAAATGGAAGGTCATTTTTGAGATTGAGAAATAGGGAGATACATCAAAAGTTGAATGGATGGTAATCTGTTTCTTGACATCTGAAATGGGGTTTTCTGTTATAATAGCAAAAAACCCTAGAAAACTGTTCAGTATGTTAGCCCCTATTATTGACATATTGGCAGCTAGATGGCACAGTAGATAGAGTGCTGGGTCTGAAATCTAGCAGACCCATCTTCCTGAGTTCAAATCCAGTCTCAGACACTGACTAGCTGTGTGATCCTGGGCAAACCACTTAACCCTGTTTGCCTCGGTTTCCTCATCTGTAAAATGAGCTGGAGAAGGAAATGGCGAACCACCCCAGTATCTTTGCCAAGGAAATCTCAAAAGCGGGCTGTGAACATGAATGGACGTGACTGAAATGACTAAACAACAAAAACGTTCATCTATGGGTAAAAGACCAAACTTGTATATTTCTGTCAAAGGCACAACCATTCTTCTCCGAGGTTCTCCTTGCTTTCTCACTTTTGTTCACCCCATATATACAATCGGTTGCCAAGTCTTGCCATTTCCACCTCTATATTCCTTGCATTCAGCCACTGTTCTCTCTCCCACCTTTAGTTCAGGTCCTCAAATCTCGTCCCACCTATATTATTATAATAGCTTGGTAACTGGTTGCCCTGCTTTAAGCACGTCCCAATCCCTCCACTAGAGGAATCAAACTGGTGGCATGTAGCCCCAGAGCGCAGTGGTAACTAGAACAACATGTAATTGGGAAATGTTTAACAAAATAAATTAAACTGTATTCTAACATAAAGTTAACTGTGGTTTTCTAAGTCAGTTTGCAGTCTACAAGGGTTCATCTTCACTTAACACTAGTAAAAAATGATTTTCTGAATGTTGAAAACTATCTTTATATGTAACTGGGGAAAAATTAAAATATTATTTAAAAAATGATTTTTCTTAAATACATATTTGAACATGTCACTCGGTAAATTCTGTCTACTTCCTCTTGCCTCTGGAGTCAATCATAAACACTATTTAAAGTCCTCACAACCTGATCCTATCCTATCTTACCAAATTCCTTGGACATTACTCTCCCTTGCTCTCTCTGATCCAGCAAAACTGGTCTCTCAGCTCCTCTCCCATCTCTATGTCTTTTGTGCTGGTTGTCCCTCATGTATAAAATGTTCTCACCCATCCTCCATCTGAAGAATCCCTCTCTTCCTTCAAGGAACATCTTCGTGAAGCCTTTCCTGATCCTCTCAACTGCTCCCTCTCCAATGGACTTATATTTAACGACTTTGTATTTATCCTCTTTATATTTATTCTGTATATAATTAGAAATATCCTTCACTTCCTTGAACAATTTTAGTTCCTAGACAGTAGAAATGGTTTTATTTATTGTGTCTGTATCCCCATCAGCTACTGGACAGTGTGGCACATTTTGTGGTTACTAGGCAATTTCAGTTATATCTGACTCTTCATAATCCCATTTGGGGTTTTCTTGGCAAAGATATTGGAGTGATTTGCCATCTCCTTCTCTAGCTCATTTTACAGATGAAGAAACCAAAGAGAACAGTGTTAAGTGACTTGTCCAGGGTCACACAGCTAGTAAGAGTCTGAGGCCAGATCTGAACTCAGCAAGATGAGTCTTCTAGACTTTAGACCCAGTGCTTCAGTCACTGTGTCATCTAACTGCCCCACAGAGGGTCCTTAATCAATGCCTGTTGATTTGTTTACTACACTGCCCAAGATCACATACCTAGCATTTGGCAGAACTAGCATTTGAACTCAGGTCCTGTGGTTATAAGTTCAGTGCTCTGTCCACAGTATTCTGCTATCTCTTAAGAGGTGTTACTTACTAGACAAAAGCCCTGAAAGAAGAAGTGTATGGGGCTGAAGGCACAGTAACTACGAAGGGAAGGATGGTGAGAAGTAGACTAGAACAAAAAAGGAGAGATAGCTGATGGTGTTGAGAATTTTCTAGAGAGAGGAAAGGAGAGTTAGGCTTCTTCTGGTGGATGGCCTCAATCTTCTCAATGAAATGGGTTACAAAGTCACTGGCTAGTAAGTGGGTGGAGGAAGTGAGGGCTTCTGAGAGAAGAAAAGATTCTGAACACGTTTTGCAGATTAAGAAAGGAGCAAGCAAGATTAAAGTTAGGCCTGCAGGACTTCAGTAAGGGCCTAACAGAGATCATGTATCATCAGTTCAGAGCAGGTAAAAATCAATAATGGCATAATTTTCTCCATTTGTACTCAGCAGCCCAAATTCAAGGATGAGATTATTGTGCAAGTTAATTTACATTTACAATATTACATTATTTATATATTTATATAATTACTATCACCGAGTGTCCAGTCTTTCTGGGTCATCACGTACTTTTTTCATTGTAATTATTTTCTGTAAACATTGTGCAAGACATACTT
Organism: Bettongia penicillata ogilbyi; assembly: GCA_023548195.1. Taxonomy (NCBI): domain Eukaryota; kingdom Metazoa; phylum Chordata; class Mammalia; order Diprotodontia; family Potoroidae; genus Bettongia; species Bettongia penicillata. The sequence continues at coordinate 4,356,378 of JAJHZJ010000244.1, forward strand.
GTGATCCTTTTTCTTTTTAAAAATGAGCTAAAAATTCAGTCTGTAATGATGTAACAATGTATCATTAACACAAATTTATCCAGACTTTTAACGGGTCGGACGTCTGAATACGTCAAAGGCTATCAACAAGAATAAAACCTTACGACGGTCTGTTCTTTGTGAAAAGCAATATACGCCTATCAAAGAACAGAAGGCTAAAGGTTTCACCAAACACGTTTCATCTGACAAACATTTATTAGACACTGGTGATGTTTAAGGAAAAAAAGCAGGCCTGAAGACAGAGAACCAGTCTGAAAGTTAGAAAGCCCAAGGTTCAGGTCTCCCCTCTGACACGCTGGCTGTGCTCCCAGACAAGTCGTTGAGTCAAGTTCACTTAGGCACCTCTCTAGGCCTGTAAGTTGCAGACAAGATGCAGATCTGCCCTGGGAGAGGGAGGTTTTTCACTGGGAGTTCCAAACACCAGTGAAATCACAAACCAGGTTCCTATTCATAGCCCTTCATTCAACACAAGGCAGTAGGTAAGGGAATAGGTCCTAGTCTCAGGGAGCTTAAATTCTGCCATTGTTGATGTTGTTGATGGTGTGTGAAACCAACAGGCAGACAGGTAAGTAAATCTAAGATAATTTGAGGAGGAACAGAGTATTAAGAAGTCATTGAGGAGGGGTAGGAAATGGAAGTGGCACTGGCGCTGAGTGCTGAGTACACATCGAGAGCAAGTGGATTTTCTGCAAATGAGAAAGCTTTACTTGGGATGGAAGTTGAAGTGTGTTTGGGGAAAAGTCAGCAGGCCATTTTGGCTGGAAGGCAGAGTTTGTGAAGGGAAGTCTTGCTCAGTAAGGCTGGAATGGTAGGTGGGAATCAAATTAGAGAGAGCTTTAAATTCCAGGCTGAGGACTTTGTATGTTATCCTTGGGTCAGTGGAAGAGAAGCACATAATTCTTACTCAAAAAGAATGGGAAATGCTGATGCATGAAGAGGGCTAGAAATGAAAGAAAAAAATGCATTGTTTCAGTTGGAGAAAGAGAGATAGGTTTGTCAGTTCATAATGAGATGTTTAGAAGTCTCAGCTAGAGGCTCCATGGATAGAGTGCCAGGCCTAGGGTCAGGAAGAAATGAGTTCAAATGTGGCCTCAGACCCTTACTAACTATGCGACCCTGGGCAAGTCACTTAGCCTCAGTTTGCCATAAAAAATGGTGGAGAAAAAAAATGTCAAACCACTATGATACGTTTATCAAGAAAACCACATGGTTCACGAGGTCATGAAGAGTCCAACATGATTGAATGATTGAACAACAAAAGATAATAGAATCATTTGGGACTCTCCTTAAAAAAAGCAGGAAGAAAATCAGCCTTATTCCTTCACTCATTCTCACATCCAGGATGACCTGCTAATTAATATAGGTTCTTAGATCTGCTTTACTAAAAGGAAAGCAACTTTTGAGGGGTCAACAATCTTCATATTACCAACATATATCAATCTTCATATACCAACAGAGACAATATAAGCAGAGAAATATAAGACCAAGAGACAGGGCTTCTGTCTGACCATAAGCAATACATACATCAGATCAACAGACAGATCCAACTCTCTGACCATTACATACGCACATTGTTACGAGACAGAAGCACCAACATTTGGGTTTTCAAAGCTGGGGGGCTCCTTAACAGCTACCCAGAGTCTCATTTGACACATGAACCTTCTTCCAAAGAGTAAGCCCCAAAGCAAAACCTCACCTTAGAGTATACATACACTTCTCAGAGTCAGAGGTCATCACCACAGTGGAGACCCAGTGCCTCATGAGAAACTAACAAAAGGTGTGGGCCTTCCTGCAAAACAAGTGTCCCCAATCAAGTTTCCCTTAATGGGCTCCATCTGAGGCCTATTAATGGTTGAGGAAGATCTTTAACTCCCATTACACCTTCATAGTTCGCAAAATGCTATTCCTTTACTTTATAAAAAATAACAAAGGGTGCCAGGGTACACAACTGAAAACATTTATTAAGTGTCTACTGCCAATTACGTGTTAGGTGTGATAGCAGGGTCTGCTGGTAAATGTTTAATAATTGGCATTCTGGTGGAAAAATGAATGCATGACATACTCTAAAGTTTAATCTGCATTGTTAACATTTTCTTCATCATTTTGAGCCCAGACAATCAGAAGACAATAGCTCAAAACACGATTTGTAACATGTGAGCTGTTAATGCTCACACAGAAAATGTGACTTGAGAGTCACATGAGCTGGTTCCAGCACGCCCCTGTACTGGGGTTACTAAGAATGAAATGTCTGTACTGGGGCAACAAAGACATAGAATTATTTCATGCTTGATGATAACTACACATATAGGCATACAGAGAATAAAAACAAGTAAATGCAAGTATGGGAGGAAGAGCAATGTTAGTTTGCAGCATGCAGATTAAACTTCTTTTCAGAATACAAATTTAACAAGCATTTATTGAGTCTAATTATGTTCAAGGTTGTATGCGAGGTACTGGAATGAATTTATAGGAAACATATTAAGAATCGAGTTGCTCAGTATTTATGATGCCACTCATTTTTAGATAATCTGACCTTCTAGTACTCAGTGTATTGACCAAGGATGATTTCCATATTTTAAGAGATGTGTAACTGCATTGATTTAGGAATCCCTCCATTGACTTGGATCACAAGCCTTCGGCAATTTTGTTACTAGGTTAATGTAATCTCTATGGCCAAAAAATTTCATCAGCTTTTGGTCAATCTTTTGTGGGGAACCTTCCCAAATATGGCTTATCTGGTCTTCAGATAAGTCTACTGCCAGGTCTATACTCAAATCCTTTTCAGATCAGCAAGACTTGTGTTTGTGCTCTATTGGTACAGCCTCCTGAGAAACCACTGTCACCTCCAGGCCACAGAAATGGATTTGAATCTAGTATTTCCATCCATTTTGATTAAAATGATGATCTGGGTTTTCAGCCTAAATATTCATACAAATTAAATCATATTATGATGTAGCTTATTTCCCTTCTTACAAGATGACAAATTAATATAGGTATGAAAGATAAATGTCATACAGTTATTCACTCTTAATTTTCCTTACCTGCTATATCTTCCAGACTTGGGATAACAATACTGCTATAATTATGAATTCGCTTACAAAACCACGTGAATATCACTGAACCCTCAGTGTTTTCCAGTCCCAGATTGCCATCAACAAAGAAAGAGCCCCATTCTTTAGAAGATGAATTTAAAGGCTTTTTTTGCTGCCCCTGAGAGAAGAGGAAAAAAAAACACAGATAAATCAGATACATCAAATCAAGATCATGTAATGGGTTACATTTTTTTCCTTTAGGAAAACAGTATCAACAAAAAAAATGTAGCAATACCAGTTACTAATGCTTCACCAGACTTTGCGTTTTATTGGGAGCATTAATGCAGTTTAGTCTATCATTAGACTCTCTCTAGAACTAAGTCTCTCCAAAGTGGCAAACAGGAATCCTAAGGTGTTTCCAGAGAAGTGGTAAACAAAGGAAAAAAATAAAACAAAGAGATAGAAACGTGGTAAAGAATATCTATACAATGCATTTCTAAAGCAAATTTATTTTCTGAGTAATGCAAAGCTCCTGATGTGTTTTTAGATTTATGAACCTTTATGCTTTCCATATTTATTCTACATTCTCCATTTCTCTTATTTTGACCACCAAATGCAATCCATCCGCAATTTTTGCGTGGGTGGGATGAGCGTTTCTGCTGACATGAGATCATATGATTTTTTGCGCATCTTAATATCATAAAGATTTTTTTGTCATATGCTTATTTGGAACAAACTTCGTTAAGAAGGGTGAAATTTTCTTTTTAGATATCATTTATCTGAGAATCCACTAAAAATGAAATGGCTTAATTTCACTAGAGACATTTGAAGACATTATGGAATCTCACAGCTACATGTAGTAAAATTTGAAGGCAACATTTTCAACCACCTGGCTCTAACCTACCTTTCTAGGTTTATCATAAAGTATTTTTCTTTACATACAATATGATTTGGGTGAAATAGCCTTCTTCTTCTCACCTATCACTCTTTATCTCCCATCTTTAAGCCTTTGCATAGGCTGTTTCCCCCAAATCTGTAATGCCTTCCTTTCTCTCTTCTGCCTATTAGAATCTTTAGTACCCCTCAAAGCACACTAAAGCAATTGCATTCTATGAAAGGGCTTTCCTGATCCACTATGGTACTAACGTTCTCAATCCCAACCTCTCATTATCATGTTTGTTTTATATACACACATTTATGGGCAGCTGAGGTAGAGTAGTAGATAGAGCACCAATCCTGAAGTCAGGAGAATCTGAGTTCAAATGCAGCTTAACAGCTTTTTGACCCTGTTTACCCCAGCTTCTCCATTGGTAAAATGAGCAGGAGAAGGAAATGGCAAACCATTCCACCATTTTTGCTAAGAAAACTCCAAATGGGGTCACAAAGACACAGACGGGACTAACTGACTAAACAACAAATATACGTTTAAATGTACATGTTGTCTCTGATAATGAAATGTTAGCTCCTAGAGCACAAGAACTGTTTCCTTTTGGTCTCTGTATCCCTGGTGCCTAACACAATGTCGGAACATAGGATGCACTTAACAAGTGCTTGTGGATTGACTTATGGGCAACATTGCTCTCCGTATATGTTGGTGTTTAGTCATTTAGTTGTGTCTCACTCTTCTCAATCCACTTAGAGTTTTCTTGGCAAAGATACTGTTGGAGTGGTTTGTCTTTTACTCTTCCAGATCACTTTACAGATGTGGAAACTGAGGCAAAGAGAGTTAAGTAACTTGCCCAAGGTCACACAGCTAGGAAGTATCTGAGGCCACATTTGAACTCAGGTCTTCCTGACTCCAGGGCCAGCTCTTTATCCACTTGGCACTGAACAGCCTCTATGTGTACATAGCTACAAGCAAAGCTATCAAATACTCTGCTGCCCAGGTCACTAATATTATCCTGCCTGTTTTAAAATTATTAGAGAATTTGTATATATGGGATGATGGCAATTTTTGGAGATAGATGATAGATGTAAATATTTTTCTTCTTAACTATGTAAAAATGGAGGTTGTTTGCAGCATAATTTTGCTTTTATTTTCATTTCAGGTCTTGCATTAATTTTGACAAAAACCAATTTAAATCCTGCTGTGAGTCAGTCAGTAAGATTTTACAATAACACCTGGAGATACACTGAAATACTTAGGTGTACATTAAGGCATTGTATCTTTTTTAGTAAACCTATAATCTCATAAGGATGATATGACAAATATGTAATCAAATGAAACATAATAATTACTCATGTGTGCAAAAATAGTTAGGCAAGGATTTCATTGGTAGATTGGAGAAAGGTGGACCATACTCATTTTTTTCCCATGGCATTTTATAGCATAAAATGATTTACTTTTTCCATAAGCTACTGGAGCATCATAAGTCTGTTTGCTTCAGGGAAAATGAAAAAAAGACAATGAAATTCTCCTTTTTAATTTTAAAGTGTCAACTACATGTCTTGTGGAAAGGTAATTGTAGAAATGTACTGTTGTCACAAAATTGACCTATATTCTCAAATTTTGTGAGGAACTTTTTCATGGAACATGTAAAAAACAATAGAAATGCCCCTACTCCCACCCCCTTCATGATCCATTCTGACCCTCTTTGCCATCCCCTTTCCCCCCAAATGTGGCTGTATAGGATAGTAATTAATTTCATAGATTCTTATAATTTATTCTTATTGTCAGATTCACTGATGAAGATCTAATAGAAAAATTCCCTGGAAAACTTAAGATGATGCATTTAATCCCAAGCTCAAAAGGATAGTAATTCCTTTTATGTGAAAACATAGAGATGTCCCTAATGAAGAAACACAGGTGATCTTTAATATCGCCCCTGTAAACTACAGAAAGGAAAGGAACTAGTGTTTATACTGAAGCTAGGAAAAATGGACAGCCTCAAAGGATCAAGCCTCCAAAATACTAACAAGCAAAAAGTTATACAGGTGTGCCTCGCTTTATACAAGAATGAGTGTGTTTGCGGGGGATGGGAGGGGAAAGGAGAGGAGGAGGAGTAATGTTCTTGCAAAACTGCGAGAAAATAATATTTTTGAAGCCTGAGTTATTTTATTAATTTGTTTATAGGGTTTCCTTAAATCAGGACCTACTTGTAAAGAGTTCATTAAGAAACAATTTAGCCTATATTTTCTAACTCAGTCTTAATAAATTGTTAGAGTTTCTTTTAAAACTTGAGGAAATTAGGAACAACAAAGTTTATTGTGAGCCACTTCATAAATCTGTAATAATACCAGGATTGTCATTTGGAGGTCCTGAATTTTTTTTTTCCAAGCTTTTCACATGATGTATAGTGCCTTCCTATTCCCCAACTACTCACTAGAAAAATTAAAGGGGAAAAAGTGTTCATTCTCAAGGCCAAGAATGATTCTACAAACAAATATCCTATTGTTGAGGCAACTAGGTATCATAGTGGATAGACAACTTGGAGTCAGGGAAATTTGAGTTCATATCATCCCTCAGAGACTTTATTAAGTTATGTGACTCTGGGCAAGTCATTTAAGTTCTCTCTGCCTCAGTTTTCTAATTTATAAGATGAGAGGGTTAGACTAGAGAGTCTCTAAGTTTTCAGTTCTACCTCTATGATATCTGGAATCTGAATCTCAAAAGGTTTTGTTTCTTGATGGTAAACAGGGATTTATGTTTACTGAATAGCTAAAATAAAGGAAAATACTGTTTCTTTGTAGTTACAGGAAAAGATGGCTTAGGCAATGAAATAAGATAATTTGTTTTTGATGGTGAGTGTTATCAATCTTAGGTTGACAAACTCTTCTGCAAATACACTTAGCAATCTATCACTGACCATCTTAGTAACAATGATATATGTGTCTCTTTCTCTCTGTGTTTTCTAATTGTAAGAACTTTAAATTTATGTTTCTGTCTTTTTTTCTTTCCACAATGATCTGCTTATTTCCTTCGGTCCATTTTTCACCAATATTGCAAGTTCCAAAGGAAATTCGAGATATTTCTCAATTTGTTACTCATTTTATTAGCTAGGTGGTGCTGTGGATAGAGCACCAGTGCAGGAATCAGGAGGACCTGAGTTCAAATCTCACTTCAGACACTTGACACTCACTAGCTGTGTGACCTTGGGCAAGTCACTTAACCCTAATTGTCTCATCCTGGATCATCTCCAGTCATCCTGATGAATATCTGGTCACTGGATTCAAATGGCTCTGGAGGAGAAGTGAGGTGGGTGACCTTGCACAGCCCTACCTCACTCAAAACAAAGTCAAGTGCAAGTCATGCCATTATTTCTCTGATGGCATGGTCTTTTTCGGCAACGAAGGACAAAATACACACTCATCTTATTAATTTGTCCCAATTCTGCCTAAATGTGAGGAGGGACTGAAGAGCATCTCTTAACTGCAGCATTAGAAGATTCATAGCTACATGTATAGCAATGGGTACAAAGAATGTACAAAAGCAACCCCTTGGGAATCTGGAGATCTGGGCTCTTGATCTTCCCTGTACCACTAACTACTTACCCTCTGTGTGTCTCATGTTCCTAATCTGAACAGTGAGACCTAGATGACTTCTAAGGCTCTTCCTATGATTCTGTGATATTCTACAACTTAACAGCTATTTGGGGATTTTGTATAATTTCCATAATGGCTGACTTGGCAAATTTTTGAATAGACCGTGTTCTATTCATTTTGAGACAAAACACAAATGATGAACTCCTTGTGCCTCTCCCACCTTCACAATACATCTCTTTTTCTAACTTTGCTGTCATCACTCATGTTCCTTACGTAGGAATCATCCTTGATTGTTCACTCTCTTTAATGTCTACTCCCCATCCCCATCTTCATGTCAAATTAGTTATCAGATCTTGTCATTTTAGTTTTCACGCCATCTTTCTAATATATCCCCTGCTCTCTAGTCATACCACAATCACCTTTAGTCTAGGCTCATTGACCCTAATCTGGATTACTGCAATAGCCTTCCAAACTAAGAATTCTTTTCCTCAAGACTTTTCAAATCTTTAATTCAGAATTTGGCTCCAGCCTATGTTTCCAGACTTATTTATTATGACTACCCCTCATTCATGCTACATTCCAATCAAACTGGTCTGCTTGCTGTACTGGACATTCATTACATATGTGACATTTCTTTTAACCTTCATATAAGGAATACATTCCCTCCTCACTATTTCCTTATAAAATCCTTGGCTTCCTCCAAAGCACAGTTCAGATGCCAGCTCTTCAGGAGGCACTTCCTAATTACCCCAACCTTGTTACTCTTCCCTCTGCCTTCAAAATATTATTATTCAATTTCTATATATTTTGTATTGACTATATTTACTTTCCTTCTGTGGCTGCCTTCTGTCACAGGTCCATTACATACTAAGGTTCACTCTCCTCTGGCCACATAACTTAGGCTACTTTTTCCTTGAAAAGTGATAAAGCTGTCCCAGGGAACTAAACAGCCCAGAACACTTAGGCTCAAGTTGGACCTCCCTTGACACAGGTTTTTCACAGCCTCTTATTGACGTGGCTTCTTGGTTAGGGTCCTTCTTACTTGGAAGATGTTCCAAGACCGTATGAGTCACCACATCCTGCCCTGATGATTACACACATTTCCATGGAGTAGATGAGGAAGTCTACCCAAGCAATATCCTTTCTTTGCTAATGGTTGGCCTCCTTTTGTTAACTGCTGAATGACTGATGAGTCATTTTGTTCCAACAACCCACAAACTAATTAACGGGATACTGGCCTGCATTAGGCCTTCCCATCACACCTTTGATCTATTCCTTTTCCATGTAGCTAGGTGGTACAATGGATAGAGTGCTGAGCCTGAAATCAAGAAAACTCATCTTCCTGAGTTCAAATCTGGCTTCAGATGCTTACTAGCTGTGTGTCACATAGAAGTTTGATACATTTCCCTAATAGAATATACCCTTTGGCATAAAGATGGCATGTTGTCTTTTTGCCCCCTTGATTTAGTATAGTGTCTTATAGGTTCTACAAAAACACTTATTGAATTAGAATCTGATATTTGTTGTTACCCAGTCATTTCAGTCATGTCTGACTTTTTTGTGACTTTTTTTGGGATACTGGATATGATATGGATACTGGAGTGATTTGCAATTTCCTTTTCCAGCTCATTTTACAGATGAGGAAATTGAGGCAAACAGAGTTAAGTGACTTGCCCAGAATCTGACATGGTGAATGTCTAATATTCTGCTCTATCACTCCAAGGATGTGCCTGATAGTTCTAGATAGAACATCAAGGGGATAAGGCTGGCTAGATAATAGTCAGAATGACAAAGTGACCTATTACTTTATTTTTAGAAATATTTGTATAACAGTACTGAGATGGGTAACAGGAGACCTGTGTTATAATCCTGGCTCCAACATTTATTAGCAGGGCGAGACCATGAGTCAGTCTCAGCCTCACTATCCGTAGCTGTTAAATGGTGAGAATACTTGTACTACCTTTCCTTGCAGGGTTGCTGTTAAGACTGTGTTTTGTAAAACGAAATGTTACATAAATTTAGGTTATTATTATTTGGATCTTGCTCTTTTAGGTTTCCATTTTGTGCTTATGTGCAAAAGTAACTACAGTAATTTAATTGTGAACATCCCTCCTCCCTCCCCTGTCCAGCAGAGTAGCTAACCACTTGACAACCTAATGGAAAGTTGGCTGTGGAGTAAGACCAGGGTTCGTATCCCAGTTCAGCTATTCACTACCTGCATGACTATTGAAAATGCATTTAATGTCTCTGGGACTCGTTTCCTCAAGCACTAAATGGGTCCCTCTTACTCTAAATCTACAATCCTATAACCGGCTAGGTGACACAGTGGATAGAATGTTGGGTCAGGAACTCATTTTCTTGAGTTCAATTTGGCCTCAGATACTGATGAGCTGTTTGACCCTGGGCAAGCCACTTAACCCTGTTTGCCTCAGTTCCTCATCTGTAAAATGAGCTGGAGAAGGAATGGCAAGCCACTCCAGTATCGCTGCAAGAAAACCCCAATGGGATCATAAAGAGTTGGAAATAACTGAAAAACTACTGAACAACAACAAAATCTATTAAGCTCCATTCAAAATGTTCACTGTTCTTACCCAAAATTCTTAGCTCCCATTTAAACCGCTGCAAATGAAAGTGACATAGAAATTCTCTGCTGAATGTGTGCCCACCCATGAGTTTCCCCAGAAAGGAAATTCCTGTCAATTTTTCTGAATTCCAATTCAAGTTTAAGCAAGTCATAACTGCATTTCAATGGACTAATAAAGAAACTACAAATACTGCCTGCATATGCAGAAATTTAAAATTCTTGATTCCTCTTAACTCATGGCCTATAATGATAACTTGAGAAGGTTTGGTTAATTTTTTTTTTTAAATTCCACTTACTAAGAAGTTATTGCTTTACTTGTGGTAAGTAAAAAACTGGAAACATGGGATGAAATACTTGTGTGATCACACATTTTCCACTCACAAAACAGTCTGCATTTATCCTGTATGGTCTGCTGACTAGTTCATTTGGTTGGAAAGAAATAATCTATTTTTCTAAACAATAACCAAAGACTATTCACTCTATCTTGCCTCCCCACCACAAAAACAATACTTTATCTTTGTCCTTTTAATGGGAATAATGTTTTAATATATTTTCCTTCTACCAGGGTATTTAAAAATGTTTGTATCTACTTCTCTGTTCCCCCTTTTCCTCCCTCTTGAAGTCATAGTACAGGAAAGATTATGAACTTTTGTGACTTGCTGTATTTATTTCCTGGCTTTTATGTTTTCTCCTGGCCGTGGTGTAGGAAGCACACTGTCCAGAGGAACAGAACTGATACTGACATTAAAAGCAGAAAAAGTACCATAGTAGAATCTGATTTTTCTAGGCTGTGATTATAAGTTTCTAGTTGTCAAAACACAGCTATAACAATAATAAGAGAGTTACTTCAGTCATGCTAAATCTCAGGGCCAACTGTGCAATTCTGACTTACGTGACAAGGGATTTCCCAGAGGTTAACAAAGGGGACTACAGAAGCATATATGTATCCAAGCTGGCATGAAACCTTTGCCATCAAACAGTGAGTCCATCAATAACAAATAGTCCTTCAATCACAAAGAAACACAAATAAAACAAGAAGGCATTCAGTCTTGTTGGTGTTGCTTTGGAGCAGAGCACTGTAAGAATATTCTGGAGTTTGAGGTTTTTGAAGAAAACGCATCTTGCTTCCCACGCCAGGGACATAGATCATCATTGCGCATTAAAGCAGGAGCCTGAACCCAAGCTGTTACTGAATGAACTTGAAGACACACCTCCCTGTCCCTCTGATGCCACTTGCCCCTCCAGCCTCTATGGTCTTCTAGGTCCACATATTGCTATTCATCTCTGCCACCAATGATACATTTTTTTCAGTGCCTCAGTTGGAAGCAGAGATCAGGGAAGGGCTGTTTCAGGGAATCCATTCTTTTATTTTCTTCTCAACCACTGAAGCATCAGGGGAGATGCCCATCCAGTGCATAGAAATTGCCTCCCCTTCCAGGCCACAGTCACAGTAGTCAGGCCCTTATCCAAACTATTATTTAGTATAAAGTGATCTCTTGCCCATGTTAGCCTTTCGCAGCATGAGTTTGGGACCAATTTTCACTAAAAAGAAAATAAGTCCATAAAGGAGATACAGTCTGAATATTATTGGGGTATTTTTTCCGTTGCTACTTTTTTTCTTGCCTTATTCTATCTTGTACCATCCTCACACTTCAAACCACTTTCCCTTCTAGGTGTGTAATAATGGATAGGGCATCGGATATGAGTCAGAAAGACTGAACAAGTCATTTAATCTCTCGGTGCCTCATTTTCCTCATCCATAAAATGAGGGAGTTGACCTCCATGGTCCTTAAGGTTTCTTCTAGCTCTAAATCTATGGTTCTGTGACTTAAGTTCCTCTCAGCAAAAACCCATCTATAACTTCATTAAACCAAGAAAGCCACCTTAGACCCTTCTTCAACCTAAACACAAATCTCTATTTTATATTACCCTGAAGGAACTCAAAGAATGCTAGACTTTTTTAAACTCTTCCCTATTCTAGTTCTTAAATCCAGACTCGAAAGAGGCTCACTTTTAGCTGGGACTTTCTTCCTATATTAATTATTGTCATTACTTATGTCTAATTTCTAAATCTCCTTTTGAATTTTTCTACCTTTTTTCCAGACTTAATCCTCCCATTTAGGCAAGATACAGTTTACTTTCCAACAGTTCTTTATCCCAGGACAAGTTCCTTGGCCTATTAGTAAATTTAACGAGGCATCCAAGTTAGTTAAATTTGATGAATGAAGAAACGGAATGAACTGGTAAATGAAAGAAGATAGTACAAGTCTAATGATTCAGGATTTGGCTTTACTGGTGTCCCTCAGTATGCACATTGCATCTCAGAACAGACAGAAAAGTGACATTCAGTGATTGAGGAGAAGAATCAGGACTATGTCATGATTGTATTATTTTGAAATTATCACTAAGATATGCTCTAGAGAACCAATCTAGCATGGAAATCACTTGCCAAATGATTTTTTCATTCTTGGCAAAAGTGGCCTCTAAGATATTTCAAATATAAAAGATTTTCTTTCATGAAGTTAGCTGTAGGGAACCCTTACCTCATATTTTCCTTTCTTCTCTAAAGGTTCAGATTCGTTTCTTTCAGGCGCCATGCCTTCATCCTCGCTGAGCTCTTCTAAGACAAGGACTGTCTCCCAGTTACTATAGTGACAGGCTGGGAAAATATCTGAATGCATGCTGTCACCAAAATAAACAACCTGTGGGTCAGACAGCAAGTTAAAATGGGCTATGTTTGAGAAAGCCAAGTTCTTCTATCCATAATCCCATACCCCTCTGAAAGAGAGAGAGAAAGAGAGAGAGAGAGAGAGAGAGAGAGACAGAGACAGAGAGAGAGAGACAGAGAGAGGAGAGAGAGACAGAGATAGAGAAAGAGAGAGAGAGAGAGAGAGAGAGAGAGAGAAGAGAGAGAGAGAGAGAGAGAGAGAGAGAGAGAGAGAGAGAGAGAGAGAGAGAGAGAGAGAGAGAATGCTTTCATAGAATCAAAAGAAAATTCTTCCAAAAATGCCATGAAATATAATATGTAGTTCTACAAATATTTTGACTTGGCAACTGATTCATCAACCTTTTCACTTCTGTGGCCCTGGGTGCTTTCGTTGCTTTGACTTTCCAAACAGAATTGTAGTATCAAAAGGAATATAAACAGTATAGCATCTGTATATGATTTAAATCACTGAATCTCAGAGACCTAAGGGATTTCTGAGGTTATTGAGTTCAACCTGGACTCCTGAAAAAAGAATTCCCTATATAACATCCTGAATTTATGATCAACCACTACTTGAAGATCTCCAGGAATGGAAAACTCAGTATCTCCTAAGGTACATTCCACTTTGGGTAGTAGTAACCATTATCAAATCAATAGATGACTTATTAGGTACCTTTTAACTGGAAGGCCCTGTATGTAACATAGCACTCTGAGGTAGAAAACAAGATGGTAATAAAAATTCCTTTACTAAGAAACACCAACTGTGCAGTCTCAAAAACACCATTTTTTAAAAAGAAAAATTAAACAGCCTACAGTACATTTATTGCTCTAGCCTTGGGGAAAAAAAGTCCCTTTTAAAATTTCACTGAAGCAAGTTTTAAAACTTCAGACTTATCAAGTAAGTGACAAACTAAAGAATTTGCTAAGGAAATCTTGTCACAACTAGTGTTTCTTTCATATACTTCAAGAAATTTCCTACATGCTTAGCAACATTTTCTTTGACTTGGATGACACATTTATAAAGGAAACCATTTTTTCTTTTCCTCTAACAGGAAGACATTACATTTTTCATTGTGGTCAGGAAAATGGAATGATAGTTCCTTTATTATTAAAAAAAATACACACACATATATGTGTATAGCTATCTATCTATATCTACCTATTCATCTATGTTTATATATGTGTTTACATTTGACTTCCAAGTTGTTTTCCTCTTTCCTTCCCTACTTTGCACTAGCAGTCAACATCTGACACAGATATCCATACATAGTTCCATATATCAGTTGATTCTCTGGGGTGGATAGCATCTTCCATCATTGGTCCTTTGCAGTTGATTTGAATATCCATAAAACTAAGAATAGTTTAGTCATTCCCATTTACTCTTTGAATAATATTGCTCTTACTGTATACAATGTTCTTTTGGTTTTGCTTGTTTCGCTCTTCATTTCGTGCCAGTCTTCCCATCTTTTCTTAAAATTAATCCGCTTATCATTTCTTACAGCACCATAGTATCATATCACAGTCATATACCACAACTTATTCAGTCATTCCCCACCTAATGGGCATCCCTCAATTTTCAGTTCTTTGCCACCACAAATATTTATGAATATTTTATACAACACATAGGTTCTTTTCCTTTTTCCCTATTCTCCTTGGGAAACACACCTAATAGTGGTATTGCTGGGTCAATAAGTATACACAGTTTTATAACGTTTTGGACATAATTCCAGGCTGCTTTCCAAAGTGGTTGGATCAGTTCACAGTGCCACTAAGAGCATCTTAGTGTTCCAATTTTATACATACCCTCCAACATTTGTCATTTCCCCCTTCTATAATTTTAGCCAATATGACAAGTGTGAAATAGTACCTCAAAGTTGTTTTAATTTACATTTGTCTAATCAATAATGATTTAGAACATTTTTATATGACTATATATAACTTTGATTTCTTGCTCTAAAAACTAATTTGACCACCTACCAATTACAGAATTATATTTTATAAATTTAACAAAATTCTCTAAATATTTGAGACATGAGAACTTTAACTGAGAAACTGTCTAAATTTTTTTTCTTCTAATTTTCTTCTTTCCTTTTAATCTTGGTTACATTGGTTTTATTTTGTAATCAAAATTATCCACTTTATGTCTCACAATGCTCTCTATCTCTTATTTATTGAAAAATTCTTCTTCTATTCATAAATCTGATAGGTAATATGTTCCATATTCTTCTAATTTACTTATGATAACGTCCTTTATAGCTAGGTCATGTATCTATTTTGACCTTATTTTGGTAAAGAGTATAAGATAATGGTCTATACCTAGTTTCTGTCAGAATGCTATTCAGTTTTCCCAATAATTTTTTACTGAACAGTGAATTCTTATCCTAAAAATTACATCTTTATATTTACCCAAAATAAGGCTATTATAACCATTTGCTACTATGTACCATACTTCATTATTTTTGTAGCTAATATGAGCTGATAAAACTTAAAGATGGAAGACATCTTAGATATCAGTTCAATCCTCTCATTTCACAGAGGAGGAAACTCAGGACCAGAAAAAATGTAATTAATTTACCTAGGCACATACAAGTTTTAACTAGCAAATTCAAGTTCATAAACTTAGATTTCAGTTTTGTTAGCATAGAACTATGTTTCCACAACGTTGCTGTCTCACATTCATACTGTTGAAGTCCCTTCCTGCCAATGCCCACTAGAATTGGCTTTTTCCTCCTTTCTTAGAACATTTCACTTCTCCCTACTGCATTTGAGGCAATACACCAACTGAAAATTGTCCAGGTTCAGCCTGATAAGAGGGTAGATTTAGCCCTTCCTAAGTAATTAAGTAATCAAGTGCTTTGATTTAAAATTCCTTGTTGACTTATTTCTAGGTAAAGTAAACAAAAATCCTGTTTATATCTTTTAAAAGGCTTAAAGAGGGGCTATAATGATGTCATTTTCTTATATCCTCATGCTGGTACAGGATTTCATGGAGTTGATTCATTCTTCAAGGGTCTACTATTGGCCTACAAGCTTTGGTAGACCGAATCAACTTGGAAAGGCTTCATGTATAGGCCAAGGAAATGACTATGGGGTAGATTTTGCCTACAGGGAGCTTTCTTTTTTTTATATCCCAAAGGGCAAGTATAGTGTTTGTCACACAGCAGGTGTTCTGTTACCTGAGGACCAGCCTAGCTAAGGGCAGAGAGGTTCATCACCATAAAGGAGGCCACCAGGAGATGACATTGTGGTATGGGGATTATCTCCTAAAGTGTGAAGGGGCACAGTAGTGTCAGCAGTGATATTGTAGATCTTTCCTAAGAGGACAAATAGGAATTCTGAGATGAACCATTTGGGATACTGAAGTTACTGACTGTAGAATTATGGATCCAGTTTATATTTATTTGTTAACCCCTACAACTAGCTATCAGGGACTTGAATTCCATATACCTTGGGCTGTTCCTTGCCAGTCATCTTCTTGAGAAGTTCATACAGATGGTCAGAATTTCCTTGGGAATACCAGCCCGGCTTGTCTAGAGAGGGTAGATCATCTTGTTCCACATCATTCTCTGAAATGACAAATGACAGAACCTTATAAAGTACATGGAAACAACTGCTTCTACCAACGAGGCATACAATTGCTTCAGAAGAGACCATAAAGGGTGTCTGGTGACTTGAAGGTTGGATGACTTAAATGAGAGATTGATGAAGAATATGGGAAGTGGAGAGGGACTAGATCTTTGATTTCATTGGTGCCAGCAGTTTCATTCTAACATTCAACAATCAGATATCTGAAAAGAGAATTGGAATTGTATTTTTTGCATAGGCCTCTCACAACACATATTCTATTCTGCAAGTCAGGAAGTTTCTGTCTTTTCATTTTAAGGAAATCCATAAAAATGACTATTAATCCAGATTAGGAAATTGCAAAGGTTTAAATAGGGTAATATGATGTTACCATATCACCAAGCAGACTCCCTTTATAATGAAGTGGCTAATGTTACTTTTGATCATGATGAACCAATTATACAATGAACACTTAATAAAGCTAAACAACAGCAATGACTTCAATTCAGTGTGGTATTTAAGAAAGACAGTTCAGGATATTCACCAAAATATTCAACACTCACTGCAGTTACTTTTCGTGGTAGTAAATAACTAGAAACAAAGTAGATGCTCATTAAATAGGAAATGGCAAAACAAATAATATTAATATAATGGAATATATATTTTTGTTGCCACTTAGGCATTTTTCACTTGTGTCTGACTCTTTATGACTCCATATGGAGTTTTCCTGGTGAAGATACTGGAGTGGTTTCCATTTCCTTCTCCAGCTCATTTTATAGATGAGGAAATGAGGCAAACAGGGTTAAGTGGCTTGTCCAGAATCACACAGCTAGTACGTGTGTGCGACTGGACTGGAACTCAGGAAGAAGAGTATTCCTAACTTTAGGCCTAGCACTCTATCCATTGTACCACCTGGCAGTCCAAAATAGAACATTACTGTGCCATAAGAAATGATGAATAAGAAAGAGTTCAGGGAAATACGGAAAGACTGACTATGAATTGATACAGAGTGAAACAGAACCAGGAAAGATAAGCAAATACAAGTATATATGTGTATCTATTTATCAACTGACTACATCTATATACTATATATAAATGGAAAGGACAATAAAATGAACAACATTGTAACTGGTCTGAGAATTGAGAACATGTACTTTTGTCCTTTTACTGAAGACGAGGAGGATTATATGTGTGAAATACTGTTTATACAGATGACATGTTTATTGGTTTTATTGAACTTTTCCTCTCCCTTTTCTTCTTAAATCTTTGCTATAAAGGAGGACTCATTGAGATGTAGGATAGGAGACAGGGAAGGAAATGAATGTGATATAAACCAAAGGGCATGTTATTTAAAAAAGATGCTACACAAGATGTACATCTATAGCTATATATTTATAGATTATGTTTTATATATAAATACATACAAGTACACACAAACACAGAGATATTTGAGATCCGTCACCAAGACCTAGTAGTGTCTGGAATACAGATACTTGCTAAATGCTTGCTGGCTGATTAAATATTTTTCCTCTCTACAGTTTTTGCCCTCTCCAATCCATCCCTCACAGAGTTAACAAAATAATTTTTCTACGTACAGATCTGACCATGTTATTCCCTTGTACAAAGGTATTAAATAGTTACCAGTTATATATAGGTAAAAACCATTGTAACCCCACATTTAAAGACCTCCACAGTTTGATTTCATTCTTCCTTTCTATTTATATTTCAGCGTATTCTCCTTCACATACTTTTTGTTTAGGGTACCAGCTAGTCCCCAAACTTGTCCTGGCCTCTCTCTGCCTCCATACATTATTTCTTTCTATTGTAATTCTTCTCTTTTGAGGTACGGATTGTCTGCCTCAAGAAGACATCCCCTCATTCATCTCACTTACAAGTGCTCTTTCCCAGCCTGCATTTCTTACAGCACTTTGTATAGATATTAATTTCGTTATGATTACTCTCTGTTTTATATCTACTTATTTATGTCAATGTTACATCCCTCCTATTAGTCTGGAAGCTCCTTGAGGGTAGGGACTGTTTTTTCTTTTTTTCTAGTCTTCAAAGTTTCTCCAACTTTAGCTGAAAAGTTGGCCAAAAAAAATATGAAAAAATAATGGAAATAGGAAAGAGGAGATTGGAAAAGGTCTTTGAAAAAGGTGAGATCTGAATTGAATTTACTAATTAAAAAACATTTTAGTAACGTAATCGGGAAATAAGTATTTGATAGAAAATAAATCAGCTAAAAAATAAACCCCTTAGTCATTTATTCATTACTTCAGAGCTAATAGAAACCAGAGAATGAGAATGAGTTTTTTCCCTTTCTGTTTTCAATTTTTTGTTTTGTTTGTCTTCAGAGAAACTATTCTGCTGAATAAAGGAGAACTTTGACAGTAGTTTCTGGAAGGACAAAGTGAAGACAGTTGGGAGAATGAAGAAATAGTAAATATAATGAATGCCATGGGTCAAACAAATTTTATTGGTGAGAGGAAAGAGGAAGCTTATGATTTTTGTAGACTACTTGCAAATAATAAAGCTTTTGAACACTACCATTTGAGTAAACTGATACCCCCCCTACCCTCAGGCAAAGTAATTTTTGCTTTTATATACAAAATTATTTTTCTACTTTTTCTCAGCCCACCTTTCTCATTCCTTAATTCTTTCTCAGTTGTCTTAGGACTATCCTATTATTTCATTTTTCCACTGGTGAATAACTTATTTTGATCAACTTTAAAAAAATATTCAATGTAATACTAAATATTAGTCAATTTCTTTAATATGTTTTGTTCTCATACTGTTGGAATTATTTCTTAAGATTATGAATCATGAGAATCTGCTTTAGAAACAGTGGGCACATCTTGTCTTCAGTGGTAGGGTGAGGTGCTTGCCTCCTAAGGGTGACAAAATGAAGGTCACGACATGGATGTTAGGGGGAGTCAAGTGTGTCCTAAACATTTCTATTTTCCAAGTAACCATAACCTTCCCCAAAGTGGGAAATGGCTGTTATTCCTTCCTGTCATCTGCTACCAACAGCAGGGAGTTCATCCAGAGGTCAGAAATGTTATAACTATTACCTCAACCGGAAGAAAGTAAAGAAGACCTCTGAAGTAAGTACAACAAATGTGGACCTTGAACAACTTAGAGCGATAAATCCACAGGCCACTTCAAACCCAGTGCATTTAAATAATCCCCACAAAACTTCACAGTTAAAAAAGCCAAAAGAAGCTTTTAAAAGTCTATAATAGTGAGTTTTGTGAACTTGTAGTTACTTCATTAAAAATGTACAAAGCAACCAATGTAGTCATGACTCTGATTACTTAAAACCATCCTGATAGGTTTTTTTTCAACATTTTTTTTTTCTGTTTTCATAGTTGGACATGTCTTTTTAGCTTCAGAGTTGAGAAAACCCCATATATGATCCAATAAGGTTGCAAAATTAAGCTGAACTTACTAGTTCATGATTTTCATTTTCTTTTAAGTTACACAGAGGTTTTCAAGAAAAGAGACAATAGGGCCTACGTATTTAAATATAAGAATTAATTTATATTCACCACATAATATATAGAATTATACATTCTAATCTACTATCATTCACCATTTCCAATAAACTTAACATTTCAGGTCACTTTAGAGCCCATTTATGATGGTTTGGTGGAGCAACAGATAATCTCTTAGACTGAAAGAAGTTAACATGCTTTCAAAAGTAAATTACTTAAATCAAGAGAATACTTTATTCATTCAGTAGAGTATACCTAGCTCATTAAGAGAGATATAAGCTAAAAATACAGATTCAGTTTCAAGCTTAGGAAGTAATTATTTCAATTTACAAACAAGTGATTCGGAAAGGAATGTTAATTACGTATGTAATCATTTAATATTTTTCAAGTGTCAAGTATAATAAAAATTGCTGTAAGAACTTGCCTTAACATTAACTTATTTACAATAGTTTTCAATGTAGTGATTTCTCTTGGATATAGAATGTTTTCTACTTGTTGTAGAAGATGGTTTAAATGATAACATAGCTAGGAAGGTTAATATTGAGTTGAATGGCATAAAAAGATTATTGATAAATGGATTTCTGCCAACTTGGTTGAAGACATAACAAATACTTCGCAAATTTGTGGATGACCAAATGTGGAAGAGATAGGTAACCCTCCAAATGACAAAATAAGAGTTCATAAGAGCCTTACCACGAAAGCATAAGGGATCAAAACTAATTAAAAATGTAGTCCTGCACTTAAGTTCAAAAAGTAAACTACAGGATGGGAAAGATATGTCTTGTTTAAACAGAACGGGTCAGCTGCACATCATTATCTCTCCACTGCTATCTTTTCTGATTTGGTATTTACTTTAACCTTTGCTATTACTAGATAAGCTAACTGTACTTACAAATAGTTGTTTCTGAAATGACTGCTATAAGGATAAACAGCTTATTTAATAAAATTCAACAAGGATTTATTAAATACCTATTATGGGCTTCTATACTAAGCACTGGGGATATTCAATACTGAAGTACCTATGAGCTCATATAAATTCAGACTTTCCTACCAGCTATCTAGATTCTAAACCATATATATCAGATCTTCCTATGTGTCTCTTATCTATGTTGTCTCCAAAGTTTGCTATGGGAGTCCGTCCAATATGTCGGCAGACTAAACCTCTTTCTCCTAACATCATAAAGGTATGCGTGGATTGCTTGGCTGTCCACATGTCATTCATTTATCTTGCCCTCTGACCATCATGTCTTCTCTTCTTGTCATGTAATTTCTTGATGACAACCTTTGCTTCTATTAGTCTTTGGAGTTCTTCATTGGTTATGTGTTGTAACCTGCTCCTACTCATGTGAGCCTTTGTCCTCCATGCGATGACACATCTTTGGAGGAAGAAGTATTACATTTCTCACCACCATACAGGAACAATGAAAATTGCACTGGAGATACACAGACAAAAACAAGGCAGCTGGGTGGCACAGAGGCCTAGACTTGGAGTCAGGAAGACCTGGGCTCAAATCTGGCCTCATACGCTTACTAGCTGTGTGACCCTGGGTTAAGTCACATAATCTCCTTTAGCCATAGTCTTTCCATGTATAAAAAATGGGGATAATAATAGTGCTTACCTCTCAGGGCTGATGTGAGAATAAAATGAAAGAATATTTATAAAATACTTTCCCAATCTTAAAGTGCTATATAAACTCTAGCTATTAAAAAGGGAGCCAAGTTATTAAAAAGTCCCAAACTCCTTGGAACTTACATTCTACTTCTTGTATTAAAGAGGCCATGAAATGACATTTTCCTTGCCTTTTGCCTTTGGGCACACAGGAAAACAAAAACTATTTAACCAACTCCTTTAGCTCAATTTAATCAATTACTCTCCAAGGAATCTACAAACTGTCTTCTGATTTTATTTAAAAAGCAAATGCAATAAGGATATGGCTTGATTCTGCTAAGGAAGGTCAGCTGGTTCATCAATGATTGCACATGAAAAATAATGAGTTAAAATAACATTTATAGATGGTGTAAAAGCAGAAGTGTCAAAGTTGCAGGCCATAGGCCACAAACGCACCTCAAAACTTCTTAGTACAGCTCAGATTAGATGAATTTCTATTTGAGTTTGATAATACTGCTTATATATTTTTTTTGCCATGTTAGTACTATTAAAAAAGGAGAAGCAAGGGGACTACACAGAAGGGGGGACTACACAGAACTCTGGGATGTTGTGTCTTTTTCCTATTTTGTGGATTGCTCAAAGTAAAAAAAAAATCGGCACTTGATGGCCATCTGGTGATGAGCTAAAGAGAATCATGAAGATGTGTCTGTGCGGATACTGATTTACAAACTGGGCTGGTTACTTAAGAAATTAATGAGGAGAGAGGGAATTAGAGAAGGAAGAAGAAAGAGAGAGGGGGAGAGAGAGAGAGAGAGGGAGAGAGAGAGAGAGAGAGAGAGAGAGAGAGAGAGAGAGAGAGAGAGAGACAGGGAGAGACAGGGAGAGAGCGCACAAACCAAACCCAATTGGATATAAATTCTCCTATGCCAACTAGCCAACTTGTCTCTTCTGGAACATAATTTCTGAGTGATGGTTGTGGTTCTGGTAAAATCTGCACTGGTTTATGTATTGCTTATGGAGATACATATGGTCCTGTGACATTTACCACCACCTATCTGAATGTGGAGTCAGGGAACCAGGATCTGAACACAGGCTCTGCTGTTACTCATCATTTTTGTGTCTTTGAATGAGTCATTTCATCTTTCCAGGTCTTGGTTTCCTCCTCTGTGAAAATAAAAATTTTGGACCAGATGCCTGGACCCCATTAGAATTTGGAAAGGGAGAAGTAAGGAATAAATGAAGAGGGCAGAGAGCTCTCTTCCAGTTGCTGCATGCATTCTCTGGTTATCTAAATTTTTAAAGGAGTTCAAACTGAGAAAGAAAAACAGATGGTAACAAAGACAGTCAGCTGGAGTCCAGGGTAAGGGTGAAGAAAGAGGAAGAGAAGGAGGAGTAAGAGAAGTTACAATTTAAAAGGAAATAAAAGACTTTTGCTTTATACTTTATAATGTACTATTAAAGTATAAAGTATGCTTTATACTTCTAATGGCAAGCATAATCAAGGCATTCATAATCATTTTCAGTGACATAGATAAAAATTAATTCAATTTTAAAAGTATAAGTTCTTCACTTATAAGGAAGTACTGGATATAAGAAAAAAAGTATTTTCAAAAAAGAGCTTTAAAATACACTCTGGACTAAATTCAGAAAAAAACAACAAGATGCAAAACAAATTACCTACAAACAGACATTCCAATGAAGATATGGCATAAAATATGGAGGTGAGGAAGAAGGCAGGGGAACCATAGCACTTGAAGATTCTTATCCTATAGACTCATAATGCGGCATTAATTTCAAGACTGAAGTTCAAAGAAGCAAATAAAACGATGCTGGGAGAGAGAAGACAGGGAATGCCATTTTGGCAAGGAATTTCCTCTATATTATTCATTTTTGGGAAACTTTTCTATGCTAAAGTTCTGTGACTTATACAAATTGTGCTTCTAAAGTCTTTATGGTGATGAACAGTCTTTGTTTGGGTTAGAAGATAATTGTGAAGACAAAAAAACCTGATATGATACGACTCATTTCAAACTTTTTCCCATGACCTCAAGCCTGATTAAAAAAAAAAAAAGTAAATTAATGAAGCCTGGGAAGCTACTAGGGGCCAAGATGGCAGGGAAGGCAGGCAGAGAGCAATCCAGCCCAACACACTGAAACCAAACCCAAACCAAACCAAACAGGACTCCGCTATATGGTTTGCTTCAGAATACAATGTAAACACATCCCACCCTCATGACAGCACCATCTCTACATTCCTCTGCTCTTGTTAAGAAAGTGAATAGGCAGGAAAGAGTGTGTTCAACATAATGGAATTGAAACCACAGAATGGACCTTGTCAAAATATGGATGAAACCTTGCAAGAAAAGTTAAAAGACAGCAGTGTCAGAGGACAGCATGTTGTGATGGAAAAACCATTGGGATGACAATTAGGAGACATGATTTTCTTCCCAACTAGCTGTATAAGTCTAAGACACTTCACTGACTCTGTTTCTTCATCTGTAAAATGCTAAGGGCTAGAGTAAGGAGGGAGGGATCAAGCATTTATTAAGTGCCTACTATGTCCCAGGCATTGTGTTAATATTATCTCATTTGATTGCCACAACAATAACCCTAGGAAGTAGGTGCTATTATTATCATTCCCATTTTACAAATGAGGAAACTGAGGCAAACAGAGTGACTTGCCTAAGGGTCACACAGCCAATAAGTCTGAGGCCACATTTGAACTAAGGTCTTCCTGACTTACAAGACTCAATGCTCTATCCACTGTGCTACCTAGCTATCCCAAGAACTAATACTGTAATCTAGAAAAACTTCCAAGTAATTGTTGGACCCAGATTTTCTCTGATAGGCAAACTCTGCCCTAGCCTCACCCTCTTTCTTCCTAGCAACTTTCAGTGTCTTAGTTAACTGATGTCTCTCTCCCTGTGACACTAGAGAAGGGGAAACCAATTACACCTGCCTGATCAGACTCCAATAAAACACCAAATTCTGTCTTCAATTTTCTCAAGTCTCTGATGCATAAAGTGATGATAGCCCCAGGATTCTCACCATCATTCATGGGAGGCCTTGCCTCTCCCTGTACCATCAAGGACCCCTTTCTTGCTATAAAAGCAATACCTACTACAATCCTGAGCATGTAAGCGGGGAGAGTTTTTCCCAAGGCTCTACTCCATTGAGGCCAGGCTGGTTATTCCTTACCACTAGAAGGTTCAGATATGGCAACTGTACCAACTGATGCAAGAATATTAAAAATTTTTTAAAAATACTTTTATTATAATTTCTATCAGTGCAAATGTACTTGAAATAAAAAAATACAGATATTATTTTACTTTGAAATAAACATTTTCATTTTTCATTATTATCTCCAGTATGTACAAACACATTACCTCAACTGATAAACTTAGTCCGTCCAGGTATTTAAAACTAAGCTGGGTACTTAATTGCCCCAGGAGATGAAAGTTCAAATCATTGACTTAGTTTCCTGGTGGGCTGAGCACAACAGGCATTCCAAAACTCCTCATTGTACCTCAATCCACCTTTTCAGCTGAAGAAAAATGGAGGTCACTTACTCAGAGATGCCTCTTTTCCCCTACTCATATCATATCACTCAGACATGTTCCACTACTTTTCTTCCTTCACTCCTGTCTCTGATAGAGAGGGCACTCTTCTCTTTGCCAAGGTGAACCTCTCTAATATGTACCCTTGATTCCATCCATTCTCCTCCTCCCACTATCATCTCTACTTTCTAACCTTCAAACTCTATCAAATGGTTCTTTCCTAGCTGCATATATACACATCTATTTCTCTCCCATTCTTAAAAAAAAACAAAACCCCACATTCCTGCTAGCTACTGCCTGGTATCACTCCTAGACTCATTTGCTAAACTCCATGAAAAAGTCACATAAATTAGGTGCCTCCACTTTTCTCATGCTTGCTTAGAAACCCTCTTTAACACTGGTTTCCAATCTCATCATTCAACTGACACTTCCCTCTCCAAAATTACCAACAATTCCTTAATTGCTAAGTCTAATGGCCTTTTCTCCATCCTTATCCTTCTTGACTTCTGCGAAGCCTTTGACACTGTTGATCATCATACACTTAGTAGTTTGTGACATAGGGGAAGAGGAGGAAGAGAAAAAAATATATAGCACCAACTCCATGGCAGGCATTTTGCCAAGTGCTTTACAAATATTTCATTTGATCCTCAGAATAACCCTGT
Organism: Bettongia penicillata ogilbyi; assembly: GCA_023548195.1. Lineage (NCBI taxonomy): Eukaryota > Metazoa > Chordata > Mammalia > Diprotodontia > Potoroidae > Bettongia > Bettongia penicillata. The sequence continues at coordinate 4,382,108 of JAJHZJ010000244.1, forward strand.
GAAGTAGGTGCTGTTATCCCTATTTTGTAGTGGAGGAAACATGTGAATAGAGGTTAAATGACTTGCCCAAAGTCAAACAGCTAGTAAATATCTATGATTCTGGATTTTAATACAGGTCTTCCAGACTCCAGGCCCAGCACTCTATAGTTGCTTCATGGACAAATCACTTAACCTCTCTGAGTCTCAATTTCCTCATCTCTAAAATAAGAGGACTGCACAGGGTAGCTGTTAGGGTCCCTTCCAATTCTGAATATATAATTCCCCTAAATACTCTTCCCACTAAAGTTTCATTATAACGTCCTCTCCTGATTCCTTCCTCAGTCTCCTTTCCTGAATCTTCATCCAGGTCATGCCTAGATGGGGGGGGTCACCCCAAAGGCTCTGTCTTGGACCCTCTTATTGGCTCCCTCCACACCATTTACCTTTGTGAGATCACTGCCATCTGTAGGTTTTAATTATCATCTCTATGCAGGTGATTCCCAGAGCTATCCATCCAGTCCTAACCCCTCTTCTTAGCTCTAGTCTTGTATCACCGACTTACTTTTACGTATCTTGAACTAGATGTTCCTTATGCATCTCAAATTCAACATGTCCAAAACAGAATTCCCGTTCTTTCTCCTCACAATTCCTTCAGTCATTCCGGTTTGAAAGCCAAGCATAGTTCTAACTTCTCTCTCTCACTCATCCTATATTTCCAATCTTTCATCAAATCTGTCATCAAAATCTGTTGCTTTTACTTTCACAATATTTATCCCATCCCCTTAACTTACACAACTCTTGTTGCTGCTCGTCTTTTGTATTGAAAGAGACCAATGACACCATTGATGATGTCTTGATTTGCCTGTGAACTGGATTTCAGTGAGGCCAAGTTATACAAAGTGTCAGCCTCATTCTCTTCTCCAGAGTCATCAAAGTCCAGTGGCATGACAAAAGTCAACATGATTGGTGACAGTCCAGGACACATAGATGACATTGATGTCTTTGATGTCTGACCAAGCTCTAAGTGCTCCACAGGACCAGCTTCAGCCACCTTCATAGCTGTTAGAACAAATTATTCTCATCTGCCCATTTCATCAAGGGAAGTCTTCATATGCTCGGGGTAGACATCTTCCTAATTCACCTATGGGTCCGAGGTCTTTTAGTTACCCTCAACTTGGTTAGTGCATCGGCCAAGACCATTTACCGGATTGTGGCCACTGCCCTTGCTATAGCTTCTTGGAGCCACAGTTGAGAGTTGAGTGTTAGGAGTACACCAAAGTTGGATAAGCAGCCCTGAAAAGAGCTCAACAAGCCCTCACGCCAGAGGTAATATCCTCCTGAACAACCCATACAACTCTAATAGCTATTATTCTAGTAGAAAATTTTATCATCTCTTTCTAGCCTATTGCAAAAACTATCTAAAATTCATAGATTCCCAAAGTGGGTGATTCTGCCCCTGAGGGATACAGGAATGATCCAGGGGATGGCAGTAGCCTTGGGAGGGTATTCAATAAAAATAAGGGGACAGTGGAAGCATAAGGAAAGAAGAGAAGACAAAATTTTGAAAAATGGTTTTTACATGTTTCATCTTTAACAGAGGTAAAGAAGTGATTACATTATTTTCCAAATAAACACAAAATGCAAGTCTTAACTGATCAGAGGTCACGTCCACTGACAGGTCTTTACAAGCATGTGTTGGCAGACAAGCATGTTGTGTATTGTTGGGAAGTCCAGTATACATCAGCAGGAATATGTGCATGTAATGACTTGTTTACAATATGATACTATACAGTTACATGATGCAATACTGAATCATCAGAATTTTAATGCAGAAAAAACTCCACAAATTTACAGTAAATTATTAAATTTAAGATGTATCAATTAAAAAACTATATTCTTTTGAGAGGATGCAAATTAAAAAACACATTTGAGGGTTAAAGAAAGTAGATTTCCAGAGGGGCACTGAGGAATTTTTTTTTTTGGAAGAGGGCAATAGGCCAAATCAGTTTAGGAACCTCTGGGACTTTAAGGCATTACTCAAACTTAGGTCACTCAGACTCCAAGTCTGGCACTTTATCGACTAGATTACTTAGGTGCCATTTACTTGTTTTATCATCTTTGGATGGCTAAGACAAACTCTTCTGATTGGTGAGGACACCCAGCTCGAGGCAAGCAGCACAATGTCAAAAACAACCAGGAACATGTCGAAAACCTTGCTTCAAGTCACTTAACCTGTTTCCTCAGCTGTAAAATGAGGGCGTTGGGCCCAACTGCCTCTCAGGTCCCTTCTACTTAACATCTATCTATAACCCTACCTAGGATTCTAAAAATGTCTGATGGCCAGATTAGGACATACAATTGGGCAGGCAACTGGTGTATCATTCTTTCTATTCAAATCTTTCAAGATTCAGTGGAAACCTTGTAGTCCATCAAACTTTTCTTCACTATTCTAGTCCATGTTGGTCTCTCCTTCCTATGAATTTCTATGTAAGTCTTTGTGTAGGTAATTTATTTGGCATTTAATATTACTAACTTTCATTATAGGTGTTGAATAAATATTTGAAAGACTGTATTATTTCTTGTACTATCTCTAAGATTGGGAGTGATGATGGTAGTTAATGGTAGTATTAACATTAGAGACAGCTCTCACTCAAAACAAAGTCAAGAGCAAGTCATGTCATTATTTCTCTAATGGCATGGTCTTCTTCTGCAATGAAGGGTGAATACACAACACTAAAGAGATGGTAGTAGTAGCAGTAGTAGTAGCAGCAGCAGTATGGTAGTAAATAACAGCTGACATTTATACAGAGCTTTTAAGGTGAGTTAAACACTCTACAAATATTATCTCACACAATCTGGTGTGGCAAGTGATATTATTTTTTTAGGTATGGGGAGAGTTAATCATTTGAGTATTCCTACCTTCAAACAAAGACATTTTCAAACCTTATGTTTCTAACCTATTTTTCAAACATTTTCAGAATAATAATTCTATATACAAATAACATTGAAAAGCCAGGGTGGATGGAAGTTTAACTTTCAATGACCATCAATGTCTAAATCTACTTGAAGGCTAGTAATGTTAACAGAAAAAGAATAATACTTATTATTGAAACTCAGGTCATCCAGACTCCAAATCCAGCACTCTGTCAACTATACCACTTAGCCGCCATCTACTTGTTTTGTCATGTTTGGATGGTTAAGCTAAATTCTTCTGAGCAGTGAGGACAACCAGCTTGAGGCAACAATAATAGTCAACATCTATTTAGCACTTTTTTTATATATATAAATTTATTTATTTAACTTTTTACATTCATTTTCACAAAATTTTGGGTTCCAATTTTTCTCCCCATTTGTCCTCTACCCCGATAGACCAAACATTCCAATTTCCCCTATCACCAATCTGCCCTCTCTTCTATCATCCCTCCGTTCCCTTGTCCCCAGCTTCTCTTTGTCCTGTAGGGCCAGATAACTTTCTATTCCCCATTACCTGTATTTCTTATTTCCTAGTAGCAAGAACAATACTAAACAGTTGTTCCTAAAACTTTGAGTTCCAACTTCTCCCCATCCCTCCCTCCCCACCCATTCCCTTTGGGAAGGCAGGCAATTCAATATAGGCCATACCTGTGCAGTTTTGCAAATGACTTCCATAATAGTCGTGTTGTGTAAGACTAACTATATTTCCCTCCATCCTATCCTGCCCCACCATTGTTTCTATTCTGTCTTTTGATCCTATCCCTCCCCAAGTGTTGACTTCAAATTGCTCCCTCCTCCCATTGCCCTCCCTTCCATCATCCCCCCTCACCCTGCTTATCTCCTTCTCCCCCACTTTCCTGTATTGTAAGATAGGTTTCATACCAAAATGAGTGTGCATTTTATTCCTTCCTTTAGTCGAATGTGATGAGAGTAAACTTCATGTTTTTTTCCTCAGCTGTCCTCTTTTTCCCTCCACTAAAAAGTCTCCTGCTTGCCTCTTCTGTGAGAGATAATTTGCCCCATTCCACTTCACCCTCTCTCCTCCCAATACATTTCTCTTTCACCATTTATCTTAATTTTTTAAAGATATGATCCTATCCTATTCAATTCACTCTGCGCTCTCTGTCTTTGTGTGGGCGTGCATGTTTGTATGTGTGTGTGCACACATGTACATGTGTGTGCACGTGTGTGTATGTGTGTGTAATCCCCCCAACTACCCAGATACTGAAGAGTTTCAAGAGTTACAAATATTGTCTTTCCATGTAGGAATGTAAACAATTCACCTTTGGTAAGTCCCTCATGACTTCTCTTTGCTGTTTACTTTCCTTCTCATTCTTGTGTTTGAAAATCAAATTTGCTTTTCAGCTCTGGTCTTTTCATCAAGAATGCTTGAAAGTCCTCTATTTCATTGAAACACCATTTTTCCCCTGAAGTATTATACTCAGTTTTGCTGGGTGGGTGATTCTTGGTTTTAGTCCTAGTTCCTTTGACTTCTGGAATATCCTATTCCATGCCCTTTGATCCCTTAATGTAGAAGCTGCTAGATCTTGTGTTATCCTGATTGTATTTCCACAATACTGGAACTGTTTCTTTCTAGCTGCTTGCAATATTTTCTCCTTGACCTGGGGATTCTGGAATTTGGCCACAATGTTCCTAGGAGTTTCTCTTTTTGGATCTCTTTCAGGCATTGATAGGTGAATTTCTTCAATACTTATTTTGCCCTCTGGTTGTAGAATATCAGAGCAGTTTTCCTTGATAATTTCATGAAAGATGATGTCTAGGCTCTTTTTTTGATCATGGCTTTCAGGTAGTCCCATAATTTTTAAATTGTCTCTCCTGGATCTATTTTCCAGGTCAGTTGTTTTTCCAATGAGATATTTCACATTATCTTCCATTTTTTCATTCTTTCAGTTTTGTTTTGCGATTTCTTGGTTTCTCATAAAGTCATTAGTCTCCATCTGTTCCATTCTAATTTTGAGAGAACTATTTTCTTCAGTGAGTTTTTGAACCTCTTTTTCCATTTGGCTAATTCTGCTTTTGAAAGCATTCCTCTCCTCATTGGCTTTTTGAACCTCTTTTGCCAATTGAGTGAGCCTAATTCTTCAGCATTTTTTTGGGTCTCCTTTAGCAAGGTATTGACCCGTTTTTCATGCTTTTCTTGCATCTCTCTCATTTCTCTTGCCAGTTTTTCCTCCACCTCTCTCACTTGATTTTCAAAATCCTTTTTGAGCTCTTCCATGCCCTGAGCCCATTGGATATCTATTTCGGATGTTTGGGATACAGAGGCCTTGACTACTATGTCTTTCCCTGCTGGTAAGCATTGTTCTTCCTCATCAGAAAGAAAAGGAGGAAACATCTGTTCACCAAGAAAGTAACCTTCTATGGTCTTATTTTTTTCCCCTTTTCTGGGCATTTTCCCAGCCAGTTACTTGACTTCTGAGAGTCCTCTCCACCCTCGCCTCACCAGTGCTTGGGGTCTGAGATTCAAATGCTGCTCCCCAGCCTCAGGGCTTTCAGTGGGGGGAGGGGTGCTATTCAGTGAGAGATTAAGTACTGCTGCTCAGGTGGGGACAGGGCCACCACCTAGGCTCAGTTCCCTCAGGGGGTTTATGCGGAGACCTCCAGTAATGGACCCGATTTCCCATCTGCTCTGCATGAGCCCCTGTCTGCCACCTCCTCCTCCACTTCCTCCCAAGGGGTCCCAAGCCACGGAGACACCCTGCTCCCCTCTTGGCCAGCCCAGAAGCCTCTCTCACTGACCTGTAGTGCTTGTGGGTGGAGGGACCTTCGTGGCCGCCGGAGATTCCATCCCTGAAGCCTGCTTGGATCTGCTCCTCTCGGGGCTGCATGGCCAAGGCAGGGCTGGGCTCTGCTCAGCCTCCAGTGCCCAATGGACCTTTGGGGTCAGTTTTTCAGGGCTCTCTGGAACAGAAATCTTTTCCACTCCATTGCTGCATGGATTCCACTGCTCCAGAACCCATTGGGAGTTCTTTTTATAGGTAATTTATGGGCTGTGGGTTCAGAGCTAGCATACATGAGTCTTTCTAATCTGCCATCTTGGCTCCTCTATTTAGCACTTTCCTTAGGTTTGTAAAGTATTTGGCAGATATTATCTCATTTAAGCTCCACAGTAACCCCTTCAGGCATGTGTTATTATCACTCTCATTTTATAATTAGAAAACTATTCATGTATTACCAAATGCAAGGATAGCTCTCTACCCAATGAACTACCTTGCCATACTAGAACTAGGTGCTAATCCCTGTCTCCATTCCCTGAAAATTCACTGTCTCTGTGACTGCAGAAAGTTACTAAACCTCCCCACAATTTAGTTTCTTCACCTGCAAAATGTGAGGCTTAAATTAGATAATTCTTAAGATATCTTTCTATCTCTAAAAGTTTTATGATTCTAACCAAAAAGCATTTTTTTATAAACAAGCATTTGGTCATCTTTGCAACATCCTTCTAAGACAGTCATCAAGACATTCTGACAATTCTGACATCTAAGTAAAGTTGATTCACTCATATCCAGCATTTGAAGCTACACAGGGATTCAGAAATAAGATCAGGATTGAATTTACGGAGTTAAGACTTCCATCTAGATGTAATTACTCTTATGATATACTATTAAGCAGTAGAAGAGTAACCTTCTTATACTTCAACCTGAAAAATTTGGGGAGTAGTTGCGTAAGCTTTGCCCTCCAAAGAAGTCTACCGTATTCATGGAAAGCTAAATTCCTTAACATCTTAAACAAAGCTTTATAGAATGGAAATACAAGTTCGTTGTTGGGGGAAAAATTATTGACAGAAGCAAGGTTTTAATTGCAATTAATTTATCTGTCTCGGGCAGCCAGGTGGGAAAGCAGACAGAGTGTCAGGCCTCAAGTCAGAAAGATGCATCTTCCCAAGTTCCAATCTGGCCTCAGAGACTTCTGAGCTATGTGACTCTGGGTAAGTCATTTAACCCTCTTCGCTTCAGTTTCAGAGCTAGAAAATGAAATGGCAAACCACTCTAGGATCTTTACCAAGAACACCCCAAATAGAGTTATGAAGAGTCGGGTACATCTGAAACAACTGAACAACAAATCTTTTTTTTGTCCTGTATTCTCATTTGAAAAGAATTATCATTTCAGATTGCATATCATTGTTTGTAGCCTTTATGTTTTCAAATATAGTAATGAAGTTTTTTTTTTACTTTAAAGTTTGTGTTTAATTGTGAATGCAAACAAGTATCACATCAAAATACCTCAAATCTACTGATGAATTTACCAACAGCAAGATCTAAGGTAGGGTTCTATAGACAGAGTGTTCTGCAGACCTTAGCACTCTAATAAAGAATGTTTTCCTACAGTTCTTGCAAAGTTCAAACTGGGGACAGTCAACTGAAGAGTGCCAGCAAAATAAATAGTATGTGGAGGAGTCTAGGTTGTCAGATATCCAAAAAGGGAAATGAATCTGCTCTGAAAAGTGAGCCTCCTCCAGTCTTTAAAGCTTCCTGGATTCTCTTTAAAATAGAATTGATATATGATTATTATTACATTGATCAGGACATTTTGAATTGGACTAGACCGCTAAGAAAATCTCACATAATAATGATTTTTACTGCAAAACCAAACCTAACATTCAAGATGCTTTAAACAAACAACAAATGAATCATCCTTTCTGGAGTTGATGGAGCTTGCAAACTAATTTAGGATAAAGGATGCTATTATCTCAGGCTTTTCAATATACACTTCTAACTTTTCCTAATGGTGAAACTACCACATATAGCACATTTACTTCTATGGTTTGTACTACCTTCATCTAATTCTGAATTTAAAATATGCATCGGTCTTCCTTGTTATTATATAATTGTATATTATAGTTATGTCTCATTCTTCTTTAGACAGCATCTTATGTAAATTGCATTTCACTTAAAACAGTGTTATCTATACTGTAGACACATATGCAAATATATGTATATATTTATTGTATCAATCAATAAACATTTGTTAAGTGCATACTATGTGCCAGAGATTAGGCGAGATAGATGCTAGGTATACAAAGATAACTGTCCTCCTTTATTAAGCAGTGATAGGAGGAAGCAAATTTATGACTGGATTATTATTAATTGCTCCAAGGTCAAGGTATTCTGTGGGTCTGTGCTCCTAAAACCATACACAATGAGTATTCACGGATAGGTGACTTCAATCTTCAGTCAAAATTTAGCTCAAACAATTTGGAACTATACCCCAAAGAGCTATCAAATTGTGTATACCTACCCTTTGACCCAGAAATACCAATACTAGGTCTGTGTCCCAAAGAGATTATAAAAAAGGGAAAAAGGACTCACATGTACAAAAACATTTATAGCAGCTCTTTTTGTGGTAGCCAAGAACTGGAAGTTGAGGGGATACCCATAAATTGGGAAACAACTGAACAAGTTGTGGTATATGAATGCGATAGAATACTACTGTTCTATAAGAAATGTTGAGTAGGAAGGTGTCAGAAAAACCTGGACTTAACATGAATTGATGCTGAGTGAAATGAGCAAAAGCAGGAGAACATTGTACACTGTAACAGCCAGTGTGTGCAATGACCAACTTTGACAGACTTAGCTCCTCTCAGCGATGCAATGATGTAAGAGAATTCCAAGGGATTCATGATGGAATATGCTGTCCACATTCAGAGAAACAAGCATGGAGTCTGAATACAGCTTGAAACATGCTATTTCTTTTTGTTTTCCTTTCTTGTGGGTTTTCCTTTTGTTATGATTCTTCTTTCATAACATGAATAATATGGAACTACGTTTAATGTGATTGTAAATATATAGCCTGTATCAGATTGCAGGGGAGGGAGGGAGCGATGGGAGGGAGAAAAAAAATTTTGCAACTCAAAATCATGTTAAAGTAAACTATTTTTGCATGCAATTGGAAAAAAATAAAATACTATTAAGTGGAGGAAAAAAGGAAACAAACTCAGAGCAAAGATATAGTGGTGCAATGAGAAGGGAATTTGAGTTTGTGTGAGAGTCTAAGTTTGAATCCTCCTTTTGTCTTTTATCAGGTGTGTGACGTTAGGCAAGTCATTTTACATTCCTGGGCCTCAGTTTACTCATCTGTAAAATGATGGGCTTGGACTAGATGCCCCCCAAGTTTGTTTCCAGCTCTAAATCAGTCTAGACATTTGCTGAAATATCACAGTAAAAACAACAGCAACAAAGTATCTCCCCCATAATTCTAGGGTAGAGGTAGGGAAACTCAAGACCATATATGGCCCTGTAGGTCCTCAAATGAACCCCTTTGAAGCCAAACTTCACAGAAGAAATCCTTTTATTAAGGGGATCTGCTCTGTAAAACTTGGACTCAGTCAAAAGACCACACCCAAGGACCTAGAAGGTCACTTGTGGCCTTGAGGCCACAGGTTTCCCACTCAGGCTAGGGTGTGCTCATTCACAAATACCCACACTATTAGTAGAAGTGTGGACACACACACACACACACACACATACACACACACACACATAGAGCAGACCAGTAAAGAACAATACACATGGGGAATACATGTGAAAAAGCAAATTCACACTGAAGTCTTCTCAAAAACATCTTCACACTTGCCCCATAGGTTCTGTGGGCTTGCTCTTTGCTTGGCTTGGTGTCCCTACCACTTGATGACAGTCTCTATAGTTCCAGCTTAGGCCTTGGCTAAAATCCTGGCCTGGGACACTATGCTCTTTCAGAAGGGAACTTAAGTCTCACTTAAGGGGACAGAATCTTAGCTCATCTTGCTCAATCAACTTGAATCTGTAGGTGGCCTCCTGCTTCTCTTGATACATGATGCTATGCGATTCTGCTATAAGATGTCTTTGCTGATGTGAGGAGGCAGAGAAATGCCTCCCTTCTCCCTTGCTGTACCTTCCAAAGGGTACAAGGGGAAAGGTGAAGAGTAATTCCTTTGATGACTGAGTCTTTCTTTCACAGCTGGCTCCATTCAAAATCTTCCTCAGAGTTGCCTGTTAATTTTTAAAGGCAATCAGTGGCATGACTGATCCTTCTACAAACCAATCACTAGAAGTTCCCCAGTTCCTTAGTTGCCTTCATCCAATGGTCAACACACACCATCTACCAGGTCAATGTGGATATAGTTTACCTAGATTTTAGAAAAGTTTTTGATAAATTGTTTCATATTTGTCATAGTTTTGGCTCTACTGACAGCATTCTCTTAGTTCAGGTTCAATGTTGGGATGAAATAAGGTAATTGTAAGCCAGCAGTTAACAAAAGGAGGCTTAATTTGCTCTAAAACAGTAAGGATATATAATAAGGACAGAGTGCTACTTTCTGGAAGTTGGTCCTCACATCTCCACATGGATATAACTCTGGTCATAGGGAAGGATATGGTGAAGAACATGGTAACTCAAGTAATCTTCAGAAATTCACAAAGCCCAAGGGTTTTAGATTGGGACCTTCTATGCCTTTAGGTGTTTAGGAAGTTTCACAGCTTCCTAGGGCCAATCAAGTGCAGAGGACCAGAGTGTAAAGCTAATTCCCAAGTAGAAAGGTCCTGGGCCTCTCCATGTGAAAGGGAGGGGAAAAGAAATCACAGAAATACTAGTAAATATTAGTCCTGTCACACTATTTTTTTTTTTTGCAGAAGATGATATACATTAGATGATAATACAATCAAATGAATTCAGAACTTGTGGGATGACCTGACTCACAGTCATTTAGTGGTTCAGCATCAATATACTAAGAGGCCACTGTTGAAGTATCCCAGAGATCTGTGGTTGACAATGTATTGTTGAACCTTTTTAACTAATGACAGTGTCAAAGCATCTATGATACACTCATCAGATCTGTAGATGACACCAAGACGAAGACTGGTAACACACTGGGTGATGGAGGGAGGATGTAAAAAGGTACTGGGATAAATCTTATAAAATAGAATTCATTAGGGATAAGTGCACTTGCATATAAAATGTCAATTTCACAATTATAAAGATGGGGGAAGGCATGGATAGATTTTTAATTTAAAGATCTTGGTTTTTAATGGATTACAAACTCAGTGTGAGTCAGCAGTATTAATATAGTGGTGAAAAAAGCTAATGCAATCTTAGACCTTATTAAGTGAGGGAGTTTTCCAGGAATAAAAGGTTGATAGTACCACTGTATGCTGCTCTTGTCAGATTTCTTCTAGGTTTCCATGTTCAATTGGGGGCATTACAATTTAAGAAAGACATTGTTAAGCTGAAAAGTGTCCACACAGGGCAACCAAGTTGGCAAGGGGTCTTGAGTCCATGACATTTACAATCAATTGAAGGAACTGGGTATGGTCAGTTTTAAAAAGAGAAGACTCAGAGAGAATACGCCTATTATTTTTAAGTATGTGAAGGGCTGTCACATGGAAGAGGGATTAGATTTACTCAGTTTGGACCCACAGAGTACAACATTGAAAAATCGGTAGAAATTGCAGAAAGGCCAAGTTAGATGTAATGTCAGAGAAAAGCAAAACAAACAGAAAAACTCAACTCCTTAACAATGAGATCTGCACAAAAGAGAAATGGGCTTCCTTACTCCTTGGAGAACTTCAAGTAGAGGTAGGAGGAACAGTTTGGATGTTTGTTACAGGAGGAATTGCTTTGGTCGATAGGCTGAACTAGGTGGTTGTTGACTCTTTGTGTGAAGCTCATTTTTTGATTCCTACTTTCATCAATTTCCTCTTCTGGTTCAGGTGGTCTGTGTGTACACTGATGACTATGCTGCTTTTATTTCTTATAAATGTAATCCAAAATGTTTTCTTATTACTAGATTTTCTCATGGAAATATGTCTTTTTAATGTATAACATTACTTTGTCCCTCTCCTCATTACTCCAATTCTTTAATTTATCCCCTTCATTTGCTTAGGTGATAGCCTTCCAGATTCATAGTCTCACCATGAACTGCAACAAGTCTTAGTCATTCCTGTGAAGTCACATTTGACTCCTTGTGTTAGGATCTCTAGTTCATGTTGTTATCTATCAATAGTTAATGCATTTGTATAGTTATTTATGTGCTTACCTCCCCAAGCCTTGGAAATTTACCACTTACATACTTCCTCCTCAGACCCTAAGGTCATGGGTATAGAGCTAGAGGGGATCTCAAGGTCATCCCATACAACTGCTCCATTTTGCAGATGAGGAAAAATCGAAACTTAAGGAGATTTCTGCCTTTATGTCCAGCACAATTTTGTACTGCAGGGGCTCAGGGGATATGTTTAGTTCTACCAAACCACTCTCCAGGAGGAAACCAGAAGACAACTTCTGACCTGAAAACTGTGCTAGTATTTGCTGAGTCAGAAGAGTTCCTTTAAGATGAGGCTGGCTCACTCCAAGCAATAGTGGTGGTAGTGGTAGCAGTAGCAGCAGCAGAAATTGTAGTAGTGGTAGTGGTATTGGTATTGGTAGTGGTGTTGGTGGTGGTGGTGGTAGTAATAGCAGTAGTAGCAACAGCAGTAGCAATGGTGGTAGTGGTGGTTTAGTAGTAGTAGTAATTGTCATAATAAATATATATGCTGCTTACTATGTGCCAGTCACTGTGCTAAGCGATTTACAATGATCTCATCTGATCCTCACAAGCGTGGGAGGTAGATGCTAGTATTGTCCCCATTCTGTAGTTGAGGAAACTGAGGTAGAGAGGTGTGACTTGCCCAGGGTTACAACAGATAGTAAGTGTCTCAGGACAAATTTGAACTCAGGTCTTTCTGACTCCAGCCCTAGGATTCTATTGGTGTCCCCACCTAGTTTCCCCATGAGTCTGGAGTAATCACTGGTGAGCTTTCAAAAACCCTCATTTAACTGCAAACATTGTGAGTACAACCTGTTAACCTAATGCACATTTATCATTTTATCTGTCCCTACTGATTTCAGCTTTACCTACTTCTATTTAGTCCTAGAACTCCTGTTGCCATTTTCCACCATGTTATTCTCATTTTGATTCCCAATGCAGACTCCTGGATACTTGCCAGCCTGTAACTGTTTGCAATCTACTAGCTCCCCTTTTCTCAGGTATCAGTGAGTTGCCTACTCCCTCCCTTTGGCTCTCTAGCTCCACATGCTGGCTACTAGCCAGAAAGTCTCTTTTAATTTGAGCTGGGGTGTCTAAAAGCTCCCTCTGCTGACTAAACTTCACCTAGGCAGTAAAATGACTTCAAAGCACATTAAAGTGGACTGCTAAAGGAGTTCTTTGTTTATAAAACCCCAATGATAAAAAATACTTTAAAAAATTTATGGCCTAAAGTTTTCATCTAGAATCAAAATCACATCATAACATAAAAATAATTTCATCCTAATGCAGCTGATTTCCCTTTGGTTTATTTTGCTGTTGGCAATAGGAACACTCTTGGAAGTCATTCTTGCACAGAACTTTTCCTGCTCTGAAACTCTACACTAAAAGACACTGGAGAAAACCTGTTGCCATTCATTTATTTTGGACTTAGATTTAAAAGCTTAAGGGAGGTGGAGGGAGGACAATAGTTCTTTGAGGCTAGTTTCAGTAGGTTAACAAAAGTCCAAGAAAAACTTATATTAGATCCACTCAACTGAAGGAAGAATAGTAGCAATGAAAACAGCCACACAAAGTTCAGGTACTTAATTATAGGGTGGATATCTAAAGAAAATATCTGTTTCACAATATATTAGTCAAGTTACAAAACTTAGTTATGCCCCCCACCCCAATTCTAAAAATTCTCAAATTTTTACTCCTAATATATTTTATTTGCTAGGATTTTGAGACAGAAAACATCTTGAAATTAATAGAATTTGTCCATTTTACTTTTTTAAGATATGATTTCTGTGAAAATAATACCAGATGCAGAAAGAAATTAGTATTATTAGGTACAATTTAAAACATTGAAACAATAACCGAATGAGAGCATAGTAATTACCAAATTGTATTCCATAGCACCATGAAGTAGCTATGAAGTAGTTAAGTATACTTAGTAATAGCATCTTATTAACCAAAAGAGTTACTGTCTATTCTAAAGATGCCAATCAAATTTACCAGTAGGAAATAGATTAAGAGTTGAGTAAGACTGTCAAGAATCTAGTTAGGTCTATTCCTCCAAAACTTGTAAAAAATAATACACATATATATTTTCTAGGTGGGGAAATACTGAAGGGACCTTGAAGAATATCTAGGCTAACCCCCTTATTTTACAGATAAAGGAAACACAGATTCAGAGTCTTGGCCTTACATAGCTAATAAGGAACAACACTGGGATACATGAATCCTCAAATCACAGAGCTAGGATACAAGTCAAGAACACATCACTTTATAATAAAGAATAACGCTCTTTCTACTATACCACAATTTTTTTTTTCCTTAGCTTTTTACTATATGGCTTTACCTTCTACATTGTGATTTCCCCATTGCAACTTTCCCCATCAAGGTTTTCATATATTGTGGATTAGCATAAGGAATTAAATGGGAATTTTGGGAAAGTTTTGCAGAAGCTTCAGACAACACAGAAAAAGTTTAGAAACATAGAAATGCATGAAATATTTGTATTGTATTGTATATAATATCTACATATTTTATCTTTTAATACCATAATAGTGCAGACTGGTTATGAAGTGAGGGTCAAAAAATTTTACATGAATTTTTCAGATTATGGGGGTACCTTTCTGTAATGTGGAAAGGATAACTGTAACATATACCTTCCTGCAAAATACAGTTTCTGAAGAATTAGATTATGAATAATTACCTAGGTTAAAAAGTAGCATGAAAAAGATAATATGTATATATAATATAATATATATTAAATAACATAACATATTATAACATTTATTTATTTTTAGTTTTCAATATTCACTTTCACAGAATTTTAAATTTCAAATTTTCAGCCCATTTCCCCCTCCCCCCACCCTATGATAGTATGTATTCGGATTACCCTTTTCTCCAATCTGCCCTCTCTTCTATCACTGCCCCACCCCTATCCCCTTTCCTTCTATTTTCCTGTAGGGCAAGATAGATTTCTATACCCTATTGCCTATATATCTTATTTCCTAGTTGCATGTAAAAACAATTTTTAACATTCACTTCCACAACCTCTCCCTTCCCCTTCCCCATCCACCCTCATTGAGAAGGCAAGCAATTCAATAAAGGTTATACATATATAGTCATGCAAAACACTTCCATAAGTCATGTTGTGAAAGACAAACTATATTTCCCTCTATCCTGTCCCATCCTCCATTTATTCTATTCTCTCCTTTGACCTGTCCCTCTACCAAAGTGTTTGCTTCTGATTATCCCTTCCCCCAACTACTATCCCTTTTATTATCCCCACTCTCTTATCCCCTTCCCACCCTGCTTTCCTGTAGGGTAAGCTAAACTTCCATACCCAACTGAGTATGTATGTTATTCTCTCCTGAAGCCAAATCTGATGAAAGTAAGGCTCACTTGTTCCGTCTCACCTTCTCTTTCTTCCCCTCAACTGTAAAAGTTCTTTCTTGCCTCTTTTATGTGAGATATCATTCCTTCATATCCAGCTCACCCTGCGCCCTATATCTCTCTACACATACAGACAGACAGACACACAAACACATACTCCTTCCAACTATCCTAATGTTGATAAAGGTTTCATGAATTACGAATATCATCTTTTCAATGTAGGAATATAAACAGTTCAACTTTGGTAAGTCCCTTATGGTTTCTCTTTTCTGTTTAACCTTTCATGCTTCTCTTGACTCTTATGTTTGAAAGTCAAACTTTCTATTCAGCTCTTGTCCTTTCGATAATAATGCTTGGAAGTCCTCCATTTCACTGAAGTTCCATTTTTTCCCCCTGAAATATTATACTCAGTTTTGCTGGGTAGGTGATTCTAGCTTCTTTGACCTCTGGGATATCATATTCCAAGCCCCTTGACCCCTTAGTGTAGAATCTGCCAAATCTTTTGTTATCCTGATTGTGTTTCCACAATACTTGAAATGTTTCCTTCTGGCTGCTTGTTATATTTTCTCCTTGACTGGAGAATTCTAGAATTTGGCTACAATATTCCAAGAAGTTTTCTTTTTGGGATCTCTTCCAAGAGGCAATCAGTGGATTCTTTCCATTTCTATTTTACTCTGGGATTCTAGAATATGAGGTGAGTTTTTCTTGATAATTTCTTGAAAGATGATGTCTAGGTTCTGTTTCTGGTCATGGCTTTCACATAATCCAATAATTTTAAAATCTTCTCTCCTGGATCCATTTTCCAGGGTAGTTGTTTTTCCAGAGAGATACGTCACACTGTCTTCCATTATTTCATTCTTTTAGTTTTGTTTTATAATTTCTTGATTTCTCTAAAGTCATTAGCATCCATTTGCTCCAATGTAATTTTTAAGGAACTATTTTCTTCAGTGAGCTTTTGGACCTCTTTTCCCATTTGGTCAATTCTGTTTTTTAAGGTATCCTTCTCCTTATTGGCTTTTTGGACCTCTTTAGCCACTTGGGTTAGTCTAATTTTAAAGGTGTTATCTTCTTGACTTGATTTTTATGATTTTCTTGCATCATTGTCATTTACCTTCCCAATTTTTCCTCTATTTCTCTTACTTGATTTTCAAAATACTCTTTGAACTCTTCCATGGCCTAAGACTAATTCATATTTTTCTTGGAGGCTTTGGATATAGGAGTTTTGACTTTGTTGTCTTCTCATCATCAATGACCTAAGAAAATAACTTTTCACCAAGAAAGTAAGAACTTATAGTCTGTTTCTTTTTCCCAATTGTTCATTTTCCCAGCCAATTACTTGACTTTTGAACTCTTTGTTAAGTGGAGGACTCGAGAAGTTTCTGCTTCAGCAGTGGCTGCTGCCACTCTGGGGCTGAGGCCAGGCCTGGGCCATACTCCCCTCTGAGCCAGCTGAGAGACCCTCCCCACTGACCTTTGAGGCTGTCTTTATGTTTGTGGGTTGAGATGTCTGAAAACCACAACAGCCACCAGCAATTCAGTCACCTGAGGCCTGCTCCAGCTTCGTCTGCACCGACCTGCGCTCCACTCCCAGACTGGTGCAATAGACCCTTACTGCCAATCTTCCAGTTGTCTTGGGCTGGAAATTTGCTTCAGTTTGTCATTTTGTGGCTTGTGCTGCTTTAGAATTTGTTAACAGTCATTTTTTTTACAGGTTTTTTTGAGAGGTTTGGGGGGAGAGCTCTAGCAGGTCCCTGCTTCTACTCTGCCATCTTGTCTCCACCTAAATAAACTTATATAAATAATCGTGTAAGCAGTTTCATTAAAACACATATAGGGCACTGGACTTTGAGTTAGGAAGCCCTAAGTTCAAATTTGGCCTCATACACTTATTAGCTGTTGGGTTCTGGACAAGTCCCTTAACTTCTCAGGCTCCGTTTCTTCATTTGTAAAGTAGAAATAATATCACTATCTACATTATAGGCTGGCTGTGAAGATTAAGTGAAATAATATATGTAAAACAAAAAAAATTCTGCAATTTCTCTTCACATATAATGAAATGGCAAGGACTATAAAAGATGGGAATAATCAATGTTGAAGGAGTTGTGGGAAGACTGGTACCTTAATGTATTGTGGGTGAACCTATATAAATTGGTTTGGTTGTTTTGGTGAGAAAAGTGGAGTTATAGTAAGAAAATGACTAAATGCCATATCCTTTTACCCAGAAATACTATTGTCAGGAATATATACCCTAAGAAGGTCAATGATAAGGGGCAGAGCCAAGATGGTGGAGTAAAAGCAGGAAGCTGTCTGAGCTCTCCCCCAAACCCTTCCAAATACCTTTAAAAAGTGACTCTAAACAAATTATAGATGAAGTGAAATATACTTCCAACCCAAGACATTTTGGAAGGTTGGCAGGAAAGGTCTGTTATATCAGGGCGAGAGAGGAACACAGTCTAGCACAGGTTGCACCAGTGCAGTCCTGGCAAACCAGGGGCAGGCCTTGGGGTGACTGAATTGGTGGTAGCAGTGGTGGTTTCCAGACCTCTTGGTCCACAGATGCTAATGACAATTGAGAAGGTCAGCAGGAGAAGTCTGCTGTGTCTGGGTGAGAGTGGAGTGCAGGCCAGCCAGCACATGCCCAGCCCCAGAAAACTAGGAGAAGACCATGGGAGCCAGTGAATCAGTAGCAGCAGTTGCAGCAGCTGCTTCCAGAGCTCTCAACTCATAGATGATAAGGGAGTCAAACAATCAGGAGGAGATTACTAGGGATCTTTTTGTTAGCACTGAGGCAGGACACTCTTGCTTTGTCCAGGTCACAGTCATTAGTGGCAGTCCCCGGGCAAAGAAGAGCACCAATACACCACAGCTTGCAGAAGCAGTGGAGGAGGGCCCCTTCTTACAGTACCAGGGCAGAAAAGAGTGCTTGTGGTTGTTCACAGACCAGAGTACAGGGCAGGAGAGTAGTGAACATCTTTCCTGAGATCATACCACCATGGAAGAACTGAAAACTTACAGGTCTCTAGAAATATCTCTGACAACAGCTGCACAAAACCCCTCAAACTTGGGATACTGTCCCCTCCACTCTGGAAGCACAGCCCTAATTTAACAAAGAGTTAAAAATCAACTAATAAGCTGGGAAACTGAGCAAACAATGGAAAAAAAAACCCACCTCTGACTCTGACTTTTGAATGTTACCATGGTGACAAGGAAGATCAAAACACTCACAAGACAACAAAGTGAAAGCTCCTCCATCCAAAGCCTCCAAGAAAAATATGAGTTGGTCTCAGGTCATGGAAGAGCTCAGAAAAGATTTTGAAAATCAGGTAAGATAAGTAGAGGAAAAATTGGGAAGAGAAATCTGAGTGATAGTAGAAAATCATGAAAAAAAAGTCAACAGCTTCATAAAGACACACACAAAAATACTGAAGAAAATAACATCTTAAAAAACAGACTATGCCAAATGGCAAAAGAGATTCCAAAAGTGAGTGAGGAGTGGAATGCCATAAAAAGCAGAACTCCTCAAATGGAAAAGGAGGCCCAAAAGCTCACTCAAGAAAATAATTCTTTAAAAATTAGAATGGAGCAAATGGAAGCTAACGACTTTATTAGAAATCAAGAAACAACAAAACCAAACCAAAAGAATGAAAAAATAGAAGACACTGAAATATCTTAAAGGAAAAACTAACCTGGAAAATCTCCCGGAGAGATAACTTAAAAACTACTGGACTTCCTGAAAGCCATGATCAAAAACAGAACCTAGACATCATCTTCCAAGGAATTATCAAGAGAACCCAAAATGAAAACTTCCAGGAATAGTTAAATTCCAGAGTTCCCATGTCAAGAAGAAAATATTGTAAGCAACCAGAAAGAAACAATTCAAGTATTGCGAGGCTATCCGCAGTCAGGATAACTCAAGATTTAGCAGCTTCTTTATTAAAGGACTTGGAATATGATATTCTAGAGGGCAAAGGAGCTAAGATTATAACCAAGAATCACCTACTCAACAAAACTGAGTATAATCTTTCAGGGGAAAAAATGGACATCCAATGAGAGAGAGGATTTTCAAGCATTCTTGATGAAAAGATCAGAGCTGAATAGAAAATCTGACTTTCAAGTACAAGACTCAAGAGAAACATAAAAAGGTAAATAGGAAAGGAAAATCATAAGGGACTTAATAATTTTAAACTGTTTATGGGAAGATGATATTTGTAACACACAAGATTTTTCTTATTATTAGAGGAATGTACTGGGAGAAAGAGAAAGGTAGAGGTAGAATGGGGTAAATTATCTGAGATAAAAGAGGTAAGAAAAAGTTTTTATAGTGGAGGGCAAGAGGGCAAGGTAAGGGGGAGTGAGTGAAGCTTATTCTCATCAGAATTGGCTTACAGATGGGATAATGTACATACTCAGCTGGGTACAGAAACAGATCTTACTCTATAGAAAAGTAGAAGGGGAAGGGGATAAGTGAAAGGGGAGGGTATAGAAGGAAGGCAGATTGGGACAGGGGTTAGTCAGAAGTAAAACATTTTTGAGGAGGGACAGGGTGAAAGGAGAGTGAGAATAGAATGGGGGGAGGGAATAGGATGAAGGGAAATAGAGTTAGTAATAGTAACTATGAAAAAAAATTTGAAGCAAGTTTTTCTGATAAAAGTGTCATTTTTCAAACAAATAGAGAACTGAGTCAAATCTGTAAAAATAAAAGCCAGTCCCCAAATCTTAATGACTAAAAGAGATCAGTTTTCAGATGAAATAATCAAGGCTATCTATAGCTATATGAAAAAAAGCAACAAACATCTAACTCACTATTGACTGAAGAAATGCCAATTAAAACAATTCTGAGGTGTGACTTCAGACCTATTAGATTAGGTAATAGGAGAGAAAAGATAAATAACAAATGTCAGAGGGGGTGCGGGAAAAATGAGACCTTAATGCATTGTTGGTAGAGTTGTGAATTGATTCAACCATTCTGTAGAGCATTGTGGAACTATGCCCAAAGGGCTATAAAACCGTGCATATCTTTTGAACCGGCAATACCATTACTACGTCTGTATCCCAAAAGAGATAATAAAACACAAAGGAAAAGGACCTATATGCACAATAATATTTTTGCAGCTCTTTTTTTGGGGAGTAATGAATTAGAGGAGATGCTCATTAATTGAGAAATGGCTGAACAAATTGAGGTATGTGATTATGATGGAATACTATTATATTATAAGAAATGATGAAGAAGATGCTCTCAGAAAAACCTGAAAAGACTTGCATAGGTTGATGCAAAGTGAAATGTATTGTGTATAAAGTAACAGCAATATTGTAAGATGACCAGCTGTGAATGACTTTACTATTCTCAAAAATATAATGGTCCAAGACAACTCTGAAGGACTTAACAATGAAAAAATGCTGTGCATTCCCAGAGAAAGAACTGATGGTGTCTGAACACAGATTGAAAGAACTGATGATGTCTGAATATAAACTGAAGCATACTTTTTTCTTGTCTATGTTTTCTTCCACAACACATCTATTATAGATATGTTTTGCATGACTACACATGTATAGCCTATATCTCATTGCTTGCCTGAGATGAGGGGGAGTGGGAAGGAAGGGAGACAATTTGAAACTTAAAGTTTTAAAAATGAACGTTGAAAATTGTTTGTACATGTAGCTGGGAAAAAATAAAATACTAAATAAAAACTAAAAAAAGTCAGCAATAAAAAGAAAGGCCCCATATAACATGTTTATTGATGCATTTTTTTGGTACCAGCCAAAAATTGGAAATAAAAGGATGCCCATTTTGATTAGAAAATGGACAAATAAATTTGGTGAAAAGAATGAAATGGTATATTACTATTTTGTAAGAAATAGTGACTATGAAGAATATAGAGAAGTAGAAGAAAATACATTATTGATGCAGAATGAAAGAAGAAAAAACAAGAAAACAATATACACAGCGACTACATTAATATAAATAGAAAGAATGACAACAACTGAAATTGAAAGCTGTGAAATTAAAATAACCAAACTTGGCCTCCAAAGCAAAGAAATGAAAGAGCATGGTCCCTGATTCTTTGTACAGGTGGGGGATTATGTGTATAGAATACCACACATAGTGCTAGGCTTTTTCAACATTTTGGTTATTTTCATTGAAATATTCCCCATTTCCCCCATATTTTTTATTCTCTGTTATAAGGAATAGCTTTCTAAGAGGGTGAAGGAGGAAAAAGAAAGGAATATATCTGAAAATATAAATGATGTTAAAAATAAAAAAAAATTAATATTAAAAAAGGAAAAAATATATACACAACGACATTCATCCCTCCAGCCTCATTTGGTGTATTCCCTAACATCAAATTATCAAAAAACCAACATATTTTTGTGCAAATGAAGAGGTATGTCATATTATTTAGGTCCATATTAATTTGATCCTGTGATACAGTTCAAAGCATAAACAATTAACTTTAAATTAAAATATAGCATTAATAGCATTTGCTTCAAGAATTTCTTGGGTAATTTTTCAGTAGAAAAAACCAAGATGATTTTTTTTAAAAAATATACTTGGATTGCATTACCATAGAAGTGCAGAATAATTTACTACACTTGGTTCTTCAGCATATTGCTTTTGGATTATGGCAAATTTGGCTTACATGGTTCATTGAATCAAATTTCCCTATTTCTATTGAGGCATCATGATCCTTTCAGTTTCCCACATTCATAACCTTGGCATTAACCTGGCTACCTTGTTCTCTCTCATTCCTCATATCTAACTCATTGCCAGATTTTGCCACTTCTACTTTCATAACACCTCTTGCATCCAATTCTTTCTCCTACTTCTGAGGATTAAACAGATAATACTTGTAAAGCTCTTAGCTGCCTGGCACATAGCAGGTGCTATATAAATGCTCACTCCCTTCTTCTTTCCCTCTATGCACAAGGCCCTCATCACCTTGTGTCCAGATTGCTGCAACAGCTTGTTATTTGTCTTCCTGTATCAAAACTCACCACTCTGGTGCAAGCTCCAGGTTGCTGCCAAAGTCATTTCCTTTTACACAGATCTGACCATGGAACCCCCCTACTTAATCAATTCCAGAGGTTTCCTATTGCCTCTAGGATAAAATATGAACTCTGTTTGGCTTTGCAAGTTCTACACAACCTGGCCCCAACCTATGCTTGCAGACATGTTGGATGTTACTCCTCATCATGAAATTTGTAATCCAACCAAACTGGCTTTTCTGTTCCTCACACACAACATTCCATCTTTGTGTCCACACCTTTGCACATACCATTCCCCAGGCCTGGAAGGCACTCCCCTTGCCTTTGTTTCAGAGTTCCTCTACCTTGAAAACACCATCTCCACATGAATCCTTTCCTGATTTCCCCAGTGGCTAGTATCTTCCCTCCCCAAATATTTCATATTGAATTACTTTGTGTATATTTGTATTTAGTCACTTTTGATGTTAATGTTGTATGAATTTTTTAATGTGTACTTGTCTCCTTTATTAAAAGTTTAAGGTTCCCCAGCTTTTAGTACAGTGCTGGGCATATAGCAGATGCTTAATAAATATTTATTGATTGACAAAGAAAACACTTTATAGCCTTGCAAATGATTTTAGTATGGCAGGCAGGTAATGAGCTTTACCAGCAAAGAGAAAGGAATGATTCTAAAAGTCATACTACTAGATTAAACAACTAGAGAAATTCTTTTATTTTTTTTCTGTCTGGAAAATGTGTATAGTACAAACAGGTCAGGCCACAAAAATTGTCTAGAATGTGACACTTTACATATTAGTAAACACAGGCAGAGTTCTGTATTTATGTTTTAATTCCCCTTTCCCCACAAATACCCAAAACTCTTGGAATTTTTTCCCTTTCTTCCCTTCATCCCAAATCTTCATTAGACCTATGAATTCCAAAAGAGGCATTTCTAAATAGAAAATTCCACAAAACTAATGCAAGTTGGTGCACTCATTGAAACCTTGATCTAATAGTGACCAATATATCTCAGTCACAGTCTCTGTAAAACAGTACCACAGAAATGGTTATGAATGTCACAGGAACCTAAAGTCTGGGTTTAACCTCTTGTTTTATACAAGCAGGAAGTCAACACTAAAACTTTTATTCTATTTTCATTTTTTAGTTACTTAGGTTTGAGATATTTTTCTTATAAATTCTTAAGTCCAACTTAATTATCAATCACTTTTAATTTACTCAGAAGTTAAAATAAAAGTAGTGTTCATATTTTTGTAATTCCAAAGAAACTTACTAGGTAATGATGCCCTGGTATTTCTGGTATAAAAATAAAGTTGCTTTTCAGTTATAGAATTCTCCCTTTCTACTTAAGAGAAATGTATTCATAGTTATAAATTACAATTATTCTTTCTTGTAATCAACACCTTCTGATATTTTCATGGGTCTTTAAAAATAATTGCTGTTGACTTTTTTGATTCCTGGGCAGGTTCTAAGGTGTCAGTCATTTTAATTTGAAAACTGAGATTATGTTTCATTTATTTAAATTAGTTTATGGTTGATCCTTTCCTGCTCTACTGGATCTCTTTGTCATTCTAGATCCTGTTTCTAATGATTACTTCACATCTGATCTCTCTCTCTAATTTAAAAAAAAATAAAAAGAACATTTACGTAAAATATCCCCAGAAAAATTCTTGAAATGACCAAAGTTTAATCTAAATAGGATAAAATAAACTCGCAGTGTTATTTCAGTAATGCTTTTATGGCAGTAGATCTTAAAAGTATAAAAGTTCCTTTAAAAAAATCCTCCTAATAAAGGTATATTTGGTATCCAAAAAAGGAGAAATATGTGAGGAAGTCTAATGAAGAGCAATTTTTCAGTTTTAATATGTGTTCTCAATACCTGAAAATTCTTTTCTCCATGGGACATAGTGAATAAAGGCAAGGTGTACTAGAAAAAATGGTTTTGTAATCAGTCTTTTTGCTACCTTTATGATCTTTGGTGAATCACAGTACACAGGAGCTAGAATGTTGGATTTGCAGTTAGGAAGACCTGAGTTCAAATTCCATTTTAGACATTTACTACTTGTGTGGCCCTGAGTGATTCCCTTCACATTCCTGTGACATAGTTTCCTCATGGGTAAAATAAAGGGGCTTAGTTCTGATGATCTCTCAGGTCCCTTCCAGTTTTAAATCTATGATCTTCGGAAGCAGAGGTTATTGTGCAAAGACTCAAAACCTCTGGTGGATCACCAGGAACCAAATTTTCAAATCTTTCCTTGACTTGACTGGATCTGTGGCTTCCTATAAAGTGAGTATAAACGCAGCCATTCCATATTTTCTCAACCTTGTGTGTGATACTATGTCCATATCATTTCATAAATTCAACAAACATATTGGAAGTCTTTCTCTGACTCTTTGAATGCTCTCAGAGAAACCAAATAAAGTTGTCCAACTGGCTTGCATTTCCTATCCACAACCAGGCTACCTGTCTCTGGTCATATGCATCTGTAAAATGCCTCTTGTGTGGTTTCTCTCTAATTACTGTAGGTAACATGTCACAATTTGTTTATATCTACCATGTGTTTTTCATAGGTCTTGATATGGATAGAGATAAAGGACCTGATCTGTTTTCACTGGTACAGGAAAGTTCCACATAAGGAAAGTCCCTCTAGCAATAATATGTAGTCTTAAATAAATATTGCCAAAGTTTTGAGAGGCTAAGTGACCTGGACACAGACTCAGTATGTAGGCCAGACTTGAACCCAGGATTTCGAAACTCTAAGGCCAAAAGCTCTAGCTCTTCTATTCTACTGTATGACTTCACATTATTTGCCATTTTAATTCTGAAACCATAGCAATGCAAAATTTATAACTATATAGCATCACTAAAAGAATATTGGTGTTAAACAAGATGAATTGTTGCAGTAGTGAGAAGATTGTAGATTAATGAAAGCACTACAAGATATCCCGAATACAGTCTAGTCCCATTTCCTTCTCTCAATCTAGCGAATTATCTACCTATAGCAATATATACTGATTGATAAATTCAATAGGTTGCCACAGAATCATAGATTTTGAGCTAAATGGGACCTCAAAGGCTATCTGGTCCATTTTACAGATGAGGAAGTGCAGTGAAGTGACTTACCCAAGCTCACAGAAGTATTGTATCCAAATCCAGGGTTCTTTCTACTGCACCACACCATCATCCCTTTGTCTAACTATATGCCATTTTTTGAGCAGTATGTTTCTCATTCACTTCATTCTTTTTCTTAGAAAGTTCTCTTCTGATATCTAATGGTAACATGTTGGTGATACTAGTTCCTCAGAGGATATGTCAGGGGAATGTCTGGTATGTCCTAATAGCTAGAAACTTTGCATATGGTTTCATTTGCAGATAGTGTCTTCTTTACTAGGACCATCTTAGCTAAATATCGAGGTCATTGCTATGCTGTCCAATAAATGATGAATTCTTTAGCCATAACGCGTGAGTCAAGGAAAAGTAGGAAATAACTCTCAGTCCCATGTAGCCCTCTCCTCTTTCCATAGTGATGGCAGAGTGGTGGAAATAAGAGTAGAAGGTGCTCAGAATCACAATTTTTCAAAGTCATTTATAAACACAAAATTGACTTGATATATTCTAAATGTGATATTCTGGTTCAGTGACTCACAAACTGGCATTTATTCTCCTGGAAGGAACTGAACCATCAATATTGACTTTTTTAAATTAAACCAGAAGAAATAAAGATGTTGCAGCTAAATGGAAGCATGACTCATGGGTTCTCTTCAGAGAGGCAAATAACCTACAAGTTGTTTTCATTTTTTTCCCAAAAGTTAAGAAGAAAAAATATCCATGGAACATCTGGTCACTTTTGTCTTTTAGTGCTCACAAGTATAAGGAAAAAGACTTCCTTGAATAATACAAGACTTCCTTGTATTATTTGTATGAACACAAATATCCATGGAAGTAGAAAAATTTTACAAAGAATTTGACAAACTCTTCCAAATCAAATCAGATGTTATTTTAATTATAACCAAGATACACATAGCTATGTATGCTATATTTGTATATAAACTTGGCACATAGAAATAAAGCAAAAGTTATACTGGAAAATATGGTTTGAGATTAAGAAAATAAAGCTTGTATACTAATTAGAAGTTTTCTGTCTAAGTGAAATGAATACTTTCTTCAAGAAGAGAGCAGGGAAGGGGTGACATAATGGTGGACAAAGTTTAAAGTCAACTCTGTCTTGACAGACAGGAAGCAGTTGGTCATTGGTGTGGCAGCCATTTCCACATCAGATCTCTATGTGCCAAAGATCAGACAAGCAACTCATTATGTCAAAAGTAAAAATAAACACAAAATTAGAACAAAAACATAAAGACAAATGGAAATTTCATGCAATCTCGAGAACTTTAATTTGGTTTATTCAGATAAGGTATTGATACTGAGAAAGAGGAAACAGATAAAGCAAAGGACACTGACAGACTCATATGTCCTATAGCTGTTCAACTAAAGGAAAGTCATAATGAACAGGATAAAAGACCTCTGTAATTGATTTAATCAATGTGTATATGATCTTTTTGCCCAGTAGAGATGCAGCAGCAAAGAGAAACACCCATTTAAATATACACTCATTCATAAAATCTTGTTTGATCTGGAAGAGGAATATAAAAGACTCTGGGCATTATTACTTCAAAAAACAGCTTCCAGAAGTAGAAGGAGAGATGACACTGTAGAAAGTGTAACCCAAAACTGTCTTGAAAGCCTTAAGGGATGAAAATGAAAGATCAACAAAATGATGAAAAATATAAAAGGGCTATGCAAACTTTTACTTAACTCTTTTACACCAACGACTGTAGATCCCTTTTATTTGGACTCTAACCTTATAGGTCCTGATGTACCACATGAAGAAGTTGAAAGGACATAAAATAAAAGATGGAAAAAGCAATTACTCTACACCAAACATTCAGCAAGGAAGTCTAAACTAATATCACAAATTTAAAAGTACATTGAGAAACCAATTATAAAATTATCTGAAAAAGGGTAGGACACAAATGCTTAGAAAAATATTATTATTATCATCATTACCCCCAAAGTGACTAGAAGATAATGATGACTTTATATGCCTACTTTCCAAGTTCTACAAAACATTCTTGATAGAAGTATGAGAATGGAACAGGAGAATGTCCACAAATAATATGTTATTACTAATCAAGATATGATCAGCATAAAGATATGATGGTCACACCATTGATTAAAAGTTAAGAGAATGTAAGATTCCACTGTGTTTATTGACTATAAAAAAATCATTGGATCTAGGAAGGCAAAAGGCTGACTAAAAGGCTCATCTTCAATACAATGCCCCCTATAAATATGTCAAACTTATCAAAGATTTTTTGAAAGATTTAACAATAGAGATTACTTTGTTCAAAAGTCCTTTGATTATTACCTCCAAGAAAAGCATAAAATGGGGAGACCTATACGTCCCTGAAACATGTTTGTCATCATAATAAAGTTCAATGGTAAACACCCAATAGATGGTGAAGCCCTCCAACTGCTCCTTGTAGTAGATTACATTGCACTAATATCATCTATCCCAGGGAAACTGAAGAGCCTCCTAAGGAAGATCCAAGATGACTCAAATGCCTGTTGTTCAGGTTACAACATGAGTTAGTTATATGAAGAACCCATAGAGCCAATCTGTCGGTACAATACCTTGGCTAAACCCAACAGATGAACAGTGAACTAGGCTCAAAAATGAATAGAAGAGAAAGTTGGATAGCCTCTGGTGGAATTCCATAATGCTCTTAATTATTCTAAGCTTTTCCCTTAAATATCAAATCATGGATGCAAGTCATAGAATACCACAGACTCCAAAGTTTCAGATTACCCAAAGGGCAATGGAAAGATAACCGACAGATAGCCCATATGCTACAGGTAGATTGTTATAGATGATTTCTGTGAAGTTATAAACAATAATCATATGGAATGAGAGGATATGGATGGGTTGTGATCTGTACTAGTGGAAGGAGTACCCACAATAATTACAATCCCATTTAGGTAGTGAAATAATGATCACTTTCGACCCTTGGGTCAACTTTTGCATGGAAATCACCATCCAAATCTTAGTTCCAGGACTTAGTTTGGAGCACATTCTCATGTTCTTCATAAAATCTTTTACTTCTTTCTTCTTCCTCTGAAATAGATACTGGTCTATAAACTGCTATTATTTTAAAAGTGGTGTCTGTTTATATACTGTATTAACATTAACATGGTGATGGGCAAGGAATATTACATATGCTATCGGATTTAGTAATTTTCTTAAGAAAATGACTATACAGTAAGAGCAAGAGGCATCAATAAAACTTTAAAACAAACAAACCAAAAAGAGCTGGTATAGCTTAAAAATTAATCATCAGTAACCAATTTCATAAACCTTTACAAATTCTTCCAGGTTGATCGTTGGAGACATACAGCCTTTCACCAGATTCCTATTTGAAGCCCTTTCAGGGAGGTGAGATGGCATGGTGGAATACAGTGTCAGGCTTGGAGTCATGAGGATCTGAATTCAAATCCAGCCTCGGACACTTACTAGCTGTGTGATTGTGGCTAATTTACTTTCACCAGGATGGCCTCAGTTCCTTATCTGTAAAATGAGTTGGAGAAAATCTTAAATGGGGTCCCAGAGAGTCAGATATTACTGAAATGACTCAACAACAACCAGCTTCTTAGCCCCTGTGCCAGCCTGTATAGAGATGGCATCAGATGAGAGAAACCATGGTTATCTCCATTCTGCAATGAAGCTGGAGAAGGATATCAGTAGGGGGGGGTGGAGTCAAGATGGCAGAGTAGAAAGACTCACGTATGCTAGCTCCGAACCCACAGCCCATGGATTTAATGTAAGAAGAGCTCCCCACAAGTTCTGGATCACTGCAGGGTGTGCAGAAACGCAGTGGAGGAGATTTCCCCTCCAGAGAGCCCTGGAGAGCAGTCCCCAGGGTCCGTCACACCCCAGAAAGCAGACCCCACCCCAGCGCTGCCCTGGCTGGGCGGCCCCAGGGGAGCTGATCCAAGCAGGCTTCAGGGACGGGGCCTCCGGCGGCCGGGAAAGTCCCTCCGCCCACAGAAGCTACAGGTCAGTGAGAGAGATGGCTGGGCTGGACGAGAGGGGAGCGGGGTGTCTCCGTGGCTCGGGCCCCCTCGGGAGGAAGCGGCAGAGGCAGAGGAAGGGGCAGGAAGTGGCGGAGGCAGAGGCGGTGGCGGCCCGGGACTCCCCGAGCAGGCAGGATCTTCATTACTGAAAATCTCTGCATGAAGCACCTGGGGGAGCTGAGCCTGGGAGGCGGCCCCACCCCCACCTGCTCCATTACTGAAGATCTCTGCATAAAGTCCCTGAGGGAACTGAGCCTGGGAGGCGGCCCTGCCCCCACTCCCACCAGAACTAAAGCTCACATTGAATAGCAGCCGCACCTGCTGCAGAAAGCCCATTTGAATCTCAGACCCCAAGCACTAGTTGGGCGGATCTAGGCAGGGGTGGAGAGGAATCTCAGAAGTCAAGTAACTGGCTGGGAAAATGCCCAGAAAAGGGAAGAAAAATAAGACTATAGAGAGCTTTTTTGAGCAGGTGCAAATGTTCCTGCCATTTGGTTCTGACGACCAGGAAATATTCTTGCCATCAGGGAAAGACGTGGAGGGCGGGGCCTCAGTACCCAAGACATCCCAGGGGCATGTCGGGTGGGCTCAGGCCTTAGAAGAGCTCAAAAAGGATTTTGAAAAGCAAGTTAGACAGGTGGAGGAAAAATTGAGAAGACAAATGAGAGAGATGCAAGAAAAGTATGAAAAACGGGTCAATACCTTGGTAAAGGAGACCCAAAAAAATGCTGAAGAAAATAACACCTTGAAAAATAGGCTCACTCAATTGGCAAAAGAGGTTCAAAAAGCCAATGAGGAGAAGAATGCTTTCAAAAGCAGAATTAGCCAAATGGAAAAAGAGGTTCAAAAGCTCACTGAAGAAAATAGTTCTCTCAAAATCAGAATGGAACAGATGGAGTCTAATGACTTTCTGAGAAACCAAGAAATCACCAAACAAAACCAAAAGTATGAAAAAATGGAAGAGAATGTGAAATATCTCATGGAAAAAACAACTGACCTGGAAAATAGATCCAGGAGAGACAATTTAAAAATTATGGGACTACCTGAAAGTCATGATCAAAAAAAGAGCCTAGACATCATCTTCCATGAAATTATCAAGGAAAACTGCCCTGACATTCTAGAATCAGAGGGCAAAATAAGTATTGAAAGAATCCATCGATCACCACCTGAAAGAGATCCAAAAAGAGAAACTCCTAGGAACATTGTGGCCAAATTCCAGAACTCCCAGGTGAAGGAGAAAATCTTGCAAGCAGCTAGAAAGAAACAATTCCAGTATTGTGGAAATAAAATCAGGATAACTCAAGATCTAGCAGCTTCTACATTAAGGGATCAAAGGGTGTGGAATAGGATATTCCAGAAGTCAAAGGAACTAGGACTCAAACCAAGAATCACCTACCCAGCAAAACTGAGGATAATACTTCAGGGGAAAATATGGTCTTTCAATGAAACAGAGGACTTTCAAGCATTCTTGATGAAAAGACCAGAGCTGAAAAGAAAATTTGACTTTCAAACACAAGAATGAGAAGAAGCATGAAAAAGGAAACAGCAAAGAGAAGTCTTAAGGGACTTACCAGAAGTGAACTGTTTACATTCCTACATGGAAAGACAATATTTGTAACTCTTAAAACTTTTCAGTATCTGGGTAGTTGGTGGGATCACACACACACATACACACACACACGTACATGTGTGCATGCACACACACATACACACAGGCACACACATACAGAGACAGAGAGCACAAAGTGAATTGAAGAGGATGGGACCATATCTTAAAAGAAATTAAGGTAAATGGTGAGAGAGGAAGGTAGGGGGAGGAAAGAGGGTGAATTGGAATGGGGTAAATTATATGTCATTTAAGAGGCAAGCAGGAGACTTTTTAGTGGAGGGAAAAAGAGGAGAACTGAGGGAAAAAAAAAAACAAGAAGTTTACCCTCATCACATTCGACTAAAGGAAGGAATAAAATGCACACTCATTTTGGCATGAAAACCTATCTTACAGTACAGGAAAGTGGGGGAGAAGGAGATAAGCAGGGTGGGGGGGGATGAAGGAAGGGAGGGCGATGGGAGGAGGGAGCAATTTGAAGTCAACACTCAGGGAGGGACAGGATCAAAAGACAGAATAGAAACAATGAGGGGCAGGATAGGATGGAGGGTAATTCAGTTAGTCTTACACAACACGACTATTATGGAAGTCATTTGCAAAACTACACAGATAGGGCCGATATTGAATTGCCTGCCTTCCCAATGGGAATGAGTGGGGAGGGAGGGATGGGGAGAATTTGGAACTCAAGTTTTAGGAACAACTGTTTAGTATTGTTCTTGCTACTAGGAAAGAAGACATACAGTTAATGAGGAATAGAAAGTCATCTGGCCCTACAGGACAAAAGAGAAGATGGGGACAAGAGAAGGGAGGGATGACAGAAGAGAGGGCAGATTGGAGATAGGGAAAATTAGATTGCTTGGTGTATTGGGGTGGGGGGAGGGGATAAAAGGGGAGAAAATTTGGAACCCAAAATTTTGTGTAAATTAATGTAAGAAGTTAAATAAATAAATAAAATAAAATAAAGGATATCCGTAAAGCTGAATGCAGGAAAACTTTAATCAAATTTTCCATTTCTTTGTTATGTGTCTCCTGTGTGCCCATCACTGTGTGTTAGGTACTGACTAAAAATCTTTCTCCTTGCTCCATCAACATTCTTGAAATTATCACAACTAATGTTACTTCTTAAAAGTGAAGACAAGTATAATCTCCATGAAGGACGCCATTTATTGTCTAAGAGGCAACCCAAATACGAAGAAGTTCATCACCAACAGTTTGATCATTAGGTAATGAAATCTATGTTCATGATGATGGGAGGAGATTTGTGGAAAAAGTGCCAGAGGATGCTAAAAACCAGAGTTTTTAGGTCTCAGAAAGTGTGTCCAAATATATGGCAAATTTTGTGATTATTATGAAATTTCTATTTATATGAATTGTTGCTGTTTTATTGTTAATGATGTAAAAAATGCTGATGACGATTGTCAATCAAATGTGTGTGTTCATCCTTCATTGCGAAGAAGACCATGCCATCAGAGAAATGATGACATGACTTGCACTTGACTTTGTTTTAAGTGAGGGAGGGTGTGCAGGTCACCAGCCTCACTTCTCCTGCAGAGCCATTTGAATTCAATGACCAGATATTCATCAGGATGACTGGAGATGACCCAGGATGAGGCAATTGGGGTTAAGTGACTTGTCCAAGGTCACATGGCTAGCGGGTGTCAAATGTCTGAGATGAGATTTGAACTCAGGTCCTCCTGACTCCTGTACTGGTGCTCTATCCACTGCACCACCTAACTGCCCTCCCAAACAATCCAATAGTAATGAAGAGAATAGAGAGCCCTACTTCACCCTTCTTCTAAGCAGAAATGACTCATGTTTCTCAATTACAAGTAACAGTAGCTCTTGTTTTCAAATAAACGTTATATTAAGGCTGATTCCTTCCATTAGCTTTTAGTGTTTTAAAAGTAAATATAACTTCTATCATCTTCCTCTTTGAATTACAATTCCTATGTCCCTTGACTCTTCTCCATCACATACCTAGAAACTTCATAAAGAGGAAGCTCATCTACACTTTTTTGTACTTACACATCAATAGGACCCTCTGCCACCTCCACCTGAGGAATGAGATCAGGCCAGTCATCTCTTGATTTCTCACCCACCTTTGAACTTCTCCATCACGCTCCTATATGAGATATTTTCTCTTTCTTTCTCTTGCTTTTGTGTCTTGTCTTCCCGTATTAGCTCCTTGAAGGCAAGAGTTATCTTTCTTTTTTAGATTTGTATCCTCAGCACTTAGCACATTGCTTGGCACATAGAAGGTGCTTAACAAATATTGACTGACTATGATATCTTTCTTTTCTGAGTTCCTTGATTATTATATATCTTAATCATTTATATCACAATATTAAGAACTTAACCACACATTTCCTTGCACTGGTCTCTTAATCATTTCACACACTGAAATCTTTCCTTGAAAGATGGAAAACTTTTTATGGACAAAGATGGTATATGCTACTTTTCTTATTATGTCCATCAACGTATGCTTTTTGGAACATACTAGAGTTTCTAGCTAGAAAAAGATCACTGGCAAACACCCGTTAGTATTAGCTTCAAAAGTAAAGGCAAATACATAAAAATGATTTACCAAAAATGATATGGTTTACTTAAAAATCTTTGACCCCCTCTAGTGCCAAGGAGTGGGAGTACAGTGCCTGGTGAAAAAAATATTTTAATGAACCCTTGCTTCTCCTACTAACAACTGTTAAAAAAAAAATCTCAGGATAAACAAGCAATATCATAACTGTAGGCTTTACTTAATATTAATATGGGATGGACAGGTGATTTTTCACTTCAAAAGTAACTTCTATGTTGCATCTATATGAAAGATGTAAACAAATCTTACTGAAAAGCAAATTATTGTACAAAAGAATAATAATAAAGTACTTTACAAACATCACAGGATTTTACTTCACAATGAATTCAGCAAAATTTGCTTCTCCCTGACAACATTACTTATTATTAAATTAAAATTATATATAGACATAAATAAAAATCAATTATTATTATTTGTGTTTTGCTGAATTGTTCCTGTACTGGGCTACTACTTTAAATATATTTCTGGTCAAAATGAATACAGAATTTATTTTTTTTATTATTTTATTTATTTTTTTAAATGTTCTACAATCACTACCATAAAACTTAGATTTTTACCCTCCGCACCTACCCCCGACCACCCCCTCCCTCCCCAAGACGGCATAAAATTCTATATAGGATCTACATATACTTTCCTATTGAATAAGTTTTCACTATAGTCATGCTATGTAGACAAACTAAAATAAGTGGAAGAAATCATATAACAAATCAAAACATAACACACACACACACACACACACACACAAACATGATCTGCTACATTCTGCAAATGAATTCCATAGTTCTTTCTCTGAGTCTGGAAGGCATCTTGCCTCAGAAAACCACTGGGAATTTTTCTTTTTTTAAGTTCTTGCATTATTATGAAGTTCCAAGTCTACCAGAAAAAACTCTCGCACACTGTGGTCGTTGCTGTGCACAAAGTTCTCCTGGTTCTGCTCCTTTCGCTCAGCATCAGATCAGATAAGTCCTTCCAGGCCTCCCTGAAGTCTTGTTCATCATTTCTTCTGGTGCAACAGTACTCCATTACATTCATATACCATAATTTATTCAGCCATTCCCCAGTTGATGGGCATCCCCTTGATTTCCAGTTTTTGGCAACTACAAAGAGTGCTGCTATAGATATTTTTGTACATGTGGGACCCTTTCCCATTTTTATGATCTCTGAATACACAATTTAGACATAAAGGGTGACATCATAAGCAAATCAGGAGAGCAAGGAGAGGTTTGCCTGTCAGATCTATGGAGAAGAGAAGAATTAAAGACCAAATGTGAGAGAGAGAGAGCATTAGGAAATGCAAAATGGATAATTGAATAAATTAAAAAGGTTCTGCACAAACAAAACAAATGCACCCAAGATTAGAAGGAATGCAGAAAAATGGGAAACAATTTTTAATATATTTTGATAAAGACCTCATTTCTCAAATGTATAGAGAAATGAGTCAATTTTATAAGAATGCAAGTCATCCCCCAATTAATAAATGGTCAAAGGATATGAAGAGTCAGTTTTCAGATGAAGAAATCAAAGCTGTCTACAGGCATATGAAGCAGTACTCTATATCACTATTGATAAGATAAATGCAAATTAAAACAACTTTGAGATGCCACCTCACACCTATCAGATTGGCCAATATGACAGAAAAGTAAAATGATAAATGTGAAAGAAGAAGTGGTAATTGAGATATTAATGCACTATGAAATGATCCAATCATTCTGGAGAGCAATTTGGAACTCTGCCCAAAGGACAATCAAACTGGGCATACCGTTTGATCCAGCAATACCACTACTACTGGGGGGAGGCAGGATGCATTTTTAGTCATCCTAATCTCTATCGTGCCACTGGATCCAGATGGCTCCACAGGAGAGAATCCTCCCTAACTTAAATCCAATTTACTTGAAGGTCATATTATCTCCTTCCTGATCTTATGGTCCTTCTTGAGAACAATGGACAAACAAAAACAACAACCACTGCTAGGTCTGTATCACAAAGAGATCATGAAAACGGGAAAAGGACCTACACGCACAAAAATATTTATGGCAGCTTTTTTTTGTGGCAGCAAAGAATTGGAAATTGATTGGGAATGGCTAAACAAATTGTGGTATATGAATGTGATAGAATACTATTGTTCTGTGATGAGCAGGTGGATTTCAGAAAAACCTGGAAAAACTTCTATGAACTGATGCTGAATGAACTAAGCAGTACCAGGAGAACGTTGTACACAGTAACAGTCACATTGTATGATGATCAACGATGATTAACTTAGACCATTATATTGCTGAGAAGAGGTAAGTTAATTCCAAAAGACTTGTGATGGAAAATGTTGTCCACATCCAGAGAAGGAACTGGAGTCTGAATGTAGATTGAAGCACACTATTTTCACTTTTGAAAAAAAAATGTGACTTTTCATTTTTGTTCTATTTCTTCTTTCACAATATGACTATTATGGAAACAGGTTTACAGGACTGCACATGTATAACATCAGATTGCTTTCTTGGCGGGGTGATGGTGGGAGGGAGGAAGGGAAAAAAGTTGGAACTCAAAATCTTTTAAAAAGTGAATGTTGAAAACTATCTTTACATGTAATTAGAAAAAAATAAAATGTTATTTACAAAAAAAAAATTTGATTCACCAGTACAGTTAAAATAATTTTGCAAATTTGTCTATAACTTTTATGCCATTTTCCATTGTAGAGGAAATGCTATGGTTGGCAGTTAGGTGGAGCCACCTGGAGTGAGGAAGATCTGAATCCAAATCCAGCCTTAGATATTTACTAGCTGTGTGATCTTGAGGCAGTTACTTTACTTGTTTGTCTCAATTTTCTCATCAGTAAATTCTGGGGTTAATAATAGCATGTAGGTACCAGGGTTATTATGAGGATCAAATTAGATAATAAATGTAAAATGCTTAAACTCAGTGCCTGTCACATAGTTAAGCATTATGTAAATGTTAGCTATTATTGTTATTATAGAGGAAGATGTTGGACTACATTGCTTCTGGATTCAACTTCTGTGTTGACATTTTGATTCTGAGATAAATGGCCATTATTGGAAAAGTTAGCTTCTATTTTTTAGAAAACCACTTTGCATTCTAAAGCATTACAAATGCTCTGCAAGGGTAAAGGTCACTGTAATCTTCATATTTCCAGTGTCTAGTCCAGTGGCTAGCCACAGGAAGTAGTTAATAGGTGTTTGCTTGTTGATTTAGAAAGAGAGATGAGGGCAACATATGATGCCTGTGTCTAAGTGCCCCCAGAGCTGTCACGCAGAAGAGAGTTTAGACATGTTCTGCTTGCCAGAGGAAGGCAATCGGTGAATTGCAAAATGGCAAATTTAGGCTTACTGTTGGCACCACTTCCTAAATTAAGAATTAGTCCTAATTAGGACACTGTCCAAAATTGGAATAGATTTTTTATCTATTTATTCCTCACTAGAAGTCTTCAAACAGAAGTTGGATAAGATATGTAACATATAGTACCATATACTTAGAGCTGTAGTGGGGATTATTTTTCAGGTCTAGTTTGGACAAGATGGTCT
This sequence comes from Bettongia penicillata ogilbyi, assembly GCA_023548195.1. Lineage (NCBI taxonomy): Eukaryota > Metazoa > Chordata > Mammalia > Diprotodontia > Potoroidae > Bettongia > Bettongia penicillata. The sequence continues at coordinate 4,419,302 of JAJHZJ010000244.1, forward strand.
CTAAGGTCTTTCCTACTGTAAAACTATTATTTTGTGATTTGGCATGATTATAATAAGACCTGGAATATTGCAGAACCCCCTAAGTAAGATCCACTATCATACTATAGAGGAAAAGCAAGTGGATGAAGAACATGTACTGGCAAAACTATGATATTCAGTATACACACACACACACACACACACACACACACACACACACACATGCACGTACACAACCTTGGACAGAAAATGCAAAGGAACAATGAGATGGGTCTAGAAATAAACAAGAGGAGGAGAGCAAGATGTTGTGTTTGTGAAATTGAAAAGTTCTTTTAATTATTATAAGCTGTTTTTTCTTCTTTTTCTTCCTCCTCCTTTTTAAAAAGGGGCCCATTTTAAAAAAAAATCAATATTACTTAGAGGACAATGGAGCAGTGCATGGTGGGCATGAACAAACTTTGTTTGCAATCAATTTTACAAGCAATCAGCCACAAAGGAATATATAAAAGATATCATCAAATAAATATATCATCAAAAATATGTTGCTAATGATTACAGGATGAGAGAAAAGGTTAGGTGTTAGCCTACGTAGCTCAATACTGGCCTCACAATGTTAAGAAAACCCAGGGAAAGCCCTATCAGATTTGGTGGATCCCTTGTGACAATAAGCATAATTCCCTCTCTGGGACTACCGTATCAGGGGTGGGCTGGAATACAAGGTTATCTAGGGGAAGTCAAGTCTCAGTGAGGGCAAGCAAATACAAAGAATGCAATAAAAGTTTATGGACTATGAGATAGGAATTCCAGAAGGTATAGCAGAAGAAGTGAACAGGGTCTCAATGAGATGACATGAGTGGAGCAGACCTGAGATGGATGGGGATGAGAAAATGGGAAGCAAGGGTTGGGAATAGTTTGTTCCTAGAGGGTTGGTGATTGAAAAATACCCGTTTCTTTCCCTATCCTTGCCTTATTCAATGAGAAACTGATAAGTAATCAAACTCCTACCACCTTCCAGTTCTTGCGTACCAATAGCACACTGTGGAGACAGTAAGCATTTTTATTTATATGCCATGCTTAGTATCTCCAAGGGGTGCTCATTAGTGCTCCTTAGAAAAGCCTGGGTCAGGGTAAGACATGGTGATGAATAGTTTCTCTCTGGCCATTGTTTGGGATGTGGAACTGGATGACTCCCAACTGATCCTTCTCTTCTTATGTAGCTCACAGGATGGTGAAAAAGTGCTTTGTAAACTTTAAATACCTACATAAATGTGTACTATTGCCTGGGAATGTCACGGTCTTACCAAAAGAGGGAGTTTCTTATTCTCAGATAAAATTACATTCTAAGAAAATGATTAGGATCAAGGCCTAGAGGACTGCATATCATCTAGGTATGAAGACTGGGAATATTGGAGCTAGAATTCCTGTTCCAACTAACTGGATTTATATTTATTTACCTAGAAAAAAAAATTTCCCCCTCTATTAAAATACCAGAGTCAATATGGCACAATGGCCCTCCAACCACAAGTGGATATGAAATATGAACCCCACCTCTGAAGAACTATCCTGTGGGGCCACTGACAAAAGAGAGGCATGGAGAATCTCAGGAAGTTACATGTTGACTCAACCTTGAGATCCTAAACTGTGAAGTTCCCGCTCCTATCCATTTCTCATTCCCATAGGTCACTGTCTGTCTAACAGGGAATAATTTGGGTCCAGAAATTCCTTTCCTATTCCCATCTTGGGGCCTTTGCCCAGAATACCTCCCTGTCCCTGAATTTTCCCAGTGCTACCAGCAGCAAGGAGCTGAGGCTAAATTAAAGGAGAGATTTGGGGGCTGGAGGAAGATAAACATTAGGTGGCTCCCTTCTCCATCTGTCCCTTCTATCCAGTCTACTGGCAGAGGCAGAAGTTGTTGTCTGTCCTTCATTCTCAAAGTGGACCGTGACATTATGGAGGTGATTCCATGCCATGCAAATGATGGAATCCTAATAAAGCTGCCCCCAGCTCCAGTGTCCCAGCTCCTTATGGACATCACTAAACAACAGGTTTGCCCTGATTTGACCACACAATCTGGTTTGAACCATATCATAGGCCCCCAGTCTCAATACAGCCACTGCCTCTGGCTGTCACTGGATTAGAGGTCGTCTGACTCTGAATTTTTGAGGCAATGACTCCCCACAACAAATCATGAAACCATAACACAGGTGACTTGGATTTAAGTGATGGAGGGCTGTGCAAAGTCACCAGCCTCACTTTCTCCTCCAGAGCTTTCTGAGTCCAATGGCAAGATACAGATCAGGAAAACCTTCAAGGCAGAGGTGGAAGATGGATAGATCACAGTGCATAGGAGGTACAAAGCCTGCAGTCAAATACTTACTACAAATCTTATTATACCCAGAGGCTAATTCCTGCAATGGGCATTTCTTGATATCACTCTCTCCCTACCCCCCACACATGGTTACCTTTTATCTCCTCCAATTATAACTAGTTTACCAGTAAAGGGGAAGGAGATCCTAGTATATGGAAGCTGAGAGTCTAGGATCAAATGCTGGACCTGCCACTTACTTTTGGCACAACACAAGTATCTAACCCTTAGTCAATGGTAAAATGTGTGGGTTTGGGATACACTAACCTCTAAGGTCCCTTTTGGTTCAAAATCTTTGAATCTATTTTGTCTTCCTCAAGCAAAACTGAAACTCTAAGAGGGTAGCAACTCACTTTTTCTTTTTTGCATCTCTAGCACCTAGAATGGTATCTCAAGGTTAAATGGATACTCATTTTACCAGTCAGGCGACTGAGGCTCAGGAAGGTGAGTACACAGCTGGTAGGTGATGTAAATAGGAGAGAAATTTCCATCCCCTGGGTGGGCCTTCAGTAAGCAGACCACCATTAGATCCCTTCCTTTTCCTCATCTTTAGGAAAGGCTCAGGAGCAGGTGCCATTGGGCTTCCCCCTTCCAGCCTCCAGGTGATACCACAGGATACAAAGGGGACTAAATAGGAAGTCAGTGTCAGTGGCACAAAAATGAAATCTAAGCTGAGCCCAAGAAATAAGGTGGGGCCCCAGGCAGTTTCAAAACACAGGACTTGGGTCTAGCATCCTGGTGCCCCTCCTCCCAGCGAGGGCACCTGGATTGGTAGAGGCAGACTTAGAAACCAAAGGGCAGAAAAATCAAACCTCATATTAAAGAAATGTAAACAGATGAAAGTAAACAATCCCAAATTCAGCCCAGGTCCTACAGAAGGCTAATCTCCCACCATTCCCCAAGAGAGAAAAGAGAGGGGGAAACTGCATTAATATCCTTCCCTAGGGTTCTTTGTCTTGTGGTTCATTCTCCATTTTGGTAAAGGTAATCTTCAGTTATGGTTAGTTCCTCCTGTATGACATGACAGGAGGGATATAGACCCATTCTGCTGCAGGGTCATCCTACAGTGTCTCTTGTTCCTTCTAAGGTTGATTGCACTGAGATTCAGTTACTTCTCAGGTTTGGGGTCACCCATTTCCCAAAACCTAGAAAGGATAAAGACTTGCCTTGCCTTGTCCCATACAATCCCATCTTAAATGCTCTTTTACATACAGACCAAACTAAGAGTCATCCATGGCCAGGAGAAAGAACTAAAGAGGCTGACAAAATGAGGATATGATGTTAGCGGAAACCCTGGTACCTGTCTCTCCTTCTGAGTTTCGCTTAGTGAAAGAAGAAGGGAAAGGTGGGAAAAAGAACTAGCTGTCTGAGGAACATAAAGGAGAAGTACTAAAATCTGGCATGTACCGCTAGAGAACGGGAAGCTGATTCTAGCTTTGATCTTGTCTCTATACTTATTTACTACAGATCCAGCAAATTCCAAGTTTTCAAATAAGAATCAACAACAAATTACAAGAGCCCAATGCTATCTTTAGTACTAAATGTAGTTTTTCAATTGAGATTAAAAAACTATTAAAAGTTTCTGAAATGTAAAGTCCTCCATTTTGCTCTTCAGAACCATTTAGACTAAAATGGGGTCTTCCATATTTGTTCAAGCATTTGTTTCTCTAGAAGAACAAATTACAAAGGAATCTGAGATTACAACCAGATATCAGAACAAATATATCTTCAAAGCATATGCATATTTTGGAGAAAGAAATAAAAATGAAGAACCAGGCCACTGAATTTTTGATGAGATGAATTTACTTTTCATTTCCTTCAAGACCTAAAGGTCATTAGAACTTGAACAAATGTGCTTCTACACAATTTTTGTGATAAGGCATGCTACCCCCAGTTGCTCTAATTGAGAATCCCAACAAAGGAGAGATGAAAGAGATGAGAGGAAAAGCAGCAGATCAAATATGGCAGCAGTAACTAATATTTAGTAAATACTAAAAGTAAGTATCTAAGACTCCAATGCAGGTTCTGAACAGAGGCTTAGTTTTGTTTAAAATACTGTCTATAGGGTACTGCCATATTTGGAAAAAAGAAACATATTACTATGGGGAGAATGGAAAAAATAGTAGAATAGGATGGACTTGTGAACTATTCATTTTATCTCAAACTTCTCAGAAGCATAAAAAATTCAATATTTAAACTGTAATTTTCTAGCCCCATTGACTTTTTAAAAAGTCTTCCTTCACGTCTAAATACTTCTTTTTCTACTTCCATTCTTCCTCTTTTCTGTCCTTTGCTTCCAAGAAACTCCCTTGCCTTCATGTCTCCCCTAGAAAAATAATTCTATCTTTATCTATAAAATTATGAGGTGGGATTTAGATGACCCTTAAGATTCTTTCCAGAGAGGGAGGAGCCAAGATGGCAGAGTAGAAAGACTCACATATGCCAGCTCTGAACCCACAACCCATAAATTTCCTGTAAAAAGAACTCCCCACCAATTCTGGAGCAGAGGAAGCCATGTAGCAATAGAGTGGAGGAGACTTCCATTCCAGAGAGCCCTGAAAAACCAGCACCAAAGGTCCGTCGCACAGCGGACAGTGGAGCCTAGCCCTGCCCTGGCTGCGCTGCCCTGAGAGGAGCAGACCCGAGCAGGCTTCAGGGACAGAACCTCTGGCGGCTGCGAAGGTCCCTCCACCCACAGGCGCTACAGGTCAGTGAAAGAGACTTCTGGGCTGGCCGAGAGGGGAGCGGGGTGTCTCCATAATTCAGGCCCCCTCGGGAGGCAGTGGCAGAGGCAGCGGTGGCCAGGAGCTCCCGGAGCAGACTGGACCTCAGATCCATTATTGAAGGTCTCTGCATAAACTCCCTGAGGGAACTGAGCCTGGGAGGTGGCCCTGCCACCACTTGAGCAACAGAACTTAAGTTCACACTGAATAGCAGCTGCGCCTGCCACTGAAAGCCCTGAGGCTGGGGAGCAGCATTTGAATCTCAGACCCCAAGCACTAGCTGGGTGGATCTAGGCGGGGGTGGAGAGGAATCTCAGAAGTCAAGTAACTGTCTGGGAAAATGCCCAGAAAAAGGACAAAAAAAATAAGACCATAGGTTACTTTCTTGGTGAACAGATGTTTCCTCCTTTCCTTTCTGATGAGGAAGAACAATGCTTACCAGCAGGGAAAGACATAAAAGCCAAGGCCTCTGTATCCCAAACATCCAAAATAAATATTCAGTGGGCTCAGGCCATGGAAGACCTCAAAAAGGATTTTGAGGGGGCGGAGCCAAGATGGCGGAGTAGAAGGACGCACGTTTACGAGCTCTGAAACCAAAAGCCCATAGAATTAATGTAAAAAGAGTCCCCCATAACTTCTGGGTCAATACAAGGTGTGCAGAAGCAGAGTGGAAGAGATTTCCATTCCAGGGAGCCCTGGAGACCTGTCCCCAGGGTCCGGCACGCCCCGGAAAGTGGACCCCACCCCCAGCGCTGCCCTGGCCGCGGCCCCAGAGAAGCTGATCTGAGCAGGCTTCAGAGACGGAAGCTCCGGCAGCCGGGAAAGTCCCTCCGCCCACAGAAGCTACAGGTCAGTGACAAAGAAGGCCGGGCTGGAGGAGAGGGGAAGCACAGCGTCTCCGTGACTTGGGGCCCCTCGGGAGGAAGCAGCAGCAGCAGAGACGGGGGCAGGAAGCGGCAGAGGCAGAGGTGTGGGCAGCGGCTGAGGCGGCAGTGGCCCAGGACTCAGGAATCCCCCAACAGCAGGCAGGATCTTCATTATGGAAGATTCCCACATAAAACCTGATGGAGCTGAGCCTGGGAGATGGCCCTGCTCCCACCCCGCTCTATTACTGAAGGCTTCTGCTCAAACCCCCCAAGGGAACTGAGATTGGGAGGCGGGGCCCCCCACCCAGCCGCCACCCGCTCCATTCCTGAAAGTCTCTGCATAAAGCCCCTGAGGGATCAGAGTCTGGGAGGTGGCCCTGCCCCCACCACAGCACCTGAACTAAAGCTCACTGATTGACAGCCGGCAGGAGGAAAGCCCATTTAAATCTCAGAGGCCAAGCACTAGCTGGGCAGATCCAGGTGGGGGTGGAAAGGAATCTCAGAAGTCAAGTAATTGGCTGGGAAAATGCCTAGAAAAGGGAAGAAAAATAAGACTTTAGAGAGTTTTTTCCAACAAATGCAAATGATCCCGACCTTCGGATCTGATGATGAGGACGTATCCTTGCCATCAGGGAAAGACGTGGAGGGCGGGGCCTCAGTACCCCAGACACCCCAGGGGGGTGGCGGGTGGGCTCAGGCCTTGGAAGAGCTCAAAAAGGATTTTGAAAAGTAAGTTAGACAGGTGGAGGAAAAACTGGGAAGAGAAATGAGAGAGATGCAAGAAAAGTATGAAAAACGGGTCAATACCTTGGTAAAGGAGACCCAAAAAAATGCTGAGGAAATTAACACCTTGAAAAATAGGCTCACTCAATTGGCAAAGGAGGTTCAAAAAAGCCAATGAGGAGAAGAATGCTTTCAAAAGCAGAATGAGCCAAATGGAAAACGAGGCTCAAAAGCTCACTGAATTTAATAGTTCTCTCAAAATTAAAATGGAACAGATGGAGTCTAATGACTTTATGAGAAACCAAGAAATCACCAAACAAAACCAAAAGAATGAAAAAATGGAAGAGAATGTGAAATATCTTATGGGAAAAACAACTGGAGAGACAATTTAAAAATTATGGGACTACCTGAAAGTCATGATCAAAAAAAGAGCCTAGACATCATCTTCCATAAAATTATCAAGGAAAACTGCCCTGTTATTCTAGAACCAGAGGGCAAAATAAGTATTGAAAGAATCCATCGATCACCACCTGAAAGAGATCCAAAAAGAGAAACTCCTAGGAACATTGTGGCCAAATTCCAGAACTCCCAGGTGAAGGAGAAAATCTTGCAAGCAGCTAGAAAGAAACAATTCCAGTACTGTGGAAATACAATCAGGATAACCCAAGATCTAGCAGCTTCTACATTAAGGGATCGAAGCGCGTGGAATAGGATATTCCAGAAGGCAAAGGAACTAGGACTCAAACCAAGAATCACCTACCCAGCTAAACTGAGTATAACACTTCAAGGGAAAATATGGTCTTTCAATGAAACAGAGGACTTTCAATCATTCTTAATGAAAAAACCAGAGCTGAAAAGAAAATTTGACTTTCAAACACAAGAATGAGAAGAAGCATGAAAAAGGAAACAGCAAAGAGAAGTCTTAAGGGACTTACCAGAAGTGAACTGTTTACATTCATACAGGGAAAGACAATATTTCTAACTCTTAAAACTTTTCAGTATCTGGGTAGTTGGTGGGACCACACACACACAAGTACACGCATGCACACACATACACACATGCACACACATACAGAGATAGAGAGCACAGATTGAACTGAATAGGATGGGACCATACCTTAAAAGAAACTAAGGTAAATGGTGAGAGAGAAATGTAGGGGGAGGAAAGAGAGGGAAAGGGAAGGGGGTAAGTATATGTCATTTAAGAGGCAGGTAGGAGTTTTTCTTAGTGGAGGGAAAAAGAGGAGAGCTGAGAAAAAAAAAAACAAACAAGAAGTTTACCCTCATCACATTTGACTAAACGAAGGAGTGAAATGCACACTCATTTTGGTATGAAAACCTATCTTACAGTATAAGAAAGTGGGGGAGAAGGAGATATTGTAGGGGAGGGGATGGTGGAGGGGAGGGCAAAAGGAGGAGGGAGCAATTTGAAGTCAACACTTGGGGAAGGACAGGATCAAGAGACAGAAGAGAAACAATGAGGGGCAGGTTAGGAGGGATGGTAATCCAGTTAGTCTTACACAACACGACTATCAGGGAGGTCATTTGCAAAACTACACAGATAGGGCCTATATTGAATTGCCTGCCTTCCCAAAGGGAATGGGTGGGGAGGGAGGGATGGGGAGAATTTGGAACTCAAAGTTTTAGGAACAACTGTTTAATATTGTTGTTGTAACTAGGAAAGAAGACATACAGTTAATGAGGAATAGAAAGTCATCTGGCCCTACAGGAGAAAAGAGAAGATGGAGACAAGAGAAGGGAGGGATGACAGAAGAGAAGGCAGATTGGAGATAGGGAAAATTAGATTGCTTGGGGTATTGGGGTGGGGGGAGGGGATAAAAGGGGAGAAAATTTGGAACCCCAAAATTTGTGAAAATGAATGTAAAAAATTAAATATATAAATAAATAAAATTAAAAAAAAAAGGATTTTGAAAATCAAGTTAGACGTGGAGAAAAAACTGGGAAGAGAAATGAGAGAGATGCAAGAAAAGCATGAAAAATGGGTCACTACCTTGCTAAAGGAGACCCAAACTATGCTGAAGAAAAATAACACCTTGAAAAATAGGCTCACTCAATTGGCAAAAGAGGCTCAAAAAGCCAATGAGGAGAAGGATGCTTTAAAAAGTAGAAAATTAGCCAAATGGAAAAAGAGGTTCAAAAGCTCACTGAAGAAAATAGTTTTCTCAAAATCAGAATGGAACAGATGGAGTTTAATGACTTTCTGAGAAACCAAGAAATCACCAAACAAAACCAAAAGAATGAAAAAATGGAAGATAATGTGAAATATCTCATGGGAAAAACAACTGACCTGGAAAATAGATGCAGGAGGGACAATTTAAAAATTATGGGACTACCTGAAAGCCATGATCAAAAAAAGGGCCTAGACATCATCTTTCATGAAATTATCAAGGAAAACTGCCCTGATATTCTAGAACCAGAGGGCAAAATAAATATTCAAGGAATCCACCTATCACCTCCTGAAAGAGATCCAAAAAGAGAAACTCCTAGGAACATTGTGGCCAAATTCTAGAATTCCCAGGTCAAGGAGAAAATATTGCAAGCATCTAGAAAGAAACAATTCCAGTATTGTGGAAATAAAATCAGGATAACACAAGATCTAGCAGCTTCTACATTAAGGGATTGAAGGACGTGGAATAGGATATTCCAGAAGTCAAAGGAACCAGGAATAAAACCAAGAATCACCTACTCAGAAAAACTGAGTATAATACTTCAAGGGAAAATATGGTCTTTCAATGAAATAGAGGAGTCTCAAGCATTCTTGATGAAAAGACCAGAGCTGAAAAGAAAATATGACTTTCAAACACAAGAATGAGAAGAAGCATGAAAAAGTAAACAGCAAAGAGAAGTCATAAGGGACTTACCAAAGGTGAACTGCTTACATTCCTACATGGAAAGACAATATTTGTAACTCTTAAAACTTTTCAGTATCTAGGTAGTTAGTGGGACTACACACACACATACACACATACACACACACATGTACACGTTTGAGTGCACACACACACACATGCACGCACACAGAGACAGAGAGCACAGAGTGAATTGAATAGGATGGGATCATATCTTAAAAGAAATTAAGGTAAAGGGTGAGAGAGAAATGTAGTGGGAGGAGAGAGGGTGAAATGGAATGGGGTAAACTATCTCTCATCCAAGAGGCAAGCAGGAGACTTTTTAGTGGAGGGAAAAAGAGGAGAGCTGAGAAAAAAAACATGAAGTTTACTCTCATCACATTTGACTAAAGGAAGGAATAAAATGCACACTCATTTTGGTATGAAAACCTATCTTACCATACAGGAAAGTGGGGGAGGAGATAAGCAGGGTGGGGGGGATGAAGGAAGGGAGGGCAATGGGAGGAGGGAGCAATTTGAAGTCAACACTTGGGGAGGGACAGGATCAAAAGACAGAATAGAAGCAATGGGGACCAGGATAGGATGGATGGAAAGATAGTCTTACACAACATGACTATTATGGAAGTCATTAGCAAAACTACACAGATATGGCCTATATTGAATTACCTGCCTTCCCAAAGGGAGTGCGAGAATTTGGAACTCAAAGTTTTAGGAACAACTGTTTAGTATTGTTCTTGCTACTAGGAAATAAGAAATACAGGTAATGGGGAATAGAAAGTCATCTGGCCCTACAGGACAAAAGAGAAGATGGGGACAAGAGAAGGGAGGGATGATAGAAGAGAGGGCAGATTGGGGACAGGGGAAATTCGAATGCTTGGTGTATTGGGTTGGGGTGAGGGGCAAATGGGGAGAAAATTTGGAACCCAAAATTTTGTGAAAATGAATGTAAAAAGTTAAATAAATAAATTTATATTAAAAAAGTGCCAGTGCTCAAACAGTATGAATACATAAGTAGAATACCCTCCAGGTCAAGAAAAGGCCTAAGGGCCCTGTATTTATCAGGGATATTAACTCTAAAAAGCTATTTAGTTTTTATTTCAGCCTAAGGTTGGGATTTGAAATCAGGTCCTCGGTTTCCAAACCCAGTGTTCTTTCCACTACATTCTCCAAGCTTTGGTAATATAATCAGTCTAGCACTCTCAAGAGAATGCCTCTTAGAATGCTTACTGGCCTTCAATGACTTTTTTCTCTTTCAAGGCTACCTTTGATATAGACTCAACCTTATTTCACATGTATTTAAAAAAAAAAAAGAAAAAAGGAAGGGACAGGAAGGAGAGAGGTCCCCACAAAGTGTCATGCCCTGGGCTCTACAGATTGCTTTGAATTACTCCTGGGGCACAACTTAACACAAAGAACCGAAAACACAAAAATCCTTCTCAATGAAAAATACTACAAAATTGTGGTGAAAAGACAGCTCACTGGATTCAAACTTTTTTGAGTTCATAGGGTAAGGTTTTGGAATAAATGATTAACTGCTTCTTAGGTGGCAGCAAAGAGCTGATGACTCCATTCAGCAGTTCAGTTACCACCGAGCAAGTTTAGGCAAATATTTGTTGGCCCTTTGCCCAGTCATTAGAAGGCATACAACTACTCTTTGATACATGTTTTAAACTGTAGACAAACAGCAACTAAAATATATTATTTTCAGTGGTTAAATGCCCTTGAGTAAACATTCCTCTGTAATTTCCAATGGCTGGATTTGAAAAATATTGGCATTCTTACACCACTACAACATAAGGAAAGATAAATAGTCTGCTACTCATTACGGTCAAAAGTAAGTAAGAAATGCTTCTCCTGCACTGGCAGATTTTTCCAAAATTATCTGACCTAATGTCTTATAGGGTAAGTTTTCTTAGCATTAAACAATGTTCTCATTGTGATAGATCCAGACAAGAGTAGGGTGGAAAGTTCCATTTTGGTCCTCTAAACTTCAGGTTTTTTATCCTATTAAATACAGGAACAGCCTATTTAAGGTCAGGTTTCTGATGGTTTCAAGCTTTGAATCTGGAAATAAGTAAAAGGACAAGGCTTTAAGAGAGGTAGCAAAAAGCTTACGTATTTTAAAAGTCTTTAGGTTCTCACCCGGGTCTCACAGGTTATGATTTCATGTGTATTTCTAACAAGCTTGATGATTTTGCTTTCCTAGAAACAAATGATTGGAACCAAAGGTAAAAGGAAATATGGATGCTATTGGAAACAGATATACTCAACGAGAAAGGGAGCCAGAATGAGCAAAAGTTTGGGACCATTTAGTATATAAGTAAGAGGTCTTTTGCCCTATGCATGCACCATGGTATCTGCTGAGGGTAACAATATATTATGGCATCATAAAATGATGGATACATTATTTTATTATGCAATTTTATAAAGCAATAAACCATGGCCATCATGGAATTAGATTCTGCCTGTTCTATTTCAGATAGCAAGGAATTGAAAATTTAATAAAAATTGGTGGTACCAAAAAAGCTTTACATTGTGTTAACTATCTGAAAAATCCACTTATATGTAATAGCACCTTCTCTGACAGTGCCAGATAAATGAGGGGTTATATAGCAAATTATTTTTAAAAACAAATTATTCTATCAGGAGAAATGTATCCAGTTGTTTTATTTTTGGAGAAAACTAAATTCTAGCAAGATAAGCAAATATTATATGATCATGTGGAACAGACCGAATATCAAATAAAGAAACCTAAGATTCAAAGTTAGCATATTTATGAAAAATTGTTTTTAAATATTTAAGTTTAGATTTGCCTACCAAAATTACTTTTCTAAAATAAATACTGAAGTGATATATTACTCATTTGATTAAATTTCTATTTTATTCACTTGCAAAAGTGAATAATAATCTTTAGCCAAGAGCATGAACATGCTAAGCTCATACACAACTAAACAACAATTCCTTTGTCTCAATATTATTTTAAAAAGAAAGTTGGAACAAGAGGAACAGAGAAAAAAACACTTCACTTAGTTTACTACCCATATACTCTACACATTTGCATATTGAAATCCAAGACTATAAGTATTACTGCCTCTCCTGTGAATTACTGGTTTCTCCTACTCCAGTTATTATTGGGTCATATCTAGTTGAGCAGATCTAGTGAGCAGTTTGTTCCCTTCCTCTCCACTCACTTCTCACTTTTACTACTAAAACTAAGTCTCTTCAGAATCATATTCTGTCCATTATCTGGTACTGGCTCTGCAGCCAGAGGACCTGGGATCAGTCCTGCTTGTGTGACACTGGGCAAGTCCCTTAACTTTCCACTTCATTTTACATCTGTAAAATAAGGCAGTTGGACCTGATGATCTCTTAGATTCCTTCTAGCTCTGGATCTATGATCCTGTGTCCTATCAACTGGGAAGGGGTGCCTACAATCATTCTACAAAGGAAATTGCCATCTTGTCTACCCAAATTGCCATCTTTTCTACCCATGTATACTGATTAATATGTACCTGAACGCTTTATGGAAAGGTAGCTTTTCCCAAAATAGTATATTATTTCCAGGTCTGTTACCAGAAGTTGTGTCTTAAACAATTTAAAAAGCTTATGCTAAAGAACTGTAACTGCTAGGGGCACAGCCAAAATAGGGAAGTAGAAAGACGCATATACACTAGCTCTTCCCCCACAGTCCATAAAATACCTGTAAAGAAAGACTCTCAACAAATTCTAGAGCAGCAGAAGCCACAGAACAATGGGGTGGAGATTTCCAGCCCAGGACAGAAAAGGTCTGTTGCACTGGATGGAGCAGAGCCCAGCCCAGCCTTGGCTATGTGGCTCGGCACTGGTGTGGTTCTGCACTGGGAGGAGGACCTGAGCAAGCCTCAGGGGTGGAATCTGCAGCCCTAGTGGCTTGCAGATCCCTTGACCCACAGGCTCCAAAGGTCAGTAAGAGGGTTTTTAAGCTGGGCGAGAAGGGAGCAGGGTCTTCCCATAGCTCCGGCCTCAGGTGGCAACAGCAGAAGTCCCATCCAACCACAGCATCCCCCACAACAGCCGGCATCCATTGTTGGATTGTAAAACCCCTGGGAGCACTAGCAGCTGATCCTTGCCTCAGCCCTGTGTGGAGGCCCTGCCCCCACCAAAAGCCCCTGAGGGAATTGAGCAGCTTATCTGAATCTCAGACCCCAGTGATGGCTTGGTGGAACTGAAGTCCAGGTGGTTGTGGAGAGGAAACTCCAAAAGTTTCTTGTTGCTCCCACATCAGTGTACATGCTTGATTGTGCCACCTTGGAGGAACTGAGATCTTACAGATCCCCAGAGTATATCCTACTCTTAAGAAAGGACCCACAAATCAAGTAACTGGTTGGTAAAATGCCCAAAAAAAAGGAACAAAAAATGACTATAGAAAGTTACTTTATTGGTGAACAGATATCTTCTCCCACCCTTTCAGATGAGGAAGAACAATCCTTACCACCAGGAAAAAACATAAAAGTCAAGGCTTCTGTATCCCAAACATCCAAAATAAATATTCAATGGGTTCAAGCCATGGAAGAACTCAAAAAGGATTTTGAAAATCAAGTTAGAGAGGTGGGGGAAAACTGGGAAGAGAAATGAGGGAGATGCAAGAAAAGCATGAAAAGCAGGTCAACACCTTGCTAAAGGAGACCCAAAAAATGCTGAAGAAAATAACACCTTGAAAAATAGGCTAACTCAATTGGCAAAAGAGGTTCAAAAAGCCAATGAGGAGAAGAAGGCTTTAAAAAGCAGAATTAGCCAAATGGAAAAGGAGGTTCAAAAGTTCACTGAAGAAAATAGTTAATTAGAATGGAACAGATGGAGGCTAATGACTTTATGGAAACCAAGAAATCACAAAACAAAACCAAAAGAATGAAAAAAATGGAAGAGAATGTGAAATATCTCATGGGAAAAACAACTGACCTGGAAAATAGATGCAGGAGAGACAATTTAAAAATTATGGGACTACCTGAAAGCCATGATCAAAAAAGAGCCTAGACATCATCTTTCATGAAATTATCAAGGAAAATTGCCCTGATATTCTAGAACCAGAGGGCAAAATAAATATGGAAAGAATCCACCAATCATCTCCTGAAAGAGACCCGAAAAGAGAAACTGCTAGGAATGTTGCAGTCAAATTCTAGAGTTCCCAGGTCAAGGAAAAAATAGTACAAGCAGCTAGAAAGAAACAATTTGAGTATTGTGGAAATACAATCAGGATAACACAAGATCTAGCAGCTTCTACATTAAGGGATCGAAGGGTGTGGAAGTAGGACTAAAACCAAGAATCACCTACCTAGCAAAACTGAGTATAATACTTCAGGGGAAAAAATGGTCTTTCAATGAAATAGAGGACTTTCTACATGGAAAGACAATATTTGTAACTCTTGAAACTTTTTCAGTATATGGGTAGTTGGTGGGATTATACACACACACAAACACACATACATATAGAGACAGACAGTACAGGGTGAGTTGAATAGGAAGGGATCATATCTAAACAAATAAAATTAAGGGATGAGAGAGGAATATATTGGGAGGAGAAAGGGATAAATGGAATGGGGCAAATTATCTCTCATAAAAGAGGCAAGAAAAAGACTTTTCAATGGAGGGGAAAAGAGTGGATGTGAGAAGGAAAATGTGAAGCTTACTCTCATCACATTTCACTCAAGGAAGGAATAAAATGCACCCTTATTTTGGTATGAAAACCTATCTTACAATACAGGAAAGTGGAGGAGAAAGGGATAAGCAGGGTAGGGGGGACGATGGAAGGGAGGGCAATGGGAGGAGGGAGCAATTAGAAGTTAACACTCTTGGGGAGGAACAAGGTCAAAAGAGAGAATAGAAGAAATGGGGGGCAGGATAGAATGGAGGGAAATATAGTTAGTCTTATATAACATGACTATTGTGGAAGTCATTTGAAAAACTACACAGATATGGCCCATATTGAATTGTTTGCCTTCCCAATGGAGATGGGTAGGGAGGGAGGAAGGAGGAGAAGGTGGAACTCAAAGTTTTAGGAACAACTGTTGAATATTGTTCTTGCATACAGCTGGGAAACAAGAAATAAAGGTAATGGGGTACAGAAATTTATCTTGCCCTACAGGACAAAAGAGAAGATGGAGATAAAGGAAGGGAGGGATGTTAGAAGGGAGGGCAGATTGGTGGTAGGGGTAATTAGAATGCTTGGCGTTGTGGGGTAGGGGGAGGGGAGAAAATTTGGAAATCAAAATTTTGTGGAAATGAATGTTGAAAACTTAAAATAAATAAATTTAAAAAAAAAGAATTGTAACTGTTTTATAGCTCTCCAACGAATGAGAAATTCTCTGAAAGCTAATGAGCAAATTATAGTATATGACTGGGATGGAACAAATGATGAGCCTGATGATCTTAGAAGAACATGGACAGACTTGCATGAAATAATGATGAGCAAAATGTGTACAACCAAAAGAGCTCTGTATATAGTAGCAGCAATATTGTTTTAAGAACAACTTTGAAGAAATAAATAATTTTGAGTATTATATATATTCAAATTAACTACAAAGGACTTTGAAGGGATATGCTGTTTCCAGAGAAAGAACTGCAAAACAGAAGTATGTATTATGATTTTACATATTTATATACGTATGTAGGATGTATGTGTATATGTGTGTATGTATATATAAATATATGTATACACACATATGTTTGTATCTAATGGTAGCCATCTTTAGAGTCGGAGGTAGGGAAAAAAAGGAAAAAAATTACATGATAATTTTATCATACATTTAAAAGGAATAACAAGTTATACATAATAGATTTGCAGTTTCATGTGCAATTCATCTTTTATTTGTATTTATATTATTTTATGGAAATACTTGTTTTACTCTATAAATTGAAAATAAATAAAAATAAAAAATAGAAGGCTAATGTAATAAGCCTACTCATTTCTATAGAATCTTTGGTTGGTTACTAAACAGCTTCTCCTTTTAATTCACAATCAACTTAAAAAACAAAGAGAAAATGAAGAGAAGAAATTCTCGGTTAGTCTGACTTTTAAAAATGTTTTTCAATGGAAGACTATCATCACCATCAATAACAGACATTTACTGAATGCCTGGAAATAGTGGTTTTGTGGTGCTATGATGGCATTGAGTTATGATCATGCATTAATGAATATGAAACAGCATTGTTTGGGGAGAATCTGAGGCTCAGTATATCTGCATCTTTCTTTGTTCTACAGTATAAAGGACAAAATTAAATTGATCATTTGCACTGTTTCCAATCTACCTTTTTGCCATTTCACATTAATTCCACTTAGATACTCTGCATTCCAATCCAACAACTATCAGTTGTCCTTTGATGCTCTAATATCTTCTTCACCTTGCCTGTAACATACTTCTTTCTCATATCTTTGAGAATACTTTTCTTCCTACAAGCCTCCCCTCAAAGAATTATAGATTTGAGAGCTGAAAAAGCTCAGTGATCAGCTATTCTAACTTCTTTCATTGTACAGATGAGGAAACTGAGGTTAAATAATTTGGTAAACGTCACACTCCTCCTAAATGACAGAGCTGGGATGCAAAAACAGATCCTTTTGACACTAAGTTCAGTTCTACATCCACTCTCATTCTGACACCTCCATCAATCGTTGTGCCAGGAAGACTTCCCTGATCCCTCCAGCTAAAAATGTGCTTTCCCTCCTTCTGCATCTCTAAAGGGCCTTCTCCAGATATTTCCTAATAATCCTCTATTACCTACAGCCTGATATCATGGTAATACTACAACCTGCCTATCTATCCTCTGTTAGAATGTGAGCTCTGACATTTATATTTTTCATCTTTTTATGCCTCATGCTTAGCAGAGGGCCATGCACAGGACTAGGTGATTACTAAAGGTCAGTGGACTGAATAAGTAGCATTCCAATTAACAACTTAAAACTGCCATTTCTTAATAGAAAAAAAGTTTCTGTCTTTGTGTGTGATCATTACCCGACTCAATCATTTGTTTTTTCCCTCTTCAATTTTAATTCTGGTCTTCTAAGTACTATTGTTTCTCTTCTGGTGATAGTATTCTATGAGATAAAATAAATTTTGCTCTTGCAACTATTTTACTTTGAATTAGATTTGTAAAATTAAGAAAAACAATTTAAAAACTAGCAACACATATTAGAAAGAAATACTTACCAAGTGTTCGAAATGGTCTCTTATTTGGTTGATGGGAGAAGAAACCAGGCTTCAAAGCATTTGAAATCACAATATCAAAAATATCTGTAAACTCATTCCTATATGACAATGAAAAGGAGTGAAATTTCCAATGAATGTGTTGTAAATAACTGCATGAAGTTCATAAACTTAAAAAAAACAACAACCCTGAACCTTTATTATTTGTCCAATGTAACACTGTTTCTTAAACTTAACAAAGGGAGGAGAGTGACAGTGGCAACTACAAGCAAACAGACCATAGAGATCACTTGACAACACTAACGTACTATGAAAAGAGAAACATCTTCTTTCTTTCTCTCCATGAAATCCTATGCAGTGACAACTACTGGATAACACACAGCATTTCATTGCTTACCAAGCATTTCTCTGACAGCAACCCCTTGAAGTATAATCAGTCTCACCTTACAAAGAGGAAATTGAGCAAATGGCTCACCCAAGATGACCTGAGCAGTAAATGACGATACTATTCCTGCTATACCAATATCTTATTCAAAGATGATCAGAGGAATTTCAACATGAGGAATTCAGTATAATCCAACAAGCATTTATTAAGCATTAATAAATGAGCTAGGTACAAGGGACACAAAGACAAACAAAAACAATTGCCCTTAAGAATCTTGCATCATGTAAAAATGTGAACAGGGGCTACTGGGAAGTAGAAAGGCTTTCAAAGACCATGTTAAAAAGAAAAAAAAAGACCAAACAAATGGACACCTTAAGAAACCACAGAATAATGTCTTAAAATAACCAACTAACTGATCATTGCACAACTATTTATTAGACACCTGTTGCTGTGGGAGGCATTGTAAAATTCCAATAAACTATAAGGTACTACATTAGTACAGTTAAATTAGCCGAGATAGCCTGTGCTGCCTATCAGTTTGATGAGGCTGAGGTCTGAGTATGGATATTCAAGTTGGGAAACCTCTGGCTCTTTTCTGCTGTAACGGACATTCGAGAACCAAGATCTAATAATAATAGTCAAAAGTTTAAGAGAGAATGTTATGTTGCTTGCATTCTCCATCGTTGAGAGGGGACCTGGAAGAATCTTAAAAAACAAAACCCCAAAACACTACAAATAATAAATAAATAAAATACTAAATTAAAATAAATAGAAATACTAAATATCAAAATAAAACAACACTAAAATAAAAATAAATGGAAATAAAAAGGCAGAATGTTACCAATCTGCTCTTCTTTTCCTTGCTTTCTGTCTTTCTAGATTTATGATTTCACTGCTGTTCAATGAATTTGGAGAAATTTCCCCTGTCAATGCAGGTAAAACTAAACAACTTTCTCTGCTTCCTGCTTCTATGTATTTGTAGTATTCCTACCAATTCCAGTTCCTTTCTTAGTTTCATTCTACTCCTGTCCTATTATCTAATTCCTATTATGCCTCCACTTTCACTGCTTCTGTTATCATTTATGTGGGCATGCTGCTCTGTTGCTTAAGAAGCAAGGTATCACAGATGGAAAATTTAGGGAACTTGCAAGAATGGGAGCACATAAAGAACACAGGCCCTACGACATTTCAAAATTGAAAATTCTAGACTGTATTATTAAAGAGATGGCATATAAACACGTAGAAAGGGAGTGGTGATCATAAAGGATAGGTCATCCCATTTGTTCCTCTTTGGATAGGGTTTCTAGACTGTCTGGGGAGAGTTGTAAAACAAAGCACGTTTAGAAAAGTATTTGACAAAAGGTGGAATAACACGGTTTAGATGCTGGTAATTAGGTGGAATCAGAAATGGTCGAATAAACAAACCCTACTGGCTAACATCTAGGTGAAAGTATGCCTCTAGTGAATTGCCCCCAGGCTTTCCTCTGGCCTTGTACTGTTAAGACATTTTCCCTATGGTTGGAGAGGCTGAAGCCAGTGAATTGCTTGAGTCTGGAAGTTCTGAGTTGCAATAGGATTAAAACTGATCAGGTGTCCACACTAAGTCCAGCACAATCCAAAGTAGAGGGCTACCATACTGCCTCAAAAGGGGCAAATCGACCTGTGTTAGGAAAAGCTTCCTGCCAGCGTAGCAGATGTAGGAAGACCCAGTATCACATTATGTATGTATGCATACATGTATGTAAGTGTATGTAAGCACAGGTATGCACATATATTATGCATTTTTGCATACAGATATATACTCTACCCATTTTTTCCCACCTTTGTGATTTATATTAAGGAATTGGTGTTAAACTGATCAAATCTGCAAATGATATGAAAATGAAAAACATAGTTAAAACGTTCAATGTCAGATCAGAAAGCAGAAAGATCATGAAGAAAGAAGAAGGGATTGCATCTAAAACTATTAAATTGAATAGGGATAAATGTATAATTTTATACTTAGATTCAAATAATCAACTTTATAAGTACAGACTTGAATAGAAACCATTTAAGAGTCTTAGTAGATACAAGCTAAATATGACTGAGTAGTGTTACATGGTTCAAAATGGTGGAAAAGCTAATTAAGACAAACTATAGGAAGAGAGAAGTTAACGATCCAGTTGGAAAGCACCTTGGTCAGAACGTATTTAGATTACTGTATCCAATTCTGGATGCCACATTCTAAGTAGGACAATGGTACAGCACATTCAGGAGGGAGACAAGAGGGATAAAAATGATAATATTATGTTACAGGAGGATCAATTAGAAGAACTAGGGATATTTAGACCAGTGAAGAGAAAGACCTATAGGGACATGATCACTAGATACATTTTTTGAAAGGATATCGTAAAGAAGGAGGGGCTAGATTTGTTCTTCATGACTTCCAAGAGAAATAACAGGAAGATAAATGAGTAAAAGTTACAGAAAGGAAGCGTTATGCTTGATATAAGAAATAAGACTTATGACAATCAGAACTGTAGAAAAATGGCTGTAGGTTTTCAAATGGAGGCCACATGACCCCCTGTTGTTAATGTTGGATTTGCGGTCAGATACAGGCTATACTACATGCTACTGAAGGTTTTTTTTTTTTTTTTAACAATGGGATAATGTACAAATGAAGGAAGATGTGATGTACTCACCCAATTACGTACTCACAGAGAAGTCTGCAATAGTCACTGTGTGAATTGGTCATTATAAAGAGAACCTTTCCAGCACTCTTCAGCTGATAAAGCCACTTTTTAACAGATTCTGGACAAATTAACAAATATTTTCCTGGATCACTTTTGACTTCTGGGAAATACATTCCAGAGTTTTCTAAAACAAACAAACAAAGTTGCAAACTGCAATTAAATTTTTGTGGTTATCTTAAAAAAACCCTCAGTCATGCTTTAAACAGTTTTGATTATCTGTTCCAAATATGTACCAAAACTTACATATAAAAGAATTTAAAAGTATAAAGAAAGGTATCTGAGGTGACATAAGCCACATTATTGTCAATTTCTCTGGCTATCCCCCTTGCCTGGAATGCTCTCTCTCCTCATTTCTATCTCCTGTCTTCCTTCAAATCCTAACTAAAATTCCATTTTCTTATAGCAAACCTTTCTCAAACCCTCTTAATTCTAGTGTGAAGCTCTGTTAATTACTTCCTATTTTTCCTGTATCTTGCTTTGTGCATATTTATTTACATATAGTCTCTCCTATTTGATTATAAGCTCCTTGAGGGCAGGAGCTGTCTTTTGTCTCTTTTGTAACCCTAATCCTTAGTGTAGTGTCTGGGACATAACAGACACTTATTAAATGTTTACTGATTGATTTTTACATAAAATATTTCCTGGGTAAAACTAATTCTCAGGTAGTATGGCTTGGTGGGTAGAGAGGTGATGTCCAGATTAGGAAAATTTGGGTTTAAGCCCTACACTGGCTGTGTGACCCTGGGAAAGTTAAGTCATTTAACCACTTCAAAAGTTTTTTACTCAGAAGCTCTCCATGGTAATGAAATCACAGATCCAATTCCTATTTGAATTCTTCCTATGGTAGTTCTTTTGAGAAGTAAAGTGGATTTGAGGGGAGAAAGGGATAAGCTACCTGAGGTGCTTTCTCAGGCTATGATTAACAAAGGGTTTAGACCTCAAAGAATGGTGTAACTCCATTAGTCTGAGAGGACTCTCAAAAGCAACCTAAAAAGTCTTTCACTTCTTAAATCCCAATTACAAATATCAGTAATTACCAGACCAGAAAAGAAAACTACAAAACAAACTTAAATAGAAAAGCTAAATTCAACAATTACCATAATATGTGTGTCACCATGAGATCATCAAGAGACCAAAAAAAAAAAAAAAATCCCTTGTAGCACTCTGTTCTCTGTGGACATCTGTGGTTAATTCTTTGATTCAGTAAAATCTCAGACGTGATTTAGAGTCATGGTATGGCTAAATGTCCAGTACAACATGGTTTTACTTAAAAATAAAGTGAAAATTCTATTTCCTTCAATTTCTCCAAGAAAGAGAAGATTGAATGGGAAAAGAATTAATAAGAATGTATAGTGCTCAGAAAAAAAAAACATAAAGGAAAACAATGGTGGATAATATAGTAAAACTATTATGTTCTGTTGAAGGGTACTCAGGCATATTCTTGTCTCCTCACTTCTTCAAAATTACTTGTAACCTCTGGAAGTCAAAAGATAAGGTGACACAGGTATTATGTGTAATAGATAAAGAAGATATACTAGGTAGACTGTTTATGAGAGATGTACAGTGTATGAGATGCTTAACAGAGAAACTTGACATTTGTTTGCACGGTGTCAGTACATCACTCTTGAGAACTACCCACTTTCCGATCCTGCCAATGTGTATTTAGTGCCACCTAGTGAAGCTATGCACAAATTTCACACTGAAAAATGAGAGAACAGTCCTCATCTGTGAAGTTTTTCATATATAAAAAAGAAAAAAAGGTCATTCAAATTAACATTCTACAGTTTTAAAAAAAACTTCAGTGATATTTACTGGTTCTCTTTAATACACTTGAAGGGAATGGAATGATTCAATTGTACCTATGTATTCACAGGAAAATAAGAGTGAATTTCCAAATGTCACTTACTCCATCCATTTGCCCAGTTTTTCATCATTAATTAGAATATTTTCAAACAGGTTAATGCAATATCATCATCAAGGTGCTATATCTCCATTTTGTCTCACATCTATTATAGGAACCTATCTAATAATGCAAAGTTCTACTTATATTAATTAGTTGCCAAGTACTGCCATTTCTTACCTTTAAAATATTTGTAACAAGGAAGTAGTCAGAAGCAAAATACTTTTGAGGATGACAGGTAGAAAGGAGAAAGTAGGATAAAAAGGTGGGGGAAATAGAACAGAGGGAAATGTACAGTAATCGTAACTATGAAAAAATTTTTACAGCAAGTTTTTCTTAGGTTGCTTTTCTCAAACATATAAAGAACTGAGTCAAATTTATAAAAATACAAGTTATTCCCAATTGAGAAATGGTCAAAGGATATGAACAGGCAGTTTTCAGAAGTAACCGCTGTAAATCACTACTGATTAGAGAAACACAAATTAAAACTCTGAGGTATCACCTCACACCTATCAGATTGGCTAATATGTCAGAAAAGGAAAATGACAAATAATGGAGGGAATGTGGACAGTCTCCCAGTACACCCTGGGTCATCTCCAGTCATCCTGATGAACAGATGGTCACTGGATTCAGATGGCTCTGAAAGAGAAGTGAGGCTGGTGATCTGCACAGCCCTCCCTCACTCAAAAAAAAGTCAAGTGCAAGTCATGTCATCATTTCTCTGATGGCATGGTCTTCTTTTGCAACAAAGGATGAACACAAACTGAAAGGATTGGACTAGATGGCTTGTGAAGTCCCTTCCTGATCTGTATCTATAATTTTGTAGTCCTTACATCTCACTAAGTCATGAAAGAGACTCAGTACTAAAAGGCTATGCCAGAGGGGTACAAACTCTGGCAGTTTCTAACAAGAAAACGATAGGTAGGTTGTAATACTTCACTGTAATTTTGGGTGACAGGAAGTGACATAATGCAATCCATTTTTTATGAATGTTTTAAGACACACTATCTATAGTACTTTACTGATTTTACAGAATCTCATCTTTGGAAGGGATCTTATCTAACTCATACCTGAATGAGAAAAGAGGATAGGGGAAAAAGGGGAGGGAGACGGTGGAGGTATTTTGAAGAACACTGAGGAAAAACAGCTTCCCTAGCTTTATGGATTGTCTAAGTAACAAAAACAGATCAGATCAGAGCCTGCAATGTTATTTAATCTCTTAAGGTATTATTTTTTCTTTTGCTAATCTAAACAAGTGACTTTACAATTATTTTTCATTTATCCAGTTCTGACAATTTTTTAGTTCAAATAAGAAAGTAACAGGATTCCGGAATAGATGGTTCTAAAATCTCAAAAATTAGCTAGTCTAAAGTAAGTATTAGGTAGTGTGGTGCCAATGAAATGAAAGCTAGAAACAGAATCTTGCTCCACATTTCATGTTCATATGAAAAAAAAAAATCAGAGAACAGACCACAGATGTCAAATTGGTTTTATAATTTAAGGGCCTGTAGTGGCAAAAAGATAATATGCCTTGGCTATAGATTCATTTTCAGTTTAAAAGACAAATGTGGCACATCACTACTTTATCAACATGGACAAAGTGCATTTTATGTGTGTGTGTGTGTGTGTGTGTGTGTGTGTGTGTGTAATATGTGCTTGATTTATGACTATTTTGAAATCTTTACTCCAAAGATCTGTTAGAATACTGTAGATGAGATCATCACAACACTACTTGCAGTCCCTAGTTAAAAGTTCATTGCTGTTTCCTAATAAACCAAAGCTTCAGGGAAAGTTAAGTCCTTAGACCATTTCCAAAATGCTGCATGTTGAAAAACATAAAATGGCTCTCTAGAAAAGAATTAAATGTTCTTATTATATGAGTTAGAATCAAATATTTAATTTTTAGTATTTCAATGTTATGGCCATTATGTAAACCTAAGCTACATAGGATTAAGTGGGGTGGGGTGGGGGGAAGGATTCCACATACACACAATTTTCCTTCCTATTATTAGTCCTAAATATGCCCTAAATGTCTTCTGTCAATACTCACTTTAAAAAGTTTAATTATTAAGCCTCAAATTGCATTTGTTAGGCTACAGAATCAACTAGTCAGAAAATGCAAAATGAATAAGTCTATTCCTCTAAATATTCGGTGGAACAATTTTTAATGGTGGTGGGAAAACAAAATATTTTGATATTCACAATGTATACTGGCATGTATAATCTTTCTACCTAGACATAAAACCCCTCCATCTCATCTCATCTCATATGATCCTTTGGTTCTTTTAATATTTTAGGGATCACAGTGTTATACCTGTTTTGTTTTTTTTTGGAGGGAGGGAAGGCAAGGCAATTGGGGTTAAGTGACTTGCCCAAGGTTAAAAGTCTAAGTATCAAGTATCTGAGGCCAAATTTGAATTCAGGTCCTCCTGACTCCAGGATGTGTGCTCTATTCACTGTGCCACCTAGCTGCCCCCATGGTGTTATACTTGTGCTGTCCCTTATTCTCATTATATAACAATCTTACTTCCTCTGCTGGTTATACATATTGTTGATGACATTTATTTCTCTAGTTCTTATATGCAACTCACTGTTGGTAATAGGCTAAAGTCTACTGACACCTTATTTCATTGTCCTTTGGATAACCTGAGATTTTGATTCTTCAGGTAGTGTAGCATTTCATGATAGAGTCATATACTTGGTGCTAAAAAAGGCTTTTGCAGAAACTATCACCTCAGTATTACAGTAAGCACTACAGAATTTCCTAAATGCAAATTCAATCTTTACAGTACAATCCTGGGACAGGTTTGTTGTGCCTATCTGAGGAGAATAGGATGATATGAAATATCATTCTCTTTTAAGGATGAACAATGTTAATGAACAGTGTTCTGGATCTCCATACATTTAAGTGCCATTTGCAAATAAGAACATGTGAAGAACTTCACCATTAATAAGGAAACCATCTATTCGGACTCTACTTAGATAATCTTCCATGGTACTGGACATGTCTCCTGTTAGTGCTGTGTATAATATTAATATTTAAGGAGACACAGAATGCAGTGAACTCTGTGGTCACATGTGTTATAGTATCTTACACAGCATTCTCCTTTGTTTTAAGAAAATCTTCTGGGCTACATTTTGTTCTACCCAGTCAAGGTTTTGTCTTGTTTTGTTTTTGGTAAATATAAGATAGACCATGTAGGATCTTAAATGATTTATCCTACTCAGCTAGTTGTGCGACTGATTTTTTTAATTAAAATTTTTTACTAAACATGCATCTAAAATAATTTTGAGTTTCAAATTCTCTCTCCCTGCTGCCCTTCCCCTTTTGAGAAGGCAAGAGATAATACAGTTTCATATTAACCCTGACAGAAAAGAAAACAAAGACCAAAAGGAAAGAAAAAGAAAAAAAGAAAGTTTAAAAAATTATGCTTTGATTTGCGTTGACTCCATCAGTTCTTTCTCTGGAGGTGGATAGCATTTTTTTATCCCAAGTCCTTTGGAATTGTCTTGGATTATTGCATTGCTGAGAATAAGTCATTTGCAGATGATTATAGTGTACTATTGCTGGTTCTGCTCACTTCACTTTGCCTCAGTTTATATAAGTCTTCTAGGATTTTTCTGAAACCATGCTGTTTGTCATTTTTAATTACTATTATTTTTTAAAGTCATGTCTAACTCTTCATGACCCTGTAGACCATACCCTACAGGGGGTTTTCTTGGCAAAGATACTGGAGTGGTTTGCCATTTCCTTCTCCAGCTCATTTTACAGAAGAGGAAACTGAGGCAAACAGCTTAAGTGACTTGCCTAGGGTCACAAAGCTGGCAAATGTCTAAGGCCAGATTTGAACAATGGAGAGAGTTCTCCTGGTTCTAAGCCCAGGGTTCTGTGCATTGTGCCACCTAGCTGCCAAATCCTATACAGTGAACGAATTCAGAATTCTAACAGTAATGGAGGTCACCCCATCTCCAACCTGAGGGAAGAAGCTCTATGGCCTGGACTTCAAAAGAGAAGAGGTCCCAGGGAAGAGTGAGAAGCTGAGTTGAGAACAGCTGGGAGTCAGCCAGGTATAAGGGACTGGGTTAGGGTTTGTGAGTGGAGGACAAGAGTTGAAGGTGGGAAAGTCTGAGGGGGTGAGGGGTGAAGAGAGCGCTGTTGGCAAGTGGAAGAGGCAGTGTTAAAGAGTGAAGGAAGCAAAGGTTGCGAAAACTACTTGCCTGACCTCCCTCTTGCTCTTGCTATGAAGTAGTACTTCCAGCTACTACAAACTCCTAGGGACAGACATTTCTCCAACTTTTTCAGGAACAAATGGAGTCTTCTGAGGGGTATCCAGAGAGTAGTACCTTAGTTGTCTTTTTCAGAACCCCCAGCAGTTGACCAGTTTTCCTTTCCTTAACAGTACAGAAATGGAACCTCCACTCTCATCTCTGAAGCAAGCATACACAGCATTCTTATGCATTTCTTTATTGTTTTATTTTACTTTGTTTTAATAGATAGCAACTAAGAGGAATGGGGCAAAGAAAATTTTAAGTGAAAGAAAAGTTACAGGTGCAACAGATTTCACAATAAAAACTGCCCTCATTACTCACTGAAAAGTAAATTACAGAAACTCAGAATTGGAAGAAAGAGGTCTTAACTTATCAAGTCTAATCCATATCTGAACAGTTAGTTCTTCTATGTCAAACAATGACCTGGCACACAGTAAGTACTTAATGAATGCTTTTCCATTCCATTTCATCCATGACAAGGAGTAATCCAGATAGCTTAAAGAACTCCAATGAATCAAAGCATTCCACTTTTGGGTGATTCTTAGAAAGCATTTCCTTAGCCTAAATCTGCCTCTTAGCAACCTCTACCCATCACCCCTACTGATGCCTTCTTTGGGCTGGCAGAACCTGCCATGTGACAGCCTTCCAAATGCCTGAAGACAGTTAAATTATTTCTTCTCCAATTCCTTTAAACTATGCTCATATGGCATGACCTTAAGGCCTTTCATCAATGAGCCTGACAAATTAACTGGGCAGTGTCCAGAGCAGAGCAATATCATTTCTAAAATATGTCACCCAGAACAGAATACAACACTCTAAGTATGGTCTGATTATCATAGATAATAAGACTTTGGAAGATAAGAAAACTGAGGTTTGAAAAGTTGCCCATGATCACATAACTAATAAGTGTTAGACAGGGGATTTGAACTCAGGGCTTCCTGATACTAAGTCCATCACTATTTCCAAAATCCATTTCCCTGACAGACACTGAGTGAGCCTTGGTTTAAAGCATCCCAGGTTGTAGAGAATTTGTAGCAGAAAGAGAGAAGGGAAGCTACTTCATTATTTAGGAGCAAAAGGAAAATTCCCAGAGACAGAAAAGGGAAGGTTAATTCTTGCTTTTATATATAAGGACATGGTGAGTTAGGCACTCCCTAAACTATCTACGTATCTATCTGTTTGTCTATCTATCTATCCTCCTTTGTCACTTGAAATAGGAATAAAAATGAAAACAATGAAAGTAGCAGAAACTAAAATAATATAAAATTAATTTTATATTTCTTCACCCCAGTATTTCAACTCTGTAGTTTCTGGCCTTTAAAAAAGATATTTGGTCTTCAAAGAAACAGTTTTCAAAATCATTTTTTATCACAAGGGTGCACTGTTTCCTAAATTATTCTGCTTAACGTTCTTCAAGGAAAGAAGTTTCAAATGATCTTGCCTTATGTAAGAAATATTCCAAACTACAATAGAATTTCTCAGATTCTCAGAGTTGGAATGGACCCCAGAAGTCATCTAACTAACTCCTACCTGAGAGGAATTCTCTCTGTCTCATCCCACAATCTTCATTCAGTCTCTATCTGAAATCCTCTAGACCAAAGGAAACCATTACCTCTGGAGGCAGCTCATTCTACTTTTGGATAACTATCAGTTAGGAAACTGAGGTCGGGAGAGGTTGTGACTTGTCTAAGGATTCAAACATGGACCCTCCACCTCTAAAACCAAAGTTTTTTTTTTTTTTTTTTGCTGCACCACATTTGCCTACATCTGCAGATTCAATTAAATGAATTTTTAAGAGGCATTAATTCTTTGACACAGTTATCAGTTATTCGAAGTAGATATGATACAAAACAAAATTTTAATGAATTAATAAAGTAAAAATTCAACAAATACAGTTTTAGTGCATTTTTAAACTTTAACAGAATAAAGATACTGGTGATAAGGCACCAGTATATATTATATATATACTTATATTTATTAAGCATCTACTACTTGCAAGTCACTGTGCTTGCTATTAGAAACAAATCTCGACATAGATCTCACAGCCCTAAGACAACATTGGGAGAATGCTGGTAATAAAAAAATGAGTCTTCATTTCCCGTAAAAGTTTGGAAGTTAAATGAGTTTTGCAATTTTCTGAAGGCAATCTAAATCTGGTTCCCTATCTCAGTTGCTGTTTTGTTGTTTAGTCTTTTCAGTTGTATCTTTCTCTTTGTGACTCCATTTGGGATTTTCTTGGCAAAGATACTAGAATGGTTTGCTTTTCCAGCCCATTTCATAAATGAGGAAACTGAGGTAAACAGGGTTAAGTGACTTGTCCAGGGTCACACGGTTAAGTGTCTGAGGCCAAATTTGAACTTAGGAAGAAGAAAGAATCTTCCTGACTCTGGACCTGACTTTCTGTCCACTACCCCATCTAACTGCTCCAGCTCACTGTCTTCCTTCTGTTTAATTCTATACCCTATCATTGGTCATTTTTGTCATTATGAGGTGGTTAACAATATGTAAAAAGACAATCAATGGTTTCAAAGAGCCAGTATGGCTACATCAAGAACAGACTGTCAGTTGATAAACATTTATTAAGTGTTTACGATGTGACAGTCATTGTGCTAAATGCCAGGCATACAAAATAAGGCAAAAAATAATCCTGACCCTGAAGGAGTTTACAATCTAATGGATTATACCAATTTAACCTGAATTTCTTTTTTGACAGGGTTACTTATTGGTAACTCTTAACTACTTAATGGTAGATGAAGGGCATTGATAATTTGCCTTGATTTTAGCAAATTTGATGAATTATCTTAACATTCTCCTTATAGATAAAGTGGAAAGATGTGGATTATATAAAATTAGATTGATTCAGAATTGGTCGGGTGCCATACTTGAAGAGTAACTGTTGATGGTTCAATGTCAATATTGGTAGGAGGTCCTCCATAGAATATCCCAGAGATCTGTGCTTGGCCCTATGCTATTTAACATTTTAAAATCAATAACCTGGCCATAGACACAGATGACATGCTCATCAAATCTACATATGGTACAAAGCTGAAAAGAACAGCCAACATATTGGAGGACAGCAATAGAATTCAAAAAGATTTTGACAGGCTAGAGCACCAAGCTGGTTCTAATAAGATGGAATTCAAAAGATACAAATGTAAAGTCTTGCAATTTGATAAAAAAAAAAATCAACTACATACATAAAAAAGTCAAATAGAAGTTGCACAGACAATCAACTGTCCTGAAAAAGGCCTAGTAGTTTTAGTGCACTACAGAAGCCCATCATGAACAATCGGTTAGTCAATATATATTTACGAAGCACCTACTATGTGTCAAACACTGCGCCAAGTGCTGAAATACAAGTGGTCAGTGGGACATGGCAGACAAAAAACTGAGTAAAATCTTGGGTTGCATTGAGAGGCAGGGATTCCAGGAAGAAGAAAGTGATAATTCCACTGTATTTTACCCTTGCTGAACCTCATCTGGAATATTTTATTCAGTTTTGGGCACCACAATTTAAGAAGCACATTGATAAGGCTATGAGAGTCCAGAGAAAAGGAAATAAAATGAAGGAACTTTAGTCTATATAATTCAAGCACTGGTTAAAGGAATTAGGGATGTTTAGCTTGAAGAACAGAAGAGTTAGGGAAGACATAGGACAAAGGTAAATCTCAAAATACTTTTTGTTTTCTTTATAAGACCTAGAGGTCCAAGGATACACCCCTAATTTATGTACTTGCTTATAAACCTCCCACCTTCTATGCATTACTCAGTTTTGTGCCAAAGAGAAGCTGGAAAAGATTAGGAAGCCTAAAATTGAATATATCCTGAAGGCACACTTAATTTAGGGATGTGTCACCACTAATCTGGTAAAAGTTACTGCTGAATTTTCTATTGTTTAAAAGGCAAAAAAGGGAAGAAAAACACTAACAGGAACAAGGAAGCCTACGCTAGAAGTCAAGGTTCATTTACTGTAACTGCCAGGAGGAAATCTGCCTCCCACCGAACAGTCAGTCTTTTAAAATGCTAGTTAGCAAGCAACAGTTTGGAAGTGGAACTTTCACTATTTTCTCTAACTGGCTTTTCTAGAACTCTCATCTTTGGCCTAAGAGAATGGCCAATATCCAGAAAATTACATGCGGATAGCTTTAAATTATGCCCTGAAATACAAAAAGAGGACGAAAGGTGATCCATTACGTGAAAGGGATTAAAAGTCATGTTATCAACCCTCTAGCCAAGCAAACTGACCTCCATGCTACCATTTAAACAAAAGATAGCCAAATGACCACTATATCTATTTAGGGGGCAGCTAGCTGGTGCAGTGAATAGAGCACCAGGGCAGGAGTCAGGAGGACCTGAGTTCAAATCTCACCTCAGACACTTGACACTCACTAGCTGCGTGACCTTGGGCAAGTCACTTAACCCCAATTGTCTCATCCTGGGTCATCTCCAGTCATCCTGATGAACACCTGGTCACTGGATTCAGATGGCTCTGGAGGGGAAGTGAGGCTGGTGACCTGCACAGCCCTCCCTCACTCAAAACAAAGTCAAGTGCAAGTCATGTCATCATTTCTCTGATGGCATGGTCTTCTTTGGCAATGAAGGATGAACACACACACGCTAATATCTTTTTAAAAAGGTTTTTATTCTTTCATTTTTCTCAATGGGGTGTGAGGAGGCAGAAAGGAGAGAAAATAAATGCATATTAATTGAAAAATGTTTAATTAGAATTTTTTTTAAAAGACCGGTTGGGCCCCAAATATTGTTTACCATATATCACAAGGGTGTCCTTCCATATATAGCCTTAACATTGAAGTTATTGTACTGAGTTAAGTAAATATTTTTTAAATTAAGGTGTCTGTTATACTCTGTACACTATATATAGATTATGCTTTGATCTAAAAGTGAAAAAGACTGATTTCTTCTAGTTTAATCCCTTCAACTAACCACCACTTCAGAAAGCAGAGTTGTATCTTTGGTTAATGAGATAAGAAAATCCCTTTCCTCTCCCTTAAAAATCATTACATGATTTCAATACTTGCTCTACTTACCTTATGAGATAACATGAAAATACTTAACCTCCCAAACATGAGGTCAGGAAAGTAGCTATTTTCCTCCATTTCTAGACCTGGAAACTGAGTTACAGAGAATTTTTAAGTGATTTGTTTTAGGCCACAAAGATAGTTTAGACTAAAGATGAGATAAAAGGACAGATAGATGGAGCAGTGGATAGAACCACTGGGCCTGGAGTCAGGAAGACTAATCTTCCTAAATTCAAATCTGACCTCAGACACTTACTAACTGTGTAACGCTGGACAAGTCACTTAATTCCATTTGTCTCAGTTTCCTTTTCTGTATGATGAGTTGGAGAAGGAAATGGCAAACCACTCCAGAATTTTTACCAAGAAAATTCCAAATTGGGTCATGAAAACAACTATCTATCTGTACAGCATAGGGAAAATTAGCAGTATGGATTTGCTAGGGAGCATTGTAATCTTCCTGTTGTCAACAAGCAAAGATTATAGTTGGCACTAAGTAATAAACTTTACAAGGCAGCCTCTTAAACTTCAAAACGGCTAAGTTAATAAATTCTTTTTTTTCTTTTATTGATATCAAGTTTATTTCCTTGCAAATTCCAAATACTAGCTCTGTTACTTTATTATCTCAATCACCTTTGTCAAATCATTTGACTTTTTTGGGCTTCAGTTTCCTCGTATGTTAAATTGGGAAGTCGATTAGATAGTCACTATGATCCCATCCATCTAGTTCTAAATTTATTTCCTTTTAGTTTTTCATCTCAAATTTGCCTCCTTTGGAAGTTCTACCCAATGATGCCAATTCTCTGGCCAAGTGGAACAACTTTTTTTCTCTCATTCAGAGAAACATTCTTATCTCTCTTGCAGAAGAAAGCCATCATATTTTCTACCTTTCTACTTTCACCTCTCTGAGTCTTCTCCAGGCAAAAGATACTCAATTACTAGCACTAAGTTTCTATGACATTGTCTTGAGGTCTCTTATCATGCCCCTATTCTCTTCTATAAGCATTTGACTTTCTTAGTGTCCTTTCTGAATTACAATGGCAAGAACTGGGCACAATAGCCCATACTTAGTCTCACCAAGATGGGTACAAAGGGACTGTCACTTCCTTGATGGATATGATACAGTTATTAATTTTGCTTAATATTACATTGACTTTTTAAAGTCATATCACATTGTTTATACATATTAACCTCATAGTATATTATTATCATAGTTCTTTTTACTTGAACTGCTGCCTCAATATGTCAGTCAACATTTTACTTACTTATGCAGTTGATTTTTTTAAGTCAAATACAAAACATCACATAACCTTTCAATACTACAATATTTTAGGATCTATTATTTCACTACTATGCATCAATGCAGATTGCAAACCCTCAAAAACCTGATGTATGGTCTCTGAGAACTGCCACGGGCAAAACTTCATTGCTTGAGGCTAACCTAGTGATGAGTCCCTCTGTATTTAACTAAGCTGGTCCTAAGATGATGGACATCTTTTCCAACCAAGAAAAACCACTGTCACAGCTTTGAGAATGCAGGGTCATCTCTATAATATGACTACTGAATCAGATCTTTGTGAATGGCTAAGAGCACTTATTCTGTACCTATTTTAGATCCCTATCCAGTTGCACAACACATTAGTGGTCTGTCCCATGTCTTACCTGATGAATAATTCTGCCTTCATTTATATCTTCATCAAAGTCACTGATAAAAGGTTTAAATAAAACAAAATCAAAGAAGGAACCTTGAAGGATTCGTTTAGAGACCTCCCTCTAGGGCTGTGGCCCTGGAAGTTCTTAACAATGGTCCAAGAGATTCTCACTAAAAATTCTTTAATGGTGCCCTAAGCAATGAACGATTTCCCAATTATATTACAAATAAATTTTGTATATACTCAACTTCCCCTAGGGGTTCACAATAAAAATATTTTTGATTGAAAGGGAAAAGCACAACAAAGACACTGGGACCACTGTATTCTGAGGGACAGCAGTTTATTCATTGTCACTCTTTCTTTGGGCCAGAAGTGGAAATATGGAAGGTAAATTTGGATGGTCAAAAGTTGATCAGTTGACCTGGGTTTTACTGCCTCCTTTCCTTTCCCTTTTCCTTTCCTTTCCTTTCCTCTTTCCTCTTTCCTCTCCTCTCCCAAAACCTCAAACCTACTACGCTCTGAAACTGGAACTCCAAGGGACCCCTGCCAAGAGCTCCTAGACACCCTTGCTTTACAGTGATTATCAATAGTAACTGATGCTGTTTCCCACCCAGCCTGATGTCTTTGTTTTTCTTGACCTCATTAAAGAGACTATGCCCTAGCTACTTCTTAAACAGGCCTATTCAATGAATGGGCATTGCCTCACCCTAAGTAAGTACCTGCAAAGTCCTCCATTCTGATGACATCAGGGTTTATCAGTCTATAAGATGGAAAGCTGATGCTGCCTCCAAGGACTGGGTTTTATAGTCTACAGGAAAAGTCTTCCTCTTGACATTTATCTTTCATCTGGTCAAGGAATCCCTTATACTTCTTGATAAACTGAGGCAGGAAGAGGAATTTCTTCAGATTTCACTTTGTCCAGCAGAGAGATGAATATTTTTGTGCATATAAAATGCAGTCTGGAAGGGCCATCTCCAGTCGTCCTGATCTATATCTTGCCATTGGACAGAGATGGCTCTGGAGGAGAAAGTTAGACCAGTGACCTTGCACAGCCTCCGCTCACTTGCATCCAATCCACTTGTGAGTCACGGCATCATCTTTCTCATGTCATGGTCCACTCTGAGATCAAAGGATAAACAACAACATGGAGTCTGGAAAGGTCACTGGCCTGTTCCTGCTGGGTCCACAACTGGTGAACCCTACATTGCCTGTTCACTCTTGTTCTTGCTTGCTTTCCTGCCAAACAAAACCAAGGGTCCTCAAGAAATGACTTGAATAAAGGGTTTCTCTTCCCCCTAGTTATTCTGTGCAGGTGGGACACTAGTAATTAGCAAATCCCTGCCTAGGTGCTAATGTAAACAGTTCTAACTTTCAGAAATTATCCTTTCAATCTTCTTATGAAATTAAGAATTCTAGCCACTTTCTTCCTCTTTTTTGCTCTTATTTCTTTTATCCCTGCTAGGCAGACCCTATCTACTTGTGTCTTTGTCTTTACTATACCATCAACTGCATTCTGCCAAATATAAAGGCAGTCGATTGGAAAATAGCTCCCATTGTTTTACTGAAAGGGCACATGAGAATGGGCAGAGATACTGGATAACTATAATAGGTCAACCTCATTATTTGGACCCAAATGTTCTTCCTTCCCCCACTCCACTTCATTTGTACACATTCACATTTGGATCCAATCTATCATCACTCATCATCACTAGAGCCCAGACTACTGAACACCTGAATCAACAATCCCATAATCACTGTTTCCATCCTATGATAAATAGCTGGATCACTGGGTCATCCCACTGAGTTTTTAGCCTTCCAGTAAGTCAGTTTGTGGTCTTCTGGGATACAATCTATAAATCAGGTGAAACCTCCACGATCCAGCTAAGTGTACACATGGCATACGATTAATTTGGGCAAAAGGTCTTACAATACAATGATGTTATAGTACATTTTGGGAAGGTATATCTAAAATGGAGCCCAAATATAGAATTCTCCTCTTCACAGTTTACTTTCTTGAACTAAGATTTGTTTAGGAAACACATTACATCTCCTCTTTTACACAGAAGTAGTAGGAGGTAGGGTGGACACAGATTCAAAGTGAAAGTGGCAAGTTCACAAGGCATATCACCTAGTCAGATGTTTTATACATAAAAAGTCAGAATGGTGGAAGGAAATAGGTTCTTCCATAAAATATTCTTTGGTACCAACTACAGGGACAAAATAATGGGCCAGATAGTCTAGACCAGTATTTTTTGTCATTTGTTATAGAGTCTTCCTGAACAGGCAGAATAATAAGGAAACCATAGTCTGCTTGTTTCTAATGACATGCAAAAATGCTGATGCTTAAGGAAGTCCTTCACAGAAGAGTCTCTGATCTGCTTAGATATACTATTCTAGCAGGGCTTACAGAAGAGTTTACGGTCTATAATTAGACTGTGGCAAACATTTTTTTCTCCTCTCATAATGAGGAAAAAGAACTCCAAGTACAGTGGTATATTCAAGTGGTCCATTGCTGAGTCCTTAAATGTAATGATAGAATATGCTCATAAGAGTATCAGAGTAAGGTAAACCAATTAAAACAGAGAATAAGGGGCATTTACGTACGTATACAATGTACAGTCAGTAGCCTGTGCCATGTCATTAGCTCTCTGCTATGTGTATCTTTAATCATCAGTGATCTCTTAATTGTCAAGCCTATGGTCTTTTCTCAGTCCTTACCTTTCTTGATCTCTTCAGTACCTCACACTGCTGACTACCCTTTCCTTCCTAACTCTCTTCTCTGTGGGATTTTGTTTTCCACTGCTTCTCAGACTACTGGTGGGACCTCTCAGTTTCCTTTGTTGGACAATTATCCATTTCACATTCAAGAGGGTGTACCCTAAGGCTTTTTCCTTCTTCCTTTTCTCTCTATAATCTCACTTGGTGACATTATCAGTTGTCATGAATCCAATTATCATTTCTATACAAGGGATTCCCAGACTGATTTATTGAGACCTACTATGTCTCCCGAGGTTCATGGAACCCCCCATCACAAACTGAATAGTGGATATTTCAAGCTAAGTGTCTCATAGACACCTCAAAATCAACATATCGAAAAGCTCACCATCTTTTCCCTCAAACTCGCTCGTCTTCCAAATTCCCTATTATTGTTGAAGACATCTTTCTAGTTATACATATTTAAAACCTTAGCCATCATCCTTGACACCTCGGTTTCACCTGCCCCATGTACCCAATCAGTTGACATATTTGACTTTTATCTCCACATTTCTCAGATACACTTTATTTCCTTCATTCATAAAGCCACCTAACAATAACTTATGCCCTCATCACCTCTCGCCTGGACCACCAAAATAGCCTCATTTTTAATCTGATTCAAATCTTTCACCTTTTCAATGCATCTTCTGCCATGTCACCAAAATGGTTTTCCTAATGTTCAGGTCTGATCATGTCCCTACTTTCTCAATAAACTCCACTGTTTCTCTCAATACTTCTAGGTTCATATACAAACTTTTCCCGTTGTTATTTCAAGTTTTTTCTTACCTTTCCAGTTTGTTTACATTTTATCTCCTCCATGCTGCCTATTTTTTTTTTTATCATACTGACCAACTAACTATTGCTCACATAGCCTACTCTACTTCCTGCCTCTCTGTCTTTGTATTGTCCATATCCCATGCCTGTAACATTCTCTTCTCTATACCTCCACTTCCTGAAATTATTGTTCTTCAAGACTTAGCTCAAGCACTGCCTACTCTGGAAGGACTTTCCTGGGACTCCCCAGCTGCTACTGCCTTCTTTTACAAAGCTATTGGGCATTTGATTCAGATATGTATGATACTAACAATATATTTATATTTACGTGCTGCATTAAAGTCCTTCAGGGCAAGGATTGTTTTGCTTTGGTCTTTTAATCCCTATACATAACACATTGCTGGATAGAGAGTAGATGTATAATAAATTTTTGTTGGATGACTGAATCATTTCCCACCTTTTGTTTCTGTTTTCCATGAAGAAGAACGGGGCTTATCGGCCCAATTAGATTATAACAAGATCGGGGACCTTGTGTTTTGCTTCCTGATACCCCCCACCAATGTCAACAACAGTGTTGTTGTTTTAAGTGTTCAATACGTGTCCACTCAATTGAAATAAGGGACTGCAAGGTTGTATACTTGAGTGACTTTACTACTGGAAGTTTACCAACCAATTCTTCAAGAAAAAATGGACAGAGTTTTGTCTTACTCCCTTCCTGGCTCTGGTGAAATGACACAGGGCCCAAGAGGTTTTGTTTTTGGGGCTGTTCCTTTTGTTTCCCCACTGAAAAATCAGGTTCATGTGGAACTCAAAACAATCCTAGATTTTTTACTCCTCCAAACTAAACTTTGATTCACTAACCTTTCCTAGAATCTATATTTCTCTGAAAACTATGCCAATATTACTATTAGTTTTCTATTAAAACAATAATATGACATAAAAGACTTAAAATTGATATGAACGTAGTACTAAAAATATACTGTAAAGACATTTAAATTATCATAATCCTAAATGATTGACTATATTTCTATGATCATGAAAGTGAGAAAACAACTCTGCAGTAGTAATAAAAATCCCAAATATTCAATATTCAAGACATATCACAAATTAAAGGTTTAATCAAACATAAGAGTTTCATCTGTAACTATGTTAAATACAGTGTGGATAAGCAAAATAGTCTGAATCATCAAAACCATAATAAATCACAAATAATATTTACTATTTCCCAAGCCATTAGCAAAAGGTTTAGAGAATAAATGGTACATTTTCTTATCTGACATAATAAACTATGGGGGTAAGTATTTCACTGAACTGAATAAAAACATGTCTATTGAGTAGTCAAAAGGCATCTTGTAGAAATGACAGGCTCTCATCAGCCAATTAGCCCTTGCTTTTTTAATATTTGGCTTATTTCTCCATTAGTCCCAGAAATGTTAAATTACCTTTGTGCTTGAAATACTGTGGTCCTAGGATAATTTATTACAATTATCAAGTACTGTCATTGTGGCTGATTTCTTCTGAAGAGCTTCTGAATTTACTTGTTCACATTAAGGGGAGGTAGTAACAAAACAGCTGTCTTTGTTTTAATATTTTAATGTTTATCTGAAGTGCATTATGAATTATAAACCACAGTTCTCTTTTCCCAGACTATAATCGCAAAATTCCATTCTTGGACTAATAGAAACATTGTGTGATAGGATTCTTGTCTAGTTCTGAAAAATCATTCTATCCTGCTTTAAAGTGTTATTCAACTTTGTAGGCATCAAATAACAGATTTGTATCTATTACAGAAAAGAGTCTTTTGTTTTGAGAATAAGTGAAAATCTCCTTTTGCCAACAATAATTTTCTAAAGGTTCAGATAGTCAAAGGTAGAGTCAGGGCATATGGAACCCAACAAATAACTATTAGACTAACCTTAACCACATACCTGTTACCCAAAAACAAAAAATGTGTCAGATTTAAAGCTTATGTCTATGAGTTAGAGTTACCAGCAGCACTTATTCTGGTGGTTTGTGTATTCCTGGTATCCTGACCATAAGGAAGAAAAATCTACAAGTCATATTGCTGCAATAAGTCTACTTGGTAATGAAAGAGAGCATTCAAAAGGGTCCTATATATTTTAATGAAGGACATCCTGTACTTTCTTGATTGACAACAGGTAATTTCAATCCAGAAGTCAAGAGGGCTTTAACTGTTCCTAAAAACTATAGAGTACTTGCAACATTAGACTTAAAAAGTCCACTGTAACAAGACCTTTATAACATTTGAGAGGTAAGTGCAGTCTAACGGAAAGCACGCTGTATTAGATCAGTCTTACCGTTTATTAGTTGTGGAACCATGGGTAAATGACAAACTCTCTAATTTGTTTCTCCAGCTACAAATGAGGCAAAAATAGGTACCCTACAGGACTGTTACAAGGGTGTTACAAATATCACAGTACTACAGAAATGTGTTACTATTATTAATGATTATGTTACTATTGTCATCATCACCATTATCACGGGCTTGATGCTTTCATCTGAGGTACAGACAGAGCAGTTATGAAACAAGTATTATCCTACCATTAATTTTACATATTTAATGACTTATAGATTATTGTATAGGTAGATAAAAATACTTTTTGTAGCCAAATTAAAATATTACCACATGAGTTCATATTCTGAGAGTCTACTCAGTACAACTTCAAGAAGAGATGATGATGATGATGGTGTGGATAATGATCGGGAGACTGACGTGATAGTAGAATGTATATGTACATATATGACAATGAGTTGCATTTTGGACCTACTGAATTTGAAATGCCTACAGGACATCTAGTTAGAAATATCCAAAAGGCTATTTGTGATAACAGTACTGGAGGCTGGGCAAGACACAGGGACTGGAAATGTAGATACCATTTCCAATTTCCATACCTTAACAAGGAGGCTATCCCCCATACCTAAAATATTTGCTGTCTGATATAATCCTTGCCTCTTAGAATCCCTAGTTCATTACAAAGTTTAGTTCAAGTGTATATACCACATACAGTCTTTTCTGATAGCCTACTGTTAAGTGCTTTTTTTGTGGTTGAAATTATTCTTTACATATATACTTTATAATATATATATATATATACACTTTATAAATAGTTTTACATTTTTGTATTTTGTATCCTTATGAGGTTCTTCTATACATGAAGTGAGAGTACATTACATGACAGTATTAGTAGGAAAGAGGCAGGCTTTCATAAATAATATTAAAAATGGACAACATCTAATTGACTGAAATATGCAGAGATTATAAGTATTGTTCAATTTATTTAAGATAGGGTTATTCACATACACTATTTCTTGCTTCATGGTACCTTATAAAACTGGGCCCTTTACATTTTTGAAAATATTTTTTCATTTAATTTATAGTCAGTTTATTGGCATTTAATTGTGCAAATAGTTCCTATTTCCATTATTTTTTCTTTGTTGATTTTCTATTCACTTTTTTCATGTTTGATAGTGGAGATTTGGATTTTTTTAAAAATTGAGCTATAGTTTATTTTATCATTTTTAAAAATGGCTTAGTTATTTTTATAAATTCAAAGCATTTTTTTGCTTTCAGTTTTGTTAGTCTCCTTTGATTTTTAGGATTTGTATTTTGCTGATTAATGGGGAATGTAAAATTTGTTTCATTCCTAGTTATTTTTTAGTTGCATGAGCAATTCACTGTGATGAAAGTGCTTAGAGAAACAACCTTCAATATTACTTTGGTTGGATCCCTCAAACTTGTATGTATTGAAAAATTAATTTTTAATCTTTACTGCAAAGGTCCTTTACTGGATATGATTTTTATTGTATTATGGTCGAGAACACATGCATTGAATATTATTTTGCTTTTTTGCATTTGTTTGAGGTATTTATGCACTAATACCTCGTCAATTTTTGTGAAGATGCTGTACCCCGCTGAGAAATAGATCTTTTATTTTTGGCTGTAAGTCTAAATTACTTTTGCCTTTTGAAATATCGTGTTCCAAGCTCTTCTCTTTTTTACTATTTGGCTGTTACATCTTGCGTGATCCTCACTGTGTTTCCTCAGTACTTGAATTCTTTCTATTTGCTTGCAGTATGTTTTCCTTGATTTGGAAACTCTGTATTTTATCTACAATATTTTAGGAAATTTTCATTTGAGGGTTTCTTCTAGGAGATGATCCTATTTCTGACAGATCCTATTTCTATTTTCCCCTCTAATCCCACTAGTACCTTGCAATGTCAGGAGAAATTGAGAAAAGAAACTTGAGTGACTACGGTGAACTTTTAAGAGGACCTGGATCAGACTTATAGGAATGGATAGACAATGAGCTACATCATTAGATGAAACTCTCAATTTTTAAGATCACAGGTAGATTTAAGTAGTTGAGTGTATTTACCAGTTTACATGTTGTTTCACCCCCAACAGAATGCAAATTCCTTGTTAGTAGATACTTAAAAGTACTTGTTGAATTAAATTTAAT
Source organism: Bettongia penicillata ogilbyi (assembly GCA_023548195.1). Lineage (NCBI taxonomy): Eukaryota > Metazoa > Chordata > Mammalia > Diprotodontia > Potoroidae > Bettongia > Bettongia penicillata. The sequence goes on from JAJHZJ010000244.1 coordinate 4,460,988, forward strand.
TCAGTTGGTGAAGCTATTTCTATAGTATATCATTTCATTGTTAACTAAACAAATGTTAAAAGTTTCAACAATGAAATTAACATTTATGAAATTTCTCAGAACCACATGATTCTTAGAAACCCCTTGTACTTTAATTCTGGAGTCAAGTATAAATTACACTGCTATACTCAAGACATGATTTGTAGGTACTTCTCTGATTTGTTTTCATCAATAAGAAGTTTTCTTTGCTTTTTGTTAACTTGTAGCTTCTAAGTATCACATATGATTAGAAATAATATATATATATCTAACTATGCACATAGTAAGGTATGATGTTTTTTGAGTGATACCCTTCATGAATACTTACCACTTAGCATAACAGACGCAGAAATCAAGCGCTAGTCATTTAACTTAAATTTTGTATTTCATTACATTTAGTTTGTGTTCTTTAAAAATCAGGGCTTGACCAAACTTAATGCTAAAAAATATAAGTACCCCAAATTTAGTCTTTTAAATTAGACAAAGTTATTTTTATGAAGACTGAAAGTCAGATGGATATTTAAACCAAATCAGTCAAAAACCCAATCTGTCACCAAATATTCATTCTCACTTCAACATTTCAATGATCTGTAAATTCATCAGTGTGATTTCTAATGGCAAACGTCAATCCCTCTACAATTTAGTAGATCATCTTTGAAGAATTACTGTGGCTTAAAAAAAAATTTCATCACCCTTCAGTCAACCTACTGAAGATCCTCCTGAAATTGAGCTAATTTGTGATCCATTGTCTAGTCCATATTTGAAGTATTTTTAGCTTGGCAGGACCTGACAGAGTTATTTCTTGCACCTCCACACCATGATTAGGCTTTGGAACAGGACTTTAATGGAAGCATCCAATCAATAAGCATTAATTACAATAAGCAATTAATTACATGAATTCACTATATTACAGTAGGTGCTACTGTAGAATCAAACATTTAAGTATCTACTAGGCAGAAGACAACATCACTGAAAACCCTTTCCCTCCTTTCTCTATGTTAAACTTCTTTACCATTTATATTACACTGACCCCTGGGTTCCAGAGTTTGATGGGAGGCAGAACAAAAAGATAAATACATAGTTGTTTTCTTTTGCTTACAGTTAGGACTTTTTGGGGAAGACCTCAAATGCTCTTCCTTTCCTTGTAACTTAAGGCAACTTGTTCTGGTGTTTGAGTAGGAGACATGAATTTCTGTTAAACTACAGGAGGTGATGTTTCTTTCCCTTCCTTCCTTCTTTCTCTCTCTGGTCTTTTCTGAAGAAGTGAAAATTCACAGCTAAATAGAATATGTTAAATTAGTAAAAAGGAAATGATATAATTATATAAATTTCTCTGGTATTAGCATCATGGTATATATCTATTCAAATGGAGTAGGCTCCTATATATTTCTAAACATAGGAGATCCATGCATTGTGGTCACATAAGATCACTTGACTTATCCCAATGAAACTCTAGCAAACAGCCTCTCTGGCACCTTGGACATGCTGCTGAAATTCAGCCATGCTGTCACTGGCTCTTTAGTGGAACAATTCTTTCCAGCAGTTTCACATACCACATAGGTCTAGAAGTTCAACTGTCAAGCTCCCAGAGACCACTAAATTTTTGGCAGCTACACAAGTCTAAGATCTTTCCTGTTTGGTTTTATTTAAGGCCCAATAAAGCAAATAGTTTGTGCAAAGACAGAGGCAAGTTAAAAGCTTTCAGCACTGGGATGTTGTTCACCCCCACAACTGCTCCTTTTTTGTTTTCCTTTTTCTGAGTCAACTCTAACTATGTAAGAGCAGCAACTGACCTTTAGAATGGATATTAATACCACCAACAGAGGTTTATAAATTCAGAGCTAGAAGGAACACCAACCCAACTCATTTCACAGATGAAGAAACTGAGGCCCAGAAGGGTAAAATAATTTCCTCGGTCATCAAATTTTTCTCTCCTCTAAACTTCCCTATACATTTCTTAATATTAAAACAATTTAGTTTTTTTTTCCCATTTTATTCCCCAGAGTAAGCTCACATTAGACTGACTGTGAGCTCCATTAGACCCTAAGATCCTTGAGAACAAGGACTGTTTTGTTATTGCTTCTCTGTATCCCCATATAAACTTAGCATTATGCCTGGCACAGAGTAGGCTGTTAAGTCCTCATTAACTTGACTTGTCTGACTAGGCCATCTCCCATTGTTAAATTATTTCCATCCTTTAAGTGGAACCGCAATATTTGAGCACTCACTAAGCAAACTGGACTACATATAAGTTATGTTCTAATAAGGATGGAAAAAAGGGCAGATAACAGACAACACATACATATGTATATATACATATGTATATATTACCACATAATGTTATTTCCTTGTTTTTTTAAAAGAAAATTATTCTGAAAACAAGTAAAATAATGCTTCATACTACCTTTTAGCTATGGAAGTTCTTGTGAAAACTATAAAAATCATTGTACTTCTAGACAACAAAGCTCTGCAGAAATGTAAAAAAAACTCTTAAAGGAAAAGTATCAACTGTCATTGTGGCACTTGCTCTACCTTTTAAAATTGTGAATGCACAACATGTTGCTACAAATGAATGGTGTTTTGTATTTCTATTAGTCTTACTTTGCTTGCACAAAGCTTTATAACAAAACAAACAAACCCTGTAACCAACCATAATTACTGACATTTAACAAGAATAAGGATGGGATAAGCTAACTGATTGACTCAATCAAATCATCCTATTCCCACTTAAAGCAAGCTATAAAATCCTGTATCAATCTCAAATCTCAGACTAAGTGTGAAAAGTTCTTAGGATAGAGCAGCTTCACAAAGAAATTATGTTGAGAAATGCTGGCTGCTTTGGTATTGAGCATAGGAATAACTATCACAACATATTTCAGTAAGCTGGATTTCACAGTGGCAGACGGAATTTTAAAAAACACACAAAAGTTAAAAAATAGGAAACTTGGTCATACCCAAGGGTTCATCTCCAAATGATCGAGTTGGTTAGAGAGAGACAACAGAAAGGTTGTAGCAAGTGTCAGTCCAGCAAAACCCTCGAGGAGGATATATCTTGGATGGAGTTTGGAGGAAGAAAAACAGGTCTTAGCTTCAGCCTTGGCCTGGAGGAGGCTCTTACAAACTTCAAAAGCTCCAAAGGATCACTTCCCAACCATGTCTTAGCAGCATCCCTAGGCCAGCTGTCCCCCGTACTCAAATGCTCTCCCTCCTCATCTCCCACCTCCTGGCTTCCTTCCTTTAGTCCCAGTAGAAATCTCACCTTCTACAGGAAGTCTTTCCTAATCTCCTTTAATTCTAGTGCCTTCCCTCTGATAACTATTTCAAATTTATTCCATATATAGAATGGCTTGTTTATATAGTTTGTATGTCATCTCCCATATTTTACTGTGATCTCCATGTGAGCATTGTATTTTACCCTTCTTTGTATGTTCACAGGTAAGCACAGTTTTTTGGCATATAGTAGGTGCTTAATAAATACTGACTGACTGACTGATGGAGTGTCAGTATTGGGAGACAAGGACAGATCGAAAGTGGATTCACAGCTCTGCAAGAAACTTCTGTGAAGAAACTATACCACATCTAACAAGAGATTCTTGAGCACCGCACAAATAGGGGGAAAAGGACTTCTAGCAATGAAGAGCCCTTTGCAAAACAGGCTTTCTAACATGGACATAGCTTTCTCACGGACTTTGTAAGAACTTAGGGGAGAGCCTGTCACAGGTTTTTAGGGGAATGCTTTGTATCAACCCTTCTTATGTATCACTTCTGTAAACATTCCTTTCTAAAAACTACATAAAGTTGGCTGACTCAATTGATTCTGCATTAATAACTGGGGGAGAAGCACATTGACAGATGTCATTAAACAGTCACTTCTGACTCCTTTATACTAGGAGTCTGAAGGAGAGATCCAAAACTTAAGACTTGTCTGTGATACAAAGTCGGAATAAGGGTCCTCAAAGGTCATATGGGCTATGCAAGAATCGTTTTCAAAAGGAGTGTTAGATCAAAAATGAGACTAATATGAAGCTAATAGAAAAAACAGATATTGATTCAGAATCTAAAAGGATTTTAGATATCTAGCTCAACACAAACAAGACATCTAGGTTTCAAAGCGAGTTTCTGTGATTCCAAATTCTGCTTTCTTTTTAATAAATCATTTTGGCTATCCAATCTCATTCTAGATGTCTACTAGATTATCAATTGGAAATGATGTTTCTATTATCTAAAATTAATATATTAATGTTCCTTTGAAAATTTCCACACATGGTTAAAAAAAAACTAAAAAAAAAATTCTCAATCTTTTTCTTTAATAATCTCACCTCAGATAATACATGGAAGAGGGGAGGAGAAAAGAGTTTACCAATGCTGTCAAACTACTATGCAACCATCTATACACCTTGAAGATTTACCTCTGTTTTGATGTTACGCGATGTTGATAGATCACTGCATTGATCAAATTTCATAAGTCATTGTCCATTTTTCACAATGTTATTGTTGTAAATTGTTCTCTTGATTCTGATCACTTCATACTGAATCAGTTCATACAACTCTGAGCTTGTTGTATGAACTCGGAATTCATACAAAACAGATTTCTCTGAAACTATCTCTTTCATCATTTCTTATAGCACAATAATATTCCATTACATTTATATACTATAATTTGCTACTTTATTGGGGATTGTGAGTTTGGGGGGAGATCTCAATGCTGTTACAGACTATACTCTTGAGAAAGTCCTGTGAAAGTTTCAATGAGAAACAGATGCTTTCTGCTTTCATGATCATGAATGAAATTTACATGCTTCTAGGATGCTTGGGAATAACCTGGGATATCATGCTGTGATATCAAAACTTTTATGTATTTGTTTTTCTATTAGGTTAACCAGCATAAAAAAAAGTCAAGACAAAGATAAATTGTTTTAAAAAGAAAGAATCTTCTAAGGCATTTATTTTGTGACATTAAAAAAATTAATTTTCAACAATGAAGAACTCTCTTGAACCTTCATTTTTAACTACTCTCCAGTAAAATGGAATTAAGCCATTCAAAATATTTAAGGAGTGTTAAGTTTCAATCATAGATTTACTAATAATATAACAAAGTCTGGATTTTGAAATTGTGCCTAGCTTTGGATAAGTCCTGTCATCTTTTTCTCCTGGCTACTCATGCATACCCATCATATGAATAAAAATACTAGTTAATGAGAAGGTGATCTCTACACACAGAAAAATGAATACACTATGAGCAATTTAAAATTTTTAAATTTAAATTTTTAAAAATAACTATTTCACTGGACCATAGTTTTAGTGAGTCTAACTTTAGTGGTCTCTCCCTCCTTGAATTATCTTGTACTTACTTATCTGTGTAAATACTGCATACCCTTAGTAGAATGATGACTACTTAGAAAGAGATTATTTCATTGTTCCCTTCTGTATTTAAAGCAGAACCATAAACATAATCCGACAAGTGAGGTTTCTGACATTGGGATTTACAGGAATGCATCCACTTTATGCCTTTCCTCAGACTCTTTAAGGTGTAACACCTGATTCCATATCTAGGTTCCCACCTCAGTGACATCTTTCTCTAATGGCTCGCTTAGCCTCACTCCTAGCCCCCAATGAATGAGGATAGGATTTTCCTGGGGGACAAGTCACCATCAGTCACTGTAACTGCTCCCACAGTACATAGTACCCTCAAATAAATTTATACCCAGAAGCAATTCTAGCTTCTTATGACTGCGATTCCCTGTGTCCTACATACAAAAGACACTAAATAAATGTGAGCTGAAATTAACTGAAATAGTGAATGTATTCAGAACAAAATGAAAATCTTAAAAACCAACATATTGGTCAATCAATCAAGAAGCACTCATTAAGCCTACCCTCTAACTCCGCTGCCACAACAATCTTTCTGAATCCCAAGTCTGACTGTGTCACTTTTGTACTTAATAAACTATGATGTCTATATTTATCAAATATAAAATCTCGTCTGGCTACAAAAGCCCTTCACAACCTGGCTTCTTGCTATTTTTCCAGGCTTCCTCACACACAATGCTCCCTTTCCAATTCCATCCATTCTCCCACGCCACAATCTTCCCAGCCCTGACTTTCCATTTTTCAAATTCATGCCACTACTATGGTCTCAACCTGGAAGTTCCCTCAGCAGCTGGGGGACATCTAACAACTCCTGGGGCTTCTCATGTGGAATAATTTTCTGCCAGGCCTCCCTTATTCTTTTGGTGATTTCCTCCGAAGGCCTCCATTTTGTGGAGAGGCCCAGGTAGGCCAGCTTCCATTCTGCTACTAGTCCCACCCCTGACTTTTAGAGCTTTAAAAAATGACCCTGTACTGGGTGCCTTCATCTTTCCCTGCCCCAGCATTGCCCCCTTTTTGTTGTGTTATCCTGCCGTGGAGAATGAAAGCTGCTTGTGTCTCTTTCTGCTTGCATTTGTATTCCCAACATTTAGCACAGTACCTGGCACATCCCTAACCCTGTTTGACAGTGAAGTGAGATATTTGACAAAGGGGTTAAAATTACACTTTTAATAAGCATTCTCTTATTTTTGATTGAATGTAATGCAAGCAACTAGTCATGGAATGAGATTATGTACCTCTTTTTAGAAAATTTAAGAATGTTAAAGCTGGCTTTACTCTACTACAAAACTCTAGGGAGAATATGGAACAATTATATTCTTTGCAAGACAAAATAAAACCCAAAACAAAACCCTAATACTTTTGACTATTTTGTTTTTTTTCTCCGTTATCATATCAAATAGTATAATATTCAATATGAACACAAACATCATGTCTATTAGTAATTTATTTAACATTTATCATACAGGTAACATACTGAAAATCATTCAATTCACAAAATTCTACATGCCCCATATAATTTTTATATAATAATAACAGCATTTATATAGCAATTATTATATGCCAAGCACTGTGCTAAATGCTTTACAATTATCATCTCATTTGATATTCACAACAACCCTGTAAGATAGGTCCTATTAGTGTCTTCATTTTATTGTTATGGAAAGTGAGGCAAACAGAGGTTAAGTGACTTGCCTAGGGTCAGACAGCTTGTTAAGTGTCTGAGACTGAATTTGAATTCAGGAATTTTCTTGAATGTAGGTTTGGCTTATTAGCCACTATGCCAACTAGCTTTTTTCATGGAGATTGTATTCTTTTTCATACTAGGTTAAGGAAGGAGAGAGAATGAGCATGAAAGCAATCTGTAATAGTACCAGAAAAGGAAGAAGGTGTTAATTTAACCTTAAGGTACCTCAGGGGAAAAAAAAAGTAAGAGGGTGACAGGGAAATGGCCAAATACTCAAAATTGTTTTCTGAAAGTCTACAAAAGCAGGAGGGCCTATTTACAGAAATCCTATAGCTCCGAAGCCTTCCCCTAAACAATGTGCCTTGGGACACAGAAACTAGCTGCCACCATGTAGGGATTAAGAAACGGAAGGACAAAATCACTAATTTGATTGCAGTCCTTTACGTGCAAAGCAGGTTATGATTTGTCCCCAAAACTTCAAGTTGGAACTTTGACTCTTCCCACTGAAATATTATCACAGATCTCAAAAAATGCTTGGAGTTTCAAACAACCACTGTACAAAAATTTCATAACATGAATCTGAAATTTATAATTATTTTAAAATGTAGCTATCCACTTTAAACAAAAAAAATGGTAGAACAACTTTTAAGTTTCTAGTTCTCTTTTGATCAACTCTATTTTAAGCAAATTTGAGGACAAAGAAGTGGAAATGAATATTTGGACTGTAAAAAGCATACCACATGCACATCTTAACTTAGTTATGTCAATCAAATTATGGGCATGCATTTTCTATTGCTACTTAAATTTCCAGAGAAAAGGCATGTGTCCCAATAGTTGATATCAAATTTCCCCAAAATGAAATATCACTTTTCTATATTCTTGTAAATGAAAAGCAGCATGTGTGGGCCTGTCTTAGAGTTAAGTACTGACTGACACAGCTTGACTCTATGACCATAAATACAGTATTGGATCTTGCAAAACCTCCAGAAACTCTCTAGAACTATGAGTTGAAGATGCTGAATTCCATTAGTGAAAGGTGCTTTCCACATATTGAAAATTCCATAAATAAATAAAATCATAGGTCTGAAGTAAAAGAAAATTCTTCTAAATATTTATTTCTAAATAAGTATCTAAATATAATAGTAATGACATACATAATTAGCCAATCCATAAACATTTATTAAGTACCTACCATGTGCCAGGCACTGTGCTAAGTTCTGAGGATATAAAAAGGGGCAAGACAGTCCCTGCCTTGAGGAAACCCACAATCCAAGGAGAAGACAACATGCAAACAAATATGTACAAACAAGTTATATGCAAGATAAGAAGAGAATAATAACTAACAACAGAACGACCTAGAACTGAGAGGCTGGAAAAAGTTTCTTGTAAAAGATATGATTTTAGTTGAGGCTTAAAGGAATCCAGGAAAGCCAGAAAGTGGAAAGGAGGAGGGAGAGTAATCCAGGCATTGGGGACAGCCAGAGAAAATCCCCAGAGCTGAGAGATGCAGTATCATCTTCAAGAAAACAGTCAGGAGGCCAGTATTACTGGATCAAGGCATATATGCTGGGCAGTTAGGTATAAGCAGACTGGAAAAAGTAAGTGGGGGCTAGGTTTTGAAGGGCTTTGAATGTCAAACAGAGGGTTTTGTGTTTGAACCTGGAAGCAATAGGGAGTCACTGGAGAATACTGAGAAGGGGGTGATACAGCTGGATATTTTAGTGGCTGAATGTGGGATAGAATAGGGAGGAGAGTGACCCACCAGTGGGCTATTGCAATAAATCAGGATCTGAGTGACGAGTGCCTGCACTAGACTGGTGGCAGCGTTGGAGAAAAGAAAGGGGCTTATTCAATATGTGGCAGAAATCTGACATTAGACAGGGAGGGAATGAAAATAAGTGAAAGAATAGGGATGACAAAGGAAGTAATCTGTTGGAAGAAACAGGATGGAATGGGATTGCTTATACAGGTAGAAGGAGTAGCTTTTAAGGAATAAGGTCATTCCTTCATGTGAGATAGAAGTGAAAGAGGAGAGACTGGCAGAAAGCACCTGAGTAACAGGAAGAGAGGAGAAGGGGGAGTTCAACAGATAATGGCCTCTGCTTTTTCTATAAAATAAAAGACAAAAGTTTTCATCTGAGAGTGGGGAAAGGGAACCATAAGGGCTTGAAGAAGGATGAAAAGGTTTGGAAAAGTCACTGTGGAGAGCGGAAAACACGGTGGAGAGACTTCTGGTTCAGGAATCAGGTAGTTCTGAATTCAAATCCTGAAACTATACTGAGCAAATCTTTTTGTCATGTCATTTTTGATAAGATTTTATGCTTAGATATTTAGACTTAAGAAGTCTGAATATGTGTGCCTCATGTACATACATGTATATAAAACATATGTACAAATATGAAAAATAAGTTCAAGAAAAAAATGAAAGGGAGAATAAAAGTAGGATTAGATTCTGCCAACTTTCAAGATTGCTATATAAAATATACTGACTAGGGGACCAAGTAGCTTGTTTTTTTTGGAGAGAACATCACCTCAAAAGCAGCTTGATATTTTTGGTTTTTAAAGCAACCTATTTTATCCCATACAAAGTATGAAAGGACAATATTAATAAAGGTGAGTATGTGCAAATAACCACATATACTAGGCTAGTTATAATGATTTACTGAATTAGATTACTTTTATTCTCTGACTTCTGAGGATAGAGTACACCAGGAAAAATTTTTCTCAAATATTAAAATCTACTTGCTTAACTTTCTTTCTTTTCCCAATTCCACTGTGCTTAGGCCTAAGTTTTAAGTTTTTCCTTATTACTGAAAAAATTTTGGAAGCCCCATAAATCTTCCAGGTTTCTTTCATTAGAGAAGTTTTATGAACTTTTCACAAAGAAAACCAATATTGTTATATAACATAAAGAATGAGGACTATTTTGTTATCCCAATTCGTTTCCTCTACTCCATTCTTCCCAGTAATTCCCTTTATCAAGTGTATTCTCAACAGTCAGTAACTCAAGCTCCTTTTCCCCTTTGGTAGAGAAGTTTAGATTGTATAGAGGGGTAACAACAAGGCAGACCCATTAAAGGTGGTGTGTGTGTGTGTGTGTGTGTGTGTAGTTTGAGGGTTGAAGGGGCAGGTTTCTTCATACCATCTCTGTATTTCAAACAACCTAACACACTGATGATGGAATTTCATCTACCGAGCCATTAAAACCAACAAAGGTGTAAAACTTGTCCATGTGCTTATTAATTTCTGTTACTCAATGAATCTCCAGCATGTCTATATCAAACTCTACAAGACAAAAGTAAAAAGCTAGAGGATGGAAGAAAAAGTTTTGTTCAAGAGTTTTGGGTGGCTTTTGTGAAGAAATAAAGAGAGACTACTGATGGGAACAGAGGAACACAGGCAGGGGTCTACTTGAATATAAATGTGTCAAAGATGCCTGCCTCTGTCACTCATAACTAAAACTACCTATAATTATGATGAATAGTCATATTACAAAGTCTTTTTTAGACTAGCAAAAAAGAAAGGACTCAATAGTAAGGCAATGTGTACCTTCCAGAAGCAAATGGAAAGCCCTTTTACAAATAAACAATACAAAAAATGTAAAAATATTTTCTATGCAGAAATATAAAAGAGTAAGATCAAAATAAGATAAATGGATACTATCATTATAGCCCAAGAATATGTAGAGAACTTTTTATATTTCTTATTATCAAGGTTAATCACTTAAGTTAAAATATGCCTTTATTAAACTCATAGCTGTTGCTTTAAATGTAATCAGTCAAACCTAACTTGAGTATTTATGTGTGTCTTTGTAATCAGAACCCAGGTAATATGTACCTTGGAATACATACATATTGCATTTGTATACTTGGAGTAAGAAGGGGGTATGCTAGGAATTTTGCCGTTTTTTTACACCTCGATATTTAAATGTCACATAATCCACACACACAGACAGACAGACACACACACACACACACACACATCAGAGCAGAGGTTGGAGTGGAGAAGGCAAAATATTTGCTACCCGTACTGTCATAACAAATTGGAGATTATATGCCATTGACAAGAAGAAATGTTACTTGGGTTCTTTCCATTAAAAAAACTGAATTTCTTATTTTTATTGTCTATATAGGAGAGACAATGTAGCTTAGTGGATACAGAGTCAGTCTTGGAGTTGGAAAGACCTAGATCAAGTCCTGTTTCTAATGCAAACTGGCTGTGGGACCATGGATAAGTCATTTAACCCTTCAGTATCCCATGCAACTCTATAAAACTGAAAATGAATTAGGGATCTACAAGGATAGTGGAAGTTTCAATACTAAGGACTTTCATGAATTAATGAAATCACAGGTGATCCACACCACCCAAAAACTGTTAGAGCTGTGTAGGTCTGTGTGTTTACTTCAATAGATACATGATTTTGTCCATGGGGTCATTTAATCCACTAGGCATCCCTGTTTATATACTCCTCTCTTTTTATATTGCTACCATTGTAGTGTAGGCTCTCATTACTTCACACCCTGGGTACTGCAATAGCCTGCTGGTGGGTCTGCCTGCCTCAAATCTCTTCCCCACTCCAATCCATCCTTCATTTAGCCAACAAAATTATTTTCTTAAAGTATAGGTCTGGCCACATTACCCCCACTCTTACCCCTCCCAATAAATTCCAATGATTTTTCTATTGCCTCCAGGAGCAAATTGTCTTTCTTTGGAATTCGAGAAACTTCATAATTTAGACCCCTCCTAACTTTCCAGTCTTCTTACACCTTACACCTCTACACATACTTTTTAATACAGTGACACTGACCTCCTTGCTCTTCCATGACCTAGTCAATCCATCTCCTGGCTCCAGGCATTCTCTCTGACTGTCTTCCATGCCTGGAATTCTCTCCCTCAACTCTTAACTACTGACATCCCTGGCTTCTTTTAAGTCCCAACTAAGATCCCATCTCTTCGAGGGAGCTACCCTAACCCCTCTTGATTCCAATACCTTCCCTCTGTTAGCTCCTATTTATCCTGTACATAGCTTTTATATATGTATTTGTTTGCATGTTGAACTCATTAGACTTGTAATCTCCCTGTGGGAAGCGACTATCTTTTGCCTCTTTTAGTATCCCTTATCTAAGATAAGGAGAAATACATCTATCTTTCCAATGTTATTTAGAAGCATCTGTATCATGTTGCCTTCTATGCAGTGGGCTGCCTTCAAAAGTCTTAAACTGCTCAGTGTAATATATCAGCTGCATGTATGGAAACTAATCAGCTTCTCTGAGAGATAAAAATCACCTTAACCTAATTTCTTAGAATTATAGAATGTTAAAGAGAGGATTCATAAGGTCATCTATTCCACCCTGAACATTTGTCAGAAGAAACAGTAAGTTAGAGAATTTCAAATGACTTTCCAAGGTCACAGAACTAATAAGTGGCAGAGCTGTGGCTCAAACTTATATCCTAGGATTCTTAGAGCAGTGTATGGCACATAGTAGGCACTCAGTACATGTTTATTGACTGAATGAATCCAATGACCCCGAAGTTCAGTGCCCTGATTGATACAAGGCATCGAGACCAACAAATTAGATTCAATTTAATAACCTTACTATTTCATATACTCTCTAATACTAACCTTCCTTTACATGAAAAATTGTAAAAAATATTTTAATCACAAAACTTAAGTTGACTCAACTCTAAGACTATGAGGGTAACTTGACTATCCGCATACTGACTGACTTGGCATCAGAGCAGTTCCTGGAAATGTAACAGATTCCTAGTTAAACTAAGTTAATAATGTTTCGTGCTAGGGAGAGGAGCATGTTGCATAGCAGGTGGTGGAGTTGAAAGCTTAGTCCTACAAAAGGGACAACAAGAATAGGAAATTACAAAAAGGAAAAATATTATGGAAATTAAAATTGGTTTAAGACAAATATTTGTATAAAAACCCAAGATGGTTTGCATGAAAGAGCATCATTGTTGAAAAATAAGTTTAATAATTCAAAAGAAGGGCTAGAGCTCTTCAATAGTTTGCCCATGCATGGTACAACTATTTCTAAGTTTATACTACTTTAGAACACAATTTATTTATCCCTCATCTCTACCTTGTGGATTTTCTGGCTTCCTTCAAATCCCAGCTAAAATCTCAGCCTCTATGGGAAGGCTTTCTTGATCTCACTTAATTCCAGTGTCTTGTCTCTGCTGATTATTTCTAACCTTTCCTGTATCATGGCTTCTTTGTACCAGCTTGTTTGTAAGCTGTCTCCTGAACCAGATGAGAAACTACCTGAGAGCAGGAACTGGTTCTTTTTTTTTTTTTTTAACGTTTCTTTCTATCACTAACATTTAGCACAGTGCTTGGAACATAGATGATGCATGTAACTGTTAGGTGACTGACCTATAATTTCCTAGTCAGGAGTACATATTTAGGAATAGCAATTAGAGACAAGCAGAATTAGAAATGTTACTAAACACAAATACCATAACTCATGGCAGCTAGGTGGCCCTGATGCTGGGTCTGAAGTCAGGAAGACTCAGCTTCCTTAGTTCAACTCTAGACTCAGATACTTTCTAGCTATGTGACCCTGGGCAAGTCACTTAATCCTGTTTACCTCAGTTTCCTATAACAAGTCAGAGAAGGAAAAGGCAAATCATTTCAATATATTTGCAAAGAAAACCCTAACGGGGGTCATGAAGAGATGGATATAACTGAATGTGACTAAAATGAAAATCACATCCCTACAAAAATATCTCATTTATCAAAAGATAGGAATGGCATCATGATATAGACCTATATAGATACAGATTTGAGTTCAAATATAATCTCTGACTCATACTGGCCATGCAATTCTAGGCAAGTCTCCAAGACTATAAGAACACAGAACAGTTGCTGATATGCATTGGTAGTGGGACTTTGCTCTCCAAGAGGAACATAGAACTTGGGGAGGATTAGGAAAAAAATGAAACAGTTGGATGCCCCCTGCCTCAACCAGCTCACTGGCCATAAAGATGATGGGTCACAGGGTCTCTCCAAAGCACAATCTTAGGACATAGGGATGGTGATGGATGTGAAAGAGCTTTGACACAGCTGAATAGCACAGCTCTTCTACTCAAGTATTCTCCACATGGGAAAGATACTTTCCAGGGGTGTTCAGAGCATAATTTAACCTGAAACTTGAAGAGTGATTGATCATGAGTGTGAGTTGATCTATAATACATTATATCTGGAAGAATTAAAATATTTCTGCTTAGCCTCAGGGGAAAGAACTAGGAGAAATAGGTAGAATCTACAAAGATTCTAACAACATGAGGGGAAAAGTTCTGAACAACTGGAGCTATCCAAAAGTGGGAAGGGGCAACAGGAGGTGGTATTAGGTTATGCCCTACTGTATTGTTAATGTATGTTTAATAGAATGGGAAGATCTTTCCCATCCATTAATAGGCCTATGTGATCTGCACATGGAACCCTAAGCACATGAGTGAGTTACATGAAGCCTGTAGTGGGAGGAGCTTGCTGAATGGGTGGAACAGAAAGAGGCGGAGCTGGAGCAGAGCTGAGAGGAAGTTAGTCAGAATGGTCAGAGCTGGGAAAGACAGAGGAAGCAGGCAGCTGGCTGTGACTGAGAGAAGGGCACTTTGCTTATGGGAGCCTGTTTGTGGGCAGGTCTGATAGTGTGTATAGACTTCTTGGTTACTATGATTGATCTCCTTGTTGCTAAGATAGATCTGGTTTTCTGGTGTTTGAATATATGTTTTGGTTCTGTCTTCCATGTGGAGAGTCTGTTATATTTTGTGATCCCGAACCACGCTGGGATACTCATTGCTGCTGTAGGCACTGTGAATATTGCATTGGCGCTACACTCACTCAAGTTCTTCAAGTAATGGTTAGACAAGTGCTGGCCAGGTATTTGCAGAGAGAATTCTGTTCTAAGTGGAGGTTGGAAAGGTGATGAATAGATGAAATCACAAGGAAGAATGTAGGAAGAGAAGAGGTCAAGGACAGTTCTTTGAGGGTTGCCCAGACTTAAGGAGCAAGCAAAAGAAGAACTAGCAAAGGAGTGCTCAAAGACCCAAGAGAAATGTTCAAAAAATAATTTTCAAAGAACAAGATGACAATGGTTCTAATTCAGCACCTACCTCGTGGAAAAGCTGTTTAAACTTTCAGGACCTCAGAGCGCTGTCACTTTCCTACCTGTGTGTTCCTGGCCAAATCACTTAATTTCTCTGATGCTTAGTTTTCTAATCTGTTAAATAGGAGTAACATTAGGATGTACTCCATAGGAAAGGTTATTTTAAGATCCAAATGAAATAAGGCACATAGAGTGGTTTGCAAACCTTAAAGTGTTATATGTTAGCTAATAAAATTATTCCCCCCTAGTAAAATATAAACTTCTTGAGGACAAAAGCTATTTACCCCTTCATTTTTGTATCCCTAGAAAACAGTGCTTTGAGCACAGCAGGAGTGTAACACATTTGCCTACTGAAATGGACTGAGCTACAAAGTCCGAATGTATATTTTTTGTTGTTCATTTATTAAAGATTTGCAAGATAGTAATGAGGATTGTTTATTTCAATTGTTATGGTAATTACAATTTTAAGGTGTAAGCCATTTGTCATATAAAATGCCAGAATACTCAGGCAATTTAGCTAAATAATCTTGACAGTGCAATCTCATATAAATAAACTCTGTGTTTTTAGAATCAAGTAGATATGGCCTAAACTAAACCATATAATTTTTATCAAACTCAGAAAGCCCCATCATACATTAAACCATGAGGTAATGCAAAACTTTCAATCAGTTATACCACTAATGTCCATTTTTTGTGGAATATTACTTTTTCAGACTTCTATTTCACTGACTTCATGAGCAAGAAGAGTATAAACACTTTATCTGAAATAAATTTAGAAATGTGGAGGTGATGAGAATATCCATCAATGTACAGATTATCCTAATTTTGTCACCTCATATAGATGACTGCATCAAATTAATATTTACTATCTATTGTTATGGCCTTGCAAGTCACCCCTCACCTTCTGTTCCAATTTCTCATAAAGATGTAATCATTTATCAACTTGAAATACATTTTGGGGTGGAGCCAAGATGGCGGAGTAGGAAGACACACATACACAGGGTCTCTCTACACAGCCCATAAAATACCAGGAGAGAGGGACTCTCAACAAATTTTGGAGCAGCAGAAGTGGAGAACAACAGAGTGGAAGAGATTTCCAGCCCAGGGTGACCTGAAAGGCCCACGGGAAATATCTATTGCACCGGACGCGGAGCAGAGCATGGAGCCCAACCCAGCCTTGGCCGAGTGGGCGGCTCATGAACAGCCCTTGGAGGCAGAATCTCAAGTCTTGGAATCCCCAGTCGCAGCAGTGGGTTCACAGATCCCTCAACCCACAGGCATCAAAGGTCAGTGAGGGGTTTTTTCAGCTGGCCAGGAAGGGAGAAGGGCCTTACCATAGCTCCAGCCTCAGGTGGTGGCTGTAAAGGCCACATTGGGCAGGTGGCAGCAGTTCCGAAGGCAGCCCCTACAGCAGCCCGAGGCCATTGCTGGATCGTAAAATCCCCTGGGGGCACTGAGGGAACTGGTCTTTGTCTCGCACTGAATAGTGGCCCTGCCCCTACAGCTTGACTGAATCCCAGCCCCCCAGTACTAGCTTGGCAGAACCGGAGGTCAGGTGCTTGTGGAGAGGAAACTCTGCTAAGATTCTGAGCACAAAAACCCCTCCTACACCCAGACCAGTACAGGCTTGATTGTGCCACCTTGGAGGAACTGATATCTTACAGGTCCCCAGAGTATACCCACCCAAAAGTGAAGTAACTGGTTGGGAAAATGCCCAAAAAAGGGGAAAAAATAAGACCATAGAAGGTTACTTTCATGGTGAACAGATAGATATCTCCCATCCTTTCAGATGAAGAAGAACAATGCTTACCATCAGGGAAAGACATAAAAGTCAAGGCTTCTGTATCCCAAACATGCAAAATAAATATTCAATGGTCTCAGGCCATGGAATGTTAAGTTCCCAAAGACTTCATGTCTGCATAAGATCTTTCTGCTGGGCACGAATGAATGAGGTGGGAGGAAGGATGGTATGCACTCCATTTATTCTCAGCTAGCTCAGAGTATATATAGGCATTCTGCTTCTATTCACGCAAGAGGTTTGTAAACACTGTGTGCTGAGCTTACATGCTTGGCTGTTGTTGTTCTTGCTCAAGATAATTGTGAAGGTTGGTTATTGCATAAGAGTGATCCATCATGTAAGTCATGCAAGGACATGTCATCTCAAGAGATTTCTCCTGAGGGCATCATGACCCTGATAACCTGAGAGTTCCAGACCCCTAACAATGGAAGAGCTCAAAAAGGATTTTGAAAATCAAATAAGAGGGGTGGAGGAAAAACTGGGAAGAGAAATGAGAGAGATGCAAGAAAAGCATGAAAAGCAGGTCAACACCTTGCTAAAGGAGACCCAAAAAAGTGCTGAAGAAAATAACACCTTGAAAAATAGGCTAACTCAATTGGCAAAAGAGGTTCAAAAAGCCAAGGAGGAGAAGAATGCTTTCAAAAGCAGAATTAGCCAAATGGAAAAAGAGGTTCAAAAGTTCACTGAATAAAATAGTTCTTTCAAAATTAGAATGGAACAGATGGAGGCTAATGACTTTATGAGAAACCAAGAAATCACAAAATAAAACCAAAAGAATGAAAAAATGGAAGATAATGTGAAATATCTCGTTGGAAAAACAACTGACTTGGAAAATAGATGCAGGAGAGACAATTTAAAAATTATGGGACTACCTGAAAGCCATGATCAAAAAAAGAGCCTAGACATCATCTTTCATGAAATTATCAAGGAAAACTGACCTGATATTCTAGAACCAGGGGGCAAAATAAATATTGAAAGAATCCACAGATCACCTCCTGAAAGAGATCCAAAAAGAGAAACTCCTAGGAACACTGTGGCCAAATTTCAGAGTTCCCAGGTCAAGGACAAAATATTGCAAGCAGCTAGAAAGGAACAATTCCAGTATTGTGGAAATACAATCAGGATAACACAAGATCTAGCAGCTTCTACATTAAGGGATCGAAGGGTGTGGAATAGGATATTCCAGAAGTCAAAGGAACTAGGACTAAAACCAAGAATCACCTACCCAGCAAAACTGAGTATAATACTTCAGCGGAAAAAATGGTCTTTCAATGAAATAATGGACTTTCAAGCATTCTTGATGAAAAGACCAGAGTTGAAAAGAAAATCTGACCTTCAAACACAAGAATAAAGAGAAGCATGAAAAGGTAAACAGCAAAGAGAAATCATAAGGGACTTACTAAAGTTGAACTATTTACATTCCTACATGGAAAGACAATATTTGTAACTCTTGAAACTTTTTTCAGCATCTGGGTAGTTGGTGGAATTACACACACACACACACACACACACACACACACACACACACACACACAGCACAGGGTGAATTGAAAAGGATGGGATCATATCTTAAAAAAATGAAATTAAGTGGTGACAGAGAATTATACTAGAAGGAGAAAGGGAGAAATGGAATGGAGTAAATTATCTCTCATAAAAGAGGCAAGTAAAAGACTTTTCAGTAGAGCGAAAAAGAAGGGAGGTGAAAGAAAAAACATGAAGCTTACTCTCATAACATTTGACTAAAGGAAGGAATAAAATGCAGACTCATTTTGGTATAAAAACCTATCTTACAATATAGGGAAGTGGGGGAGAAGGGGATAAGCAGGGGGGTGGGGATGATGGAAGGTTGGGCAGTGGGAGGAGGGAGCAATTTGAAGTCAACACTCTTGGGGAGAGTCAAGATCAAAAGAGAGAATAGAAGCAATGGAGGGCAGGATAGGATGGAGGGAAATATAGTTAGTCTTACACAACATGACTATTATGGAAATCATTTGCAAAACTACATAGATATGGCCTATATTGAATTGTTTGCCTTCCCAAAGGGAATAGGTGGGAAGGAGGGATAGGGAGAAGGAACTCAAAGTTTTAGGAACAACTGCTGAGTATTGTTCTTGCAACTAGGAAATAAGAAATACAGGCAATGGGGTATAGAAAGTTATCTTGCCCTACAGCTCTGATTGACATATTTGTTTTAGCCAAAATGTATTTTCGTTGTTATGTTTTTGACTGAACAGATGAAATACATTTTGGCCAAAACAAATATGTCAGTCATGTCAAATGAGTGTCAACAAAAATGACTCAGAGCTAATTAAACACTATATACTTAATGTGCAGGTAGTTTATAGATAAATTACTACAATTGAATAATTAGAATTGATTTCTTGCCATGTCTTTTATTTTAAAAGACAAAAAAGAATAGAAATGCTTTCACCTCTAAAAATAAGGAAGAATTTTTCCCATTTGAAGGTCAGCATTACCATATTTCAGAGATTTAAGTCTTCTTGACTAAATGTATACATTTCACGTAGCCACTGACTTACCATCATGATCACTACAATTGCATATTTATTAAACAGTGTTTATTATGTACAGCATGAAAGGAAATTCTTACTAAATTTAACAGAATGTGTTAAAAGACTTTCCTGTGGATAAGATGATTATAAGATAATGTAAGCCTATTTTATATTTTACTTGGTAATTAGAATGTTTCCTTATCATCAATGTTTAGAAAGGGTTCACAATGTACTGTATACCTCACCTGGGAATTCCCTATATGAATTGAAATCATATAGATTCAGTTCCTACCAAATAAATCTGAGTCAGCTATGTATTTTGGCATCTTCCAAATATACCTCAAGTCTCTGACAGAAAATCATTCTAATAATAGTATTTTGTAACAATATATTTTCTAGCACATCTAAGTATCTAAATTTCATATGAGCTAGCAGAGACATAAAGGATTTTGTCTTTGTAAAGTAGATAGATAACTTAGATTTATTAATGGAAACCACTGAAGCACTTGTTTTCCAAGCCACGCTAATTCTGTCCTAATACAAGTATCTGTGCCAAAACATCATACCAGCCTTGAATTAACACATGGGATCAAATGAATGAAAATCTCCAATCTCCTTCCACTTCTCATGGAGAGTCACTTACTGCAGGGAAACAACAACAGCAAAAACATTCCCTCCTGGAAATGAATCAGAAAGCAGATCCATCACTCAGTAGCCAGCATATGATTCAGCAGCACTTTGTATAAAAAGTATAAAGTCCAAAAACTACCCAAAAAGGGCTCTGGAAGCTGTGGACTGTTTTTAACCCTCCTGGAATCCCTTCCTGATAGTTTCTGTGAATTTCTGACTATGAAAGAAGAACACAGTAGGATGACAAAGGGGTGACCTTCAAAGAGCAGCAAAACGTACTAGGGATACATTTCACCAAGTAAAGGTAGGATACAAGTATAGTTTATGATAATAGGTTTGTGATAAGCTGACTAAATACAGATTAACAGCCAGGAAGATTGGTTACTTACACAATTAATGACAATATAACAGGATATACCTATGGGGAAATAATTTGCATATTTTTGTTTGCTTTCAGTCCCTCATGAGATAATGACTATGATTGTATTTTTGTTACCTTCACTAAGCAAATAAACTAAACTACTACTAAATCTAATTCCATTTTCTGGATTTCAAAGAAGGCTACAGGAGGTGTTTGTTTTTAAGAAAGAACTAATCTGTGCTTATGTACTAGAAAGAAAAGTTAGGATTTGAAACTCCACACAACTTTATATGACACACTTTTTTTTTTTTAAAAGAATGATCTCAGATTAGGATTCAGCTTTTTTCAAATTCTTATAAAGAAATGGCAGAGATTTTCCCTGATTTTCAAACACCTGAAATCAGTATCATGTAATTAAAATTGTAGTACTATAATTTGTGTTTGTCTTCATTATTAAATTTAAGATATTACTAGAAGTTCAGGAGATTTGCCTTCAAATTGTATCAAAATTCTTTAATGGTTCAAATTACATCAATAGTCAACACAATGACTTTTTATGTCACCTTCAAATGACATGACTTATGTAAAGGATTCTGAAAGCCTTAAAGGGATAAAAAAATGTGATCTATTTTGACTTGAGGAGTTTGTCAAGGGAAAGGAATGAGAAAATGAACCTGCAACTTGGAAAATAATGAATAGATTCACTGAAAACATGTTTTTTCTTGATGTTTCAGTTTTCAGATGTTTGATGGTTTTTTTAGATGTTTTTCCAAATTTTTTTTCAGTGTGTACTTCAAAAGGGTCAATATTCTAAGAGGTACACAACTTCAGGGCTGAATGTATTTCTGAAGGACTGGTGGTGTCTATGATTCAACAATTAGTCAGACTAATTGCTGATTTTTGTTATAGGTTTATCATATTTCTTTTTAAAATTATTTTGGAGTTTTGTGAACTTCCCCTTCCCTTTCCTACTTCCAAACTTCTAAATCAGCTTGGCTGTCTTTTGTTAGAATAAGGCCAAAGAAGCAAGGGGAGTCCTCCCTTGTGGTTTCTTATGCCTTTTTGTCATGGTCTAGTGAAAAAGAGTAATTTTTTAAAAATTTAATTTTACATACACTTAATCCTTACTTTGGACTGAAAGCTATTCATGCCAGTATTTTTTTCAACTTTGAAAACTATTTGGTTTAAGGCTTAAAAATTGGCTCACATGAAAATACTTTTTTTAATGTAAAATTTCAACAAAAGGCAGCCTTCAATTCAATTAAACAAGCATTTATTAAGCACCTACTATGTGCAAAGTATTGTGTCAAGTACTAGAGTTACAAAGATGAAAAATGACCCTGCAAAATGCTTATAGTCTAGTTGTGTCTCAAAAGTTTGTTTGGGGGAAAAGAGTTGGGAATTCTGAACCAATTTTTTTCCCATAGAAACAGTATTATATACAATCAATTTTCCCTAGCTACCCCCCCAATAGTTTATTTAACTTACAATATAATGATGATGATGATAAAGCATTTAAACAGAAGATATGCCAAGTGCTTTATCTCATTTGGTCCTGACAACAACTCCATGAGTTGGCACCTTTATTAGCCCCACTTTATAAACAACATAGTACAGTATTGTTGCTATACTACTACAGAATCTAATCATCATGTGGAACGATATTTCTATAGGAAATATAAGCAAAGTCTTAGCCTGAAACACCAGGAAAATCTTACATTTATTCATTGGTTAATTCATTCATCCACTCATTTCATCAGCATTTATGAAAGGCTTACTGACAGGCACTATGATTAGTGCTAGGAATACAATGACAAAAAACAACAATAACACAAAAACCAAACAGATCCTGCCAAGAAGCCACCATTCCCTCCTTCCCTAATTGTCCCCCTAGCCAAACCACTAGTCAGACCTAGAAGAGGTTCACAAAGAGGAGGGGTGAAGACATTTCTGGGACATTTCTCAATCTCAATCTCACTCCCTTTCTTCCACTTTTCCATCCTAAAATTTACCGGGATTAGCATGACCTTTTCCCTTTACTTTAGCAGTATCTACTGTTTTATGACAGGGTTTTGGACATTTCTTGGCTCCTGCAAAATCAGTCGACCATCTCAAAGCTTCTTCATTTATCTATCCCTGAAACAAGGACACAGCCTTTCTGAAATTGTCTGGGAGGTTTTTATGATAGTATGCTAGTAAAATGGGATTAGAAATATTCTTATTTTCTTGTGATATGGAAAGTGGGGCTCTGTTAAGTAATACTAATGGATCTCTGAGTTTCACAAAAGACCACAGATTCATCTACATTTCTGGATAAATAGACAAACTTAACTGAGAATTCTGGGCATTTGCAGTACCAGGCATAGGACGATTTAGGACATGAGTTCTTAACTTTTTTTTAAATGTGTCTTTGACAACTTTGGCATTCTGAAGAAGCCTACAGACACTCTCAGAAAACGTTTTTAAAGGCACAGAATAAATTAGTAGGATTGTAAAGAAAACCAATCATACTGAAATAAAGGCATCATAATATTTTTTCCATCCAAATTCATGGTCCCCTAGGAGATTGAAAACCCTCAGATTAAGTACTCTTGCTTTAAAGGGTTTAGGAAAGGGAAGAAATAGGACAAAATTTAGGCCAGGAGTGGGGAACCTGCAGCCTCAAAGCTACATGTGGCCCTCTAGTTCCTCAAGTGTAGCTCTTTGACTGAATAGAAACTTGACAGAACAAAAATCCCCTTAAAAGGCTTTATTCTATAAAACTTTGATTTCGTTAAAAGGCTGCACCCAAGGACCTAGAAAGACACAGGTTCCCCACCCCTGCAGAACAGGCACAAGGCCTGACCGACAAACCATTATCAGTGGCAGTCAGATGGAGGAATGCTCCTACCTTGGGAACTTACAACTTTATGTCCTTTTCCTTTGCTACCAAAGACCTCACTCTGGATCAGTAATGGAGGGGGATGAAGGACTAAGATGAAGATGGTGGAATACTCAGGAAGAAATAAAAGGAAATTCTAAATTTTGGCCAGTGAAGAAAAAAGGAACTTCCTCTGGTAGTAATTTGGATGTAAGGCAGGAACTGTCCATTTGTATTTACTGTCACTAGTTGCTTAAGGATCTTGTTGGGTGCTAAGGACCATAAAATGCTTCCTCAGCTCATACGGATGGAGGCCACACACAAATATTTTGTAAGATTTCTGGAGACCACATCTAAGTCAAGGGAAACTGCACTTTCCCATTGTTACATCAGGTCAAGACATAGTGAGATGAAGGAATGCTGTGTATAAATCCAGATAATCAAAGCCAAAATTTTCTGTTTCCTTATGCTGGTCAAAACATATTTACTGCCTCTCCTAAATTATCTGACTCATTGTAGTATGTCAGGTCTTTGGTGGGAGAAAGAAGAGCTAAATACTGCAGCTTCCATTACACAATCTATTCAGCATTCATTCAAGGAAAATCTATTTATAAAAATAGATCACAAACTATTGATTGGGACTCACCAACTCTCAGGAAAATACAACCATGTAAAACTGAATGGGACATGTATTACCTGTAAATCTTTTCTAGGTTTTATGATCAAGTCTGACTTTCTTCCTACAACAGTCAATGAGTAGGAAGGTGCACTATAATCAATGTAAGGATACTTCATGCACCCTTTCAGGGGGAAGTATCAAGGAAGGTAGTAAGAGGTAGAATGGGAGGAAATGTCTTGCCTTTCTTCTCATAGAACAAATCATAGACTTAGAGATGGAAGGAAACTTAGAGGGAGGTCACTTAGTCAAATTCCTTTAATATACAAATAAAGAAATGGAGGCCAAAAGTCATTCAGCTAACAGGTAGCAGAGATGGAATTCACTCTCAGGTCTTCTCATTCCAAATCCAGAACTCTTTTCATTGTAGCATGCTGCAAATAACCCCTTTACAACCAGAAAAGTCTTTTCATGTAAGATCAAAATGTCTCAAACCAGGTATCAGCGGGCACAAAGGGAAAAGAAAATGAACTTCAAATATTAAGGCATCTGGTCTCTCCTCATTTAACACCTGAAGAATGTTTTTTCAAGTTAACTTTCTATTCAAGACTACAGAGCATCCAAAAAAAAAAAAATCAAAGGAAGAAAATACAAATGAATAGTCTCAAATTTTAGTTTTCCACCACTCAAGAAATATTTATTGAAGGCCCCCTAATGTGGAAGAGGAATGACATGGAGCTACAAAGGGTAGCATGAAAAATGTTCTTGCATCACAGATGTTGAAGGAAAAATGGAAGGGAAGAAACAGAAAGGAAAAAAAAAATTGAAACTGGAGAGTAAAAAACATCACAAAGTAATTTCTGAGGAATAATAGATACTGAGTCTTAATTTAATCAGTCTCATATAATTAGTCTCATTTTATTTTTTCAAAGTGAACAAATGCTTACTAATATAAAATCTCAGAAACTGGAAAAATAAAATATAAGAAATTTTGTGGCTTAACATCATGATAACCTACTGTAGTTGACAGAATTCACTATTGCATATTACCTCAAAGATTATTTGACATTTTCTCTAGTCTTATAAATCATGATAAAGATTTAGTTCAATATTTCTTTTACAGCAGTGATTTTCAAAGTGTAGTTTGGGGCCACAGGTGGTTCCTTCTTTTTTAGGTATAGGTAGGATTAGAGAACTGCTGAGGTCCCCTCTGACTTTAAAATTCTGCGATGGTGCTCCAACTAGTACATAAGCTGATTTTTAATGCTTATGTTTATAGAAATACTATTATTATGACAATATACATTTAGCTACTTTACTTATCGATATGAAAGGGAGCATAGTATATGGCAGGGGTGGGGAACATGTGGCCTTGAGGCCACATGTGGCCCTCTAGGTCTTCAAGTGCAGCCCTTTGATTGACTCCAACCTTCACAGAACAAATCTGTGGCCTTGAGGTTGTAGCACACGTTCACCATCCCTGGTATGACAGATAGAGAGCCAGCCTCTGAGGAGGAAATACCTGAGTTAAAATCCTACCTCCAGTTCATTCTAGTTGGCTAACCTTGGGTAAGTTACCTAATTAATCTCAGAGAGCTCTATTCAACTCTCTAAACCTAAATTACAGAGAAAGTGTTAACATACAATGTTAAAAGGGGTTACCTCATCAGGGAGTACCCTATATCACTAAAATCAAAACTTTAGGCCTCATCTCCTAGTTAGTTATAGTATTTAATGAAAATAAAACGTTGGCCCATTGGCTTTTCACCAAAATTAATTTTGTTGGTATGTTTGTAGTAGCAAGCAGGCACAAGTACAGTAGGTGGTCCAAAACCAAACACAACCCAAAGGATCTAGAGGATTAATGTTTTGCAGTCTCTCCAAAAGTAATACACTATTATTCTTCATAATAAGGCAGATTGTGATTCACAGATCCAAAAACAGTGCTTAGGAATTCAATACTTCAAAACTTATTTTAATACTTCTATGATTTCATGGGTGCTTCAAGGGCTAGTCCTTATAAATTATACTGACCAAAAACTTTAATTGCATGGTGGCCAATCTACTGCTGATAATTCTGTTCAAACATTGGTTCTAAGAGAGTTGGCTGACCAGACCATGCTTGAAACCATTTAATTAACCCATCAACAAGCATGTAAGGGCTTACTATATGCCAGGCATTGGGCTCAGCCATGGAAATTCCAGCTTGTGCTCCTGAAGCACAGCCTTTGAGAACCTATGATGAGATATCTTAAGTAATAGTTATAATGATAATGATAGCAGCTAGCATTTTATAGTGCTTCAAAGTTTGTACAGTATATTACAAACATCTCATTTTATCCTCACAACAATCCTGAAAGGTTATTAATGACTTATTTTCCAGATGAAGAAACTGAGGCAGAGATTAAATGAACTCTCTGTTGGTCACATGGCTAGTAAGTGTGTATAAGGTTGGATATGAACTCAGGTCTTCCTGATTCCAGGCCCAATGTTCAATGAACTATACGACCTAGGATTTCAGTTGGGGTTTTTCAGGAAAAGTTAAGAAAATTAATATTGTATTATGGCCATACTATTAGTGTTTGCTAACAAGATCTGGAACTCTGTAGACAATGTTACTAGTCCACTAGTAAAACAAACAAACAAACAAATACCACTTTTATCCTTAATTCATCTGAATATTATATTCAATGATTAAAAAAATCCCCATTAAGTAAATGCTTACTAGACCTTCTCTTTCTTGAAGATTTTATTCTAAATGTGGCTACTTAAAAATCTTGTGAGTTTTTGGTATGATAAAAAAAACTTGCTTTTCATTAATAAAACAATTCATCCTTTTTTTTCATATTCTAAAAAAAACACAGCAAGTTGAGTCAGGCAATGTAACTCTTTACTTCACTAGACGTAGGGTAAGTAGATCTTGAGCACTTCAGTTATTAATCCTGAGGCATAAACATGTTCCAACTTTGTTTTGTTTTTGGTTTAATGGATGAAATAAAACAGAAAGCATTTAAAAACAAACATCTTCTCTCCTCAGTAAGATCCAAGCATTTCTCCAGGAAGACCTCTCCCTTTCATAATTCAATTAACCTGCAAGTTTACCAAGTAAACATGAGGAACTATGTCTTTCAGCACATTGTAACATTGCTTCAATGTCCTAGTATTTCTAAACCAAATATTGAGTATTTTTTTAAATCAAAGTTCTGCTTGAAAACCTAAATTTAAAAAGATTGACAAAAAAATTCCAAAACATGATCACCTATCACAAGGAATTTAGCACGTTTGGTAGTAGTGTCTATTCTGAGTCCTGGGAGGAGGGAAACAGTAACTCTACTTCACTGAGAGGAAGTCATGCTAATAAGACACTGGCAAAGAAGCCAGATTAGGCAAAAACAACTGTCTCTGATTTTAACTAATGAAGTTAACTTCTGAACCTGACCATTTTACACAGAAGTCAAACATACTGACTTACCTATTTTTAAATTTCACTTGTACTAAATTGCTGTTAACACTACCTCTAGCTGCTAAGCAACTGTTTACAATCAACATGACAACAAAAGCCAGCAGATTATTAAATTGTTTCTCTTTAACCATGGGAAAAAAGGAGAGTTTCATAAATTAATATGAAGTTGGATAAGGAAGTCAACATGATATAATGGATAGAATGCAGCACTTTGAGCAGGGAGACACAGCTGCTGACATGACAGTAATTGTGCTTCTCTGGGACAAATCACTTAGCTTTCAGTGTCTCAGACCACTCTATGGGGCTCGCTTATAAAACACAGATATGCTGAAGATGGGTACCTGTTTTAAAAATCTGTCACTCGTTTCAGTTACTAACCCATCAAAATAACCTTGGGAATAAAGTCAACTCTGTTTTTACCTCTTGCTGCCAGAGACTTATATTGACTTTCTACTAGACTTAAATTAAGTACAAAATATGGTGACTTGATACTTAAAAGGTAGAAGAAAAATCTCTTGATATCTAATGCTGCCTTTTTTCTATTTGAGACAAAGAAAGACAAAGAAAGAGATGTAGAAAGAAAACGAGAGAGAGATCAAGAGAGAAAGAGACAAACATCAATACTTCTGGAAGTCTAACAGAAAAGGACATGCAATCACCATTTGATTCAAAGGAAAGGAAAAAAAGAACATAAGCTGTTTAGTAACAGAAATTTTAAAGAAGTCTCATCTTTTTATTACAATTCAGGTTGAAAAAAGATCATATGAAATATAGCAATTGATGAGAAATGTGCTGTGTTTACTTGATGAGCTCAGATATTAGAACTTTCTAAATACCAAACTGGCCCTAAAGACATTCACATTGCCTTTATACTGATAGCAGTGGATGTTAAGTATGAAAATCTTGTGGAAAAATCTGATCCCTTAGAAAAGGCTGGAGAGAAGATCCCATTTAACTAACAGTTATCTGGCTTTTGATCCAATCTTTCAAATGAAATTGTTTTCCCAGTTTTTCTCTTACGAATCTGATCACTCTTTCTCAGCGCCCTTTGATCAGTGCCATCATCCAAGTCACACCTACCCTATGAGGGTTTCCCTAAGGCCCTGGGGAACACTTTTGCCTATACAATCTTGCTTAGTTGTTTCTTTAGCTCCCATGGGTTTATCATCTTTATGCATATCTATATATCCAGTCATAACTTCTCTTCTGAGTTCCAATCTTATCTGAACAAGAGTCTTTTCTGCATCTTAAACTGAATGTCCCACAGACACCTCAAACCCAACCTGTCTGAAACTGAACTTGTTAGCTTTCCCCCCAAACCTTCCCTCTTCTGAACTTTCCTATTGTTCATTCTTCATTTCTGAAAAGGATCAAAGATATCATGGGGGATGACTTGTATGTGAATTGGATTTAAGTGAGGCAGAGTTGCACCAAGTTGGCCTCACTCTCTCTTCCAGAATTACCAAAATCCAGTGGCACAACAGAAATCAAGATAACTGGAGATGGCCCAGGATACAGTAGGTGATTTTGGCATCTTCAATGCCTCCACAGCATCTGCTTCAGCCATCTTCATGGCCACTGGAACAAATGTCTGGGAAAGGTATCTCTAATTCTTCAATGGGTTTGAGGCCTACAGGTTACCCTTAACCTAGTTTAGCTCATCTGCTGAGATGGTTTTACTGGGGTGTGGCCGCTGTTCATGCTACAATTCTTTGAGTCACAAGTGAGAGCTGAATGCAAGTTAGACATCAAAGGTGAATGAGCAGCCCTGAAAATAGTCCTCCCTGAACACCAACACCCCTAAAGCTCCACAACCTTCTGGTTCCAAACCTCAATGTTATCCTTGACTCATATATACTCACTCCACATACTGACTCTGCAGACAAGTCTTATCATTTTCTACTTTTACATCTGGATTATTGCAATAGCCTTCTACTTGGTCTTCCTGCCTCAAATCCCTCAATATTCCAATTCATTCTCCACTCAGTTGCCAAAAAGATTTTCCTAAAGCACCGATCTGACCATGTCACACTTCCAAACTCCAGTAGCTCTCTACCACTCTCAGGATCAAAATACAAAGTGTCCTCTTTGGCATTTGAAATTCTTCACAATCTGGCTGTTTCCTACCTTTCCAACCCTCTTATTACTTTATGCCCTTCCACATATTCTATGATCTAACAACACTAACCTTTCTTGCTTTTCCTTACAAAGGACATGCCACCTACCATGACTTTTCACTGCCTGTCCCTGCAATGCTCTCCCTTCACACCTCTACCTCTTGGCTTAGCTTCCCTGATCTCCTTCAAGACTCAGAGCAAACTCCTACTTCTTCAGTAGACCTTTTCCCACTTTCTGAAGAGTCTTACATACTTATACTCAGAAACAACATCTGGCTCCTAAATGAACCATAACATTAATCTTTGAAGGAAGTCCTCATATCTGTGTGGCCTAACAGATGTTGAATATTGGTATGGGGGAAAAAAACTGCCTAAAATCAGGATACTTGAATTCTATATCTCATTCTACCACCAACTTTGCCACTGTGTGACCCTGGGAAAATTTTCAGACTCTTCTTAATTCTAGAAACTGAGCCCAAGTTTCATTTTCACAAAAAAATGATGTTAATTTAGTTGCAACCTACCTAATTGAATTAATACCAACTGTCTTATGAAGTAATCTTGTGTTTGTTTAAACTAGGACAATTTTATTATTCATAAACATTTGGAAGCTGTTTTAGCCAAAAGTTTTACAGCACACATTCACCATGACCTCTTTCTTGGCAGAATTTAGACACCACTTTACAAACATTCATCCAATGGATGCTCACAAAATCCTGCTAAACATAAACTACAAACAACTGTCATTAGGAAATAGTGACTATTATTGGTGTCTTTTACTAAGTCACTGCTTCTTAAAAACTTCCAAAGAAGGATTAATTGTAAATTCCAGGACTAATTATATGAATTGGGAAGGTTTGATTCCTGATCTTCTCCCTCAAGAATATAAGGGGGACAGTGATCACATGGTCTTCTATTTTCTGCCTGGTGGATTACTGTACAGAAAAAAGAGTAAGATGAGCAGAAATCTATAAGAACTAGGCCATTCAAGTCTAGTAGAAATTTAAAATAATTCCATATCTTCACACTGGTAGGGAGGGGTGAGCAAAGAAGTAACTCTATTTCAAAATACACACTTCAGATATTAAACCTTAAAAAAAAGAAAACTTTATTTCATCAATGTTTCGAAACTTTAATTTGCTATTTTTTTTTCTAATGATGTCTACAACAAATGCTGCAATGTATCATCTCTTCAAACCCAGAAAGGAGGCAGTTAAATGCTTATGAAATAGATTTTGGAGTTTCAATCTATCCCCCCGTACCAAGCCACTTTCTAACTCATTTCCATTATTCAGTTCCTGCTCCCTATACTTCATAAAAAAATGATGCACTAGATCCAAACAGGTCTCTTGAAGCCACCATATGACTCAATATAAGTAACTTTGTGGTATTATTTTTAAACAATAATAATTAGTACTATTTATTTTCGAGATTTTTATGTTGGGGGGTAAAATTGAATTTTCAAAGAGTATTTTCAAAAGGAATTTTCAGTGAAGTGGCATCAATGGCTCCCAAATACTATGGTCTTTTAAAGCTATGCCATCAGACTCCTTCCCTTTGGGAGAAAATGTATCTGTTCACCAAATAAAATGAAGTGACTAATGTTGTGAAAATAGGTTATTACTGAGGGTCCTAAGCTGTAGTGTTGTGTTTTTAAAATCAAAAATTCCATTTTCTCTGATGCAAGAAGTTAGGATTCATTAATGAATCACAATTAGTCATGGGTTCACTACATTTACAATAAGCCAAGAGGAAGGAAAAAAGTGGTATCTTAAAAACAGTGTAAAAGGGAAAAAAGAATGGTTTCTTAGGTATAGTTTAGAAGTTACAACATGATATTTAATATTTAAGGACATGTTTGCTCTGGGTATTTGCAGTGCATTTTTAATGATATACTGTGTTTTAAAGAATTCCTATTGACATAATATTTGTGATATATTTTAAATGTAGGTATTCTAAAGATCGATTGGCACAAGAGGACAGAATGCTGGATTTGCAGTGTCCTTATGACACATGCTAGCTATGTAACTTTGGGCAAGTCACAATCTCTTTGCCCTTTGGGTGCATTCTTATTTGCAAAATGGGTATAATAATAGCTGTGATGCCTTTCCCATGGAGTTGTCTGTGAGGCTCAGATTATCATGAATATAAAGTGTTTGGCAAACTTTAAAATATCATATAAATATCAGTTATTGCAAAGCAAGCATCAAGCTTTTATTGAGTGTCTGGAGATGAGCACAGTGCATGGCACAGAGGAAGAGCTTAATAAGCTTATTTATTGACTCTACTTAGCACCAGATGCTGAAGGATAGAAAGACAAAAGCAGCAAACAGTGCTTTGCATTCATATCCATTCACTGAGGCAAGCTATGTACACAAATAGACTATATGGTACAAGGAGAATGAAGGAGGAAGTGGGAACTAACCCATAGAGAAATCAGGAAAGGAGGGCCAGTTACTTCAACAAAGAGTAAATTTATGTACCGCAAATATCTCATGTCTAAAACATTTGTACATAATTGTTTGCATGTTGTCTCCCCCACCAGGCTGTGGTCCTTGAAAACAGGTTGTTTTTTTTTTCTGGTCTTTCTCTGTATCCCAAGAGCATTCTGAGTGCTTGGTAGACTTGCCAACCAGTCAACAAGCATTTAAGTGCCTACTCTGTCAGGCATTGTGCTAAGTGCTGGGGATATAAAGAAAGGCAAGAGATAGTCCTTCTCTCAAGGTTTAAGATGCTCCTGAAAGTAATTGCTGAGCATGAAGGATATTAATGGCTGAGAATAAGAGAAATGATGGAGAAAGGAACTAGGCTAATAAAGTAACACAAGCCGGGTAATATTGGCTAGTAACAAAGTAAGGGAGTAAGCTATGGGAAATGCCTTTGTGGTTTGGAAAATCTCATCCCTGAAACAAACAGATTCAGATCAGAAATCAGACAAATGACAAGATCTCAAACCAATTTTTTTTAAAGTGAACTAATTGTTATAGATTATGTAAGAACAGTTTGGGAAGTTTTATGCCAGAAAAAGTTCCAATTAACACTAAGTTATTCGAGCAAAATATAAATCAGATTCACATCTGGAAATTCTGTTCTTTATGAACCAGAAACAATTTGATTATCTAAATAAAGCAGCTTATATAATGCTTAAATATTAAACACATTTAGGCACTTTGGGAGTAAATACTTACTACTACATGGCAGAATTCAACGTAAACCCTGGACCCTATGGAACTGGGCATATATTTGAAGTATTAAAAGGACCTCATTTAACACTGCTGCATGGATGACCCTTACAAAGTTGCTGCAAAGATTTTTCACACCTAGATCCTCCAAAGTGCATTGTATATAGAGGTTCTTGGTGCTACAGATTCAGACATTGAATATGAAGAACTTTTGAACCTGAAGTACTTCAGTCCATCCTCTACTCATTCACCCAAATGATTTTCCTAAAGTGCAATGTCCAAAGACATCACCCCTCTACTCAGTTGTTGTGTTCATCCTTCGTTGCAGAAGAAGATTACCAATAAACTCCAGTGGACCCTATTCCCTCCAAGATCAAACAGAAAACCCTATTTGGTGGTCAAAGCCATTCACAACTCGCCTTCCCCTGCTTTTCCGGTTACCCTACATCTAACAGCCCTTCCCCCACTGTGTTTTGATGCAGTAACAGGGCCTCCTTGCTGTTTAAATACTCCATCTCCTGACTCTGGGTATTTTCACTGGCTGTCCCCCATGACTGGAATGCTTTCCATACTTATTCCGCCTACTGGACTTCCCTGACTTCCTTGAAGCCCCACCTAAAAATCCCACTTTCTTCAGGAAGCTTTTTCAAATCCCTCTTAATTCTAGTGCCTCCCTTCAGTTGATCATTTCTAATTTATCCTGTATACAGTTTGTCTGTACACAGCTGATTGCATATTGTCTCCTCATTAGATTCTGAGCTCCATGCAGGAAGGGACTGTCTTTTATCTTTCTTTGTATCCCAGCTAGTTTAGCATAGTGCCCAGCATAGTATATCTCTAACCCTTGGGACATAAGAGCTCTCCAAAGTCTGGAATGGAGTCTTTTCTCAATATCTCAGACTCCCTACTTTTTTTCAAAGCACAGCTCAGCATCTACCTCCTACATGAGGCCTTCATTATTCTCCCGGTCACTAGAGCTATCTCTTTCTAGAAATTTCTTTGACTTGCTTTGTATTCACTCATCTGTGCACATGCTATATTCCCTCTGATTAGAAGGTAAGTTTGTGTAAGGACAAAGGGCTGTTTCATTCTTCATCTGTCTGCTCAGTGCCTGGCACAGTGGCTTGCATAGAGTAGATGCTTAATAAACAGTTGTTGAATTGCTCTGAGTTCAGAAGATCTAATGTCACTAACTGGAGCAGTCTGAGCAGCACTAGAAGGGGTGTAATATCTACCACAACCTGATAACAACCTTCTCCTAAAGTTTCTAAATTTTCATCAGATTCAGTGGTCCTACAACCACCGGAAGTACAAGGACCAACTCTGGGTGAACTTCAAATGTGGGTACAAATATAAGAGAGATCAGTCACAAAATCATAATGTTAATAAACATTTCAATCTATCAGATCTAGCCTTGATTAGTTCATAGGTTCTCAAGGGGGTATAAATCAGTTAATTTCCCAGGCCTTCAAAATGTGCTCTTCCTCTACCTTTTGGACAAATTTCTTAACGTTTCACCCTTCATAAAGTACAGCTTTGTGACAGACAATTTTGCTGGATTCCATCTCAATTTTGCCACTATGCCTTGGATGTCTTCTCATTGTGGAACTTCCCTCAGTGCCTGTGGCCTTCTCACTACAGAACATCCCTCTTCTCCTACTGCTGACTTCCTCCCAGGGGGCTTTATTTGAAGAGGGGAATGTGAGGTGGGAGGGAGGTCAGCCTTCCTTCATTGCTTTTCTGGCTCTGCTTACTATCCAGACTTTACCACCAAGCCTCACATGAAATCCTCCTCCCCTCCTGATTTTCAGTTCCTTAGATGTGTAGTCTTCTCCCAAAATAATGTAAGCTTCTTGAGGGTAAGCTTGTATTTGTGTCCCCTGCACTTAAGTAGCCAAATGTAAGGAGCCTAGACCAGGGAAGCAGGGTAAAGGAATATTAGTAGCAAGTAGCCCCTTCAGTAATGCCATCTAAACATAGAAAACTAGCTATTTTCTCTCTCTCTTTTACCTTTACCATGTCTTGATAAACAGAAGCTGAAGTCAGTGTATGTATGACACTGTCTAAACTGAATTGTTCCACTAACTTAAATAGGTTATTTCCAATTCCCCCTCTCACCCCAACCTTTCTCACTGCTGGCCTTTTGGAAAATCAATAACATACCTCAAATTTAAAGTCTACTCACTTGGATAGCTGTCCTTTGATTCACCTCTGTTACTAATTCTGGTGTTGCTATGTTCTTCACTACTAAAACAACGCTGTTTTGAATGCTGTATCTTAGAGTCAACTTATTTATCCCACTAAGAAGCCTCTGAAAATGGCAGAGGTCTGTTAATTCTGGCAAAGTAATGTTTGACATGACTCTAGTTTAAAAATGCAGAGGTCAGTACAGTCATTTTCTGGTAAGAAACATCTAGTCCTCTATACAATTCTTCTCTCTTTTACAGAAAGAATATACACAGGTTAATTTAGAGGAATACAGAGCCTAATATATACACATATATATTTATACAGAGATTAATACAATTTCATGGTTTTTTTCTTAAGGAAACAAAACAGCAAATAAGTTTCTTCACTTTGAACAAAGAAAAATTTTCTTAATTTATAATTTTAGGAGGTTGTTGGATAATTAAAAAATTGTTGAATTTGCTAAAAATGTTTTCTCCATTTTCAAACTCTCATCCAAAAGTATAATTAAAACAAAATGTCCTGCCAGACAAGATATATTTTTTAGACCTTGCTTGGCTTGTCATCACCTGTGGCTATCCGGAGATTATTTATTTGTCATACACGGAAGGAACAAAAATGAAGGAAACAGGGGAAGAAAGGTTTAAAAAAAATCTTAAGTTCAGAGAAAAAAAATCTCAACATTAAAAACAGAATAAAGAATAGAAACGCTGCCCTAAAAGTTTATTCAACAATACTTTTCTAATGTGATAAGAGCTATGTTCTTATGACAAAGTAGCTTCATATAATCAATACTTATTTGTCTCTTAGGTAATTTAAGCCTTTTTTCATTTTCCTAAGTGACTCTTTTATTATGAATTAATAAGAAGTAACTACTGGCTTAAGAGAAACTGTTAAGAGAGAAATGAAAATCTAAACTAGTTACTGAATACAGATATTAAAAATACATATTTACTGTTTTCTTTTCCCTATAGGAAAACATTTAAATCTTAAAAACTATTGTAGCTCATGAAGGCAGATTTATATGAATAAACAAGTGCATTTCTTGCCATCTTTCATTTGTCTAAGAAATTATGCTTTGACAGCAAAACTATCTAAGAAGTTTTATATAATTCTACTCACTGTTCTAGTCATCAATCAATGCTCTCACACATTTATAATAGAAAGGTAAAGTATGTTTAATTATTCACTTACTGATGACCTTTATAGCACTATAAAATTTAGCTTAAAGCAAAGAGTAAATTCTATTAATGTTTTACAATTAAATATAATATATTGTCCTTAGATTCTTTTACAAGTAATAGTCCAGTTATGGTACATAGCATAATAACAATCGCTAATAAAGAATTTTAAGGGTTGCAAAGCTCTTTATATATTACCTCACAACACTATGAGGTAGGTGCTATTATTTTATACATAAGGAAATTGAGGCCAAGAAAGGTTAAACGATTTATTCCTAGTCATACTGTCAGTAAGTATCAGAGGCCTGATTTGAAATCAGGTCTTTATGACTCTAAGTCCATCACTTTATCCACTATATCACCTGACTACCTGGAAACTTGCAATTAAGCAAGGTTCACTATTTCCCATGCTTGCTGAGAGTATATTATATTGTTTTACAATAATGTATAACTATGATACAGGTGAGTGGCAGTTTTCTAGAGTGCATAAAGGATTGGTCTAAGAGTCAGGAAGACTTGAATTTAAGTCATGCCTCTGACATGTGCTAATTCTGTGACCAGAAGCTAAGTCACTTACCTTCTCAGTCCTTCACACAACTGTCTGAGACTATAAGCTACAGGTATGTTGCTGATCGTCATCAGTAGTAGGGAGTTCTCTACATTGATGCAATCATAGTTTTAGACCAAATGATAATAATACATAGTAATAATAACAAAAATGTTAATAATTTGATACATCATTTTCATCTTAGCCCAATCTCCAAGCTCCTAATGCCCAAGCAAAGAGAGAAAGAGATATTTGATCCTTTAATGCTTTCTAGGTGTAATACAGGAAGAATGTTTGAAAGGGAAAAGCCCAGAATATCTCTGGCTTTAAACCAGTTGAGACTTCTTCCCCTATCACAACACTAAGAGGAAAGACATAATCAACTGAGATTAGAGCTTCCTTTGATTCCTTTCAGGGATTATTTTTTTCTATTTTACTTGGCAAATGGTGATCCATGAATGTTTAACACTTTGTGTGAGGGTCATGGATAAGTGTCATCAGCTTACCACATGGGAAATTAAAAAAAGGAAGAAAAAAAATCTTCCAAATTAAAAAACAAAACACTTGCCTGCTTTTAATTATATATTCTGTCTCCTGACTCCCTCCATAGAAGATTTTGCACTGTTTTAACACGTCCTAGGGTTTTCCTATACCCAAATACTGCCCAAAGTTCAGGACATGCAAAATAGGGAAGTGACAAGAACCTCTGGTAAAATTTTATCACTTCAGCTTTGGAGCTCTGCCCTGGAGCTAAGCTGAAATGACTGGTGAGTACAATCTCTTCTAACTCACTATATCTCTAGCTGGTCATAAAACCTGACTTCACATACCATCCATTCATCCACTCTGAGATTCTGACTGTCTATGACCCCTGCCTCCCTCCATACTCTTTCTCCTTATTTTGGCAAGAGGAATCAAATCAACACTTAGTACTCTTCAGGAAAGGACATGACAGGTGGCTTAAATTCTTCCACTGAAAATCTGTCTGATCCCCAAGAAAAAATCCTTTTCCTTCCCTTGTGCCCACTTCCCTATAAGTGTAGTCTCTCCTTTGTAGAATCTAAGTTCCTTTAGAGCATGGATTGTCCCACTTTTATATTTATATATGTCCAGCACCTTGAGCACAGTGCCTGGCACTTAATAAATACTTCTTCATTCATTCATCATTCAGTTAATTTCTTTCTAACTTGTGATCACAGTGATCATCAGTGTTGTCACAGGGAGGAAGATAGGCATAGAGGAAAGAGCACAAGACAGTCAAATCCACATCTTAGCCTGAGGGCCTGGTACAGGGATGGGGATCCAGTGGCCTTGAGACCACATGTGGCTCTCCAGGAGCTCAAGTGCAGTCTTTGAATCCAAACCTCACAGAACGGATTTGTTCAGTCAATGGGCCACACTTGAGGACCTCGACGGTCAAGTTGCTGGTTCCTCAGCCCTGTATAACCTCAATCTCTAAGCCTGCTTCCTCTTCTGTAAAAGTAAAGATAAAAATCAATCAACCAGCAATACTTTATTAAACACCTACAATGTACCGCGGATACAAAGACAAAGGAAAAACCTGTTACTCTCAAAGAGCTCACATTCTACCAAGGGAAGAGAATGCATACACAGAAAAGTAAGGCATCTAATAATTTCCTTCAGAATAACAGAATTAGACACAAGGTAATTAGGGAAGGAGGGCACTTGCAGTTGGGGGAAATCAGGAAAGACTGATTTAAAACACACACACACAGACACACACACACAACCTGCTATGGTACCTGTCTTGCCTATCTTGTTTCAAGAAACAAATGAGTAATGTACATGGAAATGTTTAAAAGTGTTTGTTGTTTGGTTGTTTTAGTTGTGCCTGACTCTTCATGACCCGGTTTGGGGTTTTCTCAGCAAAGACACTGGAATGATTTGCCATTTCCTTTTCCAGCTCAATTTACCAATGAGGAAACAGAGGCAAACAGGGTTAAGTGGCTTGCCCAAAGCTATTAAGTGTCTGAGGTCAGATTTGAACTTAGGTTTTCCTGATTCTAGGCCCAGCATTCTATCCACTGTGCCACGTATGTTTTAAAGTGTGAAGTGCTATAAATTAAACATGAGGCATTATTATTATCATAGTGTAAAGGGGAATCCTCTAAAGCAGGAAAATTGACCTTTACTTTAGAGATAGTTGTGTTCTGTGGTTCTAGGCTAGAGAATGCCATTCAATTCTAAAGAGTTGGAATAGACTGATTATTCAATTCAGCACTCAGTTACTTTGAAATACCTTTCACATGCACAATGTATAACCATAGCCAGGCATTGTGGAAGAATATAAATGATGAATAATATACAGTTCTAGCTATGGAGAAATTTACATTCTTGGAATCAAGGGGCATGTGAGTTGTAGAAGAATTTATATATCACCCACATCAACCCCCTCATTTCATAAAGAGGAAAGTTGTGGCCAGAGAGGTAAAGAAAATTGCGCATGATCACACAGGCAACTGGTGTGAAAGGTGAGGATGGAATATGGTTTTCTTCAGAATCCTTTTCAGTGACTCAATCAGTGAATTTAGTAATCGAATAGTAGTATTCTTTAATTGAATCAGTCAACAAGTATTTAAATGCCTATGGAATGCCATAGTGTTGATATGTTACAAAGAAGGAAAAAATCCTTTTTCCCCAAGGAGTTTATATCCTAAATAAGTATGTGTGTGTTTATGTATGTATAATAAATACAAAGTGAATGACAAACACATAAAAAGCAGTTCAATGTAAGGCAGTTTGGGAGGGAAGGCTTTACCAGAATTGGGGAGGGGGCAGGGTGGATGATAGTGCTTGAGTTGTGCCTCCCAGGAAGGAAGGGTAGGAGAGTGCATGCATTTCAAGTCTGTGGAGAGTCCAGTGAAGAGGTACCGAGACAGATAGGGAGTGTCAGAGGGCAGACCAGTTTGGCTGGATCAGAGTGCTAGAGAGAGAACACAGTCCAGTGAAGCTGGAGGCTGAGACAAGGTTGTGCAGAACTTTAAAAGTTAAACAGAGGAGTTTATGTTTTACCTGAGAAGAAACAGAAAGCCAACAGAGTCAGGTGTATGAGATAAACTAAGATGGGATAGTACTGAGAAAAGACCATCAGGTTTGCCAATGATTAAGAGATCATAGGCAATTTTGGAGAGCAGTTTCAGTTAGGTGATGATATCAGAAGCCAGGCTGCAAAGGGTGGAGGAGTGAGTAAAAATAAAAGGACTCATGTTTGGATAGTATGAATGTACCTAGGAATGGTTGGGAGACCTCTAACTGTATAAACATATCCAAGAGCAGGAGTGGAGGAAGCACATGACTGGATTACCAGGGCTGAGGTTTGGCAAGAGATGACCAGCACCAGGCGAAGAGGGCAATGGTTAAGACAGCACAGGGTTAAAAGGCAAGCTATTGCATTGAGATTGGAAAGAGAATAAAGTGAAGTCAGAGCAACGGTAACGGACTGTGAAAATACTGACAGGTGGAGGAATATAAAGTCTCTGTGAGGGGCAAGAATAGATTTATGAGGGATGAGACAAACAGACAGGTGAAATCCGTAGGGTAGAGGAAGATGGAGGTACCAGACACAAGGAAAGATTTTGAAATCCAGAAAATAAGCAATAGGGGAAAATTATTCAGAGGGCAATGAAGGCGGGCCCACCTGTGCCTCTTCACAAGATGAAGGAACTTACCAAAAGGAGGAGGCCTGAGGGGAAGAGGAGGAGAAGAAGGAGAGAGTAGGGGAGGAGAAGGAGCAAGCCTTAATCGTAGATAACGAATAGCTCGTACACAATGGATAGAGCACTTGGCCTGGAATAGGAAGATGGAAATTCAAATCCAGTTTCAGGAACTTACTACCTGTGTGATCCTGAACAAGTTATTTAACTATTTCCTGTCTCAGTTTCCTCAACTGTAAAGAGGAAATCATAAAGGGACCTACTTCTCAGAGTTGTTGTGAGGGTTAAATATTTATAAGCACTTAGCACACTTAGTAAGTACTATGTAAATATTAGCTATTATTAGTAGTATTAAAACTATTATAATAGCAGCCACCTCCCAGGGTTCCTGTGAATATCAAAGGAGATAACCATGAGTGCTTAGCACACTGCTTGGCACATAGTAGACTCTCAATACATTTTTATTCCCTCCCCTCCCTCTTTGTCTTACAGAGGGATACCCGAGTCCATTATCTTTGTTCTGACTTCATTTTCCTCATTCTTGAAATTCAACCTAACAGTTAACCATTTCAACATTACACTGAAAAGCTTTTGCTTTTCAAATCTTCCCCCAAATCAGCTAATATTTACATGGTGTATACTCATTTCTGAAGGGTGACATAATGCATAGAGAAATACGTTAGTGGGTTTATCAGTTACTGTTTTTGTTTCTTTCAGTTTCTTCCATACAGATTCTGTTCCATCCACTTATATTTTTTGTTTTTTAACCAGCGCCAAATAGTTTGGATGATGGCTTCTATGTCAGTTTGAAGCTAGGAATATAATGCTCCCTTTAGTCAAATTATTTTTTTGTTATTTCTCCTGAGATTCTAGATATTGTTTCTTCAAATGAGCTGTTTTTATTACTTTATCTAGTTTTATGAAATATGCCAATGGTAATTTGTTTGGTGAAACACTAAATCTATAAATTAGGTAGCAATGCCACTTTTATCTTATTGATACATCCCAACCATAAGCACTGAATATCTTTTTTATTTCTGGAGTGTTTTATAGTGAAAATCCTGTATATCCACAGGTTAATTTCGAGATATACATTTCATAGTTATTTTGAATGTAATTTTCCTTATTTCTATTTCTTCAAGATCGTTTTCTAGTGTTAAATAAAAATGCTAATGTTTTTATGGATTTTTTTGTATCAAGCTATTATTCTGATGTTAATTTAACATATTGATTAATTTCTTTGCTGTTTTTATATGGAATTCTATAAGCACAAACTCATCTCACCTAGAAATACAGAAACATATATCTTTGCCTATGATTATACTTTTAATTCTGTCCTCTTGTTCCAATTGTTAAAGTGAATATTTTGAGGACTGTGTCAAAAGGGAGAAAACGAGAACTTGTTATATTCATGTTGGACTGGCAAAGTTTTGAGTGTTTCTCCACTGCAGATAATACTAGTGCGTGGCTATATACAAGCTTTTCAGCAATCAGAGAAAGGGTCTTCTATACCTAAATCAAATTTAATATGATTTTTAAACACAAGTGCCACATTTCAATATCAGTATTTTTATTTTTAAAAAATAACTGTGTTTTGAGGGGGGAGGAGGCAAGATGGCAGAGAGAGACTTGCCTGAGCTCTCTCCCCAAACCTCTCAAAATACCTGTAAAAAAACAAAACAAAACAAAAAACCAAAAAAAAAAACTAAGCAAATTCTAGAGCTGCAGAAGCCACAAAATGACAGAGTGAAACAAAGCAGAGTACAGCCCAGCATTGGACGCACTGGCACAGTTGGAACTGGAGTAGGCCTCAGGATGTTGAATCACTGGCAGCTGTAGCGGTTTCCAGACTTCTCAACCCACAAATGCCAAAAACAGTTTCAAAAGTCAGAAGGAAAGCTCTCTCTCCTTGGTGAGACAGAAATGTGGTCCGAGCACAGTCCCAGGGTAGCGGCAGCCACTCTCTCAGCACG
Source organism: Bettongia penicillata ogilbyi (assembly GCA_023548195.1). NCBI lineage: Eukaryota > Metazoa > Chordata > Mammalia > Diprotodontia > Potoroidae > Bettongia > Bettongia penicillata. The sequence continues at coordinate 4,503,279 of JAJHZJ010000244.1, forward strand.
TAGCTACTTCTGGAACCCTCAGACTAGAGAGTGGAGGAATACAGCTGCTGATCTGATAAGCCGTCCTGGGGCAAGGAGAAGCACTGGCATGGCAGAGCTGGTGGCAACTATGGAGGGGGAATCCTACTCACAGTTCCAGGGCAGAAGAGTGCTTGTGGTTGCTCACAGACAAGAGTGCAAGACAGGAGAGGAGTAAACATCTCTCCTTTGATTGTACCACTTTAGAGGAACTGAGAATTTACAGGTCCCCAGAGATATCTTTGAAAACAGGTACACAAAACCCCAACAACTTGGGAAGTATAACTTCCACTTAACAAAGAGCTCAAAAGTCAAGTAACTGGCTGGGAAAATGACCAAAAAGGTAAAAAATAAGACTATGGAAGGTTACTTTTTTGGTGAAAAGGTGTTTTCTTACCATGAGGAAGATCAAAGAATACAACTAGAGGAAGACAGAAAGGTCAAGGCTCCCAAAGCCTCCAAGAATGCAACGGCTTCAGGCCATGGAAGAGCTCAAAAAGTATTCTGAAAATCAAATAAAAGAAGTAGAGGAAAAACTGTGAAGAGAAATGAGTGAAGTAAAAAAAAAAACCAAACAAACCATGAAAAACAAGTCAACAGTTTGCTAAAGGAAACCCCCCAAAAATGTTGAAGAAAATAACACCTTTAAAAATAGATTAACCCAAATAGCAAAAGAGGTCCAAAAAGCCAATGAGGAGAAAATAATGCCTTAAAAAGCTCAACTGGCCAAATGGAAAAGGAGGTCCAAAAGTTCACTGAAGAAAATAATTCCTTAAAAATTAGAATGGAGCAAATGGAAGTGAATGACTTTATGAGAAATCAAGAAATTACAAAACAAAACCAATAGAATGAAAAAATAGAAGACAATGTGAAGTATCTCACTGGACAAACAACTGACTGGAAAATGGATCTGGAAGAGATGATTTTAAAATTACTGGATTATGTGAAAGCCATGATCAAAAACAGAGCCTAGACATCATCTTTCAAGAAATTATCAAGGAAAACTGCCCTGATATTCTAGAACCAGAGGGTAAAACAGAAATGGAAAAAATTCATCCAATCACATCCTGAAAGAGATCCCAAAAGGAAAACTCCTAGGAATATTGTACTCAAATTCCAGAGTTCCCAAGTCAAGGAGAAAATATTACAAGCATACAGAAAGAAACAATTCAAGTATTGTGGAAACCCAATCAGGATAAGACAGGATTTAGCAGCTTCTATACTAAGGGACTGCAGGACTTTGAATGTGATATGCCAGAGGCCAAAACTGAGTATAATACTTCAGGGAAAAAAATGGAATTTCAATGAAATGGAAGACTTCCAAGCATTCTCATTGAAAAGACCAGAGCTGAATAGAAAACTTGACTTTTAAATACAAGAATCTAGAGAAACATGAAAAAGTTAAACAAGAAAGAGAAGCCATAAGGAATTCATTAAAGTTGAACAATTTACATTCTTACATGGAAAGATGACATTTGTAACTCATGAGACCTTTCTCAGTACTAGGATAGTTAGAGGGAATATATACATACATACACACACACACACACGTGTGCGTAGATATACTTTTTTCGTTCAGGCATTTTATATTCTTACAGGAGCTCATCTTGTCTGATTCCTAAATTTTGCCAGCATGTGTGTGTGTGTGTGTGTGTGTGTGTGTGTGTGTGTGTGTATTCCTTTCTACATAATTTTGATTTTTGTTTGTTTTTGCTGAGAATTCACCTTGTTTAAAAACAATTTAGATTATCAGAACAGATGTAATAGGATATGTAACATAATTTTACCAAACTAGTAGAGACCAAAAAGGACTGACATGAAACAGAAAAATACAGAAGATGAATAAAATTTGACAGAAGAGAAATAAAAGTTAGCAACTTTGAAAACATATTTTTAACTCTATTCAAGCTAAAATAACTTTGAAGACAGAAGGTAAGGGAATAATGCATATACCATAGGCTTTTCATAAAAATACAATAAATTGAATAAAAACAAAAATAAATACCAAAACCATTTACATTTCATTCCATGACTCCATATTGCATGATATTTAAAACAATGGAAGACACAACACAAATAGAAAGCACAATCTTTTACTTCAAAAAGCATCCAATACATTCAAGAAGCTATGAGCCAGAAATATATAGAAAGCTTTTGTGTCATTTAATTTTATCCACATATCAGGTTTAATGGGAGTTCAATTTACCAAAGGTTATGTCAAGCAGTAAGACATATAATTAACTTAGAATTTAGATTGCCTTTTTCACCACAGGGCTCTCCAATTGACTTTTTTCCCCCTGAACTTTTTCCAACAGGCTATCTAATATTATAGGATTCTGTGTTTTTTTTTTTAAATTGGGTCTTTTGTTTTCATATTCAATTCTGAATCTCTTTCTACACACTGACATCCTTTGTCATTTTTTTATATCCATTGTGATTAAAATCTAAAATAGTTGTATGTTTTTTTTAAACCAGCAAGACCAAAACATTAACCACATCTGGCATTATATACAACATTCCACATACATAACAACCCCCAACTACTGCAATGAAAAAAGATACATTTTCTCCACTTTTCTCTAAGTCATTATAATTGCAGTGTCCAGTTTCCTTTTACATTATTACAATCATCTGTGTGTTGCTTCCATGGCTCTGTCACTTCATAAACCTTCACATGCTTCCTCAAATTCTTGATATTTGCTTTTCATAGTGCAGCTATGTCCTAAATAGTTCATGTTTATATATCACGACTTGCTATCAAGTCATCAACTGACTACTTACTGTGTTTCAAGTTCATCGATCACATATACACGCAAACACAAATTCTTCAATTAATATGCTGGTATATATGGGACTTTTCCTTCTGTCTTTGGCCTCCTTGAGATATATGCCTACCAGGGAGATCTCTGGAGAGTTTAGTCATGTTTTTACTATAATTTCAAAATGTTTTCTAGAATAGTAAAACAAAGGCAAACTTTCAGCAATAGTGAATTCATGTGCCTGCTTTCCCACAGCCCCTCCAACATTCATTATTTCCATCTTTTATCATCTTTCTTAGTTTTCTGAGTGTGAAGTAAAAAACTTTAGGTTTTTCTATTTCTATTTCACTTATTTGTGATTGGGAATATTCCTCCTACACTGGAGAGCTGCTCTTACTCTAATATATTTTTTCCTTAATTTGGGTATCAGATCCTTATCCAAGGATTTTTCCTCCAAATTTGGTTTGCCTACTTATGCCAACGGCATTGATTTTGTTCATCCAAAAGCCTGCCAATTACTAATAATCAAAGTTAATCAAAGTTTTCTTTTGTGATCTCCTTCATCCCTTGCTGGTTAGGGATTCTCCTGCTAGCTAGATCTGTGACATCTCCATTCATTTCCACCTCCTCCCACCCCCCATTAAAAGGCCTATGTCTAAGTCAAGAATTGGTTTGGAAATTATTGGGGTATGTGATTTAAGATGCTTATCTAAATCTATTTTTTTCTGAAACTCCTTCCCACCAACCCCAGTGTGTGTGTGTGTGTGTGTGTGTGTGTGTGTGTATATGTATGTATGTACATATATAGGGACATGCATGCATACACACATACACAAACCTATATATGGATGGATATGAAGTTATTTTTGTTCTGAGCTTATTTTGCTAACAGAATAATGTTGCACATCAGCTAAACTCTTCCTTCCACAGTTTGTATTAAGAATAAAGTTTCTCTACCTAATTTGTATCTAAAATCTATGAACTGTGCTACTTTTACCATGACACCAAACTCTAAAAGTAGCACTTTTCTACCTTCTTAAAATGACATTATTTGACATTATTGGCAGCAAGACCATTATAAGATTATCTAGTTCTGACAGTTGTTTTTTTTAAATGTGAAGTCAGGGAGAACAGTCTATTTCAATAGGGATTGCAAGTCATGGAATTTACTCTGTCAGCAGGCGCATTTGTGGATGGAAAGAGCAGAACAGTTAACTTAATGCAGTCTGAGAAAAATGCCATTAGTTGAGTGAATCTGGTTCACTTCCCCTGAAATTAACTTCTGACCTTAAAGATTAGACTTTTTTGGAGAGTTAAGAATCATCATTGTGGGTTCTATTGCATTTCTCAAGTAAACTGCCAGAGTTCATTTATTACCATACTGGAATATGTAATATTTCAATTCCTCATCATAAAGAAAATATGGAATATTTTAAATAGACATAAATATTTGTCACCTAAATTTGGGGTTGTATTTTTAGATTAATTATAGCAAACCAGAGAAAATTAGAACCACAAAAGTTTTTACCAACAAGTATGTGCTTTAGTGAATGGAGCTTTGTGTTCTTCAATGTTATGTTATGACGGATAGGGGGCAGAGATACTATTGCTGAATTTGTTTCATGTTTACTGTTCTAAAAGGGATCTAAATTACATAAAACCTCAGGAAATTCAAATATCCAAAAGCAGCTTACCCTATACCACATATATACTAGAGCTCCTCATTATGTATTTGGCACTGGATGTAGTAAAATATATTGGGAGAAAAGGTAGGGATCTTCAACTTCCGGATTATTTTTATTCACATCTGCATTCTTCATTCTTGGGTCACAGAATACCTCCAAAATCATTGAATAAATCCTCAATGTACAGATAAACAGTAACAATGCTTTTTTGCTCCTAGGACAACAAAATTCTCTTGTATATGCATTTCGGTACAGTGGACTTTTTAATTGTCCTTGCCTAGGAGGTGATAGCTCCTCTACCATTTTTTAAATGAAAAATAGTAACCACTTGATCACATGATGAGACACAATAAATGGAGAAGAAATATAATGGTGATGCTAAAAAATGAGGAAAAACTCAATTCCATAGCTCACAAGGTCAATCACAACCATTTACGTTTCTATTATGTGCTAGGCACTATGTTGGATACAGAGACAAAAGTGGGAAATCAACATGTACTCATAGAGGTTGTTGCTGTAACGTTTATTTGGTCTTATCTGATTCTTGGTGACCCCATTTGGGATTTTCTTGGCAGAGATATCATTTTATTCTCTAGCTCATTTTACAGATGACGAATTGAGGCAAACAGGCTGAAGTGACTTGAGCAGGGTCACACAGCTGGTAAGTGTTTGAGGCTGGACACAAGGCCTTCTGAATCCAGGGCTGGCACTCTATCCACTGTGTCACCTGGCTGCCCTACACATAGATATATAAAACAGATATATATGGTGACTGGATTCAGATGGCTCTGGGGGAGAAGTGAGGCTGGTGACCTGCACAGCCCTCCCTCACTCAAAACAAAGTCGAGTGCAAGTCATGTCATCATTTCTCTGATGGCATGGCCTTCTTCGGCAACGAAGGACAAACACAACAACAATATGGTGACTGGTAGGGAAGGTACTCACATACAGCAGAATAAAGAATGGCTTTATATAGTAAGTAGTGTTTAAGCAGAGTCTTAATAAGAGGTACAGTTTATAAAGAAATGAAAGCCATTTCGATCGGACAAAAAATATCTGTAATAAATTCTTACAGGAAATATATGTGAAAATTTTCCCTTTAAGTTATCCATGTTGTTGAAAAAGTATCTGACCTATTGTCAATATACTGGAGTAAATATGGTATGTTAATAATGGGTGAAATCCCAGCTCTCCTATTTGCTATCAATAAACCTTGGACAAATTAACATCTCTCAATCTGATCTTCCTCATCTGTAAAATGAGGGAAGCTTATACTATATGGTCTCCCAGTTTTTAATTCTGTATTTGTGTGCTTCAGAATACAACTGCTGGTTCTTCTGAGGAAATGTGTTTTGAGTACCTCATTATAACAAAATCCCAGTATAAGAAAGTAATCACTGCTGTCAGTCTCATTGTAACTCTGACCAATTTTCCTACATAAGATTTATCTTTGACAGAATCTTTCTTCTGGAAATAGACATACACATTAAATTTTGTTAATATATACAAAAACTATTTGCCTAACTGATTTTCACCCAGTTTCTATAAAATCTATCAGGGTCATTTTTCTAATAGCATGTGCTCACTTCATATTGTGTCACATTTTGGTAATTCTCACAGTATTTCAAACTTTTCCATGATTATAAAATCTGTTATGGTGGTCTGTGATCAGTGATCCTTGATGTCACTACTGTAATTATTTTGGGGCACCACAAACTGCACCCATATAGCATAGTGAACTTAAGTGATAAATGTTGCGTGTATTCTCCTTTTCTCTTTCTCCTCAGGCCTCCCTATTCCCTGAAACACAATATTGAAGTCAGGTCAATTAATACCCTTACACTGGCTTCTAAATGTTTAATTGAAAGGAAGAGTCAAAGGCAAACTTCATTGTTGTCTTATTTGAAGAAATTGCCACGGTCACTCCAAAGTTGAGCAACCGCCACCCTGATCATTCAGTGACTGTCAACATCAATGCCTTCACCAGCAAAAAGATTACAACTCATTAAAGGCTCAGATGATGGTTAGCATTTTTTAGCAATAAAGCATTTTTCAATTAAAGCATGTACATTGTTTTTTTTTAATACTATTATTGTACACTTAATAGACTACAATATAGTATAAACATAACTTTTATATGCCCTGGGAAATAAGTGAGTCATATGACTCACTTTATTGTGAAATTTGCTATTGCAGTGATCTGGAACAGAACCCACATTATCTCTAGGGTATGCCTGTATAGGATAAATAAGGAAGAGTGGAAGTAAAGACAAAAGAAAGTAGCATTGTTTGACTGAAGCCCTTGGTGTGAGAATAGAGATGAGAGACTAAAAATGTAATGAAGGGCCAGGTCATGGAAGGTCTTGACTTACAAGCTGAGATACTTAAACTTATATTCAAACAGGTAATAAGGAACAACTGAACGTTTGTTTTTGGTTTTGTTTCTTGGCTGAGAAAGACAGGAAAGGACAAAATAATATATTATCAGGACTATCCTATAGAACTATGTGAAGCAATATGTACATTGAGTTGAAGAAAGCAGAGCCTCAAAGCAAAGGGCCCAGTTAGATGGTCTGATATTCTCATCAAGAGTGAGGAATGAAATGAAAGGATAGATATGACAGATACTAGCAAGACAGAAATGATAAGATTGACTGGACAGGGTGGAAAAAGAAAAGGAGTCAAAATGTTCCCAATGTAGGGGGAATATATAAATGAGGGAATAATAATTATATTAGATAAATTAAATAAAACATTTATTAAGCACTTGTGTGCCTGGCATTCTGCAAAATTAGGGAAGTTATTGGGCTGACTATGCATAAAGTAGTGCATTTAAACTTTACATATTATAATATGCAATATACATAAGACAGCTAGTGGCTCAATGGATAGAATATTGGACTCAGCACTGGTGGTGGTGGTGGTGTTGGTGTGTGTGTGTGTTATGCTCTATCTTTCATAATCTTCTTGTCTCTGATCTAGTTCTTTCCCTTGCATACTCTTTCTCTCTTATTATATCACTTCAAATCAGAATGAATATAAAGTGGCTTTTTAATCTATTATCATCATATTAAAATTGTATCTTATTCTGGTGTCCCTGATCATAGCCTCCCTTTCTATTCAGTATAGTAAGTTTATAAATAGCAAGGATAAAGGAATTAAGATTGCAAAAGGCGTCATAGAAGTTATGTACAGATGGTCCCAAAGATCAAAGGAATATAATTTGCAAAGTGTCTTATATATCAACCAAAAATCACATCTGGGCAATATGTGCTAAAGCATAAAAAGTCATCTAGACTTTGTTGTCAGGGCCTTTTGGTCCTATGATATGTAAATCTCAGATAATTTCCAGACATCCACAGTAAGACAAGCAGAAAAACACATGGCGCTGATAATTTTGAGATGATGTAGATCAGTTAACTTTAAAGTTTTCCTGACAACTTTGAGATGGACTTGGATATGTCAATAATTAGCCCCAAGATGACATGGGTAAGAGTTAGTTTGCTCCCCACAAAAACCCCATAAAAACGAGATGCCAACTCCTGACTCCTGATTGTGCTTCCGTCTCCACCAAAGTAATGGAAGTGATTCTCTGTGCCTGGCCCCATCCCCATCCCTTTTCCCACACTGCCTTCCTTCCTTCATCATTCTACCTCTAACCCCATGCCATTGACACTGTATCCATTTAGCTACTTGTCTCGGTAATTTCTATGCCTGATTGCTCCTGCATCCTTTGTGCCTTATTAAAGGGTGATCACAGACTCACTTCCTGCTGCCATTGAGGTCTTTCCCAATGAGTATCCAAAAAATTAGGTATACCTGCCCCATTTCATAATTCCATGAATTAATGGACAATTACATCATCATCACCATCATCTCTCAATTCTATTAATATTTTTGTATTAACATCTTTGTGCCTAAGTTAAGCTGTCACTGGGTTGAAGGTGATAAGTGTTGCAGTCATTTGTAAATGAGCCAGGGTAGTCGGCTGAACTAACCAAAGGATATCAGGGCCATTGTGGTGTGAATTGGTGGTAGCTGCTTAGGGATCTATTCCCTAGAGGGCAGAAGAATACACCAGGAACAGACTAGTGGCCTTAGATCTGCCATCTAGTGGACATGAACTTAGAGTTATAGAAGACTATACTATTCAATAAACTCTAATGGCTCCCTATTATCTCTAGAATCAAATATAAATCCTCTGTTGAGCTTTTGAAGTCCTTTATAACCTGGTCCCTTTATCTTTCTTCTTACACCTTACTCCCCATTCCATACATTCTGAGATCTAGTAACACTGACCTTCTTGCTGTTCACATACAAGATACTCCATGCATTTTCACTAATTGTTTCCTATGACTGGAACTCTCTCCTTCCCCATCTCTGCCTCCTGGTTTCCCTGACTTCTGTCAAGTCCCAGTTAAAGTCCTATCTTCTGCAAGTACCTTTCCTAGTCTTCCTTAATCTTTAGTGCCTTCTCTTTGAGACTATTCCCAGGATATCCTGTATACATCTTGTTGCACACGATTGTTTATATATTGTCTTCCTCATTAGATTGGGAATTTCCTTTTGTTCTTTTTTTTAGTATTTCATTTTTCCCTAGTTACATGTAAAAACAATTTTTAATATTTGTTTTTATAACTTACGAGTTCCAATTTCTCTCCCTTCCTCCCTCCCCACTGAGAAGGCAAGCAATTCCATATAGATTATATATGTGTAGTCATGCAAAACATACCCACAATAGTCATGTTGTGAAAGAAAACATGAACCAAAAAAAGAACCTCAAGAAAAACAAAGAAAATGAAAAAAATTGTATGCTTTAATCTATATTCAGACACCATCAGTTCTTTCTCTGAGGATGGATGGCACTTTTCATCCTAATAGACTGGGGATTTCTTGAGACTTTCTTTCTATCTCCAGGGTTTAGCACATAGCAGGCATTTAACAAATGCCTGTTGACTAACTGAAGAGGGACTGAGAAGTCTGACCTGGGTGGGGAAGAGTATTCCCATTACACATATAATGACACACGGACTTCAGGGCCATCAATACATTTTACAGAATTACACTGAATGGACAGATCAGTTTGTCAAAATTAGGCAGACTCAATGAATCTGAAAAGCTCTTTGTATATCACATTAGTCATTGGCATAAATGTCTCACCTTTTCTACTAGGCTGCAAACTCCACTGAATGTAAGGAGTGTGCCACATATCCATCTTTTTAATTCCCACAAAGATGATTCAATGTTTGCTGAATGGACATAAGAATTCTAATTTATGGACGTTAACTCAGTAATTATAGTACTTGCACAGTGGCAAAATAACCTCCATCCTCCACCTCTCACATTTTCACAAACTTCAAAATATCCAGTTAAGACTCAGCAATACTTCACACCAATGCTCAAGATTTAGAAGAAAAAGCCTAATAATGAAATGGCTAGTACTTACACAGTACTTTAAGGCTTGCAGAGTATTTTACAAACATCTCCTTTTAATCTCACAATGACCCTGGGAAGTAGCTACTATTATTATTCCCATTTTACAGATGGGGAAACTGAGAAAGAAAGGGATTGGGCAACTTGCCTAGGGACAAACAAGTACTATCTGAACTCTAGTCCTCCTTACTCCAAGTTTATTGTTCTATCCACTGTGACTTAGCTGTCTAAAAAATGTTTAAGTATTAGTTCCCTCTGCTGATATTCTAGAAGATTCTGGTGGGGGGAGGGGAGAGGGAAGAAAAATTGCAGATAATGGTAAGTTCTGGTAGTGTGAGTCAAGGCAAAATTTTTAAAAAAGTGCTCCACTACAATTTAATGACTTTAAAATACAAGGAATTTTGTTAAACAGGAAAAAGACAATAAAAATTATGGTAGAGTTTTTAAACTTTTTACAAGATTCCAGAAAGTAACACATTATCATTAAAGGCGTTTCCTAAAGTATTTTCTCAAAGAAGAAGCTACTAGACAAATGCTGAAGATGAAACCCACACATTTCACGTTTCTTCTAAACAGTCTTTAAAGCACTTCACCTACATAACTTTTAATAAAGTATCTGTCCAACATAACAATGATTCTGTTTCCTAAATTTTACTACCTAAAAATTATGGCTAAAATGCAGGGAAATTTTCCCACAATAAACTGATGAGGTCATATATTTCCCATAGAACTCTAGAATTCTCCAAGTTTTGCCCCCTAAACTCTCTTATTAGGCAATGGTTTTTGCTAAATATTTTTCACATTCTAATATTTTTTAAATAGGCATATTTTAATGTTATCAATCGTATTCAATTAGTTTTTAAGCTATGAAGGCAAAATACTGCAAATACATTTTTCTAGCATTTTTATTTAAGTTCTTATGTTTCTTCTTTTGGCTAATATGCAAAACTTAGAAAACTGTTTACCAATGGGAGGAAATTAAGGTTCATGGGAAAATCACATCAAAGAGTAGCAAAACTACAGACAGGAGAACTTTCTGTTTCAGACACTGTACTTGCATTATTCTATTTTAATCAAAGCCTACTTGCTACTCTTTGTGGTAAAACATACCATCCATACAACTGTGTAAAAAGTTTAAAAAGCAAACCTCAAAAGAGTTCTTCATGCATGTGGAAATAGACATTTTTTAAAAGTTAGATCCTAATTCTAAGACGCGTTAATTGAATTATTCTATAATAATCAAATATATTTAAGTTAGCTTACAAATCCTTAACTAAGAAAAGACACTGGTAAGGTAACATAACATTAAAACTAAGAAATACCTCTCTACTTATAAGTTTTTTGTTTAGAGAGCATTGGTTTGAGTTTCTGTGGGAAGTAGAAAGCAGCTGAAATTATACACAGCACAGTACCTGGAACATAGTAGGTGTTTAATAAATGTTTATGAACTGGCTGACCCCAAATGTTATTTGAAAAGAATAGTATTCCAGCAAAAACATTTCAAAATAGGCTAGAATGCTAAATTTGAAGTATTACAATTTTTGCAAGAAAAGAAAGTAAAAATTATGATGCCATTACAATCTGGGTTCTCTGATACCATTTACAGCCCTAGAGAGTAAAACTCACTTTCCTTTTGAAGACAGAAGTGCACTAAAGACAGGGATTATTTATCAGCTCAAAATTGAATTGATCTGCACATGTTAAAGGTATGACAAAATACCATTCTAGCCAAACTGCCCAACTGGCTGTTCCTTAAAGTCAATATTCCATCATCCTGCTTTCACGCTTTTGGTAGTCCCCCGGAATGCACTCTCCCCTCATTTCTACTTCTTAGAATTCTTAGATTCCTTCAGCATTCAACCGCTGTACCACTTCCAAACCTACCCTGGACATCCTCATGATTAGTGCACTCTCTTTCTCTCTCTCTCTTCAGACTACCTTATATTTACTCATCCATGCATACTGTGCAAATTAGAATTCATTATCTTCTTTATCTTTCTCTCTCTTACTATCAAGGGTACAACCACCCTGCCAGTCATGACAGATTCATGATAATGGGGTCATTTTTGACCCCACACTCTCCCTCAGCCCATATATCCAATCCCTCACTCTCTCTCACTGGATACATCCAATCAGTTGCCAAATTTTGTCATTTTTTACCTTCACAATATCTCTCCTATTCATCCCCTTCTCTCCACTCACACCACCACTAGCCCAATTCAGGACTGAATCATCTCCTCTGGACAACTGCAAATAGCTTTCTAATTGCTTTCCCTGACCCTAGTCCATCCCCTTTCTAATATATCTTCCACACAGTTGCCAAAGTGATTTCCTAAAGTATGGGTAGGGCCATCATCCCCCTACTCCATAAAATCTAGCAGCTCCCTATTAACCCCAGGATTAAATAGGAAAATGAAGAAGCAACAGCAGCCACAAAGCCTTTGTTTACCATGTATAGCTCTCCACCACTGGGCTGCCAGCCTTTCTAATCTTCTTTTAAGTACTCTTTTTTTTTTTTAAATTTATTTATTTAACTTTTTAAATTCATTTTCACAAAATTTTGGGTTCCAAATTTTCTCCCCATTTGTCCCCTCCCCCCACCCCAATACACCAAGCATTCTAATTTCCCCTATCACCAATCTGCCCTCTCTTCTATCATCCCTCCCTTCCCTTGTCCCCATCTTCTCTTTTGTCCTGTAGGGCCAGATAACTTTCTATTCCCCATTGCCTGTATTTCTTATTTCCTAGCAGCAAGAACAATACTGGACAGTTGTTCCTAAAACTTTGAGTTCCAACTTCTCCCCATCCCTCCCTCCCCACCCGTTGCCTTTGGGAAGGCAGGCAATTCAGTATAGGCCATATCTGTATATTTTTGCAAATGATTTCCATAATAGTCATGTTGTGTAAGACTAACTATATTTCCCTCCATCCTATCCTGTCCCCCATTGCTTCTATTCTCTCTTTTGATCCTGTCCCTCCCCAAGAGTGTTGATTTCAAATTGCTCCCTCCTCCCATTGCCCTGCCTTCCATCATCCCCCCACCCTGCTTACCCCCTTCTCTCCCACTTTCCTGTATGGTAAGATAGGTTTTCATACCAAAATGAGTGTGCATTTTATTCTTTCCTTTAGTCAAACGTGATGAGAGTAAACTTCATGTTTTTCTCTCAACTCTTCTCTTTTTCCCTCCACTAAAAAGTCTCCTGCCTGCCTCTTCTATGAGAGATAATTTGCCCCATTCCATTTCTCCCTCTCTCCTCCCAGTACATTTTTCTCTCACTGCTTAACTTCATTTTTTTAAGATATGATCCCATCCTATTCAATTCACTGTGTGCCGTGTGTGTGTGTGAGATCCCAACTACCCAGATACTGAAAAGTTTCAAGAGTTACAAATATTGTCTTTCCATGTAGGAATGTAAGCAGTTCAACTTTAGTAAGTCCCTTATGACTTCTCTTTGCTCTTTACCTTTTCATGCTTCTTTTCATTCTTGTGTTTGAAAGTCAAGTTTTCTTTTCAGCTCTGGTCTTTTCATCAAGAATGCTTGAAAGTCCTCTATTTCATTGAAAGACCATATTTTCCCCTGAAGTATTATACTCAGTTTTGCTGGGTAGGTGATTCTTGGTTTGAGTCCTAGTTCCTATGACTTCTAGAATATCCTATTCCATACCCTTCGATCCCTTAATGTAGAAGCTGCTGGATCTTGTGTTATCCTGATTGTATTTCCACAATACTGGAATTGTTTCTTTCTAGATGCTTGCAATATTTTCTCTTTGACCTGGGAATTCTGGAATTTGGCCACAGTTCTCCTAGGAATTTCTCTTTTTGGATCTCTTTCAGGTGGTGATCGGTGGATTCCTTGAATACTTATTTTGCCCTCTGGTTCTAGAATATCAGGGCAGTTTTCCTTGATAATTTCATGAAAGATGATGTCTAGGCTCTTTTTTTGATCATGGCTTTCAGGTAGTCCCATAATTTTTAAATTGTCTCTCCTGGATCTATTTTCCAGGTCAGTTGTTTTTCCAATGAGATATTTCACATTCTCTTCCATTTTTTTCATTCTTTTGGTTTTGTTTTGTGATTTCTTGGTTTCTCATAAAGTCATTAGCCTCCATCTGTTCCATTCTAATTTTTAAAGAATTATTTTCTTCAGTGAGCTTTTGAACCTGCTTTTCCATTGGGCTATTGTGCTTTTGAAAGCATTCTTCTCCTCATTGGCTTTTTGAACCTCTTTTGCCAATTGAGTTAGTCTATTTTTCAAGGTGTTATTTTCTTCAGCACTTTTTGGGTCTCCTTTAGCAAGGTGTTGACCTGCTTTTCATGCTTTTCTTGCATCTCTCTCATTTCTCTTCCCATTTTTTCCTCCACCTCTCTCACTTGATTTTCAAAATCCTTTTTGAGCTCTTCCATGACCTGAGCCCACTGAATATTTATTTTGGATGTTTGGGATACAGAAACCTTGACTTCTATGTCTTTCCCTGCTGGTAAGCATTGTTCTTCCTCATCTGAAAGGATGGGAGGAGATATCTGTTCGCCAAGAAAGTAACCTTCTATGGTCTTATTTTTTTTCCCTTTTCTGGGCATTTTCCCAGCCAGTTACTTGACTTCTGAGATTCCTCTCCATATCCACCTTACCTCCAGATCTGCCCAGCTAGTGCTTGGGGTCTGAGATTCAAATGGTGCTTCCCAGGCTCAGGGCTGTCAGTGGGGGTGGGGCTGCTATTTAGTGTGAGATTAAGTTCAGCTGCTCAGGTGGGGGCAGGGCCACCATCAGGGGCTCAGTTCCCTCAGGGGGTTTATGCAGAGACCTTCAACAATGGATCCTAGCTCCTGCCTGCTTTGGGAGCCCCTGTCCGCTGCTGCCTCCCAAGGGGGCTTGAGTTATGGAGATACCCTGCTCCCCTCTTGGCAAGCAGAAAAGACCCCCTCACTGACCTTTGGCACCTGCAGGTGGAGGGACCTGCACTGCTGCTGGAGATTCTGTTCCTGAAGCGTGCTCGGATCTGCTCGTCTAGGTGCTGCGTGGCCAAGGCAGGGCTGGGTTCTGCTCTTGTTCTGGTGCTCGATGGACTTTTGGTGTCAGTTTTTCAGGTCTCTCTGGAAGAGAAATCTCCTCCACTCTGCTGCTGTGTCACTTTCGCTGCTCCAGAATTTGTGGGGAGTTCTTCTTTACAGGTATTTTATGGGCTGTGGGTTAGGAGCCAGCATCCTTTTAAGTACTCTTTAAGATTTCTCCAGACTGGCCTCCTCTCCATTCCGTGCACACAACACTCCATTTTCCCATTTTGGTGACGTTGCATTATTTAAACCCCATGCCTAGACTGTTCTTCCTCCTCAAGGTCACCTCTTAGAAACTTTGGTTTACTTGAAAACTCAATTCAAATGGAACTTTTTTTCTGTAGGAGGCTTTTTTCTAATGCAAGAAGGCAACATTTATAGGGGAGCTTGAAAGTGTATGAATGTGTGTGTGAGGTGGGGAAGAAGGGTAAGGAAGGGAAAGAGGGCAAAGCCTCAGAAGAGAATAAAGATGAGAAATCCAGAGAGTGAGTCCTGGTATGAATCAGATGAAGCATGGCTGCAGACCTTCTTAAAACGGTGGTCCAAGGGAAATGAATCTCCAGTCAGGAAAATGTACCTTAGGACAGGGATACTCCACAATGGCAGGGCAGCAGGTGAAGGGAAGTCTGGAGAATAAATCTAGAAGTGAGTGTATTCCCAGCACCCAATATAGTGCCTTTAAACATAATAAGTGCTTAACAAATCTTTTAATTGAATTAGGCTAAAACAGTATAGTAGCAATAGAAATCAACTTATAAACTAATATAAATTCTTTCTGTACCATAAAATTCTAAAGAACTGAAAGAAAAAAAGAACTTTTTAACAAAGTCTAATGTCAAACTCATCAAAAAAATATTTATCAAGTTTATGTAAAGGACACTGCTAAGTCTTAAGGGAGGTTCAAAGTTTTATCAGACAGTTTCCTTGCCCCTCATGGAGAGCTTATTATAGACTAACAAGGAAATGAGATATGAACATAGAAAACTAAAACACAAAGTACTGAATAAGTGTAATAAAGAGTTCTAAAACAAAGTGCATTGAGTTGAGTTGTCTATCACAGGGAGTAATTCAATAAAAAATGAGAGAGAAGGAGGATATTCCAGGCATTGTGAACAAACCACAGAGGCAGAAGTGTAAATCAAATATTAGGACAAAGAATAGTCAAGTCAGGCTAGAACACTAGAGTACATGGAGAGAAGAAATGTGAGATAAAACTGGCAAGGTAGAAGGATGCTGGGTACTTATTCAATAAAATAAAATAACACCAGTAGAGATCTATTGAAGATTTCTGAGAATAACAGGTCCAAATCTAAAAGTAAAAATATTACTCTGGTAGTCATATGTATGATAATTTGGAGGATTAAAAAGTTAATTTCCTCACAAGATTCTACAACCTTGGCTAAAGCCATGCTCCCTTCAATATATGATATTCTTCAAAAATTAAGAAATCCGAATAAATGTATAATAAGCCACAATTTACTAAAAGAAAGTATATATTCATATTATAATGCTTCCAGATAAAAATAAGTACAACAAACTACATTCTGAACTTCTCTCAAATAAGCCCACTTTTTTGGGCGGGGGGACAGAATTTACATTTATAAATAATGAACTGTTAACTCTCGATACTGAAATTCTCAATTTCAAGTTGCAGTAAAGAAATGAAAGCCCCATAAATATTGAGATAATTTGTAAATAGTTCAACCATAAACTGGCACCTTAAATGTTGCTAAAGAAGAAAAAGCTGAGGGACTAGACTATTGAAGAATGAAGTTGAAAACCTATGCTACCCAACTCTGAAGCTGTTTTCTGATAACTCTAACAAAATTCCCCACAATTTCCTACAGGATTATCCAGCCCTAATAAAAGCATCCCAGCTGAAATTTGTAATTCTGCCTCATTTACTGACTGAACAAAGAGTCAAGGTGTCACTGCCCCCTTAATCTGTCTCGGTGGTTAGTTATGCATTTCCTAGACACATTTCTCAGAGGCCAACTTGTATAATAATCATTTTACAGGTTTTCTAGGTCCAGGAGGTTAGGTGACTTGCTCAAAGTCTCAGTTAATAACCATCACAGGTGGTAATTAAACTCAGGTTCTCTGACTCAGAACCATTAACTTTCTACCCTCGAACAGTCTCAGTCTCTTGACACCACCTAAAATACAGGTGGGAGTTGGCACATGACATTCAGTCAGGATGGAGACATGTCACTGAGAAGCACTGGGGTGGTCAAGTCCTTTGGCCATATCCTTAGCCACACAAAACTCCTAGGCTTTTTACTTTTAACTCATTCAAGAAATTCCATCTCAATTATAGTAAGCACCTAAAGTTAACACAACTGGGTGTGGGGAGAGGTGGGAAAGGCACATGAAATGATAAACTTTTAA
This sequence comes from Bettongia penicillata ogilbyi, assembly GCA_023548195.1. NCBI lineage: Eukaryota > Metazoa > Chordata > Mammalia > Diprotodontia > Potoroidae > Bettongia > Bettongia penicillata. The sequence continues at coordinate 4,520,615 of JAJHZJ010000244.1, forward strand.
AATATTTTCCTCCAGGTAAATGGCACATAAATTAGAATAGAAAGTCCTGATGTGACCTTTTGAAAAACTGTTCCTTTTTTCTTTAGCCCTGTCTTGAAAAAAGTCCTAACTTTCAGGTGTTTTTTATAAACACCTGTTTTTACACATAAATTTCTTCTTTCTGACTCACAGCAGGTACTTAACCACTAGCCAAATTAAACTATTTATCGAAATAGCTCATTTTTAGACTCTGGAGTCTACAATAACACCTATGAATGTTCTTTTAAATTTTTTTTTTAGGACTGTGGTATAAGGAGGAATGTGCTTGGGCTAGGCAGTGGCAAAAGTTGTGAGCATCTAAGTATCCTTACAAAGTTTCTGGGCAACCTTCCCATTTCAACTAAGAAAGGGATAAAAGGTTAGGGAAACAGTAAGGTATTTAATGAATTAATCCCATTTTAAAAATAGGAATAGTTGAGTCAATTCCATTCAACAAACACCTATTATGGCCTTATTATTTGCAAAGCAGCATGCTAAGCCTCCAGTGAGATATAAAGAAAAAGACAAAGATATAGGGACCTTTTCCAAACTTTTCCTCCAGAGTTATGCCAGGTATGGTAAATGGAGGTTGGACCTGGATTCAAATCCTGCCTTCAGTCCTGCTGTCAAGGACAAGTCATTTATTCAATCAACCAATAAGCTTTTGTTAAGTGTCTCCTCCTAAATAAAAAATAAAGAAAAAGTGACTGAGTATAACACTAATGACTTACAATCAGGACAGACATCTGGAAAGGAGTCTTAACTTTTGTATCTCAGTTTACTCATTTACGAGGCGGGGCTACAAAGACCTGTAGTACTTGGCAGTATTTCTGTGAAGCTTAAATAAGAAAATTCATGAAAGCATTTTGCGAATGTTAAAGTGCTATATGAATGCCAACTATGGTTTTGGCTATTGCTGCAATAGAGAGCCTAAGCGTACAAGAAATACACAAATCTAATCCTATGGTCATTTCAGTTTTTGTTATTCAGTCTCACACATCCCTTTAGAGTTCAGAAAAATAACTAACTTCAACACTGGAAGAGACCAATCATAGGAGAACCATAGTGTGCCCATCTACAATTCAGGGAATTAAACTAAATAACCTCCAAGGTCTCTTTCAGTTCTCATGAGTCTATGAAATACTATAATTATATGATTATTCTCTATCAGAAATTTTTAGGTGGTAATATAATGCTACTTAAGGTGGAAGGAACATGTGAGGTAAAAATTTTAAAAGGAGAAGTAATATTATCTAGTTTCAAGATTTGTGAAAACACTATTCATATTCAAAGAAATGGAAAACACTCAGGTTACAGAGCTTAGACCATTCTGTTTTAAGTCGAGTGGAGTTTCATGCTAAAGCCACAGGCTAGTCACTTCAAACAACTACAAAAAAAATCCCGAATAAAAATAGTTTTAAACATACAATTGGGCGAGGCATGGTTAACAAATTCTGATGCTACAATATATTTTGGTCAAGACAGGACCTCTTAAAGTGACTAACAAAGCTAATAGACGCCAGGTACTTATGCTGAAATAAGTACGCTATTTGCACAAAGGGTTGAATACCCAAGATTTAACCAAAAAAGACACCACAAGTTTAAGTGGTTAAAGGGCTGAGACACTGGAATCTAAAGAATAACAAATACCCACCAATGCTTACAAGTTTTTGAAAAAAATAAAAGGAGTCATGTACTTGCAAATCCCCATACAGTCACATTTTTACATTCTACAATCATATAGTTAAATTATTCAGAAACTGGGAAATGACCTAGTCCAAGTTCCTGATTTTACAATTGAGGGAAGTGAGACACAGGGAAGTTAATGACTTCTCCAATGTCCCAGGAAATACCAGAACTGGGATTTGGAGCTAGGTCCTCTGACTTCAAATCCAGGGATCTTTTCTTTTATGCCACATTGGACAAGGACCCAGGCTCTTAACTTTCAGTCCAGTACTCTCTCCACTACACCATAGGGCCTCAGGCATCCATCACATCTCACTTGGACTAGTGAAATGGCCTCCTATTAGGTTTCTTGGATTCTAATCTCTCCTCTATCCAATTAAACCTCCACTTAGCTGCCAAAACAAATTTCTTAAGTCCGAGTAAATACCTTAAGTGGCTCCCCTTGGCCCGGCATTTGAGGTCCTCTACAACCTGGCTTCTACTTACCCTTCCAGCATACTGTTCTCCTTTATGAAATCTATGTTCCAGCCAAACTGTTCCCCAAGTTTGGCACTCCAGCTCCTGGTTCCAATTTATTGATATCCCTAGTCATACAAGGCTCTGAGTTTTTTTTCTTTTTCTAAATCATTCAGTAAACTCCATCTCAACCATAATAAGAACCTAATGTTAGCACAATGTGGGTGATAGAGGGTAGGGGGAGAGGCTTTGTATGAACAAACTATCCGCTCATAACAGGAATGCATTCCCTCTTCATCTCTGTCTCTTTGAATGATCTTACTTCCAAGTTCAGGTAAGGTGCTGCTACTTACGTGAGGCTATTCCTAATCTCTCCAGTGAAGAGTCTCTCCATCCTCAACCTTCCCGGTGCTATCTTGGCGCATGTGCTCTGGACTTACTCTCTCAACTCTAACTCATACTGGTTGGTTAGGTTCCCAGAGCTTGGATATTAACGTCCTCTCAGGGTTCAGGGGTAGCTCTGAAAGGCTGGGGTGGGGATATGGAGGAAGGATGTCCTGAAGAGCTCAGGAGCTCTTCACCAGAATATTTCCTTCCATGATTATCAGTTGTTAGCAATTAATCAGTCAGATTTAACTAGTTTTTTAGAAACAGGTATTTACTATGATGATACATGTGGTATAAAACAACTCCCTACCCCCTCTTCCTACCCATCAAGAAAGTTTGTGATACACCCTCCCACAAGTACATACAGAATCCAGGGAAAAGTTGGCTCAAGTTTGGAGCACAATCAATCAACAAGCCTTTATTAAGCACATTCTATGTAGAGATTGTTTGTCCTTCATTCTCAAAGAGGACCATGACATCAGGAAGGTGATGCCATGACTTGCAAGTGAATTAGATTTAAGTGTGGGGGGTGGGGCGGTGCAAAGTCACCAGTCTCACTTTCTCCTCAAAAGTCATCTGGGTAAGTGGAGGACTGGAGATGGCCCCAAAGATTATTGTGCTAAATGCTAGGGAAATGCTACAAAGAAGCAACTTACAGGGGCTAGATTCTGGAATTCCTTTTCTCCCATTCTTGAGTTACTCAAATTCCTCTTACCTATGATTTCTGCTGGGCTCTTTTTAGAGCCCTGAATCTGCCTTTCCTCATCTCCTCCAGACTATCCTCAACTACTCAGGCAACACTGATGCTAGGCACCCATGTCCTGAGGACACTTTAGGAAAAGGAAAGCAAGGCTGAGCATGGGATTCTCTGGGATTTGACTTAGTATGGTAGCTGGTACACAGTAAGAGTTTAATAAATGATTGCTGATGACATTTCTACCACTAAGATATAGATGCTCAAAGTCCTGATTCCAAACTATCTTTCTGCTTTTGCACAAACTCCACATACCATGATCAATCAATCACAGACTTCTTGTAGCACCAAATTGAAATGACTGGAGTGAACTGAGAGGTTCAGGTTTTGTTCTACCTCAAATCACACTTCTGACTGGTCAATTTCCATTGAGATATGTTCTCACCTAACAAAGGTGTTTATTTTAAGTGCGGTGAGGTGATTTCACAGATTGATTTAATATCTACCCAGACATTATATTTATTTGTGAAAGAGAATAAAGCATTGTGGACAGAGAACTGGCCACCCAGGAAAACCAGAGTTCAAGTTCCATCTCTGAGATGTGCCTACTGTGTAACCCTAGACAGTTCCCTTAATATTTTAGTACTCTAGGCAATTCTTTAAGACTATAAATGATAGAGAAAATGGCAAACTGCATTAGCAGAGTTCTCAGTAGTACTCAGACTCAATTCCTATCTCTATCCATACCTGCCATCCTCTCTGTACTCCTCAAAATATAAGATGTTTAAATTTAAAAATGTTTAACGTTAAGGCAGGTTTCCTTTGTGTTTTTTCATCCCTTGCTGCTAGTGTAGTAAATTGCATATAGTAGTTACTTAATGAACATGTGTTGAATTAACTTGAATGGAGCACAGTCTAGAAACACTAATGGACTAAGACTCATTATTTATGAAGTTCAATAATGTAGTCAGTCAATGAGCATTGCAACAGTGACCATGGAAAATACAGCTCCCCTGGACTGGACACACAGAGACCAAAAATGAAAACTGGGTACTTAAACATCTGTTGTGTGGTAAGCTGAAGTGTGGTAACCAGGGCACAGAGGGAAGAAGAACTGCTGTGATGACATCTTGAAACAGGTTCAAACAGTGTGCCATAGTTGTGGGCTGTTGGAAAATAGAAGCAGACAAAACAACCTACAGCTGAAATTCTAAACAAAGGACAGCCACAAGTCTGAGAGTCAAAATCACAAGCAAGGATCTGCTTAGCAAATTCTTGAGCATTCATCCAAATATCCTTTCAAACTCATTAGTAATAGCCATTATCCACTGCACCGCTTCTTATCATAAAGACTAGCAGTCCATGTAAGTATATACACGAGTGCGCATGAGTATACACACACTGGCTTCTCAGTGACTACAGGTTAAGTAGAAATTCCTTAGGCTGGTATCTAAGGTCCTCCCTGATCTGATCCCACTCTACTCACCCAGTATCATCTCCTACTATACCCAACGTCAAGAATGCCAGGGTCAGACTTGTCTTATCACTATTCCTTGATCATTACCATTCTCATTTCCAGATAAGAGATTTCCTTTTCTACAACCTCAACACACACACTTTACTCTCTACCTATATAAATCTTAACTAGTCTTTAATGTATTGATCAAATCTTATCTCACCCAGGTCCACTTTCACCTCATCATTATCTAAGCTTTTTGTATCACTAATCTAATCCTTCATCATATAATTAGTTTATTGTTTCACTGAATTGCCTATTGGATCTGGGGAGTAAATTTACATTTCTTTTGTGTAACTTTTTGACAACCTGCACGTAAAAAAAGTTGGTGAAATAAATAAACTGAAATCTTGATAATTACCCCAATTAGTCTGAATTATTGAGCTTAGGTATACATATACATGCAAATATTTATAAATACAAAAAGAATGAAAGATGGGAATTAGCAAAATAAAAATAGTAAAGGTCATTATTTCTATTGAAGTAATAATAAGAATCCCTTAGAATCAGTTTTCATGAAATAACACATGTATACACAGAAATAGTATGTTTTTTTTTAAATTTAATACCTGTGTTTTCCTTTAAAAAAAACTGCACACCTGTAGATGTGGTCAAACTTTTAATATAGGTGGTCCAGACTTAAACACAGGTGCTAAAAATGTTCATTCCAATTACTAGTCGGTCTTGAATTGAGACTTTATTTCACTATTCAGAAAAACAGAAATAATATACCTATGCTCCAGGTGGAATCCTATCCTTTCTGGCACAATCCATCCATAAAGAACATTTTATGTATTTTATTTTCAAAGAATCTTTTGATCCAAATTAATGAAATAAAATATTATCTAAGTTTCAAACTAAGCTTAATGTCTTTATTCACTTATTCATGATCTCAATCCTTAGTACAGTGCCTGGAACATAGTATGCACATAATAAATGCGTGTTGGTTGATACCTGAAACTATTTTAGTATTGATTCAGATTACATTGAGGATTCATTATTATAATCTGTATCTGTGTTTTATTTTCACCAATGTAGAATTTTCTTGATGTTTTTTTTAAGACCTATAAAAGTATTTCAATGAACTAAAAAAATGGAAAGCAGATTTCAGTGAAAAATATTTTCTGTCTGAAGTCAAAATAATAACATTGAAATAATCACAGTAAGATAACATTAATAATATATCATTAAGGCTTTTTTGCCGACATCTACACTGGTAATATATAAATCAATACCAATTTGCAACTGTAAAATATAAAGTCAATTGATGAATACAATGTATCAGGGCAAAGGGAGAAAATGCAGTATAGTATGTATGTAGCCATATACAAATATGTCTGTACACAGAAATTTATGCTGTATTAAATGCATATCCCTGTTTCTGGTGAATATAATTTAACTTGAAATATCTAATTTATAAAGAAAAATACTATCAATTTTGAATTTCCTTTTTATTAATTTTTATAAACTACTAAATTCTCTACCAAACATATTAAAAAATCCTTAGAATCTACAAGAAGCCTATATGTCATATCCTTTGCTTGAGTCAAATTAAAAAGTGACAACTACAACTATACTATAGTCTCATTTAAAAAAACTTTAAAACTTTCATGGGTCAAACTGAGAGTATTATACAGAAAGTGGATAGGACTATATGGTTTATGGAATCTTCCTCTACATTTGGAAAACATTAATGAGTGCTCACTAGAATAGAACAATAACCCATCAAATATAAAAGGCACCATTATTTTCCTAGGTTACAGCCTTAAACATCTGAATGATAACTTAGAGAAAAATGACAAAAATGTCATGCAGTTTAAACTAAGATTACATACATAGGTCAAAGAGTCCCTTTTTCCAATAAAGAACCATAAGGAAAAGGGACATTCACATGATTTGGTCTGCCCAATATAACTTTCCACCATAATTAGTGCTTACTGCCTCTTGGGGAGGAGCTTAGCCCACGTGTCACTTCATGTGACAAGTGAACAAACAGTATAAATACACCAGGGTGATTCTTGCAAGGACATCTACACTTCTCACTGGAGTCGAAGTACACACTGAGGAAGACTGACAAAGAGTCTGCTAGGAATCCTGGCATTCTGGTAGGTCTATAACGACTTAAATTCATCTAGCACCAATTTTACCTTGCAAAGCATAAACTTTTAGGAATTGATATTTATTCTATACAGATAAAGATCAAACTGTCTTGCCTCTAAACGTTAGCTTGAAAGGTTCTACTAGTCTGTAAAATTGAAATGATATTAATATGACTGTTAAAGCTAACTGGCTCTACTGTTGATTTAGTGTTATTTTTGAAGCTTTTGCTCATGACTATTTCAAAGATCATGAAATGTTTAACATGTCATGAGTTTGTCATTCAATACCTCTCAAAGTTATGTATTCAATGCAAGTGTCAGACAAGACACAGAAAATCCCCCAATTTTCAACAATTCATTCACCTTCTTGAAAATGATTTCAAAATAATATAGGAATTGGCTCTGTGATTCTATTGGTGTACAAGATTGTGGGCCCCTTATATGTAGATATGTAGTCTTGGTGAGCTGCCTAGAGCACTGAGAGATTGTTTCAAAACACAACCAAGAAACATGCTTAGAAAACAAAGAAGCATGAACTGCCATTAATTTAAGAAATATATTCAATAGGATGCTAAAAAAAAGTAGCAGAGTAAATATGAATGTACTAAAAATTTCATTTGTGAAATACCAAAAAAGGGTAACATGATCAAGACAACAAAATGTGTGTGTGTGTGTATATGTTTTTTATATATGTGTGTATGTAAAATAATTCTTTTCTTTTTGCAGAATTACTCTGGGAATATGCTGTTACAAATAGCCTTTCTGCTGCTAATCTCTAACTTTGCTCATGGTGGGTTTTATGCTGAACGATTCCAATCCCCTACGGGAATAAAGGGGCCACCACCCAATCCAAAGGCACAGTTTTTCATTCCTTACACCATAAAGAGTAAAGGTAAGCCAAAATACCTCTGGTTTTACCAAGCAGTTGTTACTATGTTTAGATAATTATGATGATTTTCTTCCTTTCTTGTTATTTCTACCTCATAATTATTAATCCTACGATTGGTATCAATCATTTTCAATTTCCTAAATGAGCCCAGATTGTTACAGTGATTTCAGAGAACGTTTACAGAATAGTATTAACAACTTTCATGTATACAGTGGAAATGGCACAGGAATATTAAAAAGTACTAAATACTTCTGAATTCTCCTGTTTGGATTTACTTTCTCAAATGATGGTGCAACAAAAATGAGCCTATTGTTTAAAAAAATAATTAGGACTCAAAAGGGTTTTGATTCAACCAAAATTAATCACCCAGCTTATAAATGGGAGAACAGTTACGCTAAAGGTTTTGTATGCCTAAACAATTTCTTCACTAATTCACTTACTCATTCAACAAACCCTTCTTAACTAATTAAACCCTTTTTATATGCCAGACATTGTACTAAAAGTCAGAATATTAAGATAAAAAGAATGGAAAATATAATTCCTAAATTTGATAAACATCAGCTAACACCTGACAATGTAACTGAATTTTAATCAACCCAAGGAAAAGTATTTAATATGCAGATTAGTTAGCAATATTAAATATTGGTTATTCATTCAGTAAGATTAACTTCCATAGTTCTGATAACCAACATATGATATAATTAACGTCCATTAAGCTTCTAACACAAATTTCAGGTGCCCTATATCTTTTCATCAAATAGCATCTGAATACAGACAAGTTTAACATTTTGTTTTGCCACATCCTGTTAAAAGGCTTACCTCAAGTAAAATGCCAATCAGTAACATCACAAATAACAAAATGTGTTGAAACATTTAATATGAAAGCATAAAATGATGTATTAAAATGTTTAATATGGAAGATAAAATTGTCTAAAATCAGTTTGGTTCAATAATACGTATTCTTATTCATCCAATGCCATTAAAAATACCTATTATAAAAGGTTCAAAATAAATACATATTATAGGGTAAGACAGACTCCCTCCCAAAAAATAAAGTGAACTCAGTTTTGGTTGTTGGCTATGACTATCGAATACTATTCTATCTGCTTCAAACTAGTTCTCCCTACTACATGAAGTTGCCTCTCATTCATTTAGGAGTAATCTTTCTGAACATATTACCAATCATTCAAAGGGATTTTATTCTCAAGAAATCTAACTATGAAGCTAGGGTTTCTTTCTCTTCCAGTAATGGAAGCTTACATCTTTATAAAACAAATCCATTTGTTTAATAAGCTCCTCTGTAGCTCTGGAAGATTTTAGGGGCTTTACTCAGTGAAGAGTATTTGTCCCTCTCTCCAATACATCCTCTATGTTCATTTAATGGTAACAGGGTCTCCCCCGACCCCACAGTGATATTTCCTATATCTGGGGGGAAAAATGAAAACTCTGTACTAAAAAAACAGCATTTTCTTTAAAAAATAGTATTTTACAATGTGTTCCTCAAGTAGGTGATAGATATTATAAAATAAGGACAGGAATAGGACCTCACTCATATTACTCAATATCACTCAAAAGAGGAAAATCCTATATAAGAAAACTCACTCTACCCCAATATATGTCAGCATTTGATCTAATCTAAAAGAGTCACCTAGAGCACTAAGAGATTAAGTAACTTTGTCAGGGTCACACAGTGCACATCAAAATAGGGACCTGAACCTTCTTCTTGACTTTAAGGACATTTCTTTATCCACTACAGCAAAATGCCTTTTAGAAAGGCAGAGTTATAGTGGGGAAAGAAAAGAAAATAAAAGGAAAGAAAAAGTGAAGGAAGAAAGGAAGAAAAGAAGAAAGGAAGGAAGAAGGAATATGGAATAGGAGAGAAAAGAAGTCATTTTTACTCTTGTAAAGTAAATCTGATGTAGGGGATAGAAGTGAGTTATTTTCAAAATTTTGTTAACTTTGAAATAAGCACCTGACTGTTTTATTATGAAGTTGACTTAGATTCCAACAAAGCTTGAGTTTGACTATTATACAAAATCTCAAAGTGAAACTTAAAGAACACTGTAACATACTTAAAGTCATTAAAGATCTTCATGCCATTATAAAAAAAATCATCAGCTCACTTTTAGAAATTGAAAAGTTACCTAGTTCTCTATCGCTTTTTAAAATATTAATATTGAAAAGCTATAGAAATAACAAGGAAGTGAGGCCTAGTGGACAGAAAGCTGACCTTAAAGCCCAGAAGGTCTCTATAAGTCTTGCCTCTTAGATAGACTTGCTGTGTTATCCTCTGCAGCACTTTTAGCCTTTCAGTGCTCTAGGCAACTCTAAGACTAAGGGGCAGCTAGGTGGTGCAGTGGATGGAGCACCAGTGCAGGAGTATCTCAGACACTTGACACTCACTAGCTGTGTGACCTTGGGCAAGCCACTTAACCCTAATTGCCTCATCCTGGGTCATCTCCAGTCATTCTTATGAATATCTAGTCACTGGACCCAGATAGCTCTGAAGGAGAAATGAGGCTGGTGACCTGCACAGCCCTCCCTCACTCAAAACAAGGTAAAGTGCAAGTCATGTCATTATTTCTGATGACCTGGTCTTCTTCGGCAACAAAGGACGAACACACACACACAACTCTAAGACTAAGTACCATACTGCACAGTGGTATTTTAGGTAAATGAAATCTCTGGCAGGTTTTCTTTTGCCTTTTTAAAAATCCTTCTCTTATTTAAAATATCAGGCCTAAGGGAAACATAGTGCTTGGTCTGTACTGTTTCATGAACTTCATTGCCAGGGCACTACTGCATTAACATTCCATCTGAGGCAACATGTGCTTTGTTTGAGCCCTACTTTGCTTCAGAAGACATAAAAGGCCCAATTTTTTTTTTAATGTAGAGAAAAATCTTCCTATTGATAAAAGGGAATCAATAAACAGTTACATATTAAGTAGGCTAAGGTTAAGTCTTGGGGGTTAGAGGTGGGGATCTTTCCAAGGGCCTTATTTCATGCTATGGAGAAATAAAACAGATGTTTTTAAGCTTCATTTTCCTAATTTTTTTTTTATAATTAGCATTAAATTTTTTCTTTCTACATGTAAAGATTTTCCTTATTAAAAAAAAAGTTCTATATGATAATTTCCAGAATTAAAAACAAAGAGAAGGTTTGCTTTGGGAAAAGAATAGCTGAAATTAAGGACGTCTCTGTCAGGTGTGGCAGCAAATAAAACTGAAGTAAACCAGCTCATATGTAGGTCAAAAGTGATGTGCTTTACAATAACTCCAAGTGGAAAAATAACAGTAAGGAAAGATTGTAGGTGAGATGACATCATAGAAAATAGGTACTGGTGGAGGAGAAATACAAGTATGTAATTTTTATCACATGCCATCTGGGTGCCACAAACTTGACATTTTGCTTTGGTACATGTCCTGCATAAGTTAAAAGTTAGTGATTCCATTCCACCAATCCATGATAAATCATACTCTCCCAGGCATTTCACCACTGGCCAATAGTGCATTCCAGTTACTTTCTCTCCTTCCCTGAAACCTCTATTCTACATTGATTCTACTTTTAAGGGAGATAAATTAATTAAAATTTTTTAAATAAAAAACTTATTACCCAAAGACAGTGCCTTTTCATTGATTTATATAGTTATTGATTTTTCTCCCTTAAACTCTTTTCATAATAACAGTTCTTATATTTATGAAGACCTTTAAGGTTTACCAAAATACATTCCTCATGATAGCGCTGGGAGGTACAGAATAAAAGAATTGTTCTTCCCACTTGACAGATGATGAAAATGAGGCAAAGAGCCACATGGCCATGGCAATATAGCTAGTGTCAAAGGCAGGCTGGACTTTAACAGGGTTCATTTTAGCCCTCAATACTAGTTCTTGTTCTATCAAACTACACTCTTCATAATGTAAATGATTTTTTTTTTCAACTTGTCAACTGGATTTTTCTTTACCATCCTACTAGTCAATAAAAAGCTAACACCTTAAATAAGATAAATATTAAGTAATTGGGGCACTTTGTATCATATTCCAACTATCAGATCATGCCATTATAAAAAACTGTCAGCTCACTTTCATCACAGTAGTTAGTGGGGTTTTTAAGCTTTTTATGTGTCTAATGTACCCCTTTATCAGCCTGTTGACGCCTATGGGCCCTTTCTGAGAATAAGGCTTTTAAATGCATAAAATAAAATACAAAGGATGACAAATGAAAACAAACTATATTGAAATAAAGATGTATTTCTTTCCCCATCCAAATTTTTTGACTTTCTGAAATCTACTCTCAAGGAATTCCTAGACCTCAGCTCTAAAGTTAAGGTTAAGAAACCCAGCTCTAAAGTTCCATTAAAACAAAAATAGGCCACTTCATTTTCTCTCTTTGAGGCTGGGGAGATGGGAGGAAGTTGAAGTGGGGAAGTCCTGGCCTTAAGATTTCATAAATGTAAGAGACAATCTGATATGGAAGCTCTCTCAACCCATGCAAATAAGTAAATATTTCCATAGCACTTACCTTCTTAGTTGCTTGAGACACCACAAGACTTACCACTACTTGTCTACAGTTACATTTCTATTATTTGACAGAGGCAGGACTTGAACCCAGGTCTTCCTGACTTTGAGCTGATGTAGTGAAGCAATGCTATCTGTTTAACTCAACAAAAATCACTGCCATGAAAAATGACAGGCCAGTGAGTTAAGGCTTCTTGCACTGTTGACAAAATCTAGCAAACTCCATTTCTGTGGCAAAGACTGCTTTGCTTTCAGATATTTGAAAGAAAGACAACAGTCAGCATGGATTACACACCACCAGCCTGTTTCATCCAGACCTCATCTACAGTGTTAAATGTACACCAACTAAAGGGAAGCAGGAAACCATGACTTTATACTCAAAGTAATAAACTATTTGAAAGTTGCTCAAACTCCTGGTACATTAACAATTTAAGGAAAGTTAATATGGATAAGATCTGTATATTATAGTAATAGAATATTTGTAGGTATCTGTGATACAAATTCATTTTCTTACATGTTAGCACCAACTACACAAATATCTTTCTGAAAGTTTTGTTCAATCAGCTAGGCTGCCTAAAATAGTATCACAACTAAGATGTCTTCTTCAATAGGATTTGAAGGTAATTCAGTTTTAAGTGTCTGCTGAGCACTTACTATGTGGTGTGTTTTTTTGGGAGATGGGGGTGAAGCAATGGAAGTTTAAAGTCACACAGCTAGTAAGTGTCAAGTGTCTGATGCTGGATTTGAAATCAGGTGCTCCTGTCTCCAAGACCATGCTCTAACCACTGTACTACTTAGCTGTACCCTCCCCCCAACTTCTTTTATCTTATTGCATGTATCTTAATGTGCTTTTCTATTCTTAACTGATATAAAGTGATATCATAAGTATCACCATCTACTTCATGGCATGTGATGACTGCACAAATTGGTTTTATTTGTGTGGAAGGTGTTACCTTTTTTCATTTAGAAAACTTGTGAGTTGTCTTAAAAACTTCTCTTACAAAGGACATACCTTCTAAAGATATGTCTGTTTTTAGGCATAAAAAATTCTGACTCTTTTTTTGAGAGATTTTCATAATATTATTTTCACTTCTAATTTAGAATGTTATAGTAAACGCACAAATACAACTGTAAACTACCAAACAGAAACTAACATGTACAGCACTGAAGGATCGTTAACAAATCCAAGAATTAGCTTTTAGCATATACTTCTATTATAAAAGGTTACAATTAGTAACCTTAAGTAAAATCCTATGTGTATTAATTAGAGCTAGGTATCAGTACATACAGCACTGGGCTTGGAATTAGGAAGAGTCATAAGTTTAAATCTGGCCTTAGACATTACCAGCTGTGTGATCCTGGATAAGTCATTAGCCCTGTGTGACTCAGTTTCTCATCTATAAAGTAAGCTAGAGAAGGAAATGGCAAATCATGCCAGTATCTTTCCCAAGAAAACTCCAAAGGGGATCACAGAGAATAGGACATGACTCAAACAACTCAACAACACACATTACAGGTAGCAGTAAGTCAAAATATTAGTGTTTACTACGAAATGAAAAAATAAAAATTAAAACACATTGACTGACTGGCATTATTAATTATGACAAAATTCTAGATCAAATACACAAATCAACAGTAGCAGTCAAAACAGGCAAAACAGGCTCATCATCCATTTAAAAACAAAAATATATATTTACATCTGAGAAACGAATATATGTAGAAAAATGTAGATCTTTCCAAATAGAACATTATAGTCTATAATTAAATAACACCAAAAAAGTTAAACCATGTCCCACACAAAATTACTTCACAACAGGTTTCATAACCTTACTGGCAGACTATGATTCCATCTTTGTGGAAACATCCCAACATTTCAATATGCTACTGCTTCTTAAACTTCTCAACCAGACTTTTCTTAAGGATGGTATTGTTGCTATTTAGTTTTTCAGTCATGTATGACTCTTTATGACCCTGTGGACCACACTATCCCATGGGGTTTTCGCAGTCAAGATACAAAAGTAGTTTGCTATTTCCTTCTCCAGTGCATTGTGACAGAGTTTTGTGATTTGCTCAGGGTCACACAGCTAAGTGTTTGAGGCTATTTTTGAGCTCAGTTTTTTCTGACCCCAGGTCTGTCACTATCTATTGAGCCACCTGACTGCCAAGAATGGCGTGACCTTCGTCTTAATTTAATCAAATTATTGGATGGCAGCCTACTAATTTTATAATAGAAGTAGCCATCTCATAACTATGCAAGCAGTACATTTTGGAGAGATGAAGTCTGATTCACATTATGGAACTGTATCCAGCACAATTGACACCAATTTTCTAAGAGAGATCTGCCTCTAAGTGGATGACTCTACCCTTTATTATCACATAGTATGTACCTTTTCAATCTATAAAAGTTCCAGATTATTTTATTGTATGTCTTGAACAAAGTCCCAGTTTTAACACACCAAAATTACAGATCTATAAAAGTTAATAACCAAGATTCTTTAGAAAAGGATGTTATTAAATTGTAAGGATAATCAATTATTTTTCCTTATTATCTTAGAATACCATCTATTAAGGTTTTCATATGACTATCAAGAATAGCCTAAAATAGGTGAAAACTCTTCACAGAAGCACTTTTTTACAGCCTACCTCTGACTTGACTTCTCTCAGTTACACACTTCTGACTGTATTAACTGCTTAATTTTTACATAAAATGTCTCCTCTAAAGAGGCATTGCTAACCCTCATTTAATATGGTTTACCATTTGTTTTCATACTTTGTTTTATGCTTAAAAAAAGAGAGAATCATCTCTCTTCTATTCCATTTGTAACTTGCAGAGAGAGAGAGAGAGAGAGAGAGAGAGAGAGAGAGAGAGAGAGAGTGTGTGTGTGTGTGCACGCACGCACACATACATGATATAAAGAATAATTTAGCTATCTCCAGGGCTTCCACTCCAAATTCCAAATTCTACTGGTTAGGGATACAGACTTTACCTGTGATTATTTTATACCCACATAGTGAACTACTGAATAAGGAAATTCTACCAATTCAGATTACCACCTAGAGCACTGAAAAATTAAGAGAATCACCCAATAACACACAGGCAGTACATGTTAGTGGCAGGACATGATCGCAGGTCTTTCTGGCTTTGAAGGAGGACTTTTTTTTCTCTCTTCCTTCTTTCCTCCCTTCCTTCCTTTCTCACTCTTTCATTTAATAAAATTATATATACAATATTATTATACGCAACTATATTATGTTATATATTATTACATTATACTAAATGTAAAATATATAAAATATATTTCAAATTTTAATGTGTACATATACATATATTTGTTTATATTTTTACATGCATATATATACATAAAAAGAAATTAATACAGATAGGCACTGAAATTAATTAACAAAATAACATACATGAAAGATCAATACAAGGAAAATGTATCCAAGATCTGTCACCTGGGAGGCTTCTTTCTTAAGTATGGATTATTCATCAGAACAAAATGGCATTTACTTATCTTGGTAAATTGATCAATTATTTTCGTGTTGACTTTTAGGCCTAGCTAATATTTGGAGTTCTTTTTAGATGTCACAACAAGTTAGTTGGATAAAATAAGAACTACACCTGCTTTGACAATTTTTTTGGGTAGTACAGTGGAAAGAGTATTGTTCTGAAGTCGAAGCCCTTGGGGTTCAATTATCTCCTCTGATGTGAGCCTGGATAAGTCAGTGAGTGACTCTAGGCCTCCATTTCCTTATCTGTAAAACAAAGGAGTTGGACTAGAGGTCCTTTGTGGTCTTTACCAACTCTACATCCATTATCTTATGATGATTAGTGGACATTAAGCTTTAGCTAACACACACACACACACACACGGACACAGACACAGAGGCAGATACACGCGCACATGTGCACGCGCACACACACATGCGATGTACACACACACACACTCTCATCTCTTCTTCTGATGACTTTTTCTCCTTTCTCCCACTATTTACAAAATGAATGCTACACAAGTTTCTTCTTTGGCTGACCTCTCTTCTCTCTACCTTAGTGATCTTAAATATTTTATGTCTTAAATTTTTACCTCTATGCTCACAATTCCTAAACAGATCTCAACCCTAAATTTTCCAGGGTTCCAGTCCCATATTTTCTATTACTGCTGAGTTGCTGTATGGACTTAATGAGATGATATAAGACATATGCTTTGCAAACTTCAAAATGCTACATAAAACCTTAGTTATTATTATTATCTGTATCTAGATATTCCACCAGCATTCAAAGTGAATATATAAAAAACTGAATTACCTGTCTTCTTACCAAAACTTTTCCCTCTTTGCATACAATCCTGTTAATGGCACCATGATCCTCTCTGTCACACAAATCATGGAGCCAAAATCATTTTTCATCCTTCCCTGTCTTTTACATCCAACTGGCTGCTAAAAGCTATCATTGCTATCTTGGCAGCCTTTCATATCCAGCATCTCCTATCTACTACACTGAAACCACACAAACCACTGCAAATGTCCAGTTTTCTTGCCCTACCCATCCTCCATACAACGCCATGATTGTTACTTTACTAAACAAAAGCGTGGCTCCCTATCACCTAGGGAACTTGTCCTTCAGGGTCCCCTAAAGAATGTATGCAACTTCCTTTTCTAGCTTGTCATCCTTTCCAGTCATATATACTCAATATTTCAGCCAAATAATAAGATTTTTCCATTTCCCACACCTGTGCCTTTGCTTAGCCCAGCTCTTAGGCCTAAGAATGTACTTTTCCCCTTTCTTCTCCATCTCCATATCTGTTAATGTTCCTCCTTCCATTCAAAGCCCAACCTGAGATGCTACCTCTTCAACAGCACCCCACCACTGAAAAGCACTTACTTCCTCCAATTTCTCACAGAACTCCGATCCCTCCTTTACATTTTTTACTCTCAAATATATCACAATTGTGTGCAGATTTGTCCTTTCACTAGTAAATAAGCTTCTCCTGATCCACACCCATGGGGAGCTCTTTGTATCTGAGAGCCTAGCACAGCCTTACACACATGCATATATATGTATATATACAAACACACACACACACACACACACACACATATAGGTATGTCTATACATACACTCCAAAGAAAATGCAAGAACACAGAGTTGAAACAATTTCACTGAACTTTCAGTTTCTGGTAGGCTATGAGTGCAGGAATTATCTTTTTTTTTTTTTTTTCATTTTGTACTCTCAGTACATAGCACAAGGATTTTCATAAAATCAGTACTTAATGAATGCTTATTTAACTGTTAAAATAAATGAATTTCACAATCCCATTAAAGCCCATTAGAAGTTGCAATGAATGGAAGTATGTACAATACTCTGTGTTGTTCAGATACTGTAATAGGTTACTAGAGGGTTGTAAATTCATCTTCTCTATATGACTTTTAAAATGAATTTTCATTTTATTGAGGGTTTGGGTTTAGATTATTCCTAAAAGCAGGGAAATGAATTAGATGGCACCAAACCTTTTTTTAGCCTCATAATTTATAATTTGGGAACAGTGAAATTTCCACAAAAATCCTAATTTTTTAATTTTGTGTATATGTGTGTTTAATATCTTTTAGGCATACCAATAAGAGGAGAACAAGGTCTTCCTGGACCACCAGGCCCCACAGGCCCCCGTGGACAGCCTGGACCTTCTGGACCTCCAGGAAAGCCAGGCTATGGAAGCCCAGGGCCTCAAGGGCAACCAGGTATGCCAGGACCACCGGGACTATCTGCAGTTGGGAAACCAGGCTTGCCAGGTCTCCCAGGAAAGCCAGGTGAGAGAGGACCATATGGAGAGAAAGGAGACGTTGGACCAGCTGGTTTACCAGGGCCAAGAGGACCACCGGGACCTCCTGGAATTCCTGGCATGGCTGGGCTATCTGTTCCAGGCAAACCAGGACCGCAGGGGCCAACAGGGGCCCCAGGACCAAGGGGTCTTCCTGGAGAAAAGGGTATACCAGGTATCCCTGGTATGAATGGACAGAAGGGGGAAAATGGTTATGGAATTCCTGGAAGGCCAGGTGAGAGAGGCCAGCCAGGTCCACAGGGTCCTATGGGACCTCCAGGACTTGCTGGAATAGGGAAAAGGGGAGAAAATGGATTTCCAGGTCAGCCTGGTGCAAAAGGAGATAGAGGTTTCCCAGGGGAAATAGGCCCACCTGGCCTACCAGGTCCTCAAGGTCCTCGTGGAGAACCTGGAGCAGCAGGAATAGGAAAGCCAGGAGTCAATGGAGCACCAGGATTGCCAGGGACACCTGGAGCCAAAGGTCTTCCAGGAGCTCCAGGAATAGCAGGTATGCCAGGTGCACCTGGATATGGTAAACCAGGCTTACCAGGGATGAAAGGGCAGAGGGGACCTGAAGGCCTTCCAGGGGCTCCAGGAGTCAAAGGGGAACAAGGTCCAGCAGGCCACCCAGGGGAACCAGGTTTGGATGGGCCTCCAGGACGCACAGGACCCCAAGGACCAAAAGGAATACCAGGTAACCACGGCATTCCTGGTTCTAAAGGGGAGGCAGGACCAATAGGTCCTGCAGGGTACCCAGGTGCCAAGGGAGATAGGGGCCTACCTGGGTTAGAAGGAAAACCAGGTTACCCAGGAGAACCAGGTCTCAATGGTCCCAAGGGCAATCCAGGTTTACCAGGCCCAAAAGGGGACACTGGATTGGGGGGTTCTCCTGGATTACCAGGCCCTGTAGGAGCAGCTGGAGCTAAGGGCATGCCAGGAAACAATGGTGAGCCAGGTCCTAGGGGAGCTCCTGGAATACCAGGAACAAGAGGTCCAATTGGACCACCAGGAATTCCAGGATTCCCTGGGACTAAAGGAGACCCAGGAAGTCCAGGCCTGCCTGGCCCAGCTGGTATTGCAACTAAAGGACTTAATGGACCCATGGGGCCACCAGGGCTACCAGGTCCAAGAGGCCATAATGGAGAGCCTGGACGTCCAGGGCCCCCAGGACCTCCCGGCCCACCAGGTCAAGCAATCATGCCAGAGGGCTTTATAAAAGCTGGACAAAGGCCAAGCTTATCAGGGACACCTCTAGTAAGTGCAAATCAAGGTATAACAGGAATGCCAGTGTCAGCTTTCACAGTTATCCTCTCCAAAGCCTATCCTGCAATAGGCACTCCAATTCCATTTGACAAAATCATTTATAACAAGCAACAGCACTATGATCCAAGAACTGGAATTTTTACCTGTAGGATACCAGGTCTATATTATTTCTCCTACCACGTACACGTGAAAGGGAATCATGTGTGGGTAGGCCTGTATAAGAATGGTACACCCATAATGTACACCTATGATGAATATACAAAAGGATACTTGGACCAGGCTTCAGGGAGTACCATCATAGATCTCACAGAAAATGATCAAGTATGGCTACAGCTACCAAATGCAGAATCCAACGGTTTATATTCTTCCGAGTATGTTCATTCATCTTTCTCAGGATTTTTATTTGCTTTAATATAAAAACAGCCTGCATAGCTAGTGTACATTGTCTGCTTGAAAAATGTTTTTTTTTAATGAGATGTTTTCCTAGAAGACACTCCCTTCCAACACCATAACATTGTAAAAATTGACTACTTTTCAAATGTCTAGGAAATGCAAATTTGCCATTAGAAACATAAGCTGAAAAATAATATAGTAAATTGCATATAAAGATCACTCTTATTTTAAGGATTTCTAGTAATTATGTTTAAGATATCCTAATGTTTTATGTGAATGTTGTGAAATTAAAGTCTACCTGTACTGTAATTCACTAAAAGGAAGAAACATAGACTCACCATCATATCATCTTTTAGAGACGTAGTTTCTAGAATGACAGTAGATGAATTTACATGGTAGCCTTCAGGAGATTCATTTTAAACATCAGAAACTGCTGAGTTTCCCCAAATATTTTATATATATGTTTTTAATACCACATCGAAATGCAATTTTGGAATTTTCAAGCTAAAAATACAGCTAATTTAAGTATGCAATTTTTTTTTACAATGTGCATATTCCTTATCTATCTAAAAGTAAATTAAACAAAAACTTCAAATATTAAAGGAAAGAACACTTTTAAAGCCCACATTGAAATTGTTTGAACTTAAATATATAAAACAATCTATACAACTTATCTTAAAAATGATATACATACCAACATCCAAATCATATTAGAAAAGAGAATTGGCCTTTAGATGGCTTTACAAAAAAATATCGTTAATGCCAAAAAAATAAAAAAATAACTCAAACACAAGAATAAGGATCTTCTAAGAAAAATATTTTTAGTCTAAGGCAGATTTGATTTCAGAATTTGACACTATCTTTCAAAACGTGCCAAAATCTAACCACTAACATTAGCACATTTTGGATACATTTAGAAAAAGGTACTGTATCACTTGTAAACTTGAACATACAAATTTGAAAGGTGCTGTTCCTACAAGCACTTTCTGATGGTGCATTCTGAGAAAGGTATGTTCGAATACGTTTCCCTTCAATGGTGCTTGTATGAATAATAAAGTAAATGTATTCTAGCCAAATTAAAAACCAAAAAAGCCAACCCTGCTACATTAAACCATTTCTACTATAGAAAGTGCTTATTCTTCAACCACAATGCATTTAGTGGCTGAGAAGTCTTCTCAGTTGCTACTTTAAAGTATAGAAAGGTGTCCTGTGACAAGATGACCCTCTCAAGCTAGAGTGTGAAACGGCGGTATTGCCTTCCAATTCATTTACTTAAAGAAGTTGGTTCAGATGAAAGCTGTGTGCAATCAGTTGGTTCACATGATGACTACTGTTTTTGTCATTGGAAAGTACCTTTTATTATATGGTTTATTGATTTTATTATGTGAAATGTTTTGTTCATTGGATACTTATTTTATAAATGAAATTCCTTAAGTATTTGCAATACATTAGTCTACTGCACGTCTTCCATTTCCATAAATTTCAGTGGAATTACAACTAACATCAAAAGCTTCAACAGTCTAAATAGAGATTATTTATGCTCTGTTATATTTATATATTGCTGTTTCAAAAATCCCATGACAAGCCTGAATCTTTTGAAAGCTAAAATGTTTTCACCTACTCTTTAATTATACTTCAACAAAACCAAGAGAATGAATTTTTATGTCAAATTCTTCTGAAACCGGCATATTTGCTACTCTAATGTGTTCTTTCAATGCTTTTTGTCTTTCAAAGTTAACAGAATGTAAACCAATAAACTGGTAGACATCTCTAAAAGATGACTTGGGACATGCTTCTTTACTCGTGTTACCACAATGTTACATTTTGACTTGATAACACATAAAAGCAATTAGCCAATTAAAAACTGTCATCACCACAATAAAAGAAATATTGGGCCATATTGTTGCTGAGAAATTAACACTCAGAGCCCACAGCTAAGTGCAAAAACGTCAACCTTCTAACCCCCAAACCCTCCAAAAAGCTTCTATCAGCTTAAGCTACCAAAAACAGTCTAGCAAATTCAAAAGTAATACACAACTGAGAGTCACTTAAAGAATATAAACGCAGAAAAGTGGCAAAAGTATAGTCCTAGGTCGTATCATTTTCATTTTTGATAGCCTATCACAAAATTGGGAAACAATGAAATGAAACAATTTTCTAAAAGTAAATAAATGTCATTCTATGGGTACAAGTTAAAGGCTGGCAGATCCTTCACTTGTACAGTTAATATTTGTGTTAACATTCAATTTATCATCTTCAGGTATTACTGCGCTTGTTCTGGGTCAGTCAACCTCGTTCCTCAAATCAGAGTAATTGGTTTCTCATTAGCAAGCACCAGACTGCCCTGGTACTGAACCACATGCACATGTCCATGCCAGCAGCCACAGCAGTTCTCAATCTGATGCTCTTCCCAGGGAAGATCAAAATCAAGGCCCTCACACCAGGGAGCACATGGGCAACATTCGTACCCAGCTCCTCAAAATATGCTAGGGAGACTGAGAAAATAGCAATTATTATAACAACACAAACTTCAGTTCACAAAAAGATTAACCAATTCAGATAAATGTAATACTGAATATAATATTTAAATAATGACAATCTAATTAAGAGAAACAGTGGAAGAATAACTTCTAATTAAGTCACCAAAACTTTGAATAACATTCCAAGGAACTCACCTTTGAAAGCTGTTAATTTATAATTATGGTGTATACTAGCAAGAATATCCTTCCAAAAATCAAATGTTTCCAGGTTACTTTTCTGTAGAGGATCAAAAAAACCACACACAACAAAAACAAATTGTTATCCTAATTTGTATATACAGAAAAAGAATTGTGCTAATGGAAATAACTGTAATTCTGTGTCCTGCAGCAGAGATGCTGATATTTTAAAACAATAATCTTTCCTATCAATTGAGCCATTAATAGAAAGTTGCTAATTACCAATCAAAAGCAGATGGTAAAAAACAGACACCTTTGTGTTCTAGAAAACAATTTGGAACAATGGGAAGAAAATGACTAAGTGACTCTTTCACCCTGAGGTCCCACTGTGAGTCAAGTACCAGTACATCCCAAGTTGGTCAATGGTAAAAAGAAACATCAGAAAATGTTTATTTCAGCACTTTTTATAGCAGCAAAGAGCTAGAGACAAAGTAGATGTCCACAGATTGGGGAATGAATAAACAACTTATAGTATGTTAACGTGATAGAATCAGTCCATCAACAAGCAATTATGAAGTGCTTATTATGTGAAAGGACCTATGCTAAGTGCCAGAGATAAAAGAAATAAACTAAAATAATTCCTGACCTAAAACAGTTTCTAACTGGGGAAACACAAGCATATATATGTACATGTGTTTGTGTGGATACATAACATTCATGCACACAGAAGTTAAACAAAATGAACACAAGGCAGTTTGAAGATGTTCCTTACAGATCTGGTGGGACTAGGAAAGGCTTTATAAAGAAGGTGGAATTTGAGATTCACCTTGAGGCATTCCAGGAGGCAGAAGTGAGGAGGCAGAATTTTCCAGGTATGGTGATCAATCAAAGGCATGAAGGAAG
This sequence comes from Bettongia penicillata ogilbyi, assembly GCA_023548195.1. Lineage (NCBI taxonomy): Eukaryota > Metazoa > Chordata > Mammalia > Diprotodontia > Potoroidae > Bettongia > Bettongia penicillata. The sequence goes on from JAJHZJ010000244.1 coordinate 4,543,908, forward strand.
CTGGTAGAGAATTTTGTGTGAGGGACAGCAAATAGGCCAGAATGGCTGGAATATGTGAGGAAAAGTAATTTGTAACAACATTGGAATGGTAAGAAGGGGTCAGGTTGTGAAGAATTTATATTTGATAGTAGAGGCAACTGAGGGTCATTTGACTTTCTTGAGCAGGAGAAGATGTGACCAGACCCGTGTTTTAAGAAAATCACTTTGACAGCTAAGTGAAGGAGAAAAGGAATAGGGAGAGAAGCTTGAGGTAGGGAAAAGAAAAAAGTTACTCCAAGAGTTTAAATGAGAGATGAGGACGGTCTAAACCCAAGAGTAGTAACTATGTGAATATGGAAGAGAAGGTATAGAGACAGGAACAAGAAGATTTTCCAACTAACTGGTTATGTAGAAAGAATAAAAGTGGGGAGTCAAGGACGACATCAAAATTGTAAAACCAGGTGACCAGAACGGTGGTACACTTAACACTACTAGGGAAATTCACAAGAGGGTCAAGTCTGGTGGAGAAGACAATGAATTTAAATTTGAACATGCCATGGTTGAATGGATGGTGATGCGACATCCACTTTAAAGGAATGCAAAAGGAAGTTTGTGATGTGTGATGTGAGCCCAGGAGAGAGACCAAGAATGGATCACTTACATAATCATCCACACAGCAATAATTGAACCCATTGGAGCAGATGAGTATACCAAGTGATAGGATGTAGAAGAGAAAGAAGACCCACAAGAAAGACTTGGGCTATACTCACAGTTAAGTGGGAATAATAATGGGTGGTGGTCAAGGAAAAGATTCTGAGAAGAAGTAGAGGTTGGAGAAGAACCCAAGAAAATAACATGAAAACCTACAGAAAACATGGTACAATGAAGGAGAAAGTAATTAACATCAAATCCTGCAAGGACGAGGAAAGAAAAAAAGGCCATTTGAACTGGCATTTAGAGATCATAAGTAACTTTGGAGAGAGAAGTTTCAGGGTGATAAGGTAGACAATCAGATTTCAGGGGGTAAAGAACAAAGAGGAGAGGAAACTGAGGCACCAAAAAGACATTTTTTTCAAGGACTCTGGCTGAGAAAGAGAAGACAGATATAGGGATTTAGTGATTTTTTTTTTTTTTAACAATTAGGGCGAACTGGGGCACGTCTAGAGACAGTAGGGAAGGAAATCTACATAAGATTAAAGGAATGAGGGTGGGGAAGATAGTAGGCGCAAACTACTACAGAATATGGTAGGTAATGGGATCAAGGGTGCATAGAGAGGGTTTAGTCTTGTGAGGAGAAAGAGCATCTCTTTCCATCAGAGTGGAATATAGGAAGAAACAATGGGGGATAATGTCCGGAAGATGTGAGATGAGGAGGGAAGAAGAGGGAGTTTGTGATGAATGCCTTGATTTTTTCAGTAAAGCATGAGACATGGGCTGCAGCTGAGAGAACACCAGAGTACAGAGCATGTATGTGTGTGTGCTTGCTGCATATATGTGAATATGCATATATGAAATCTATGTCTGATTCTGTAACTCTGTTAAGATGAAGAGTATACTTCAGCAAACTTCTGGATTTTCCTAAAAATTGCTTTCCTTACAATATTGTAGTCATTGTATAAACTGTTCTGGTTCTGTTCACTCCACTCTGCTTCAAGTCTTCACAGGTTTCTCTGAATCTCAACCATTCATTATTTCTTATGAAGCAATAATATTTTACTACATTCAAATACCATAATTTATTTAACCACTGCCCAGCTGAGTGGCACCTGCTTTATCTCCTGTTCTTTACTTCAACAAAAAGTGATGCTATAAATATGTGTACATATGGGTCCTTTCCCTCTGTATTTGATTTCTTTGGGGTATATAATGAGTGAAAAGCCATGTAGAGTTTACTAATTTTTTTTTTTTTGTGGGGGAGGGAGCATACTTTCAAACTGCCTTCTAGAATGGCTGGACCAATCAATCTGCAGCTCCACCAACAATGCATTAGTGTCCCTATTTTCCTGCAGTCCCTCCAACACCTTGTTTTAGGGAGTGCTTCACTTTTCTTATTGGTCATCTGAGACATTTTTAGAGAGCTGTTGATATCTTGCATTTCCTCTTTTGAGACTTTCCTATTCATATCCTTTGGCCACTGGGGAACTGCTGGAGAATCATTCTTGTTCTCATACGCTTGCATGAATTCTCTAAACAACTCAGATAACAGACCTTTATTGGAAAAATTTAATGCAGACATTTTCCCCACTTTATTGCTTCCCTCCTAATTCTAACTGTAAGAAACCATTTTAATGTCATGTAATCAAACTTGTCCATTTTATCTGCTCTGATCACCTCTGTCCCTTGTTTGATCACAAATGCTTCTCATTATCCACATTTATGAAAAATATATCCAGACTGCCTTCCAATTTTCCCAGCAGTTTTTGTTGAATACTCTAGTAGCTGGTGTCTTGTGGTTTAGAAAACACTGGGTGAGGATGCCAATGGGCTCTCCATAACCTTTTAAAAATTATTAACAGTGGTTCAATAATCACATCTGCCATTTCTTTCAGTCCTCTGACATGTAATTCATCCAGGGCTGGTAACATTAACTCTTCAAGGACAGGTAAGGTTGTTTTTTTTTTTTTTAATCTATTTTGAATTTCAAGTCCCTTATATCAGTTTTTTTCTTTTACTTTTCTTTGCAATCCAATTTCCACAGAAGAAAAAGTAGAAGTGAAATAAGATTTGATTTCAAATACCTTCATTTGCTCCTCTTCCCTCACGTTAGCTCCCATTTGTGTGTTACCTTTCCTCAAAAGAAAGTAAACTTACACACCAACATAAAAACAAAGATCAGGAGTGGCATTTGTTAGGCAAAGTACATGTGTATCTATATCTAAATGTACCTGAGCTTAATTGTAGCCTTCTGGTTTGGGTGAAGAGGGGAAGGAGAGGAAGGTGGGGAAAAAAGAACAAAACAACAAGTGCACAGTAGAGAACAAAAGAAACCTTGCAAGAAAGCAAAGATGGAAATTTTTCAACACAAGAAATAGTATTTATTATATACAGGCTTCCTTGAGATGAAAATTTATTGCTATATAAAATGAATCTCTATTATGTTCTGCTGTGCAGAAAACATGCGTTTTTTCTTATTTTGTATTTCTTTCAATATTTAAATTTGTTTCTTTTTCTTTTTTCTACTGTATATTTAAGTTTTAGTATTTATGTCTAGAATTTTTAAAAATGGAAAAAAAATGTAAAATCCTAGAGAGGAGAATTATCTTTATGCTGGTATGGACATTCTCAGGGATAAGCAGAGTTCTTGGCACATGCTAAGTACTCAAATGCTATTTTCCTTTCTTTTTTCTTTCCTTCCCTCCCTTTTTCTTCCTTCCTTCTTCCTCCCTTTCTCTTTGTTGTTCCCTCCTGCCTTCCTCCCACTCATCTACCCTGAAGTAATGGTTCTTATCACTTCTTTGATCAACATCTTCAGAATAATTTTTTTAAAGCTTATTTATTTAGCTTTCCTTCTGGCTTAATTCTGAGATTCAGGGCTCCTGATATTATTGTTAGAGAAGTGTTGTCACCCTCTCGGTATTCATCCCCTATTAAGCAACCTTATTTCTATCTTGTAATTTAAAAAATATATATATATCATGGTCCAAAAGAATGGTCAGTAATTCCCATTCGCATTCATACTCCTGTCTTTAAATAGCTTCCTCTTTTCTTCCTTATCAGAATTTTTTTATCTTCAGAATTTCATTCTTCAGAATTTTACAATTCTTTCTAGGTTGACTTCCTCTGTAGAATTTTAGCTTGTGGAATCCTACTCACCCTTTCTCTGAACCATTTGAAATCTGCCCTTTTCCTACTTAGGATGTGTCACATATGCCTAGCTTTCCTTTTTTTCTCTATCATGAATTACAATATGAAGTGATTCCTTACCATCAGTATTCCTATTGTTCCTAATTCACTTGCTGTTTCACTTTTGTTGGTGAGAATCAGGCCTTTAATAGCAGTTCTCTTCATCTATTTAATTTTTTTAAAGAATGAAATTAATCATTAAGGTAAGCCAAAAAATTTTTAGCTGCTCCTATTCTGGCACAGAGAGAACTACAGCAGATGTCTTAATAAAGTTTTGGCATCATCACCATATCATACTAAGCTGTTTCCTGAACTCCTTAGCTATTTTCCTTCTCTGTCTTGGTGGTCTAGAGTATACCACCATAACAATATTGCTTCTCCTTCCTTTTCTGCTGATATTTATGCAAAAGCTCTCCCCAGTGTTCTTCCCGCCCATATCACCAGATACCCTCAGGTCAGGTCAGTTGATATTCTTACACAACTGACTGATTTTATAGAATTCATATCTTTATCCTTACAGTGTTAGCCTACATACCATTATTTATTCTGTTTCTTTTGATGACCTATACCTTCCCAGAATTATATTTCAGATATAAGTTCCACCAGACAGGTCTCAGTAATACAATATGAAATCCCTTTTCATTTTAAATCCATTTTGATTTAAGAGACAAGACTCCAGATAAATGCATTTTTGCCAGCCCTTTACTGGGTGTGCTCCATGCCTATTCAAGAGCCCATCATAATTATTTTTAACCCACAGTATATGATTTTAAATCACATTCTAAGATACCATATTTTTAAGCATTTTTTCCTTTTTTGGTTCTTATTTTTTTCTTAAAATATTTTTATTGATATTTTGTTTTTACATCATGCACATTTCCTAATATATCCTTTCCTTTTCTTCCTCTCAGAAGGCCCAGAGATAAATGAGAGGGTTTTCTCTCCTAACCAACATATACTTTTAAAAAGGAAAGAAAAAAGAGCAGAACTAACCAGTATATCAACCATCTACCATTATATACAGAATCCCACAATCATGATGCCCAACTCTGTAAAGAAGTTTATAAGATTATATATATATATATATATATATATATATGTATGTATACACACACACACAAGTTAAATGATTATACATATGTAAGATTATAATTTCATTGCAGTTTTGTTACTATTTTTCTTTAGGTTTAATTTTACATTTAAGCTATTGAAGACAATGTCTATACAGTTTTCCTGACTCTACTGAGGTAACTTTGCATCAGTTCATATACAGCTTCCCAAGCTTCTCTATATTCTTTATATTTGTTGTTTCTTATAGCACAGTAACATTCGAAACCCTAAACCTGGATGACTTCCACCATTCATCTCTTCCACTCCTACTCACTTGTCAAAGCAAGTCCAACAACTTTCCTAACTGTAACTACTACAAATTATATTATCTAATCTTAAATAAGCCCTCACTGTAGCAAGGCATCATTTTACTTTCTTAATTGATTCTATATCCTACTTTTGACAGCTGCTGTTCCAAACCTATTATTTTGTCAAGTCTCCCAAAATACATGTCTATAAATGTGCATAAACATATGTATATACTGTGTGGTAAGAAATTATGAGGAATTCTGAGAAATAAGATGCATATTAACTGAAAAAGAATGAAATAAGCAGAACTAAAAGAGGGATAAATATACTGTTTATTTTGGAGTAATTAAAAACCAACAAATGGCCTTGGAAAGAGATAATGAAGCATACCTCCCTTCCCAGAAAGACCACTAGAACAAAATGTTGCATATACTGTAAGATATGGTCACTATATCAAATGTTTTTTCTGATGAAGGGGAAGGAAAGGGAAGGAAACCATAATTTACATAGTGCCTACTATGTGCAAGGCACCATGCTAAGTGCTTTTTAAATATTATCTATTTAATTCTCACAATAACCCTGAGAAATAGGTGCTGTTATTAGGCCCATTTTACAATTGAGTAAACTCTGGCAAATAAAGGGTATGTGACTTGCTTAGAGTGAACTCAGCCAGGTCTTCCTGACTGAGTGCTCTTGACACTGAGTCCCTTAGCTGCCTTCCTTAAGTAAGGGTTCAATTTGAAGGAAGGAGGGAAGAGAAATGGGATCATTTTTTGGAAAAACATCAGTTTTTCTGAAAGGTCTTGCCAAACTGGCCTTATTTCCTGCTTAAATGGGGTTACTAGAATGGTAGATCATTGGGATACTTTATAATCAGCCTTCAGCAAGGCATTTGACAAAGTCTGTCTTCCTATGGACAAAATATTGAAAATATATGCTAGATAATGGTAGTAATACATATTCAGAACTCAATGAAAGATGAAACTCAAAAGATAGTAATTAAGAGTTTGATATTAAGTCAAAAGGAGGCCTACAATGGAGTGTCAGATGACTTTGCAGACACCAAAAGCTTACAGGCCCCCAATATGAAATGTCCCTGAAATCCTGAAAGAACAAAAGGACCAGCCCAGAACTTCCCTCCTGAAGTTCACCGAGCTCAGCCCTAACACCATATCCTAAGGAAGGCAGTAGGCTGCAAGAATAAGCAAACAAAAAAGGAATCTCACATCATGAGATACATTAGAGACCCTCAAGATACAACTCCAGAAGTAGAGAATGATTCTAAAACATCTAACAAAGTCTCAAAGAAAACACAGCTTGGGCACAGATTCAATGAAAAAGATAAGAGCTGTATAGAAATTTTAAGTTCAATCACTGGAGTTAAGAAAAAAGTAAACATGAAATGATAAAGGACTGAACAAGGATAAATGGCTTATATTTTAAGATGAAGAGATGATACATGTATTGCCCATGAACCCTTTCATCATTGGGGTCATAGAGTCTCATTGGTGTCTAATTAGATAAGACCTGGGAGTGGTAATGATCTTAAGAGAAGAAAGAAAAGAGTGGGGAAGAGGGATACAGTAAGGAGGGGAAGGAAGGTGAGGAAATATTATCTCATAATCAGATTGCAAAAGTAGACATCTCCATACACAAGAAGGAGGAGATGGGGAGAATTGTTCCCACTTGAATCCCACTCATCAGAACTGATGGAAGGAGGGAAGAATACACAGGCACACACAAATTTGGATACAGAAAAGTATTTCACTCAACAAGGAAATACGAGGAAGAGGGGAAGAAGAGAGAAGACAGAATTAAAGGAGAATAAGAGAGAAATTAGTTCTAATCAAAATAAATTCTAAGGATATACAAAAATACTGTATTTTCTCATTTAAAAAGTATATGCATATGTGTTATTTTTTTAAGTTACCCTTACACATTTTATCCTAGCTAGGAAATTATAAAAAATACCAAGTCAGACTACATTGCTTTGTATTTTCTTGTTCTAAACATTTGCACCCCCTGCTGGAGATAAAGTTCACTGTAGTTGAAAAAAAAAAGGAAATTGCTATTTAATCTCTCCCAAAATATTGAGAAAATATTTGGTATCTGTCTTCTTCAATTACCACTGAAATTACAAAGGAGAAAAATGCTACTAATAAATGGAATGGTAAAACCTCATTTCAAAAGGAATCAATATCTCTGTAAAGTTAGTCAAGGATTGCACATGAAAATGCAGGCTCTAATTCAGCACTTACCCTGCTTAAGAAATCCACAATCCTGGCGCAAAGAAGGGCTCCAGGAAGGTCAAAGTAGTTGTCAAAGAAATAATATTTTGCTGGCAAAACAGTAAAATGGAAATGAGTTATTTCTTAACTAGGTATCAATATATATGTTTAACTTGTAACAAATAAAATGTGGCTCAATGACATTAATTTTTAAACAGACTACACACTCCTGTTCCATGTTGAAATTATTCCACTGAAGGTTTTATTTCTTCTAATGAAATATCTAGCTCTGAAGGCTCAGTGAATAAGCCAGTCATTTGACATCTAAACCTCCTTTGGAGTTCTCCATCATGCCAGGAGCTGGATACTTCCTTCTCATTTTTCAGTTTCCTTTTGTTTGCTATCTTAACCCATTAGATTATAAGCTTCTTGAGGGGCAAAGAATGCCATTCTTTTTATTATTTGTATCCCCAGCACTTAATACAGTGCCTGGCACATAGAAGGTGTGTAATAAATGTTGACTGACTAAAACAAAAGCACTTTATGCAAAGAGAAGTAAAATGTTATTTTTCTAAAACTGTAACTATCCTACTCAAACCTATAATAAATCTAAAAACAAATGTAAAAACTGACCTATAATAGCCAAAGATTTCTGCAATCAATGTAAAAAATTTTAAACACACACACACACACACACACACACACCCAAAGCAATAAATGCTAGGCAGCGAACTGCTACAAGGACCTCTCCTTAATTTACTTCATCTTCAATCAATCAAAAACCATGTATTAAATAGCTATCTGTTGGACACTGAGCTAATTACTTGGAATACAAAGAAAAAATGAAACAGTTCCTGCCCTCCAAGAGCTTACATCTAATGAAATGTGACTTTTAATTGTCCACTGAAGCAGTCAAGTGAAATTGCCAGATAATCTCTTCAATGTCACTGACTTCTCTCATCTACACAAACTACTCTCCAAAGTAACAGGGAATAGTTATCCTCATTTTACAGTTGGGGAAGTATAGACTTCCCCCTTACATACCTCAGTAGTCTTTTGTCATTCACAATTCTCCTATATCTCCTTTTGCACTTGACACTGTTTACTTCTTCCTCCTTCTAAGGCAGTCTATTCTGGCATGACTTCCGAAATTTCATACTGCCTCACATTTCTTTTTTCTGTTTCTTTTGAGAGAGCTCATCTCCCTCTTCCCAACTCTTCAGGGAGGGTTATTCCCTAAGGTTCTGTCCTTGGCTTCCTTTTCCCTCTAATACAAGTGGCAGCCTCATTCACTCCCAGGGCCACCGCTACCACAATTATGCAGATAATCCCCAAATCTCTGTCTGGCCGTGACCTCTCTCCTGAGTTCCACATGCACATCTCTCACCTCTTACATGAGATAAGCTGCCAAGCTCCACTAATTCTACCTCTACAAATTCTTTTACCTGCATCCTTCCCCCTTAATTCCTATTGCGACCACTGTAGTAAAAGAATGGATAAATGAAATGAAAAATGGATAAAAAAGCATGGATAAATGAAATGAAAAAGCATTTTAAGCCTGGGGATACAAAAAGCAAGATGGTCTCTGGCCTCAAGTAGCCTAAATTCAAGTAGCAAAAGATAACACATATGGGAGGATGATGGCCAGAGAAAAGTGTTTTGCTCTAAGAAATTGTAGGAGGGGGTAGTAGGAAAGGTACATGGGGTCACCATGACATGAAAATGAATGGAAAGCAGCATGATGGACCTGGGTCAGGTTAGATCTAAGGCACTCTCACCATACAGGACTTCCCTGCCATTCACCTGGATTAGGAGGCAGCTAGATGGCATGGTGGATAGTGTTGGGCTTGGGGTCAGGAAAGCCTGTGTTCAAATCCAGCAAGACATTGATTAACTGTATGATTCTAAGCAAGTCACTTAGCCTCTGTTTGCCTTAGCTTCTCCAACTGTAAAATGGAATGATAATGGCACCCATATTCCAGGGTAGTTGTGAGGATTAAATATAAAATTTGTAAAGTACTTAGTACACAGGAGGTGCTTAATAAATGTTTGTTCTATTCCCCTTCTCTCTCTTACTATTCCTCTCCTCTTACTATAATATCCTCCCTAACAAGTCTTCCCATTTCTATTCTCTTCCTCAACCTAAACCATCCACACTGCTTGAACAAGCAACTATTAATTGCTTACTATGTGCTAGGCATTGTGCCAAGCACTGGGGATACAAAGAAAGGCAAACAAAAAAAGGACATATCATTGGAATGTTCTACTGCTTATCCTGGCATTCAAGGCCCTTTAAAATCTAGTGTCACCCTAACTCCAGTTTTAACTTACATGATACCTCATATGCAGCACTCCAGTCAAATGACTCTTCCTTTTGCCTTCATAAAGTAGTTTCCCATTACCAGATTTTTGCTTGTGTTGCTCCCTATGACTAGAATGCCTGCTGAAATCCTAACCATTCTCAAAAAAGCAAATTACATGTCATGCCCTACATCAAACCCCCTGATTACCCAAGTAATGATGATCTTCCCTCTTCACACCTTACATCGTACTTTGCTTACACTTTTCTTAGGGATTTATGTTTCATGCTGTACTAGTTATTTTTGCATGTGCATAACTCCCTCCTAGACAGCAAACATCATGATGGCAGGAACCTCCTCCACCACAATGTTTAGCAAACAGCAGGTTGGAATAAAAACTTTCACAGTTTTGCAAAAAAACCCAGTTATTTTGTTTTTTCCAATTACACGTAAAGACAATTTTCAACATTCATTTTTTATAAGACTTTGGGCTCCAATTTCTTTTCTCCCTGCCTCCTACCTCTCCCTTTCCCCAGCATAGCAAGCAATCTGATACAGGTTACACATGTGCAATCATGTAAAACATATTTCCACATTAGTCATGTTATCTCACTCCTCTTTTCAATGACATTGCAAAGAAGGGCAGCACTGAGGGGAAAAGGAACTCTAAAGTTTAGGCATCTGCTCTTCAAGCTAAGACTGAGAGGACTTTAGGATAAAACATTTAGAACTAGAAAGGCCCTTAGAGGCTCTCTTAGTTCAATCCCCTCAGATAAGGAAACTTAGGCCCAGGGAGGATAAGTGGCCTTCTAAAGAAAGCAAGTGATGAAGTTGGGATTTGAACCAAGCATTCTTTCCATAGTATCCAACAGGGTTTTTTTCCCCAATATGCTGCCGCCCCACCAGATGGGCTAATTTGGGAGTCAACTATATTTCTTTATGAAAGCTACAACCTTATATCTGTACCTTACCCTCCCTTTTAGTTTTCTGACAACTTTTGGTTTCATGAACACTGTACTGATAAGATCAATATCAGGGTTAAATACATCAATAAATACGTGTATTTCTTGCACCAAGAAAATTTTGTTCTCTAGGAATAATCTTTACTCCTATTCCTTTCCCCACTCATCTTCTAAATTTGTTTTATTGATAACAAGAACAGAAATAAGGATATGGGAAAGATTTAACATAAACCACTGCCACTGCTAGAAAAACAAAAAAAACCCCAAACCACTAACATTCCAAGTCTCTGCTGTCTAATGAGAATGTTATTAAGAGGTAACTTCTTTAAACACAAAAGCACAACACATTTACTTTTGGAATACCAGGGTTAGGGTTTTAAAAAGGATTATGAGGGGCTGAGTTTATATAGTTTGCTGGTATAGGTTTTAATTCTAGTTAGGTGATTCCACAATACTAACAAAAAATCATCACAATGTTTTTGTGCTTCAGTCTCTTTAACAATAACACATAATAACTAATATAAATGGAAAACAAGTGTCACAGTAGATAAAGTATAGTATTTAGAATCACAATGGCCTGATTTCCTATCCTTCTAGTACATGTAACCCTAAGCAAGTCAACCAATAACTATTAAACACCTACTATGTGTCAGGCTCTCTGCTAGGTGCCGGGAATGGATACATGTACATAGAACGAAATGAGACCTACTCACACTGAGTTTACATTGTAATAGGAGGCAAATACATATAAAAATGAATGTTAATGTATGTAAATTAATAAAACTAATAAATGTATTGCATGTATGTATACATGCAATGTATGTTTGATGTGTTTATAATATGTACGTGCATTCACACATATGAACACACAAAATAAAGTATAAGGTCCTATAGGAGGGATCCAACAGCTGAAGGATAAAGAAAGGCTTTTGTTTATAAGGTTTTAATCATTTCTTACATAAGGTTAGTAAATGTATTACATGTATGTATGCATACAATATATGTGTTTAATGTGTTTACAATATGTCTGTGTATATACACACATATGCACACACAAAGTAGTTAAATATAAGGTCCTGCAGAAGGGACCTAGCAGCTGAAACATTGAGAAAGGCTTCAAGCCAAACATGGCATTTGGATCACATTTTATAAGGCAGAGGTAAGGAAAAAGTGCATTCCAGACACTTAAGGTAGCCAGTGGAATAGCACTGTGAATGAGAAATAGAGAAAAGGCCAGTCTTGCAGAGTACAGCAGTTGAGTCACATCCAAGGAGAATGAAGAAACAGATTGACAGTAGGTTGTATTGATCTTTAAAAGTTAAACAGAGGAGATTGTATTTAATTCTAGAGGCAACAGAAAGCCACTGAGATTGGTTGAGTAGGGGAGTCACATGATCAGATTTTGACCTAAAAAACCTGTTTTGGCTACTGGATATAGAATGGACTGGAACAGTGAGAGATTTGAGGCAGGGAAACCAATTAGAAGGATATAGCAATGATCTAGGCAAGAGGTGACAAGCACTGAAGGTGGTAGGTGAATGAGTGAAGAGGAATTTGATGTGACAAACAGCAAGATTAAAAAATGACTGGATATGTGGAGTGAGAAATCTAGGATGATAACTCTGTTATAAACCTGAGTCATGGGAAGCATGGTAATGTCTTCAATAGCACAAAGGGAAGTTGGGGAGAGAGTTTAGGGAGAATGATTGTTGAGTTCAGTTTTAGGCATGTTGAATTTAAGACATCTCTGAAACATCTAGTTTGAAATGTCCAATAGGCAGTTGGTGGTACCGCACTGAAGCCTGGGGAACTTTGAGGATGTAGATCTGGGATTTATCTGCAAAGAGATAATATTCTAACTCATGACTGCTGCTGAAATTATGATAAGACAATAAAGAAGAGAGTCCAGAGAAAGACCCCCATGGCGCAGCCATAATTAGGGGTCATGATGTGGGTAAGGAGCCGGCAAAGAAGACTGAGAAGTCACTTAACTTCTGTCTGCCTCAATGGTCTCATAAATAAAACAGAGGTAATAGTAGCATCTACCTTACTCGGTTGTTATATGGATCAAATAAGATATATGTAAAGAGCTTTGTAAACCTCCAAGTATTATATGAATATTAGCTGCTAATATTATATATGAATTTCTTGGGGAATTTTGAGGTTCAGTCTATTTATCAATGATATAAACATTATGTAGCTAAAGAATTATATGGAATTCCTCAGAACAAAAGCATTCTATCTTCCTTATTATACTACAGTTCTAAACTACTGGGCACTACCCACCTATCAAAACTTGACTATAATATTATCTTACTATAAAGCATATTATCCATGCAAATCCTTATCTCTCCTCCAAAGGGCAACTCTTATAATTAATTCCAGCACGGTTCTTAAAGTGATACAGTAAAAAGGGCACTGATGCTGAGGTTCTGACTTCAAATCCTACCTCTGATCATCATTATCCATATAAACTTGGGCAAGTCATATCCCCCTGGGTTTCGGTTTCCTCATCAGTAAAATAAAGGGGTTAAACGGATAGTCTCCTCACAGGTCCCTTTCAGCTCAAAGTCTGTATAATCCTGAATTAATTCACCATAGATAAACAGAATCATTACAAGGCTATATATAACTGATGTGATGTTTAAGGAAGAGTTGTTAATCTGAGGAAAGAGTGACACCTTGTGGGAATCATGCAATAACAACAGTTAATTCCACAGAAGGAGAAGTTCAGAAGAGGGGAAAATTTTTAAGATATTACTTCTGCAGACAACAGATGCTCCAGTTAATAGATTTGAAAAGAAGCTATAAGTGAAGCTCTTCTAAAAGAAAGGAAAATTTTAATTTAAGGAAGCTGCCTTTCTAGGCTCAGTGATATTTTCTGTTACAAGCAGAATGACTAAAAATCCCTCATCCAACAAACTTAATTCCCACAATCTTGAATTTTGATCTGTGAAAACCCTATGGATCAAGACATCATGTGAAATCTATTTTTTCCACTAATTTATTTAAAATATTTCTAATAATAATGCTAATTTTTATCATTATCAATTTAAAAATTATCAGTTCAGAAATAGTATTATGTAATATCATAACACATATTGTTGATATAATTATATATTATTAATGTATTACATAATCATTTATTATTGTGATTACGGCTAGAACATGCTTCCTGACATTTTCATCCTAACTCCAAAAATGACAGATATTTATCAGTAAGAAACAAATGAAAATGTTTGGATTGCTGAATGTTTTATGGGAGGAAAAAAAATCTTCAAGTTTAGCTATTAAAATCTTCATCCTAGCCATTCAAAAAGAATGGTTAAATGATACATTAGGCACAATTCAGAGCCTACAATTCAGTACCATTTTAATTTATAAACAGAAATCCAATTCCTTAAATAGCTATCCAAACACAAACCACACACTAAAATTGGAAGAGTAGGCATATTATGCTCTCAAATTTACAAACACTAGAAAATAAGGCATATGTACTAAAGTAAAAGTAAAAAATAGTCAATGTTATGACAGCAACTAAAATAATTCTTACTTTTTTATGGAACCTTATTATTTTATCGATAAAGAAACTATGGCTAAGATCTAGTGACCTGCCAATTGCATACAGCTCATTCTAGCCAAAACTAGAATTCAATTTGCTGGCCCTTGTCCCACTATACTTTGATGATCAAAGTGAGGAAAAAGTGCCTTGTGTCTGCTGACCTTGTGCAAGTCACAATTTCTCAGTTTTCTTCATCTGCCAGATAAGGATGTTGGGTAAGACAAACTCCAGTCATTTAGCACAGTGCCTGGCACATATTGGTATGTGTACTTAACAAATGCTTGTTGACAAAAAGGTGGTCATGAAGGTAGCTTCTAGCTCTGAAATTATCATCCTAAACTGATCCACAACAGAAAAGGGGAGTATAGTACATCAACGAAGGGGCAGAAAGAAGTTAAGGGAGTCAGGAACTTAACATCTAAAGAGTGGGTAGTGGTGATGTTCAGTTATATGACTCTTCATGATCCCATTTGGGGTTTTCTCGTAAAGATACTGGAGTGGCTTGCCATTTCCTTCTCCAGATTATTTTACAGATAGAGGAAACTGAGGTAAACAGAGTTAAGTGACTTGCTCAAGGTTACACAACTAGTAAGTGTCTGAGGTCACATTTGAACTCTGTCCTTCTGGCTCTAGGCCCAGCACTCTATCCACTGGTGCCACCTAGACTCCCCAGAGAGCTGGGAACAAAAACAAAATATCACATAGGACCACAGATTTAGAGTTAGAAGGGATTCTAGGGATCATTGAGTCCAGCTCTCTCATGTTACAGATGAGGACACTGAGGCCAGAGAAGTTACACAGCTAGGTAAGTGTCTAAGGGAGGATTTGAGCCTAAGTCTTTCTGACTCCAACTCTAACATTCCATCCACTTTACAACACTGCTTGGGAGGTAATTTAGGTGAGGTTCCTATTATCTCTATGTTATTAGTCTTTCTTATCCCAAGAAAAAAGACAAAGTCAGGAAAGACTTAAAATTAAAATAAGCAGAAATAGCAGCACAGAGTTCCTCTAACTATCTAGAACCACTACTGCACAGATTACTCAATCTAAAACTTTAGAAAGGACCTTAGAGACCACTGCTCTCATTTTATAAAGGAAAGTAAACTCCAAAGAAGTTAAATGAATTGCATTAGAGCATATATAATTAAAACACAGAGACACAGGATTTCAATTCAGGTCCTCTGAGACCATGCCACATGCTCTTGACATTATACCACAGGAGCTGCCCCCCTTCTCATTAATTGAGAACGAGATCACTGCTTGCCTTCTATATTACCTTGGACCTATAATGGTTATGCATAGAGACGAAAGCCAAAATAAAGCTAGCCTTCCCTATACCATCGGGTTTTTGAGCTACATGTGTTATACCTGTGCGAGAAGCCATTAAAGAGTCTGTAAAGTGCTTCCATTTCTTCTTTCCAAATATTCCCATAAACTCTTCAGAAGTCATCATCCTGGTACCATGGCTTGCCCTATTTTTGGAAGATAAGCAAAACTCAGTAGTAGCTCAAATGGACTTCATCTCTAGCACTTTGTCCTTCTACTTATTTCTTGCTTCTGGCACCAAAAGAATCCCTACATGCCTTTTTAGTTGAGTTCAACAGACATTTATTAAGCATCTACTACAGGCAAGACACTATGACCCACACTGAGAATGATGCAAAAATATATTAGATATGGTTTTTGCCCTTATGAACATACAATTTGGGAGGAAAGATAAGACATAAACACGAGTAAGTATAACACAAGTCACATTGTGGTAAGTCAATAAAAGGCACAGATGAAGACTATGAACAACTTAGCAATCTTTATTGCAGAATTCCCAATTATTTCCCAGAATGGGCAGGCTAATTTGAAGTTCTACAGCAATGAATTAACTGTCTGTCTCTCCTTAGCCCCAATAACACTGAATTTTTCTCACCTTTTCCATCTTTTCTGTCAATCTAACAAACCTAAGGCAATGCATCAATTGTTCTGATTTTCATATCAGTAATTTGGAACACTTTTTCATATGGTTGTTGATTTGTCTACTTTTGAAAACTGCTCAAATTTTAAACTACTCATTTACAGCTGCTAATCATACAAATTTCAATCCATTACTTGTGGATTCAGGAAGCCAATCATTTTATTTGGATGTCTCTGCAAATATCTTTTCCCCAATCCATGTCATTCCTTATTATCCTAACTTCAACTGAATTGTTTTTGAAAAGGAATTTTCATTTTATGAAATCAAATTATCATAAATTCTCACCCTATTGACAGTTAATTCCTTGATACTGTTTGTATCCTGAATTATTTTAAGTGTAATTTCTCAACTCATATTCTTGGCTTTTGTTAATAATTATGCAAAGTGCTAGTGACTTTGTGGCACATTTTACATGCCATCACTTTACTAAATCTATCAGCTGTCTCAAATAGATTTTTTTTCACTGAGTCACTATAACTTTCTAAGTAAACTATCATATAGCATGTGCAAAGTCAAGTGAGCAAGCATTTATTAAGCACCTACTATGAGTTAGGCAATATAATAGGGATAATTTTGTCTCATCCTTACAAATGTGTATTTCATTAATTTTTTTCTTGTCATTATCTAACAAATGGTGAAGATTCCCATTTTTGCTTCACCTCAAACTTATTGAGAGAACTAATTCTACAAAATGTTAGTTTTTGATTTTAGATAAATGTACTTGATCTTAATAAGGAAAAGTCCTTCCAGTCTCATGTTTTATCATTTTTAAGAAACAAAAACTGAATTTTGTTTTAAAAGAAAGTGTTAAATCACACTTATATCCATGTTATAATTTAACTCAGTCATGATGAATGTGTTGCCTTTGCTAAGAATTTATTGAAGTTGTTTACCCAATATTAATCCATGACACTGGTTTATAATTTGCTTTATCCTTTATAAGTTTTCAGTATACTGACTACATTAATACTGTAAAAAAAAACTGTTAAGGAGCCTTTTTTTCTCCGCAAGTAATTTAATTGCTATTTAAATATTGGTACAATTCAAATATGTAAATATTTGTAAACGTTTAGTCCAGGGGATTACCTTCTTTGGAAATTCATTCACAACTTTCTCAGTTTTTCTATCTGATAATGAATTATTTAGGTTAGCAACTTCCTGTTTTTTCAATTTTGGAATTCTCTATTTGGAGGGAAACTAACTTTAAATCCTGTTTTGTTAGAAATAACTGGATAGGGTAACTTATGACCACTTTATTTCCTTTTTATTCATTTTGAATTAATTATTCTCATTTTTAATTTGGGCACTCTGGTTTTACTTTCTATTGTTGATCAACGTAGCTAATACTTCATTAGTCATTTTTAAAAATCACCATTGTTTCATCTATTCTAATTCCTCATTTTAACTCTTTCCTGGGTTTCATTTCCTAATCCAATCCCCTACTCTTCTATTTAATAGACAATTTTAATCCACAAGCAATCATGACTAATTATATCACATGTAATATAATATACAATTATAATCTTGAATATCCATTAAATTCTATTCTTTTTGAAAAGAGCTAAGTTCCTACAATATATTTTGCTTGCAAAAATTTGCAATATTCTCCCACAGATATCACCCCCACTTTCTCACCAACTATCCAGCCTAAATTCACATTCCTTGAATGACTCTTTGTTGTATGGTGACTTATTTTTATTCTTCCCTTTCCAGAAAAGAATGATTTTGGATCCACTCCATCTCCCCATCTCTTGTTTTTTATCTTTCCCATTCCATCGCCAACAGAATATTTCCTGGTTTTCCCTCAAGAGCTTTGTTCTACGACCTTCAGTTAAAGTGACTTTTAAATGTCTGAAACTGCCTCCTCCTTTGCCCAGCCGAAACATGAGTATGGGCCAGGATCCCTGTTCCTCACTGGGCCTTTCCTTAAAGTCTGAATGTCTTTCCTTTATGCTGCTTAATTATGATAAATATTCATTATTGCCCTCTCCCTACTTCCTTCTTTCTCCAAGTCTTCCTTTATTTGATCCATTAGATACTTACCATAAATGTTCTCTGATTGATATTCAAGATAAAGTGAGACTTCTAAAAGATACTACACTGCTTCATGACAACAACAGTTTTTCAGATTGCCCATCCTAGGCCTATGAAGGCCAAACTCAGGTACCAACCATTCCATTATGGCAGTTAGGTGGTACAGTAGAAAGAGAGCCAGGTCTATATAGTCAGTAAGACTCATCTTCCTGAGTTCAAATCTGAACTCAGACACTATAACTGTGTGACCTGTTTGCCTCAACTTCCTCATCTGTAAAATGGTCTGGAGAAGGAAATGGCAAATCATTGCAGTATCTTTGCCAAGAAAACTCCAAATAGGGTCAAAAAGAGTTAGACACAACTGAAAAACAACGAACAACTACCACGCTATAAGAACCTGCTGAACGCTCCTGAGTATCTAATGAATGCAAGTGCTGTTTTCTGAATTGGGAAGCCTCCTAAGAGTTTTATCCCATGGTTCTTGGCCTATTATCTCCAATAGTTCTCTGCACTTTTCTTATTTTATTTCCTAAAACATTCAGGGTTTTTTTGTTTGTTTATTGGAACTCAGTAACTCTCAGATTATTTCCTCATTTTGTCATCCAAAGCAAATACTTAGGTTGTAGAGTTCTCAAATGTCCTTTCAGCAATCCAGTTGTAAGAATAAAAGGGACAAAAAGAGAAAATAGAAGTAAGTAATGAATTATGTGATATCAATTCTCAGTATAGTAAGAATTCAGAAGAGAACTCAATGAGAGATGGAATAGACAATAGATGGTTATGGTTGGGCATAGTGGCATATACCAACGTGAGAATTATGATTTTTATAATAATTGATATGTGTAATGAATATACCAATACATTAGGTTTTTCAGAATTTTCCCTCTTGTGAGAGAGTTCACAGTATAGTTTGAAATGATCAAACTTTGACAACACTCACAATCACTAGAATCCTAGAGTCTACCCATCTGAAGTGAAGTGAATCAAAGACTGTAGAACCTGTTCCCATCACAGACCTCTGATCCTGTGATCAACCAAGTGACAATCCCCAAAGACTTGAACCCCCAATGAGTTCCCCCAGAACTTCAGGACACCTATACCTTAATATTGTGGGATTTGTGGGCTGGTCATAGGGAATTGCTGTTTGTGGGCCCTGGAAACTACTGTTTGTAATCCTCCCCCACAACCCTTCCCACTTGTGATTTATGTATATAATCTCTGCCTTCAGTTCACCAAGGTGGAATTCTGATCAGGAGAATTTCCAATTTGCAAATCTGTTCCACATAATGACACTAATTAATTAAATGGCAACATGATTACTGGCACTTTATCTCTGGCCTGCTGTGTTGTCACTCTTAGGTTTCTGTTAACATTAATTGGTGTCAGAAGTTTTTAAGGGCTGGACTTGGGGTGAAGCTGTGAGCTTTCCAGTACCAGGGAGGAGGAACAGGTGCAACTGGATTTTTTCCAGAGTCCCAACACACCTGTTCTGGCAGGTTCAATGCTCACTCTTGCTCCATTAAAAGCCCAACCTTTGATCAAGCCCACTTTTCATTGTGAAGAAAGTTCCTGGGGGCCTTTTCTTGGCAGGGATTACTCTGGTAAGGGCTGTTAGCACATAGATTTGACTTTTTTGTGGATCTTTTCTCTTATAATGCAGCGTCAACTATGGCCTGTGGTTTTTCTCTTCACTCTTTTATAAATGCATATCTGAACTATGGACTGCATGTTTTACTTCTGTATGCAGTAAACCAGTCAAAATTAAAATCTAATTGTGTGCTTGGTTAGAGTTGTGGAATGTTTACTTCTGTAATTCAAGTGAATTGCTAGCACAGTGCAGTATACTTGTATTTGTGTACTTGTACTGTTATATCCACTTTTAAAGTATTTGTATTTGTGTACTGTATATACTTGTTAGCTAGGTGGTATTATTGTCTTTGAGGGTTCACCTTTAAAATGGGACAGGCAAGGGGGAAGATATAGCAGTTGCTATTAGCAAACCCCTGGAACGAACATATGCTTTCAAATGTATAAGAAATATGGTCTTGACTGTCCTTCATATTGCCAGGATTGGGCTGATTTGACTAGTGATGACCTTAACCTTTGCTGGCCCTGTTGGGGCATCTTTGTTAAGGTCATATTGGAGTATTTATTTAAGGCAGAAACTGATGAATAAGAAAACTCATCATCTTGGGTGGGACAGCTAATAGTAACTCAGAAGCAAGGAAAAGAAAGTATAGGTCTGAGTTAGAATCAGTGAAAGAAAGGATTAAATCATTTGAAAACCTTCCCCTTAGCAACTCCCAAACTATCCAACTACCTAAACAATACCTTTACCAAAAGATTCCACCAGCTCCCCAGTTTCTATGCTTCCTTTCAAAGTGCAAGCTAAAGTTCTCCCGGAAAACCCCCCCAAAGAGAATGGCTTGATCAGGACCTATGGTTTCAAGCCCTGGCAGTTCAGAGAATTCCAAACTATTGCCAAGGAGTGTCCCAGCCCCAGGGGGGATCCCATAGGTTTTGCTGAGCAGTTCCAACTCACCCTGTGTTCATATAAACCC
The DNA here is from genome assembly GCA_023548195.1 of Bettongia penicillata ogilbyi. Lineage (NCBI taxonomy): Eukaryota > Metazoa > Chordata > Mammalia > Diprotodontia > Potoroidae > Bettongia > Bettongia penicillata. Next base: position 4,564,702 of record JAJHZJ010000244.1, read on the forward strand.
AGATATCTGGATCTGTATCAATCCATGATTTTCTCATTCAGGAAAGAGACTAGAAGTTGGTGGTAGAAAGCATCCCACAAAGCACTGAGGGACCCTTCCTGCAGTCCTAATCACTCAGTATGACTAGGCTCTGGCAAGAACTGGCAGAAAGGGTAGCAAAAGGAGGGGGATGTAGAGGCAATGCCCATTATCCCCATGACTCCTGTTGGAGATGTTTCCTTGCTCATGCAAGGGCAAGAGGTTTACTCTATTGACATTGGTGCCACACTTTCAATTTGAAAGTCCTCTGCCTTCCCTTCTCCCTTCCCCTGGCTGGAGTAGAGTATATCTCAGTTGTGGGGATTGCTAATAAGACCTAGCCCATACCTCAGAACCATTCCCCTCTTTAGTGGAGAGACCAGAGCTTCTCATAGTTTTGTCCTGGTCCCTGAGGCTACTAGACAGGTCACTACTTCATTTGGCCCAGGAGGGACCACTTCCTCCTTTAATCCCCATCACCTTCCTTAACCCCTTCCAACTCTCCAGCTTGTGAACTCTGGATGTTACTGATTCTAAATCAGTCTTATCAGTGCCCCAATCACTGTTGTGCAGTTAGCCCTTCCATTCGATTTACTCGCCTCTGAGAAAGGAGAGAACATAGTTGGTGTAAGCACATTCAGTTCTGCCACTTGAGACTGAAGGTGAGGATGAGACTTTGGAACAGGACTCTGGGATGCTATGGAAACATATGCACTTCCTCACCTCCTCAGTACAGCCTATTAAAAATTAAAACAGATTTCCCATCTATTAGATGGTTTACTGTTTCCCCAAGCTGTGGCAGTAATTAAAATTAAAGGGCACGGCCAAGAGAACAGCATTCAGTTCATGGAAATGACTTGGTTGACCAAGCAGCTAAAACCTCAGTTTTAACTCCTCAAACTCCTGAAGGAGTAACTCTTATAGTATAGGTCCCTATGGAACTTTCACTTTGCCCCATCTCAGTCTGAAGGACTGCTTCAGATTCTTAGCCTAACAAGAAAAGAAATAGCCACAGCCCAGAAAAGAATGCTTATCACAAAGCAAGAAAAGCTTCAAAAGGGGGGATGTAATTTGATAAGACTGCAGGACTGTGGGTTGGTCCAAATGGACTTATACTACTTCCTAAATACTTATCCTCCCTATGATGAAACACCTTTATTCATTCAGCCATTGGGGACCCAAAAAGCTAGCTCAAAAATATTGGTGGGAGGAGTTTTCACAGGGCTGCTATCACCACCCATGAGATGAATCCTACCTGCCTCAAGTACAATGCATCCAAGCCTCTGAAGCCAGCCCGTGGGCAGTTTCATCTCCCAGATGCATCCTTTGAAACTTGGCAGATTGCTTTTATTCAATTGCCAATTGCCCTTGGATACAAATATGCTTTGGTTATGGTCTATATGTTTTCCTGGTGAGTGGGAATGTTCTCTTGTTATACTACCACATCTCTAGGGTAGCAAAAAATCCTCTTAAAAAAAAAAAATCATTCCATTATGGGGGGTTCCTAAAGAGAATCATTAGTTGCATCATGAGCTAAGCTACTTTCATCCTGGCCAATTACTCAGCACCTCCATCGTGTCTATCAACCCCAGTCATCTGGAATGGTTGAAAGAGTTAATGGGACACTTAAAATTTCCCTTACTAAATTCTCTGAATTAGGTATTACCCGGCCTGAAGCCCTTTCTTTAGCCTGGCTAGGTCTTAGGTCTAGACCATTTGGGTCCTATAAGTTCAGCCCCTATGAGATAGTAACAGGACACCCCATGCCACTGTACCCATGGGTGGAAAGCAGAGCAGCTAAAGACTCCCTTCTACAATACTGTATTAGGTCAGTTCAGAAGACATCAAAGACTTAAAAACTTGTCTCACAGTCCCATCCTGTAAAAATTCCAAGGGAGGCTCAGCCCCTCATTCTATTTGGTGATTGGGTTACTGGAAAAGTCATCTCCTTGGAATCATGGTGGAAAAGTCCCTTTTCAGTCCTGCTCACCATCCCCACTTCAGCCAAACTCCAGGTATACAGTCCTGGATCTACCTATCACATCTTAAAAGGATTGGGGAACCTACTGGTGACCTGACCCTAGGAACTGAGTGGAGTCAGAAGCAGCCAGCATCTGAAGTAGGCAGCTGTTTCCAAGACCCCAGGACAAGAAGATGACAGCAGATGCAGACTGTTAACCCAAAAATCCAGAAGTGGCTGAGGTTTGCAGTTACCCCCTCTTTGAATTAAGTCTTTTCTTCTTTGCTACTATATCTTTGCTACTATATCAGTCTCTGGTTTCTCATTTTCCAAGCCATTTGTCCTATTCCTAATCCCTTCACTTATAGGCCTCACCCCAGCTGAGCAACCCACTCAGGGGCCCAATACAATGCTTCCCCCTAAAACACTCAATTTATCTCACTGTTGGGCATGTTATTCAGGGTCCCATTAGAAGCTTGGCTCATGACCCCAGTGGGAGGGTTCTATTTTACTAGCCCTCTGAGACATGCTCTGAAAACACCTGCTCCTCCCTAGACTGAGAATCGACCTAGTGGGCTTCATAGAGCAGCAGCTTATGTGAAGGGAGCGGCTAGTATCCCCTACCATTACTTGTATCCCCATTTTCAGGACACCATCAGTCACATGCACTAAAACACTTGCCCATAAGAAAAAGGGGCACATTAACTGTGAATTAATGGACTTAGCAGGTTTTAGGGTCCCTAGGAAACCCCTAGCATATCAGACCCTTACCTACAGGGTCCATTATATTCAGGAGGCTCTCTAGAAACATAGGTTCCATTCTGTATCCAGGGCAGGAGTGGCAACATTGGCCCTCACTTTGGATCATTAAATCCCATGCAATGTAAATCTCACCTTTCTTTTGAACTCCACATGGATTGCTTTCCCACATGCCTCACCTGATTCCTCAGGCTACCTCCTGTGAGGTAGATTTCCAGATTTCCCTGAATGGACTGGGGCATCTCATAGCACTGCAAAAGCCCCCTCTAGCAAATGGAGTTTGAGGCATTCTGCCTACAACAAAGGCAACTCTAAAAGCATCTATTCCATTTCCAGGTTAGTGTGGGAATCCCAAAAAGGCTTCTTGTTCCATAACCATGCCAGAACCATGCCTGGAGGCTATTTTGAGAACAGATACTCCAGGAAAGGCAAAGCCAATGCCTGGAGTCCAAATCTAGGTTAGAACTAAAAAGGCTTAAGGACTCCATCTAAGAGGATAGGAAAAGGTAGAGAACAAACCTGCACAAAATCTTCAATAAGAAACTGAGGCAAGAAACTTAAGAAAAATAAACCAAACATATAAGAGATATTACTCAAAAGACAACCAAAAGGAAAACCAAGAAGACAACAAATACAAGCAGATTCAGGAAAAAAAATTGCTTGACCATAAGAACTTCAGGAATATCTAAAAAACAAAAGAAGAGATAAAAAATAAAATAAGATTTCTAGAGGTTAAAATTAGAAGGAAAATAAATGACTTTGAATAGAAGGTAGGAAAGTCTTATTCAATTAGGAAATACCCTGAAAATTAGAGTAGACTAAACAATGGCTCCTTAAGATGAGAGGTATTATTACAATATCAAAAGATCAACAAAAAGTTACATATTTACTATCAAAAACAACTTACCTGGAAAACAAATGAAGACATAATTTAAGAATCATTAGATACTTTGAAAACCACAACCAAAAAAATTTCTGAATATCCTATTTTGAGAAATTATAAATGAAAACTTCTAAGATTTACTAGAACCAGAAAGGAAAATGAAAAATAATACAGTCACCTTCTGAAGGTAACCCCAAAAGGCAAACTCCCAGGAATATCACAGCCAAAATCTGGAGCTGCTAGATCACAGAAAAAATACTAAAGCAACCAAGAATTCAGGTACCAAAAAACCACAGGGAAGACCACATAAAACTTGTTGATAACTTCTAAAAAGAAAAGAAAAATTTTAGAATACACAATTCTATAAGGCAAAAGATAATGGCTTACAATCAAGAATACTTATCCCATAAAATTAAGTATAATCATAAGTTATATGTGATAACACTCTGGCAGTTACTAAATAAGAAAAGAAAGGAATAGACATTTCTCGGTAGCATACATGGTCAATTTTGATAACTACCTTGTGGACAAAACTAGAAATACAGAAAAATTTAAACTATTCTTTGCTGACCACAACTCAATAAAATTATAATCAACAAAAGTCCTTTAAGTAGAAGAATTCAAAGTTAAATAAAAAATTTAATCCTAAGAAATTGATGGAAGAAAAAAGAAAATCACAAAAGTGACAGATAATTTAATCAAAGAAAATGACAACAATGAAATAACATGCCAAAATTTTTAGGATATAGACAAAGTAGTTTTTAAAGGAATATGTATACCCCTAAAAGACCAATGAAGTGGTCATGTAACAAAAAATAAACAACACAAAACAAAACATGAGGAGAAAAGCAACAAACCAAAAAAGCCCAATTAAATACAAATACTGAAAATCAAACAAAACATTAATGAAACAAAGCTAAAACTGATGAAAATAGGAACTGGCATTTTTGGGGAAAACAAACTAATGAAAGAGAGAAACCATAAGCCAAATGGATTAAAAAGAAAGAAAAAGCAAATTACTAGTCACAGAAATGAAAAAGATTTTATAACAAATGAACAAAATAAAGAAAATTATTAGAAACTATTTGGCCAAATGATATGCCAACTAATAGCAATTTAAATGAATAAATATTTACAAATATATGACACAGATTAGCAGAACAAAAAACAGAACAATTCATTCTCAGAAGGAGAAATTAAATAGGATCAAACCCAGGAGGGAAGAAATTTAAAAGAATAAATATGAACTAACAATGACAAAGGACTACAAAAAGATAAATTGCTTACATTATGGTACAAAGAGATGATATATATGTCCTCACTGAACTGAATCATCACCAGAGGCAATAAAGGGGAAGTATTTAAACAGAAGGTCCAGAAGGGGTTTTGTTATGTCTTTAAAATATTAAGATTAGAATGGAAAAAGAAAGGAGGAGAGAAAGGAAGGTTAGGAAAAAATATTCCATGCAATTAGGGTGCTCAAGGAGACATATAACAAAAAGGAGGTAGCAGTAGAGTTTGCTACTGATAATTGAACCTCTCTCATTTGAACTGATTAAAAAAAGAAAATATTCTCTGTTTCTTTCTCTCTAAATTTCATGAAACAGGGAATTGGGGAAAAAAAGAGGAAAAATTACTGGGAGCATAGTTTAAGGGAGGGATCAGTCTTAAGTAAAATTCAAAAGATGTCCAAAAAAATAATCAATGGAAGAAAGAACCTTTATGAAAAAAATATTCAAAGTAGTACTTTTTGTTGTAGTAAAGGACTAGAAACTAAGGAGTGCCCATCAATTGGAGATGAGGAAAATTTAAATGCTGCATAATTTAATAATCAATTCTACTCTGCAATTGATACTATATTTCCCATTTTGTCAAACCCCATTTCTCAGTTCAGTATCAAAAAATGCAGTCTCTCACAGCCTGAACTAAAAGTCTGATTTAGTAATGTCAATATTACTCAATATCAAATATCAACTCCTAGACCCTGGAGCATTTACTTGTAAACCAGTTTAACCTGGGACCCCTGTTTTGCTTACTAGTAAACAGAAACCAGTTCAAACTAAACTGTCCTCCGTCCACCCCTCCACCCCATTACCTCCAAGGAAGAGCTCCCCAGCCCTAGTACTTCCATGCCAAAAGTAGGAGTGATTTCATCTCCCCAAGAGGATGGCTCTCTAACCAAGATTACAGTGGCATTTGGGGCCCATGAAGCAAAGAACATTTCTTAATTATCAGAGGGGGACTTGACTAGTCATACGTGAAGACCAACCCACCTTCCCTAGCTGCAGTTAATTGTAAAGTTTCCCAACTACCCCCACCTCCAGCCTCAGCAAAATAAGCTCCTGTGAGGCCAGTCAGTCCCACTTTATTACAGCTATAATTGTTAATAAATGGTTATCTTGCCATAGAGAAAACATTTTGCTTGTGCTGCATTTTAACTTGTCACAGGCAACAGCACAATTTAAGAATTCAATGGAAACAAATGTAGAAAAACTTGGGAAATCTTATATGAACAGATGCAGTGAAATGAGCAGAACCTAACAGAGGTATGAAGGACAGAGGTACAAAATAAGATCTATATTTTTGGCTATGGTTGATGTGGATTTGTTTTGTATAGCTATTAAGTATTTTACTTAATTACTTAACATGGAGGTGGATTTTTGTGCATGTTTTTGTTGGGGGGAAGGGCAGACAAGGAAAAGAACAAAAGGAAGGAAAGAAAAAAGAATAAAGCATTAAAATGCACAAAAGAAAGCTGAAAGGTTTAGAAGGTAACAGACCTTTTGGCACCTTTTGGAACTAACATGTTGAATTGTGTGTGTTAAACTCAGAAAACAAAAACCAAAGTTGTACGAAATAAGATTCAGCTTCACAAATAACTTTTTAATTTAATGAACATTAGAAATGTTCATGTTTATTGGTGTTCAGAGCTATGTCAAGTATAAATTTTTAACATAAAAATTTTAAATGATTATGACTACAGCAAATAGGTAAATGTTTGGTAAGTATTGAATAAAGGTTTAAAGATTGAGTGACTGAAACACTATTACATTTAACAAGTTTGTTAAAATCAACATAGTTGAGAGATTAAGTTATTTTGACCAAAGAACTGATTTGTTTTTTTAGACTTACCTCAGAACAGTTCCATCAGCTGCAAGTTTAATAAAGTTTCCTTCTTCCAGATCCAACGCCAAGCCCTTGCAACTAAAATATGGAAACACTGTTTACTAAAACGGGTATTTTACTTTGTTTATGTATCTGAAGGGTGAATAAAATGATGGGTCATTAAAAAGTTAGAACCTTTAGAGGAAGATATTTTCATAAAAGGAATGTTAACTATAAATACAACACAGAAAAAAGTGACAATAAAACCTGCAAGACCTCAAAAGTGGTCATGAGTTCATAAGCCACAGAAGGTCAAGTTGCTCAAAGGTAGAACCACTAAATGTATGAATTACACAGGACTTTATTCCAAACACATTGAGTGTAAAGCCATCATTTTTTAGAAGATAGTCCTAAGTTCCAGAGGATATGATTTGTCCCATGTTATGTGGATGGACCGATGCCACCATAACCTACTTGTTCTTTTTTTAACTTTCTACATTAAAAAGTCTGAGACATAGGGGGAAATGATGCTGTTACTTCTTGATTTTAAAATTCTCCTTTGAACTTAAATTATTTTCCAATTGTTAAGCTCCTTTCTACACTCTTTGGAATTTATTTAGTTTCATTTTAGGTCAAGCTATTAAACCTCCCCGTCTGAGCCAGATTCATTATTACTTTCTATTAAGAAAAGGCCAAATAGGATATTTATTTGACATTTTAGAAGAGCTAGGAGACACAGAGGAATGGAGAGGGAAGTGTCATTATTGTCTAGCATAAAAGGAAGATAGGAGGAATAGCTATGCATTGTCATGAGATTTTAGTAAAATGACAGTGTTTTGGAAGTATACTATTTATTTTAGTTTGGAACTTAATCCCTATAATCAGTAATTTCATACAGTAAAATGCCTCAGTTTCTTCCATTTGCAAGTGAGATTAGACTCACCAAACATTTGCTGAATTTAACTGTGATTGTTCTACAATCACAACTGAGCTTATTCTTTATTTTGTAGGGGAGTGGGGTAGTTGTTGCCATTAATGTTAAGCTGGACAATTTAAAGCATAACAGTTTTTAGTGTTTTAAAAAACTGAACCCAAACACATATTAATTCCAAAGAGGAATATCAAAGAAAGCTTAAAGTTCATACAAATGAATGTTAATCATAAAGTATGTATCAACTGAATACACTAATTGTTGAGGTACTTGAATGAAATCATGTGATCTCTCCTCCCCCTTTTAAGTCTTATGGTGAGGGTAACTTAGAAACAAACCCCTATTTCTAATATTTAAATGTTAAAAATAGTTCTTTATTTGGAAATGTTTTGCATGACTACGTATGTATAATGGGTATGATATTTCTTGCTTTCTCAGTGAGTCTGGGGAGGGTTGAAGGGAAAGAGAATTTGCAACTAAAAATAAAAATTTAAACAAAAAAACATTCTTTACAACTTCTTAATTGAGATCAACCAAAAGGATATGTGGAAATACCTCAAATTAAGCAAAAAACTAATTACACAAGTACTCCAAGCATTTCTATTTCTTACAACAAAAATTCCTGTTGGACATGTAATTTAAGAAACTTCTATAAATGAAATTATAGACTGGTTTAAAAATCAGTTGGAACAACTTTACAGCCACACTTTCTGCCTTTGCATAAAATTACACAAGCAAAGGAGAGTAATGTCCACATAGAATACAAAAGGCTTAGTTAAGTGTATTAAAAAAAAACTCACCAAAAATCCCAGTTTTCTGGAGGTACAGTTAGCAATTCTTTGTCATATCCTTTTTCTGTTACCAAGTATTGAGCAAAGCTATTATAGATAAGCTAAAATGAAGGAGAAAAATACAGCATAATAAATGTAAAACCGTTCATCTTTAAATACCCAAGTCGAAAATTGATGCATGGAATTATCTACTGAAAATCAAATTTAATTTCTGATTTGAAAGTCTGAAGTTTAATTCTCCCATGAGGAGAATACATTTAAGAACTTAACACATTATATCAAAGAGCTATGTGATAAAGAAGAATCTAAACTTTTTTTTTGTTTTAAGTCTAGACTTGTAATTTCATCAGTGTATGGAACTTCCAACATGAAAACTCTTAGCATTGATGTTGATAAGCATCATATAGCTAGTAAATCTTACAGGAAGGACTCAAACCCACATCTTCTGGTCAATGGTCTTCCCCTCTGTCCATTATGCCATGCACCCTGTTATGTTGTAAACCACATCATGCTAAAACCCTGATAAGTAAAATGCTTCCAAGTCTCAGAGTAAACCACTTTCATTGTGTTTTGCCTGAAGATGTATCTACTGACGTCTCATATATATTCTAGAGAGCCACAAGTGTCTCTTTGTTTCACACAGAGATGTATAACCACCAGAGGCACTCATGGACTACAACCTATAACCACCTACAAAGTCAATAGAAAACATAAGCAAACAGGACAGTTTGGGGAAAAAAAAATATGCTGAATTTGTTGTACACCTGGAGGAAGAAGAAAGCTACAGATTGCATTGATTCTCGACTAGAGATGTAATTTTTTTTTTCTGTTCTGCTTTGTATATGTAAATGTTCATCTTTCCAAAATGTTCATTTTTCCAAAATGGTTGTGCTGATCCACAACTCCACCAACAATGCACCAGTTTGTCAATTTTCCCACAACTCCTTTAACACAGACTATTCTAATTTTTTAGTCATCTTTGCAAACCGGGAGGTGTGAGGTAAAATCTTGCTTGTTTTGACATTAATTTCTCTTATTACTAGTTACATGAAACATACTTTCATATGGTTGTTAGTAGTTTGCAATTTGTGAATAGGCTGTTCATATCCTTTGACGATTTACTGGTGAGTGGCTTTTGGTTTTACATACGCATACTTAGATAGGAGATATAGATGAATATATTACATATTTACACATATTATTTGTTTATACATCTTAGAAACCAAAAATGCTTACTTATCAGAGAAATTTAATACAAATTTTTTTCCCATTCAATTCTTTCTTCTTTTGAGTACATTAATTGTATAGAAGCATTTTTTTTAAGAATCCACATTAGTTTATTTTATCTTCTATAATTGCTTCTGTCCTCTGCTTGGTTAAGAACACATCATCCACCCATATCTGAGAGGTATATGATCTATTTTTCTTTTTTTTTTATAGCACAGAATAATACAGAAAAGGACTGGGCCCATGACTTTATTGGTATAGGGAACTTTTTCTATCAATCTCTCTGCAAATTACAGTTGTAGACAGATGCCCAGAGAGTTGACCAACTTGTCCAGGGTTTGAGAGTCAGTATATATCAAATAGGACTGGAATCCACATCTTCCTTGCTTCAGGGCTTACTTTCTTTATGTATATGTCACACAATCTCACATTCATTACTCTCCTATCAGAATAAAAAAATAAAATTTTAGAATGAGAGAGACTGAACCGGAATTCTATTCCCAGCATTTGCTAACTATGTGACTGGGCAAGTCACAACTTCTGAGCCTATTTCTTTAACCGTCAGAGGGCTACTATCACTTGCATTGCCTACCTTGTGGGTCAGTTACTATATAAACGTAAGCTATTATTACTTACTGTGGAATCTTAGAGTTGCAAGGAACATTAGAGATCAGATGCTACCTAAATATTTCAGTCATGTGGAATTCTTACATACTGCATTCCATTTTGTACAAGTAATTTTTTTAAAACAAACACTTCTTTATATTTAATATTCTCCATATATATATATATATATATATTGAATGTTCACAGATATTTACAAGATTTCTCCCTTGCTAGATTCCCTTTGAAGGGGAAGGTCTGTTTTTGCCTTTCTTTATATCCTCATCACTTAGCATAATTCCTGGCAAACAGTAAGTATTTATAACTGCTCATTGCCTGACTATATAAACCCAACTCTGCTTCCCTCTAACCTACTATCCACTAGTCCTAGCTCCACCTCTGGACCATGTGATGGCAGTCAAATTAGGATCTTTTGCTGCTTTTGTTTTACTAAAAGTGCTTCTGATTGAATAATGTGATTTAAAGAAGATTTTTCCATCCACTGATGGGCCTGCCCCTTGTGGAAAACTTGATTAGGGGAGTAGGAGGGTCCCAAGAACCTTTTGTTTTTTCTATTGAGGCACTGGGTCAGAGGGTCATGCCCTCTGGCTCTGAAAAGTATAAATACTCTGAGAGTGAGGTTTTACTTTGGAGCTTAGTTTTTGGAAGAAGGTTTTGAGTGCCAGAGGAGGACTCTGGGAAGCTGCTAAGGAGCACCCTAGCTTTGAAAACCCAGATATCGGTGCTTCCCTCACTGGTTTCTATGTATGTGTATGTTAATGGTCAAACATATGGAAGCATATCTGTTGATTTTTGATTTCTCTGAAATTTTGACTTTGATTTTCTCTGATACCTGTGCTTGATTAAAGTGATTGTTAACCCCTCAAAAGTTGCCTTTCCTTTTAGAGAAGCAGATCAAAAAACTTGTAATAGCAGGCCCTGCTGTGTATGTTGAGGTCTTTACTGATACAGAGATACACAAAAATAACTCTTAATTCCTCTTCTAGGTGATAAACCTTCAGATATTTAAAGACCACTATTATGTCTCTTCAAAGTCTTCTCTATTCCAGCTGAATCACCCCTAGCAGTTCATTCAAATGATCATAATTATATTTTTCCTGGCTCCTCTTCATCATTAAGATCACATATGAAGAACTAGAGGGATCTCAAAGGTCATCTACTCCAAGCTTCCCATTCTATAAATGAAGAAACTGGGACTCAGTAAGTTTAAATAACTTGCTCAAAGTCACAGAGGAAGTAAAGGGAAGAGGTGAAATTTGAATTCCGGTCTTCTGACTTGAGTCCCAATGCTCTTTCCAATCAATAAACAGACTTTTATTAAACACCTATGTGCCATGTGCTAGGTAAACATGGACAAAAATGAAATGGGTTATGCCCTCAAGGAGTTTATATGCTGACACCTAAAGAGATGGTCCTCTGCCAGAAACTTCCCAACTTTTCACTATACCCTGGAAAATGTGCCTCCCCTCAGAAAAGTGAACACAATAATCCATCCTATGGTATTTCCAGTGAGCAAAGCACAACAGAGACATTACTTCTTTTGTTTCTAACATTTTATTGCCTACCAAAGATCACATTAGTTTTGAAGGAAGACTGCTTTCAAATCGAATGAGCAGTCAACTAAAATTTCCAAGGCAGAGCATTAGAGTCAGAGTTGGAAGGGACCTTAGACTTAGAGATCATCTCTAAGCTAATTTTACAGATAAAGAACTTGCAGTATGGTATAGTAAAAAAGAGCATTGACCCTGGAATTAGTGTGAATCTAGCCTCTGCTATTTACCTGTGTGATCTTAGACAAGTCACTTAACTTTACAGATGAGATCCCTGATATGTAAAATGAGGGTGTTAGCCTAGAACGCACCTGAGCCAAGATGTTACAAGGCCCAAATAGTCTCCTGCACAAGAACTGCTTGTTCAACCAGATTTCCAAAATCGAGCTGCTCTTGGCAATAACTAATCTGTTATTATGCATCCTTTGGCTTTCCATGTAATGATTGCTAGGATCTGATAAAAGACCCATATTGTGTCAACAATCCCACAAAATTCAGTGATACTACATAAACAACATGTATTTGGCATTTACTACAATGAATCAAATGTGTATGAGTATCTACGATGTTCAAAGGAGATACTTACGAAATACATGCTCTTGCTCTTCAAGAAGTCAACAAAAGTGACTAATGCTTGTAGTTATGGGATTCTAGATCCCCACTTGCAATAAACCAGAAGAGCCAAGGGCCTAGACCTCTGTTGTTCAGTCCTTTCAGTTGTGTCTGACTCTGTGTGACCCCATTTGGGGTTTTCTTGACAAAGATATTAATTACAGTGGTATGCTATTTCCTTCTCCAGCCTACTTTACCAATGAGGAAACTGAGGCAATCAGCGTTAAGTGACTTGTCTAGGGTCACTCAGTAATAAGTGCTTGAAGCCAGATTTTAAATTCAGGACTCCAGTCACTATCCTGTATCTCCTTACAGTCATAAGCTTAATTTACAGCCTAGAATTCAATCGACACATTTACTAAGCACCAATTAGATGCTATGTTAGGCAGATGAGATGCAAAGACCAAATCAAAAAACAATTCCTACCCTCGAAGAAGTTCACATTTTAATGAGAGAACATACTTATACACAAATAAACATGAGAAATATTTACAAAATAAGCATAAAGCAACTGTGAGAAATGAATATTTCTTGCTTATATTTAATAACTAATTATTATATTATGACCAAGGTTTTTCTCCTTCCTTATCCAGAAACCAACCAGTGTGGGAAATCTCTCTTAAAGCTTTACCCAAGCCAAGTCTAATCAGACAGTAAAAGAAATTCTAAGTTTGGACTAATGGACATACTTCTGCTCTTTGTGTTTGCTCAGACAGGTATGCATTGATTCTTCCTGTTGTCAACACAGGTGATATGCAATGTCTCTTTGACAAAGATTTGAGCACCCCAAGATCTTCATTTTAATGTAGCCCATACCTCTTACTGTGTTAAGCAATCTGAGTTGATTTCCGTCCCTCAGAACATCTACTCCTATGAAGGGTATATTGTGACTTCACCAGGGGTCTTTGGTCTAAGAGTCAAATGACCACCCTTTCTTAATAACTTGCTGGCCTCATTAATAAATGATCAAATTACCCAAAAACTGTCTCTTGAACCTTTTAATCATCATACAACTCTGGGAGAGATATGAGCTGGAGGAGGGAAATGAGGACTGGAGGAAGGGATCAGAAAAGACATTAGAGCTTGAGCTTAAAGAAAACAAGGGATTCTAAGAAGTGGACCTAAGAAGGTAAGGCATTCCAGAAGGTAAGGAAAGGCAATTTTTGAGGGGTTAATCTCCTTTAATCAAGCACATATATCATAGAAAATACAGAGAAATCTAAATCAATAGACAGTGCTTCCAAACTGCCTGACATACATCACAGATCACAGATAACTGTCTGACCCTACTTACATAGTTACCAGAAAGGGAAGCAACAATATCTGGGTTTTCAAAGCTGGCGGGGGGCTCCTTAGTGGTTTCCCAGAGTCACCTCCAGCCAAACAAACACTTCCAGTAAGCCCTAAAGTAAAACTTCCCCTGAGTATATATATTCTCTTCAAAGTCAGAGAGCAAGACCCCTGCAAAAGGTGTGGTCCTTCCTACAAATCTTCCCTAATCAAACTCCCGTTAATGGGCAGGCCCATTAATGGGTGGGCAAAATCTTCCCACTAAGAAGTAAAATTATATTAACAATAAGCAAAAAGGCATCATCAATACAGGGCAGAGAGGGGGATGGCCAGTGCAAAGATTTACAGGGGCATCCAGTCGGAAATAGCCAATTATGTGATGGTTTGAAGTTGAAAGCAGAAAGTAGGATATAGTAAAATGATTTCGGAAAAGATAATTATCAAAGCAACTTAAATGGAAAATGAAACCCTGATTCACATGCCACATGATATAATTTTCCCCCTTCCCCTCCATCTCAACTAATTCATATTAAAAAAATGTGGTGAAAAAAATTGTTTCATCTTTGATCCTAAAATCAATTCAGGTAAATGCTCTTATAAAAAGGAAGGAAGCAAAGCAGAAGCAACAGTTGGGGGAAAACAAAGTAAGTCCAGGTTCTCTAGTGGGAAGGACCTACATTCTAGGCACCTGACCTGGCTACCGAGAGGCTTGTGCTAATCAGATCTATCTTTAGCAAGGAACAAAGAAGCTACACGGGCCAGCAGGGACGGACTCAAATCTTTCTGTGACTTCCCAAGTTTGACTTGGCATTGGGAACAAAAGTGCTTTCTCCTTCTATTCCAGGTCCAAGATGATTCAGTAGTTGTTTTGGAGGATGGGTCTTGGGTGTCAGGCAGAGGAAGGATGGAGAAAGCTTCCAAGCCAGAGTTTCCTTACACAGAAAATCACAGATTCAACACCACAACCAAGGGGTTTAGCTAGAAAAGGGTTTCAACAACAACCATTCTCCTTGGAGAAAAGTTGTCCCCTTCTGACAAAGCCTGTCTCCTCCCCCTGGGGTCCCTAAAGTCCTACACAATGAATTCACCGTCAGATTATTCAACCTGGCGTTCAAAGAAGATCGCGTTAAATAACCGTGCCTTTCAAGGGTACAACACATTGCTATTTATTACATCTCAGCCAGCTGAAGTGAGCGGGACAGGGCTAGCCGGCCTCCCATTTTATGGAGAAGAAAAGTGAGTCAGTCAACTGGCATTTAAGGACCTACTACGTGTCGCACGGCGCTGGGCATTGTAAAGGTGTGCCCCAAAAACCCCAAACCCAAGCGGTTCCGGCTCTCAAGGAGCTCAGTCCAGTATGTATACAGCACTTAGCTTTACAATTACGATCTCATTTGATCCGCAGAAGAATACTGGGAGAGAACTATTAAGACGCCCATTTTGCGGTGGGGAAACTGAGGCAAGCAGAGGCTCACCGAGCCTGGGAGTGTGTGGGGTGGAATCTGAACTCGGATGCTCGAGACGCGGTGCTCTACCCACCGCACCACCCGGCTGCCCCTGCTACAAATAACCAGGTCACGCAAGATGTGACCTGGGTGACCGCGGAGCGAAGGAACACGATTCAGGTTCAGAAGGGGAAGTGACCTGCCACGGCCACCGGGCGAGGCAGGAGCCGCTGAGGCTGGGGGCGGGTTAGCGGCCAAGGACCGGGGTGCCACCGAGGCTGAGTTCTCTCCACTTCCGCGCCGGTGATTTTGGAAAATCAAGGGCGCGCGCAACGGAGCAGAACCGCGACGGCCGCGGAGACCCAAGTTCAAGTTCAAGGCTGGCCCAGGCCCCGCGGCCGCCGTCCCGCCCGGCCCATCCCTCTCCAGGCGCTCTCCCGGCGCCCGCGGCCGGCTCCGAGCGCGGGGGGAGGGCCCGGCGCACGCCACTCACCCGGGAGCTCTCAGACAGGTTGTAGCGGCACAGAGTGTGGTCGAGGTCAAAGCCGACCGCGTCGCAGTCGGCCAGGGGAGAAGTGCTGGGGTCATGGCCGGGGCAGGACGGCGGCGAGAGACGGGAGGAGTCCAGCTCACGGTCCCTCCGAGGGCCTGAGAGCCGAGGAGCGCCCGGCGGCAGCCTGTGCAGCGGCCCCGGGGCAGCCTCTGCAGCGGCCCCGGGGGCAGCCCGTGCAGCGGCCACGGCGGCAGCTCTGCAGCGGCCCCGGGGGCAGCCCGTGAAGCGGACCCGGCGGCCGGGGCTCGAGGGGCGGGGCTACGGCCGCAGCAGCGCCCTCTGGCTTCCCGCGGCCCCGGCGAGCTCTGCTATTGGCCCGGGAGCAGCTACGTCCCGCCCCCTCCGGCAAACGGTCCAGTCGTGCGCTCCTGCGGTAGGCGAGCTGAGTCACCCGCTCCACCTAGTGGGAAGGGCTGGGTGAGCCGGGCTCCCTGCGGGAACCTGAACCCCGAACCGGCCAGGTTTGGCCTCCCTCCAGACTGCAGTAGATCTGCCGTCCGTACCCTCCTCTAGAGAAGGGGGAGGGCAGCTCGGAGGATGGCAGTGGATGCCGTCCCGGCCCTGACGCGCGGACGGGCCGAGTTCACATGCAGCCTGTCGACCCATCCCGGCTGTGTGACCCTGGGCCAGTCACTGCACCCTGTTTGCGTGCTAAATCTGGAGAAGGAAAGAGCAGACCACTCCCGAACCCCGCGCTCAGTGTTGCTGTGCACGAGTGGGAGAGGCTGTGCGACGCGTGCCCGGCACTGTGCTAGGCCCTTCATAAATCTTATCTCACTCGATCTAAACAACTACCAGGTAGGTTTCCTTACCATGCCTCGTTTTACAGTTGAGGAAACCGAAGCTGGATTTGAACTCTGTGCCTCTGGAGGAGAAAAAAAACCCAGCAAGACATAATTCCCTGCTTTCAGGGAGCTTAAAGTTTTATAAAGGACCAAAGCAGTGCTGTGCTCATAAGCCACAAAGATACAAAGAAAAACCCCAAAACACGTGTCTGCCCTTGAGGATCTCACATGTAATGGGGAAGGCAACATGCAAAACAAATGTACTTACAAGATCTGTAGTGTAAATGGAAGGCACTGGCAGGGACTGACAGGAAAGGCCTGCAAATGGTTGGGGTTTAAAGTGAGTTCTGGAGGAAGCCAGAGTTTCCAGGAGGTACATGTGGAAGGGGACAGGGAAAATCCATAGTCAGGGAAATGGATTGACCAGTGTAAAAAAGAGCACACATCTGAAGAGAATCCAACGGTTGGCTATCTGACACCGACCTGCATCACACAGGATTCTGAATTTGCAGGCAGGACCTTGGCAGTCACCTGGGATAACCCCTTCATCTTATGAACCAGGAAACTGAGGTCTAAAGAGAGGTCAAATGACTTACAAGTTAAAGGTAATAAATGTGAGATGTTCTCTATCAAATCTAGGACTGTATCCATTTCAAGACAATAAATCAAAAAGTTTTGGGGAAACAGAGACAGAAACAGAAGGAGAGAGAGAATGACAAGACAGAAAAAGAGGCAGATAGAGAAAGATGAGACAGGAGGGAGAAGGGGGGGAAGAGAGAAGAACCAGGAGGACAGTATTATGTGAAAATCTGGTTTTTTATTACATCAGAAATTGCTGTCCATTCTTAGGATCTGATTCCTTCACAAAATATCCACATAAATCACTTCATTCACATTTTAATCTTGTAACCTCAATTAACCTTGAGAGAAACAGGAAGGCCCTCAAGAAGTAAATAGTCTTCAGTAAGGAATAATGTTCAGAATACCATAAAATCAACAATTACTTTTTAAGTGCCAATTATGTACCAGGCACTATGCTAAATCCAAGGGATATAAAGACTTACCCCCTTAAAGAGATCACAGTTTAGCGGGGGAGGCAACATGCAAACAACTATATTGGATGTTGTCCTTCATTCAGGAAAAGGATCAAAATGATATCACAATATTAGAGTCAAGGTACAGTGTGTCCAACTGTGAGCAAACCAATATGAGTTCAGAATGTTCTACCACAGGTCAGGCACAAATAGTCCATGTGGACATTCAGGGTGGATTCTCTAAATCTGTGCATCTTGTGTTTGTTTTGAGCTACTTCAGTTTTGCTTTGTTTACAGAGCCCAGCACCTTTTTTTAATGGGTGTATGCCATGCCAGTGTCTCCCATGCTGTGCAATCAGTTTCAAAATTGTTCAGAGAGATCTTGAGAGGGTCCTTGTATCACTTTTTCTGACTGCACATGAGCACCTGTCTTGTGGCAGTTCTCTATAAAATAGTCTTTTAGGCAAGCATAAGTTGGTATTCAAACAACATGGCCAGCCCATCAGAGTTGCACTCTTTGCAGTAAAGTTTGACTGTTCGACAGTTTAGTTCAAGAAGGGACCTCAGTGTCTGGTACCTTGTCCTCCCAGGCAATCTTCAGAATCTTCCCAGGACAATTCAAGTTGAAGCAATTCAATTTTCTTGCATGGTGCTGGTATACCGTGCAGCTTTCACAAGCATCCAACAATGAGGTCAGCACAGTGGCTCTGTAGACCTTCAGTTTGGTAATCAGTCTGTTACCTCTTCTCTCCTACACTTTCCTTCAGAGTCTCCCAAACACTGAGCTAGCTCTATGGACTTTGTATACTTCTGTAGAAAGTATGCTCCCAAAGTACATGAACTTATCCATAGTATTTAAAACTTCTCCATTTTTTGTAAATGGTGGTTCCATGTAGGGATGGTGGAGTTCTGGCTGGTGGAACACCTGTGTTTTTTTGGTATTAATTGTCAGGCCAAAATTAGCATGAGCAGCAGAGAATCAATCTATTCTTTGCTGCATCTCAGCTTCACAGGCTGCATTGAGTGCATAATCATATGTGAACAAGAAGTCATGTATCAATTCCTCCACTTAAGACTTGGTTTGTAGCCTTTCCAAGTTGAATTCCTGGGGGATAACCTTCTCTTGTGTAAGAGCAAGCACCCCGACATACACAGAAGGACCTGCTATCACAGTTCTTTGATCTGCTTTTCTAAAAGGAAAGGCAACTTTCAAGGGGTTAGCATCACTTTAATCAAGCACACACATACACACACACATATATATAAAATTCACTTAGTTCAGGAGAAAAAGTCAGCACCCTGAACTTGAGAGAATATAGATCAACAGATAGTACTTCCAGATGCCTGACATAAGCAATACATACACCATAGATCAACAGACAGATAACTGTCTGACCATACTTATGTAGTTACCAGAGAGAGAAGCTCAACATTTTCAAAGTGGGTGGGGTTGCTTAGCAGCTTCCTAGACTCTTATCTGGCTCAGCTAAGCCCCAAAGTAAAACCTCATGTCAGATTACTTATACATTTTTCAGAGCCAGAAGGCATCACAACCCTTGAAAACTAGTGCTTCATTAGAAAACAAAAGGTATGGACCTTCCTACAAATCTTCCCTAATCAAACTCCACTTAATGGGCAGACCCATTAATGAGTGGGAAAGATCTTTTTTAATCATATTAAAATAATTAACAATATAAATACATATACTGTTTCTAGTTAAAGACTCTTGATCAATCAGAGGCAAGATTCATCAGAGGCATTGGATTATACTAAAGCAAAACCAGCAAAACATCCTACTTTGCTTGCCATTACATCTTGGCATGTAGCATGTAAAATTTCAGTCACCTTGTATATGAGCAATGAACCACCCCCCACATCTTGTAAATCTCAGCTGTAATAGAATCAGCATAAGTGCTTTGCCACAGGAGGGGACTTCATTCTCAGTCACTGGTAAATGGCTTTAGCATTCATGCTCAACAAGTCTATTGAGAACACTATGGAAATGTTCAGCCCATCTCTCCATGCTCAAATCAGTGTGGCTCCATCAGCACTGAGTAATTCAGATGCACCATAGGTTTTTGGCCATAAGTAGCCTTTAGGGCATCATTATAGCACTTTGGATTGTTATTATCAGCATAAAACTCAATTTCATCTGCTTTCTTATTGAGCCAAGAATCCCAAGCTTCCCTTGTACTTTACTTTTGATGAAATTAAATTCTGCCTTCTTAGAGATGGATGAACTATCTTGCTGGCAAACACTGTAGAGTTCCAGTTTTTCATTAGCAGCTTCTGAATTTCCCCATCATTTTCTTCAAACCAGTCTTGATGTTAGCAAGTGTTCTGATCCAGATGAGTAAATTCAGCATGTACGTCAGATCTCTGAAAAGCTCCTCACTCCTTTTCTGCTCCACTGTTGCCAACTATGTCTTGGCTCAACTTTCCTTCCAAGGTAGCGACAAACTGTTCCAGCTCAGAGAAGCACTCTAATCTGTTGACATGATGTTCTATTAGTTATCTTGCCTTGGGACCACTGCTTTTGTTGAATTCAAATATTTAGCTTGGAGAGGATAAGTCTATGATCAGTTCCGCACTTTGCATCACATACCACCATTGTCACTCTCACACCATGTCTGTCTCTTCTTTTTACAGTGTCTATACCCACCAAGTTTTATTGCCTTTAGGTAAATGGAATACAGTGTTGGTGATGAGGTCATGAGATATGCAAATCTTCAGGAGTTAGTGACCATTGCTATTGCTATTTCCAACCCCATTCCTCTCAAGGACTCCCTACCATACTTTAGCATTAAAGTCACCCAGAATTATAATCTTGTTCTCTTTTGGCACATTGATGATAAGGGTCTCCAGATTTTCATAAAATTTTTCTTTTACTTCATCAGGATTCAACATGGTGCATAGGCACTGATGATGGTGGCATGGAATTTTCCAGCAAATGGAAATTGCATTGTCATGAGCCTATCATTCACTCATTTTAGTAGGCATACAAGTTTCTTGACTAGATTAGTTTTGATTGCAAAATCTATGCCAACTCCATAGTGGTCCTTATCATCCCAGTCACTCCAGCAAAA
Organism: Bettongia penicillata ogilbyi; assembly: GCA_023548195.1. Classification (NCBI taxonomy): domain Eukaryota; kingdom Metazoa; phylum Chordata; class Mammalia; order Diprotodontia; family Potoroidae; genus Bettongia; species Bettongia penicillata. Next base: position 4,585,355 of record JAJHZJ010000244.1, read on the forward strand.
TGTGTATCCAACTCCAATTTCAGTAAACTGGCTTTCGTTTGTCAGTTCTGTTTTACTTAGGGCTGCTAGTTGGATGTAATACATGCTGAGTTCTCACAAGAGCCATTCATCTTTCAGATTTACTGCATTTTGTGTTGTATGTAAGTGTTCACATTCAATATACTGATGGAGAGTGGAATCACCTTTACAGCCATTTTGTATTTTTTTGTGTGTTTTGTCCACAGGGTGGGATCCTGCCACAATAGGAAAGCTATGGTTGAGTAAGCAGACATTTTTGGGGCACCTGTTCTAGCCCCTTCCTCACATCAGCTGGTGAACTGTGCAGTGAAAAGGCTGCTCAGACACCTAGGGGGACTAACAAATCCCACTGCTGCTTCCAGTGAGAAGATGATCCTATGACCTGAGCTGCCTATGTGCAGGTTTGTGATTATAGCTCCCAGTGTAACCTCACCTGCTGCTTCATCTCTTTCCTGTTGCCACAGGATTTTAAGATAGGTAAAAGTAGTAAAATTGTATGGGTGATGTCTTTTGATTCATGCATAAATTGGATTTAAGTGAGGCAGAGTTACATGAAGTGGTCAGTCTCTTCCACAGCTGTCACAGTCCAGTGGTAGGACAGAATCAGGACAAATGGTGATAGCTTGAAATGCAGTGGATGACCTTTAATGTCTAAGTTCTAAGCTTTCCACAGTGCCTGCTTCAGCTGCCTGCATGAATGTTGGAGCAAATTGTTCTCATCCATCCATTCCACCAAGGGGAGTCTTCACATGCTTGGGTAGACACTCCTCTAACTCACCAGTGGGTTTGATCCCCTTGATTACCCTCAAATTGATTTAGTTTCTCTGCTGAAATAGTTGATCAGGATGTAGCTATTGTACATGCTACAGCTTCTTAGAGCCATAGGTGAGAGTTGAGTGGATCAGGTAGACACTAAGGTGGAAAGAAACCCTGAAAGGGGTTTAGCAGCCCTCACACTAGAGGTCTTCCCTGAATGCACACTACACCCTAAACATCACTTTGAACTCACAAATAAGTTGCTGAAATGACTTTAAATATAGATGTTCAAGACTTCTCTGCATGACCAATTTGTAGAATAATAATTCAATTCAATAACCTTTTTTTATGACATTTGATTAGGAAACTTACATTGGTGAAGTAGTAGACAGTATAATAAAGACTACTTGATGTTGCTTAATGACTATATTATTAATTTTTTGAAGTTTTTTTGAGTGTTATGAGAATAATTTATGTACATATTGTATAGTATAACTTTTGTTCTACCTGGGTTTTAAGGTTGAAGGTGAAAACAACAGGGAAATATACTGATTCCTTCTTTGTCCCTACCATTGAAATTTGGGTAATACCAGCTATAAAAGCATGCAACCTAACATACACAGAAGTGCCTGCTGTATAGGTTCTTAGATCTGCTTTTCTAAAAGAAAAGCAACTTTTGAGGGGTCATCAATCACTTTTTATCAAGCACATACATCATTCACTTAGTTCAGGGGGAAAAGTCAGCACCCTGAACTTCAGAGAAAATACAAACAAAGAAACAAAGATCAACCAACAGACAGGGCTTCCCAACTGTCTGACTGTCAATAGACAGATCTGTCTGACCATATATACATAGTAACCAGAGAGAGAGAAGCACCTGTATCTGGGTTTTCAAAGTGGGGGAGTGCAGGGGGTTGGAGGAAGGCTCCTTAGTGGCTGCCCAGAGTCTCCTCTGGCCAAACAAACACTTCCAAAGAGTAAGCCCCAAAGTAAAAACTCACCTCAGAGTATTTATACACTTTTTGGAGCCAGAGGGCATCACAACCCTTGAGAAACTGTATTAGAAATTAACAAAAGGTATGGACCTCCCCTAATGAGTTTTCCTTAATGGATAGGCCCATTAATAGGTGGGGAAGATCTTTAACTCTGATTAACATTGTACCAGCAGAGATCATTTCTTTTAATCAGACATGACTTACTTTCTGGTCACCACCTGAGATCATACCCCAATAGAGAAGATTTGTCTTCATATTCCAGTGGGGAGGAGGGAGACAATGGAGAAGGAAGCTAGACCCAATAGCCCACTCTCCTACTAGCCAACCATATCAATCAATTCATTTTACCAAGAACAAAAGATTCAGACCCTAACTTTACCTTCTTTGGAATATTTATTATAATTAATAATCTGTATCTTCTTCCCCTACATTCCCAGGTTCCCAGTAGGCCAGTATACCAGCAATTCACTTAAGTCTATATCTCAAGATCACTTAATATTTCCTCTCTTTTGCAACCCACTATTTACAGCTAATAGATAAATAGTAATTTACACAAAAAAAGAAGTTACAAACAGTTATATTTTTATCTGCAGCAAGAATTCTTAAACTTTTTTTTGCATTTCTTGGACCTCTTTAGCGATGTGATGAAGTCTAGAGACATCTTCTGAGAATAGTATTTCTAAGTGCATAAAGAAACCAGTCATATGAAAATACAGTCACTTCCGCTATAATGCATTTTGGAAATGTGAATTTGTTTCCTCAAGGCTAATATAGGGAATGTTTTGAGCATAACTTGAATTTTGAGGTTGTTTCTGCACAATTTCTTCCATAAGAACCATCATGAATGGAGAAAACTGCACCATGTCACATGGTGACATAACTATATAAGTAGTCATAAACTACTCCCCTGCTAATACTCACTTCCACAAACAAACTTCAGGTCTTTGTTGAGGGAAAGTACCATGTTTATTGTATATTTTCTGCCAAAGCAGGAGCTTTATGAGGAGGGGGACTGGGCGTCCTTCTCTGCTCCTCTCCCCCTCCAACCACCTTCTCTCCCAAATTACAGGAGACTTTGCCAACTTGCCCTTGGAATCTGGGAAGTAAAATACATCCCAGGGTCAGGAACAAGCCATGGTTAAGAATGCAGTCATTATTTATTGTAGCATTTATGTATTTCTTAACCATTTAACATGTATAAAATTGTGCTGTTGTTTTTATTTGATTGCTATCTTCTTTTTTTTTAATTTATCCCTGATAAAATTTTTGAATGTTGGCCCCTAATCCCATTTCCCCCATAATCTCCGTGGTTTTGATTGTGGGATTTTGGAAGGCATATGTTAAATATTCTAAAAATAAGTTAACATACCCCAGGTTATGAACTTCTGATAGAATAAGCTGTCATTAAAATGCTAATTCAGTCAGGAGCTAGAAAAAAATTTGAAGAACAGAAGAACTTTGCAACAAATATTTGCCATCTCAGGCAGCTAGAAGGAAGATTAGAGGAGTGGGACTCATTGCATCAATCATAAACACTGGTGCTGGGTATTCCTCTCTCCCCACTTACACTTTCTTTGTAAAGAGAGAGTAAAGGAGAAAAAGTGTAAGAAAATAGGATAGAGGGAAATAAACAGTAATCACGACTATGAATGTGAGTGGGATGAATTCATGCATTAAACAGAATAATACATATCAGAATGTATTAGAGAGCAGGTTCTAATGCCATTGACAAGAAACATGCATGAAACAAAGTTGTGCACGGCGCAAGGGCTAAAGCAAAATCTATTACTCATAAACTGAACTAAAGAAAAGTAGGGATAGCAGTTGTGAGTTCAGAGCAACAGCAAAATGGATCTGATTAAAAGAGACTAACAGGGAAACTGCATTATGTTGAAAAATATCATGAACGATGCAGTAATAGTAATATTTAACATATATACACTGAATGGTATAGCATATAAATATTTGCCAATAAAACCCAACAAAAAGAGCTAGAAAGAGAAACCTCAGTTAAGATAAATACAGAATGTATACATACTTGAGAGTTTATCCATTAAGACACCCACAGGAACCATATTACCACCACAAACTTCTCTTTAACAAAATAAAGACAGACTTAAATAATTGGGAAAATATTAGTTGCTCCTGGGTAGGGCAAGGGGCACAGTGAATATAGAGCCAGGCCTGGAATAGGAAGACTAATTTTCCTGATTTCAAGTCTGGACTCAGACACTATCTATGTGACCCTGGGCAAGTCACTTAACTCTGTTAGCTTCAGTTTATCTTTAAGATGAGGTGGAGATAGGGGAGGAGCCAAGATGGCGGAGTAGAAAGACTCACGTATGCTACCTCTGAACCCACAGCCCATATATTTCCTGCAAAAAGAACCCCCCACAAATTCTGGAGCAGAGCAAGCCGCACACCAACTCACTGGAGGAAATTTCCGTTCCAGAGAGCCCTGGAAAGCCATCCCCAGGGGTCCGTTGCGCTCCAGACAGCAGAGCCCCCCCCTGCCCAGCCCTAGCTGCATGCAGCCCCAGAGGAGCAAATCCGAGCAGGCTTCAGGGATGGAACCTCCGGCGGCCGGGAAGGTCCCTCCGCCCACAGGCGCTACAGGTCAGTGAGAGAGACGTCTAGGCTGGCTGAGAGGGGAGCGGGGTGTCTCTGTGACTCGGGCCCCCTCGGGAGGCAGCAGCAGAGGCAGCAGCAGAGGCAGCGGAGGCCCGGCACTCCTGGAGCAGCAGGCAGAAGTTCAGGGCCATTACGGAAGGTCTTTACATAAACCCCCTGAGGGAACTGAGCCTGGGAGACAGCCCTGCCCCCACCCGCTCCATTACTGAAGGTCTCTGCATAAAGCCCCTGAGGGAACTCAGCCTGGGAAGTGGCCCTGCCCCCACCCAAGCACCAGAACTTAAGCTCACATTGAATAGCAGCCGCGCCTGCCACGGAAAGCCCATTTGAATCTCAGACCCCAAGCACTAGCTGGGCGGATCTAGGCAGGGGTGGACAGGAATCTCAGAAATCATGTAACTGGCTGGGAAAATGCCCAGAAAAGGGAAGAAAAATAAGACTATAAAAAGCTACTTTGATGGGGTACAGATGTTCCCGCCTTTCAATTCTGATGATGAGGAACAATTCTTACCATCAGGGAAAGATGTGGAGGTCGAGGCCTCTGTATCCCAGACATCTGAGGTGGATGTCCGGTGGGCTCAGGCCATGGAAGAGCTCAAAAAGGATTTTGAAAATCAAGTTAGACAGGTGGAGGAAAAACTGGGAAGAGAAATGAGAGAGATGCAAGAAAAGCATGAAAAACGGGTCAATACCTTGCTAAAGGAGACCCAAAAAAATGCTGAAGAAAATAACACCTTGAAAAATAGGCTCACTCAATTGGCAAAAGAGGTTCAAAAAGCCAATGAGGAGAAGAATGCTTTCAGAAGCAGAATTAGCCAAATGGAAAAAGAGGTTCAAAAGCTCACTGAAGAGAATAGTTCTTGCAAAATTAGAATGGAACAGATGGAGTCTAATGACTTTCTGAGAAACCAAGAAATCACTAAACAAAATGAAAAGAATGAAAAAATGGAAGAGAATGTGAAATATCTCACTGGGAAAACAACTGACCTGGAAAATAGATCCAGGAGAGACAATTTAAAAATTATGAGACTACCTGAAAGTCATGATCAAAAAAAGAGCCTAGACATCATCTTCCATGAAATTATCAAGGAAAACGGCCCTGTTATTCTAGAACCAGAGGGCAAAATAAGTATTGCAGGAATCCATTGATCACCACCTGAAAGAGATCCAAAAAGAGAAACTCCTAGGAACATTGTGGACAAATTCCAGAATTCCCAGGTCAAGGAGAAAATATTGCAAGCAGCTAGAAAGAAACAATTCCAATATTGTGGAAATAAAATTAGAATAACACAAGATCTAGCAGCTTCTACATTAAGGGATCGAAGGGTGTGGAACAGGATATTCCAGAAGTTAAAGGAACTAGGACTCAAACCAAGAATCACCTACCCAGCAAAACTGAGTATAATACTTCAGGGGAAAATATGGTCTTTCAATGAAACAGAGGACTTTCAAGCATTCTTGATGAAAAGAACATTTGACTTTCAAACACAAGAATGAGAAGAAGCATGAAAAAGTAAACAGCAAAGAGAAGTCATAAGGGACTTACCAAAAGTGAACTGTTTACATTTCTACATGGAAAGACAATATTTGTAACTCTTAAAACTTTTCAGTATCTGGGTAGTTGGTGGGACCACACACACACACACACACACGCACACACACACACACATACACGTACACGTGTGCACACACACATACACATATGCATGCACATACAGAGACAGAGAGCACAGAGTGAATTGAATAGGATGGGACCATATCTTAAAAGAAATTAAGGTAAGTGATGAGAGAGAAATGTAGTGGAAGGAGAGAGGGTAAAATGGAATGGGGTTAATTATATCTCATTCAAGAGGCAAGCAGGAGACTTTTTAGTGGAGGGAAAAAGAGGAGAGCTGAGAAAAAAACCAAGAAGTTTGCCCTCATCACATTTGACTAAAGGAAGGAATAAAATGCACACTCATTTTGGTATGAAAACCTATCTTACAATACAGAAAAGTGGGGGAGAAGGAGATAAGCAAGGTGAGGGGGATGATGGAAGGGAGGGCAGTGGGAGGAGGGAGCAATTGAAGTCAACACTCTTGGGGAGGGACAGGATCAAAAGACAGAATAGAAACAATGGGGGCAGGATCGGATGGAGGGAAATACAGTTAGTCTTACACAACACGACTATTATGGAAGTCATTTGCAAAACTACACAGATAGGGCCTATACTGAATTGCCTGCCTTTCCAAAGGGAATGGGTGGGGAGGGAGGGATGGAGAGAATTTGGAACTCAAGTTTTAGGAACAACTGTTTAGTATTGTTGTTGCTACTAGGAAAGAAGACATACAGTTAATGAGGAATAGAAAGTCATCTGGCCCTACAGGAGAAAAGAGAAGATGGGGACAAGAGAAGCGAGGGATGACAGAAGAGAGGACAGATTGGTGATAGGGGAAATTAGAATGGTCAGTGTATTGGGGTGGAGGGAGGGGATAAATGGGGAGAAAATTTGGAACCCAAAATTTTGTGAAAATGAATGTAAAAAGTTAAATAAATAAATTAATATTAAAAAAGTTAAAAAAAAAAGATGAGCTGGAGAAGGAAATGGCAATCTACCCTAGTATCTTTGCACATAAAACCCCAAATGGTGTCACAGAGTTAGACATGACTGAAATGGCTGAACAACAACAAGAACTGAAAGGTCAAGCCAATATATTAAAGATAAAAAAATAACCAGCAATTTTTATAATGTGTTAAGGTTTGTGAAGCTATATATTACGTATGTGTATATGTATACATATACATGACCTCATCCAAATGAAGTTTTGCTTAAAGAAAGGTAATACAATTTACATTTATTTATTTATTCTGTGCTATACCAAATCAAGCTACCAAAATAGTGTTTTATAGAGCTAGAACAAATAATAAAATTCATCTGGAGGAACAAAAGGTCAAGACATTCTAAAGGAAATAATTTTTAAAAGTGAGAAGGGGGCTATACAAATCAAATCTGAAGCTATATTACAAAGCAATAACCATCAAAACAATTTAGCATTGTCCTAAAAATTGAGCAATCAGTGGGGTAGATTAGATCCTAAACACACAGAAGCCAATGAACCTAATTGTGTAGTGTTTGATTAAACTCAAAGATCTTATGTACAGGAGTGAGGACTTACTATTCAACAAAAACTCCTGGAAAACTGAGGAGTCTGGCAGAAATTAGTTTTAGAACACTACCTCACACCATATACCCAAATAAACTGCAAAAGACTGTATGACTGAGATATAAGAAATCACATCATAAACAAATAAGAGGAGGAAGGAAGAAATTATTTTTCGGATCTGTGGTTATGAAGAGTTCATGACCAAACTAGGGACAGAGAGAATGACAGAAGATAAAATGAATAATTTTCATTACACAAAAAGTTAAGTTTGTGTACAAACAAAGCAAATGCAGGGAAATCAGCTAGCTCTAACAGCTTGAAGGAGTTGATGGTTAAATTTTCGGTGTGAGCAATAGCTATGAATAATGGCTTGGTTCATTGTTCTATTGAATGTCTCTAGATTTAGGAAGGTGATAATAATGTAGGTTAAACTTAAAATGTGCAAATCCTTTTTTTCCTCGGGGAACCTGGTTGTTAAACATTTACCAGCCCACCTGTCTCACATGAGATTAGCAGGAGTGTAGTAGGTGACTCAGTGAATTAAGCTGTCACCAGACCTCCATTCTGGTGATTTTAAGCTAATAAAAATAATAAAGATAACTGACATTTATATAGTACTTGAAGGTTGCAAAATGTGATATATCCTTTATCTCATGTAAGCCTCACAATGCCCTTGGGCAAAGTTGCCCAGGAAAAAAAAAGAAAGTGATAAGTATAAATGAAGGAGTTTCAGGAAAAGCAGAACATTAAGCAATTTGGAACTATGCCTTTTTGACCCAGAAATACTAATAATGAACCAGCTTGTGTGTGTTCGTCCTTTGTTGCCGAAGAAGACCATGCCATCAGAGAAGTAATGACATGATTTGCACTTGACTTTGTTTTGAGTGAGGGAGGGCTGTACAGGTCACCAGCCTCACTTCCCCTCCAGAGCCATCTGAATCCAGTGACCAGATATTCATCAGGATTACTGGAGATGACCCAGGATGAGGCAATTGGGGTTAAGTGACTTGCCCAAGGTCACACAGTTAGTGAGTGGCAAGTGTCGGAGGTAAGATTTGAACTTAGGTCCTCCTGACCCCTGTACTGGTGCTCTATTCACTGCACCACCTAGCAGCCAGCTTGTAAGTGTTTGGAGGCAGGATTCAAATTCAGGCCCTCCTGATTCAAAGTCCAGTATGCTACCCAACATGCCATCTGCTATTTGTAATTCTGCTGCTTGTGTATAGTGTTGAAATATTTATACAGGAACTCACTTTTTTATATACTCACATGCTTCTACATATCAGCTCTCCACTATTTCACTAATGATAGGGCAAATGTAACACAGATAACCCAAGACTCATTTCTATTGGGCTATGAAATGTTTTGGTAGCACATTCGTCTTCCTAATTATATTTTCCTAATAATCCTAATATAAAAATTAGATTTATGAAGGGACTTCAGAGGCCACCTAATTCTACCCCTCTCATTTTAAGAGGAGAAATTCGGGCCCAGAAAATTAAATTACTTGCTCACTCAAGTCATTAAGATCAAAGGTAGGATGTGAACCCAGGTTTTCTGAGCTAGGATTCTTACTTCTCTACATGCCCACAGTATACATCTTATAAGTATTAAGCTGCAACAAAATTTTCATGATCTTGATGTGTAAAGGCTGTGGATCAGGAGCAATCTCAAACTTGGCCATGAAGGATCCACAAAGCCGGTAATCAATAGTTGACTCTACTATAGTCATGAGCTTTTCCTGAAGTAATTGGAACAACCAAAAACCTGGAAGTTTTCCTTGAAATACAAGCTCCTGGGAGATTGAGAACTGTAAGGAACCTTAGAGATATATAGCCCAGTCCTCTTACCTTAAAGGTAAATAAACTGAGGCCTGGAGAAGTTAGGTAGCTTGCAAAAGTTCATACAAGTAATATAAAGTACAGCATCATCCTACAAACCCAGGTCTGGTCCTCTGATTTCAAATCAGCACGGTGCTTTTCCAAAGACACTATGCCCTCCAGCTTCAGCAACTCCATAAACACAGAATCTGGTTTAAAAACAGGACACATGGAACTCTATATTCATTCATGTTTTCATAAAAATTACTCTTATCCCTAAACAGTTCTACTTAAAATAACCAACTGTACATATGTTATCCTGTTAGAAAGTACTAATTTTTCAAGCAGACACCAAAACTGGTATCTATGTGAGGAGTAAAATAGCTATTCTAGAAACATGTGTTAACTCCCTATTCTAAAAACTGACAGGTTCCTATATGACAAAATTAACCCTTTTTTATATCCTAGGCCACCTCAGGGACAAAAATTTTGCTACTAATTTTCTCATTTGGTGCCATGAAAAACTGAAATCTGTGTTCTCAAAATTTAAGAATAGCACGCATTACTTGGTTTAATTTTTTATTTAAAAAGAGTTTATCTATATTTTTATTTATGTCATCATTTTCTTACAAACAGGCATTCCCAGAAAGTAATTTTTGCTAATTATGTCAAAATTAGAAAATGTTGAACAATATGCTTTACCCTGTGTTTAAAAGGAGACTCTATTAATAACTCAAATACTTTAAACATACATATCTGCAATGTTAAAAAATACACAAATTAAAAAAACTCATTAGCTCTCAACCAGACACTTCTAATGGTAGAAATCAGGCACATCTTGGGTAGAAGGAAATATTAAATCCAAGGTAGAAGTGAATACTTATAGAATCAAATAATTAATAATGAACGTATAACTCAGAGAATGAGGAAAAGGATTCATAGGTACAAAATTATTCATATCAGCTCTTTTTGTAGTGACAAGAAATTGAGACCCTACAAAGTAAATGTAGGATGCGCAGATTTGGAATATCCACCCCAAATGTTCACACGGACTATCTGTGGCCAATCTGTGGTAGAGCATTCCAAGCTGGTATTGGTCTGATCAGCCACAGTCACGCTGACGCTTGAGTTTATTATAGTGATGTCATTTTGGTCCTCTTTGAGAATGGACAATAATCAACCAGGGGCAGACACTAAAGAAAGAGAACATTAATTGAAGAATAGTTGGATACATTATAGTATTTGAATATAATCGACTACTATTAGGTCATTAAAAATGATAAATAAGAATGATTTCAGAGAATACCTGGGAAGAGATTTATAAAGTGAGAAAAACAAGGAAAACAATTCATATAAAAGCATTAAAAAAAACAACTTTGAAAGACTGAAGAATCCTGATCAATGCGATGACCAACTACGATTCCAAAGAACTATTCATAAAGAATGCTGGAATCCTAGAAGAGATGTTGGATTCAAGATATAAAATTCAACAATAATTTTTGGACATAGTGGGAGAATATATTTCCTTAATTATGCATACTCGATACTTATTTTTGTTCCCTTTTTTCATTGAGGAAGGGAATGTGGGATGGAGAGAAAATAAATTCTTATTAATTTCAAAATTTTAAAAATAATCTGTTTGTATAAAAGACTAATATGCTTCCCTTGAAATTAATTTAGTATAATTTGAATAAGATCACTTTTGCATATTAAATAAATAATGAGGTAATTTTAAAAATTATAATTTTGATAATAAGTAATTTTGAAAAAGGAGTGTATGTGCAAAACTACTATGAATGGCCATGTATTTTATAAGTCAGTAGCCAATAAACATTTATGAAGTACTTACTATGTGCGGGGCACAATGCTAAGCACTAGTGATACAAAGAAAGGCAAAAGATAATCTCACCCTCAAGGATCTTACAGTCTAATGATGGAAGATAAAGAGTCATCTAATGGCTATATGAACCTGTGAAGGCCATCCAAAGATACTTCCATTCTGGATCTCAGCAACCCATGTGTGTCATAAAACATTCCCAATGAGAAAAAATTTTAGATAATAAAAATAGCCAACACTTATGTAGCTCTTTAAGGTTTGTAAAATGCCTTACAAATATTATGTCATTTGATCATTACAACAACCATGGGAGGTAGATACTATTATTTATCCCCATTTTACAGGTGAAGAAACAGAGACACCTAGAGTTGAAGTGACTTGCAGTGTTAGTTAAGTGTATGAAGCTGGATTTGGACTCAAGTCTTCCTGACTCTAGGTCCAGTGCTCTATCAACTATGCCATTTAGCTAAGATTAAATAAACTATAGATTTCATTTTAAAAGTTTGTTGTATTTATTAACAGTTAAAAAAAAACCCTTTTCTTTAATTAAAAAAATCAAGGAATTTATGAGGCTTTGCTGCAGAGGGGGGTGGGCAAAGGACTCTCAGGCTTAGGATCAGGAAGATCAATTCCTATCATTCCTAACTTAGCACAGCCTGCTTTGAGCAAAGACAAGGGAAAGAGAGCAGCCCAGAGAGGCAGTGCCTGCAAGCACCCCAAACGTTTCTGGTGCTCTTCCCAATTCTAATATATTTTTTCATGCATTCCAAAGAATCATCTTGCATACCCCAGGGGTGGGTACACACCATTTTAGGGTTCACAGTTACAGAGGAAAGAATTTGGACTTGGAGGGAGAAGATCTGGATTTACATTATGGATCTAACCTAAGCCCAACCAGCTATATGACCTTCATGAAACACTTGCCTTCTTGGAACCTTCGTTTCTTCCTCTGTAAAAAGAGAGTTGAATGATATAGCTTCTAAAGTCTCTCTAAATTCCTGTGATTCTCAGATACATAAGTTATGGTAGTCTTTTACTGTTGGCAGTGGAATGGCAGAAATCAACTAATGGCAGTATATCCTAGAGAGAGAGAAATACACTGGGCCTGAATGGGAACTTTCACTTTGCTTGCTTTACAATTCTTATTTTCAAATAAAGATATTTTATTCTCTCCTCAAATAAACCCAGACCACACTGGCTGATGAAATTTCATTCTTCTTACAACTGACAACCAACAGTTCAATTTTCTATAGATACCAATTACTTTCAGGTTCTGAGGTGAGGTGTTAACTATGTCAGTATGATTTGATTCTGATAGGATTTGTTGTGTCAGAGAATTTTTTACCAGGTAGCAGTAACATACATTTGAAAAATCCCTGTCTGATGTGAGCCTCAGGTTACAATTTTGTTTGAGCAGCTCAGTGAACCAAGATGCTTCCTTCTATGATTAGAAATTTTAAGTTATTACATTTGTTATTTATTGATTTTTCATTCAGTATATGGTTGTACTTCATAGCTACAAAACCTTTAAGTTCTAATTAATTATAATTTTGTGACTGCTTTGTAACTCATGACTGCAGTACTGGAATTTAACAAATTTAACTATATACAGATATGGTTATACATTTGGAGTCATGACCTGTGATTTCATTAGTATAGGGAACTCCCGGGGTGGTAATTTCTTTGCCCAAAGATCAACAGCTCATATGCAACTTGGTGCCTGGAGCATCGAGAGGTTAAATGATTTGCCCACAGTCACATACCCTGTGGGGCTGCTAGGTGATGACAATGTACATAGGACACCAGGCCTGGAGTCATTAAGACTCATATTCCTGAGTTCAAATCTGAAATCAGATACGAGATGCGTGACCCCAGGCAAGTCATTTAACCCTGTTTGCCTCACTTCCCTCACCTGTAAAATGAGCTTGAGAAGGAAATGGTAAACCACTCCAGTGTCTCGGCCAAGAAAACCCCAAAAGGGGTCATGAAGAGTCCGACATGACTCAAAAGTGACTGAACAGCAACATGGAACTTGTCTATGTCGGAGGCAGGACTTGAGTTCAAGACTTCTTCATTATAAGGCTAACCTATTGATCCAACATACTGATGAAATCCCACCGATGAAAAAAATAGAGACAAAGATAACTATATGGTCTTTGCTTCTAAACAATACCCTCATGATTTCAATGACTCATATCCTATGGCAATATTTGCCCATGCAGTGATGTAGAAGGAATATTGTTTTGGAGTTAGGAAATGTGCGTTTAAATCCTGTGTTTAACACTTCTGAAGTGACCATGGGCAAGTCCTTCACCTCTCTTCATCATCCACAAAATAAGTTACACTATCCACCTTACAGGATTGCTGGCAGGTAGCTGTTTTGTAAAATTCAAAGTATTGCACTAATGTCAGTTATTGTTATTTAATATTAATTTTTAGGTACTAGCATAGGTAATATTACCATTGACTAATGTTATGTAATTTCAATGTTGTGATCCTTGTGAATTATTCTTTTGGATAAAAAAATCTACCTATAGGTATAGATATATAGAAAAAAGTATATACATATGTACACACACACATATATATTTCACTTTTTGTTAGGATGTGGTTTCCTAAATTCTTTTCAAATGAAAAATGGTGGCTCCATACCAGAGAGCCATGTGTGCCATATTACCTCCTAGAAAACCAGATTTTATGCTACAAGTTAACTATCTGCACATTAGCTTTTATGCCTCACAATCACAGAACTACAGATGTCTCCTCTAGCCTATAAAAGGCATTTAATGGAGAACTGTTAATGTCTAGTCAGTAATTTGAAAAAATGGGAAAGTAGCCAAATGTCTAAAAATTAATCTTTCTGACACTTAAAAATTAGGCTTATGTGTAGGTAGCTATGGAAAAAGTCTCAGAATAGTTTATTTTGTCCTTAAGGTGGCAGTATTTGAGCATGAAGTAACCATTTTATTTCTTGAACAAGTTCAAAATCCTTTATACAGAAAGATAGGATTAGTAATTTTTCCTCTATCTCCTGTTCTCATATCTCAACACAATAGATATATACATGCAAATGTTTCTTTTAGTTTAAAGTTTTAAAAAATTATGTGTATAATTTGAATATTATATATTGTAATATGTGTACATATTTTTGACAGGTGGTGAGAGAGGGGCAGTGCTCTATATAGTGTTAAGTGAGGGTAAGATAGGTAAAGGGTATGAGTAAGGTATGTATTAAACTGTTTTATTTCCAATCTTAGCTGTATTGGGTGTGTGGTAATATACCAAATCTGCAAAAATGATACATATTTTTTAATATGGCCAGTGTAGGAATTTGTTTTGACTACGCATATTATTAACATAGATTTGTTTGGTTTGTCAGCAGGGACAGAGGGAGGGGGGGGGAGAGAGGAAAAATGGTTATTAATTGAAAAAATAGCTTAAAGAAGAACTTATGCAGGACTTAAAGTTGTAAATGTATGGGTATATGCTGAAAATGGTAAAAATCTAGAGTTACAGTGAGTTTTTAATCCATTTATCAAACATTTAAAAAGTAACACTTGATTAATTTGCAAGAGCAATTGATAGTCCAAGAAAAAAATTCAACAAAAACCTTTGCATAATTGGGAGGTGAGATTGAAAAATGAATATCATGGTTTATTAAATGTAACTAATAAATCAAAAAGTACCTATTAAATCCCTACTGTGTGTGCTAGGCACATTGCAAAGAATGAAACAATCCTTACTTGTTACATTCTCTGAGAGTGAAGGGAAGAGAATTGAATGTGGAATATATATGACATAAAAATAGCCAATAATTAGAGATGTAAGCAAAGTAGTTCAATACAAGGTACTTTGGGAGAGAAGACACTAGGAGTTAGAGTTGGGTAGAGAGAAGGAACAGGAAAGTAAGTTTTCATGTTTAAGTTGCTTCTTAAAGGGAGGACACCATGAAGGAGAAATAAAAGAGTGAATTCCAAGCCTTAGGGCAAGTCAGCAGAGACCGGAGATACGGTGCGATGTGTGAGAAACAGAGGAGAGAAAAGGCCAGTTTGGCTCAATCACTGAATGTGTGACAGGGAGTTCTGTACAAGGAGGCCAGAAAGATAGGTCAGGGACAGGTTGTGAGGGACTTTAAAAAAGCTAAAGGAAGTTTAGGTTTTGTTCTGGAGGCAAGAGGAAGGTACTGGTTGCCAATGATGTACTTCTTCCGTTTGGATCAAAGTAGCTTTGTGAGATATCTTTTTCAGCTATGCCATTTCAGTCATTATTCAGTCTCATCTGACTCTCCATGACCCTATTTGAGGTTTCCTTAGAAAGATACTGGAGTGGTTTGCCATTTCTTTTCCCAGCTCATTGTGCAGATGAGGAAACTGAGGCAAACAAGGTTGAGTGATTTGCCCAGGGTTTTCACCTGTGCCAGCCACTAACACCAAATATTGAAATAAACTGAACTTAGAATTAGACTCATAAATTGATGTGTCCCAAAATGCTAAATGAAAAATTACAAAAATGATTAAGTATATTCAGTAACATTACTTTCACTAACATATCATAATAATTATAGTGAAAGCAAAATAGTATCATTTTAGCAAATAGATTGTTTTAAAAAATTTATTTCAGCTTTTTCTAGTTTTGTGTTTATGATATTCTTATCAGTATAGTACAATATACGGTTTCTTGTTTTTCAGTTTAAATGCCTTTTTAAAAAATTTTATTTTAGACTCAAACACCAGAATACAAATACAGAATAGAAAAAAGAACCAAAATCATATCATAAAGTTAAATATTGGAACTTAAATACAAAGCTAAAAAGAAAAAAGAAAAGCATGTTGTATGCATAGCAGAACATGAGGATTCAAACTATATAACAATAAATTTTCTTATCAAGACAGCTTGTATGAGAAATAATACTTGTGCTGAAAATGTTCATCTTTTCTTTGTTTCCGTGTGAGTTCTTTTGTTCTCTGCTCTGCACTTTTTTACTTTGTTCTTTTTTCCCCTTCCTTACCCCCCCTCCAGAAGACTACAATAAAGTTTAGATATGTTTCTCTATAGCTATAGATACATACATACATATATATACATATATGTATATATATATATATATATATATATATATATACTTTCCCAAACATACTCTACTCCCAATTTTTGTTTTTTGTGTTTGTGCATATCTCTTGTTTCCTATCCTTCCTGCTTCCTATACTTGACTTCTACCCACGACTTGCACTCCTATTACTTGCCCACCCCACTCCAATGATCCCTCCCCTGTCCTCCCATTCCCATAAATCTAAACACCCTTTTATACCCTCCTTTTACCTATTCCTTCCCCCTATAAAGATTCCTCCCTTGTCCTCTTTCCCCTCCTTATGTCCCTACCATTTTATTTCTTCTGAATTTAGAAGACTTTTATACTCTTCTAAATATGTATGTATTGTTCCCTCTTAAACCCATTCCTGATGAAAGCAGACTCCCGAAACTACCAGCCCTTCTCCCCCATCTAATTCCTCTGTCTTCCTCTTGCACCTCATTTGTACAAAATAGTTTCTCTTTTTAGTTGTTCCTAAATGGTTTTGCTTTTTAAATTCGTATCCTACTCAGGTTTTCTCCAATCTTACTTATGAGCTATCCATGTATTAATAAGAATCTTAGACATACATTTTATATATATATTAAAAAGTAAACAGTCTGCCCTTATGAATCCCTTATAATCAGTCTTTGGTATGTACCTTATATTTCTCTCGGTTCTTGCATGTCAAATCTTCTATTGAATTCAGGATTTTTTTAAACAAAGTAAGTCAAAGTCTGAGAGTATATCAAATGTTCATTTTTTTTCATTCTGGATAATACTTAATCTTGCAGGGTATATTTTTGGCCCAAGCTCTATTTCCTTTGTTCTTTGATATATTATGTTCCAAGATCTGTGGTTCTTTAATGTCTCTACTGCTAGGTCTTGAGTGAGTCTGATTGTGGCACCACCATATTTAAATTGTTTTAATCTTGATGCTTTTAATATTTTATCTTTGAGCTGGGGATTTTGGAATTTGTCTATGATATTCCGAGTGGTGATAAATGGACTTTTTCAATTTCTACTTTCCCCCCTTGTTCTAATGCTTCAGGACAATTTTTTTAAAAATTATTTCTTGTATTTATTGTATCAATTTTTTTTTTGATCATAACTTTCACTTAGTCTGATTTTTAAAATATTTTCTCTTGATCTATTCTCCAAATCTGTTGTTTTTCTTATGTTTTCCTTTTTCTTCTATTTTTTCATTATTCATATTTTGGTTAATTATTTTTTGATCTTTTATAATTTCATTGACTTCACTTTGTCCAATTCTAATTTTCAAGGTGTCATTTTCTTCCTTAATATTCTGGATTTCCTTTTCTAATTGGTTGACTTTCCTTTCATAACCTTCTTGTTTTTCTTGGATTATTCTCATGTGTTTCTTTAGTTTTTTCCTCCATCTCTGTCGTTTGGTTTTTAAATTCTTTTTTAAGATCTAAGAATTCTTTTTGGGCAAGTGACCATTTGACAGTACTCTTTGGGGGTTTCTTTACTTCATTGTCTTCTGAATGTGAACCCTGGTCATTTCTATTCCCATCATAACTTTCTATTGTTGGATCCTTTCTCCTTTGCCTGTGCATTTTTTTTTTGTGTGGCAGTAGCTTAATTTTTGTAATCACCTCTAGCCCTGGCATATGGGAAAGTGTGCCTCTTGCCCCAGATCTTCAGTTCTCCCCTCCTGCCTGGAATCAGAGTCAAATCTCCAGCCTCCTGTAAGAGCCCACAGTCAGGGGCTTTCTGCCCCACTGTTTTCTGCACTCACCAGGCGTGTGCTGGTTCCTTCTCACTACCTACTGCTTTTCTCTACACAGCTGGTTCTGGCGTTCCTTGTCAGCAGAGGTTTTCTCAGTCTTCATAGGCTCAATTGCCCAATTCCTTTCACTATCCCTGGGGTGAAAGTTCCTGTGGCTGGGTCCAAGGTAGCCCCTCAAACCATCTAACCCTAGAGCTTGCCTCTTATTAAAACAGACCCAAGTCTGGAGGTGTCTCTTCACAGGGACCAAACCCAGTCCTGGGATTTTTCTTCCTATCTTCTCAAATTGTCCCAAGAAACCCCTGTTCTTATTTATCTCCACCCACACTCTATTCATGCTAAGGTGCTATTTTAACTCTTTTGTGGGGGACAATATTGAGAGCATGGAATTTTCTGACCTATTCCTCTATCTTCCCAGAATCCTTCTCTATAGTTTCTAAGCAAGTAATGTAAATGTAATGGAGGCACATAATCAAAAAGTTACTGAAAGATCAAGAGTTTGAAGAGCACTGAACTGCTGTTATACCTACATAAAGAATGACTTGCCAGATCTTTTTTTTTTTATGAACTGAAATTATAAAAGTAGACAGAAACTGAGGCTTTCACATTTCAACATAGTCACCTTAGGATGCTATACCTTTACCCCAACAACATTACTATCACACCAGATATTTTTGGAGTTTTTTGGAAATGCTTTCAGAGCTAGCCACAGTTCTTACAAGTATCTTCTGTGTTAGTGAATCTCCATTCTCTGAAGGTAAATTTGGAAATAATCTAAATTTAAAACTTATTTTTGAAAATAACTCATAGTTATTAAGAACCACATCTAGTGAATAATGTGCATAATTGCATTTTGGGGGCTCTTAAATGAGGTGTGGCTTTAAATTAATGAGACAGGCAGTTATGTCTGACTCATAAATTGACTTGAGCAAGTAGTTATTAAAAATTTACACTAGGCAAATGGAACTCTCTATTACGTACTGGGGGAGATACAAAGGTTAATTAAGACACAATCCCTGCTCTCGAAGAGCTTACAATTTAGTAATGGGGTATGATACTTATAGAAATAGCTATAACACAAAATGGTACATGATAACTACATAAAAGATAAAAATAAAATCAGTGCAAGAACTGGTGGGGTGAGGAGTATTACCACATGAGAGTCAGGAATGGTTTCACAGAGTTTCATGGAGTTTAAGCAAAAGGATGGGTAGGATGTCAGTGAACCAAACTAAAACAGGACTGTGACTTGGGAAGGTGAACATTTCAAAAGGAGAGAAATAATAAGCAAAAGCCTATAGACAATGCACTATTCTTTCTAGCCTCTGGTAGGGAAAGGCAAAAAAAAAAATACAACTCAGTGGAATTCATATTACTAGGAGATAAGAATCAATGTAGAAACAAACCAGTACCAAGAATGACTGGTTTGGCCTTAGACCTAGACTTAGGTTTAGACTATTCAGAGTCTACCTCATGATCCCTAATAATCAAATCGATGAGTCCTGGCTGTAGAAGGGAGGTAAGACCTAGTGTCCAAAGTGGAAGCCAGATCAAAACTGGAAATCACTACAAAATCAAGAGGAGCCTGGTATTGGTCATGAGTCAGCCTTGGATAATTTGGCATATGGTGTAATAACAGTGTTGAACTAGGCAAAGTCATCTTAATTTTCTCCACGTAACTGGTCTCTGTGTTTTTATATCTGGCCATGTGCTCCACCCTCCCGTTTCTTCTGAAATCCTTTTAGGCTGTGATCAGTTGTCTATTGATGCCTTGTTTGTGTTTTGCCGATGACATAGTCAAATAGGATGGCATAGAGCATGAATGTTAGGTAGCAGGCAGTCAAGGTAATTTAGAGAATTAACACTTGTGAAACTGAGCATTGTGAGAGAAAGCTGGAAGCATGGTGCCCAATCATGGAGTTGCCAGACTGTCAATTGAATGCCAGCATAAAGAGTTTGAACTTTATTTGTTAGGCAACAGGGAGTCATTGAGGGATTACTAAAGGCAATTTCAGAAGTTTGAAACATGCTTTTTTTCCCTTCTCAAACTTTTTTGAAAATTTTATTGTTGCCTTTTGTTTTTATATCATATTTATTTCAGGATATACCTTTTACATTCTCTTATCTACTTAACAAGACTTCTCTTATAGCAAAGATTAAAAATCTGAAAGGCAGTGCAATATTATACACAGTCCTTAACTCCAATAAAAGGAGGGGGGCACCTCATTTCATCTCTTCCCCAGGGCTAAGTTTAATCACATATTTTTTTAAAACAATTACCGTATCATTGGAATAAATATATATTTTCCCAAGAGCAACAGTTCTGAAGGATAACAATCATTTGGATTTATAAGCTTAACAATTAATAGGCATTGTTGTACCCATGGGGCCATATTGTCTCACCCTCTTCCTCTCCTTTAAGGACCCCCTATTAACTTTGGATCATGTATATGTTGACCTGGTTTAGTTCTGTCCTTTGTTGGGGTGTGTTGAAGTTAGAAGGAGTTGATCATTTAGACAAAGGCTTTTTTTTTTTTTTTTTTTTTTTTTTTTTTTTTTTTGGCACTCTAGCTTGTTATAATCCTACACATGTGCTCAGGAGAAAAAATTACTGAAAGCTTAGGTCTGGCTGGGGACAGGTATTTATTTTCTACATACAAGAGAAACCACTTAACACAAAAGGCTCTCACAAGCACTCTCAACAAGACTTAAGCTATTGTTATACTCTCCCAGAAGGTTGAGACTTAAAGCCATCAAATCTAAAGCATTTGGCAACACTGCCAAATTTCAACTTAGCTCTGCAGTATCCAAGCAATTCTTTCCTGGTCCGTGTCTTCTGGCAAGCAAGGATAGGGCTTGGGCTTATCCTCTTGTTGGTGGTTTTCTTCTTGGGAAGGGAAAAGGGAAGGGAATAGGTGTTTGTATAGTGCCAACTTAACTGTTCTGAGCACTTTACAAATTATTCATTTGATCCTCACAACTCTGTGAAGTAGGTGTGTTATTCCTATTTATAGTTGAGGAAACTGGGTTAAGTGGCTTACCTTATTCACTGAATGGACATAGCCTCACTCAAAGTGAAAACCTGAAAAGACCTTAGCTTAAAAGGACCAAAGTCTCCCACTGCATCCTGGGCCACCTTCAGGTATCCTGATTGATATCTGGCCACTGGACCCAGGTGGCTCTAGAAGAGAGGTGAGGCTGGTGACTTTGCACAGCCCTGCTTCGCTCAATACAAAGTCAATTGAAAGACATGTCATCATCTCTCTGATGTCATGGTCCTCTTCGAGAATGAAAGACAAACCACAACACTAGTAAGTGATTTAATAAGTGACTAGATTTTAACACAGGTCTTCCTGACTGCATTGCACCCCCTGCCTCTATTCTTAAATGCAATCAGTCAATATTTCTTGAGTATAGTATGTGCCAGGAACTGTGGGAGGCAATAAGGATACAAGTACAAAGAATAAAACAATTTCTAATTACGATAATCAGCCAGTCAGTAAACATTTGTTGTTCACCTACTGAGTGCCAGGCACTGTACTAAGCTTGCATTCTAAATATTGAATATTGTTTGTAAAAATTTCCCCTTGACAACTACGATTGATAAGTAACTATGATATGATTATGATGGATGGAGCAAAATAACGAACAGGTTCAAATCTAGTTCTATAAGACTGCCATTGCTGTTTGGTTTTCTGTGATGAGACAAAGAAAAATGCAGAAGAGCTAGCCAGAGCTTAGAATCAGCTTTTCTAGTTGAAATTTCTAGCTCTAGTAACAAGAAGAAGCAGATGCCATGTTGCTGGGGTGGGGTGGGGGTGGGGTAAGATAGTAGCACATCTCCAGGGCTAGACTTGGATAGTTTGGACACAATCTGCAGTCAAGAAAAAAAGAGCAACTGAGGACACATCACTCCCTTTTAAGGATCCACTGAGGCAGCAGCTTTTTCAGCTTAGTGACCAATAAGGGATCTCTTCTTTGTCATTCCAAAGCACCCAAGTCCCTCAGCGCAGAATAGGTGCAAATGGTTAACCTGAGGAACACAGGGCAGCTTTATCATTTTATTCTAGTAATATGTTTGTTGTAATCCATAGGACATCTCTTGGTCCAAGTCTGCTTATCAGGAAAGTAGAGTAGCTCTAAAATTTAATGCTTTTCAATTGGATAATCAGGGGTATGACAGTAAATATTTAAAAACTTGTTCTCTGAAAAAAAAATATGACTGGACATACATTTAAGTTATAATCTCCATTATTTTTATACTTTCTCCATTACTTTAAGTCTATAGACAATCAACAGGACAATAAATCAAACCCCAGTTTGTAGCATTTGATGATTTCTAAGGCACAAATACTCACAATGAAAATTTGATAACGGGCTCTTGTGAGAACTTAAGCTGGCTTCCAACACATCCCTGAAAATTCACTTCCATGACTTACATTTTGTTTCACATATCCTTTCCTAATCCAGAAACCCTTCCCAGCTCTCAGCTCTACTCTTGGTCTATCACCTTTCATTTTTAGTTCTCCCTAGTGACTGTGAAAAGAACTGATTAGCTTTTCTAAGCACCTGATGTTCTCAAGCAGAGGCTGGGGGTGGGGATTGGGGGAGGAAATATGACCCACTAAATGTGCAAATTTTCCTTAGAGTGATGACAAACAGTTAGTATATTTATCACTACAGTGAGGTTAAGAAATAGTAAGGTTACCTGCTTCTATTCTGGGAGTAAAAGCTTCACAGTGGGATGTCAGGAGTTCTTTGAAAGTAGTAAAGTAGAATTGTAGACAAAAGCATTAAAGATTTCAAAATCAGAAAGAAGCAAGAAGCAAATATATTTTCTGGTATTTAGTATATAGATTAAGGGAATCTTGGAAATAAATGTTAGGTAGCCTGGAACAAACCAGTGAAGGATGCTGAAAGTGAAAATAAGGGATTTAATATTAATGCAGATAGCAGTGGAGTATTTAAGAGTATTCAAGCAGTAGATAAGAAAGATGACTGAAAAACATGAGATCTCTTTCTTCTCTCCTTTATTTCCAGTGATAAGAATTTTTTTATATAAATTTATTTATTTAACTTTTTACATTCATTTTCACAAAATTTTGGGTTCCAAATTTTCTCCCCATTTATCCCCTCCCTCCACCCCAATACACCAAGCATTCTAATTTCCCCTATCACCAATCTGCCCTCTCTTCTATCATCCCTCCCTTTTCTTGTCCCCATCTTCTCTTTTGTCCTGTAGGGCCAGATGATTTTCTATTCCCCATTAACTGTATTTCTTATTTCCTAGTAGCAAGAACAATACTCAACAGTTGTTCCTAAAACTTTGAGTTCCAAATTCTCCCCATCCCTCCCTCCCCACCCATTCGCTTTGGGAAGGCAGGCAATTCAATATAGGCCCTATCTGTGTAGTTTTGCAAATGACTTCGATAACAGTCGTGTTGTGTAAGACTGACTGTATCTCCCTCCATCCTAATCTGCCCCCCATTGTTTCTATTCTGTCTTTTGATCCTGTCCCTCCCCAAGTGTTGACTTCAAATTGCTCCCTCCTCCCATTGCCCTCCCTTCCCTCATCCCTCCCTCCCTGCTTATCTCCTTCTCCCTCACTTTCCTGTACTGTAAGATAGGTTTTCATACCAAAATGAGTGTGCATTTTATTCCTTCCTTTAGTCGAATGTGATGAGGATAAACTTCATGTTTTTTTCTCAGCTCTCCTCTTTTTCCCTCCACTAAAAAGTCTCCTGCTTGCCTCTTGAATGAGATATAATTTACCCCATTCTATTTCACCCTCTCTCCTCCCACTATATTTCTCTCTCACCGTTTACCTTAATTTCTTTTAAGATATGGTCCCATCCTATTCAATTCACTCTGTGCTCTCTGTCTCTGTATGTGTGTGCATGTGTGTATGTGTGTGCACACGTGTACATATGTGTGTGTGTGTGTGGTCCCACCAACTACCCAGATACTGAAAAGTTTTACGAGTTACAAATATTGTCTTTCCATGTAGAAATGTAAACAGTTCACCTTTGGTAAGTCCCTTATGACTTCTCTTTGCTGTTTACTTTTTCATGCTTCTTCTCATTCTTGTGTCTGAAAGTCAAATTTTCTTTTCAGCTCTGGTCTTTTCATCAAGAATGCTTGAAAGTCCTCTGTTTCAATGAAAGACCATATTTTCCCCTGAAGTATTATACTCAGTTTTGCTGGGTAGGTGATTCTTGGTTTCAGTCCTAGTTCCTTTGTCTTCTGGAATATCCTATTCCATGCCCTTCAGTCCCTTAATGTAGAAGCTGCTAGATCTTGTGTTATCCTGATTTTATTTCCACAATACTAGAATTGTTTCTTTCTAGCTGCTTGCAATATTTTCTCCTTGACCTGGGAATTCTGGAATTTGGCCACAGTTCTCCTAGGAGTTTCTCTTTTTGGATCTCTTTCAGGCGGTGATTAATGGATTCCTTCAATACTTATTTTACCCTCTGGTTCTAGAATCTCAGGGCAGTTTTCCTTGATAATTTCATGAAAGATGATGTCTAGGCTCTTTTTTTGATCATGGCTTTCAGGTAGTCCCATAATTTTTAAATTGTCTCTCCTGGATCTATTTTCCAGGTCAGGTGTTTTTCCCATGAGATATTTCACATTCTCTTCCATTTTTTTCATTCTTTTGGTTTTGTTTTATTATTTCTTGGTTTCTCAGAAAGTCATTAGACTCCATCTGTTCCATTCTAATTTTGAGAGAACTATTTTCTTCAGTGAGCTTTTGAGCCTCTTTTTCCATTTGGCTAATTCTGCTTTTGAAAGCATTCTTCTCCTCATTGGCTTTTTGAACCTCTTTTGCCAATTGAGTGAGCCTATTTTTCAAGGTGTTAATTTCCTCAGCATTTTTTTGGGTCTCCTTTACCAAGGTATTGACCCGTTTTTCATGCTTTTCTTGCATCTCTCTCATTTCTCTTCCCAGTTTTTCCTCCACCTGTCTAACTTGATTTTCAAAATCCTTTTTGAGCTCTTCCATGGCCTGAGCCCACCGGACATCCACCTGGGATGTCTGGGATACAGAGGCCCCGACCTCCACATCTTTCCTTGATGGCAAACATTGTACTTCCTCATCAGAAATGAAAGGAGGAAGGAACATCTCTTCCCCAAGAAAGTAGCTTTCTATGGTCTTATTTTTCTTCCCTTTTCTGGGCATTTTCCCAGGCAGTTACTTGACTTCTGAGATTCCCTGCCCAGATCTGCCCAGCTAGTACTTGGCATCTGAGATTCAAATGCTGCTTCCCAGCCTCGGGGCTTTCAGGGGTGGGCGGGGCTGCTATTCAATGTGAACTTAAGTTCTGGTGCTCAGGTTGGGGCAGGGCCACCTCCCAGGCTCAGTACCCTCAGGAGGTTTATGCAGAGATCTTTAGTAATGACCCTGAGCTCCTGCCTGCTGCTCCGGGAGTCCCAGGCTGCTGCTGCCTCTACCACTGCGCTGCCTCTGCCACTTCCTCCCAAGGGGGCCCGAGCCATGGAGACACCCTGCTCCCCTCTCGGCCAGCCCAGAAGTCTCTCTCACTGACCTGTAGTGCCTGTGGGCGGTGGGACCTTCACAGCTGCCGGAGGTTCTGTCCCTGAAGCCTGCTCAGATCTGCTCCTCTGGGGCCCCACGGCCAGGGCAGCGCAGGGGTGGGCTCCGCTGTCCGGAGCACGACAGATCCTGGGGACGGCTTTCCAGGGCTCTCTGGAATGGAAATCTCTTCCACTGTGTTTCTGTGTGGCTTGAACTGCTCCAGAATTTGTGGGGAGTTCTTTTTACAGAAAATTTATGGGCTGTGAATTCGGAGCTAGCATACGTGAGTCTTTCTACTCCCCTAAGAATTTTTTTAAAGATAAGTTTTTAGTCATGTCTTGCTTTTTTACATCACCATAGTTTCTCTCAATATCCCTTCCATTCCTCCTTCCAGAAAGCTGTCCCTCCTAATAAATAACATCAGCATGGGAGATAGTGAGCTTACCTAGAACAGATCTGGAATTCCAAGCCCTAGTTCATAGCTTATTATTGCAGAGTTTCTATCTCTGTCTCTCATCTATTCCTAGGCATTTTTTGTATGTTTCATGACTATGGTTCCTAGGGCAGAATTAACACAGAACTGGCCATTCAGTCTGTTCCATCAGACTACCAATCCAACTTATTGTTTGACCATGTAACTCAGGTTCCTGACTAAGAGTAACAGGACTTCACAGAAATACTTATGTCACACAGAACCACACATAAAGGTGGGAAAGCAGTCATGGTTGATGATCCTGCAAAGGAGATAAAGAGTAGCTAAATGGGGAACCAGGAGAGTATAGTGTAATGTAAACTCATGGCATAGAGAATACCCAAAAGAGGGTGCTTAATAGTGTCAAATTTAGCACTGAGGTCAAGAAAGGTAAGGTTATTAGATTAAGCAATTAAGAGATCATTGGAAATCTTGGAGAGAATAGTCTTAGCTGAGTATTGGAATTGGAAGTCAGATCCCAAGTATTTGAGAAGTAGGAGGTAAAAAATTAAAGGAAATGTGTATAAGTTGGAATTTTGTAGAAGTTTGGCTGCAAAGAAGAGGAAAGTTATGGGGCAATAGCTTGAGGGTATCTTAGGGTCGAGTTAAGGTTTTTTTTAAAGAATGATGGACATGGGTGTGTTTATGGGCAATAGGGAAGGAACCTATGAATTTTTTCAAAAAGGAAAATTGTGGGGAAAGGGAATGATAAGAGGTGACATGATCAGAGGCAGAAATAGAAGATTAGGCTTTGACAAAGAAGAAGGTCATCTCTTCCAAAGAGACTGGAACAAAGGAGAAACAAATGGATAATATTATGGAGATTTTGTTGTACAGAGCTGAGAAGAGAAAGCTCACAAAGGATGACCTGAATTTCTTGGTACAGTATGAAATGAAACCCTCTGTTAAGGAAGGGGGAAGGGTGATACAGGTGACTTGAGGAAAGAAGATATTTGAAACAGATGCTGTGAAGAATATGGTAGGATATCAATCAAGAAGAAGTAGAAGGACTACCGTCCAGTGGTGAAGGGCAAATTGAGATATGGATGATAGGATAAAGAGGAAATGATAGATATAAGGTCTACAGAAGAGAAAGATGACAAAGCACATACAGGGAGTAAAAGTGGAGTCGAGTGAATCTTAGGATTCCTTATTTGTGGCATGTCACCAGTAGAATTTTGACACTCATCCACAAAATGTTATCTCCTATATACAAAGCACATTGCTTTTGCTTTGAGGGATGTAGCAAATATAAGACATAACCCCCAATTTCCAGGTATCATGAGAAAAATAACTACCACACAAGACAATGTCTGATAAATAAGATGAGTGATACAAAAGATAAATTCAACAGGCATCCAGAGGAGGGAGAGCTCAGTTTTGGCTGGTGCAGTTGTTCAGAAAAGGCTACACAAAGAGGATGGAATTCAAATAGGTTCTTAAGGTACGAATTTAATATCCACAGGGACTTGATAGAATTTGAAGGAAAGGCCAGTAATTTTATCTTCATCGTGTCAGATGTGAAATAACAATGAGATACCAATTTGGAAACCTAGTTCAAGATGGAGAACAAATAGAAGATAAAAAATAACACTGACATAAAGATAGAACTGATCTCACCTGTGTATAGATAGACTCTGAACATTGGATGTTGCAGATGAAATATATGCACATCAGTGCTCTAGCCCTTCTGAGCAAAGAAAGAAATTAAGAAAACATGAAAATTTAAAGTATTGGTCCGAACTCCCATGCATCTCCCTACGTCTGTCTCCCAGCATCATACCACCCCAAAAGGTAACTGGCACATGTATAGTGACCTTTGGAATAGCCCTAATTTCTTATGCTTTTCCATGCTTTGAGAGGACTGGCATTTGCAGAGAATGTGCCCATCTTGATTTCATTTCCTGAGAGATGCTGGTTTTACTTACTTTCAGATTACTGCCTTATTCAATTCCTGCTGTAAAGAGTTCCCCCTTGAGGATGCAAGGCATTACTTGTACCTAATGCCAGCCCCAATATCCATTATAACATTTGGTTAATTGCTTATTGACATGTGTTCCATTATATGAGTAAATTGACTGTTTGAAGTCAGCATTTCCTTGTTACTTAAACATGGAGAACAATAAACTAAAAATAAAACATTGAGTTAATACTTAAGCTGTTTGGAAGCATTTTCAGTTGTGTTCCATCATATCTGCTTCACCAATCTCCTGCTCCTTCTTTCACTAACATGATGCTGTGCTTCATACAAGATCTCTGATGTCACCATTGAGCTATACGTCTTAGGAACATACAGAGACCATCCCTTGTGGTTTTGAAATTTTCCTAGATTTATTTTGGATCTGTGCTTGGGATTAATCGATGGAGAGAGGAGATATTGACTTGGTAGCTCAAGAGATGTTCCATAAACCACTACTCTATTCGGACTTACATCCTGGAACATTGATAGAGATTGGAATGGGACCTGGACCTGGGATTTTATTGATATAGGGAACTCCTGGATGAGGAAGTTGCATCTATGTGAGTTGTCACATTCCATCTTACAGTCCAAGAAAGCTACCTAGAGCAGTAAGTGGTTAAGTGACTTGAACAGGATCATATATCAATATATTTCAGAAGTGAAAACTAAATGAAGTTCTTTCTGGCTCTAAGACCTATCAGCTATACCACAAAACCTTTAGAGCATATGATATGATTTAAAATACTTAAAGAAATTAATATTCGGTTGCTTCTACTCTATATCAATTGGCCAAAGGACAGTCAAATGGGAAGCAAAAAAGACTGCTTACCTCTCTTTTAGTTCTATTATGAGCTTACAACAAGGTTCACTAGGACTGTTCCTCTCATAAACGCCCTATAGTCAGCCAACCAGATGTGCTAGGGGTCTTCCTCCACCACTCTTGGCTTTGTGTGGCTACCAAAGGAGCACCATTTGTTTTCCCTTGTTCTCACTACTTCTTTTCTGGACATTTATCTCTCTAATAATAATCTTTATGCAGCATCTCCTGCATGAATTTTCATTTTGGTAATAGGTTGTAGCATGATCGTAACAACAATGCACTTTCCCATTTCCATCTGGGTGATGCTGTTTATCTTTATCTCTGCTGAGACCATGACTTGCAGTCATACGGCATCCATAACAGCTCCAACCAATATTAATGTTAAAATAGGCCTTTGTCTCTGGGAGACACATGGGATCATTAAAAGCACTGTGCATTTTTTCCAAAGGAGATCTAGCCTGCATTCCTCCTCCTATTCAATTCTGAAACTCTACAATATCTGTCCTTTATCTGTACTGATGGGTTGTCTTTGAATTGTCCTTAGGCAATATAGTACAATGTAAAAAGTACTGAAACTGGGTTCAATGTCTGCCTTTGATTTTACCTATGTGACTTTGGGCAAGTGATTTAACTTTCTTGGCTCTCAGTTTTCTTACCTGTAAAATGGTGGAGTTGGTTGATATGACCTCTGATGCACCTTAGGGCTCCAGATTTATGATCCTATTACTTGATGTATTCTAATTTAGTTTAAACAAAAACTATTTTTATAGTCTTCCATAAGGGAGTATTTGTTTACAAATGTAAGAATTTGAATATTTGCTTGTTCTTAAGAGTAGAGGCCAAATGAAGCAAGAACCTATTCCATTTTTGCCTCCTTTTTTCCTCTTTCTACCCAGACCCCTTGATAATCCACTAGCTATGAGCCACCCACAAATGTTAGACTCTAATGCTAGAGAAAAGTATTCTTTATAAACCTCATCAGCAAAATCATAATATATATGAAAATATATATATATATATGAAATATATATATTTCATATATAATATATATGAAAATATAAATGTAAATGTTTTCAAAGCCTATCAAATTTTAAGAATTCCTCGCTTTGCTCTGATGTTTTGATAAGTCCTTGATGTTATTGGCATTGGAAACTCATAATGACTCCCTTTATTAATACAAATTACAAACCCTTGCTGCATTCTCATCCTATGTGAGTCTTGTCCATGTTTATCTATAAATTTTCCATAGAGGGTCTTAAAATGGTAGATTTTAAAATTCCTTTTATGTATTGGCTACTTCAGCAAACCCCTTGGATTGTTTTTCTGCTATGTTTTACTTTCACACCAAGACTGGTTTACCTCCTTTCCTAGTTATACCTGTCCTTGATTATGTCTTTCATGCCACTTTTGGGACATAAATCACCATTCATATTATACTGTCATTTTTCCAGTGCTCTTTGTCTTTTTTTGTTATTTTTATTATTTTAAGAACTTAGTATCCACCTGTGGAATTATTTTGGTAGTGTTCATATTAACCAAAAAATATTCTTGGAGCCAGGAAGGACTGCACTTAAGTCATATCTCTTTCTATAACTCTGCCTCACTTAAATCCAGTTCACCTGCAAGTCAAGACATCACCTCATGATGTCATTGGTCCTCTTCAAAAATGAAGGATGAACAACCTCTGCATATAGATGCCATGTTATTATTCATCATAAAGAAACTATTGTGGTTTTCCAAATACAATCCAGCTCAATTTCTTACACAATTCTAGATCTCATTCATTGTCCATCTTTAACCATTGCCCAAAATACACTCTGATCTGATCAGTTGCATGTTCCATGGAGTAACCAGGTAAAGGAATTCTTCATCAACTCTACTTTTTCAGGATGGCTAGTTCAACCAATTTCTTTCAAATTACTGTATATTTCACTAAGGAAGTTCCGTACTGTTCTGGGACTTGATGCAATTAGTATTACATCATCTATAAATACAGATGAACACCTTGGTGAATGCTTCACATTGCTTCAACATTCAGAAGGTTATTGAACACAATTGCCTCTGTAGTTATGTCTATAATGTGGTTTTGTATGATTCTGATGTATGAAACACTTTTCTGAGAAAAGCCTTTGGACCTTCATTTTTCTTTCCTAAAATCAATAGACAGTAAACACAGCTCAGTTTTCAATTTTCTGTACTCTCTGTCAGTGCATCTAAAATTTTGGTCTAGTATAGAAAATTATTTGATAACATTCTTATGTTTACATCAATGTTGTCCTTATGACATAAATAGCCCATTCTCCTAAATATTTTACAGAGATGAGCAAAGAAATATTTCCTATATGAATAATGGTTTGCTGATTCAGATTTAATAGAGCATAAAGATTATTCAATGATGCCTTCATGAATCTTAACCTTCACAATAAATTTATTATTTTTTTTATCAATTTTGATATAAATATATTTGATTGCAATGAAAACTGCCATTTGCTTACACAGAGAGATGTGTAGCATGACTGGCAATACCAGTTTAGAGTGGAAGCTCACTTACAATGGACTACTAAGGAAGACACAGGAAGGTGGTGACACATACTAATGACTCAGAATGATAATATTGTAGTAATAACATCTAATAATAACTTTTTTCTAATGATGTTTAAAAAAATACCCAATGCTACTTTTTCATTCTTTTGGAACTTTTCTTTCTTTGAAAAAAAGCACTTTAATTCTCAAATACTTTAAAAATTACATTCTTTCTAGCAAGCATTTTAAAATAAATACTTCATTAGCTATCACTATTTTTTCTAATTTCATTTTGAGAGTCATTTCCACTTTTTGAATAAAAAAAATCATTAATATATATGAATAAGAAAGCATTTGTTAAATTCTTACTGTGTACCAAGTGTTTCATCATGACATGTAGGATATTGCCTGTACAGTACCCAGAGTATAGTAAATGCTTAATAAATGTTTGTTGGCTGACTGACACATACCATAGTGCTAAGAGTTGAAACATGCTAGCATTCTATTTTGCATGTTTATTCTACCTTTTCCCTCTTTCTGTTTTAGTTACAGATAATTTTAGGATAGTCTAATTTAGTTGGATCTCACACCAAATTATTTGTTGACTCATTTTCCCTTCAATGACTGTTCTCTTTTTTGTGAGCATTGGTTTGGGTCATAACTTTCCTCCATACCCTTTTACTTTGCAAATGAGTCTCTAAACTAAATGAGTATGTCCCTTCACTTAAGTAAGGAATATCTTGCATTGCTTTGAAATATAGTTGTACCACAACTGATTTTTTAAAAATCATCATTTCATGAGGAAGCCTGGCCCTTAAAGGAACAGGGATTATTAAAGGCATTTTTATATAACTTTTATGCTCTATCAAATATGGCTGTACAAAGCATGATTCACATGAAACATGGTAAGTAGGCTCATTATATAGAACCAGACCTTACAAGGTTATCCATTAAAATAGAATTTTATCTGTGTTTCTCTTGGCTTTTTTGTCTGTACCCATTGGAATTGTTTGAACTAGGGCCTGGTTTTTCTCTAATGAGTGAAATGTTCTTCTCTGTCCAAATAGCATTTAGCTTGGGCAGATGGATCCCAAACACTAGAGTTACTGTTTTACTAAATAATGAAGCAAAATGACTATCCTATTGGTTTTTTTCTCTTTAATATTCCCTTGATCTTGGAGAAAGAAAGAAATAAGCATTTATTAAGCACCTAATATGTGCCAGGCACTATGCTAAGAACCTTACAGAAATTATCTCATTTAATTCTCGTAACAAACATGGGAGGTAGTTGCTATTACTATTCCCATTTTACAATTGAGGAAACTGAGGCAGACAGAGGCTATGTAACTTCACTAGGGTGGCGCAACTAATGTATCTGAGGTCAGATTCAAACTCAGTTCTTCCTGACACATGTCACCTAGCTGCCTAACAAAACAAACAAAAAACCTGAAGAAAAAGCATAGAAAGGAGGAAATCATATATTGAAACTAAAAACAGCCATTTGAGTGTTGGTGTTCACAACATTTTAGCTTTCAAACTTTACATCTGTCAAGCAGACAATTTATGGTATCTTGCTAATAGTATGCTACAGTTTTATCTGTAATATTTGTGTGTTTAGCTCAGAAAAATCAATACCCGTCTTCTTTCAAACTGTGATGTAAGAATTCTTCGTAAGAATTCTTTTCTCTGGATCACCTTTTAGACCAAAAGTTCATTAGTTGTAAATTAGTATTCAGATGTCTTCAGTCATTTAGGACCATTGCTTACCTTTTGCATCCTGTACCTGTAAAGACTCTGGTGAGCTTAGAATACTAAGCTTAAAGTCTTTTGTAGTTGAGAAAAAACATTTTGTTTTCTTGGGGCTTAATATGTTGTCAGTTAAAGAGTTCTGTGTCATTTGTTGATTTCTAAAGGAATCTTATGATTTAATCCCTCTAGTTTAGCATTTTAAAAAAAAAAAAAAACCTATACTTCATACTTTTGAAACCTGGGTCCCCATCTGTAATTCTTTCCTAAACAACCTTCACTTGCTATATAAAGACTTGCTACATTATGGATTACCATATTGCTGAGATATGTCTGTCTGACCTTCTGGGAGGAGGGTCAAGTAATAAAATAAACTATAGCAGAGGTCATGAAACTTGTGGAAGTTGGGATGCCAAATTGCTGACCCTAACTATATGATAATCCCTTCGAGGGGAAGGATGTTATTTATTTTTGTATGACTCTTAAGTATGTAACATGGTATATTATCTAATAAATGTTCAATTTGAGTAAATAAATGAGTGACAGTCTAATAGTAATAGATGACATTTATAGAGTTTTTTAATATTTGCAAAGCACATACATTATCTTATTTGATTGTTATAACTTCTGTGAAGTGAGTGCTATGGGTATTTTTTAATGGAACTATGATTTTACTGATATAGGAAAATCTCTATGAGGAAATTTGTATTGAGGGAATTTACTTATGGAGATCAGAGAATATTATTCCCATTTTGCAGATGAGAAAAGTGAAGCTCAAGACTTGTCCAAGGCTAGCAAATGTTCAAGGTGGTATTTGGACCTATGTCTTCCTGTCTCTAAGATCATGCCATGCTTCCTCTTTCTATAGTTGAACATGGGGGTGTCCAGCACTAGATAAAGGGCATCATGAGAACACTCTTTGCCAAAAAATCTTTTCCTATACATTTTGCCAGTTAAGGATATACTTGCTTAAACTTTAAACTAAAATGCCTCCTGGAAAAGTAAGCCTTTTCAGTTATGTACAAATTACTACTTATCATTTCATGTAGCAGGAAGAGTGTTGGACTTAGAGTTAGAAGAATCTTGGGTTCAGAT
Organism: Bettongia penicillata ogilbyi; assembly: GCA_023548195.1. Lineage (NCBI taxonomy): Eukaryota > Metazoa > Chordata > Mammalia > Diprotodontia > Potoroidae > Bettongia > Bettongia penicillata. The sequence goes on from JAJHZJ010000244.1 coordinate 4,619,532, forward strand.
CTTGGAGTCAACAGTTATATGACCATGGGCAAGTTACTTAATCACTCTAAGCCTTATCTGTAAAATGGAAATAATATCTGCCTCCTTCACCTAGCTCTTGTAAAACTGTAGGTGATAAGGTATCCAAAGCACTTTGTAACCCATAACATGAAATATAAATATCAGTTATTCAAATAATCAGATTTTTAAAAATTCCTAAGACCTAGCTAAAATCAGCAGTATTGAGGAAAGGCAATATTGAGACAGAGAGATTATATTGGAGCATGGGGACTTTTGGAAAGATATGTCTAGTTAGGACAATGAAGTAGCCATGGATCAATACCACAGAATACTAAGAGAGGCATACACTTCCTATGCATCGAGGAAAGAAGACTTTCTAAAAGTATAAGGGGAGCCTAGAAAGGGAAATGAGAAGGTACAAAAAGAAGTACTTATATTGCTATTTTTTAAAAAAATAAAAACCCTGTAGATGTCATTTAAATTCATCTCTTATTCAAGAAATGCCACAGAATGCTAGTTCTTATTCTGTTGGAGTCAGGTGATCTGATTTTTAGTCACTACTATATGACAATAAGTAATTCACTAAAAACCTTGGTTCCTTCATTTTCTTATCTTCAGAACTGAAAAAAATATATGCAGCTACCTGTTTCCCAGGGAGATGGAATTGCAATTTGGCGTTGTGTCTATTTCCCATAGATTCATTCTCACTCACATTCATCCCTGGAAAGCAATAGGACAGTCCCACAAAAACCAAGGAAACAGTAGAACAGTGGAGATCAGATGACCTTGGCATGAATGCCAACTAAGTACACACTGATAAGGACACCTTTTCGGTTCAGCAGTCCCTATGACTGTAAGAAAAATATTCTGTAAACCCAAATTGTTATTAATAAATGACTGTTTCATCCCAGAACTTGTTCAGAAGATACTAAGTAGTTCCTTATTCTCTTGGTATGTCTGCTACAAATAACTTCCATTTCTATGGTGCTTAACAGTCAGTCATGAAGCATTTATTAAGGGCTTTTACTATGTCCCAGGCACAGTGCTAAGCCCTAGGGATACAAAGAAGGTAAAAACACATATGATCTTGCACTAGAGAAGCTCACATTCTAATGGGAGAAACAATATGCAAATAATTATGTGGCTACATGATAAATCAAGTTTAAATGAAAGGTAATCTCATACTAGCAGTGTGAGTATATGTGTATGTGAGGGGCCTTGAGTTCATGCTAAATGAAGCTTGGTTGAAGGAAGTGTAACTTGGGGAAGAGGCAGCTTTGTGGGGAAAGTGAGTGGGTGTGTGGAGAGGGAATGTGAACTATTTGAAGGACTGTCATGTGGAGGAAGAATGAGATTTGTTCTGCTTGGCTAGGAAGAGTGGGTTAAAGTTGCAGAGAGGCAGATTTAGGTTCCAAGTAAGGGAAAGAAAATTCATAGTAATTAGAGCTATCTGAAAGTGGAACGGATTTCCTCAGGAGATAATGGATTACCCTTCATTGGAGCTATTGAAATGAAAGTTGAGGACCACTTACTGTATATGTAACAGAGATTACTGTTCAAGTAAGGTTCGGACAACTTGGCTTCTGGAATTTCTTCTAATTCTATATAGTTTGTATCTTACAAATAATCAGATGGGTGTGGCTAACAACTCTTTAGATCCTAAATCTAGTACTGTCTCACCCACATTGAATCTATTTCTATTTCTAACGTCCATCTAGTCTGAAGAGTGGGTATTGATATGGAAGGAGGGATGATTTTGCAGTCAGAAGACCCGGGTTCAAATCCTGGCTGCGCCACATATTAATTCACTTAACCTCCCTGGGACTTAGTGTTCTTACCTTTAAAATGACAGGTTTAGTACATGACCTTTAAATTATCATCTAACTCTCCAACTCTGATACTGTGATCCACAGTGTTTGTTCTGAGGCAGCATTGTGTCAGAGAAAGAACAATGGACTTTGGCTTAGAATACAAAGGTTCAAGTTTCAATTCTGCCACTAACTACCTGAATGATCTCGTTATGTATTGGTTGCATTATTTGCAAAATCATGATGATAATTCCCTCCTTCCTTAATCACAAAGGTTTGTTCTGAGGCTCAGATGAGATAATGTATGGAAAGTGCTGTGTGAACAGGAAAGCACAGTCAGACTTTGAGCTACTAATATTATTCCTCCTGTAAGTTGAACGACTTCAAGTGAGCTTTTATCCCAAGGCAGGAGGTAATAGCACTTTCTCCTTATATTCATTTTCTCCAAAACTCTGATTCCACTGTTTTCAGTTATTAATAAATTAGATTTCATCTCTCACAGATTTATGACATGGATAGCATTCTCCTGAAGCCATAATTTCTGGCAGCTGTTCTGAAAACCATTAATTTTTAGTTCTTTCGAAGTCTTGGTATCTGTCCATTAGAAAATAATCAGCATCTTGACCAAATGTCTCTTCCTGTATCCAGAAATTGAAATCCTATAGGTTAGCTGTATAAATAATTACTGAATAAAGGTGGCCTCACATAAATATTGATTCTGTCCCAATGAACTCATTCAGAAATACCTTCGACTATAGTACATCAGGGAGAGTATGTATATATATACTTTCTTTTAAGAATCTAGGTTCATATGTTAGTCTTGTGCCCTTGTAAAGTCAATGTATTGATGGAATATGTATTTCTACTCATACATCTCTTCTCAATTCCTCCCTTCATTTGGGATTCTTAGCATGTCATAATGGCATTTCCTGAGTTTTGCAAAGTGATAAATTCTGTAAAAATTTGCTCTATTCCTTAATTTAAAAAAAAATTCATTTAGTTAGACAGGGACATCCTAAAATGAACTAGGCTGAAGGAGTGAACAGGCTAGAAACAGAGTAAGTCAAAGGCGATGTGTGGATCAGTAGTGACTCAGGAACCAGAAACCCATGTTCTTCCAGCCTGGGCAAGATGGAGAGATGCTATCTTAAGGAGAATTTTAAAAAAAGGTATAGCTAATCATTACAGTTTCAAATAGCATTTCTAAGTGGATGAGTCTAAAATCTACATCTTTAGCCCCAAACTCATTCCTTAGTTCTAATAAATCCACCCTGAACAGATACTCCTAGCATCTTGGAATTGGAAGGATTCTCAGAAACCATTTAATCCAATCTCCCAAGAATCTCTTCTTCTGTATTCCTGATAGGGTATCAGATCCTTTATTAACATTTCTCTTGGGGGAGAGCTCACTACCTAACAAGCCAGCTTATTCCATTGTTGGACAGTTGTTAGAAAGGGGAAGGGGAAAGGAGGGGAATGAGTATGTATATAGCACCTACTATATACCTATAGCACTATGCTAAGTGCTTTACAAAGATTATTTAATATGATCCTCACAGCAATCCTGTTAAGTGCTATTGTTATCTATATTTTATAGTTGAGGAAACTGTGGCAAATTGAAGTTAAGTGACTTGCCCGGAGTTGCATAGCTAGTGTCTGAGGCTAGATTTGAACTCAGATCTTCTTGACTTTAGGTGCAGTGCGCTATACATGGCAATGCCTAGATACCTTAAAATTCCTAGAAAGTTCTTTAGTCTATTGAGCTAAAACGTGCCTTTCTGCCACTTCTCCCTATTGGTTCCATGATTTCCAGTTCATCAAGCCTCAATGAACATTATGTGATGGGACAGCTAGGTGGTGCAGTGGATAGAACACCAGGTATGGAGTCAGGAATCCAGCTTCAGATACTAACTGTATGGTCTTGGGCAAGTCACTTAACCCTGTTTCCCAAATTTCCTTATCTGTAAAATGAGCTGGAGAAGGAAATGGCAAACCACTCTAGTATCTCTGCCAAGAAAACCTCAAAGGGGTTCATGAAGAGTCAGACACAACTGAAGAATTACTGAACAGTAATAGTAGAAGAAGAAGTGAAAATGTCAACTATTCTCCCAAGTCAACGTTTCTTACTTGTAATTTCAAAAATCATTCTAGGAATGGTGGAAGAGTGTTGGTTTTGGAGCAAGAGGAGCAGAGATTGAATTGTGTGACCTTGAGTAATTCCTTCCTTCTCTTTAAAAATGTGTGTGTGTGTGTGTGTGTGTGTGTGTGTATTTTGTTATGGATTAGATAGCCTCTGAGGTCTTTTCTAGCTTTAAATCTTTATGAACTACTGAATCAAATCTGTGTCTTTGTCATTTTTTCTGCGTTAATCAGGTAAAGGGACTACCTTTGATTATTTGGATAAATGTTGACTGGCTCTTTTCAACATTATAGACGCATCTCCCAAGAAGCCATGTTAGGTCTTCCTGTTATTACTTCCATCCCCCTTAGCAAGAAGGAAGCAAGGTTTTCTAATTTGTACCCCCTTTTCACTATATCATTTGATAAGTTCCTCTCCTCCCTGAAGTGGTTTTCCTCCTTCTTAATAATAAAGGATTTTGTAGCTTTCTCACCTGACTAAAGCTAAATTTTCTTATTAATAATGGTCCCAATTTGAATTGGTTTCATCTTAATGACAACCACTATAACATGAGTAGATTTCCCCCCCTTTGTTCCTTTTATCTCTGTCTCATTTTCTTAGTACCATTTAAACAATTCATGCTGCTGTTCTTGCAAAGCTAACCTGACAAGCAACATGTTGAATACAAACATGCCTTCCTCTTGTGGCATGGCCTGAGTTTTACTATCTTAGGTTATCTGGTTATCTCCTCTAACCATGACCATATATTGAGGAAAAAATATTGTAAAATTATAAATGTATGATCTATCTTTTAGAAGAAGATAAGGAAAATTTTATATTTAAGGATCACTCAATTTAATTTTGATCCCTAGGAAGATAGGGATCAATTTATAATCGGCTAGAAAACCCCAAGTTACTAGGAACATGCATTTTACATTGAGCAAATTGTGCCTGTCTGATTTAATTAACTTTTGTAATAGGAAAAGGCCATCAAGACAGAGAGGAAATAATTGGTATAATCTAGCTAGACATTAATAAGCCTTTGATTTCATCTTGCCTGATATTCTTATGAATAAGCTAACAAATTCTAGTACAGACCGGTGTTTCTTAGCTCACACTCTGATGAAGTCTGGTAAAATATGAAAATTTGCCAATTTGAACTGATAAGTATGTAGATAACTATATGTTAAATTGTTTAGTTAGTAAAATAATTATTGGCATATAGAGAGCCTATTATGTACTAGGCATTATGCTAAACGATTTACAAATATTATCTCATTTGATCCTCACAAAAACCATAGGAGTAGGTTCTATTATTATCCCCATTTTGTAGATGAGGAAACTGAGGCAAATAGAAATGAAGTGGCTTGCCCAAGGTCACAGAGCTATAAGTGTTTGGGGCTAGATTTGAACTCATGTCTTCCTGACTCCACTATCCACTGTGGTCTACCATTGTGATACCTGGCTGTAGTAAACATTATATAAATCTTTTAAAATTAATTTCTATGATCACTAAAATAAAATATAGATCCACACATGTAAGTTATATTAAAATATAAATAAGATGTTGGCTTTATAGTATGTATACGTTCATCCTTCATTGCTGAAGAGGACCATGCCATCAGAGAGAAATAATGACATAACTTGCACTTGACTTTGAGTGAGGGAGGGCTGTGCAGGTCACTAGCCTCACTTCTCCTCCAGAGCCATCTGAATCCAGTGACCAGATACTCATCAGGATGACTGAAGATGACCCAATATGAGGCAATTGGGGTTAGTGACTTGCTCAAGGTTACACAGCTAGTGAATGTCAAGTGTCTGAGGTGACATTTGAACTCAGGTCCTCCTGATTTCTGCACTGGTGCTCTATCTGCTGCACCACTTAGCTGTGGGTATATAGTATATTAAAGACTTGGAGTCAGGGAAACCTAGGTTCAAATTCTTCCTTTGAAAGTAGTTGTATAGTGGGCAATTCATTTCTCCTTCAGACCGATTTCTAAAATTTATATTCTAACATAATTGGGCTCACACTCATACATGTCTTGAGAAGCGAGATATGAAGTGAGATAATATTGACATGGTGTTTTGCAAATGTTAAAGTACTATAAAATTAGTTACTATTAATGATAATAAATCAGAAATTAAAGACAATCCTTTGGAGTGTTGTTCTTTCTTAGTACTTTTTTGACCTTGAAATTAACGATATGACTGAAAGATCGTAAAATGGAAAGATAGAATAATGTTAGATGCCAAGTGATTTCTTGCCTCTGATTTTATTATTGCCAAAATGCTTCCTGATGACTATAATTTCAAAACAAATAAATACAAAACCTTTGCAGTGATTTTCAACTTGGAAAAAAATCATTAAAAACTCTGATGTCATTTAAAAAAAGAGATTTTCATTCATTTGTTCATCAATGCCTATCTTGGAGTATCTGTGACTAAAAACTCACCCCTTCATTTCCCAAAGGTAAAAGAGAAGAGCAGGAATCTACCATAGCATTCTCTCCAGAATCTCCAACAACCTTTTAGTGAGTTTCCTCAGAGCCTCCAGGGAGATGTATCTGGCTCTTCTCTTCTTCCTTAGGGAGAAAAGAGACTGAACTTTTCAGAAAAGTTCTAGGCTCTCCACGGCTCACACAGATAGTCACTGGTGAATCTGTGATTACACAAAACAAAATTCAGTGGTTTATTTTCTGAACCCAATTGCTCTTTCCTTCAAATTTGGATTGCATTCTGGTTTTATTTTTTTTGTTTAAAAAAAACTTTTGAGATGAGATTTGGGTTATGTCTTCTCTAAGTCAAGGGGAAAAAAAGGACTTAATTATAAAATAATGAAATGTGTATGTATATACATATATACATACATAAACACACATGTATATGCATTTATATGTGTATGTGTGTTTATACATATATACATACATATACATATATGCATATACTGTGTGAGATGTGGATGTGTAATGGACATTCCCTCATTTAATGCCATTTATTTTATCACCTGATTAATTCTCCAGAATCAAAGTTCTGGACTATTATTAGAAGTTAATAAAATTGCAGAAAGACAGTTAACTGAACCAACAAATAATTTTTTTCTCTTCTCTGTTGAAATCCTCCAAATTCTCTGTGATCTTTTTTAATCTCGAGGATCAGTATCCAAATTTGATAGATAATAAATCCCAGGTCTCAGCAATGCAAAGGCTGCAAAGCCTAATGTTTTCTTCCTCTTTAAGTAGACAAATACCTCATTCATTTTTATTGTCAGTTGTAGGAAAATATATTTGATTTACTGTCTTTTTAGAGAGCAAAACTAAGTAATGTATTTTGTGTGTATTTGACACCCCTTACAAATTAGCCTCATATTTTTTAAATTTTTGTATGATTAAGATATTTGGGAAGGTAGGCCTATAATTTAGCTAAATTCAAAACTCCTAACACCAATACAAAGTGGCAAGTTATTTGTAATTTAGAGTCTTCCTTGGGGCATTGACAGATTAAGTGCTTTGTCCATGGTTGCGCAGTCAATATACATCAGAGGCAAACCCTGAACTCAGGTCTTCCAGATTCTGACCTGTTATCCATTATACCATGCTTTTCTTCACTGAACAAATCTTTACAGCCAAGATTTCAGTAATTGAAATAATTGCATGATGCTATTAAAGTGAACATTTCCCCACCCCTGCCAGTTGGTAACTAATCATAAAAAGACAAGTGGTCCATGCTGTATATGCAGATAAAAGTGACCTCACCCACCCACATGCATCCTCACTGACCTTTTACCCAAGAAGTTAATTGAGTGGGCCTGTGCATATTGATCATGTCTGTAGTAGTTAAGACTGTGATTCACCTTTTTTGTCGAGCAAGTTTTTAAAATGTACAGATATTAAGAAGGAAAGACCTGTGACAGCAAAAGAGCTTTTAGACTGAAAAAGTTTGCCATTGGAACTGGTATAGACAATGTCACTATTAAATGAATGTATAATTGACCAGAGGATCTTAAAGAAAGAGAAGTTATTAGTGTATAAACTTCAGTTTGGTTAGAAAGGCAGCATAAAGAATCAGTTCTAATGGAGATTATTAGTCTTTTGGTCATTTTAAATTAATAAACAAAGGGGTACTTATGTTTTATAATGACACTTAATTTAATTACTGTATTAATCTTCCTTTTGGAAGACAGAAATTGAAACATCCTTGAAAAATTAATATATGGTTCATCAAAAACAGAATGGGCCTAGAGAAGGTAGAACATGTCAGGTCTCTGGATTCTAAAGGACTGTTATTTTTCAAATATAAAGGGATACATGATTCCAGCCTACACTAGCCTTTTCATCACAAGGAAAGGAGAGTTTAGAAAGAGGTCCTTGCTACTTTATGTGCCAATCCATTGTCATTACCTGAGCTTTCTGTAGTCCTAATTCTTTAGTTTTCCTGACTTCTGGTTTCTACCTTGATACTTGTGTTGTTTTCCTTAGCTACCAAACTATACTTTTTCAGATTGACCATGTGTCTTTGTATGTAAGCAGGTTTTGTTTGCTCCCTTTGCTTGGGCTACTGATTTGCTCACATCATTGTATTCTCTCCCCTTCTTTCCTCCCTATATAGCTTGTATTGACCTTGCCCGGCCCTAATCATTGCTCACTTTTCTTCTACCACAAGCAGTAGGACAAAAGCAGTTAGTGACATACATTTACGATCATAGAAAGGCTGCCCAGTTTCTATACAAAGGACTGGCTTGGTACTGTAAGACAGAAAAAAAGAGACCTGCATATGTAAGTGATACTTGATTATCCTTTTTACTACGAATACCAATAGTGGTTAAAACACCAGACAGCATTCTTCAGCCCTTGTTCAAATATGAGAATGGTTATATAGCACTAGCAGACCTAGTATGCCAGTTGAGGTCTATTGATTGCAAGGGGTTAAATACAAAGGGATGAGGTTTGGTCAGTATTTATCACTAGAGAACTGGGGAACAGATCAGAGAAATAAGAGAAGGAATATGGTTATGAAAGCTAGGGTTAAAGTTGAAGACCTTTCTACAAGGCAGTTAGCTACCAGGGCTGGGATCCAAGATTTAACTGCCCTTTTTCTCTGTAGTCAGGCAGCCGAAGTTGATAGCGGTTGTTATCTAAAAAGAAACTTGGGAGTTTCTTGTTTCTTTTAAGATTGGACAGCTCATATCTGTCTACTCAGTCCCATTCAATTTGACCAGCCTACCCAGATTTAAATGGTCCTTAATAGTTTCTGAATTCCTAGGCTCTTTCTACTGGTAGGGATACCTAATCTTGGCAGAGGCAGAGACACTTGTGGGACCTTTTGGCAGAGATCCCACAAGGGAATTAAAAACTCCTGGGCTTTGGGCCCTCCACCCCCACCACTCCCTTCTTTTTTAAAAAAATATTTTATTTGTTTTCAGTGTTCTACAATCACTTTCATATATCTTAGATTTTTTCCCCCTCCCTCCCTCTTCTTCCTCCCTACCCCTCCACTCCCTCCCTGAGACAGCATACAATTTTATATAGGTGTTCTACACATATATTCCTATTAAATACATTTTCACCTTAGTTGTTGCATAGAAGAATTAAAATGAAGGGGAGAAATCATAAAAGAAAACATAATGCAAAAGAAAATGGTCTGCTTCATTCTTCGATCAAATTCCATAGTTCTTTCTCTGGATATGGAAGACATTTTGCCTCAAGAGACCACTGGGAATTTTTTAAGTCCTTGCATTGCAATGAAGTACTAAGTCTACCAGAAAAATTCCCCACACACTGTGGTTGTTGCTGTGTACAAAGTTCTCCTGGTTCTGCTCCTTTCACTCAGCATCAGATCATATAAGTCTTTCCAGTCCTCTCTGAAGTCTTCCTGTTCATCATTTCTTATAGCACAATAGTATTCCATTAGTCATATACTAAATTTATTCAGCCATTCCCCAATTGATGGGCTCCCCTTGACCACCACTCCTTTCTTAACACTACAATCATCTATTAAGGTCAGCGAAATAATCTTGCTGCAGAGACTTAGGTCATAATATTCACTTTTAATGTCCTTATTTTATAAGGTTTGATGGAAAAAACTAGAGAATTACATTAAATCTACCATGCTTTCCCTATTTTGGAAATTTAGCAGAATCCATTGGCATCTTTTTTTCTCTCATTTATTTCTAGTTATATTTTTTTATTTGAAACTTGTGATGCTTTAGGTATGGAGTGAAACGAAAATTCAAGTTAGGTGGATCAGCTGACCTCTGGAATCTCCTATCACCTATGAGATTTTCCCTCATGTTAACATCATCATCATCATCATCACCACCACCACCAGCACCACCACCACCACAACACCTGCCCCTACTGGCCAACTGTAACCTATTATCTTGTTAAAGTATAGTGAACTCTCTATGCGTACAAAGGGTGTTCACCACTGCCATGGAGGGTGTTAAGGGTGGAATTCAAGTCAAAGAGGGATTCTCTGTAGGTGATTCTCTGTGGATGTGTTGTTAAGTTGTGTCAAGTCTCACCTTCCCTACTACTCCCAACATTTCAGAGCTGGTTAAATAAGAAGTCATCAGTCAAGAGTTTGATTTAACTATCTACATAGAAAGCCAGGTGGATAAAAAATACCTCTTGTCCAGAGCGTATGATGTATAGTTGGACTGATAAGTAATTGAACTAATCTATCAGTGCATATATTGCAAAAGAGACTGAAGGTAACTTTTGGAAGCTGTGCAGTGATTTTAATGATAATCAAGTTTCTCTTTGTGAAAAAGAGCCATCCTTTTAACCTTAGTATTTTTCAGGAGATGTGGTATGATTGCAAGGGATGACATGCCATCGTCTCCGAAGAATTAGAGTTGTTTATTGCCCAAGGAGGCAATGTAGAAGTGCATGGTGGGTGGTGCAATGACCAACAAGTCATTGTTCAGTAGAAGAGGTATGAAGGATGTCATCAAGGATATGTATGAGCAGAAAAGGAGATGGGCCAGACATATAGTAGAAAGATCCATTAGATTATCCAAGTAAGAATTTTCTATGAGAAATGTTCAAAAGTGCTTTATACTTCTTATTCCAATGCTGAAAAGGGCTTATGGTTTTGCCATTTGGGGATTTTTTTCCTTTACCAACCTAGATTGTAATCCCTCAATGCCTTAGTAGATGGTTTTCAGGAGTGGTCTAAAATTTTTCACTTGGTAACCAAAGTAATTAATTAATTAATCTGGTAATTACATAATATGGATATGTCTAGGTAATCCTGAAGTAGCAAATAGTCAATTAGCTGAATTGTGGTATAGTGGAAAGAAAATTGGACTTGGAGTCAGAAGAAGACCTACCAAATCCTAGATCTGACTTTATTGTTGCTAGGTACACTTACCCTTTCTGAGCCCCAGTTTCTTGAATGAAATCAATATTAGTGCAGCACATACTCTGGGCTTATTCTTCCAGCTCCCACTTGGACAATGATTTCCTAGAGCAGGGTGAGTTACCTTCTTAGGATCTAGAGGATCCTGAGAGGCTGGGGTTGGGGTTGGGGTGTTGTCCTTCAGATGCTCACAAGTTCCTAGCCATAGGCTTCCTCCGACTGCCACCCCCCGCAACCTGCAGTGATTATCCATTGATATCAGTCAGCCATATTTAAGTTACTTTTAGAAAGGGAAATTTAATAAGGTAGTATAATAAGAACAATTGGCATAAAACATCTCTTCCTACCTCTCCCCCAATAATTTGAAATATACTTTTCCACCACTACATAAAGGATCCAGGGGAAAATGAGCCCAATCTTAGAGCACACTTGTGGCAAAAGGATAACTCATAGTTTCTGGTTGCTGTAAGTCCTTTTCTCCCCTTATGGAGTATTTATGAAAATGTCCACCAGTCATTGCTGTCCTGTTTTTTGGATGCCAGTGAAAATATTCCAAGTTATCTGACCCTCTGAAATTCAAAATATCTCGCTCCAGTCAATGGAAGGCACTCTTCTCTTCCCTCCCCTCCCCCAAACAATTTTTTCTCAAGGACTTGTACAATTTCCACCACTAAATTTCCATATGCTTAATTGTCTGAGTTCCAAATTAGCTTATGTTATACAAGACCCACCAACTCTTCTTAACTAGCAAAACCACTCCATTTCATCCAGTGACTTTCAAGGACTTTGAAGTTGATCAGGAACTTTGGCACCTAGCTGAAAACTTTTGACTGATTCAATAGAGAAATCTAGACTTTGTTTATACCTTAGGTTAACTGACTCATGGAGGGGAGGTGTTCACCCGACAAAGTATCAGGGAGAACCTTTAAGTAGAATGGGAAGGATTCATTGAGTCCATCAACTCCTACCCTTACACATTGCTTCACAGTGTTGTTGTGAGGAAAACGCTTTGTACAAGTTAAAGTTTTCCCAGATGTGTCATACTTGACTTGCATATTTCCTGGAATGGTCTTTGAGAATCCAGTCACCTTCAAACCAAGTAGGACTTAATCCTGAAAACAAAGAGGTAATAATTGCTCTTGGCAGCCTGATGTGATTGATTCTGCCAAAATCTGTTTATAACCACCTAGAATTAGAAAATGTAATAAGTACCAAACAAAGCATGTCATTTAGGGTTTGTATTGATCTAGAAATTTGGATGCAGTTTCTGGAAAGAAAGAACCATTTCAGTTAAATCTTCATTATTCCTAAAATAACATGCTGCCTGATGTATTTTTCAATTATAAATCATTCTGCTTATCTGAAACCTTAATTTTCTTAAATGGAAGCAGTATCCTATCCTACCTCAATCCCTACATTCATTCGAGGTATCTACATTTGTATCAGCAAGGACCCCAACATACACAGCAGGGCCTACTATCACAGGTTCTTTGACCTGCTTTTCTAAAAGGAAAGCAACTTTTGAGGGGTAAACAATCACTTTAATCAAGCACATATATCATTCACTTAGTTCAAGGGAAAAACTCAGCACCCCGTACTTCAGAGAAAATACAAAGAAATAATAATCAACAGACAGATTCAACTGTCTGACCATTCATACATAGTTACCAGAGAGAGAAGCACCAACATTTGGGTTTTCAAAGTGGAGAATGGAAGGGGGCTCCTTAGCAGCTGCCAAGAATCTCTTCCAATGAGTAAGTCCCAACACTTCCAATGAGTAAGCCCCAAAGTAAAACCTCACCAAAGAATATATACTTTTCAGAGTCAGAGGGCATCACAACCTTTGAGAACCAGTGCATTAGAAATTAACAAAAGGTATGGGTCTCCCCTAATCAGGCTTTCCTTAATGGGCAGGCTCATTAATGGGTGGGGAAGATCTTTAACTCTCTGATTCGCATTACAACATTGCATTGAATTTATTCTGTCCTTAACAATTTTAGATAGAAATTAAAAATGAATTTTAAAATAAATTTAGAATTAAATATTTTCTGTGAAAGTTTTTTTATTTTCTTTTTAAAATTTGTTTATGTTTATTTATTTATTTTTAGTTTTCAACATTCATTTCCACAAAATTTTGAGTTCCAAATTTTCTCCCCATCTCTTTCCTCCCCTGCCCCAAAACACTGTGCATTCTGATTACCCCTTCCCCCACTCTGTCCTCCCTTCTACCATACCTCTCCCTTCCCTCATCCCCATCTTCCCTCTTTTCTTGTAGGGCAAGATAGATTTCTATATCCCATTACCTGTATTTCTTATTGCCCAGTTGCATGCAAAAACAATTCTCAACGTTCATTCCTAAAACTTTGAATTCCAACTTTTCTCCCTTCCTCCCTTCCCACCCATACCCATTGAAGAGGCAGACAATTCAATATAGACTATATATGTATAGTTTTGCAAAAGACTTCCGTAATAATCATGTTGTGTAAGACTAATTATATTTCCCTCCATCCTCTCCTTCCCCTCATTTATTCTATTTTCTCTTTTGATTGAAAGTCTTCTATTTCATTGAATGACTATTTTTCCCCCCAAAGTATTATACTCAGTTTTGCTGAGTAGGTGCTTCTTGATTTTAATCCTGGTTCCTTTGATTTCTGGAATATCATACTCCAAAGCCCTGCAGTCCTTTAATGTAGAAGCTGTTAGAGCTTGTGTTATCCTGATTGTATTTCCACAATACTCGAATTATTTCTCTCTAGATGCTTGTAATATTTTCTCCTTGACCTGGGAACTCTGGAATTTGACTACAATATTCCTAGGAGTTTTTCTTTTAGGATCCCTTTCAGGAGGTGATTGGTGGATCCTTTCAATATTTATTTTACCCTCTGGTTCTAGAATATCAGGGCAGTTTTCCTTGATAATTTCATGAAAGATGATGTCTAGGCTCTTTTTTTCATCATGACTTTCAGGTAATCCCATAATTTTTAAATTATCTCTCCTGGATCTATTTTCCAGGTCAGTTATTTTTCCAGAGAGATATTTCACACTGTCTTCTATGTGTTCATTCTTTTCTTTTTATTATGTAACCTCTTGATTTCCCATAAAGTCATTAGCTTCCATCTTCTCTATTCTAATTTTTAAAGAACTATTTTCTTCAGAACTATTTTCTTTTGAACCTCCTTTTCCATTTGGCAAATTCTGCTCTTTAATGTATTCTTCTCCTCATTGGCTTTTTGTACCTCTTGCTATTTGAGTTAGTCTATTTTTAAAGGTGTTATTTTCTTCAGCATTTTTTTGGGTGTCCTTTAGCAAGCTGTTGACTTGTTTTTCAAGATTTTCTTGCATCACTCTTTTCAATTTCTCTTTCCAATTTTTCCTCCACCTCTCTTATTTGATTTTCAAAATTCTTTTTGAGCTCTTCCATGGCCTGAGACCATTACATATTTATTTTGGAGGTTTTGGATGCAGAAGGCTTGACTTCTATGTCTTCCTCTGATGGTATGCATTGTTCTTCCTCATCCAAAAGGATAGAAGAAAATACCTGCTCACCAAGAAAGTAACCTTCTATAGTCTTATTCTTTTTCCTTTTTGGGGGCATTTTCCCAGTCTGTTACTTTACTTTTGAGTCCTTTGTCAAGAGGAGGGTATACTCTGGGACCTGTAAGTTTTCAGTTCCTCCAAGGTGGCACAATCAAGGGAGAGGAGTTTACTCCTCTTCTGGCCTGCACTGTTATCTGTGAACAACCACAAGAACTCTGTTCTGCCCAGGATCTGCAAGTAGAATTCCCTGTTCAGAGCCTCCGCCAGCTCCACCACCCAGTGCTCCTCCTCACCCTAGGACCGCCACTCAGGGCTGAGATGCAGATGAGCTGCTCAAATCCCTCATGATCTTTAGGGTGAGGGCTCCAAAAATGGATGCTGCTGGTACAGTGCTGCTGCCAGACCACATTCCCTTCTCACCCAAGTGAAAGAGATTTCTCACTGACCTTTGAAGCTGTCTTTGGCATTTGTGAGTTGAGCAATCTGGTAATGGCAGCTGCTGCTGGAGATTCTGCCCCCTGAGGTCTGCTGTGGTCCTGTCCCTGTGCACCACATGGCCAAGGCTGAGCTGTGCGCCTCTCTGAGCCAGGTGCAGTAGACCTTTCCTATCAGCCTTCACACTGTCTTGGGCTGGAAATCTCTTTCACTGTATTGTTTTGTGACTTCTGTGCTGTAGAATTTGTTTGAGTCATTTTTTACAGGTATTTTATGGGCTGTTGGGGAGAGCTTCTGCAGGTCTGTCTTCGACTCCACCCCAAAAGTTTCTTTGTAAAATCTTTATTTTTTTTAATCAAAAGAGACTTTTAAAAATTATCTTTTTCCCCTTTTTAGTGGGTGTTGGAAGTTTGCAGAAAGGGGAAGGAGTAAGTTTGTTTCATTTACAATGTTTTGCTCTTTATTTTGCTAAAAGCAATTTATTCTTGATAGAGAAAGAGTCAAATTCCCATTATTTTCATCATTAATTTTAGAGTTTGTTCCTTTGAACTTAGCTACAATTTTTATTTTAAAGTTATATAATTGTGTTTGTAACTGGAGCTCCAAGGCCTATTGGTGTGGGAATCTCTCTTCATTGGTGGAGGTCAGTTCTCTCTCTTGCTTGAGGGGCAGGGGCAGGGGCAGCATTGGTGGAGCAGGAAAGAAGAGAAATTGATTCTTTTTAGTCTCTTCAGTTTTTCTGGCCTTTTTAATCTCAGAAAACTCTGGTTACATTCTATTTTAGACAACCTTAAGTAATAGAAACCTTTCTTATTTTTTCTCAGAGAGCACAACAGAAGTACAAATAAATAATATGGTGCTGAAATTTTCTTTCAGATTTTCCTTATCAGGAATGACTTTCCATGCAAGAAGAACAAGATAGAGAGCATTCTGCTTTAGGACAGTTCTAATTAATAGGAAGCATTGGTGCTTCCACTCATTTCTCCTGGTTCTGCCCTGTGGGGTCAAGTATTTAACAACCCTTTAAATACTTTATGACAGCTATTATGAGATATTGTTTATATTTTACCCCCTCATCATCCATTTTTTTCCCAACAGAAATATCCCCCATTTTATTCAACCAATCCTCACTTGGTATGTTCTTGAAGTTTTTTTCTTATCTTCCTGGCCCTCATCTGACAACTCTTTAGGTTATCAATATTCTTTACGTAACAGAAAAAATATAATGGCATAGAGGAAAAAGAGCTGGCTTCCAAGTCAAGACCTGGGTTCAATTCCTTACTTTTAACACTTTCTGGCTGAATGATGCTGGACAAGTCACTTAAGCTTTCAGTGTTCGAGGCAAATCTATAAGAATGTGAGTTGCAATGTGAACTCCCTACAGTAATGAAATCAGAAGTTGTTAAAAAAAAAAAAGAAAAAAGAATAAATAAATACTGCTTAAATTGTGGGACTTAGAACTATCATCAAACTCAAATAGTACTGGGGTCACTAAACCTAACACCCTCTATGGGCAACATATTGACTTAAAAAACTTCATGTTACCTGTATTCTATTGTATTTTTAATTCATTTTGTTAAAAATTTCCCAATTACATTTTAATCTGATTTCTAGGGGCACTCTGGAGTATTGTGGACCCCATGTTGCTAAGGCCTGTTTGACATCTCTTCTATATTGTAGGAAAGAGACTACTAGATCTGAGAGTCAGGAAGACCTGAGTGTAACTCCATCTCAAACATTTACTAGTTGTGTGATTCTGCTTAAGGAATTTAACCTCTCAGCCAGGACATCAATTTTGTCTTATATAAAATGAGAGAGTTAGACTCATTGATCTCCGTTGTCTCATATAACCCCAGATCCATTCTATTTTGATCAATATGTATGAATTTATGTATTTATTGAACTCTGTTTAGGGGCAGTATATCATAGTCAGACATAGAGTCAGGATGGTTTGGGTTTAAATTTTGCCTTAGAATTGTGGGACTTTGGACAAGTCACTTACCTTTTCTGGGTCTCAGTTTCCTTATTGGGAAATAGGAATGATAAAATAATCATAGCATCTTTCTCACAGAGTTATTATGAAGATCAAGTGAGATCATATGAGCAAAACTAGTATGGGTTTGATTAGCTGACTTCTGAGATCTCTTCTAAGTTTTATTTTCTGTGAATATTATTCTCTAAATATGTGGAGACTTTGCATAGGGCTATTTTTTAAAAGCAAACATAAGGAAGATATGTCATAGGCTCATGTAACTGGTTTACCTATTTTCAGTTTTGGTTTAGTTTCCCACCTAAACTGTGACCAGGGCAAATTATAGGGGGATTATTGCCTTTCTTCTAGACACAGTTCCTCTTTTAATATAACTGACAATTGTTTTAGCTTCTTTTGTTTCCCAAATCACACTGCTAATATATATTGAACTTTCAGTTCCCTAAATCCTCAGGTCTTCTTTTTTCTTTTGTTTTCAGAAAAACTGCTTTCTAGTCAGACTTGACACTCCTTATTTTAAATAGTTTTTTGAATCCAAATGAAGGACTTTATTATATTATATCTTAGTAGATTTGGACCAACATTCTAGACTGTCAGATCTTTATCATTTTGATTTTTATGCTGTTTAACACAACAAATACTTATAACTAATTAATATAATATAATTATATTCTATAATATATAACTAATATAATATAATTATATTTTATATATACTATATCTATATAATATATAAATAATTATATATAATATATAATTATAATATATGTAATATATCTATATAAATATACAGACTTTAATTAATATAAAGTCTGTCATTTGCAGTCATGTCCAATATTTAGCAAGTTTTAGATTGAATGCAAAAGAAAAAGGGGATGGCAGAGGATATAATAGATAGTATCATGGAAACAACAAAAAGGAATTTGGATGACTTTGAGAGATAGTGGAGGATAGAAGGTCTTGGTGTGTTATAATCCATGGGGTCATGAAGAGTCAGATATGACTAAACAACAGCAAAATCTGTGGTGAACAAGTTATCATAAGAAAGGTGTTAGGTATCACAGTGAATAGAGTGCAGGATTTAGTGTCAAGGAGACCTGAGTTCAAATCGTGCCTCAGATAATTCCTTAGTTGTGTGACCCTGGGCAAGTCACTTAATCTCTCTTGATCTCAATTTTCTTCTCTCTAAAATTGAGATAATAGTGAAACTAATTTCCCAATATTGTTGTGGGGATCAAATTGGATAATACACCTAAAAATGCTTTATAAACCTTAAAGTGCTATATAAATACTGATCATCAGACTTCTGGTGCCAAGGAAAGAAGAAAACCAAATTAGTAGTATCAAAAATGAAAGGGATGAATTCACCAACAATGAAGAAGAAATTAAGACAATTGTTAGGAACTATTTAGTCCAATTATATGCCAATAAATTTGACAATCTAAACGAAATGGATGAATATCTACAAAAATATAAATTACCCAGATTAAAAGAAGAAATAAAATACTTAAGTAGCCCAAACTTAGAAAAAGAAATTGAACAAGCCATCAATGAATTCCCTAAGAAAAAATCCCCATGACCAGATGAATTCACAAGGAAATTCTGCCAAACATTTAAAGAACAATTAATTCCAACACTACATAAGCTATTTGAAAAATAGGAGAAGGAATCTTTCCAAATTCCTTTTATGGCACAAATATGATGCTAGTACCCAAACCAGGAAGAGGCAAAACAGAGAAAGAAAACTATAGACCAATATCCCTAATGAATATTTATGCAAAAATTTAAATGAAATATTACCAAAGATATTATAGCAATATATCACAAAGATCATACATTATGACCAGGTGGGATTTATACCAGGAATGCAGGACTTGTTCAATACTAGGAAAACTATTAGCATAATTGACCATATCAATAACAAAACCAAGAGAAATCATTTGATTATCTCAATAGAGGCAGAAAAAGCCTTTGACAAAATATAGGACTCATTCCTATTAAAAACACTATAAAACATAGGAACAAATGGAACTTACCTTAAAATGGTAAGTAATATTTATCTAAAATCATCAGCAAGCATTATCTATAATGGGGATAAGTTATATGCCTTCCCAGTACAATTGGGTGAAGCAAGGATGCCATTATCATCTTTGTTATTTACTATTGTACTAGAAATGTTAGCTATAGCAGTAAGAAAGAAAAAGATATTAAAGGAATTAGAGTGGCATTGAGGAAATAAAAGTATTATTCTTTGTTGTTGATATGATATTGTATTTAGAAAATCCTAGAGCATCAACTAAAAAAATCTCACTGGAATTTACTAACAGTTTTAGCAAAGTTACAGGATACAAAACAAACCCACGTGAATCATTAGCATTTCTATATATTACCAACAAAGTCTAGAAGCAAGATAGAAAGACAAGTTCCTTTTAAAATAACTGTAGTCAATATAAAATATTTGGGAATCTATCTGCCAAGACAAACACACAAACTATATGAACGCAACTATTAAATACATTTCACACAAATAAGGTCAGATCTAAACAATTGGAAAAATATTGATTGCTCATGGGTATGCTGAACCAACATAATAAAAATGACAGTTCTACCTAAATTAATCTGTTTATTCAGGGCTATATCAAGTAAACTATCGAAAATTATTTTATAGAGCTAGAAAAAAGTAATTTAAAAATTCATCCGGAAGAATAAAAGCTCAAGGATATCAAGGGAATCAATGAAAAAAATGCAAAAGAAGGTGGTCTAGCCATACCAGATCTCAAACTGTATTTTAATTTGTTTTGTGGAACATTGCACATATAAGTGGTTTCAAAATTTGTATCTGGATGCAATAGAAGCAGCACAAGTTCTCAAAATGTGCCACTTGGCAATCAAGTTCTTATGTGAATAACCTTCTTTAATGACTTTACTTTAAAAAATGTTTTATTTTGAAAAGTGACTTAAACAAAGAAGTCAAGTATATATATATATATATATATATACATATATGTGTATCTATATCTATAGCTATATCATCTATATCTACATCTATCTATATCTATATATCTATCTATATCTATATCTATCTATATCTATATCTATCTATACCTATATCTATCTCTATCTATCTCTATCTCTATCTATCTATATCTATATCTATATCTATCTATATCTATATCTATATCTATCTATATCTATATCTATCTATATCTATCTATATCTATATCTATCTATATCTACCTATATCTATATCTATCTATATCTATATCTATATCTATCTCTATCTATATCTATATCTATATCTATATCTATATCTCTATCTCTATCTATCTCTATCTATCTATATCTATCTCTATCTCTATCTATCTCTATCTCTATCTATCTCTATCTCTATCTATCTCTATCTCTATCTATATCTATCTATATCTATATCTCTATCTATATCTATCTATATCTATATCTCTATCTATATCTATCTATATCTCTATCTATCTCTATCTATCTTGTTTTCTGGTGATGAAGTTTGAAGATTGACCAGAGAGGTTCCACTTTCTTCTTTTCTTCTAGAGATTAAGTTTCAGATTCTCTCATCTTCTGATTCAACTCATCTAATAATGTTGCATTCCATTTATATCCAAATCATTGCCAAAATCATTAATCATTACAGGGCCAACCACAGATCTCTGGAGGACCGAAGATGACTGCCATCAAATCATAATTGACTACTCTTTGGGATAGACCATTGACAAGTTTCAAATTCACATAGCCATATTGTCTCCATTTCCCCACAACAATAGGATGATAGACTGTCAAGTATTCCGCTAAAATCCAGATTAAATGATTTCATAAAATTCTCCAGATTTACTAAGCTAGTGGCTTTGTTAAAAGCAGAAATAAAAATTCAGCTCTTTGTTATCGTTACTTTTTTTTTCCATTCTAGATGTTCATAAGTCATCGCTTTAATAATATATAAGTATCCTAAAGGGCAGGTAGGTAGCTCAGTGACTAGAGTGCTGGGCCTGGAGTCACAAAGACTCATCTTCTTGAGTTTAAATCTGATCTCTGACACTCACAAACTGTGTGATCTTGGCCAAGTAACTTAACCCTATTGACCTCAGTTCCTCATCTGTAAAATGAACTGGAAGAAGGAAATGGCAAACCATTCCAGTATCTTTGCCAAGAAAACCCCAAATGGGGTTGGAAAGAGTCAGACATGACTGAAAAATGACTAAAAAACAACAAAAACAGTGTCCTAAGCTGCTACCTAGGTATCTGCTTAGCTTTAGGTGTAGAACTAATTACAGTTATGTTTCTGAGCTTAATTTGTTCTGATAAGAGCCAGTTGAAATTTGTTGTCACTTATTGTTTTGGAGCGACAAATAAGTAGATTGATAGATGATGGACTGATGATAAAGATAAATCGATAGATGATAAATGATAGATATGTACATACAAACATTGATAGACAGGTAGCTAAGAATTATATAGTATTTTATGTTTTTCAAAATGTTTTATAAATATTATTTCATTTGATCCTCTTAACAACCATGTGAGGTAGGGTCTATTATTTCCCCCATTTTTACTGATGAGGAGAGGCTGAGAGAGGTTAAGGGACCTGCTCCCAGTCACACAGCTAAGTACCTGTGATGGGATTTAAATTCAGATTATCCTGGCTTCAGGTCTAGTGCTATTTTTACTGCAATAACACTGTGATACCGAGGAAGGTCAAACAACAAATAACACAAAATACAGAAAATATATTCGCCATCTCAGAACACCTCCTCCCATGATCCCAACTCTAAGTCTTCAAGTAAATGGGGCTATGAATCTCACATCTCTGGTTGATGGACTATATTAGAACTATTGTCTCCCTAAGGTACAGAGAGACTTGCTCATCAAATTTATTTACAAATTTTATTTATTTAAATTTTAATTTATT
This sequence comes from Bettongia penicillata ogilbyi, assembly GCA_023548195.1. Taxonomy (NCBI): domain Eukaryota; kingdom Metazoa; phylum Chordata; class Mammalia; order Diprotodontia; family Potoroidae; genus Bettongia; species Bettongia penicillata. The sequence goes on from JAJHZJ010000244.1 coordinate 4,641,716, forward strand.
AATAAAAGATGATTGCACATGAAACTGTAAATCTATTATGTACAACTTGCTACTACAAATAATAATAATTAAAAAAAACCCCAAAGGTCATTGCATTTCAGTATCTCTGTTAGTGGTATCAGCTGTTGCTGGATAAGGCTCTTCAGCCAGAGTATCAGTGTCCAACATAAAACGTGATGTCCCAAGTACCACTCTACCACCCTGAGTCACCAGACCTAGTTGCCAAGCTGAAGCAGGATAATATTGGTAACCCCATTACCCAGGCAGTATAGATCATGGCTTATGAGATGCTGCTGCCATGGGAACCATTCTTTCCTCTCTCCCTCCATCCACTTTGGTCTCCTTTTCTTTCTTTAAATATTTCTCCTGGTGTTGCTCACTCCTGTGGCCTCTTGCACAAATTTGTGCCAGTTCCACTGCCTAATCTCCTTGTGGGTGTGTACTGAGGCTGTGCCTGAAACATCCCCTAACAGCAGCTGCTGGTAAAAAACTGGGAGTGTATCTTTTTACACATGCAGCTATGTTTTGACTTTTACTTGCAATCAAAATCAAGCTTCCTGAGTTTTGGTTTTCAAGCTCCATTGACACCTATGACCTCTCTTACTGTCTCTCAACATATTTTGTGTATCAGCTCCATAATAGACACTTTTGTTTTGTGCTCTTCAGATCCATAGGTTATTTTCCTCAGTGGAGAAAACAGAATCAAAATCCACTATGTGATATCATTGTCCCTATTTTTTATCCTTTGTTTTACGCACCAGCCTTAGGTCATTGTGTGCTTTTGTACTCTTGACACTTTTTCCCAATTTATTTATTTATTTTTAGTTTCAAATTTTCTCCCCATCTCTCCCTTCCCTTACCCCAAAACACTGTGCATTCTGATTACCCTTCCCCAATCTACCCTCCCTTCTATCACACCCCTTCCTTCCCTTATCCTCATCTTCTCTCTTTTGTTGTAGGACAAAATAGATTTCTATACTCCATTACCTGTATTTCTTATTTCTCAGTTACATGCAAAAACAATTCTCAACATTCATTCCTAGAACTTTGAGTTCTAACTTCTCTCCCTTCATCCCTTCCCACTCATCCCCACTGAGAAGGCAAGTAATTCAACAATATGTGTAATTTTGCTAAAGACTTCCATAATAGTCATGTTGTGAAAGACTACCTATATTTCCCTCCATCCTATCCTGTCCCCCCACTTAGTCTATTCTCTCTTTTGACCTTATCCTTCCCCAAAAGTGTTTACTTCTAATTACTCCCCTCTTCTCATTTGTCTTCCCTTCTATCATTCCCCTTACATTCCACTTATTTCCTTCTCCCCTAATTTCCTGTAGTGTAAGATAGATTTTAATACCAAATTGAGTGTGCATATTATTCCCTCCTTAAGCCAAATGTGATGAGAGTAAGCTTCACTATTTCCCTTTCACCTCCTCCTTTCCCCTTTCCTTGAAAAAGCTTTTTCTTGCCTTTTTTATGAGAAATAATTTGCCCCATTCCACTTCTCCCTTTCTCCTCCCAATATATTCCTCTCACCTCTTAATTTTATTTATTTAGATAGCATCCCTTCCTGTTCAACTCACCCTGTGCCCTCTGTCTATATATATGTGTATAATCCCTCCAACTACCCAAATACTGAGAAAAGTTTCAAGAGTTACAAATATTATCTTTCCATGTAGGAATGTAAACAGTCCAGCTTTAGTAAGTCCCTTAAGATTTCTCTTTCCTGTTTACCTTTTTATGCTTCTCTTGATTTTTGTGTTTGAAAGTCAGATTTTCTATTCAGCTCTGGTCTTTTCATCAAGCATGCTTGAAAGTCCTCTATTTCATTGAATAACCATTTTCCCCTTGAAGTATTATACTCAGTTCTGGTAGGTAGGTGACTCTTGGTTTTAGTCCTACTTCCTTTGACTTCTGGAATATCATATTCCAAGGCCTTCAATACCTTAATGTAGAAGCAGCCAGATCCTATATTATCCTAGTTGTATTTCCACAATACTCGAATTATTTCTTTCTGGCTGCTTGCAATATTTTCTCCTTGACCTGGGAACTCTAGAATCTTGCTACAATATTCCTAGGAGTTTTTATTTTCAGATCTATTTCAGGAGGTGCTTGGTGAATTCTTTCAATATTTATTTTACCCTCTGGTTCCAGAATATCAGGGCAGTTTTCCTTGCTAATTCATGAAAGATTTTAGGCTCTTTTTTTCATCATGGTTTTCAGGTAGTCCCATAATTTTAAAATTGTTTCTCCTGGACCTGTTCTCCAGGTCAGTTGTTTTTCCAAAGAGATATTTCACATCATCTTCTACTTTTTCATTCTTTTGGTTTTGTTTTGTAATTTCTTAGTTTCTCATAAAGTCATTAGGTTCCATCTGTTCCATTCTAATTTTTGAAGAACTATTTTCTTCAGTGAGCTTTTGAACCTCTTTTTCCATTTGACTAATTCTATTTTTTAAAGCATTCTTCCCCTCATTGGCTTTTTGGACTCTTTTGCCAGTTGAGTTAGTCTATCTTTAAAGGTGTTATTTTCTTCAGCATTTTTTTGGGTCTTCTTTACCAAGCTGTTGACTTGCTTTTCATGATTTTCTTGTATCACTCTCATTTCTTTTCCTAATTTTTCCTCCACCTCTCTTTCTTGATTTTCAAAATCATTTTTGAGCTTTTCCATGGCCTGAGAGCATTACATATTTATTTTGGAGGTTTTGGGTGCAGAAGCCTTGACTTTTATATCTTCCTCTGATGGTATGCATTGTTCTTCCAAAAGAATGGAAGAAAATATCTGCTCACCAAGAAAGTAACCTTCTATAGTCTTATTCTTTTTCCCTTTTTTGGGCATTTTCCCACTCAGTTACTTGACTTTTGAGTCCTTTGTCAAGAGGAGGGTATACTCTGGGGACCTTTAAGTTCTCAGTTCCTCCAAGGTGGCACCATCAAGGGAGAGGAATTTGCCGCTCTCCTAACCTGCATTCTGGTTTGGGAGCAACTACATGCACTCTTTTCTGAGAGTAGAATTCCCTGTTCAGAGCCTCCACCAGCTCCACCACCCAGTGCTCCTCCTCACCCCAGGGTTACCACTCAGACAAGCTGCCCAATTCCCCCAGGGTCTTTAGGCCAGGTCTCCAACAATGGAAGCTGAAGCTTCTTGGGGCCAGGGTTAGATTGCTGGGCTCCCTTCTCACCCAAGTGAAAGAGTTTTCTCACTGACCTTTGAAGCTATCTTTGGTGTTTGTGAGTTGAGGAATCTGGGACCCACAGCTGCTGCCTGGTGGTGCCTTTAAGCCTGTTGTAGTCCTGTCCCTGCCATGCTGTGCAGCCCATGCTGGGCTGCGCTCCACTCCGTGCCCAGTGCAATAGACCTTTCCTGTTGGCCTTCCAGGCTGCCTTGCACTGGAAATCTCTTTCATTCTGTTGTTTTGTGACTTGTGCTGCTCTTGAATTTGTTTAGAGTCATTTTTTTACAAGTATTTTATGGGCTATGGAAGGAGAGCTTCTAGAGGTGCATCCTTCTACTCTGCCATCTTGGTTCTGCCCCTCTCCCCACTCCTGACACTTTGCTTGCTATACTGTGTATTAATTTTGCCACCTGTTCTTGCTTCTTTCTTACATATACCTATGTCCCCAGATAGTTCTACAATTTAAGTATCAGTGCCTGGAATTCTACCTTCATGTCTCTAGCACTTAGGTCATTTAGTAATTTAGTAATCGGTAGCTCCTCTCCTCTTCCTTCCCCTTCCCTCTCCTCTGGTGTTCTGCCCAGAGGAAGGTAAACTCCATGGCCAAAAGCTGCCTTTTTTCCTCTGGGTTTACTGGCTACATTTCTTGCTCAAAGATCAAGCCTTAATTTCAATTCACTCTGGAGCTCATAGACTGGACAACAAATCCCCACCTACCTAGCACAGAGTGACTGTAATTACTAAATAATAATTGTTTCTCTTTTACCCAGGAACCCTGAGGGTCTTCCCCTCCTAGTTTTTTTTTTTTTTGATTGCAGGGGCCATCCTCTGAGTAACTATTTAAAGAAGCCTATTCATTGAATGGGTATATCTCACTTAAAGTGAGAATGTGATAAAACCTTAGTCTGAAAGGGCCAGGGTCTCACATTGCATCCTGGACCATCTCCAGCCATCCTGATGAATATCAGGCCACTGGGCTCAGATGGCTCTGGAGAAGAAAGTGAGGTTGGTGACCTTGCACAGCCCTCCCTCACTCAAATCAAAGTCAACTGCAAGTCATGTCATCATCTTGATATCATGGTCCTCCAGGAGAAGGAAGGACAAACACAACAAAAACAACCTTTAGGAAGTCCTTGCTTAGGGTTATAGCTAGCATTGACATGGTGCTTCAGAGTTTGCCAAGTGCTTTACAAATATTGCTTTATTTTATCCTCACAACAATCTTTTTGAGGTAGGTCTTGTTATTACCTCCCATTTTAGAGATAAAGAAACTGATTTAGACAGAGGGCAAGCAACTTGCCCAGAGTTACACAGCCAATAAGTGTCTGAGGATGGAATTTAACTCAGGTCTTCCTGACTCAAGATCCAGTGTTCTATCCCCTGTGCCACCTATTTGGGTGAAATATTACTGTATTTTTAAAAAATGGATATGATGTAAATACAGATAATATATAAAAATTGTTAGTGGAACTAGCAGGGCTCATACATGAAGTCACCAATAATTTATTGTGAATTAATTGATCAGATACTCTCTCTCTCTCTCTCTCTCTCTCTCTCTCTCTCTCTCTCTCTCCTTCTCCCTTTCTCTCTTTCTCTGTGTATACAACCATCCTTTACACATCTAGGAGGTTAGAAGTGTGGCACACTCATGATCTAGAAAATTCATGTAAAATATTTTGGCCTTCTCTTTGTATCAGAGAAGTTTGAATTTTTTCTTTTTCCTTTATGGGGTGTTTACAGTACCTTATTGTAAAATTTGGGTTAAACATTTAGTCATAGACTCTGTCTTTTGGCCTTCATATGTCATCTGCAACTTCCCCAAAACTCCTAAAATATTCCCATTTAATTTCTTATGTTGATCCATATTATATTAAAACCACAATGCAGAAGGAAGGTCATGATGTAGAAGGGATAACTATAGTTATTAGGGATATTCAACAGCACTGGAAGTCCTAAGGTATTGAAGAAGTCAGGATAAGAAGGAGGAGAATGGAAGAAAGAGAGAGCAGTACAGTCTGTTGTTTTGAAAATCATCTGGATTTTGAATAAAAAGACCTGGGGTTCTGCATCCTGCCTCAGATACAAGCTGGGTGATTTTGGGTAAACCACTAACTTCTCTGGCCTGTTTCCACCTCTCTAAAATGGTGAGGTTGTGTGAAATGATACAGCCCTAAGTCTATGATCCCAGGAGGGTGAGGAAAGCAAAAAGTGGCATGACATTAAAATTAAATCTGCTGTATAATTTTGCCTCGAGTTGGTCTTGTCAGTTACTAACTGATTTAGGAATGAGCTGTGCTTTAAAAGTTCATCTGTAAGTTACTCAATCTGAGAGTAACAGCAGATCCCAGTGGTGCCCAGAAGTGGGGATATTTCAGTTAAAAGCTCACCAAGGGCTGGACACCTAGAACAAACAATTCCCACCTTGAATGTACTGTAATTTCTATTTTTCATCATCATGTTATCTTTTTTAAAAATTATGGAATAAAACAAGAATTTCTGTAATGTAATATGATAAAAAAAAGTGATTGCACTTGAAACTGCAAATCTATTATGTATGACTTGCTATTTCTTTTCAATACGTAATAAATTTATTCTGTAAGTTGTCTTGTTCTTTTCTTCTTCCCTTCTCCCTCTGCCGTAGAGATGATGACTATTAGACACAAAGGTGTATATGTAAAATTCTGTACAAACTTCTATTTATCAGCTCTTCCTCTGTATGCAGACGGCATCTTTCTTCCCTTGTCCTTTGTAGTTAGTCTAGGTATTTATAATAGAATGACTTATTCACTCAATGGTGTTCTTAAAACAGAATTGCTCTTACTGTATACAATGTTCTCTTGCTTTTGATCGTCTTGTTCATTATTGTGTGCAAGTCTTCTATGTTTTTCTAAGATCATTAATCTTAGGTCATCATTCTTTGTTATATAGCACAGTAGTATTCCATCACGATCATATACCACAACTTGTACAGTCATTACCCAATTTGTGATTTCTATTAATAATAACAGCCAGAATTTATTTTGGGCTTTAAGTTTTGCCAAGTAATTCACATATGTTAACTCATTTAGTCCTTGCAACAACTCTGTGAGGTGCAGTTATCATCCTTATTTTACAGATGAGGAAACTGAGGCTGAAGGAGTGACATGCCCAGGATTATACAGTTAATAAGTGTGAGGATCCAAACTCAGATCTTTCTCTGACTCAAAGTCTTGTGTTCTGAGCCACCTATTAAACCCAAATTAAATCCATCTTTGATATCTATGGTTACCAAGGATGCTTTTCTGATGCTGTTCTCCTTTATTTTCTTCATTCTGACAGTCCAGACAGTCTTGACTTTGATTTCTAAGTAGCATCTTAGAATCTCCCCAAGAGTGATATAAGATTACTTTATGGATTAGATTGCAATTTTCCTTGAATTACCATGGCCTTGACATTCCTCCATACCACTGAATCTAAGTAACCAGCTTTTATAACATTGTTTCTCTGTTAGTTCCGGTTAGCATCTTTCCCCAGTGCAGCCCTACCCATGGAAGTAGGACACTCTACCCCTCACCCCCTTCCTTCATTGGGTCACTGTAGGAGTATCAATGCTACTTTCAGCAGGAAGAAGAATGAGGAGAGGAAGGTCCCAGGCATCATAAGAAGGCACAGAGTCTCCCTCACTGGCAGTGGGGAAGGGACATGATCTTTTACATCTCAAGCATCAGTAGAGAAAAAAGAGGAATTCCAATCACAATGATGGGAAGGTGAGTCCTTGCCTGGGATGGCTGAGATGGTTGTTAGGGATATTTGTGAGGGAGGGGCTTCATGAATTGGGTGCTGTCTGTATTAATAATTTGGAGGCTTAAGACAAAAACTCCCAAATGACTTTCTCAGCAACAGGTGAATTACTTTAACTAATGAATATTTATCTTCAGTCAAGAACCCCTTAATTTAATTAAAATCAAGCAACTTAAACATGTTTACCCTATTTTTTTCCTAACAAAACTAAGCCAAGAACTCAAAGAGATGTCTAATGGGCTAGGTCAACCTTTAACTGACCAAGTGGTAAATTTCATTTCTTCAAAGCTAGATTTATGTGGATAGTCATAGGAACTTTAAAAAATATTAAGGGTTCCAAGAAATTTATAGATGTGATTTAACACCACTTCCAATAACATTTACTTTCAATGGTAGTAAAATGTCAATTGAGTTAATAAATCATTTGTCTTATTTAATGTTGTTTCATTTGTCTGAGATAGTAACAGGTGGATTTGAGAGCTTGTAACCCCCAGAAGTTTCTTCCTGAATCATTGTGACACTACTTGGCATCACTATCCACCTGGTGACAGCTAACAGAATTGCAGGGATAGAGAGCACAGTGGGGAAGGGGTAGCATGGGGGATGGTGGGGATTGGAAACCAATTAACCCCAAGGGGACCTGTCTTGCAAGTACAACCTATTCTGTGTTGGTAAATTGCAAAGAGTTCTAATCTAGTGAATTGATATTATAATATCAGGTCTTAAAAGATGTTCTCTGTTTCCTGAGATTTTAGGCATCCTTTGTTTCCTCCCTGTACTGTTTCTTCCATTGAGGTTTGTGACAGACAAAGCAGAATAAAAAACAATTCTTACTGTGATTCCTGATGCTGGAAGAATGGCTTAAGTCATCTAAAAAATGTAGGGGCTAAAACCCCAGTGCTGGATTCCCCACATTAACCTTGCTGAGAATGGCCCTCAATCAGTTTTTAGATAAATTCATCATGTGAGCAGTCTGAAATATAAATAAGCTAGGCAGATGTAACTGGGAGCTGAACAGTTTTTCTTTTTTTAGTTAGAATCTGTCTCCTGAGAATACTAAATATTATAAAAGGAAAACAGCCTGTGGCTACCTTAATAATCCCTTAACCCTTTTACATTCTTTCCAGACAACAGTTTTTCTCAATAGTTCCATGCTCAGAAATTCACAGGAAGGCTATTATTATTCAGCCACATAAATGCACTGCATGGTGACTGTAATATACATGGTTGAGTATGTATGAAACATAACCAAGGTCAGATTTCACCAGATTAATAGCAAAGAGGAGTATATGGTTGTTTAAAAAATGAATATGACCCTTCAAGGACAGCTAGATTAAAAAAAATTCTTTCTTCTAAAATAGACTACTAATGACATATCAGGCCATTAGCCAAGAAGAATTCATAATCATTTTCATGGAGTATTCCATCCCTCTTACCAAATTCCAGTTGATTGTTGAATATTTCTATGGAGACAAAAAAGCTAAATGAAACACAAATACTTTCCGATCTACTATTTTAAAAATACAACAGATGAGAGTAAACACATCAATGGAAAGGTAAACAATCAAGAAAAGTGTGCTTAATTTTTGAAAACAAGCTAAATGAAGAACAGAAGGAAGGACAAATTGTAGCATCAAATGTCCTAGGATAATTTAAGGCAAGGCATTCAGGAATCTTTTATCTTTTTGCAAAATCACAAAACAACATGGAATATGATTACAAATCTACCAATTCAAACAGATACATACTAAAAGGATAAAGAAACCATATTCTTATAAAAACTTCAGATTAATTTCATTTAAATTTGTTGGAAATAAACATAAACATTTGATGAAAAGAGTAATGACCAATATAGGTAAAAGTGGAGAAACATATAGGACAGAGTAATTTGGAAATGTGGATATTTTCAGGAAATAAGCAATTTCAAAAGTTAAAGAAAGAAGAAATAGAAGTAAACTGGGCTTTTGGAGTCACATACACCCCTCCATATGCTTTGAGGCATGAGCCATCCAACCTGGTTTTCTTCATTGATTAAATTGAAGTCATAATCTACAGTTTCCTCTTCAGTTGACTTTTGTCAACTGCTATAGCATAGATCTCAGCAAATGAAGTTTGTTGTGCTTTGCTTTATGCATGTTGTTTCCCAAAATATTTGTTGTTGAGGTTGCCAAATTCCCAGGAAATGTAGTCATTCAATGGAATCTTTAGGACTGCACATATATTTACAAGGTCTTGAGAGAGCTGCAGTTCTGGGGATATGTTCTGTGGTTTTCATGAAGAAATTCCCTTCCCAGTTTTTTGGGTGCAGTTTGATAGGAGAATGATTGCAACTCTTCATAGTTTATTTAGAAGCATCACAAGCAGTAGACACTTGGGGTTCTATGTTCAGGGGTCTTTTCTCCCCCAGCTCCGGAACTCTTGGTTCTAAATTCTAAAGACTGTTTCAATTCTGGTATTCTACATCCTATTCTAAGAGCCCTCTCAGATTCAAATCCTATGACAAGATTCAAGTTATTGTAATCATTGAAAAAGCAACAAATTTAACAATCTTTAGACCTTTTGCTTAGTGCTGGGGGAAGAGGATGATAAAATTATACAAATTCTTTTCCTTATATAACTTTGAATCTAATAAGGAGGAAATAACACTAACAAGTAAATCTGATACAAGGTAGAATGTGATAGTTATAGTGGAGAGGTTCTGACAAATTGCTGTAAGTTTGAAGAAAGGAGAGATCATTTTAGCCTGGCAAGGATGAAAGAAATGATGACATCCGAGCTAGATCTTGGGGGGAAAAAAGCAGATTTTGGGAGTAAGATAAGAGAGGTTTTTCAGACCTGGGAAACCATGTGAACAAAGATGCAGGGGCAGAGGACAGGAAGAAAATGAAAACAGGCAAATGTAATAGACTATTTAGAATTGATTTCTCATGTTTACCACTCAAACTTCTAGATTCACCTGTAAACATGTAAAAATCCAGTTCTCCAGAGAGCACTCGGACTTCTTTTCTGAAGTTGTTGGTATGCAATATTACAAAAGGCAAAAGAGATAGGACAAGAATAACTTACCCTGCACAACTGATTATAATCTTATCAGAAAAATGGATCTTTAATGGAATAGAATAATTTCAAGCATTTCTGATGAAAAAACCAGAGCTGAAGCAAAACTTTGAAATGCATACTCAAGAAATCCAGAAATGTACATTTATTTGAGCAATTAGAAGAGTTGTGGGATGAAGTAGTACTAGCATTCTAAAAGGGGTAGAAGAAAAAAACATCCCCTGTGGAACACTGATGTGAGTAGTAGGAAGTTAAATAAGAAAAACAGAGGTCCTGGGTGGGGAGCAGGGGGAGGGGAGAGGATTAGATGGTTTCTGTTCTAAGGATTTGAAGAGGGGAAGAAGGGAAAGTTAAAAGGAGGGATATACTAGTGTAAAAAAGAGGAATTAGGGAGAACTTGCTCTTTCATCTAGGTTGTGCAGTGGATAGAGCATCAGGCCTCTAGTCATAAAGACCTGAGTTCAAATTCTACCTCAGACACTAGCTGTGTGACCCTGGGTAAATCATCTAATCTCTGTTGACCTCAGTATCCTCATCTGAAAAATGGGTATAAGAACAGCACCTGCCTCCCCAGGGTCGTTGTAAGGATCAAATGAGATGATTTTTAAGGACTTAGCATAGTGCTTGACACAGAGTAAGAGTTCTGTGAATTACTATTATTATTATTCATTTCCAATAATTGGTGCACATGAGAAAAATATATCGATGTAGAGGAAGGGATGGGAAAGTGAACTGCACTCTTATCTGAAACAGACATAGGAGAGTTATACACATTCACACAACATACACAAACATGTAGGCATAAAAATATACCAATGGGGAAACAAGTGGGGATGATGTTGGATCAGGTTAAGCGGGGGACAAGCAAAACAGACTATTTGACCTTAAAAGGGAGATTTAAAGAGCAAAAAAATGAAAAGAACCAGAACCCAAGGGGTGCCTTACAGCATGAAATGCATACAATATGGGAATGACTGAACAAATTGTGATATATAAATATATTTGAATATTATTATGCTAGAAGAAATGATTTCATATGATTCTGGGTAATGTAAACTGACATAGAATGATTTGAGCATAATTAGGATCTGTAATGTTAATGGGAGTTAAAAGATCTTCTCCACCCATTAATGGGCCTCATGTGGGGCCCCTTAAGGGAAGCTTGATTAGGGGAGGCTTGTTTAACCTTTTGTTAATTGCTCATGAGGCACTGAGTCAAGAGGATGGTGCCCTCTGGCTCTGAAAAGTCTATATATACTCTGAGGTGAGATTTTGCTTTAGGGCTACTCTTTGGAAGAAGGTTCATGCCCCAGATTAGACTCTGGGTAGCTGTTAAGAAGCCTCCCTCCTCTCCTGGCTTTGAAAACCCAGATACTGGTGCTTCTCTCTCTGGTAACTATGTGTAATGGTCAGACAGTTGAATCTGTCTGTTGATCTGTGATGTATGTATTGCTTATGGTCAGACAGAAGCCCTATCTGTTGGTCTTTATTTCTCTACTTGTATTTTCTCTATTGTTATATATAATTAAAATAGATTGTTGATCCCCTTCTAAGTTGTTTTCCTTAGAAAAGCAGATCTAATATCCTGGATATGTATCAGGGTACTATAGGATCACAATTTGTTAAAAAATCCAACAACTTTGAAGGACAAAGTTGATCAAAACAATGTCCAGCCATGTTTCTAGACAACTTATGATGAAGCACATTGCACATCTGCAAGAGAAATGATCAATTAATCAATGGACATTTATTTAGTATCTAATATGTACCAGTCAGAGGCAGCAAGGTGGTGCAGTAGATAGAACAGGAGTCAGGAGGACCTGAGTTCAAATCTCACCTCAGACACTTGACACTCACTAGCTGTGTGACCTTGGGCAAGTCACTTAACCCCAAATGCCTCATCCTGGGTCATCTCCAGTCATCCTGATGAATATCTGGTCACTGGATTCAGATGGCTCTGGAGGAGAAGTGAGGCTGGTGACCTGCACACCCTCCCTCACTCAAATCAAAGTCAAGCGCAAGTCACGTCATCATTTCTCTGATGGCATGGTCTTCTTCAGCAATGAAGGACGAATGCACAAACGCACACACTCACACACACACACACATACACACATATGTACCAGGCACTGTGACAAATGCTGGTGAGGACACAAAGAACAGAGAAATTATTGGATATGGCTACTGTGTGGATTTCTTTTGTTTAACTTTGTTTTGCTTTATATATACATATATATACCATAAATTAATATATTTTAATAATATGTTATTAAATTATTATATATTAAATATGTATTTAGTATATTAAATATATTAATAAAATAGAAACTTTGCTTATGTTTGGTTGACTTTTCATTGTTTTGGGTAATAGATTGGGGATGTGGTGGGAAAATTAAGAGAAAGGAAGTTATTAATAGTGATGCCAAAATAAAAGGGAACAATTGTGATATTTTTTTAAATAAAATGCATAGGAGAGAACAGAAAGCTTGGATGGAAGTATAGAAAAGCAGGACAGCTTTGAAACTAACATGTATAATTTATTATATACTTGGAATTTATTTCATAATTTGAAAGTAAACACTTTATTGTATGCTTATTTGGTATGAAATGGAAATTCATAGTTTCATATAGAATCTTCTTCATTCTCTGTTTATAAATGTCTTTTTTGATGCTTAAATTCAGAACAAAAAATAAACTTAAAAACAAAGAGTTTTTAATTTTCTGATTTCTAAAAAAAAATGCTACAAGAAGCAATAGATTGGCTAACAGGCTAGAGTATGATAGGTGAGTTGGTTGTGATGTCTGATTTATTCCACTATAATGGCAGGGAGTGAGTAGAGTGAGAGTTGGGTTAAAACTGTACATACCTTGGATCAAAGTATATGAAATATATTTTTAGGTACATGCCTAGCTCAGGATCGTGCCTTCATTCTTAACCTCTCCTTTCCCTCTTACCCTGTACAGAGCAAGCTCTGAAATGAGCTAATGTATGTAAAGCTCTTGGCAAGCACCAAAGTACTATGTAAATTCCAGGAATTATTATTACTAGAGATGTGCAATCAAATTCTAATATGGCTTGTCTTTAAGCTATGTTATTGGGCCAGCTACATGTCACAGTTGATGGAGCTCTGGGCCTGCATTTAAGAAGACCTGAGTTCAAATCCAGCCTCTGTAACTTACTAGCTGTGTGACCCTGGGCAAGTCACTTAACTTATTTGCTTCAGTTTCCTTATCTATAAAATAAGACAAATAATAGCATCTACCTGGAAGGGTTGTTGTGAGGATCAAATGGGATATTAGGAAAACACTTATCACAGTATTTCTGGCACAGAGTAGGTACTATATAATTGTGAGCTATCACCATCATCAGAAGCATGGTATACTTGAAATTTTTTCAAAAGGGTGTGCTAGGGTGAGGTGGAGAGGAAATTAGGCAACCACAATACATCTGATAAATGATAGGGACCCCCCCAGCATGCAAGTGAGTGTGGGGCTTCCTAATATACAGTCAAATATGCTGCAATCCTAATTTCTGCTTGAATTACCTGAGCAGCTTTGCTTCATCATCTACCTAGTTTTAATAAAGGAAACTCTCGGACTCTTCATCAAAGCAGAAAGTCTTCATTTGGTTGCAAAATGGAGAGGTTCCGCTACTTTTCCTACTAGATTGTGTCTCTCCATTCTCTCTTCTGTACTGGAGTTCCAAAGATTGGACTTTTTATAGTGTCCAGGAAGAATTTTTCCATGGTATATCAGTAGATTCTTTTTTTAAGTACAGAAAAAGATAAACTTAGCTTTTACTACAAAGTAATTCTGCTGTGTACATTTATGATATAGTTGATTTTTTGAACCATGTTTAGGATTTTGCATTTTATCCCTATTAAATTTCACCTAATTAATTTTGGTCAATTCCTTCTTAGAGCCTTGGTTTCCTCAATTGTAAATTAGAAATAATAACACTTGTGCTACCCTCCTCAAAGGGTTGTTGTGAGGTTTAAATGAAATAATATATCACAAGCATTTTAAAAATTGTAAACTTCCTTCAGTACTAGCAGAATTGTGAGGATGCCCCCCATTATGATGTAATTTTCTTCCATGCCTTAGTAGCTGGTCTCCATTTTGTGTCCTGCTTTCTGGTGATGAGCTTTTCTGAACTTAGGTTGAATTTTGCATCATAAAGGACTTTAGTGAAAGAAACTGTAAATCACTATGTCAACATAAGTTGTTTATTACAACTTTATTATTATTATCCCTCAGGAATCTAAAAAAACCCCTGTAATTGCAGAACTCGAGTGAGCTAATGCACCCAGTTTAATGGTTAGAGAAATCACAGGATCATAGACTGACAAGTGGAAAGATCTTCAGATCTTCTCTCATTTTAGAGAGAAAAGAAGTCCAGGGAGCTGTCAAAGTTTCACAATTAGAAAAAAACAGTGATAGCATGATTTGAATTCTTATCTTTTTACTATAGAGCCAATGTTCTTTCCATTGATCTTTACTGCCTTTAGGACCTTTACTTATCCCTAGGACTCAAGAAGCCGTCCTAACCCCAGCTTGCTAAATTGGAAAGAGCACCCAATGGGCAGTCAGGAAACCAGAGTTCAGATTCTCTCACTCAATGGGATGTTTGAACCTGTACAAGTTATTTCATGTCTCTAGTTACTCAACCTCTTTGCTTCCTCATATGTAGATGAGGTCTAACGTTGTGTGCTTCTCTCCATCTCTGCTGCCAGTTACTCCCCAATGGATGAAGGCAATGATTTGTAGCTAGAAATGTCCCTCAGGTGGGGAGCAAAGACATTGCTTTGGCATTTCATAAGTCTAGAATAGAGTCAGTATGAGCAGCCTCCTACATGCTACTGGAGCCAAATTAAAATGTAATTGGGAAATATTTAACAAAATTAATAAAATACAATAAGACATAGATAATATCACACTTTAAAACTGTCAATATGTGGCCTGTATAAATCCTTATGTGGCTTAGTGGCCCTGTGTTTCTGTTTGAGTTCACTGGTCTAGGATCCTGTCACCTTCAACCTCTTTGCAATAGCTCTAACAATGCAATAACAAATTTATTGAAAAGATACTCTGGCATTTCTCCTTTCCATTCCCAATCATTCAGTGTGTTTCAAAGGATATGAATTACTATGGAAAGACCTTGCATTTACACCTGAATTTGCATTGCCTGTAATAGTACCCTTACGATAGATGGGGATTTTCAGCTGGACTTTTGGAAGATTTTTTTTCTCCAAAAATAGCCTATCCTATATTATGTATCACATTAGGAAGCCAGATCCTAGAGGGGAAGTACTGTTGTTTTCTGTCTTTGAATTGCCAGAATCTAGATCACTGCCTACTGTAGTTTGAAAAAAAACTCTCAAATATACCCATGTTTCAGAAGATAATGATGATATTTTTGGATTGTGTTGAGGAACTGTAGAAATAAGACTTATTCAATTCCTATCATGAACTATAAACAACTAAGCAAAGAAATATATGTGAATAATTGAAGTACAGCTGCATGTCATAGGCAAACTGCAATAAATAATTCTCGGTCACTATAAAACTACATGAAAAGAGCATTACCAATTCAGGGTAAAGAATTATAGTATCAGTTTTTCCGAATACAACGATGTGCCCTCTGAAGCACTAGGAGCTCCATTTACTATTCTGAAAAAGTAGGATTTTCCAACCCTAACATGGAGGGCTTTATGAAGCATGTCTTTGTCATGTAGACCTCTCAACAGTGAATGAAGGACTCAGGCAATACTCTTTTAAGGAGAAATGAATTTTATACACTGGGAATATAATGATACCTTGGGTGGAGAAGACTTCTATCAGCCCCATTACTACCCTTTTTGGTACAAAGGAGAGAACACCACTTTTTGAATAAGAGGAAGTGGATTCAAATCCATCCTTTGATATTATCTGTTAAACAATGGGTACTATCTTAGGCCTTAGTTTCATGGTCTATAAGATGGGGGAGGGTTATAGCCTAAATGTGCCTTCCAGTTTTATACTCATGATGTTGTGATCTTTACCAGTGTGTCTTGAGGATAGAACTGGCTTCAATGATATGGTTCTGGTGTTTCTGTTGTCAACAGGAATGACAGAAACCAGAGCACAGGCTAATTAAGCACTCAACTGTAAGGGGAAATAAAAACTTGTGTGAAGACTTGCTCAGTATGAATAGTAAACTGGAAACTGGGGATTTTTTTGGCTCTTATATTTGTTCTCATGTTAATTCCCTCTGCAGCTTTTGGCATCTTAGCCAAGTATCATTTCAAGCTTTCAGTCTGTCAGCTATGGGTAATTCTCAGCTACCTAGCAGTGCTGTTGTGGGCACCGATTAATATTTATGACCACATTTAAGTTGAAAAGTGCAGTATAAATATTGTCACATGAATTTAAAAATCGTTTCCTATAAAATGTTATACACAAAGGAAAATAAGCCATGTATTGTGGTATCTATCTTACAATGCTCATTAAAGTGGCAATCAGTTATACTCTATCTTCCCCTTTCTCCATTAAAGAGTTTGGTGCTATGGTTACCTAGTGTTAACTACAGTGATTTCTATTTAACTCACTATTGTTGCTTTATAGTTTCTTTCCAGTCATTTTGTAGCTTCTATCATATATATATTCACTACCTCTTAAGTTCACTACTCAAAAGAATGTGTAAATCATTCATTATGATCTTCCTCTATTAAAACATGGATCATATCTAGTGAAAATCCTTCATCATCTGTAACTATTTCTTTCATTCCTTTCTTAATTGAATAGATGCATTTCTGCAAAGTGTCCTGTAAAACACATTTCGTAGGTGAATCCTACTCTCCATTTGACAAAAGATAAAAATCAGAGATGTTGGGCTTTAAAAAATATTGGCTTTTCCATGTGTGTGGGCAATCCAGAGGATTTACCTAGCACTGGCTTGCAGCCCTGTGGTACTTGTCTTCAAAATTGTTATTGTCTTATTGTATATTCCTCCCGTGTTTGTATTTTCACATTAGCCACTTTGTTTTAGTTCGCCAATAATATTTTCATTCAGTTAATAAGTGTTTATTAAGCGGCTACTATATACCAATCAGTAAACATTTTAAAATTGCCTACTATGTGCCAGGCACTGTGCTAAGTGCTGGGGACACAGTCCCTGCTCTTAAGGAGACCATAATCTAATGGGGGAATTCTTTAATGGACAGAGGTAACTGTATAACTGCCTTTTAGGCTTCCAGTTTGTTGCTGTCCATTTTATTTTACAAAATGCTGCCATCATCTTATGTGTAATGCACAGATTTCATTATGCCGTTCTCTTGATTAAAATTCTTCATAGACTCCTAATTGCCTACTGAAGTTCAAGTTCAAAACTTTTTATTCCAGGAATTACTTTTATCAACATAATTTAATTCTCAGTGATTGGCTCATCCACAGTATTTACCCCCAATTTATTGCTACAGTGCTAAATCCCTACTGGGCAGCTCCTTGGTCCTGTGAGTTGATAGATGTAGGAATTGTGGGGTTTTGCATAAAGGCATCATGGTAGAGTAGATAGCATTTTAGATTGGAGTCAAAAGACCTCAGTTTGAATCTTAGGTATTTATTAAAAATCTGGGTCTTTTATTTTCTAGTTGTAACATCCATTCTGTTATTTATAGTGCTCATTGTAGGTTTTGTTTCTAATTTCCCAAAACATTACTTTTAATTTTAATGTTAGCAATCATTTTTCAGGATTCTTTGATTTATTTTCTTTTTAAATCTGGAAGCACAACCTGAAACAAGAAGACAGCAATACAATAGTCTTTAATGTGAACAGCACAAATCTGAATGTACTTACCTTGAGATAATTTAATATCACAACAAAATATGCCAAATGTTCTATTTATGTATCAAGGGGGAAAAAGTCTTGCTGGACAGGAAATTCTGGAAGGTTTGCCCTTTCATTTGGCAAGGACATCGGAAACTCTAAATCTGGGAATTTGGTAAATGACTTTTCTTTGTTTCTATATAAGATTGAGTATCTACATGATTATAAAAATCAAGAAATGAAATCCTGTAACATGGGGGATAATCCTAATATTTACTTTTAAAAACTTACATCATTCTAGTTTGTAATATATTTTTAAAGATAATTGAATTATGAGATAACAATAGGATTTTTCTGAGGGGATTACCCATACCATTTCAACTTCTGTAACACTATACTCTCATTTCTCTTTCTATCACACTGACCATTTCTGTCGCTTTCATTAGTCTTTCTTTGTCTTCCCACCCTCTAAATATGAGGGCCCCCTAGGCTCTGCCCTCAGTCTCCTTCTCTCCTTTCTCTATGTTTTCTTACATGGCAAACCCATCCACTTCCCTAGCTTCAACTATCATCTTTTATTGATATGACTTTTTGAGATTACATCT
Source organism: Bettongia penicillata ogilbyi (assembly GCA_023548195.1). NCBI lineage: Eukaryota > Metazoa > Chordata > Mammalia > Diprotodontia > Potoroidae > Bettongia > Bettongia penicillata. Next base: position 4,660,137 of record JAJHZJ010000244.1, read on the forward strand.
TCAGTTCTTAACTTCCTTCTGAATTCCAACCTTTCAGCTCTGGCTGTTGTCTGGAGGTTTCTACCATATGAACTATCTGTGCCCCACCTGTGGAGGAGCATTCCAAGCTCGTATTGGTCTGATCAGCCACGGTTGGACACATTGAAATTTCACTTTACAATGGTGATGTCATTTTGGTTCTCTTCGAAGACGAAGGACAACAACCAACCAACCAAGAAATCCTTATACTCAGTATGCCACAAATCAAACGTTCCAGCAAGACCATCCTACTTTCTCTCTTCTGAAACTTGATATTCCATTTCCCACCTCTACATATTTGTACAAATTATCTGTTATGCACATAACGTGCATCCCCTCTGCCTCTGCCTTTTAGAATCTTAATCTTCCTTTAAGCTTGCTCATAGATAATTTCTTACTTTAAGCCTTTCCTAATTCCTCAGTTATTAATTATGTCTTACTCCTCAAATTGCCTTATGTTTACTTATCCACATACATATGACATTTCCAAGTATAAAATAAATTACTTGAAGGCAGAGACAATTTTGTTTTTATCTTTGTGCAACAGAGATCACTTAATTCACCTAGCAACTTCTGGTAAAGCATGGCTAAATGCTGAAAGTATTTGGCATTTTGGAATTATTCAGCAAACTCTTCATGGGGCCTTGGTCCCACTCAGCCCTGTGATGGTGGTAGTGGGTCCAGGTGCCTCCTTAGTTAAAAAGGAGAGAGTTTCATTTTCTTTCTTCTTATTTCTGGAATATGTGGCAAGTAGCTCTCCTTCTTTTGAGTTCCCAGAAGGAGTTAGGGAGAGCCAGTGTTCCTCTTGCCCTCCCCCTCCATTCTGAAAGCATATCAAAGGCATGGAAGCTAAAGCAGGGAGCAGACTTGGTAAGTTGAGTATGGGTCTTGAGCTTCTGGCTGCCATTTCTGCTTTGTGCTTCTTTTCTGAGCATAGGTGACCAAAAGGTGATACTGAAATATGGCATTTACGGATTAGAACCAGACTCATTAGCTTGAGAGATCAGAATTCCTAGGTTCCTCAGCTTGAGTTACCTAGAAGCAGGAGGAATTTACATGTTGAACATATTGACTTTTGGCAGGATCCCTGACCTGGCTTGACAAAAGATGGACTTAGAGGGAATTTTTTAGAAAATTCAGTCCCGTAAACTCCTTCATGTGCTGAAATTTAATTTTTGGCACCCAGATAAGTATGACAAGAGTTATGTTTCTGTTGCTGCTGGTTTAAGTGTTGTTCTCATTAATTGCTTATAAATCTGAGGTATTTTTTTAAGCATTTCTTTGATGTAGAAGAAATAAATAGCTGTCCCATATTTGATCTACAAATCATGTACTTTTTTATAACTCCATTTTATATCCAAGTATACTTTAAATAATTTTTAAATAATTTGACTCTGAAATGGGAACCAAAGTACCAAAGGGCAATAAAAAAGCCTGATACTTTTTTAGGGGGCCAAGTTCCTAGAATTATCTATCTATATGTGTATGTATGTGTGTGTGTGTGTGTGTGTGTGTGTGTGTGTGTGTGTGTGTGTCCAGAGCTGAGAAAGAGCCCTTTGGTTGGAAGGGAAAGGGCAAGAATTTCATTCCCTCAGGCTTAGAAGAAGTAGTGGTTATTTGTATTGTTGTTTTTCCTACATTCTAATCATAAAGTAATTGGGGGTTTGGAGTGTCATGACTAGACCATCTAAAATGGTATCACAGATTATGTTGGGGACCTGCCTCAGGGAGACTGAAGGAGTGGTGCCTGTGTAGACATTCTCAGTTGGCCTACCACATGGTTGGGAATAGCATTTTCCCACTGGCTGTGTAGCTAGAGCTGTCTGTAGCTTCAAAACTGAGTACAGTGGGTGCTTTTGCCTGCAGTTCTGTCTATGACTGAAAGAATTCACTTACAGCTGGCGACACTAGAAGCCTGGAAGGAGGGGTTTATTGATTAGGTTTAGAGCTTAGCTCAGTTTCTACATAGCATTAGTCCCACCAGGTTCAAGTTAAAAATTCCACTGATCTTGTTATCTTTGGATACAAGATTGGATCCCCAGGGCCTTCATGCTGTACTCCCAGATCCCATGGTTGGAGCTCCTGGGTTAGAGACTCTATTTTCCTGTACCTAGAATTGAAATGAATGAAAGATGGAAAAAAATCCTAAGACCTTATCTTATGTTCACATGCTCTAAGGTTGGGGAAGGGAGGAACCGAGGGCCCAACCCCTTTACCAAACGGTATTAGTGTCTGTGAGGGAAGGAGTCCTTCACCCTCAGATTTGAATGAAGTAAAACCCTAATTCTATTCAGTCAGGCAATTTTGAAGAGGAAACAAGACAGTTCAGGCTATACAGCCAATGTGAAAAGGCTTCTTCTAACCACATGGCAGACCAATATAGAATATCTAGACATGTTGATTCTTCTGTATCCCATGTGGCTGATGCTGACTTAGGTATTCACCAAACTCCTATTACACGAATACATTGAACACAGCAGGCAGCTAAATAGTTGTTGAATTAAATTGAAGATCTATCGAATGCTAGCTTTGGAATCAGAAGATCTCTGTTGGAATCCTCTCATTGACACATCCTATCTATGTTCAGTGAATTGCTAAGTCCTGTTGTTTGACCTGGTAACATCTTTCCTTTGTATTTTCACATTAGCCACCTTCTTTTAGTTTGCCAATAATATTTTCATTCAGTTAATAAGTGTCTATTAAGTAGCTACTATGTACCAATCAGTAAACATTTTAAAAGTGCCTACTATGTGCCATGCACTGTGCTAAGTGCTGGGGATACAGTCCCTGCTCTTAAAGCAACCATAATCTAATGGGGGGAATACTTTAATGGATGGAGGTAACTGTATAACTCCTTTTTAGGCTTCCAGTTTGTTGCTGTCCATTTTATTTTACAAAATGCTGCCATATCTTATGTGTAATGCACAGCTTTCAGTGCCATTTTCTTGATTAAAATTCTTCATTGACTCCTAATTGCCTACTGAAGTTCAAGTTTTTAGCCTGGTGATCAAGGTTCCTTAGGTTTAATCTACACTAAGCTTCTGCCAAACTAGACCATTCATTGTTTCCAAAGCAAGACATACTTCTCTAACTCTGCTTCCTTTGCTCATGCCATCTTCTGTGGCCCCATCTATGACAGCTGAAATTACATTCATCCTTTAAGGATAAGGTATTCACTGCTTCCTTTATGAAATCTCAGGCTTTTGCCACACACTCACTTTCGTTTTTTAATATGTTACATTGTTTGTACCTCTTGAATTCCTGTTAAATTTATTTTTGGATCTATTTCATCAGCCATGAGATCAAGGATCAAGTCTTATTCATCTTTGTATACCCAAGCACCAAGTCTAGGCTTACGTTTCTTAAATATTTCTTAAATTTATTGAGCCAACAATGCAAAAATACATTTGTTATTTCCGGCTCCTTTGTTTGCTTTCTATTCCAATCCCTCTGCTCCTTTAATGTGGAAGTTGCTAAATCTTGAGTGATCCTGACTGTGGCTCTGTATTTGAATTATTTCTTTCTGGCTGCTTGAGTGTTTTCTCCTTGACCTAGGAGCTCAGGAATTTGGCCATAATATTCCTGGGAGTTTTCATTTTGGAATCTCTTTCAGGAGATGATTGGTGAATTCTTTCAATCTCTAGTTCACCTTCTGGTTCTAGGATGTCAGGGCAGTTTCCCTTTATATTTTCTTGAAATATGATGTCTAGACTCTTCTTCTGATCATAGCTTTCAGGTAGCTCAATAATCCTTAATTACCTTTCCTTGATCTGTTTTCCGGGACAGTTATTTTTCCAATGAGATATTTCACATTTTTTTCTATTTTTTCATTGTTTTGACTTTTATTTTTTTCTTGATGTCTCATAGAATCCCTACTAATTCTCTTTTTTAAGGGATTATTTTCTTCTGTAGCTTTTGTAACTCTTCTTTTTTTAGCCACTTCTGCTTTTTAGGGAGTTTTTTCTTCAGTGAATTTTTGTGCCTCTTTTACTATTTATTAGATCAATTCTTTTTTTAAGGTATTATTTTCATCAGTATTTTTTTGTGTCTTTTTTTTATCAAGCTGTTAATTTTGTTTTCATAATTTTCTTTTATGACTCTCATTTCTTTTCCTTATTTTCCCTGGACCACTCTTATCTCTTTCTTTAACTTTTCTAACAATTCTTATTGGGTTTGGGTCCAATTAGCATCTTTTCTTTGAGGCTTTGCTTGCAGCTGTTTTCACATTATAGGCTTCTTCTGAGTTTATATATTGGTCTTCTCTGCCACCACAGAAGCTTTTCAAGATCTTTTTTTGTTATTGTTATATAGTGTGATAGGACCGATATCTCCCTGAACTACCCCCTCAGCCCATTGGTCAGACTAAATTTTCCCTAAAAGGTAACAAAGACAAGATTTGATTGGCCCAGTGGTGGGCCAAGGTTTAAGCCATACTTTCCTTGATGTGGCATCCTGATGGCCTCTGGCAGTGTAGCTTCCTCATTACCTAGGGGTCATAAAATGTCTCACCCACTTGTACGCAGCAGTCTTCAGAGTTAGGGAATTTATGAGATCCCACAAATCACCATGACCTCCTTATCAGACACATTTCTATATAGAGATAAATGGGGAAGGGAGCTAACTGAGCTAATTGCTCAGACCATAAGGTCTTTCTTTGTTAGGTCTAAGTAAACCTTTTATTCGCTGTTCACTGAACTAAGAATACCTCATTTTGTGTTAACTTTGTTAGTAATTGAGATGAAATGGATTTGCATCATGGCTAAGTTGGAAGAAGGTAACTGTGAATATGGAATGTAGAGTAATGATATTTACAGATAGCACCATAGCACCATGGCACCCTCTGGTCAACATCTTCTAGTGGTATGAGGGTCCTCTCAGTGAGATGGGGAGCAAGCACCTGTTCATGGAAATCAATTAGCTAGGTGGGTGTTGGAGGAAGATGTCAAGAAGGGTAAAGAAAGAGTTAGGGTCAGCATTCCCTGGTTATTGTGGACTGTACTGCAGAAGCTGTACTGCTAGAATAATAGGACTGAAAGTGAACTGGTCAAGCACATTCAGCAGTGAGGGAGAGAGAGAGAGAGAGAGAGAGAGAGAGAGAGAGAGAGAGAGAGACAGAGACAGAGACAGAGAGACAGAGACAGAGAGAGACAGAGAGAGAGAGAGACAGAGAGAGACGGAGAGACAGAGACAGAGAGACAGAGAGAGAGACAGAGAGACAGAGAGAGACAGAGAGAGAGAGAGAGAGAGAGAGAGAGAGAGAGAGAGAGAGAGAGAGAAAGAGAGAGAGAGAGAGCTCTCAGCTTTTAAGAGTGCATGTGCCATGAAAGCTGAGGGGCAGAAAGTGGATCTGGTGAGTTTGCAAATCTGACTCAGAGATTTTGCTTTGACCTACTGAGATTGGAACCACAAGACGGGACAAAGACAGTGGAAATGAGGAAGAAACTTGGTTTAAAAAACCCCTGGTATCTTATTACTGCTTCTGGGAGGAGGGTGAATTTCCTACACTAAAGGAGCAGCAAGTAGTTAGACTTTCATCTCTAAAGAACTGAGGAGCCCAAATGGAAGTTTGAACTTCAATCAGAAATATTTCTGACTGAAACTTGATGAGTCATTAACAATTGGTCTGCTTTAGTCTAATGGAACCAGTGTGGAAACACTGTAAGAGAATTCCTTAGGCTTGAGGAACTTCCTGAGGACTCAGTGTTACAGAATTACTTAAATCAAAGAGAAACTCAGGAAAGAACTCACACTTTTTCATTTTTTAGGTGACTAAGATGTTATTTTCACCTGACCCCATATAGATGGATTCTTGTAGTCTGCTCTGTGATGGATATCTTCAAGGCAAGAGGGGAAGTTCCTAAAGGAAATGGGTTTGAGAGATTGGACGTATGTAGGCAAACATGTTTTGGAACCAATTCAAAATGGCTTAAAAGAGTCAATTTAAAAATTTTCAATATGAGCATTTAAGCCTCAGAAATCTGCAAATGCTACAGCTCAAGGTTTGATTCATTTTTCTCTTGATTATCCAGACTTAAGAAAGTGATGGAGAAAATAGAACAATAAAAATTAAACTTAAATGTGCCTCCTGTATGCATTTTGGTGGGGTGTTAAACATTTGCCAGCATACCCCTGAGTATTCTTCCTCCTCTGTCTCCCAGCCTGCCACTCTCTCATCAGCCTCCCTCAGGGAGTTCCTGGTGGAACCTCAACAGACTTCCCTCACACTTTAAGTATGAGTCTTTCTTGCCACAGATTTATAAAGGTGTGTGCATGCTGATCACCTGGGGAAGTTTGAGCAGAAGTCTGAGAGAGCTGCAGTTTGGACAAATACTGCTATCAGAGTGAATAAAAGCTTTGGGAATGGAGGAAGTTACAGAGCTGACTCCCTACTAGGAGGGCAGAGGGAGTTTTGTGTGTGGCTCTTGAAAGATGAGGCACACAGGGAAAGCATCGGTGGCCGGCTTATGGGTGTACTAGTAAAACTGCCCAGAGAAATTCAACACAGGACAGTAGGGACCTTTCAGCCCCATCCAATCCTAAGATGTTCTCTAAAACATCTGCCCTATTTAGATTCAAGGGAAGCTTCAGAGAGAAAACCACAGAGGAAACAGGGTGAGAAAGAAAACCACATATTCAAATTTTAGGGAATGCAGTGCATGGGAAAATCTCAGAGAATTCTAGACATAGATAGGATTAAGCTAGTGAATCTCACTTCCCCATGATCTAAGAGGAAAGCTCAGAGATTTGACTCTGCATGTTTTGGAGAACACATATGGGACTGGTCAAGTGGTCTGGTACCTGTAGAAAAGAGGAGTGGACAAGCAAAATGTTCCTCTTTAAGGAAAGGATTGATGGAGGAATTATTCTTATGCCTTCTGCTACCGGCAATTGTTTGTGAGGCATGCCAGCACCCATCAGAGACATTATTGCTAGACTTCCCGATTGGAGTCATTAAGAGAGTGCAGAGGCTGAGGAATGAGTCCATTGTCAATGTGGGTATTAGGGTTGATAATGCCATTCCTACCCAACTGAAATCTTTGTGCCCACCCAACCTAATGGATCTTTAACCTTCTCCCAAATGGAAAAAGGCACTCTCTTATCTCAGGTAATTAATAGTAGTGTCATCATGTGTCAGACTGCCCAGGTGAGTCAGTCCAGCTTCCCAGAAGGCATGTTTATGATGAATCGATACCACTCTAGGAAGGGGAGAGACTGTGGAGTAGTTTCTTGGATTTAATCTCTGGTAAAACTTATGTATTAAGAATGGGATGCTTTAGAGCACAATTCTGGTCAACCCTCTCCAGTACTTCCTTATTACTTTACTGGTGAGGTTGCCTTGGATTCAAAGTCCTTGACAGGTCAGATGAAGCTATATAACCTGGAGATATCTTTCAAGTGCCTCTCAATTGCCAGGCTTCTTTTCCTCTGCTATGGTTCAGATAACTCCTAATGAAGAGCTTGGGGTAGTATTGTTGGGAGATGCCTTACTTTCTAAAACACAGAGGAAAAGAAACTGTCTTTAATATAACCGTAGTGAATATGTATTAACTTGGAAGAAAAAGGATGGTCTAGTTGACTTGGTGGACAACTCAGAGTTCAGGTGGGGCTGAGGGAGAATCCTTATTTAGCCCTTCTGGATGAAGGGAGCAGACCCTTAATAGGGACCTCTAATGATGCAAATATTTTATATCATATATTTATATATTATATAATTTTTCTCATATATTATATACACATATCATTTATACATACATCTATCTGTCTATCTATAATCAATGTATCTAATAGAGTTCCCTGATGTGACTTTCAGAAAAGAGGGTAGTTAAATGGGTGAACCACAGATTACTGAGTGGGTGGTAGTATTGGGAGAACCTCAGCAGCAATTTAGATTCCAGGATAAAGGATCTAAGATTTATTACCTTTTAACCATTTTATGATAGATGATCCTGATGCATGGTGAAGACTTACTGACTATTCCAGAAGTGTCATTATCTTAACTGTAAACCTGATGTTGCTGGTGCTGCCTATTGTCACCATCTTAAATCAGGAGACCCACTGGAAACTGCAAAGATTTGGTCCCCACATGGGTCAGATTGTTGGCATGAGACTTGGTCCTTTGGAAAGAGGAAAAGTCTTGGATTTATGGCTTCTGTGTTTCACATTTTTCTTTGGGGGAGGGGTGTAATTTTTTTTCCTTTTTGCCCTGTCCTATGCTAGAAATATTGTCCAATATAAGCCATGAGAGCATCTAAGTGGCAGAAGGTCCTCTAAAAGATCTTTAGGACCTTGCCAGTGTGGGTGATATGTGATAGGACCAGTATCTACCAAAGTTCTCCTATCCCCCATGGGTTAGGCTTAATTTTCCCTAAAAGATGAGAGTAGAGACTTATTGGCTCAGGGATGGGACAAACCTCAACCTGTGCCTCCTTTGATGAACTTCCTGGCTTTCTGGTCACTGGAAGACATGAATGATCCCACCCAATGGGGGTTAGAAGGACTTGGTGGATGTTTAAGATACTACTGGAATCACCCACACCTTGCTGATAAGACTTGGTTCCATATAGAGATGAATGGGGTTATGTCTACCAGAGCTAGTACTGTTCTGTGTTAGGGCTAAGTCAAACCCTTCTGTTCACTGTTCAATGCTTGATGAGTGCCTCATTTAGATCTAGAATTGAACCAAATTAATGGAGTGCTGACATTTTATACCAATTAAGATGTTACTTACACTTTGACCCTGAGGATGAATTGGAGAAATTCAGAAGATCTAATAATGTAAAGTGAGGCATTATCCTACTTAGACTATATATAGATGTCACAGATCTCAGCAACTAGTCCCATAGACCTTTCCAGGCTTATTATAAATGCTTTTCCTTCACACACCATTTAGTCTAGCCAAACTAGCCTTCTTGTGGTTCCTTTGCTTAGGTTGTCTGCCATCCCTTGAGATTCCATGGTTTCTTTTAAAGCTCACTTCAGATTATAGGAGGCTTTTCCTGATTATTAGGTATTAGTTGTTCCTCTTGAAATTACCTTGTATTTATTGTGACTATATTTTGTGTAAAGTTGTTTTGAACATATTTATGCTTGTGCACGTCTTTTCCTATGTAATATAAGCTCCTTGATGACAGGGACCATTCTTTTTCAAACTTTGTATCTCCAGGACCCATACAGGATCATACACAACCATAGGACCTTACATGTAGTAGGAACTTAAATGCCTGCTGATTGACTGGTTAATTATCTCCTTGTATAAAAAGACTGGTCAACCAGTAGTAGGGCTTGGGTTTTGAGTTCCTTTATTAATATTGGAGATAGATCTGCTATCCTGCCACATTCTGCTTATGACAATTATGAGATAGCTGAGCCAGGAAGTAACTCTAAGGGAAAGTTAACTGAATTCAGAGCCTTAAACTTATTAGAATTAGTACTAGTTTCCTCATTTGTAAAATAAAGCAGTTGGGAATAGATGACCTCTAAGTTTTCTTCTAACTCTAAGTCTATAATCTAAAATATAAATTAAACTAAAGGAATTATGAACAAGTCCTAAGATTAAAGCTTAACAGAAAGCCTTTTGTATGAAGCTATACAATAATTTTATTAATATCCTATTCTCTTTGTCTGGTATGCAGAAATATATATATATATATATATATACATATTACATCTATATCTATTATACCTATATCTATACATATATAGAAAAAAGAGAAAAGAAGAAAGAAATAGAAAGGAAGGAAGATTAGGAAAGAAAGAAAGAAAGGAAGGAAGGAAGAAGGCATTCTCAGAAGGAGTGTGGAGTGGGGGGAGAGACAGAGAGAGAGAGAGACAGAGAGAGAGAGAGAGGTTAGGAAAGGCCTTTTGCAGAAGGTGATTTTTTTCAGGTGACTCTTGAAGGAGGAAAGAGAAGGAGGAGGTGGGTATAAAGAGAGGAGGGACGTGATTCCAGGCATGGGGCACTGGCAGTGAAAATGTGCTGAGTTGGGAAATGGAGTGCTACGTGAAAAGCAGCAAGAGGCCAGTGGCGCTAGATTGTAAAAGATGTCCAGAGTTGTAAAATGAAACTTGAAAGCTAAGAAGGAACCAGGTTGTGAAGAGTTTTAAATGCCAACTACGGAATTTCATAATTACTTTTAGAGTTAATGGGAAATTCCTGGAGTTTATTGAGGTAGCGTGTGTGTGTGTGTGTGTGTGTGTGTGTCCCCTGCATTTAGGATAGGAAATAAAATGCCTCTGGATGATTATGTCTTTACTTCAGCATCTGTAAAATGGGAATAAAAGGGGGTAGCCACTTTTCAGTTTCGACATGGTATTATGTTGTCCCAGGTGGTGATTTTTATTTTGAGGCTATTAAAGTCTCAGTATGACATTGAAAAAAAAGGCAAGGAACAATGTACTTCCTTCCCACTTTGCCTCTTTCTCCAGGAACAAGTACCAAATCTACTTTAAATCTATAGTTTTCCTCCTGTTGTCTGTCTTTATTTTTGGGGGGGAGGGAACACCGAGGTACTCAGGGGAGTTTCCATATTGGCACCCAATGCAGTAGAAATCCTGCATGGTGTAAGCTGGAGGTGAAGCAAGGCTACTCTTTGGCAGCCGCAGCTGGAGCAGGTCAGCTCCCTGGTGGGGGCGCCTACCTCCAACTCAGGACTGGGAGAAGGGAGGGCTGAGGAGAGTGGGAATCCCATTCAGAAAGGAGACAAAAGCAAACCAGGAAGTAAGGGGAAACTATTTCAGTGTGCACTTAGCTCAGGATGTTAAAGGCAACGGGCTCAGAGGGCTGGTTATTCATTAGCAAGAAGGAAGGAGCTTCAGGGGTCAGAGTGGGTCAAACTACAGGAGCTGAGCTGAAACTGGGAAGGAGATTCTGGCAACACCAGGGCACCAAGGAGAAGGAGGAAGATTTACCTGGAGTTACCCTTTCCCTCTGCTTAACTTTTCTTTAGGATGAAAGCAAGATGACTCCTCAGACGCTGGCATTTGTCTAACTAAGATCTTCTTATTGCATTCCTGGACTCAGAAGGAAAAAAAAAAGCCATCCCCTCTGGGAGGAGAGAAGGCTCGCCTGTCTCTCTGCGTCCTACACTGGGCAAGACAGCAGCTGCTGTTACGGAAAGGCAGAGTTTCTCTGGGGAAAGTTTCTCCTAGCCAGCCCCGAAGTTTTGTTAGGCATACCTAAGTAAGCATGGAAAGCTGGTGTTGATTTTCACGGTTCCTGGGGGGGCGGGGTAGGGAAAGTGGATCAGAGAGATCTGTGAGGGGGAGAAAAATCTCTCCCCCTGTCCTTTACCCCCAGTGGGGAAAAAAGAAGGCAAAGCAACAGGTCCCAAATCATGGGAAACTTATGCCTTAAATACTGCACTTATTTGGAGCCTTGCCTTCCCTGTTTATTCCAGGAAGTGGATAAACCTGTCGTGATTGAGAACCCACATGCCCACTCCCCACCCACTCCTCCATGCCAGGAACAGACCCCCGAGCCAGAAAGGGGCCATGGCCGCTATTTTGTGGCCCTGTTTGATTATCAGGCTCGGACTGCAGAAGATCTGAGCTTCCAAGCTGGAGACAAACTCCAGATCCTGGATTCTTCTCATGAGGGCTGGTGGTTTGCCAGGCATTTGGAGAAGAGGGGAGATGGCCCTGGGCAGCAACTCCAGGGTTATATTCCTTCGAATTATGTGGCTGAGGATCAGAGCATCCAGGCTGAGCCGTAAGTAGCAAAAACCTTCATCTTGTTTCCCCAGGCTATTCCCCTACCTCCTTCTCTGTTCTGTTCTCCCCCTTCTTCCCCTTGTTCTTTTTCCAATCACCTGCCTAGAAAGTATGAGGAAGTACAGGCAGAACAGAAATAACTGAAAGCCACAAGCCTCTTTATCTCATCATAAGGGTGAAACTCGTAGGTCATTTATTTTGAAATGTGTACAATCTCTGGGGGCATTTTTATCAACATAAAGGAATGGCTCTTTCCAGTTTCTTTCAGCTGTAAAATTACTTTTATTTAGTCTACATGAGCACTAGTGTGATGCAAGAAAAAGAGAGCTAGATCTGAAGTTCAGAGGACCTGAGTTCAGATCTTGGTGCTTACCTGCATTGCTTTGGACAGGTCACTTAACTTTTCTGGACCTCTGTCTTCTCCTCTCAAAATGAAGACATTGGATGATAACTTCTAGGGTCCTTTGCAACTTTAAATCTTTGTCTATGAGCCTAATCTTAACAAGAGACTAACATTTGAATGGAATAATAATAGCCTACATAATGCCATAGGATTTGCAAAGCAACTTTAAATACATTATATCATCTGATCCTTACAACAATGCTGTGAGATAGTTATTATAGTATTACGATCCCCATTTTACAGCTGAAGAAACTTAGACTCAGGTCAAGCGACTTGTTCATGGTCACATAGCTACTAAATATTAGAACCAGGATTCGATATTTAGTCTCGTTACTTCTGGGCCAGCACTCTTTCTACCATAGCCCGTCTCCTCCCAAAAGTGGTAGGATTTCATCTATAAAATGGAGATAGTAACAGCACCTACCTCCCAGGGTCATTGTGAAAATCAAATAAGATAGTAATTGTAAAATACTGGGCACAGGGCTGGGCACATACTAAGTGCTATATAAATGTAATCTATAATAATAGTTTATATATTAATAATAATAATAATAAACCTACTGACCACCTCCTGACAAATAGATGATGGACTTAAGATGCAGAATAAAATATATATTTTTGGAAAAAAAAAACAAAACAAAACAAAAGTGGTAGGATTGACCTTTGCATGTTATCTTACAAGATTATGGTCACAGAACTTATTAGAACCATAAATCCAAGCCTCAGTTTCAGTATTTTAATAGATCTCACAATCTTTTTCAGTAAATAAATAAACCCCAAATCTGACCATTACTTTCTGCAGTGTCAGGCTAGGGTAGTATTGCAAATGACATTTGGGGGAGGTGTGCAGAGTTCATATTTTTCAGAGGGATTACTAGATTCAGACAAAAAAATTTTAGGGATTTAGTTACTCAGTATTGTGTTTTTCTGTACTTTTACTATCATCATGAGAAAAAAGCCATTTAATGCACAATTGTGGATTTCCAACGAACAGATTTGCCACTTCCCTAAAGCAAGAAAGAAACAGCATCCAGGATGGGACTCCTCATGAAACCACTGAGCTGCATTCAGAAGAGAAACAGACATGGCATTGGAAGGAAATGGAATATAAGGAGGGCAATATACTGTGCTACCCCAGTACTGATGCTTCTTATTCTTGGTAGCTTAGGAGCTGAAGCCTGTGGCTTAGGGCCCACTAACTGCATAGATTCATATAGAATGTCCATTTAGTATGGGCCACTAGAGATCCATTTATATTATGATGAAAATGTGCAGCTGTAGTAAGAAAGCAACATTGTGTCTCTAATGGGAAATTTGAATAAAATAAAGAAGAGCAAAGGGTGAACCTTGCACTTTCCTACTGGTTAACTTAAATTTAGAATTGATTCACATGATCTTTAAAGTCCTTTCTACGGCTCAGAATATGTCATGTTAGTTAGCTTTACTCCTGTACCTAAATGAAATTAAGTGAATGAATGTAATTGGCCATTTTTCAAAGTAGAATTTCATCGGTTGGATTTTACGACAAGGGATGGGAGAGACAGGAGTTATCAGTAGGGGAGAGATGAAGTTAATTAGCAAGCATTTAGTGAGTGCCTACTATTTACCTAGTACCACCACCCTAGGTATTGAGGATATAAGGGCAAAAATGATTAAGTCCCTGCTTTCAAGGAGCTTATGTTCTATTGGTGAAGGCAGATACACGTATAGCTATTTACAAAAGATAATACACAATAAATACAAGGTAATGGGTGGAGGAGCTGGAATGGGTCAGACCTAGGGGGTGGCACTATAACTTGAAGGAAGCTAGGGTTTCTGAGAGACAGAGTTGAGAAAAGAGCATATTCTAGGCATAGGGACCAGCTGGTACAGAGAAACAAAAATAGAAGATAGAAAGACATATGTGGAACAAGAAGAACAGTCTGGCTGGACCAAAGAATGCATGAAGGGGAAGGGTATATAATTAAGCTGAAAAGGTAGTTTAGATCTAGGTTGTAAAGGACTTTACATGTCAAACAGAGGAGATGATATTTGATCCAAGAGTTAATATGGAGTTACTGGAGTTTGATGAGCAGGGATGTGATGTGCTCAGTTTTTTTAAAGGAAAATCATTCTGGCAACCGTGTGGAAAACAGACTGGAGAGGAGACTTAGGACAAAGAGAGCAATTAGAAATAATTACAATGGTCTAGGTGAGGGATGATGAGGATGTGAATCATGGAGATGGCTGTGTGAGTAGGGAAAAGAAGGCATTAATGAGAGATGGGGAGGTAGAATTAACCAGGTTTGGCAAATGATTGGATCTGTTGAGTTAGGAACAGAAAGAAGTTAAATATGACTTTGAATCTGTGAACCTACCCGATGAGGATGGTGGTGTTCTTGCCTGAATTAGGAAAGTTTGAAATGTCCAGTAAGCAACTGCTGATATGGGACTAAAATTCAGGAGAACTGGGGTGGGTATGCACACATTTAAAGTGTCATTTGTCTTTTGTTTTCAAAGAGGACCATTGATGTCCTGGGATGATATCTTGACTTATAAGACTTGGATTTCAGTAATGTTGAGTTGCACTGTCATCAGCCTCACTCTTTCTGAGTTATCAAAGTCCAGTGGCAAGACAAAAGTCAGGAGGGCCGTGATGATGGTTTCAGATATAGTAGATAACCTTGATGTCTTTGATGTCTGACTAAGCTCTAAGCTCTCTGTAGCACCTGCTTCAGCTGCCTTCATGGCCATTGGAGCACATTGTTCTCCCAGGGAAAGTCTTCACATGCTCAAGGTAACATCCCTTTAACTAACTGATGGGTTTGAGGCCTGTTGGCTGCCAACTGGTTTAGCTTGAAAGGTGTGCTACACATGCTACCACTTCTTGGAGCCACAGGTGAAAGTTAGGTGAAAGGTGGACACCAAAGGTGGATGAGCAGCTCTGAAAAAGGTTCAGGAAGCCCTCACAGTCCTCCCTGAACACCACATATACCTCCCCCTCCTTTTAAAAAATCCAGTGTAGGGTCTTAACTCAAAGACAAATATTGATGGAATCAAGTGAATAGAAACGAGTCAATGCAGAAATAGTGATAATGTGCAAGGTAAAATATCCAATAGTAATGGCATTCAGCCTGGTAATTCAGACTCTATTTGCTACTAAAAAAAAATAAGATGAGTATTGTAATATATCTGTGGTTATTTTTTGATCCTCAGGAGGCCTCTGTAGTCCAGAAAGCTTATTTTCCATCTGTCCGTAGCTACTGACCTTTCCTCTCAGAACGAGTTCTTGATAGAATTCTCATGCCTTTTGGTTGTTAGTCTGGATTGTTACAGTATATTCCCTTTAGGATTCTTCTTGAAAATCTATTGGTTAACCCACAACTTAAAAATATAGAGTTTTTTAAAATATTGGTTTTTTTATATAAGCTACTTGTTTTCTTCTAATAGTCTGTCACTGTCATCTTTGAACGTGAACCTGTCACCTTCCTCGTAAGAATTAAATTAAAAACATTTTATTTTCCTTAGAAGATTCCAGATCATAGACATCCTTTTGGTTTTGATTTGACATAATTTTATTTTGTCAACCTTTGGGTTTCCCAAAAGTTCATGTACTGCCTTCATGCCTGAGGAAGAAAATAATCAATTACCCATTTATGTTCGTAATGCTTAAGCTTGATCAGTCTCGCAGGGATTTTGGGAAAGTGAGTACTCATGAAAGACACTAAATTCAGAATGTTGTTAGCATGGACTTACCTGGAATGAAAATCGAAATAATTTTGTCAAGTGAATGAATATCTTATGAAACCTAAGAAACATTAAGTTCTAATAAGACAATACTTTTGCTAGGCTGACGAATATATCTTTTATGTTTGTGAATTTCACCTTACTATATTTTTATGTGTATTTACTGTCATTCCTTTTTGTGTTGCTAACAGGCTGTCTACTCATCAAAATTGACTAAAAGATAACTCCTGTTTTATTAGTCAACCAATAAACATGGGTTAAATTACTACCAAATATTGGTCATTGTGCTAGGATCTAAGGACACACAAAAATAAAAAAATTAAATAGTTTTTGTCCTCAAGGAGTTTATATTTTATTGATGAAAACAAGCATAAACAGAAGAATATTTTTACAAGTAAACTTTACAAAAGCAGCTATGAAGTAATTTTGGAGACGAGGTACTAGTAGCTTTGAGCTGAACTTTGAGTGTAGCTAGGGAATCTCAAAAGAAAAAGTGGGGAGGGAGCAAATTCGAGGTATGAGGAGTAGTATACACAGGGATGGAGATGAAAGGTTCTATGTGAGAAACAGTAAAAGGACAATCTGGTTGAACTGAAGAGTGAATGAAAGAGAGTAATGTGTAATAAAAATGGAAATGTATCTTGAAGGGAGATGATAAAACGTTGTAAATGCTGAACAGAACAGTTTGTATTTGATCCTAGAGGCGTTAGGAAGCCACTGAAGCTTGCTGAGTGATATGATGACAGCTCTGCAACAGAAATATTGGAGATGAGTTAGGAAGTTATTACAAAAGTGTAGGCAAATGGAAAGATTTACATGAACTGATACAAAGTGAAATGAGAAGAACCTGGAGAACATTGCACACAGTGACAGTGATATTACATGGTGAATAACTATGAATTACTTAGCTGTTCCCAGTAATACAATGATCCAAGACAATCCCAAAGGATTCATGATGAAAGAAATTCTATCAGCCTCCAGTGAAAGAACTGATATCATCTGACTACAGACTGAAGTATATTATTTTTCACTTTCTTTTTTCTGTTTTTGTTTGAGTTTTCTTATACAAAATGACTAATGTGCAAATATTTTGCTTGATTGTACATATATAACCTATATCAGATTGTTTACCCTCTCAGGGAGGGGAAGGAGGGATAGGATTTGGAACTCAAAACTTAAAAAAAAAAGTAACAGATATTAAAAATTCTTTTTACATGTAATTGGGGAAAAATAAAATATTATTAATAAAAAGATCCAACAATTTAAAAAAAGTGTGAAAAGAGATGATGAGGGCTAGCACTGGAGTGCTGGCTATGTGAATATAGAGAAGGAGACTTATGAACAAGGCCTGACAATAACTTGTTATATGGAGTGAGAGAGAGTGAAGAGTTAAGGATGACTGTGGAGTTTCAAATCTGGATAACTGTAAAGATGAAGAGCTTGCCTTACATGTGACTTACCCCCAGTTCTATTCATCTGACATTGAAAATCCTTTATTTTTTTCTTTTTCTAGGGCATTATGTCTATTTTTGAGCAAATTATGTAATATTATGCTTATTAGTTCTCAGCAGATACACTATCTTAATCTGTTCAAGATTTTGGCTTCTTTTAAATAAATAGTGCAACCGGGGGCTCAAGCTCATTTGCATATAACTCTTCTCATTGGTGGAGAATGATCATGCTTTCTACCTACATGAGCAGGAGTGAGTTGTTGAGAACTGGAAGACGAGAAAGTTTTTTTCTTTTGGCTTTTAAATTGGAGAGATGACTCAAGATTCTGTACTCTCTTTAGGAAGTGGTCCTTGCAGGAAGAGAAAGATTTTTTGGAAAGAAACCTTCTTCTAGATATGCTGGTTCCTCTATAAGTTGGCTTCTTTCCAAGTTTTCCCCCCTTTTTCTTGAAATTTTTCCTGAAAAGAGATTGGAACTTTGACCAAGCTGGAAGCCAGAAAGCCAAGTATCTATCCTCTCCCAACTGCCCACCAATGAGGAGAGAATTGTGCCCAGTGTTACAATAGAAGAGACATGAATATAAATTTTGACCTATAGATACATTATACCAATTTAATGGATCATTCCTCTGCCTTTAAACTACTTTTCCTTTTCTGATCAACTCTCATCAAATAATCTAACATAAAATTTGAAGTCAGAAGACTTGGGTTCACCTGTTGGTTCTATAGATTATTGGCTGTGTGAACTTGATTCCTCACTAATATAATGGTATGGTAATATTTGTACTGTCCACCTTACAAGGTTGCTGTGAGTAAAGCACTCTGTAAATTGTAAAGTACTACATATTATTATTGCAAACAATAATAATGAGGATGATGATAAATTTATTTAGTATTTATCAGGAACAATTATCTGCTACTCTATGCTTCAAGAAAATACATGTATGGAATATTTTTTTATTATTACTCTGCCTCTCTGAAGTATAGTATTGTTTATGGTTTTCAATTCAGGTTTATTGCTTGATCTTTTAACTTTATAAAATAATCTTCCTTTTTCCTTATCCTCAGCCCCCTCGGTCCATTTTAGCTACCTCCATCCCATCCTCTGACCACATCAAATCTTCATTCCCAAGATCTGGCTAGGTGATATACATCAAAATTTCTTTCTCTGTATTGTGGAGGGTGTGGTCAAAGGTTACAAATCTGGTAATAGGATCCAGTAATTACAAATCAGGAACCAAGAGTAATGATCTTCAGTCCTTTGCTTTTATTAAAAGAAAATTCAAGTAACAGCCTGCCTGTCATAAATCAGTATGAACATTAATAGCGTCATATAAGCAGAGCACTGCTTAGCTGAGAAGTTAGAAAAAAAATCACATCTGCTGTCAAGCCATATCCCTTTTCTCTGTTATTGAATTTGTATCCGTATGTGTCTGTATGACAGCATCTGAACCACAACAAATTTCAAAAAATTAAATTAAATTAAAAAATTGGTGGAATCTAGTGCCCAGGTTTTGGGTGCAGTGTGGCTGAGCTTGTGTCAGTGTTTATCTAGTCATTCATTTCAGAAGCCTTGGAGACCAGTACTGGAAGTTGACCATTTACCTTATGGCTTGACCCAAATAGAATATAATCTCCTTGAGGGAAGGAATTTTTTTTTTTTTTGTCTTTGTAGCCTCATGGCTTAGTCTAGTGTGTAAAGAGCTCACTAAATGCTCGTTAATTTATTGACCCCATAATCTGGTCAACCTATCTTGTCTTTTGACTTTCTGAGGAATTTCACTAATGTTCTTATGAAACACACCTGCTTATCTTCAGGTTCAGCCTGTTTATTCCAAGGCATGCCATAAAAATTCCAGTGTCAAAAATTATTCTACAGTAGTCTTTGGATTTGATTATTTTTATGAGCTCTTATAACTCCTCTGAGTCATGAAGAACATTTAATTTGCATATATTCTTACTCTTAAATCAGTAAACAAGAACATATTAAGTGACCACTCTGTGTTCGGGAGAATGCCTGGTGAGTGCCTCGCAGACGTCAAAGCAAGGAAATAGGGGTTAGTTTGGTTTATAAGACCTCATGCCCCCACTTACCTGATGTTTGTCTGTTCCAGTCTTGAAGCATGGAATTCATCTTTCAGAAGTAAAGAAGTCTGATTAAGGTTCATTGTCTAAGCCTCAGAGTTCATTTACTTTTGTATCTAAAGAGAGAGAGAGAAGATAAGCTACTTTTACTTAGGAACCAAGACTTCTTTGTCTTTTGCTGGGAATGTAGTAGGAGAAGCCAAACAGTTCATGGGAAGGTTTTTCTGTTTTTAGCAGTTTTTCACTCTCCAGCTGTTTTCATTTTTCCTTTCCTCCTGTTCTAGTCATGTTTTGGACTATAGCACTAATAAATCCTAAATCAGAGTTAAGAACAAAGAAGATTTGTTACCTGCACTGTTTATTACAACCCATGTTTGTGGTTCAGACCCTTGCTATGATTTATCTGTATAATTTCTAAACTATAACCCATCTACCCTTTCTAACCATGCTGGTTTTTGTAATAAAACATAAAGGTCTTAGAAACTAATTTTTTCATCAGAGAAGGACACATTCTACTCCCCCATACTTATAATAGCCAGAGAAATTTCAGTATGTACTTTCCATTCCAAATAAAAAAATAAACAAAAAATAAAGGATCTAGGAGTTCATCTGACTTAAGCCCTGAGAAAAGCGTACTCACCGATCCTGAGTGAAGTTCATGTTAAAACCAATGTCATAAACAGGTTAGAAAGTGAACAAAATAAAAAATAGAGTTCAGGTTTCATTAGTTGGTGATCCCTCCCTTCATTTGTGAATTTACTATTCATCAAGAAGTGCCCCCGTCCCCCACATCCAATGTGTCTAGCTTTTTTCACTGATACTATCAGTCCATTTCTTTCTCAATACATTCAACTTCCCCGAAGGACTTTCGGACTTAGAGTAACTCTCACTAAAGGGCTAGCATTGTAAAAAGAGGAGTCAGAATATTGGGGGTAAATAAGGCAAAGTATTTCCAACCTAGGCTTAAGCTGACAGATTTTTATCACCTTGTAAACAACTTGGGATCACTAAGAAATAACCTGTGGCAATCACTGACGCACTTATTATGGATTCAGATCTTTTTAGACCTGACCTTTGTACTAGTTTTCAAGGAGTACTAAGTGAAGATAAATTCAAAGCAAAACCAAAGACCCAATATCTCTTTGAAATATGGAAGGATCACATTCATAAGAACTAGATGCTAAAGGAAAATATTTTCTTTAATATTTTTTTCCTGAATATTATTTAAACTCTTTTGGATTAAATCCAAGAATTTGAATTTGTAGGCCAAGAGAAAAATTTAAATCATCTGAAAACGTGTTTCGATTCCAGGAGATTAATTACTAACATTTATTATTAAAATATGGCACTACTTAAAGAGCTATGAAATATCACTATATACATATACTGCTTACTGTCACTGGGTGCTATTTAGCCTGAAATGGAAATGACAGTTGTCACAAATGCCTAAGGTGATTCTGGAAGAATTATTTTTATCAAAAAAGCTCATCTGCACAATGAGTTATGCCATTGTGATAGAACCGTAGTTTTTGTACCCCGTATCTCTCAGTTTTTGACATTAAATTTAGTAAAGTGTAATTGCTATTAAGACTTGTTGTCATCATTTATTAAGCAATAACTATAATTAACTGCCTAAAGGATAGGAACACTGAAATTAAATTTTATTAAAATAATGACAAGTTATAAAAATGATGAGTGGAGGAACCATTTGAAACTTATTTAAAAGATACAGGTACAAAAGTTCAGAGTTTAATTAAAGGTAGATTAATAATTGTTTAAAATTTGATTGTCTATATCTCAACTTGTGAGCTATCTCAACACACAATCTGAAATGAAACCATATAGTTAGTACATAGTAATTACGAATGGTCATTTTTTAACCCATTCCAAGAACAAGTATAGAATACAATAGATATTACTGATAATGGTTGAATTTCAGCGTGTTCTCTTCTCTCCTACAAAGGCTACAGTGTTGGTCAATTTCTTTCTATTAAGTGATCATCAGAAGATAAGCAATGAAGGAGAAATCACCATCTCTCAAAATAAACCAAAACAGAGCATAACGGCAGCAGATTACCCTAAAGGAAGGTTATATATTTTGCCAAACTAGTTAATTCAATAAATCAGCCTTCCATTTCAGTCATGTATTTGATCTTAGTTTTATTTTCCTTCCCACATGAAGGTTCTGTTTTTAGAAATGTCACAACAATTGAAAAGTGAAAACTTCAGTCAAAGAAATTATTTTGTGTTACATAATCCAAAGAAGCTTCAACTTGACTAAATTAATCCCTTCTTCCCTTTATTTTACTGAATTTGCATTGGGATGTCTGTATTGATCAGTTATTCAATGGAATTGACCAAATTAATTGGTTTTGTGTTCATTGAGACATCATAAGTATTATTTTGATTAGAGGTGATTAAAAATAATCTTATACAATTTCACATATCCCCGAAGAGGCAGTTCACCACATGAAGACTAAAAGAAGATGGAGGTCTTGATATCAAATGCTAATTTTTGTCATTCTTTCAATACATATGCATATACATATGTATGTGCAAATATATATTTTTCATAAATACACACATATATATTATATATTTGTTCTCAGGACTCCTTTAAATTCTTAAAAATTATTGAGAAATCCCAAAGAGCTTTTGTTTATGTGGGTTTTATCTAATATTTTGCAATATTAGAAATTAAAATGGATAAATTTTGAAAATATTTATTAATTCATTAAAATAATAATAAACCTATCACATGTTAACATAATATATTTTGGTGAAAAATAACTATGTTTTCCAAAACAAAAAAATAGGGATAAGAGTGACATTATTTTTCACATTTTTGCAAAGCTTTTTTAATGCCTGGCTTAATATAAGACAGCTGGATTCTAATAATTGTTTCTGCATTCAATTTGTTGCAATATGTTATTTTGGTTGAAAAAAATAACACCTGGTCTCACATGGGTATGTAGTTGGAAAAAGAAGGAATATTTTAGTAAGCAAAGAGTGTCTTAGTATTATTATGAAAATAGTTTTGACTTTGTGACTTCTGAAAGGGCATTGAGCAGTCCTGGGGTCCTTGGGCATTTTTTGAGAACCACTGATCTATTCCAACTCTTCCTTGAATGTAAATGCTTCTTTTTTAAATAAAATTTTATTTTTAATTTTCAGTTCTAAATTCTCTGTCCTACCTATTGAGGAGGTAGGACGTATTTTTTAAAAAAGCAAGAAAAATAAAAGAAGGAAAAACAGTGTTCCAATCGGTACTGAGTCTCTACATGTGAATAGCACATTTTATATCCTAAGTCCTTTGGAGTTATGGTGGATCATTTTACTTAGTGTAATATATGTTTTGGGGACACCTAGGTAGCATAGTGGGTAGAGCACTGGACTGGGATTCAGGAAGACTCTATTTCCTGAGTTCAAATCTGGCCCCAGATATTTACTAGTTATGTGATCCTGGACAAGTCACTTAACCTTATCAACCTCAGTTTCCTCATCTGTAAAATGATCAAGAGAAGGAAATGACAAACCACTCTAGTATTTTTGCCTAGAACAAATGGGGTCACAGAAAGTTGGACATGAATGAAAAATAATTGAACACCAACAATAAAGCTTTCCAATATATATTTTTTAAATGAGCTACACTGAGTAGAACACTCATAAAACCATTGTGATCTGGCCAGGGCAGGATTATCTCCTCCCTTATTCTAGACATAATGCCTTCTTTCTGATATGTCCTAGGATTATATTATTATTATTTTTAGATGCTAAGCAAAACTATTGACTCATACTGAGTTTTTAGTCTATTAAAAGTGATTTTTTTTTCAGTCATGATTCCTACTCCATCAAGTTTCATTACTTTTTATGAGGTCAAATTTTCCTCTCTCATGCACAAAATCACATAATTTTGGAATTTGAATCAAGCATCAAAAGATCTAATATCCAAAAATGAGTCTTCACTCTCAATCATTCCACTAATAAGCAAATATTAAATACCTTTCACATGCTATGCTAGGTCCTAGGGATACAGGGACAAAAGCAAGACAGAATTTACATTTTATTGGGGAGATTACATTTTACAACATAACCAACAAATGACTCCCTAACGTTTGCTCTGAGACCTCCAATGAAGGGGACCTACCAGGCATTGTTGAAGGCCCATTTCACTTACAGATAGATATAAATCATTATTGAATTTTCCAGAAAACAGCCTAAATTTTTCTCTTAGCAACTTCCATCCATTGTTCCTATTCTGGGTTTTTCTTTTCTTTGGGTCAGAGTCCCTTTTTTCATGATAGCCCTTCAAAAAACTTGAATACAGTTGTCATATCTTTCCTGAGACCTCTCTTCTCCATGCTAAACATCCTCATTCTTCACTGATCCTCATATGGTATGAACTCATACAATTGTAGAGTTAGGCCTGCAAGGGACCTTAGGGATCATCAAGTCTGACTCCTTCGTTTTATAGCTGAGGAAATCAAGGCATAAAGAGGCTAAGGACTCACCCAGAGTCACAAAACTAGCAGGTGTCTGATGTAGGATTTAAATCTAGGTCTTTTGACTCCAAGTACAGTGTCCTTATCATCATGCCACAGGGTCTTCTCCAAGGACAACAGTTTCCCTTTCTCTGAACAATCTCCAGCTTATCAGTGCCCTTCCTAAATACTGTTGTGACCAGCATGGAAAACAGTGCTCCAAATTTGGTTTGAGTACAGAGAAACAATAATTTCCTTATTATTGGATGCGTAAGCCTCTCACCATGGACATAACAATTATATTTGCTTTCAATTTGGCATATAATACTCCTGACTCATCCTCTTCATTATTCTTCCTTTATGCATTTTTGTACAAAAGTCTGAGGCCGTGCAGTTTATTGTTTGCTTGCTTTGTGAGTTATTATCTCTTATAAATTACTGGTTTTTTCTTCACTTTTCTTCCTGTGTTGTACTCACACCTCTCTGAGGTGACTTAGATTCTTGATGAGGAACGTTTCTTTTCCCTTCTCCAGTTTCAGCTTTTAAAGTGTCACATACAACAAGTTGTCCATAACATCATTTCATGAATACTGAGTTATGGACTGGCATTTATTATGGACCGGCAAGGTCTAGTTCCCAACTATACACCTGCCACAGTAGATACGTCTTACAATATGAGAATAATACTATTATGAGGATCAGATGAAATACTGGATTTGAAATCCCTTTGTAACTAAAAAAGTAAGTGTTACAAAAATGTGAGGTTTTAGTATTACATGTAACTGAAAGGGCAGTTAGGTGACTCAGTGGATAGATTTCAGGCCCTAAAGTCAGGAGGACCTGAGTTCAAATTCAGATTCAGGCACTGAGTAGCTGTGTGACCTTAGGCAAGTCACTTAATCTTGATTGCCTTAAAAAAAACTTGAAAGGATGACAGCTTTTTATTAAGTGCTATTTCCTGGTGATCAATTGACAAGGTAATCAATAAACTTTAATCACTCTCTGTCTGCTACTTACTCCCCTAGGTGCTGGGCATGAAAAGACAAAAAATAAAATAATCCCTGCATTCAAGATACACATCTGTTGGTCTGTCTGTCTATCTGTCTGTCTGTCTATCCATCTATATATGTATCTATATGTGTACACAAACATGTATCCATGTATACATATATTTACATATATATAAATATCTACAAAATATGTAGAAATGAATATAAAGTAATGGGTAAAGGAAGTCATAAGCATCTTGGGGTATTAGGAAAGGCTTGAAGAAGGGATGAAGGAAACTTGAGATTCTAAGAGGCAGAGGTAGTAAAGAGTGAGTTCCAGGCATGGAGACCAACCCCAGCAAAGAAACAGAGATGTGAGATGGAGCATTGATGGTAAGAAAGAACAAGAAGACTTGTTTGACTGGATTAAAAAGCTTGTGAAAAGAAGTAACATATAAGAAGGCTGGAGAAAGGTAGTTTGGTGACAAATTGTGAAGTTTGAATGTTATGATAATTTTTAAGGGGTCATTCCCATGTCACTGATTACATTTTAAGTACTGGACATAATACTATCAGGCAGCACGCCACTAAATATGTTTACATATCTGGTAAAAATGGGCATCATGAAGTGCTATAAATGAGGAAGAGAAATGACAAAGAAAAGCCATCAAGTCTGAGCCTTATTATACTGGTTAGGTCAGAAGGCCTGCCTCACCCATTTTGTTAGTGGGTTGATTTGTGGTTGATTGTTTGCCAGTAAACTTTAGCTGTATTTTAGTTTTTAAGCAGCAGTGAGATAGCCACCTTCTTCTACCTTCTGAGCCTTTCCCCTGTGGCCTGATGTCTAGGGCTAGATAGGAAAGCTGGTCCTAATTGCAGCCACGGACCAAGGATTCTTTTCATCTTAATGTTTGCTTAGACAGATAAACAGTGCAGACCAATTGACAGGCACCCAGAAAACTTTTCTGAGCTACCTCCCACATCTAGACAAGAGAACACTGAAAGGTTTGGTTGGAAGACTCTGTCTTTAAAAAGTTGTAATTATTGATATCTTTTGTTTTTACATTGCTTAAATATTCCCCAGTATCCTTCCCTCATTCCAGATTGCCATCTCTCATAATGTAGTTTTTTTTAAAAAAAGAGGAAACTATAAGCAAACCTATCAAAGCAATCTTACAGTATGTGTAATATTCTACACCTGTGTAGACCCCCACCTTGACAAAGGAGTGAAGGGAGGTGTAAAGACTTTACCTTAACCAAAGGTGCTCTTTCTCAGCACCTCATTCAGAGCTCTGAACCTAGCAGGTGTTTAATAAATATTTGTTGAATTTGTTGAAAGTTATAGAACAGAACAATCCCAGCTTTTGCCTTGTAAAGCAAAATGGGACTGGATTCTCATATCCAGGTGCAAATTCTAAAATGCATTTAAAATGCTTTATGTATGTCAGTTTTAAAAATCATATGGAAGCTTTCCAAAGCGTGGTAATTACCAGTCTGAAGTAAAAGAATTATCAGCCTGAGCTTTTAAAGTGACAGCAAAACAAAGTGCAATCTATAAAGTTCATTTCATAGAATCAGGTCCCAATTGACATTTTTTTTGTATGCCTTCATTTAAATCTTAGGGCTCACCATAGACCATTTCAACTTCTTCTGACAGTAAATATTTTTCAACTTACTCTAAAAACTGGGATCTTTACTGAATGCAAATTATTTTTTCTATGTTGAGATCTAGAAAAAAATCATCAAGCAAATAATTGTTTATTTGATTAGGACTGTTACTAATTATCTGCTAATATCTCTGAGGTATATTCTGATTTTCATTTGTTAATAGTTCTCTGCTGTCCAACTAGAGTCACTCATGTCAGTTTCCCTGTGGAAAGCAGCTATGTAGATTAATAGACACCTTCCTCTTATTTCAGTCCCCAGAAAGGCTGAATCCTATACCTTTAGTCCTTGGTTTACGTCGTCGTTTCTCTAGAGATTAATGGGACACAGATTTTGATAGAATACATTAATTAATTTACTAAGCATGTGATCTTTACCTTGTGCATTGTTCATTTGACTAAAATTAAAGATTGAGGCAATGTCTTCTCCTGAATGCCTTCTCTTTTATCATCTGTCACCACTTGTCTGAAATTAGTTGCTTCTGGAGTACAAAAGAGGGAAACTGTAATACTATCAAGATAGTGTTAATAACAAATTTTCTTAAAGTGTTTCTGTTGCTGTTCATTCTCCATGTGTCAGAGATGATAGACCTCAGATACCATCCAATTCAATCCCCTCATTTTGTAGATAAGTAAACTGAATTCAAGAGAGGTAAAGAGACTTACTCAATGTTACTCAGATAGTGATAGAAATAAGATTTGAACTCAGGACCTATGTATTACTGCAAAGGCAGTGATATTTCCACTATATCATGCAGTTATTTCTTCTTTGATTCAGGTAAAAATTACTTTGAGAGGGTTTTGGTTTAATTTTTATATGTACTTATCCTCTATTTCTAATGCAGATATTTTTGAGCAGGGATTGAAAATTGTACTATACATATATACATACATGCATATATATATACATATGTATATGCATCACCACAATAATTTTTTGATATTATAGTAGAGATATATTTTGAGGTGCTTTAGAGTATACATTGAAAATGAATATATTCTTTACAGAAAGATCACAGTCAGTCAAAAAGCATTATTAAGGGCTTACTGCCAGACAATTTGCTAAGCCTGGCGGATACTAAGAAAGGCAAAAACACAGAAGCTCATTCTCATGGGGGAGACAGCAAGCACACACCTATGTAGAAATAAGATTGTTGTTAGACCTTTGGGGACCGATTGACATCACAGCATGATGTCTTGACTTGCACATGATTTGGGGCTCACCATAGACTATTTCAACTTCTTTTATCAGTAAATATTTTTCAACTTACTCTAAAAGCTGGGATCTTTCCTGAATGCATATTATTTTTCTATGTTGAGATATAGAAAAATTATCAATTAAATAATTGTTACTTGATCAGAACAGTTACTAATTATATGCTAATGTCTTTGAGTTGTACTCCAATTCCCATTTGTTATAGTTCTTTGCTATGCAACTAGAAGGCTGTGGGGGAACCTGCAGCCTTGAGGGCCACATTGGTGCTCTAGGTCCTCAAGTGGGACCCTTTGACTGAATCCAAACGTCACAGAACATATTCCCTTAATAAAAGGATTTGTTCTATAAAACTAGGACTCAGTCAAAAGGCCACACCCAAGGACCTAGAAGGTCTGAGGCCATAGGTTCCTCACCCCTGAACTGGAATCACTCAGGTCAGTTCCCCAGTGGAGAGCAGTTACGCAGATTAAGAGACCTTCCTCTTATTTCTGTTGTCTCTATGGACAGCTTGCTGTGTCTTATACCTTTAGTCCTTGGTTTACCAAGGGTTTCTCACTACTCTCTGGACTTTATCTCTATTGTGCCCCCTCACTACCAGGGTGGTATGTTGGAAAGAGGGATGAATTTGAAATCATGGAATGTGAATTAGAATCCAGGTTCTGCCTCTTGCAGAGTGAGCTTGGGAAAGTCATTTGACCTCTTCAGGTCTCAGTTTCCTTGTCTGTGAAAAGTAGGAATTGAACTGGGTGACATCTCAGGCCCTTTCTATATCTAATTCTTCTGATTATATGACCTGCCTTTCCTGAGCTCTGTTAACCTTCCTCTGATTTTAGTTTTTCATCCTTAAATATTTTGTAATTGCTATCCCTGTTTCCTCCAACTCATTGACTTTACTGCTTCCTTGTGAACCTTTGGGTTTTCTGAAGATTTCAGAGAATACACACAAGTAATTAAAGGGTTAGTTCTAGGGCTAGATGAGGTAAGCAGCACTTAGTGTGTGCAATTAAATACACTTTTTAAAATGGCTTTTTTACATATTTGCATATTTTAAATTCTAAAAAATTCATCCCTTCATAGCATATTTATGTTGTGGTAGTTTTAATATGAATAGAGAGAACATGAGACCTCCAAAGAAGAATAAACTCACAAGGACACATTTTTCAAATCTTACTCAGGGCACACTAAGTGTTGTCTTGACTTTGTCCTTTCATTTTCATACGAAAAGTGCTCATTGATCATTTACCTCTTCTTTTGAGACTGGGTCTTCTTATTTTACCTAGGTGGTAAGTGCAGTGACCACTCACAGGCCTGTTCCTACCACTGATCCTATGGGAGCAGTTTTGACCTGCTCCATTTCTGACCTGGGTCTATTCACCTCTCCTTAAGCAAGCTAGTACCCTTCCTTCCCCTGCCCCCGAATATATTGCTGTCAGACTTAGTGTGGATTTTTAATTATATTAGCCCATAGGAGCTCAAATGTTCCATCAGCCTTACAACCAAGGATTATAAGGATGTGCCTTTATGGCTAGCAATCATTTATTTCTTTAGTCACTTCTAGATTCTGTGGGAGAAATTACTATCTCAGTGTAACTGTAGATTCAACCTGGAATCTGGGTGTCAAACAAGGATCAAATAATCCTAGATTTACTCTTGGATGAGACTTTATAGATCATCTAATCCAAACTCCTTATTTCATAAATCAGTACACTGAGACCTAGAGAGCTGGAGTTTATACAGATAGTATATAATTGGACCAAGATTTGAAGTTGGGCTCTCAGATTCCAAATGCAGTGTAACTTCCATTTCATTGTTGTCTCCTTAAAGAGACAGAAGTGGAGACATGACATGAAATGTACCCATACTTCAATGGGAACTTAAAAAAGTAAGAATCCAAAAAAAAGTTTGTGTGAACAACTAGGAGAAGTTAGAGAAGGTAATAGTCTAGGATTAGCTTCATGGAGGGGGAAAGTTTTATGAGGAAAAGGAAGAATGCTATCTAAGAGAAAATAATGAAAATTGGATATAATGGATAAGGAAAACAAAGTGAATGCATAGGAGAGATCATGAGTTACAAGGAAATGAGCTGATGATAAATCATGAAAAATGTATGTGAGTTTGTAGTTAGGAGAGATAGTCGATTCTCTGCTACCTTCTTCAGTGATTCACTATTGCCCCCTGAGGAAAAGTTCAGATCCCTTTTCCTGGCCTTCAAGGTCTTCCACATTCTGGTACCTCACCTTTCCAGCTGTATTTCAGTTTATGCCCCTCCACCCATTCTTCCCTTTAGTTAAATTATGCCACGTATTCTATCATCTGTATTTCCTTTGTTCAGATTGACTCTTCTAATTGGAAAGGTTCTTTCCCTCTTTTCCCTGTTGAGGGCCTTTGTATGATTTAAAACATTTAAAAATCCACTTCCACTATGAGACCTTCCCTGAGGCCACCATCTTCTCTAATGCTCTTACCGTATGTGTGTTGTAGCTATCTATGTCTGTGTTGTATTAGGTCTCTGGGAGGGCTGAGATGCATGCCTTATCTCAACTTTGTATCACCCCTGCTTATAGTAAAGAGCTTTGTACACAGTGTGCTCCTAATTAATGTTTATTGGACAAAGGAATGAAGGCATAGGTGAAAGGACATGCTGATAAGGTGGTGAGTGGGAAACAAGAGAAGTTGAGAGGTTAGAAAAGATATGGGTTCTGGAATGGGAAATTTTTTTGTTCTTCTGTTTTTGTTGATATCATTACCTTTTGTGCTTGATATTATATGTGACTTTAAAAACTCATTTTCTACTGTTGTCTATGTTTGGTTATCAGTATCAATATCTTGCCTTCTCTCTTCTTGCACAAAACACCTATTTATAGGTCCAACTCTTTCACTGATACCATGGGATCTTTGACCTATTCCATTTCTGATCTGTATCAGTTAGTTTCTCCTTAGTCATCCTAGTGGCATAATTTGAGTATTATTTCATAACTAAAAGATAAAAATAAATGTTTATGATAAATATATTACATTTATAATAATATCAATACTATCAATATTTATCAATCAATATAATATAATATACATATATTTATTTGTGTACTTATATTTATACTTTGTAAATTATGCTTGCAATATTTATAATAAAAACTGACTTCATTGTGTTGAATTGAGTCAGTGATGTTAGGAATGCAGAAATGAATGCCTCATCTGGCATAAATTTAACCCAAACTGGCTCAGCACAATTTATAGGTGTGAGTTAGATGTTTTCAAAACTTATGAATGGTATAAACAACAAGGTCAAACAAGAGGCCTCACGAATCAGGAAATGAGTTGACAGATTCAGTTTATCCTGATTTAGTCATAGTAACTTTTGCCAATATTAATGCTTTGAGATTTGTAAAATGATTTGCATACTGTACCTAATTTATACTCATCACAACCCTATGAGAGAAATGCGACATGCATTTTTGTAATTTTACAGATTATGAACCTAAGGCTCAAAGGAGGGGTAGGTGAATTCCTCATGGTCAAACTTGTAGCTTCAGAGTTTCAGAGGCTAGATTTGGAATTTAGGTGTCCTTTGTCCCATATCTACCATTCTGCTATACTATGCTGATTCAGAATTGCAGGAGCTCAAAAGAAATGTGACATGTAGACATTTAGAGACATTTCCATTCCAAATATTAATTTGGACTATTTGTGCCTAACCTGTGGTAAAGGCTTCCTAGCTTGTATTGGTCTGATCAACCACAGTTAGACATGTTGTACCTTGATCCCAATGTAGTGATGTCATTTTGTTCCTCTTGGAACATGAAGAACAAGAACCAGCCAGCCATACTATGCTGATTCCCCATAAATTCTTAGATTTAGAGCTTGAAGGGGGGAGTCTTAGAGATAATCCAGTTCCACTCCCCTCCTCAGTTTTATACATGAGGAAGTTGAAGACTCAGAGTTAAGTGACTAGCCCAAGGACATATAGGTAGTACATAAAGAATTGGGATTTGAACAAGATCTCTTGCACCATAATTCAAAAAGATTCTGTTTGTTCTAAGATTTCAGATAAATCAGTAATATTTTTGAGTATACCCAATTCATCCTATAAGTTTAAAATGAAAATGAGCAGATATTAGATGATTAAATGATTAAAGAAATATGATTTTCATCATAAGTATATACCCATACCCACATACCCACCTTAGCCCTCATAAGGAGTTAAAATAGGAGATGAAGATGCTAAGGAAAGAGAAATAAGTTTCTGCAAACTTCAGATGCTTAATTTTCTTTGAAAGGACAAGGCATACTAATGTGAGCGATTTATCTGTGAATCTTAATTTCTGGGTAGGGGATTTGATATTCGTCTCACAAAGCCATCTCTTATTTAACTGATGAAAAAAAGAGAATGTCTTGCTCTCCCCTAAGAATATTATCTGCTTGTTAGCTTATTTATAAGCTTATTACTTTATTAGCTAATAAAGTTGTTTGACAGAAGTTAATTCAGTAATGTAAAGAAAACATTTTCCTCCTACTTTGGTCACAGGTTTACCTCCCAGCAGGTTTCTGATTCAACCAAACATTGCTAGAAAAGATAAGCAGTAATCAGATTGTAGTGAAGGTAAGGGTATGTGAGGGGGTGGGGGAGGATAGGGGTGGAGTGGTAGGGAAACATCCAATTTCCAACTCATAAAGGGAGGTAGTAGCCTCTCTCTCTCTCTCTGTCTCCCCCTCCCCCTCCTTTTCCCCCTCCCCCTCCTTTTTCCCCTCCCCCTCCCTCTCCTCTCCCTCTCCCCTCCCTTCCTCCTCCCTCCCCCCTCTCCCTCCCTCCCTCCCTATCCCCTTTCCCCCTTCCCTCCCCCCTCCTTCTCCTTCTCCCTCCCCCTCCCTCTCCCCTCCTTCACCCCTCCCTCTCCCCTCTCCCTCCCTCCCTATCCGCTTTCCCCTCTTCCCTCCCCCCTCCTTCTTCCTTTCCCTCCCTCTCCCTTTCCCTCTCCCTCTCTCTCTCTCTCTCTCTCCCTCTACCCCCCCTCTCCTTCTCCTTCTCCCTCTCCCTCCATCCCTCTCTCTGTCTCTCTCTCTCTCTCTCTCTCTCTCTGTCTCTCCCCTCCTCCCCATAAGGGAGACACTCATCTGTCCTTTTGGTCAAAAAAACCTAGCAGCATACCACAGAGACTGTGCTCGTAGGTAGTACTTGTATTACACATACAACTTTTTGGTGTCCTCAGGATTAAGGATACAATGATCCCAATTTATTTCAAAGGAGAGGTATTGTGGCATACTGAATAAAGAGCCCTCCTTGTAGTCAGGATACACCTAGCTTTAAGTACATCCCCCAAACGTTCTGACCATGTGATCCCGGGGAATTTACTTAACCATTAGCATTTTGGGCAAATTTCCAAGATTTACAAATTGTAGAACAAGTGTCTGAGTTCAGATTCAGCCTCTGATGTTTGTTCCTTGTGTGGGCCAGTCACTCCGCCTCTGTCTGTCTCTTTCTTCTCAACTGTAAAATGAGAATAATGATAGCACCTACCTCCCAGAGCTGTTGTGAGGATCAAGTGAGATATTTGTAAAGAGCTCAGCACAGCGCCTGGAAGACAGCAGGCACTTAATAAATGTGCGTTCCCTCCCCTCCTTCTTTACCTTTCTTGTGAAGGTAAGCTTCTCACTGAGAATTCATCATACAAATGAAATCACAGATTGACTCTCCACCCTCCAACGCCATGCCTTCAGTTAACTGACCTTTGTTAATTTCTATAACCCTAGGAAATAAATGCTTTTGGCTTGGGAATTAGGAATGCCATTTAAAAAATGCCAGTTTTAACAACAATATTGAAAGAAACAGTAAATGCTGTAGTTAATGTAGGAGGAAGGACTAACTAGATCCCTTATGCTTATATGACCTAAAGCACATTTGGTGTTGAGGAAGGGAGGTAGGGAGACAGACAGGCAGACAGATACAGAGATGGGGAGGGAGAGAGGGAGAAAGAAAGAGGGGAGGGAGAGGGAGGGAGAGAAAGAAGGAGGGAAGAGAGAGAGAGGGAGGGAGGGAGGGGGAGAAAGAGAGAGAGAGAAAGAGAGAGAAAGAGAGACAGAGAGAGAGAGAGAGAGAGAGAGAGAGAGAGAGAGAGAGAGAGAGAGAGAGAGAGAGAGAGAGAGAGAGAGAGAAACAAAACTGGAAAAAGCCTTTGCATAAGCATAATCATTTGCCTCTTTCTCCTGGGTTTCTGATCTATTAAAAAAAAAACCCCACAGCATTTAATCATATAATCCACATTAAACAATATCCACCAAATTTTTCCACTTGTTTGCCCTAACACAATTCTGCTAGAAGGGTAAACTGAAATGGAATTTAGTAGTATTGAGGTTAAAGGAAAGGCATAGAGAAGATGATGGGGTGCTGGGATAAAGTTAAGAGAACACAACCAGGAGCAAAGGATACTGTAGTAAATTTCTCCCCTATAGGAAAGTCACACATTTCTAGGAAAATTTATTATTAAGAATTCTTGTTCATTACTATTCTAAACTTTAAACATAAACCATAAAAAAATTCACCTGCTTCATATTTATTTTTCACTAGTTGTTAGCACATAAAAATTCAGGACCGGCTAGCTTAGTTACACAAACTGAAAGCCAGTACACCAGAACCAAAGAAAGTAGTTTGATAACAAACTTGTTAAAGAGGCCGAGTTGGAAAGTTGCCCCTTAAAGAACATTCATTTATGAGCTACATGATGTCCTTTTCTGCCTCTGCCTTTTTGGATTTGTGATCTCATTACATTTTGTCCAGAATTGATAGCAATTAAATATGGTGTAACAGAGGGAACCAACAGTTCTTTTTTGTTGTTATTCAGTTATTTCAGTTGTGTCCAACTCTTTGTGACCCCATTTGGGGTTTTCTTGGCAAAGATACTGGAGTGGTTTGCCTTTTTCTTTTCAGCTAATTTTACAGATACAGAAGTTGAGGCAAACAGATTAAGTGACTTGCCCAGGGGCACATAGCTAGTCAGTGTCTGGGGCCAGATTTGAACTCAGGAAGATGAACCTTCCTAACTTTAGACTTGGAATTCTATCTACTGCACCACCTCGTTGTCTCAAATGATTCTTTGGTAGATAACAATTTACAGTATCTAGAGAGGATTTGCAATTAATATTATTAGGTAGTTTGTTTCCAAAAACTATACTTTGTATGGATAATTTGTATCTTATGGTAGGTGGAAGTACAGAATAATTACAGTTATTACTATTAGAAAATAGCAATAAAGACAAGTCTGGAGTATTCTTAAAGTTTATTATCTTCTAAGGATTGAATTGAACTTGAATCTATTAGAGCTGCATTCTGGACAAAAGAGAATGAATATATCCCTTTATCTTTCATGTGTCTCAGCAACTTTTTAAATACTGATTGATAAAAAACGAATAATTTCAAAACTTACAGCATCAAAGGCAAATAGAGCAAGCTTACTTGCAGAACAGCAACCAGATTACAGAGCAAATAAACAAAACAAAAAATCTTAACTACAAACCCCTATATATATTACTGCTCTAGTAGTTCCAGCATTTAAGTATATAATGAAAGAGGGACCTATCTTCCTGGGTTTCTGTTGAGAACATTCCTAATTGGTTAGGTTAAATTGCTCTGAAAATTTTCCACATGGGAAATTGCAATGGTTAGAGCATGGAGCTTGGAGCTAGGAAGACCTATGTTTACTTCTCATTGCTGACACATACTGGCTCTTGTGACCCTGGGCAAGTCACTTAAACTTTCCATGCCTTAGGTAACTCTCTAAGACTCTAAGTTATACAGTAGGTGAAGAACCATACTTTTAGCGAGCTCCTAGGTATATGTGTGTTTGTATATGTATGTCTATACAGACACACATATACATATATAAAATATGTGTATATTATATGCATACACACATATATATGCATATCAATATATGTAAGATGTCATCATTACCATCATCATACATGTATATATGACATGCTATATGGTGCATGTATGCATGTACATGTGCACATAAATACAGGTACGTGTGCAATATCTGTATTACATCCGTCTATCCATTTATCCATTCAGACTGCCCCAAAAGTCTTAGTAGTTTTAGGCTTTAATGGTTTAAAACTACAAATAACTTGAAGCTTAAATAGTTCCAAAGTTTTAAGGTATTAAAGTGATACTTGAATCATGGTGCTTGACTAGGAAATGCTAGTTTTGATTAGCAGTTTCTTCTTGCCTCTAATTGAGGATTTCCAGTAAGCATTAATAGTTTAAAAATGTACTAAGTCTTTTGGATTACTATGCATATTACTCATCTATAAATATATCTTATAAGAATGGCTACTGAAAATAGCAAATTTTATAATGTCAGGTTTTGGGGAAGAATTATTATGGCCATTTGGGTATTGAGATGGAAAAGTGACTTTTTAATTAGCTTCTGCTGATTCTTTTGCTGGATCCAGAATCATGAATAGATTCATTAATGAGATGCCTCACATATTCATGTTTTGAGTTTTGAGGACTGGCAAAGTCTTGTATGGGAACGTGGAGGATTGGAAAAGAAATTAGCTCTTTTTGATGGCTGATTTATTTTTAGTTTGATTATAGATTAGGCTCCCTTCTTTAGGACAAGCTAGCCTTAAACTAAGCCAGACTAACAGACAGTCTCTTAAATCTAGGTTACATATAGATTTGGTGAATAGATAGATTGAAAAGAAGAATGAAATAAGGATAAGATTATAAGCCTTTTCAAAAGGCTAAGTTCTCCTTTCTAATGACTGAAGGCCAAGCACAGGCCAAGTTCCCCATTCTGGCAGCTGGAGAAAGGTTAGTCAGAGGTTAAGTTAAGTTCTCCCCTTTTTTTTTCTTTAGTTAAGAGTCTAAGCTGAGTAATGGACTCTGTTGAGGAAGATGGGGAATAACTACTAAGCGCTGACCATAAGTTCCTCTATCCCTGTACCATTTCTGGTTACAAAATGTATCACCTGGAGGAAAGGATGTCTGGCATAGAATGATGAAAGTCTGGGAGAAGATAACTACTCAGGTGACCTACTTTCTCCAATTGAATTATTTTCAAAACAAGTTTCTATAATTTTTCCAATTCCTCTTTTTTTGTTTTAAAAATAATTTTTGTAAATCACTCCTGGTCTCTGACCTCTGAGGAGTTAGGTGACCTGATCTGGTATGCAAATACTAGCTTTGCAAATTAAATCGTAGATGGCTCATTAACTTTGTCCTCAATTTCCTTTTTATTTCAGATAATCATTCTTAATAGGGTTCAAGTGGGGGAGACTGTGTGCATTCAATATATTTTTTGGCACTTTCCACAAAAAAATGAGATGTTAAGTTACTAGATTCTTAGTATGTTTTCCTGTGATCCTACACATATCATAGGGAATGGAGATCTAAAAGGGGGGGTCATTTTGCATTTTTATCTGACAGGTTTTTCTTTCCTTCTCTTGTATATTTAGTTAAGAAGTTAATATCATATATTATAATTTAATATGAAAAAGAATAACTTAACACCTAAAATAGCATGTATAAAGAATGACCACCTAAAAATAACCAAAAATGTTTAACACCAATTCTTCGTACACATCCAGCTCATCTTCTTCACACAGAGTTACCTTTGTCGTAGTAGTTACCATCAACAATGAATGATTTGTGGTTTATCTATTTGCTGCTTAACATTTTAGATGTGATTAACTCATAAACAATATTAATGAATGTTTATACAGTGCTTTGAAAATGCATTTACAGGAATGGCTGAACAAGTTGTGGTATATGAATGTAATGGAATGCTATTGTGCTATAAGAAACGATGCACAGGAAGTCTTCAGAGAGGTCTGGAAGAACTTATATGAACTGACACTGAGTGAAACGAGCAGAACCAGGAGATCACTGTGCATAATAATAATCACATTGTGAGAGGAATTTTTCTGGTAGACTTAGCCCTTCATAGCAATGCAAGAATCTGAAAACTTCCTAAAGGACTCTTGAGGCAAAATGCCATCCATATCCAGAGAAAGAACTATGGAACTGAATGAAGCAGAATATATTCTCTTGTATTATGTTTTGTTTGGTTTGGTTTTTTCTCATGGTTTCTCCCATTCATTTTAATTCTTTAATTCTAAGAATGTGACTAATAAGACTGCATGTGTAGAACCCATAAAAGATTGTATGCCGTCTCAGGGAGGGAGGTGGAGAAAATCTAAGATTTATGGAAGTGATTGTAGAAAACTGAAAATAAATAAATTTTAAAAAAGAAAATGCATTACAATACAAATACTAAGTGGTATTATACATATCTATCAAGGCAGTTTATGTTTATTATTTTTTATCCCTCAAATTCTGTAGTATATTTTTTTTAGGTTCTTATTTTATTTGATTAAAAAAATAATACTCATTTAAAAAATTGAATTCTAATTTTTCTCCCTCCCTCTAGCCCCTCTCTCATTATTCAGAAGGCAAGCAATATGAAACACATTTTATAAGTAAAGTCATGCAAAACATTTCTATAATATCCATGTTGCAAAAAAGACAAGAAAAATAAAGTAAAACTATGCTTTAATCTGCACCCAGAATTCTTCTGTTCTCTCTCTAGAGGTGGATAATTTAGGTAGTGTGGCTGAGCAGTCTAAGATGCTGGATTAAGGCTCTAGTCTCTTCAGGGTTGTGGGTTCGAATCACACTGCTGCCAGAAATTGGCTTTAACAGCCCTCCCTCAAAACAAAGTCAAGTGCAAATCATGTCATTATTTCTCTGATGGCATGGTCTTCTTCAGCAATGAAGGATGAACACACACACACAGAGGTGGATAACATTTTTTTTTCTTCATGAGTCTTTTGGTATTGTTCTGCATCATTGTATTGATCAGAGTAGCTAAGTCTTTCATAATTGATTTTTATTACATTCTTGCTCCTACTGTGTATAACATTCTCTTACTTCTGATCATTTCACTTTGCATCAGTTCATACAAATCTTCCCAAGTTTTTCTGAAAACATCCCCTTTGTCATTTCTTGTAGCACAGCAGTGCTATCTCATTCATATACCACGTCTTGTTTGGCCATTCCTCAAATGATGGACATCTCCTCGATTTCCAGTTCTTTGCCAACACAAAAAAGAGCTGCTATCAATATTTTTGTACATATGGGTCCTTGTCCTCTTTCTTTCATCTCTTTGGCATACAGATACAGTAATGGTATTACTTGGTCAAGGAATATGCAAAGGTCCAAATTGTTGTATCTGTTTTTTCTTTTTCCCTTCCAATATGTGTCATTTTCCTTTTCTGTCATGTTAGTGTAGTGCCAATGTAATATTCACAGTGCCTACAGCAGTTGAATATCCTGGCACATTTCTGAATTGCAAAATACAACAGACTCTCCACATGGAAGACAGAACCAAAGCATTTATTCAGACACCACCATCCTAGCAACAAAGACATCTATATATAATAATAATGTAGAGGGCAACGCCATCCCCATCCCTAAGCCTTTCCTCTGTTAGGCTTCCTACAAACCAGGTCCCTTAAACAAATTGAAAACAGGCTTCCTTAAACAAAATCACAAACAAGCTCTCCTGCTCACACTAGTTGCTGCCCCAACTGCCTGCCTCCTCTGTCCTTCCCAGCTCTGACTAGTCTGACCAACTTCCTCTCAGCTCTCCTTTAGCTCCACCTCTTCTTGTTCCACCCATTCAGCAAGTTCCTCCTACCACAAGACTTCCTGTGACTCAAACTTATATGACTTAAGCAGGTCACATAGGCCTATTAATGGATGGGAAAGATCTTTCCATTCCATTAAAAATACATTAATTCCATTAAAATACATTAACACTATAGTTAGCCAACTTAATAAACATGAGGTAGTGCCTCAGCATTGTTTTAATTCACATTTCTATGAGCAATAATGATTCAGAACATTTTTTCATATGACTGTTGATAGCTTTGATTTTTTTTTCCTGTGGAAGACTGCCTATTCATATCCTTTGACCATTTGTCAATTGGGGAATGGCTTTTCTTTATTTTAGAAATTTGGTTCAGTTCTCATATTTGAGAAATGAGAACAGAGAAACTTTGTAATAATTTTTCTAGTTTTTTCATACTTTTAAGTTTATTTGCATTGATTTTGTTTGTGCAGTGAAATACATTATTAAGGAGATGTGCTATGGGCTCAAATTTAGATTATCCATTATGCCAACTTATAATAGAGTTTATTCCTTCTTTAGAGTTATCCTTTTTTTGGGATATGGTTCTATCTTCCAAATAGCCACTAGATAATTTAGTAAATCCGAGTACATGTTACTAGAATGTTTCTTACTGAAGTATGGTTTGAATTTGGTTGAAGATACAGTTTTGTTGGTGACTGTATGGCTTTTTGGGAGTAATTCTTGGTTCTTCAACCATTTGTTGAGTACCTCCTCTGTGCTCAGCACTGTGCATGGATAGGTATTATAGTAATAATAAAATTAAAATGAAATAAAACAAAACCATAAGGCATTTTTTTCTACCCTAAAGGAATTTACATTCTAACTGAAGATTAGAAAAGGATTCCGTTTTTTTTTTTATTGATCATATCCAATTGCTTAGCAAACCCCCCAGATCATGCCTCACCTATCTTCCATCTATCCATCCATCCATCATCCATCCATCCATCCATCCATCCATCCATCCATCCATCCATCCATCCTGGTCATCCCCTTGCTATCTGACCTACCACTTCATCCTCCAGACTAGGAAGCATCTTAAGATCATGCTGGGACATATAATTCACTTAGTTTAGGAACTTCTTCACTGGGCTCACTCTATCCTGATTAGTGAATAAATATAAATTTACATAGTTTACTATAGCTAGCCAGGTCTAGACCATACCCTCAGGGATGGGAAACCTGCAGGCTGGAGGCCACACATGGCCCTCTAGGTCCTCAAGTGTGGTCCTTTGACAGAATCCAAAGGGCCAAAGGAACCTAGAGGGCCATGTGTGGCCTTGAGGCTACAGGTTCTCCCTCTGCCCCTTGTTGTAGACCATGTTGTATGTCTATCCAACTAACCAGTCTATCTTCTTCATATCTGTCCTGTAAACCCTGTCTCTCCTACACACATACCTCTTGTCATAAGAATACAAGCACATACTGAGACACATATATATATATTCTGACTCAATAAATAATGTCATTCCTTCTGGAAGATATGAAGTGGTCAATTTTCCTATGGCTCCATCCCTATGACTCACCAAACCAAAACATCCTCACTTGGCCATTACTGCCCTATATATGCTGAATCCCCTTATTAGCTGCTCTGAATTTCTGCATTGACATTCCAGATAGTTTTTATTTTGTGGTTTCTTTCTAGAGGTGACCCATGAATTTTTTCTTTTTTCATTTTGGTCTCTGGTTCTGATAAATCTGGGCAGTTATCTTACATGATTTCTTGAAATAGCGTGTTTAATATTTCTCTCTCTTATCACATCTTTCATGTAGTCCAGTGTTTCATTTGTTTGCTTTCCTTTCCTTTCTTCCTTCCCTCCCTTCCTTCTTCCCCTCTCTACATATGAACTTCCTGAAGATTCTACCCAATGTGCTGGAAATATTCCTCTAGTTCTTTTTTAATATTCACCTATACCAGTATGCCCCTTGGGGTCTCTGTTGTCCACTCTCTTGCTACATGACAGGATCCTCTCCTTTTGTGGTCATCCATGTCTTGGTCTTGGATGATATATGCAAAGATATAAAAGGTAATTGGTTGGTAGACTCACTTAAGCCTACCACTTATTTTTTCCATTGTCTTTTGAGTTACATTTAGTTGTAATTCATTGAATAGAATAATGTTCTGTGAATGACAGTTACTTGAACAATAATAATATAATAGCTGGCACTTAACTAGCATTTTAAGGTTTGCAAAATTCTTTATAAATATCATCTCATTTTACGCTTAAAACAAATTTGGGAGGGAGGTACTCTTATTATCCCCATTTTAGAGATGAGAAAATGGAAGCAAACAATTTAAGTTTAAGAATCATTAGGGATTTGAATTCAGGTCTTCTTGGCTCTTGGTTTAGTTCTATCCACTGTAGTGCCTAGCGTCTTCCCTAGGATCACTATGAGAATTATAATGGTATTGAAAAGATGAACTTTTGCAGCAAGGAGCTGCTTGGGATTATCAAAAGCACCATGTGTTTTACTAAATGCAATCTATCAGGGCATTTTCTGTTCATTCTAGGTCTAAATAATTGTCTGTAAATAGTACCTAACTGGTAGTTTCTCTCTCTCTCTCTCTCTCTCTCTCTCAATCTCTCTCTCTCTCTCTCTCTCTCTCTCTCTCTGTCTGTCTCTTTCGTCTCTTGATTGATGGACTGACTCAAAAGGTTTCTTATCCAACTTCATATCATAATCTGGGCAATAATCATTTTTCCTCCACATAATCTTTTTCAGTATAATTTGGTAGGTAATATCTTTTCTGTGGCTCTAGTTATGGCTGTAGGATTCCAGATCCTGATGTATATAGTGTTTTCCCCAGAAGAGAAATCTGCCGAATATAACTATACATGAGTAATTCTTCTATTTAACTTTGACCAGTGGTATGGTGTTGACTTGTTTGTATTCCACTTCTGGCACTCACCAGTTGAATGACCTCAGGCAAGTCACTCAGCTCCTCAAGTCATTTTACCCTTTCTGTGGCCTTGAATTGCATTTTGACAATGAGCACATTGGACCATGTTATCCCCAAAGTCCTTTCCAGCTTTAAAATTTATAATCTTAAAATCCAAAGTATATCACCACCCACCTAGACTATGATCATAAGTTCTCAACAGGACCTATTGCTTCTACTCCGACCTCCCTGGTTCTTACTTCACTCTCCTTTCAAGTCACTCCTCCTTTCAGAAACCTTCAGTAACTATTGCTTAATGAATAAAGTTCAAGTTTTTAACTGGTATTAAAATTAGTCTACACAATCTGTTTCTAAACTACCTTTTTAGAACTTTCATATTCTACTTTCCTTCATACATACTCACTTCAGCCAAACTGAACTATACTACTTGCTCTCACTCCTCCATAGCTGGTCCTTTTCTACTTCTGCTCTTTTCTGCTATGCCTTCTCCCTGGTGCATTCTTATTCTATCAAATGAAATTATATTTGTCAAGTACTTAATGTAGTGCCTATATTTCTTCTATGAAATATTACTTCATGTACCCAGTCAAGAATGGCTAGGAAATATGATACAGTGAGTAACAAGCTCTGATAGGTCCTGCCAAACTGGCAAGCCAAATGATGAGTTGGATTCATTGTGTAAAGACCAGGCTAGCTAAGTTCCAGAAGCTCATCATCAGTTTGGCCTCAAGGTGAAGCCCGCTTCTTTTTTGTTGCCTACAGTATCTTTCTTCTTTTTCTTTCTCTTCATTCATTTATTTATTGTAATTTTTAACATTCACTAAGATTTTGAGTTCTTGGTTTTTTTTCTCCCTCCATCCCTCCTCTCTTCCCACCCCAAGACAGCAATCAATCTGATTTAGGCTATACATGTATAATCATATTAAATACATTTCTACATTAGTCATACTGTGAAAGAAGCATCAGAACAAAAGGGAAAAACTACAAAAAAGAAAAAAAAACAAAAAAGAAGAGAAAATAGTATGATTCTATCAGCATTCAGATTCCATACTTCTTTCTCTGGATATGGATAGTATTTTCCACCATGAGTCTTTTGGAATTGTCTTAGATCATTCTATTGCTGAGAAGAGCTAAGTCCATCAAAGTTGATCATTGCATGATGTTGCTGTTATCGTGTACAGTGTTCTTCAGGTTCACTCACTTCTCATCAGTTTTTCCAGGTTTTTCTGAAATCTGCTCTGCTGTGACTTTCAAAAACCCAAGATTTAGAGAGTTTTCAATCTGCATTCATGGAGAGGATCTACATTAATGGAACCATGGTTCCTTAAAATATTATGATTGTGGTGATAGAATTCAGTTTTCCAGAACAGACACTTAGTTGAGGACATCCATTAATCAACACCAAAAGGACCAGCTGCATCAATTGATGCAAACATT
This sequence comes from Bettongia penicillata ogilbyi, assembly GCA_023548195.1. Lineage (NCBI taxonomy): Eukaryota > Metazoa > Chordata > Mammalia > Diprotodontia > Potoroidae > Bettongia > Bettongia penicillata. The sequence continues at coordinate 4,703,908 of JAJHZJ010000244.1, forward strand.
TCATTATTCTTTTACTTTGAAATAAAAATTTTTATCCTTAATTTTCTTTTTCCTTTGGACAGAACAAACTGCAATGCATCAATTGATGTACCCTGGTCCTTCAAGGTACTCTTCAATTCTAGTTCTTTTCAATAGGGTTTTATTGAATATTTAGAATGTTTTTGTACTTCTTTTAAATGCACTTGCCACATTTTAACTTGTATTGTTACTTTCACATCTCATCTTCTTTTAGGCAATAAGTTTTTTGAGGGCAAGGAACTATATATACAGTGTATTCTTCTCTGAACTCTTTTCAATGCCACTTATTAAATAATTACTATGCAAGGCATAGTGCTATATGTTGTGATTGTTAAACTTTTTTCAGTCATGCCTGACTCTTTGTGATCTCATTTGGGGTTTTCTTTTTTTCTCCAATTTATTTATGTTTAGTTTCCAACATTCACTTCCATATGTTTTAAATATTTTCCTCCTTCTTTCCCCGCTTTCCTCCTTCCTCAAGATGTCATGCAATCTGATATAGGTTCTATACGTAAATGCCTGTTAAACACATTTTTATATTAGTCATGTTGCATAGAAGAATTATAACAAATGGGACAAACCATGAGAAAGAAAAAAACAAAACAAAATAAAACAAAAAAGGAAATAGTTTGCTTTCCTCTGCATTCTGACTCCATAGTTCTTTCTCTGGATGTGAATGGCATTTCCCATCATGAAACCCTTGGAATTATTTTAGGTCCTTGCATTACTAAGAAGGGCTAAGTCTATCAAAATCCCATTTCCTTCTCCAGCTCATTTTACAGATGAGGAAACTGAAGCAAACAGAGTTAAGTGACATACCTAGGGTTACATAGCTAGTTAAGTGAGGTCTGATTTGAACTCAAGAAGATGAGTCTTCCTAATCCCAGGTCTGGTGCTCTCTCCACTGTGCCACCTAGCTGCCCCTGCTATATATATTGCAGTTGCAGAAATAAAACCTAACAAGTCTCTGCCATTTACTATCTGTTTCAGGATCTAGTGAGTCAGTTACCAATTGTTTACCATGTGCCAGGCACTATGCTACAAGGAAGGGCAAAATCATGATCCCTACTCCCAAGAAAGTCATAGTCTATTGGTGGAGATAACATGGAAAAATTGTACACATAAACATAAAAGTTGTTTTCAAAAGGAAGACAATGGGGAGGGGAGGAGCTCATGAATTATCATTTTAGGGTTACAGATATTCAGAAACTTTGTGAGTACTTGTCCCCCAGGGATCCAAACTGTGACTAAGAGTAGGAGGTAGTGCTAGCCCAGAGAGGTCAATATGGTATAGTGGAAAGGGTGGTCAGAGGCAACTGGTGGGTATAGTGGTTAGAACATTGGACATGGAATCAGAAGACCTGATTTCAAATCCAACCTCAGTCACGTACTAGCTGTGCAACCCTGGACAAATCGTTTAACCTCTAATTGCCTCATTTTCTTCAGATGTATAATGGGGATAATAATATCAACCTATCTTACAGGGTTGTTGTAAGAATAAAATGAGATATTTGCAAAAGTGCTTAGCACAATTGTCTGGCACATAGTAGGTGCTATAGAAGTACTTATTCTCTTCTCTTCTCCTCCAGAACAGAGGACTTGGATTCAAATCTTATCTCTGATGATTACCTTGTGTAACTGTGGGCAAGTCCTGTAACTTCTTGGGCTTTTGTTTCCTCATCTGTAAAGTGAGGGGGTTGAAATATGTGGCTTCTGGTATTGTTTCTAGCTCTTATGATCCTAAGAACGATGAGAAAACAATTTGAGATAATTTTGTAATCGAATGCTCTACTGTGTGTTATTACTTAAAGGTGCTGTAGGAGTTAAGTTAGGAGGACATACCAAGTCCTGCTAAGCAAATGTTTTTGGTGGTAAATATTGGGATTAACATGGTTCGTTTGCAGTTTAAAATGCTGAGAGAATTTGAATAAGGGGTTATTATTTTGTTACCAGATTACTTATGGAAAAAGATGACAAAAGATTAGGGGAAAATGACTTGCCGGGCAATGACATGACAAGGTTTGCGTTGCCAAGATATAATCATGGTTCCTTGGGTAATAGGTGTACATTGATCTTTCATCATTCTGAACTTTGGAATGTTTTAAACCACATGCCTATGGCTTTAAAACCTTGTTTCCAAAGAGGGCCTTCCCATTAAAAAAAAAAGTTTATGTTCTGTGCTCAAGCTTATGATGCTCACACATAGATTGGCCTTTTTTGGGAAGCAAGTTAAGGTTGCTAGATGGTTTGGTTTATTTCAACCAAAATTCATGAACATTGCCTGCTTTGTGTAAGACTCTGGAGATACAATGACGTAAACAATACAGTCTAAATGAAAGGTAATGAGGGCTTGATCTAGGGGGTAGACATAAGGGATATTATGAAAGTAAAATCTTGAAGACCTGCTTACCTTTATGTATAATATATATTCTATAATATAACATATGTATATATACATACGTGTGTATGTATAGAGAGAAGGGAAAGAGAGAGAGAGGAGAAGAGAGAGCACATGTTGGAGACTCAACTCTAGTACTAACATCCTCATAGTTTAGGCTTAACTTTGGGATGAAATGAGCCTCAGGTTAATGAACATTTAACCAAGGGTGTTTACTTTACTCTAACATAGCAAGGATAAGCCACGAGGATATAGTGACAATTAGCTTCTCTGGATGTAGCTCCACTTGTCTCCATCTGGAAACACTTTTGGTCAATAAGTTATTGGGGTGTGATGACTGGAATGGTTTTAGGCATCCACCAAGTTTGAGAAGTGCAGATTCTATGTTTCTGAGACATTTTATACTCTGGGGTGACCAGGAAGCTGGGGCCAGTCAGCTTCTAGGGATAGCTTTGTTCTGAGCCCTACCCCATGTTGTTTTGTGTGTGTGTGTGTGTGTGTGTGTGTGTGTGTGTGTGTGTTGGGGAAGTAGAAGCTGAATCAGGAAAACTGAGGCCGATGTGAGGGGGAAGATAATTTTTGCCATTTTTAAAGTAAAGCATAGAAAAATTTGCATCAGGGCTGGTAAAGCATATTTATTCGTTAAAAGGACCAGAAATTTAGAGCTAGAAAGGTGTCTCTCATAAATCATATAGTCCAAAGTTAAAATGTTTTTAATGAGAGTGTATGTGTAGAACCTATATGAGATTGCACACAATCTCGGGAGGAAGGGGAGAGGGAGGTAGAAGGCGGGGGAGGGAGGGGGAACGTCTAAGATATATTGAAGTGATTGTAGAAAACTGAAAACAAGTAAATTAATTAATTAAAATAATAAATAAATGATATAGTCTCATGGCTTTCAAAGTTTTTGGCCTTGGGAACTTTTACATTCTTAAAGATTATTGAGAAGCCCCCCCCCCCCCCCAAAGAGGTTCTGTTTACATGGATTTATGGACATTTAACATTTTTGGAAATTACAATGTCTTAATATTATTATTAAAATAGTTTTGACCTCTTGGACCCCGTGAACCCTACTTTGAGAGCTGCTGATCTTGTCTAATACCTTTACTTTAACAGATAAGGAAACCTAGGTTCATAGAGTAAACGTTATATGATCATTGCTCTGGAGCTCAAAGAGATCTCTGGGGTCATCCAGTCTAACACCCATATTTTATAGATGAGGACTCCGAGAAGTTTTGTATCCTGCTGTAGGTCACACAGGCTGAGTGGCAGAGAGGGATTTCAAGCCCAGGTCTTCTGCCAAAGTTTTTGCACTTTTCATTACACCATGCTGTTTCTTCCTTTAACAGTATCTCTTTCTCTCCTCCCCATGTCAAATACTTCCAGTGTCTCTCATCAAAACAACATCAAAACAGCACCTACTATAGGTAAAATACTATACTGTGTTTTTAGAACTGTTTCATTCTTTTCTTTACAATTCCAGGCACATAGTGGGCACTTAATAAATACTTATTCCTGCTGCCCCTCTCAACAGCATGAAGAAAACAGAGTATAGAGCAAAAACATAATCAATGCGTAAGAGAAGTATACAATGGTATATGGATTAATAGGAAGGAGAGATACTTTCCAACTAGGGCTTATTAGTGAAGGCTTCCAGGATGATCTGACATTTGTGCTGGGTCTTTTAAGGTTGATTAACACTTTAGAAGTTGAAGATGGGAGGGGATCATTAAAAGTGATATAAAAGGCACATAATAATAATACTCATTAGCATGATATAGTACTTTAAGCTTTGGGAGGCACTTTATAAATAATATCTCATTTTATGCTCTCAATAAGTCCTGAAAGTTAAAGGCTATTATTATCCCCATTTTACATATGAAGAAACTGAGGCTAACATAGTTTAAGTGACTTGTCCATGGTTATACAACTATTTGTTGTCTGATATAGGATTTGAACTCTTGTCTTCATGATTCCAGTTTCAGGGGCAGCAAGGTTGTGCAGTGGATGGAGCGCTGGACCTGAAGTTAGGAAGACTCCTCTTCCTTAGTTAAAATCTTAGTTCAAATATTTACTAGCTGGGTAACCCTGGACAAGTCACTTACCCCCGTTTACTGGAGAAGGAAATGGCAAACCACTCCAATATCTTTGCCAAGAAAGCCCCAAACAGGGTCATGAAGAGCCAGGCATGACTGAAAACAACTGAACAATAAACGATCCACTGGAGTACCCAGCTGTGTTACTCACACAAATGCATTCACATGTCCATGATTGATAAAGGAAAGCAAGCCAATATATTTTGAATAATTCCTAAGTCTTACTGTTTCCTTTATGAATAATGGCACTTTAAAAATAATTGCATTGTGAAATTTTGAGTTAGGTGTGCTTTTGGCAAGGTCAAGAGGTGAAATGCTACTGACTTAACATAACTCTTCTCGCAAGTAAGTAAATGCTTCACATGGAATGTTTCCTGAAGTTCAGGTTCTTCTTTTGCTTGCTCTCAGACTAAAGTAGAACAATATTTGTAGACAGGTGCTTCAATCTGTCATTTAATTTCTTCTCCCCTGTGGCTATACATTTTTTTAAATTGTCTGTGGATTTTGAACAGGAATTGCTATGCACATAGACAAAGTTGGTAGTGGCCTACATATTGCAGTTCATAGGATTCCAAATCCATCTACCTATCTCAAAATATATTATCCAATCAGCTACCATGGGGTTTTAAAAGAATCCATTTGGGGATTTGGAATCAGAAAATCTGAATTTGATTTCCTCTTCTGGTATTTACTAGCTATGTGACCTTTTGGGGGACTAGGAAGTGGTTTATGGATAGACTTCAAGGTAATCTGTGATTCTGGATGGGGAAAAGTTGGCATCTTTATTTTCATTTGCTCCTAACTGAAATTTATAATTCTCTTTAATTATGAATGTGGGCAACAAACTCTTCTGGGTGCCTTTCAGCTCTAAACTTGTAATCCTTTTGAAATTACAAACAAGTACATTTTTTTTTTGTCAGCGTTGGAGGGTTTGGGAGGGAGGTGGTTAACGTATTATCCCTAAAAGATTACTTTAATGTGTAAATCTCTTCAGAAAGAGCAACATATTTACATGCACAGATTGTCATAAATCAGTGAAGATTAATTTAACAGTTTCTTAACAAAGAGTAAGTTCCCAATGGGATGGAAAATGAGACAGCTTTTTTTTTTATGAGGTTAGGATGAGAAAAAAGTTTTGAGCACGAAACAACTGGAGATTGGAGTTCTAGAAAAAAGAGGCAAAGAGGGACAGGTTAAAGCAAAGTTGCTTTTTTTTTCACAGTTGTTCTAATGATCAGTCTTGATTAGGATTGCTGAATTCTGAAAAGGAAATGTGGGTGATCATACTAACTGGCTTTATGTAGTTGAAAAAAATTAGACACTTTAAATTAGGCCACTGCTTAATAAATTAACATTGAGCATATTCTGACAACCCACTTTTTCTTTATCACCAAGGGATTTGCTAAGTGACATGTACACAGTATTGAAGATTCAATTTCAGTTAATTGCATATGCTGAGGATGAGATTATAAAATGCATATAGAAATTACAAAGAAGAAAAATTTCCCCATCTGTCAGACCAACCTTCTATAACAATACTTTTAGCTACTTTTTTTTAAAGGACAGAAATAATAGTAACAAATTTCAGAGAATTACAACCAGTTGAAGGCCTTTTTTTCCCTAGACTCTCTGCCATACATCGTACCATAAAAGCCAAATTTTGCTTTAGACTCAGCAGTTATATATAAATACAACATAAGCCATATAGACCAATTAGGAAATATTTTCTAATGATTCATTTCTTTTAAATTATAGTTCTCTACTTGTCTCAGAAATGAATATTTGGGTGATTAGATCTTTTTTTAAAAAAATCAATAACTTGCAGCATATTTTCCTGAAAATGACCTTTACATGGTCAATATTTTTCACTAGTTTAATTCTTAAAAAAGAATCTATTTCTAAGTAGGAATTGATCTTAAGGATCTCACTCAAAAGTAAAAATGCTTGAATGAAACCATTGAAGTGGTATTGGTATTTTTATTTAGTCTAGTTCTCTAATCTGAATATTGCAAGTTATACTATCATATCCCTATGGCCGGAAGCCCAAAGTGATGGGGAATCCTTAATTACATTCAAGGACTGGTTCAAGTGTCACTTCCTGCAAGAGACTTTTCCTGATACCCTGATCCTCCACTAGTTAACACTTCATCCCTCAGTTGCTTTGCATTTTTTGTTCACTGGTTTCAGTTGTGCTCTACTCTTTGTGACCCCATTTGGATATTTTTTGCCAAAGATAATGGAGTGGTTTGCCATTTCCTTCTCCAACTTGTTTGACAAATGAGTAAACTGAGGCACACAGGATTAAGTGACTTGCCTGGGCTCATATATCTAGGAAGTGTCTGAGGCTGGATTTGAACTGGGGTGAGTCTTCATGATTCCAAGCCCAGTGCTCAATCCACTGGGTCACCCTTAGCTTAAAAGGGCCAAGGTCTCCTATTGCATCCTGGGCCAACTGTAGTCATCTTGCTGGATATCTGACCATTGGACCCAGGTGACTCTGGAGGAGAAAGTGAGGCTGGTGACTTTTCACAGCCCTTCCTCACTGAAATCAGAGTCAGTTGCAAGTCATGTCATCATCTCCCTGAAGCTATGGTCCTTTTCCAGAATGAAGGACAAACCACTGGGTCACTTAGTTGCCCAGTTTGCATTTACTTGGTATGTACTTTGCATTTACTTCTCTTTGTTTGTGGTGTTTCCCCTTGTAGAATATAAGGGGAAGGGATTGTTTTTATCTTTTTCTTTGTTTTCTCAATGCCTGGCCTCTAGTTCTTGTTGAATTGAATAAGTTCTTTTATATATTAAAGGAATTGAAAAGGTAGAGAACTAACAGCCCAAACCAATTTAATCTAACTAGCAGTTAATTATGAGTTGTGTCTATTAAGTGCCCATTTTGGGCCCAACTTTCACTAGTCTCATTATGTTATGGTGTGGAAGTGAATGAGGTTTATATTAGTTTTAGATATAAAATTCAGGACTATTAGGGGGAAATGAATAGCATGAACATCCTCACAGATAGAAACCTTACTATAAAGGGTTTTGTCTCCAAATTGCCTACTTCTTTATTTATAATGGACCGTTCTTCCATGAGTTTATCTAAATACTTTCTGAATCCATTTCTGTTTTTTGTCTCTTACATTTCAGTACTCTCCAAATTTTCTCCCTGTTCTATAAATTAGAACTTCCATTTCTATTTATACCATATTTACCATTTTCAAATTCAAGGGGATGTTGCCTACTTCTAAAATATCTGAATTTAGTGAACAAAAGTCCATGTTTACCCTTTCCCTTGATTGATTTCAAGACTTTAATCATATATTTCAGTTTGAACTGAGGAGTCTTAATGTGTATGTATGTTTCCAACCTGTGTGACCATAGGGAAGTCACTTCACCATGCCTCCGTTTCTTCTTCTCTAAAATGAATGGAGTTGGACTAAATGATCTCTGAGGTTCCTTCTAGTTCTAGTGATCTTATGATTCTCACATGACAAGTCTCTCTTGCCCACATGGTGTATTTTAGCAGTTGCTCTCTAAACCTTTTGCTGTATGTCTCGCCCTATCCTAACTACAAAACCTTGATGCACTGATTTTACAAGTATAGCTTAGTTTATTTCTTCCTTAATAGACTGCCTTACTCTTGCCTAAACAACATTAAGAGCACTTTCTGCAGTTTGGAAGAAAGATCCATAATAAATAAAGAAGTAGGCTATTTGGAAGCAAAACATTTAATAGTGAGGTTACTATCTCTGCAGCCCTTTCTTAGCTTAATATTTCAGTATCTTGAAGAGTCTTAGTGTTAGACACAAATTTGGAACAAGTCCTCAGAAATTATACTCTCTAGGTAGAGCAGTGGATAGAGCAGTGCTCCTGAAGTCAGGAAGACCTAAATTTGAATTTTGCCTCAGACACTTACTAATTGTGTGACCCCACGCAAGTTGCTTCATCCTGTTTGCCTCAGTTTCCTCATATGTAAAAATAGCTGGAGAAGGAAATGGCAAACCCCTCCAGTATCTTTACCATGAAAACCCCAATTAGGGTCATAATGAGTTGCAAATGAATGAAACGACTGAACAACACTTAAGAATTTGGAATTAGACAACAGCGATTCTTTGCAAACTCTTTCCCCCCCAATATTGCAGATTTGTAAATACAAATCTGATTCAAGTTGCAGGGGGAATATTCTAAAGTTATTTTTAGACATAGGGTAAAGTAGAGGGGAAAACCTCACTAGGCTAGGGGTTAGGAAATCTAGATTTTTAACCCTGACTGCCACCAACTTATCACTTCCCTCTGTAGCTAGTTTTTTCATCTGCCAGAGGAAGGGGAGAGGGTGACTATGATCTTGGTTTCCAAATGATTTGCAGTGGTAGAAGCATTCACATTTTTTAAAAAGTTTGGTAGAACCCTCGTGACAAAATATTAAAAATTTATTTTTAATATCTCTAGTTAATGGTGCCAAGAACCCAGGGCTTATTTTTGAAAATCTTCTATCTTCATATCAATGTTATTGTATTCCTGACATCACAAACAGATTTCTTGGTGAGAAAGATATGATTATTTGCTTTCAATAACTGTTTTAATTTGGAGCAATTTTTGCTGCTGTAGTTTATAAGTGAATTGTAAACTCAATAGTTTTCAACACTGGGACATGGGAGATAAAAAAGTTAATTGGGATATTAGGCTAATTATAAAAGAATATTTAAAGATACATAATATCCACAAAGAAGGACTTAGTAGTCCTACTGAACTCTACCTTGGTCAAGTCAAAAAGCTTCTTAAGTGCTTATTATGTATCAGGTAGCATGAAAAGTACTGGGAACACAAATAAAAGCCTGGTTTCTGTTTTAAGAGCTTCCATTTAAGTTGAAGAAGCATTACATAAAGTAGAAATGAAAAGATAGGAGATGGTGGGGGAAAGAAGGTAGCCACATCTTACCACTATGGTGCTTCATCACAATGTGACAGTGAAATCTAGGCAATCAGGAACCGTGTCAGGAAGGTAGTGAAGGAAGACATATTTCTGACCACATCTAGAATGATATGTTCATTTCCAGACATCACATTTAAGGGAAGACATTGATAAATTGGAAAATGGCCAAAAGGGAGCAATCAGGATAGTGAGTGATCATGAGATCGTGTTGGATAAAGATTGGTGGAGGAAAGTAGGGATATACAACCTGGAGAAGGGAGGTTTCAGGGGAACCATGATAACTATTTTCAAGCATTTCAAAGGCTACCATGCAGAAAAGGGATTAGACTTAGTGGGAAGACCTAGCATTACTGGATTTAAAGTATCAAAGTAATAGATTTAAGTTTGAGGCAAAATTTTAAACATTTTCTCAAATCTATCCAAAAGTGGGCTGCCTGGGTTCATTATTGCTAGGTAAAGGAATTCCAACAAATGTTAGTTGGCAACCTGTCCAGTGTGTTATAGAGAGGATACTTGCTCAAGTGTTATCGTAATTCAGTCATTTTAGTCATACTTGACTCTTTGTGATCCCCTTTGGGGTTTTCTTGGCAGAGATACTGGAATGGTTTGCCATTTCCTTCTCCAGCTCTTTCTATAGATGAGGAAACTGAGGTAGACAAGGTGAAGTGACTTGCCGAGGGTCACATACCTAGTAAGTGTCTGAGACTAGATTTGAACTCAGGAAGATGTGTCTTCCTGACTCCAGGCTTGGCACTCTATCCACTGCGCTACCTTGTTGTTATGCTCAGGTGTAGCTTGGATGAGATCTCCTGTGCTGAAATTCCTTCTAACTTTCATGTTCTGAGATTCTATAGAGATGCTTCACAACAATTTTCACTCTCCTATTTATTTAAAAAAATTTTTTAAAGAGAGAATTTGTAGCTCCTTTTATTTAAAAGAAATTTATTTATAAAATTCATTTACATATTTTTTTTGAGCTCTAAATTTTCTCCTTCCTAACTTTCCCTCACTTATTGTAAAGGCAAGAAATTTGATATCACTTATACATATGGAGTCATGTAAAACATATTTCCATATTAACTATGTTGCAAAAGAAGCAAGAAAAATAAGGTGAAAAAATCATGCTTCAATCTACATTCAGATGCCATAAGTTCTTTCTCTGGGAATGGATAGCATTTTTCATTATAAGTCCTTTGGAAATATCTGAGGTCATTGTATTGATCAGAATAGTTAAGTCAGGCACAGTTGATCATCATACAAAATTTCTGTTTCTGTGTACAGTGTTCTCTTGGTTTGTTCATTTCACTTGTATCAGTTAATATATGTCTTCCCAGGTTTTTGCGAAATCATCCCCTTCATCATTCTTATAGTTCCATCACAATCATGCACCACAGCTTCAACCATTCCACAATCGATAGGCATCCACTTAATTTCCAATTCTTTGCTCCTACAAAAAGGGCTGCTGTAAATATTTTTGTGCACATAGGTCCTTTACCTTTACTCTTTTTGGGATATAGACCTACTATTGGTATTTCTGGGTCAAAGGTATATATAACTTTATAGCTCTTTGGCATAGTTCTAAATTGTTCTCCAGAATGTTTGAATTAGTTTATAATTCCACCAACAGTGCATTGGTGTCCCAGTTTTTCCACATCCCCTCCGATATTTGTCATTTTCTTTTTCTGTCTGCATGTAAGGTGGATTTGTTGTCTTTTTAAGATACTAGTTCCCAGGATCCTTGGTCATAAACAATCTACTATTTCCTAGGACCATGGGTTGTAGACAATCTTACTACATTTGCACAATGAGATATAGCTATAGCAATAAACATTTGAGTTAAGTTGTAAACAGCACACCATGGATCTTGTGTTTGAAGTCACCATGATATTGCCAAAGTTAATGTAAGCTTGTTAGGCTATTGCTGGCAAATTGCCTTCTTTGTGTACTCCTCTATAAATCAAGTGAGCACTGGTCAGTAAGTGGGGAATGAGAATGCTGTGCTTACCTCAACTGACCCCCACTGAGACTTAGGAGTATTTGTGGAATTTGTACTTGTCTCAACTAACCCCAATTTAGACTTAGGGGTTCTCGTAAGAGTTGGTTTTCCTATTATCAGAAATCTCCTTGAGAACAATAAATTTATGAATCCCTATCATGTCTCTGTTGCTATCTTTCTGACTGCCCAGATCAACAGTGAACCTGCTCAAGGCTGAAGCCCAAAAGCTCCTGTCTAAGCAGTCATTTTAGCCAATCTGATAGGTATGGGATATTACCTAAGAGTTGTGTTCATCTGCATTTCTCTAATTAATGATAATTTAGAACATTTTTTACATGATTGTAGAGAGCTTTGATTTGTTCTTCTGAAAACTACCTGTTCATATCTTTTGACCATTTATCAGTTGAGGAATGACTCATATTCTTATAAATTTGACCAAGTTCTCTATGTATTTGAGAAATGAAGCCTTTATCAGAGACATTTGCTATAACCTCTCCCCTCATCTTCCTGCTTTCCTTCTAATCTTGGCTGCACTGATTTTGTTTGTGCAAAACTTTTTTGATTTAACGTGATCAAAATTATCCATTTATCTCTCTATTTCTTGTCTAGTCATAAAATTCTTTCCTTCTCCATGGATCTGACAGGTACCTATTTATTTATAAACTTTATTTCTGCAAATGTTTTATAAGTGCCTACTATGAGCAAGACACAATGACTGGCACCGGTGCTATAAAGACAAAAAGAAAATAGTTCTTTCTATTAAGAAGCTTATAATCCAGTAGGGGTGATATGACAGGTAGCCAAAGAAGAATGAAAAAAATAATTACGATACAAGTAGGAATAAAACATAGGCAAAAGAGTGAATCTGAAAAAAAGAACATTCTAATACAATTTAAGGAAAAAATGATCAGTTTTTTTGGGGGAGCAGTGGTAAAGGCTTTATGAAGGAGGTAGCATCTGTGGTAGGTTTTAGCGAGAAAGAGAGATTTCAACAGATGGAGATAAAGAGACATTTTCAGATTTGGAGAATGGCCTGTGAACCTGCACTGAAAGAAGAGAATGTAGGAGATGAGAGAATACCAGGTAGTTGGAATATAGCATTGTGAATATGAACTAAGACTAAAAGAGTAGATCAGACTCCCAATGTGGAAGGCCATAAATTTAGTCTGAGAATATTGTTTTACACTGCAGGCAACTGGACTCCTAAATATTCTAAAATCAGAGAATGAATCACATGCTAAAATCAATGCACCAAGAGACCTTTTTTGGTAAGTTTGTGAAGGATGAATTGGAGAGGGATGCTGAGAATAGGGACATCAAATAGGAAGATTTTATAGAGGTCTGAATAATCCAAATGGGGCTGGTTTTATTTTAAGTTAAGAGGAGAATGTGAAAAATATTATGGAAGTATCTTCAGCAGGGCTGAAAAATGGATTGGATGTAATAAGTGAGAGAGAAGGAAGCCAAAGATGCTACCAAGATTTCAAGCTTTGCTTGCTAGGATGGTGTTAATGCCTTCAATAGAAATCCAGAAACCAGGGGAAGGGCAGGTTTTCATGAGTGAGTTTTGGGCATTTAGAGTTAAAGGTGATGGCAGGATATCCACCTGGAGATGTCTAGCAGACAATTGGAAATGTGGGGCAAGTTTGATAGCTGGGGGATGATATATAGGCTAGGGAGTCCAATGTTGAATCCTATGGACTATCTTGGTGAGCTCATCATTCCATAGAAAACTCCCCCCACCCCCACTAAACTAGAAGAAACAGTGCCTAGCACAGTAGATATTTGATAAATACTTATTGATTGATGATCTAGAATAGCAGTTCTCAGTAGATTCTTTTAGGAGTTTCATGAGCTTATAACTATTTCCATGATAATAATAACATTTTTAATTTCAAATCTGTAGATATAGCCCAAATAAACAAAAGCTCTTTGGGACTTAAAAATAATTTTTGAGAGTATTTCAGAACTGCTGATCTAAAAGATCCCTTCTAGATTTAACATTCTATAATTCAAGCACAATTTTCAGGCATCCTAAAGTTTCTTAAATGATCAGTTTACATGTAAATGATACATTAATGAGAAATCTTTTATAGATCTTGCCTCCCCCCAATCCTTCTCTGTCTTCCCTCCCCCCCCAATTCTTATCCCATGTTGGAAGTGCAATAAGGTTCACTGCTCACAGGCCTGATCCCCTTCCTGACAGAGCAGGATTCAGAAGGTGCTAGTATGCCCCTCATTAAGCAGCCTAGTACTTAGTGCTTCCTCCTTCCCCCTTCACCATATTAGTCCTATAATTTGTGTACACCAATCAGCTTTAACCCTAAAGCATTTCAGAGTTCTGGAGCTCAAATGATCCACTAGCCTCAGCTTCCCCCACGTAGCTATTATTTCTGGCATATATCATCCCTTCCCTGTAAGAATCCTATATTCTTAAAGACTATAGTTAAAAAGCATAGGCTCTGATAGGGTCAAGCAATGTAGTGCAGAAGGAAAAGTAATGGATTTTGAGTCTAAGGACCTGGGTTCACACACTCTGCCTTAGTACCTGACTAGCTTTGTGACTTTGGTCAAATCACTTAAAGTTTTTCAGGCCAGTTTTTTCCATCTATAAAATGAAGGGGTTGAACTTGAAGATTTGGAAGTTTCCTTTTGGCTTGAAAACTCTGATCCTATGATTGTATCATAATAATGCCCTATAGGGTTAGAAAGGCTTTGGGTGAAGACTCAACAGCAAGCTATATGTGTGGCATTTATGGGTCAACCCAAGTGCAGAGAAGCTTGTCAATAGAAGATTGACTCCTAGCAGGCTGGTTTTTTTTGCCCATAATAACCCATGAACGTTGTTTTTAAGGCACAGAATAGTTATTATTATCTAATGGAGACAGTATATATACTGCTGGAATTATGAATCTTTTGAAGTTCTGATATAATCATGAAAACAGACTTTATTGAAAGAGTCTGACCAAGCCATTATTTGAAAGTTATGGAACAGAATTTTTTCAAAAATGTTCTAATATTAAAGATAAGGACCGGACATGAGATTGCATTAGTAAGGGAGAACTTCCAGGCAGAGAAACACCTTCTATCAATGTGGGTGGGTACACTCTCTACAACTTAAGTCTTAGAAGATATCCTCAATCAGAGGAGTCAAACATGCAGGCTATAACACTTCCAAGTATGACTTGAACCAGATGAAAATGTAATTGGGAAATATTTAACAAAATTAGTAAAATCAGAACAAGACAAAATAATGTTAATATGTGGTTTTCTAAGTCAATGTGCAGCCTATAGGGATCTGTATGTATGGTCTTATAGCCCTGTTTATATTTGAGTTTGATACCACTGGCCCAGAACATTGAGAAGCTGTGACTTGTCCTGAGTCACACAGTGAGTTTGTGCCAGAGATAAAATGTGAGTCTAGGACTTCCTGGGTTATAGATTGAGTCTGTGTTCACTACATTACTCTTTCTTTCTCTTAGATTAAATTTTTTCCCCTCCCTTTATCTTGACTAGACCATGCCCTAATTAGCAGGAATTGATGAAATTTTGTTTTATATGCAATATACTTTTCTCATGGGTTCATCCAAGCAAAAGTAATAAGCAAAAGAAAATTTTGTAGGGCTCACAAATAAAAGTCCTGGTAGAGTTCTGGGGTGGAGCTTTCTCCTTGTTTTCTGACAAATAGCATGTTGTCACTGAAAACAAAAGGTGTGCTTTCTGTCACTACTTGCATGCAGAATGCTGGCTGTAGATTAATGCTTTTGATTCCTATGATAGGGTTAAACAATTGCAGTGGAATCATTCTCTATGCATACTGTCAGTTACTGAGCATCTAGTCAAAGGACGTCCTTCCGTCTTAGAATTAAGGCTTGGGTGCTTCTAAGCAAAATTCAATTATTATAGACAAGATTATCTGATTAATTAATCTTGATAAAAACAATTGCATTAATTGTCCTGGTGTACACAATGCTATAGAAAGCATAGTACAGGGGAAAAGACCTTATCCTTATCCTTTATGGACCATGCAGTCTCAGTCCTTGTTTGTCTGACCACTGCAAATGGTCTCTGAGACTATAAAATCCAATCAGCTTGAATCAACCAAGTGTAGCAAATTTTGCAGAACACTCAACAAAACTAAGCGTATTTTATGGTTCTTGTTCATTTTGCTGTTGCTATACAGACAAGACAAGTCAATTAATAACAGAAAATTCATATAGAGCACATTGCAATGAAGCTGAAGACAATGAGGTTGAAACCTTCCAACATATAAAGATTTAAAATATCTATGAAAAAAGCTACCACCTTCATTATACTTTTAAACACACAAGGACTTCATTTTCACTCTGATGTACAGTTATAACTCTTTCCTCCCCCTTTCCTTTCTTTTAAAAAAAAATTTATTTTCAATTCATGGAACAAAACAAGCATTTCAAAAAAACACAGTAGAATAAAAAAGATGCTTGCATGTGAAACTGTAAATCTACCATGTACAACTTGCTATTCCCTCCAAATATACAACCAAGTGATCATGTAAATTTTGTTTTCATTTTTTCTCCCCCCCACCCTAGAGAATGCTACCACTGACCACAGACACACACACACACACTCATATATATATATATAAATTTATTCTATACAATACTTCTATTTATCAATTCTTTTCTCTGAATGCAGATAGTCTTCCTATGTCCTTTATTTTTTATTTGTGTATTTATAATAGTCAAAATAACATAGCTGCTTAAAGTTTTTCTTGAAACAATATTACTCTTACTGTATATGATTTCTTGATTGTGTTTACTTCATTGTTCATCATTTATGCATCTTTCTCTGTCTAAGATCATTGAACTCATCATTTCATATAGCACAGTAGTATTCCATCACTACCATACACCACAACTTGTTCAGATGTTCTCCAGTGAATAGATATTCCTGTAATTTCCAGTTTTTTTGCCACCACAAAGAAAGCCACTATAGACATCCCATCCACATTCAAAGTTATAATAACTATTTGTGAATTTCCCTCCATTTTATTTCTACTCACAATTTTCTTTCTCGGTCTTTCTTTTTACCCAATCCCTGTTAAATTATCTTTTTCCCCTACCCTCACGTCCCCAACTCCACCCACTCCTTCAAGATTACCCCTATCCCCTCCCCCATACTCATCTCAATCCACCCATCCTTCCAAAAGTCCTCCCCATCTTCTCTTCCTCTCTTCCAAACCCCAGTGCACACCCCTCTAAAAGTTTCTTCTCCACCCTATCCCCTGGTTTTCTTATCTCTCTACATATTCAGAAGACTTCTACACCCTTCCAGACATACGTAAATGAGAGTAAAGTTTCAACATTGCCAGCCTTCTACCCCTGCCTGCTTTCTTAGTATTCACTCTTCCTTTTAGTCCCCATTTTTATAATGCAATTACTTCTTTTTACCTTTTCCTATCCAATTTTTTTTTATGTCACTCCATCGGACACAACTCAGCTCCAACCTTTCTTTCACTAATTATGACAGTTTTAATAATGCTGATAACATTTTCACATATATAATAAGTAAAGAGTTTGACCTTAATGAATGCCTTATCATTAGCCTTCAATGCTTTCCTTATATATCTTCTGGATCTTTTATATTAAATTTTCCATTGAATTTTGGTCTTTTGTTACAAATACATGGAAGTCTTTCAGTTCATCAAATGTCCATTTTTTTTCATTCAGGATTATACTCAGCTTGACTGGGTAAATTATTTTTGGATACAACCCAATTTCTTTTGCTCTTCAAAATATAGTAAGACTTAGTCTTTCAGTGTAGAAGCTGCCAAGTCTTATGAAATCCTAACTGCATTTCTGTAGTATTTAATTTTTTTCTTGTTGCTTGCAATATTTTCTCCTTAACCTGGGAATTTTTAAACTGACTGTGACATTCCTATAAGTTTTCCTTCTGGGATCTCTTTCAGGTGTTGAATAGTAGATTTTTTTCTATTTCCACTTTGCCTTCTTGTTCTAGAATAGAGGTTCTCAAATTTATTTGGCCTACTGCCCCCTTTTCAAAAAATCACTCAATGCTCCCCTGAAAATCTACTTTAATGGCTTTTTTGAAATTTGCATCATTTCAAAAAATAAATTGTAAAAATGTAAAAAATCTTAAATTTAATAATTTATTATAAATTTGTGGGTTTTTCCCTGCATGGAAATTTTGATGATGCAATATTGTATCGTGTAACTATAAAGCATTGTATTGTAAACAAATCATTACATGCACATATTTCCTGCCAGTGCATGCTAGACTTCCCAACAGTGCCTGACACACTTGCCTGCCAACACTTGCTTGTTATAACTTGTTGGTGGACTTGACCCCTGATTGATTATCATTTGCATTTTGTGTAATTATTTGGAAAATAATGTAATCACTACTACTTGAATTCTGTTTCACAACAGATGAAGCATACATGAACAGTTTATCAAAATTTCCTTATTTTTTCTTCTTTCTTTATGCTTCCCCTGCCCCCTTTCCTTTTTATAACACCCTCCAATTGCACCTGAGGCCACTACCATCCGCAGCCCCAATTGTTGGGGGGAGAGTTATCCAAGGAACAGGATTGTGCACTTTGAGAACCTATGTTCTAGAACTTCAGGCAATTTTCCTAAATAATTTCTTGTAATATTGTATTCAGATTCTTTTTTTGGATTATAACTTTCAGGCAGCCCAGTAATTCTTATATTATCTCTCCTTAATCTGTTCTCCAGATCAGATTTTTCCAAAGAGATATTTCAGATTCTTTTCTATTTTTAATTATTTCTTCATGTCATAACATCACACAATTTCTCATGCTCAATTTTACTTTTCAAGGAGTTATTTTCTTACTTAAGATTTTGGACCCTTTTTTCCCCATTTGATTAACTTCCTTTTCATAATTTTCTTGGATTGTTTTTATTTTCTCCCTTTTTTCATTGTGGAGAAGGGGCCTACTTGCCTTGT
Source organism: Bettongia penicillata ogilbyi (assembly GCA_023548195.1). Classification (NCBI taxonomy): domain Eukaryota; kingdom Metazoa; phylum Chordata; class Mammalia; order Diprotodontia; family Potoroidae; genus Bettongia; species Bettongia penicillata. Next base: position 4,722,315 of record JAJHZJ010000244.1, read on the forward strand.
TAACAACCAACAATGACCACTGACCAACTGCCATCAACAGACACTGGAGTTCTGAGTGTCAGCACCTCCCATAACCACTGGTCCTGCTTCTAGCCCAGTCTTTGCAGGCATCATCTGGGAAGCTGGTTCCTGTGGAGGAGAGGCCAGTCATTCTCAATTGCCAATGTGTACGTGGTGGCAATCTAGCCAAATAAACACTACTACCTTCCTTCACATTTCCCATCAAACCTTAATGAAGACAGCTCAGGAGCCTAAACCCAAGAGACTTTGCTATAGCAATGCTTCCAGTTTAGTGTCCATTGCTGTTATCCTAGGAAGCTTCCACATGAAGATTCAGCTTGGCAGCTATTTCTACAGATGATATAGCCTAATCTTTTGAATATCTCCCAAAAGAAAGTTCTTGTCACCAAAGTCCTTGGCACTTTCAAATGGTTCAACATCAGATAATGATGTGATTTTATCAGTGGAAATGACATTAAAGAAGAGGCATTATCATTTGCTTTTTTTCCCCCTATTACCATGTATGTTCTTCAAGAGCAGGGGCTGTTTTACTTTTCTATTTGCATTGATAGTGCTTATTGTAATGTTTTGCATATAGTAAGCATTTAATAAATTCTTTAGCCATTCATTCATCCATCCATCCATTCATTCATGTGATACGCAATAGGTTAACAATGGAAATTTTTGACTGGAGGAGAGACAGGACCATATCAAGGTATAAACAAGATTTATCCTATCTTGGTATAAAGGATGTATTAGAGGGGAGAAAATGAAGGGAGGCAGATCAATCATGAGATATTATGATAGATTGCAGTAGGGTGGCCATGACAGCCAGTACAATGAGAAAAAGAAGAGGGGGTAGATGGCAGAGACTTTCTGTAGAGTTTATCAACAACATTGAATAACTAAATATGAGAGGTAAGAAAGAACCTCAATTTTCTCATCTGGATGATGGGAATAATAGTACTTGTTCCCCTTACTTCACCAGAATGTTGAAGATAAAAAAGCAGTCATAGCCTATGTGAGGAGCATGGTCTTTGGTGAATGTACTTTCCCCAGTGACACTTTCAGCTCCATGACCTATTTATTTCTCCTTCTGTGGTGTTTACTGTTCACAGCTAATACTCAGGGAATGCTGATGAGTGATGGTTTCTAAAAATATATTACATAAGAGCTATAGTGTCAGAAAGATTTAGTGAGCATTTCAAATATGCTTAGCTAAATTCTAAGGAGAGTTCCAAAAGGTGTGAGGCATGATCTTTTGATTCCAAGGTGTCTGAAGTCTCACTGAATAGAAAAAATAAGTAAACAATAAAGTGGGGTACAAGAAGACATCTTATTAAGCATTGATATGAATGGATCAAGCAATAAAAGATTAAAAAAAACCTTCCTTCCTCTGAAAGACCAAATAAAAGGTGGAAAATAGAAAAAAAAATCTCTGATAGCTATATAAGTATAGGTATAATACCATTGACTCCCTCTAAGGATGCAGGCTTAGGATAATAGCTTTGTAAAACTAATGTGGTTTGTGATGCACTTGAAGCCTTGGTGCCATCTTTTTTCTTTTAAAAATATTTGATAATGACTTCAGAAAATTGCAGAGGAAGTTGATCTCCCTGCCACAAGTGTCTCTCCATTCTAATCTATCCTCCATACAACTATCAAAATGATTTTTCTAAAGTTCAGTTTCAACTCTCATTAAACTCAAGTAGTTCCTTATCACCCCCAAGGTGAAATATAAAATTCTCAAAGTTTTTTTAATAAAATAACTTCCCCCACCTTCACCCCACTTTTAGTCTTCTTATTTCTTATATCACACTACTTACTCTATGATCCAATGATACTGTTCTCTTTGCTATTCCTTGAAAAAGAAACTACCTTTCAAGTCTAGGCATTTTCACTGGCTGTCCCCCATGCCTAGAATACTCCCTCTCTCCCCATTACTGTCTCCTGGTTTCTCTGGTTTCCTTCAAGTCCCAGTTAAAATCCCACTTTCTCCAAAAAACTTTCCCTAATCACCTTTAATTCTAGCTCCTCCCCTTTATTGATTACTTCCAATTTATCTTGTACATATCTCTATTGTACACAGTTCTTTCCATGTTGTCTCCTCTAACAGATTGTGAGTTCTTTGAGAACAAGGATTGTCTTTTGCCTTTTTTTCTGTATCCCCAGTACTTAGCACAATGCTCAGCACAGTAGGCACTCAATAAATGTGTTGGCTGACTGACTGACAGCCATGATGTACAGGATGCTCCAACATTCTTAGCCCAGTTTTAAGCTTTAGTAGCTTAAGTCAGTTGCGTTTTAAGCGCTAGTAGCTCCCTTGACTTCAACTGCTTAAAACTACACTGTCTTTTGAAACACCTTGTGTATTATTATCCTGGTTCTGCTTTCTTTCCTTTACATCAGTTCATACAAATATTCCCCTGTTTCTCTGAATCATTCCTATTTGTTCTTACTTATAGTGCAGTGATATTTAATCACATTTATATGCTACAATTTGTTCAGTCCCTTCCCATCGATTGTTCCCCCCGTGTTGTTACCTGAAAAAGAACTGCTGTGAATAAAGTTTTTGTACATATGAGACATTTCTTTCTGTCCTTGATCTTCTGGCTCAGGAGTACAATTGATGAGTTATAAGGTATGAGCAGTTTAGCAGCTTTCCCTATAATTAGAAATTGGTTCTGAGAAAGGCTTTGTTAATAACTTTACCAAGAGAATAGCAACTTTAACTTTACCAAGAGAGGGTACCAAGTGCTTCTGCTTTTCCGTAGCCTTTCCAATATTTATTATTTTCCATGTTGTGTCATCTCTGTCAATTTGTTGGGTAATGAGAAGAAACTTCATGGTTGTTTTTGGCTTATATTTTTCTTGTTTTAATGGTTTGAAGCATTTTCCATGTAATTATTGGTAGTATACATTTGTTTTTTTTCAAACTTTTCATATTCTTTGACCAACTGAGGAATGATTCAGTATATCTGAGAAATCAGAATTTTGTCTGTGACATTTTTGCAAAAATTTTTCCTCATGTGATAGTTTTTCTTATTAGAGTTACACTGATTTTTTTTTAAAGTGAAAAGCTTTTTCATTTTTAATAGTCAAATTGTCTATTTTCTCTTTTGAGAATTTCTCTACGTCTTTCTTATGTAAAAATTCTCACTGTAACTATAGTTCCTAAAGGTACCTCTTACTGTTCTCTACTTTTTTAAAAAAAATGATGTAACTTTTTATGTTTAAGTCATCCTGGTCTAAACCTATTTTCTGCCAAATTCTGGTGTTTGTAGTGGTTCTTGTTGAATATATTAAATAAGGAATTATCCCTTCCTGTACCAGGAGTGATAGTTGGCTGAACACCAGGCTATTGCATTAGTTTACTTCTGGATCTTGCTTATCTAGTCTGTTTCACTCACTTTCCTTTCTATGCCAAATAACTTTGATGATTGTTTTTAGGAGGATTAGATAGTGTGGGATCCATCTCTGTGATTGCAAGAGTATAGTGAATTCACTATGAAAACTTCCACTAATGCAGATCAGCATCTTATCTATTATTTTTCCAGAAACCTCTACTTTGTAGATGAATGTTTCTTTACTTTTCTGCTTATAAAGTAATTTTAGCTTCTCTGTTTATTATCCCATTTCTTATTCTTTTGAAGTGTTGAGGGTGAGAATTAGACTGAGAGACAATTTCTCATTTTATCATCTTGCCAGAATTCTGCCATTATTTCTTAAAATTAAAGAACAGATATTATTCTTCATATTTTTAAGATGGCTCAGTGGCTTAAATAAAAATTCATGAAGCAATTTCATTCACCAGAAATATTGAAAATTAACATTATAAAATTAATTGAATTGCTAAAATTCATTAGTTGCATGATCAGAATTAAAGTTATATGTGACAGAAGAGCTAACAACATTTCCCTTTATATAGGAAACTTTGGTTGTATATCTTGAACTCTGAAATTGCTATTGCAATGATAACATGATAAATGTTGAGGGAAAAAAGTATTAAGCTCCTAAAGTTTAATCACAAAAGAGATTGAAAAGCATATTTTAAAATATATTGTGATCTAATTCATTTGTACAGACAGTATAGGAGTAATTGCATTTTATCTCTTTGAATGCACCAATGGTAGAAATAAATGTATTTTCCTTTAGCTTTTGGGACATAGATTTAATACTGAATCAATCTCATTTTACTAATTCTCTACTATTCATACTTTTTCATTAAATGTAGGTAGAGTGTACACAGTATTTTGCAAGCCTTAGATTGCTAGGTGAATGTTGATAATGGTGATTGATTGATTATTCTGTGTGATTCTTGTTCATAACTATCATAGAAGTTCGACCCAGTGCTCTTCTAGACTCTTCTTCTGTGAGTTTGTTTTTTTAAACAGTAGAATGTAAGCTTGTAATGGGAGGGCCTGTTCCATTGTGTTTCTGTGTCCCCAGGGCTTTGTGCTATGTATTGCATGTAGCACTATGGAAGGAATTTAATGAATATTTGTGGGATTGAGTGGAATTTTAATATTTCTTGGTTCCTTAGGCTGTCTATTATTTTTTTATCTCATACTGTATCACCTATTTCTTTTTCTCATCATGTATGTTCTTCACATGGATCTATTCATTTGCTGGTGATGAGAGGAAACCTCACAGTTGTTTTGATATTTATTTTTTTCACTTTAATGTTGGACCAATTTTTCTAATTGGTTGTTGATAGTTTGCATTTGTGGTTTCAGAAATTTTCATATTATTTGAGCACTTTTCTATTGCAGAACTATCAAATCTATATTGTTACTGTTATTTTTTTTTACATGCTATTTTTCTGAAGGTTATCATCGGTAACATACATATTGCAGTCTATTCAATGTCCTTCCATTGATCTTTGGATGACCTCCATTTTTATTCTTCTGAAATTATGGCATGCCATGATTCAAAATAACCATATAATATCATCAAGAGAATATTGTGTGTGTACGTGTTTTAATGGGCTTTTGTAGGACCTAGCAGCATGGCATCATTGAAAATGCTGCGCCCTTTACTAAGTGTAATCTCAACTTCTTGCTTGTTTACCATCTGCCCATTATAGAGTTTTCCAAGATATACATACTTGCAGTTGTGTTGATTTTCAGTTGTGTCTGCCTCTTTGTGACACCATTTGGGATTTTCTTGACAAAGGGACTGGAGTGGTTTGCCATTTCCTTCGCCAGCTCTTTTTATGGATGAAGAAACTGAGATAAACTTGCCCAGGGTCACATATCTAGTGTCTGAGGTCAGATTTGATTTGAGCTCAGAAAGATGGATTCCTGCCATGGCACTTAGTTGTCCTTACACATAGTGATATCAGGACTAATAGTTCATATGGAAATTTCTGATTCACATGAGGTAATATGTGGACAGTGTTTTGTAAACCTTTGAAGTACTGTATAAAGGAGAGATGATGACGATGGTATATTCATTAATTGATTATTCTGTGAATTCCTCATCACATTTTAAAGGATATCCCCAATGTATTAAAAGTCTTTCTGTATTTATAGGTTGTTATTTTTATTGTAAACCCCCAAGATAGTAAGGTGGTGCAGTGACTAAAGTACTGGACCCAGTCAGGAAGATCTGAGTTTAAATCTAGCCTCAGACATTTTCTAGCTGTGTGACTTTGGATGAGTCACTTAACCTTGTTGTGCTACAGTTTCCTTAACTGAAAAAATAGGAATAATAATAGCATTGGACTTCCCACAGCTGTTGTGAAGAATAAATGAGATAATGTTTTTAAAATGCTATAAGGCCAGTACAATTTTAGTTTTGCTTTTCTTTCTTCTCTGTCATCTATGTTCTTTCAGTGGGACTGCCTATCAAAACAAATGCTGTACTCTTGAATAGTAGCTGAATCTAAATAGCATTTTTAATTTTTGCAGAGAACTCTGTACTTGTTTCTCACCATAACCATGTGAGGTAGCTTATACAGGTATATTATTCCCATATTACAGATGAGAAACTTGAGGCTCAATGAAATTAAATGACTTAACTATGGAAATATAGGTTGTAAGGGTTAGAGGTACAATTAAAACCCTTCTTACTGTTAAGTGCAATGTTTTCCGTTGTCTCTCTTTGTCATCCACTCTATTTTCACAGAATACATTGTTATGCTTGTCCCTTTTGCATGACTGTGGACACATAGCCACTGTGACATTTTTTTATTCAAAACAAAAACAGATGTAAATGAGAATTTGAAATTGTATTTGCAAGTGGGAGAAATACTACAAAGGGAAATAGTACGTTTTGGTGAAATGGTGGTTTGTCTGATACTTCCTTGTCCCAACATACCATTCCTGTATGGGAGCAGCGTTTTCACTATATAGACACTCATTCTTACTGTATACTGTGTTGCTTTCATTATGTTTGGTCATGCTCATAATGACAGTTCTTCATTTCACTGGGTCATCAGTGGTATGCAGCTGGATACCTTCTATCCCAGATCTTAAGTGGGCTTGGTGGGGCAGAGGTGGTAAAAGGCTTCTACCAACTCTAGAAATACAAATTATGCAACTGTTCCCTTGCCATCTCTTTGGTCCTGTCATTGTTTTAGTCTCCTTCTCCTGTCTTCTCTTCTCCTTTCTTGTCTCTCTCACTAACCCAGTGACATAAGGCTTGGGAGATTTATTATTTCCATTTTACATATGAGAAGGAGGGGGCACAAGAAAGGTTAAAAACTTTGAGTTTTATTTGATAGGCAACAGGGAGCCAGTGAAGAGTATTGAACACAGGAGTGACATGGTCAAACCTATTAATTAAATATTTGTTATCCAGGCAAGTTAATACTAACTTCTACCTTAATAACTTTATAAGTTAATGGAGAATGGGCCATAAAGGGAAGAATGATTTATTAGTCAACTTGGAACTGATATCTATAACAGGATAGATTCTCAGTTACATTTTTGTGGGCAATTGTATTCACAAGGAAGTGGGTCCAGGAAAAATTCCAACCCTCAACTAATCCTTTTATGAACATGTACCTCCCATGATTAAAGGAAAGATAACATGTATTTCTTTATCTTGTATCTAATAAAGCATGGCTACAAAGTTTACTACTTTTACTTAGGTATTTTCTTTCTAAGTTAACTATAAATGATGAAAAGGAAACTTTATTAAATGACCAAAACATGTCTCCCTCTGGCTTAAGTATAACATTACTACCTGTTATGCTTCCAACACTGCATGTGATCACTTAATGTCACATTATCAAAAACCATCAATAGGTTTCCAGGAATGTTAATTTTTTACTTTGAAGTAAGGAAAAGCCAATTTGATTTTTTTCCTCTCCTTAATATATATATAATCTCATTAGATATGGAAAGCTATCAAATTGGAGTCTGCTGGTCTAGGCTGAAAATCAATCTGTCTGTATCCAGAGAAAGAACTGATAAATAAAAGTATGTATAGAAGAATTTTACACACACACACACACATATGTGAATATATATATATATATATATATATATATATATATATATATATATATATATATTTGTGTCTAATGGTAGCCAACACTAAGCTCTGGGGGAGAGGGAGGAAGGGAAGAGAAAAAGAAAAAAATGAAATTTGCATGATAACAATATATTTAAGAGCAATAGCAAGTTGTACATAATAGATTTTCAGTTTCATATGCAGTTATCTTTTCAAAAAATTATACTATGTTATTGAAATGCTTGTTTTATTCCATAAATTAAAAATAAAATAAAGAAAAAATCAATCAGCAATTATTTCACTAGAATAATCAGGTGCAGAAATTGACTCCAGATATTACAATTTTACTTTGAAATAAAAGAATTTCTTTTTTACTTTATTCATTTTTTTTATCTTATGGATAAAAAGGTGCTACATCAATTGACACATTTTGGTTCTTTAAGGCATTTTACAGTTCTGGTTCTTCTAGTGCCAGGTGCCTACTATTTTCCAAGTACCATGCTAGGTGCAGGGGATATAAATACAAAGAATGAAACAAACTCATGCTCTCAAAACTTCTGGCCATGGATACAAGGACATGTATGAGTATATACAGAGTAAATATGAAAATAAATATAAACAAATACAGAAGTTTAGTACGGTATAGTTTGGAAAAGAGGCCACCAGCAGTTTGGGGGGATTAGGAAAAGTTTTATGGTAGAAGATGGTACCTTAACTTCATCTCAAATAAAAAGATGCTGAGGAAAAAGTGAGAGGGAGTGAGTTCTAGGCATGGGACATGGAACTGAATAATTAGGGTATTTGAGGGAGAATCAACCTGTGGAACTCCCCTTAGTATGAGGACAGGAGATGGAGAGGAGAGAAAAATTGTGCACCAAGTACCGACCTCATTGAGGGAGGAGAGGAAATGACCTGGGGGGTCTATGGAAAACTACTACCAGGATTTTGATTGGGTGATAGATATGAATTGCATGAACCTCAAAGGTTCAATTCCTCTGCCTCAGCCAGTGAGATGAGGAGAATGAATGAAGGTACATCCAGTACTAGAAAGAGTGACCGAGGAAGTTGTGTCATCAGGGGGCAGACAGGTTTTAATAAGATCTAGTAGATGGGAGGAGAGGGAGAGGAATAGATTTAAAATGAAAGGAAGTTTGTTGCCTATGAAACAGGCATTCTAGAGGGCATAGTGGAAGGACCTGATAGAGTTTAGATGGAACTTTGGGATGGGAAAGTTGAGAGGAATTGCATGGTAGGGGGTGTTGAGTGGGGTTTAAGTAGTAAATGATCTACAGGAGTTCAGAATGTTCATCATTGAGTGAAAGGTGCCCCAGCTCAATGCTCAGAGGGCAGGAGCAGAAGGAAATGAAAGACCTGAAGCTGAAGGGGAGGATGTTCTGCTTCTCAATGGAGGTTCTCCACATACTATTTGAGAAATTGGGCTAGTAGCAAAAGTTGGCAAATGTCTTCTGCTGGTACAGATGGAAGTGATTGTTTTGGGGCAGATGAAAGATGCCTGTCCTGGCCCACATCATTTTTCCTTAGGGAACATGTTGCACTGAGTGAGAGATGGAAGGTTCAGGGTAATAGAGCACTAGTCATAGTCTAGGCCTAGGAGTCAGAGTCAGTTTTTGAGTTCTCCACTCTACTGAGTACTATATCAAGCACTGTAGAACAGATTGCCTTGGAAAGAGAGGTCTGTATTCCTCATTTCCAATTCACCAATCAGTTCTTCCTTATCTATCTATGATAGACAAATCTATCATAACATTTCTCTTTCCTCACAATAAACTTATCTCTGTTATAACAAACAGAAAAAAGTGGTTTTTACCTCCTATTAGACATCTTCTAACTTTAATTCTATTACTCTATGTCTTCAGCAATTATATCCAAGCTAGACAAAAGAGCAAGACAAACGCCAGTGTTATCACATACATTTTCCTCATGTTTCTTGTATGAAGTACTTCCTTTTGCTTGCCCTGAAGATATTTCCTTGAACCTGTATCGATTGACTTTGCTTCCCAAAGTCCCGATCCCTGACCCTATGTTCTTTTCTTCTTGATATCTTATCAGTCATTGATGAAATCATCCAGTTTCTTGACCTGTACTATTACTTTATCTCTAGCTTTGATCTCTTTGAAATAGCAATTTTCTGTATTCAACTGCCTATCAGCATGTCATGAAACCACTTTAAATCTGTTTCAAAGTCTTGCTGGGTGTGTGTGTGTGTGTGTGTGTGTGTGTGTGTGTGTGTGTGTGTGTGTGTGTGTAGACTTCTAATATAGACAAAAGCTCACTCTGAGGGGAATGCTATACTGGATTTGATTCTAACAACTCAGGAGGAGCTGACTAGTGAGTTGGAATAAAGAAAGTGGTGCTCTCTTGCAAGGGAAAGCTGTAGTATTTTCAGTGATTCTAAAGGAGTTACTAGGGAGACATTAAGAGAAAAATTAAATGTAAACTTGTAGCAAAACCTAGCCAGTAACTACGGTAGGAATGTGCCTGTTGAAAAGGAAAGAGTTTCTTTCTTTGTTGCTCTCTCTCCCCCTCCCTCCTTTCCTTCCTTCCTTCCTTCCTTCCTGACTGGAAAGTTACTTTCAGCTGAATAATATGAATCGGTGCAGCTTTTATATTCTGGAAAGCAGCAGTTGTCAAAACTGTTTTCATAATAATACTAAGATGTTTGCCTATAAAAGTACTTCATTTTCCAACTAATATCTGTGTGAGACTGGGTTTTCTTTATGTGCTCCAACCAAAACAACATATCCCAACAAACTGAATGAAGAAGTAGATATGAAAAGCCAGTTATCTTCTATTAAGTCAGACAGTAAGGAGATTGGCAAAAATGCGTAAAAAAGCAATGTCTTATTTCTCACAATTTGCTTTGGAAAATAATGTTTTTCATAAATATGTTAACATTTAATTGGTTTATTATTATTATTAAAATGATGTGGTATAAAAGTATTTTAAAAGCTTTTCTGTTTCAGTTTCCAAAATGGTAAATCATAGTTAATATAACCTATGTGAAAATTCTTTGGCATCCTCAATAATTTTTCTTTTTGGAGAGGGTAAGGCAAGGCAATTGGGGTTGTGTCCAAGATCACACAACTAGTAAGCGTTAAGTGTCTGGGGCTGGATTTGAACTCAGGGCCAGTCCTCTGTTCACTGTGCCTCCTAGCTGCCCCACATCCTCAATAATTTTTAAGGATGTAAAGGGCTTCTGAGACCAAAAAATTTGAGATATGATGCTTGAAGTATTATACTATTATATGTCTGTAATGTCTTTCTGCACTGCATGTATGAGAAGATACAAAGAAATTAAAGGGAATGACAGACTTTTGAGCTAATCATGAGGGGAAACTAAGGTTTTTAAATCAATTTTGATATAATCAGTGTGGACAGATTATTTATGTAGGTGTTGGAGGCAAGCTACTGCTATCTAAAGAAAAATAACCAAAAGATTTTTTGATGCTAAATTGGTTGTATGGCTATACAAATAGAAAGCATTTGAATAGAAGTCTAGGATTCAAAGTAAATTAGAGTGAAATATTCTAGTTAGATTTGGGGAATATGATCCATTCTAGGTTAAGCATTTATAACAACAAAGAATTAGTGAGAAAGATATCAAATGGATGTACCTTGTTATTTTTTACTCTAAAAGGTTACTTTATATATTTAGTATTTAAACTTATTGTTTGGTTATTAATAGCTGGCATTTTAGGCTTTAAAAGTACATTATATAGGTTATCTCATTTGATCCTTACCCGTTGATCATTTAAGTTGACAGTTGTTTATAATTTTGTATTTAAGTTAATTTTTTAATAAAGATAATTTTTAATGAAAAAATACTAACCCTAAATCTCTTGCCCAGTTTATCATACCTATGGCATAAACCTTATAATTTTAATTGCATAGCCAAGATCAATGTACCCATTGCCCCCTGGGGAAGTATATCCTAATTAGAAAAAAAAAACTTCCTAAGGTCCTTTTGAGTGATGGACTTTCAAAAAGAAATTGAAGATATTTAAGGTCATATGCACATTTCTACCTGAATGTCCACAAATCAAGCCAGGCTTATCATCTTCCCCTCAAACCAGCTACCTCTCCTGATATCTCTATTTCTGACAATGGTGCTATTATTAAAATCTTGGAACCATCTTTCATGCTTTTCTCCCTCTCACTACCAAGATCTAATCAATCATCAAGTTCTGCCAATTACTTCTTTGCAGTTTATCTTAAAGTATCCTTTCCTTTCATTTCCCACAGCTGCAGTCTATGTCAGATGTTTATTCCCTTATGCTCAGTTCACTGCATTACTCACTACCATCTCCCTATCTCTAGCCTCTTTCTGTTTCAGTCCTCCTTCGGTGTCAGCGTTTCTAACAAAGTGCTGGGACCTGCCTTTCACCCTCTTTAGATGCTTTGACTTGGTCCCCATGCCGTAAAGAGTAAAGTTCAACTCTGTGTTTCCTGAAATCCAAAGTCTATCTTCCCACCTTTCACTCTTATACAACACAGTCTGTTTACCAAATAGGTCTTACCCATTCCCACCTTTATGCTTTTGTTTACACGTTCCCCCCCCACCTGAAATGTCCTCTGTTTTGCTCTCCCCCTATTCAAATCCCAAATATTTTTAAAATATTTTACCTCTTCTGTGAATCCTGGTTTGTTTTTGGTTATCCAGTGAGTTCTCCTCTTTATTATTATTTTGTGATTCAGTTGTTTCACAGTCGTGTCTGATTCTTTGTGACCCGTTTGCCATTCATTTACTTCTCCGTCTCCTTTTATAGATAAGAAAACTGAGGCAGACAAGATTTGTTTAGAGTCTTATGCCACTTACTCTGTATTCAATTATGTACTTTCCATTGGTCTTCAGAGTTGCTTTGCCATGAGATATAATGAAGGTGATAGTGAAAGCTTTCCAACTAAAAAAGGTGGAGGATAGTACTGGTTTTATACAACTAGGCATCAAAGCATAAGTCCATTAGAACAACTCAACAAAGCAGAATTCAAAGAATTTTTTTTTTGTCCAAGTTGGCACCTTATTGCTTATCTAGTTAGCAACTGACTCCAGGCCTTCCCTTAGAATCCCCTTTAGACTTTGTCGTGATCCTTCTTTTTGTCCTGGCTTCTGCGTCAGCTATCATTTAACTGCCTTTGGTCCTACAGCTCTGTCTTCCCAACTCCAACCTCCATCATCCTCATTCCTCAAATGGGACAGCACCAATCAGCTCATTCATGGAAACTAGTCAGCTATAAAGCTGGACAAGTTCAAACCATGGACCCATTCCTGAAAGTAGCAGGATTAGGGGCAATAGTATGCAACCTGTCTTGTGTTATTAATTAACTTTTCATGTGAATGAGTACATAAATGAAACAAAAACCTTTATTAAGTACTTACTATGGGCCAGGCACTTTGCCTAGTGACATTTGTACATCTTATGATTCCCATTATACTTTTGGATGGAAGGAATCACATCACTGATGTTTTGCTTCCTATGTCGTGAATGTTGCTGTGCACATTAGAGTAGCTCAATACATAAATTTTTTAAATGAATGCGATTCCATGGAGTGCTCCTAATGCTTATAATAGTGAGGGGAAAATTTATCACCCATTCCATGCCCTTCTTGATTTTACAGACTTCAATCATTTCTCTTTTCACCTTTTATAGATTCAAATTCTAATTATTTTTGTCTTGTCCTCATAGATTTCCAGCAACTCTATCACTCTCAATATTTTTGAAACCTTTGTTTTCTATTATACCAGTTTCCAATTTACTCCAAGCTTTTCTCACATAACTGTGAAAATTATTTTTGTTAGGTATAAATAGGGTCATGTCTCCAGCATGTATGTGGGTAGCCATGTCATGAAGCTGGATAATGGACTGATATTTAAATGACAAATCCCTGTTGCTCTCAGTGGTCTCTTGTCAAATCTAAATTTCTCCTCATGTGTTTGGAAGCTGTACACTGATTAGTCCCTATCACCTACACACCCTTGTTTCTAAACATAATGTGGTTCATATTCTTTGCATGATAGACATTCTAACTTGCCCACTGCACATGAACAATATGAGATTGAAAGTAGAGAGAAACTAAGGCAGCAGAGAGAATAGCCTAATGTTTGCCCATCAAAACTGTGGTAACTCCTGAAAAAAGTGCTTAGGCCACCTGGGAATCAAAGGGGCTGAACTGAAAATAGTTACAGCTTTTAAAATAGCTGAAGTTGCATGTAAAAATGATTTTTCACATGTTCATAGTGTGGAATATTGTTCTTCTCTTAATCCTTTCAATCACATACACCCGTAGAAATACCAATTAACCACAGATGCGTCATCTGTGAAAGTGAAGGACATGGATATAATGCTCAATTACTCGTAAAAATATCTGGGACTTTTTTCTTCTTGTTTTGTTTCTTCCTGTTGGAAACTTAGCCAAGTGAATTCCACGTGACAAGTGAACTTATGATACTGTTCAATAGCTGTGACCTTTTCATTAATATTATAGATTTAAAACAGGTGAGACTTTGTTTAAGAAAAGACATTGTGTACAAAAATATGAAGTTAAAAAAATAGAGCAATTATATGTAGGGATGAAGGATAGTGATAGAAGAGATCATTTACATTAGAAAAGAAGTCTGTTATATAATGATATAATGAGATTCCTTATTATTCCTCTAAATTACCCTATTTCCTAGTGCCCAGTACATTTTTTCTTAAAGAATTGGTCCTGATATCTGCTACCCTCAAATATAGTTCCTTCTCCTAAAATGAGAGGTCTTTAAATAGTAGCAGTGCACTGATTATTTTTTTATATTTATTACATATCATTAAATTCAAATAAAGACTTTTTATTACTTTTTTAGTGTCACTGTTGCTATCACCATAATTTTTACTGCCATTTTCTCACTAAAAGAGTAATTATATCTGTACTTAGATTTCATAGAAACTAAATTTGGAGAAAAAAAAATACAGCCTGTGTTTAGACCAATATTTTATTTGATTTATAAAGATTCAAATTATACAAACTTTATGGTGGTCTACATTGGGTATAAGGTATACTATGACACATATGTGGGGCAACCCTCTTGATCGGGGTGGGGAACCTGCAGCCTCAAGGCCACATATGGCCCTCTAGGTCCTCAAGTGTGGCCCTTCGACTGAATCCAACTTCACAGAACAAATCCCCTTAATAAGAGGATTTGTTCTGTAAAACTTGGACTCAAGGCTGCACTCAAGAACCTAGAAGGCCACATGTAGGTTCCCTGACCCTGCTCTTGATACTATTAAAAATAGAAACATGCAGTTTTTATAAATAAAATTATGACTTTCAATGAATATGTATTTATTTTGTGTGTCTTGAGAGATGAATAATGTAAAAATTTATCCAATAATCTTTTAGTGGAGTGGGGCAGTGCTGGATATGCAACAGAAAATGACTGTAAAATGAGTCTCAGAGCTGGAAGTCATCTAGTTCAGCTTGTACCCAAGCAACTCTTCTTTTTCGCATCATCCATACATGTAGCTATAAAGCCTCTGTTTGAAAACCTCCAGTAACAGAGAACTCGCTGCCTCCATAGTAGTCCATTCTGACTTTAAACAGCATTGTTGGGAAGTATTCACCTCAGTGCCTAGAATACATTAGAGACCCAAAGTAGCAGTCCACAATAAAGACTTACTGAATTGAAATCACTGGGATAGCATTTTCCTTAAGGACTGAAC
The DNA here is from genome assembly GCA_023548195.1 of Bettongia penicillata ogilbyi. NCBI lineage: Eukaryota > Metazoa > Chordata > Mammalia > Diprotodontia > Potoroidae > Bettongia > Bettongia penicillata. Next base: position 4,737,494 of record JAJHZJ010000244.1, read on the forward strand.
TGAGCAAGAGAAGGGGAAAAGTGGAGATGTTCACTTACGCACAACTAACAAGTCTCTGCCCTTCCCTCTCCTACAGTGTCACGCAGATTCTTTTTAGTGGGTCTCCCATGCTTTTCCAAGCTCCATTCCTCTTCTTTGCTCATTCAAAGTCCTATGGCCAATGCAGCAGTCAGTAGTCTAGGCTCCTGGAGCTGGAGATTTGGTGCAGCGCTTCTGATGTTCCTCACAGTGGTCCTTGGTGTCCCATGGCTTGAAGGTAACACATAGCTCTTCCCCAGGCATAACTGCATCCCAAAGTACTATACTCTATGAGCAAAGAAGAATTACAGTAGTTCAAAAGAAACATGAGATGCACAAATTTAGAGACATCTCCACTCGAAATGTTTATATGAACTATTCATGCCTGAACTGTGGTAGAGCCTTCTGAACTTGTATTGGTCTGATCAGCCACAGTTGGACACTGTACCTTGACTCCCACATAGTGATGTCATTTTGGTCCTCTTTGAGAACAATGGACAACAACCAGCCAAGCAATAGGTGCTTAAATTCAGATGTTCATTGACATCCTGTAATTAGTCTTGGTGGTATAGTGATTAGAGTGTTGGATTTAGAGTCAAGGAAACCTGTGTAAAAATCCTGCTTCCTGTACTTAACAACAGTACAAAAGCAACTGGCATTTATATAGTGCTTTAAGGTGTGCAAAGTGCTTACAAGTATAATTCAGTTTTATTCATACAACAACCCTGGGAGGTATCCCCATTTTACAGATGAGGAGACCGAGGGAGATAGAGATGAGGTGATTTGTCCAGAATCATACCACTTACTGGTCACGCAGTAAATGTATGAAGCTGAATTTGAGTTCATCTTCCTGACTACAGGTCCAGTACTCTAACCAATGCAGTACAGGGTAGGAGGCAGAAGGACTCAGAATCAAGAAAATCTATATTTAAGTTCAGCTTCTGAAAAGACTGGCTGTGTGACTAGACATTCTTTTAACACCTCTAGGCAACTCTATAAGATGACAAAAGTTGTTTATCTGTGTTGGTGAGGGAGTTCCCTATAACAACAAAACCACAGGTCTATACCAAATAACAGTGGGTATACCATACTTAAGGCAATTACTTTCCAACTTCTTCATTCAGATAGCCTTTCTTGAGGCATACATTACTCTATGTTTCCCCTTTATTCCAAATTAAAATATCCACAGGTTTAGTCTCGAGAAGAGAGGGCTTGGGGAGTGGGGTGGGACACGATAACTATCTTCAGATAGGTGAAGGCCGCCATGAAGAAGTAGGATCAGCCTTGTTCTGCTTGGGTCTAGTGGCCAAAAGTAGGAGGAATAGAAAGAAATCACATTTACAGAATCATAGAGTGTCAGAGCTAGAGGACCCTCGGAAATCATCTAGCCCAATTTCTATATGAACAAGAATTCCCTATACAACAAATTAAGTATTAAGCTGTAGTCTTTCCTTGAAGATTTCCATTTAGGGGGAATCCACCACTTCCCATGGCATTCCATCCCCCTTTTATACCTTTAATTGTTAGGAAGATTTCCTTATTCTACTGAAATTCTGGAATAAATCTATGGGTATGCCTTTCAATGATGCATATTGCAGTCCAGTTATGCCTGCCACTTTCTCTGACTCTTGAATGTGTAGTCCCACAAATTTGAGGCAGAGGTCCAACCCAACTTGTTGGGAGCCTTTCTTTGTCTCTTTTGATATCTCAAGGATACTAGTATAACATTAGGACATTAATTGGTCATTCCTTGATTCTGTCACCATAGTTAGCCCATCTGTTTCATTCATATATTTCTTTTCCTATGTCTCTCATTGTGTTTCATAATTTCTCATTTGCAGTATTTTACTGATTGATTAATTGATTGTGGACCTACTCACACCTACTACATGCCTTTTCATTCTCTGGGTAGTTTTCATTTTTAATTCTTTTGAGACAAGTGTTCCATGACTATGAAAGCATTAGAAGAAATTTCCTTATATCAAACCTAAATCTGTCTCTCTACAACTTCTACCCATTTCTTCTAGCTCAAGCAGAATAGATCTATTCTAAAGCCATGGCATGGTTCTTTGGAATGCTCTCATAAAATCTTCTCTTTTCCATTTTAAATATCCCCATTCTTGTACCTTATTTTCACATAGTAAGGGCTTATTTTATCCCTTATTCTGGACACCCTCCAACTTCATACTGTTCTTCCTTAAATATGGTGCTAAGAATTTAATACAGGATTCTAGAAGTGGTTTCAACAGGGCAAAGTACAGTGGTGTTCTTACCTCCTTAATGCATGAATCTAGGTCACCATATCTCACTGTTGACTCATACTTAGCTTGCAGTCTACTAAAATTTCTAGGTTTTTTTTTTTTTTCAAGGAGGACTGTTTTTCTAGATATGAAAGTCCTTAAGTCAGTCAGTAAACAATGTTTTAGGCATGTTTCCTTTGCCTTGTTCTTGTGAAGTTGATTTTCTTTTTGGAAGAGAAATATGAGTTTTCACTTACCATGATTAAATTTAACTCTTTGATTTGGTTCAGTGATCTAGCCCTTTAAGTCATTTTTTGAACCCTATATCTGTCAACTAGTTTGTTAGCTATTCCTCTATGCTTTTTGTCATTTGTAAATTTGATAAGGATGTCCTCAACATAGTTATCTAAAGCATAGGTGAATATTAAGTAGCACAGAGCCAAATACAGATCCTGGTGGCTTTTCACTTGAGAATCCGTTCTAAATTCACATTGAGCCATTAGGGATTGACACTTAATTTTGGGTCTAGTCATTTGGCCAATTGTGAACCCTTTTAATTGTCCTCTCTTTTAGCCTATATTGCCCTCCTTTCCACAAGAATAGCATGAAAAACTTTATCAGAAACATTGCTTCAGCTGTCTCCCAATCTACTAGTTTCACAATCCTGTCAAAAAAGGAAGTAAGATCAGTCTGGTATGACTTGTTCTTTTTTCATTGAATTTTTTGAAATAGATATTTATTTTTAAATTTTGAGTTAAAAAATTCTCTCCCTCCCACAAATCTCTCCCTCATCTATTGATATAGTATGACCTGCTCTTGATGCTGCTGCAGTGACTTTGTGAACAATTTTCCCTTTTTCAAGTATTTATTAACCATCCTTTCAATAATATATCCTTGAATTTTGTCAAGAATTTAAAAAAAATCAGACCATTAATCTTTTGTAGATTTATAGATTCTGTTTCCTTTATTGTTTTGAAAACTGGAGCATTTGACTTTCTTGAGTCTTGTCTCCTACTTTCTCCTATTCTCCATTCAAAGACTGGTGCTGTTGTTCAGCTATGTCCCACTCTTCATGATGCCATTTGGAGTTTTATTGGCAAAGGTACTGGAGTGATTTTCCATTTCCTTCTCCAACTTATTTTTACAAGGAGGAAACTGAGGCAAACAGGGTTAAGTGACTCGCTCAGGGTCACACAGCTAGTAAATGTCTGAAGCCAGAATTGAACTCAGGAAGAAGTATCCCTGATTCCAGGTCTGACATTCTATCCACTGCATCACCTGGCTGTCCAAATATTGTTGATAGGATCTCAATGATCATGACTGCCAACTCTTTCAAAAACTAAGTAATAATTCACTTGGGCCTGATAATTCAGGTTCTTTGACAATACCTGCTCCCTTATTCTTTTTATACTTTCTTTGAGTATCAGCTCTCTATCCAGTGGGAAAGATTCTGGTTTTGGAATCAGAGGACCTGAATTCAAATCCTAGCTCTGCTACTTTGTACTTCACATTCTCTAAGCTACAATTTCCTTTTCTCTAAATTGAAGACTAACTGACCTCTAACTTCTCTTTCTGTTCCCAAATCTATAATCATGTAAAATTTATTAAGGGAAAGCTTCCTAATTAATTACAACTGAACCCTACCCCTATAGAGTAAAAACCCTAAATAATTTTAGCCTTGAGAAAATATTATTTCATATTATTTTTGTTGACCCCAAATTAAGTTTTAAATGTGCTTTCAGAATTAGAATAGATGATGAGAAAGAAGGAAAAGGGAGGAGAAATCAGGGAATGAACAGAATAGGTTAGAGGGAAAGAAAATAGAAAACATGGTGTGAGGAGAATCATGCATATTTGGTATTCTGTTGTAACTGATAGCATTAGAGAGGGACCTTAGGAATCAGCTTATCTAGGGCAAAGGTACTAGGGAAGGAATCCTCTTTTATCTAAATTTTGTATTTCTCTTTAATCAAAAGTTTGTTGTTATTGAACTTAATAATAGTGATTTTTATAGTTCTCAAAAAAGTTTTGAGTAAGAAGCAGAACAAAAGTTGAGCTGCTTAGCCCCTCATAGATGATTCCTTTCAATACTGATAACATTTTCTATTATGCAGAAAGTACAACTATTATAGTTTTTTAGTGGAGGGAGCTTTAGGTTTTCAGGCTCTAAGTTCGATCCTTTCTTTTTTTGTTTTGCCTTTTTGGAGGCAATTGAAGTTAAGTGACCTGTCCAGAGTCACACAGTTAATAAATGTCTGAGACCTGGTTTGAACTTAGTTCCTCCTGACTGAGTGTCCCGTTCTCTGTCCACTGCATTACCTAGCTGCTATGGTTCAGTGCTTTTCTTCCAGACTGCTCTCCAGAACTCCAAACCTTGGTGGTCTCCTTCTGTAATAAAAACTAATGTCTACATGGAACTGTAAGGTGTGCAAATTTTCTTTTCATATATTATATCATTTTATCTTTATAATAATTATATGTATGATTATCTCAGTTTTACAGCTGGGGAGCCTGAGGGCAAGAGATGTGAGGTGATATATATTTTGTCAGCATCTTAGGCAGGACTCATATCCAAATCTTCTGAAACCAAATCCAAACTTTTTTTTTTGTTTGCAAAAAAATTTTGTTGCAAATTTTAAAGAACTATATAAATGCTAGCTATCATGATTAACATACTATGCTACTTTTGTTCTGTGAAGCAAGGTAATTAAGTTTCTCAAATAGTTCATAGATCCATATATCATCTGCTAAAGTATGCTCAGACTACATATGTATTATATAGCAAAGACAACAATTTAAAAATTCATGCCGAGTAAGCTAGCGATGATATTTTTTTTTTTGTGGTTATATCTTACCATGTGGTACCTTGAAAATATAGTAGATACTCAATATGCTGAATTGAAAGAAACTTCTCAAAATTTCCCTTTACCACCTCTGGATCATGTTTGAAGAAGAATAATAGTCAGAACAATCCAAACTTGATTTGAAAATCTACTGTTAATTGGTCAGTGTTAATAATTGCTGAAACAGCAGAGTAACTAGCACAGAGAGCTAGGAAACAACATGTACCAGGCAAATCAAATCACTACCACCACTTCCACCTCCACTCAGACCCCAATGCAGATGTCTCAGGACCTTGAACCTAAGAGCCCTGGTAATAGCAGTGTCCTCCAAACTACTCATTCTGCTTCCTGCCTGGGCCCCATAGCCATTACTGAGGAGAGGAATCCCTGGGAAGAAGGACCCCAAAATTCCTTAACATCCCCATCCCCAATACCAAATAGTAACTAATTGCTATTGATATTAGGTAGACCAGCAGACCATCAGATCTGCTTCCAGTTCAGCCCTGGAAGCCATCATCTGGACAAACTACCCTTGTGGAAATGTAGCTTGCAAGAATGTCAGCATGTGTTGTGTCTCCTTCATCAGTCATAGCTAGTAGACTCCTGGAAGAAAGTTCTTTGGACCAAAGTCCTTAGTATTATCACATGGTTTGATATCATAAATGCATATGATTTTATCTGTGGCAGTGTCATTAAATAAGATGCATTGCCATATGACTTATAGCTAATAATGAAGGAAATTAATGATAAAAGCATGCACAAGAGACATTATATAACAAGATCAAGGCAAGGAAAATTGAAGTCTGAACTGAGTAATATGTGTACTTTTCTTCACAATCACTTTATGCCTTTACATCAAAAAAAATATGATGCACTGATGGGTATGCAACTTTTAACAAGCTTGCCATGTTTCTTTGGTATGCACCAGCAAAAAAAAAAGATTGCATGTTAAAACTAGAGTATGAAAATGCATTAAAAGAGCTACAAAGTGACATGAGAAGTAGAAGAAGAAAAGGAGTAAATCTCTAATAGGTGGATTTCAGGCACCATATAATTTTGGTGAAAAAGATTTTTTTGATGAATGGACTTCCCCAGCCCTCCTCCAATCATAGCACACAAGTTCTTCCTGTCGATTTAAAGTCAGGTCTAATATTGCTGAACCATTGTGCTTACAGTAGTAGATTAGAGCGTAAGTGTCAAACATGTGGCCCACAGCAATTCTTAGTATGTCCTCAACTAGATTAAAATGTAATTGTGAAATATTTTACAAAAAAGTAAACATACAATAAAACATAGTTGATATCAATATGTGACTTTCTAAGTCAACCTGTGCCCTTAAGGATCCTTATGTTTAGTGGCATCCATTTCAATTTGAGTCTGATATCATTTTATTAGAGTATATAGATGAGACAAGAAAGCATCACTTACTCAAACATTTTCTGTCCTGTGTCCATTAGTTAAATATTCCTTGGAGTTGGTAGCTCTTAAAAATGTTAAAACTCATCTGGGTTTTTTATGCACATTTTAGTGTTAATAATTTTTGTCTTGTTTTCCTACGAGAGTAATACTATAGGAATGGGAACTTTAATTGTAGAGAGTTCATGGGATTAAGGAATAATTGGGGAAAATAGCATGATTAAGTGGAAAGAGCTTTGGCTTGGAGATCATAGTACTTGGATTCAAATTCTATCTCTGGAAAGTCACTTAAACTCTCTGGGTCCCAGTTTCTTCATCTTCAAAATAAGGGGTTTGGAATAGAGGGTGCCTAAGATCTTTTCCAATTCTACTCCCAAGATCCTGTGAATTTTGGAGCACTTTGATGAGGGTTTACCTCCAGGGAGTGAAAGGATCAAATCAGGGTAGAGGGACATAGGGAAGAGAAAGGAGTAAAGCTGTCCCTCATATTGAGGAGGATCCTGAAAGGGAGGAGAGAGCACGGAAGGAAAACTTGACCTACTTTGCAGTTTTACCCAGGATCCCAATGTCAGTCACATCTCCTGTTTTCCCAGTTGCCCAATTTACTACCTTATGTTCTAAGTTGCTAATATTCATTCTAGACATACTTCATAAAGATCACAAAAACCACAAAATACAGTTGAAACTTCAAGACTCATTAAGTATCTTGTTCTTTTTTGAAAGGCAGAGTATAACTGGATAATTAAAATGTGTATATCTCTGTTATAGGTGGTTCTTTGGTTCAATCAAGCGAGTAGATGCAGAAAAACAACTACTCTACCCAGGAAACCAGAATGGTGCCTTCCTAATTAGAGAAAGTGAAACTAAGAAAGGAGACTTCTCCCTTTCAGGTATGGAGTGTTTTGGGGCATGAAGGAGGGGTGTGGCTACTCATTAACTAAAGGGTATTCCAGTAGACTTCAGGTCATGTAGTTGGTACGTGCACTAGAGCACTTGGCTCGGAGTCTGGAAAACTCACCTTCTTGGGTTCAAATTTGGCCTCAGACACTTACTAGCAGTGTGACCCTGGGCAAGTCACATGACTCTGCCTCAATTTTCTCATTTGTAAAGTGAGCTGGGGAGGGAAATGGCAAACCATTCCAGTGTCTTTGCCAAGAAAATTCCAAATGAGGTCATGAAACAAGAGTCTGGCACAACTCAAAAATTATCAAATAGCATTCCAAAACTTAAAACCACACTAAGACTTTTAGATACTTTGTACAGGCTTGGGGCCCTTGTATGCAATACATCTACTGTGGGATCATGGAAATATTCATTTAAACTGTTGTTTTGGTTACCCATGTAAAAGCAATGAAGTTAAGTATATTGTAATAATTTTGGGGGGTGATGCAAAAATTAGTGAAGCATTTCAATCTATGGCTAAGAACATATAATTTCAAAATGTAACTTCTGTGCATTAGTTCTAGGCAGTCAAGATATGAAAATGGAAAAAAAATGTGTTCTGGTGTATCTACCCTTTTCTACTACAAAGGTATCTTTTAGGAAAAGAATGTGTAGGAGTCAGACACTACACAATTATCAAATTCGTGTGTCTACAATTTTGATTAAATTTTTGTGCTTATTTATTATTGAATAGGAAGTAGAATATGAATTTGAATACTGTAGTTAAATATTCTTAAGTAATCCCATTATTTATGGGAAATAATTCCATAGCTTCTCATATTCACAACTTTTTGTTAATAGTTATGTTTGCAGCTATTTTGCTCAAAAAAAAGGAATAGAAAGGAGTCCTCCTCCCATTCTCTTTTTGTTGTGTTTATATGTTTTTTTTTTCAAAATTGTGTACTTATTAGAAGTGTTTTGCATTAGTGTGGAATATCCTTTCTTGAAATCAACAGTGTGACATGATGGAAAATGTATGAGATTTAGAGCCAGAGAATCTGTGTTTGAATCCTACTTATGTCACTTATTTCTTGTGTTTCTTTGGGCAAATTGTTTATCCTTTGTAGATCTCAATTTTCTTATTTCCAAAAGATAAACTTCCTGTAGAAGGGACCAAATGACTCCACAAGACAGGAAGAAAAATTAAAATGAAGAGGTTAAATGAGAGGACCTCTAAGGTCAATTCTAGCCTCAGATCTATGGTTTTACGATTCTAAGGCCAAGGTCAAGTCTCATTCATCTCTTCTACAGGACCTTTCCTGCCCTCTGTCATCATTTCTTCCATTGAAATTTCAGAGAAATTGCTCTGTCCACCAGCTTTTCCTAAATTAATTTAGATATGGAATACTTTTGTGTTTGAAATATCTTGGCAAGACTCATAAATGCTGCTTCATTCTTGAAGTAAATTTGGAGTTATAGAATAGTCTTGGTCTAGATAAAGGTTGGGAAATTTTTGAAGAGAATGGAGAAAATTAGAGTTATTTTCAAATGGGAAAATTATTATACATAGTAAGTATGCTCAATATGTAATAATTCCATACTTAATCTTTTAGAGGGAAGCTTGCTTACATTTAAATTTTTCAATGGATTCTCTATTCACATTATTATGGAACATAGAGAGAGGTTGGTCTCCTGATCTAATCTAACAAAGAATCTATTAAGTATCTACTCCCTGAAGATGCTGTATATATGCTTTGGGGCCAAAAAAGACTAAAAGAAAAAAAAATAATCCTTGTGTTCAAGGAGTTTACCCTATAATGAGGAGCTTAAATTCTAGACAGCACATGCTTCCTTGCATTATGCATATCTTTACTCCCAAACTAGATTATAAACCCCAAGGAGGCAGAGATCCTGCAAAATACAGTTTGGTAGGTAACCTCAAAACTTATTGTGCTGCACACAACAAATGTTCAGTGAATATTCCTTGATACAAATAAAGTTGCCTGTTAAGCACTTCCTGTCTACTTTCTATAATTTCTCCTAGGTAGGACAATATCAAAAGGGGAAGAGAACAAGAAATTTTAACCTATGTGCCAACACAAATATTCCCCTAAGTTTTAGGAAGTCACTTCTGCTTTGAGCCATGAGTTAGATATTTTAAAATCATACATATTTGTTATCTGGTCCCAGTTGTCTCCAATTGTGTACTGGTGCACAGCTTCTCCCTTCACTGAATGCCCCTTGTTTCTGACTATTACCAGTATCTCCATTTCCCAGATTTCTCTGTCTACTTATGCCTTCCTGGGGTAGAAAAATGACTTACTTACTTGTCTTGAATTTCCTGATAAGGACTCAATGTGACACATTTTTGGAAATCTGATCAGAGTTGTTGGGGTATGTATGTGTGTGGCTGTACTTCCTATCACTCTACCCTTTTTGCTCTAGTAACTATTTGAAGTTCATCTAGTCATAGAATTTGAGAACAGAAAGGGAACTTTCCAAAGATAACCTTTGAAAAAAAATTAGTGAGTCATTTTGGTATCCCACGGAGGCTATAGGAGATAGAGAAGATTTTGTACACTGTGGTTGGTGGTATAGCCAGGAATAATCATATGGAACATTCTAGTGCAGGGAGAAGTTGGGCAGCAAGGCAAATGATTCCAAATCCAGCAAAGAGGGATCCAACTTTGTGCAAGGTGCAGGAATAATTGTCACTTGGACACTTTGTTTCTTGCTACCCAGTTCTGGGTCATAGATCCAAGGTCAATTGAGGAAGGTTATCATGCCTAGGGGTGGTATAAAGGAGGAATCTTTATATTCAGTCAGCTACTTCCCATTGTTTAGAGTTGCTTTGCCATGGGATGTAAAGTCTGAATTCAAGAAGTAGACTGGAAGAATAAACAAATAAACAAAAAAGAGAATCCCATTAATTTAAAAGCTCTAATGGTGACAGGGGTGTTTAAGACACACAGATTATGACCTCCAAACATCTACAAGCAAAACTCCAAAGGAAAACATAGCTAGGGCACAAACTCAACTAGAATTCCTGAAAGAGACAAAACAAGAGTCAAAAAAAATAATAAAAAAAAATAAAAAGAGAGATAAAATGATTTCCAAATGACAGCACATGAGAAAAAAATGAAAAGAAATGAGAAATATGGAAGATATGTAAATAGAATGAACAACTTGTATGAGAGGTAAAAATCCTGAACTAGTAATAAACTTCCTGAAAATTAGAATGTATCAGTTCAAAGTTAATGACTCCATGAGACAACCAGAAATATCAAAAACAAAGTCAAAAGGCTGAAAAAAAATGATAAGTATCTCATTAGCGAGAACTGACCTAGAAAACAGATTGAAGAGAAAAAAGTTAAGAATCATGGTACTTACATGATAATCATGACTACAAAAGAAGCTTAGACATCAATATATCATTAAAGAAAATAATCTAGACCAAAGATGCAAAGTGGAAAGATAAATCTTTCTCTTCCTTCCTCCCTCTCTCCCTCTTTCCTTCCTTCCTCCCTCCCTTCCTCCCTCCCTCCCTCCTTCCTTCCTTCCTTCCTTCCTTCCTTCCTTCCTTCCTTCCTTCCTTCCTTCCTTCCTTCCTTCCTTCCTTCCTTCCTTCCTTCCTTTCCACCCTCTCTGTCTCTTTCTCTCTCTCTTTTCTTGAAACAAACCCCAAAATGAAAATTCCCAGGAGCATTTTAGGCAAAATCTAGAGCTTCCATGTCAGATATAAATACTACAAATAGCCAGAAAGAAAGCATTCAAATACTGAGGAACCTCAGTCAGCATCACGCATGATTTAATAGTTTTTACTGTCAAAGAAAGAGCAACTTATAATAAGATATAGAGAAAGAATATGTGCTTATAACTAAGAATAATTTACCCAGCAAAACTGAGTATAATCCTATTGGGGGTAGGAAATGTATCTTTAATGAAATAGAGGACTTGCAAGCATTTCTGATGAAAAGATGACAGCTGTGGAGAAACTTGAAGTTCAAACACAGAGTCAAGAGTGGGTCATCATAAGGAACTAAATGTGGATTCATTGCTTGTTTGGGGAGATAAATTCTATCATCAGGGTCATAAAGGAAATCTAATTAGACTGAGAACCTGGGAGTAGTTCTGTTATATTTTTATGATCTTACAGGATGAAAGGAAAGGGAGGAGAGGAGGAATAACCTGGTGAGGTGAGAAAAGTGATGGAGGGGGAAAATGATGCCACATAGTCAGGTTACATTCACAGATATCTATAAAAACAAGAAGAAAGGGGCAGAGTTGGTATTTGAACTTCACCATATGAATTGGTCAAAAAAGGGAAAAATTTATACTCCCATCCACCTATCCATCCACACCCACACTGCTTCTTCCTGCCACACATAAGCACTGCTAGGTACATAAACATTATTGATGTTCAGTTTTGTCCAGCTTGTCATGATCCTGGACCATAACACACCAGACCTTTCTGTTCTCCATATTTTCCATGGTTTTCTTGTCAAAGATCATGGCATGGTTTGCCATTTCCTTTTCCAGTGGATCACTTTTTGTCAGTACTCTCCACTATGACCTATGTGTCTTGGTAATTCCTGCATGGCATATCTCATAGTTTCAATAAGGTATGTAATCCCTCCACCAGACAAGGCAGTGATCCAGGAGGGGTATATATAAACACATATATCCCTTAATAGGGAAATTAGAGAAAAGGGAGAGAAGAGACAGAGACAAGTGAGAGGGAAGGTAAATTAATGGAGGCCTTAATCCTAAGGAAAAAAGCTTTAAGGATGTATATTTATATTATGTATATTTATAGCATTTTTTGAAGGGCAAAGAAATGAAAAATGAGGGGGTGACTACCCATGAAGATTGTCTGAATAAATTATGATATGTGAATGTGATGAAATGCTCTTTTACTGTAAGAAATGATAAAAGGAATGGTTTCATAGAAACCTAGGGAGACTTTTATGAGCTGATGATTCAGGTAAGCAGAATAAGAGAATGACTCATATAGTGACAATATTGTAAAGATAAACAACTGAAAGACTTAGGAACTCTGATCAAAGGAATGAGCAGTGTGAATTCCAGAGGGATGATGAATCATGCTATCCATTTCCTGATAGAAAGGTGATGGACTCAGGGTGCAGACTGAGACAGTTTTTTTTTGGGGGGGGGTCATAGTCAATGAGGGGATTTGTTTTGTTTCAATATATGTGTTTATAATAGGGGTTTTGTTATTCTTTTTTAATTGGAAGGGAGATTTTTGTTGAATAAAAATTTTTTAATTCAAAAAACTCCTCAAATAAGGTATTGTGTCTATAATGGCTCTTTCAGAGGAGCTCAAGCCCTGACTCCACCAATTCTTTGTCTGTGAATGAACAAGAGTTATGGTGTTCTGTGATTCAAATCCATTTCAGCTGCACAGCAAAAGAACATTGGAGATTAAAGGGAACTATGATACTTTCTGAGTTCATCCCTCTTACTTTGCAGGTGAGGAAATTCACGTTCCCCCAAAGAACAGTGAATTACTCCATAGAAATAGAGTTAATTTCTGACAAAGACAGGTCTAGAATGAAAGTCTTAGATGGCAGTTAATTTCTCTTTCCACTAAATCACAAACTAATTCAAAAGACCACAGTTCCAGAGTATATACATGAAACAGGGTACTGTTCACTCTTCTCTTTTGGATTACACTTACATTAATATGAGACAGATGCTCTGTTTAGAGGATAAAAAATTAATAGCCAATCTCTATGCTTAAGTGATACCAACACATTATTCACACAGAACTGCTTATTTAAATGTTAAGTTTGTTTTTCTGTTTTGTGCCAGCATTCATAGATCAAATCATAGCCAAAAGCCAGATTAAAAGTTTTGAGTTAGTTTGAAAAAAAGGGATGGGCTAATATTTCCTGGACAGATGCCAAGTGAAAGTAGCAGTCATGCAATAATTCCTGTGATCTGTGCCCAGGCTTAAGTGGGTAGTTTAAATCTCCTCTAAGAAGATATTGTGGAATAAAAAAACAAGACAAAACAAAAACCAACAGCATGATAGGACTTAGGACAAAGAACTTAATTATTAGAATATTGGTTGTGGAGTGCTATTAGCCTGTGATAATACTGTAGAGTATACTTATGGATTTAAAAAGCTTATACAGACCTTGCTTTGAGACCTGCATATCATTTTGAGAACATTTTCAATGAATGTACATCATTTAGGGTCTTTTAAACAAAGGATCGGACTGCTTTGTGTTCATCAGGAGACAGTATATATATCATTCAGTACTCTAAAAGAGCATATTTTATTATTGGACATAAAGATGTGCCAAAAAGAGAGTCAAAGAGTCTTTGTATAAAAATGGCCCTATTATGCATGTATTTTGTATGTATGTATGTATGAATCTATCATGACTGTTGATCGTCACTAATGTTGTGCCCCTTATGGATTCAGTCAGAATCAATATTTTCAATTTTGTTGACTGCTGTGTTGATAAAAGAACCTAACTTTGTCCTTTCTCTATCCCTCTGACGCTTCCCCGTTACTTTTCCTTAGAAACATTGTCTTTATTCTTTGGAAGTCTATGGTAGGTCAGCTGTCATGGAAAAGCTTTATGAGAAAGCATGATTTATTGATGGCTGATTTGGCACTGTGAGGTGGGAGTCTGAGGTCGAGGTCAGTGCTAATTGGGTGATTGTGATTTTGCATGGCTGTTGACAATTGCACATTTTTGAGTAGATCCACAAAAAGAGATTGGATGGTGACAGTTTTCATAAGTGTTAGACAGTAATTAGCTGAAAAATACTGTGGATCTTTTTTGGATATTACACATTACTTATGATAGCCAGAGAATCGATCTTCATTAGAAATGTGACAGGTAGTACTAGTGTTCCTATTGTTACTTGTCACTAGCAGTAAATTGTTTTTTTCTGAAGTAAAGCATAAAATTCTTACCATGTGTCAGTTGGTTGGGATGTTGAATTGTCTCCATCACAGTATTAAAAGAAAATTCCTATCATTATAGCTAATAATTTGGTGCTTGGCCTTCAGTGTGTATTTATTATTGTGTGAAATGTGCCCTGAGTAACATGAGCACTGAAGGCTAGAATTTATCCCTTTATGAGCTTTTCTGAAAAGATACCAAAGCCCAAATTATATCTCTTCTGACAGTATAATAGTTCTATAAGTAAAAACATAATAAACCACAAAATAGTAAGGAACCTAGTGAGCATTAGAATTCAAGTACAGTGGCCAAATGACCAGAATCTTATTGGAGACAACGGGGTATGCTCTTTTTGATATGTCATATTTTGATATCTGAACTTGTGATTTCATTGGTGAGGGGAATTCCTGGTATGAAAGTTTATTCCACTGCCGTAGCTCTGCAACTTACATTTAACTTATAGATTTAGAAAGCTGCCTGAGGGCTCTGAAAGTTTAAGTGACTTGCCCATGGTCATACAGCTAGTATGTGTCATAGTCAGGATTTAAACCCATGTGTTTCTGACTCCAGACCTAGTTCTCTATCCATCATACCACATTGCCTATCTTGTCATATTATGGCAATCTAATTTTTTGATTTTGGTAGCCCTAGGAAAAAAATACCATTCTCTTTACTAGATGTACCTAGTTATTAGTGGAAATTTTTTTTATTGATTAATTGGTAAAGAAATGACAGGACTAAAAATAACAGAAAATTTTTATGTTTTGGTATCTCACCCTAGATATTTTTACATATTTGTAAATATTTTTATTTATAGATTATTTTTATGTAGGTGAGATAATCTATATAAGGTATTTTGTAAACCTTGAAACACTACACAAATATGTGCAATTATTAATAGTAATTCTCTATCCCCACAATATAGCACCTTATTTTATACTCCTTTGTTTACTGTCTCATTATGTATGTCTTTTCTCTACACTAGATTATAAACTCTTTGAGAGTTGGATCTATGTCTTATATTTTTATATTCAAATTTTATTTATTGTGCACCTAGTCATTATCAACAATGCAAATAGTTCCCTAAAAATTGTACTTTGTTATTTTTTCGAAAGAGTATATATACAGATATAATTGAATTTTTAAAATTTATTAATTTCTATAAATCTAAATTTTTTTTAACAGATGTATTTAATCAGATGTACTGAATTACATTTAAGAAGACAATGACAAAATCACCATTGCCTTCACTTTTGTTCTCTTCTGTGTGCTTAAAAAAATTTTATTTATGCTCTCTTTTTGCATATCTATCACCACTCATTAATCTTTTCTCTCCAACTAGCCTTTCTTTATAGCAAAAATGCTTTTGATCACTTATAATAAGAGAAATGCAAATTAAATGTAAGATTTCACTTCACACCCATAAGATAGTTTTGTGCTCATTTTGCGTCATCCTGGTACTTGTTACAGACGCTTAATAGTTGCCCCAGGCCTTAATGACTTATCAAGATAGGTGTGTTTCTCAATCAGTGATTGACTTGTAGAAGAGGGCAAGTCTCAGAGCCCACTCATCCTTGTACACAACTGTCCTATTAATAATATTTAAATATAGAACATAGAACTTTGCTCTTCTCTCATATACTTGTCATATTCTTGTTGTTCAGTTGTTTTCAGTTGTATCTAATTCTTCATGACCCTGTTTGAGATTTTCTTGGCAAAGATGCTGGAGTGGTTTGCCATTTCCTTCTCCAGTTCATTTTACAAATGAGGAAATTGAGGCAAACAGAGTTAAGTGATTTGCCCAGGGTCACACTGCTAGTACATGTCTGAAGCTATATTTGAATGGAGATCTTTCTGACTTCAGGCCTGGCTCTCTATCCATTGCGCCACCTTAGCCACCTCAGTCATACCCTAGTTTGTACAATGACTATTTTATGCTTGTAACAGCAGAGACCCCGACATACACAGGAGGGCCTGCTGTACCGGTTCTGAGATCTGCTTTTCTAAAAAGAAAGCAACTTTTGAGAGGTCAACAATCACATATATCAGTTGTGTCATATTTCAGGGGAAAAAGTCAGCGCCCTGAACTTCAGGAAAAATACAAACAGAAAAGCAAAGATCAATGGACAGGGCCTCCAACTATCTGACCATAAGCAATACATATATCACAGATCAACAGACAGATCCAGCTGTCTGATCATGCATATATCATTACCAGAGAGAGAAGTACCAACATCTGGGCTTTCAAAGCCTAGGGGGCTCCCTAGTGGCTACCCAGAGTCTCATCTGGCCAAACAAATACTTCTAGTGAGTAAGCCCCAAAGTAAAAACCTCACCTCAGAGTATTTATACACTTTCTAAAGCCAGAGGGCTTCACGATCCTTGAGAACCAGTGCATTAGAAATTAACAAAAGGTGTAGGCCTTCCTACAAAATAAATCTCTGCTAATCAAACTTCCCTTAATGAATGGGGAAGATCTTTAACTCTTATAATTACCATTACAATGCCCTAATAAACTGTAAGCTTCCCAAAGAGGGAGACTGTCTTATTTAATCATATCTCCTTCAGTACTTAGCACCGTGTGTGCGCACACGTGCGTGCGTGCGTGCGTGTATGTGTGTGTGTGTGTGTGTGTGTGTGTGTGTGTGTGTGTGTGACCTGGGGGCAGGGGAGGGGAAGTATCCAAGGTGGGAACATTCAGCATCCCCCTCAGTACAGTATTCAGTCTAGTATATGAGACTTTGTGTTTTTTAATAGTGGTAAAAAATCCATTGTACCAAATTTGGTTACCACAAAATTTCTGTGCTAGCTTCTGGGGTTACAAAGATGAAAAAAATCATAATCCCTGCCCACAAAGAATTTATTCTTTTAGGGTGTATATGGAATGTATGTAAGGCAGGTAGAAAACTAGCTCTGTAAAGTTGTATTCTTTTAGAGAATAGAAGACTTTGTCTTTTGTTTTTTAAAAACTTTGTACAAGAGGGGAGAGACTCCTTCCTTTAGTTCCAGAAAGAGCAGTTAACCCTCTAAATACTTGGTTAGTTTCTATATACAGTTCTTTGTAGGTAGTGGATACTCAAATACTGGCAGAATTGACACTACCATTCTACTAGGACTCAACCATCAAGAAAGGAAAAGGAGCAGGGCCCCATGACTTTTCAAACCCCCTGAGTCTGGACCTGTGGAAGACCCCAAATAATTCTTCCCTCTGCTCTGCTCAGTTTCATATTTATTTTAGAGACATCATTCTTCTGCCTGTTGTGTAGTTGTTTCTAAGTAATCAATTTCTTGTTCAAAAATCAACTGGAAAAGGTTATCAAGTGTAGTGGTGCATTCCATCCATTCACCAGGGACTGGACCAGGACCAACAAGTCACTTCAGAGAGGTCACTGAGCTTCTGCCTTTCTTTAGCAACATTTCAAGAAATGCTGACTTGATCTATATGGGAATCTGTGCATGGTGGCATGAGGCTTTACATTTAATTCCCAGTTCCTTGAATCCTCCAGTTACTTTTTATGTAAGTAATGTGGTGCTCTGGCCCAAAGAGTCTATTCCTATTACCCAGGAATGTAAACAAAATTCTTTATCCACAAATAGGTGCAAGTTAATGTCTCATTGGGGGGAAAATTACTATTTGAATTATTGATACAATGAGAACTTGTGCAATCTGGGACACTCCTTAAGATGGGTTAAAGATGTTCTGCTATTTTCAAAAAGTGCACATGCTGCAGAAAGAGATTTTCATGTTAATGATCCCAGCATCTAGTACAAAATATATTAAATTTTAAACATGTTGGTGCCATCTCAGAAAATGCCTTTTAATTAAAGCCATAATTTAGTTGTGTTCAGCTTAATTGAGAATGTCATTGCTTATAATAGCAAGGGACTTTTTTTTATTGTGAATAATGTAGTGGGCCCAATTTTTCATAACAAAGCTGGTAAGTATACATTATATTTCAAATGTTTTAAGTAAGTACTCCATAACATTAGGTTACTATTTTTCAAAATACATAGATGTATATATGTATTTACATATATTTGCATAAATACATGAATATGAATGTGTAAATGTAGAAAGGGAAAGATAGTGAGGTTTAGAGCACGCATACAGGATAGAATGTTAGGCTTGAAGTCAGGAAGAACTTGTCTGAATCTCATATCAGTACTTAGTAGTTGTGTGACCATGAATAAGTAACTTAACCTCATTTATAGAATTGGGATAATAGTTACATCAAAAGAGAACTCTACCTCTAAATTAGTTTATAGAGAAGTCCTAGAGTTATGGAAACTCACCAAAAAACTCAGAAGATTGAGGCATTTTTAAAGGAAGTTTTATTTTTGTTATGGAAAGTCTCCTTTGCAGCAGTCAAATCAGTAGGAGATTAAAACAAATAAAAATACAAATAATTCAATATTCCATGTGAGCCCCTTTTGTTTCTTCAGTGATGGCAATGAATTACCAAAGATAAAAGAGGGTAGTGAGTCATCTATAAACATGAATTCAGTTGTTGTTAGATGTGAGCTACCTTTGCCCAGTGACCTCCAAGATAAAGAATCTTGCCATCTCTAGGAGCTCCCTCTGATCCAAAGTCACTGGAACTTTGTACAGAACATCACCACAGAGTGAACACTTTTGGGGAGCACGTCTCCCTGTTTTATCCCTTGCTTGGTATCAACAGAGGATAACTGAGCACAGTTATGTCTGTTTATTCTTATCAATGAGTAGTCAATGGGCTTAACTTACAGAGGATGCATTGTTGGAAAAGAGTCATCAATGCATTATTTGCTTTACAAAGTAAAAAAAATCTCCAGTCAACAAATAGTAAAAACAGTGGGACTGGGTACTCCAAGTTTCTATTCATGGACACTTTAATTCTTATTATATAAAATTTTAGTGTTCTGTGAGACCTCCTTAGTGTTCTGAAGAGAAAGTGGTCTAGCAAACTCCATGGGCAAAACCAAATGACTGCAGAATGAACCCTGCCCAGTTTATAGCATGCAGTTGGATGCCATATTGAATTAATCTTTTTTTTTTTCCTTTGCTTTAAAGGATGTTTTTTTTTTCTTTTTCTCAATTACATGTAAAAACAATTCTTAACGTTTGGTTTTTTGTTTCTTTAATTTATGAATTACCAATTCCCTCCCTCCTTCCCCTTCTCCCTCCTTGAGAAGGTAAGAAGGATCATTCATGTACAGTCATGCAAAGCCTATTTCCATATTAACCATGTGGTGAGAGAACATAGACTAAGAACTTAAAAAATAAAGAAAGCTGAAAAAACATATTTCAATCAGCATTCAGAATCCATCAATTCTTTCCCTGGAGGTGGATAGCATTTTTTATCGAGTCCTTTGGAATTGTCTTGTATCATTGTATTGCCAGGAATAGTTAAGTCATTCACAGTTGACCATCATACAACATTGTTGTTACTGTATACAATGCTCTGCTCACTTTACGTTGGTTCACTTCATATATGTCTTCCAGGTTTTTACAAAAATCAACCTACTTGTTATTCTTAGCTCTGTAAGGACCTAGGGCAGATGGATCAGAAATTGAAAGTTTGGAATTAGGGACATTTTCTATGGGCCCTGGTTTCACCCTACATTGGATTATATGGAATAATTTACACTGGACTTAGGAAGCAAAGGCTTGGAAGGGAGAGTCAGTGGTAATGTAATTTGCCTTCTATGGTTTTTAATCAAGCTTTCTAGCCCTAAAGACTCAATGAGACAAATATTTATTCTGTCTCTTTTAATAAAAACCTGCTGGTCATCTCATAGCACAATAATATTCTATCACAGTCATATACTGCAACTTGTTCAGCCCTTCCTCAATTGGTGGGCATCTCTTCAATTTGCAATTCTTTGCCACCACAAAAAGAGCTGCTATAAACATTTTTGTATATATAGGTCATTTTCATTTTCCTTTGATATCTTTGGGATATTGACTTAGTGGTATTGCTGGGTCAAATGAAATTAATCTTTCAATCAGTAGTTCTTCGACAGAAAGTGAAGATGGACAATGATCTTGGCTCAGAATTCTATAGGGGGGAAATATGTTGGATTGGGGAGTAACTCGGTGCTGTAGTGGATAGAGCATTTTGCCTTAAATCAGGAAGACGAGTTCAAATCCAGCCTCAGACACTTATTAGCTTTGTGACCCTGGGCACGTTACTTAATTCTTTTTGCCTCGGTTTCCTCATCTGTAAAATAAGCTGGAGAAGGAAATGGCAAATCATTCCAGTGTTTTTGCCAAGAAAATCCCAAATAGGGTCCCAAAGAATCAGACACAACTGAAAAGAGTGAACAACTGAAGTGCTGGATTATACTTTGAACCTCTTCAGCACTTTCAATAACCCTGTCTCTTCCTTGTCACCAAAATCCATCTTTTAGAAAAATTTTTCATGTTCTTCAGTGATGTTACATAGCTATAGATAATGAATCTTTGCAATCTCAAAAAAATAAATAAAATTGTAACTGACCTAAAGGGCAACAGAAAGATGTATGGTAAATATCTCTATGGGTATTAGTGCCAATGATTTTGTACCCAGGAAGCTGTATAAAAGATACCATTGAGCACATGTTTGAGAGAAAAAAGAAGTGGGCCAATTATACGGTAATGAGAGATAATATATGGATAGCTTCAAGTATTATGATTGTGTGAATGAAACATTAAAAACTCAGTATTAGAGTTCCAGTGCATTGAGTAGATTGTCTATGGCAAGCAAATAGAGGAATATGGAGTGGTTGAAAGGCCAAATGGATAGAAGGCTGATTATGGAGTAAAGAAGAACTGATTTTCAGCCCTTCCACACATAATAATTGTGTGTCCATGAGCAAGACTTTTATGCTTTTGATGCTGTAGGCAACTCTCTAAGAATGCAGGGTTATAGATGACACACATTGGTGAAAGAAATCACAAATTCAGATAAAAAATATCATTTAAAAAGGAATGGAGAAATTACAGTCTTCACTGTTGGAGGAAATACCCTTAGTAAGGGCATGGGTCACAGAGTTATTACAGTTTTTTTTCCTCAAGAGAGAAATAAAAATCATTCTGTTCACTTACTCTAGCATCTCCACATTTGAATAAATAACAATAATAGACTAAACATTAAAGTAAATACAATACGCTAGATGGCTATAAATACATTGTTTTAAAAGTCCTGCTGTCATGGTTCTGTTTTTAGAAATATTTGCTAGAGATTGAGTGAAATTAAGCAATGGGCTCTAGATTTGCCATCATTTACTTACATACAGTGCAATAGCTAATGCCCCTGAATGGAAGCAGGAGATAAGCATTTACTCTCAGTGACTCCCCTATCATTGACTTTCTATGCAATTTTCTGTAAGTCCGATAAGATGTCTCTATCGTAGGGTTTCCATCCTTGAAACAATAACTGTCTTTGCAACTATGAAATAGAGGGTAAGAAAAGACAAGGACCTATACAAAATAAAATTAGATTCTTATAAACTAGGGGGAAAAAAGCAAGAATAAAAAGAAAATAGTAAAAGAAAGTGAGAGGAAGGGAGGCCCAGAGATTAGAGTAGGATGTGAAAGGGGTGAGACTGGGGCAGGGTGGGACGAGATGGATAAAAAAGAGAAGGTAAAATTGAACAGTACCCAAATCAGGAGAAAAAAGGGGATTTCCATGAACTTTCTTATGGCTTATCTCTTGATTTCCAATTGAACTAGAATAACAAATACCAAAATATTTGTGTGTCAGTCCTCTTGTACCTAAACAAATTTTAAACTACTGCTGGTATTGAGACACTGAACCATTCAACTTGACATTCACTTTTGGTATTAGGAACAGATTCAAGAGTGTCCCTCAAAATGCTGAATGTAACACGACAGCCCTTGAAAGTGGGGGTTGGAAACACGAGTCACCTTTTTTTTTTTTTTTTTTGTTACTTCTATTTTTCTCATAAACCAACAAAAAACTTTTGCTCTTTTAAGACTCAGATCCATTTCAGGCATACCAAGGCTCCCCCTTGTGGTTTTTCTGGGGAAATTACATGACATTTCTCCAAGTAAGTTTCACTTTTTTGATCTCAGGGCCTCTTTATATTCTTAAGAAGTATTGAGGACCCCTAAGAGCTTTTGCTTATGTGAGTTATATAGATCATGGTGTGCTGGTAAATATTTAACAACAGGCTTTCTGGAAGAAATATACACATGGCACCCTTTTACGTTTAATTCATATAATTAGCATTTTCTCCGTAGTCTTCTTTCGTCTAGGCAGTAAACAAAATAAGATATTAGGCCCTGATTTCTGAACTATAAATATCCTTACCCAAGATTTAATAATAACTCTCAAGGGTTCTGTGAGCCAGGTCAAGATAACTCTAGCACACATATATAATATATATATATCTAATATATCGTTAGAAATGAAAATGGCTATAGTATAAACATGTTTATTTATTAATTCAAAACAATGAGTTTTAAAATAATATATTAAAGTAAATAACATTTTATTAAAATAACTACACTTCACAAAACAAAAAAGAGGGAAAGGAAAGGCATTTTACAGATTTTTTGCTAATCTTTTTAATATCTGGCTAATAGGAAGACAGCTAGACTCCCACATCTGCTTCTACATTAGTGTGTTGCAATCTGCTGTTTGAACTGAAACAAATGGAGAAAATCTGACCTCACACAGATACATGGTTGGAAAAGGAAGCAGTATTTTAAGAGGCAAATATCATCTTTGTATTATTATGAAAAGTTCTGAACTTTTGCATCCCCTGGATCAGTCTTGGGAATCCCTAGGGATCCTGGAACTGTACTTTGTGAATCACTTTCCAATAGAAATTTATGATTTGCATGATGAGAACTATCTAACTCAAGCTAAATTTAAGATTTTATGTAAAAAACAAACAAACTGATGAGTCTTGTTCTGAGACTATACAGAAATATATACACAAGAATCATACAGGATGAGACTATAGGAATGATTTCATCTATACCACTGGAAAGAGAGCTTATAATGATTAGACTGAAGACTGAGTGAAGTAAAAAAAAAGAGGATCTCTAATAACTAGGCAAAAGTCAACTAAGGTTCTAAATCAGGACATACCTAGGATGTGTCTGCAAAGTTCATGTAAATGGGCAACTTGTTTACAAAACCTAATGACAGGGCTTCCTAAAAGGCCAGAGTAATGAGTAATCACTGACATATTTACATAGCACTTTGCATACATTATCACATTTGTTCTTCATAACAACTTATGAGATAGGTATGATAATTCCGATTTTATATATGAGGAAACTGGAGTTCAGAGAAGTTAAATGACTTTCACATAACTGTATAGCTGGTCTGTATCAGAGGCAGAATTAGAACCCAGATTTCCCAACTCTAAGAAATTATCTTTCAATAAGATGATTTCCTTTGTAGTCACTATCAGGCTATAAATAATGTATATTTATGACATACATAATGAATTAAGGAAATAAATTCCAATTTGATAAATAAATAATGATAATTTTATAAAGGCATTAAAATAATGCACATATCCTATTAGTTACTGTGTAACTCTTTCTTGACATTCCTTCCATCAACCATGTGTTCCTAATGTATGTTTTTTTTAAAAAAAAAGGTACTTTGTTTTGTGTTATTAGAGATTTTGGCATAGGCAGCAGGATCTGAGAAATACTTCTGTTGTCTTAAAAGCTCACACATGGCAGATACTGGATTTATTTTTCCATTTGTTTCAGTAGGTCAGGAGCTCTATCTAAATCTTCCTGCCCAGAAGCTAGAACTGTACAGCATTCTAATAGGTATTTTAAAAGTGCTTTGGAAGAAGGAAAATATCAAAGAGGAGGAGAAATAGGAATAGGAGAAAAAGAAGACAGAAAAAGAGGGAAAGAAGAATTGCGTTCCTGTTTTTCTGAATTAGATAAGTAGCAAGTAGCATTTACTGATCATTTGTGTGGTGTATGTAGCATCATACAAAACTTAGTGGGGGTATACACAAGAAATGAAAGATTGGAACCACGCCCAACGAACAATCACAAGCATTATGAGAAAGATATAAGAAAGTATATGAATAAAATGCAAAACAAGTATAGATACTTAGATTTGAGAATCATCTTACTATTGTAATTATGTGAGTAGAAAGGATTTAAAAAGATGATTCTTCATTATTTAGATTGGAAGATTTGAATGGGGATAGAAGCTGGAAATGTAAAGAAACCTTAAAGAAGATATTTTACACTAAAATAGCCTTGGTTGAATAGGTCAGGATAAGGAACACTCAATTTTCTTCATGTTGTCTCAGAGTTGGAAGGGTACACACAAACCATACTTGCAAAGGAACCCTCTCTAGAACACCCAAAAGTAGCTTCTGAATGAAGAACTCTGGGAAACTGTTGGTTTCCCAGGCATCCCCTCTAACCTTTGTTAGGAGTGTTGCCCTTGCCTCAAACTTATAGCTGTTTTTCTTCTACTTTCACCCCTAGTTCTCCCCTATGGGGTGAAATTGAATACATCTAATCCCTTTCCCATGTAATAACACCTTAAATTCTGCTATTATGGCCCCTTTCCCCAAGGTAGCTAGGTGGTATAGTGAATGGGACCCTGGACCTGGGCTCAGGAAGACCTGAATTCAAATCCACTTTCAGACAGTAGCTAGTGGGTACTGAGCAAATCACTTAACCTCTTTTTGCAGCAGTTTCTTCAACTGTAAAATGGGAATCCTAATAGTATCTACCTTTCAGGGTCATTGTGGGGGATTAAGTAAGATCATATTTGTAAAGTACTTATTAGCACAGTGCCTGCCACACAGCAGGAGCTTATTAAATACTTCTTCCCCTAAGTCTTTTATTTTCTAGGTTGAATTTCCTCAGTTCCATCAACTCATCCAATGATGGCAATTGAGTGCTGAAAGGCAGGATTGCTTTTGGTTTTCTTTTTCTTTGGCCTCAGAAAGAAAACCTGGGTTCAAATCTTGTCTCTGACATATTCTTATTTTGTGAATTTGGGCAAGGTATTTACTTTCTCAATGCCCAGGAAGCTTTCTAAGACTGGATGTTTAGGAAAAGGTGCTGACATACATTGATGAACAAAGTTCCTTCCCCTAGGAATTCCTTACAGCAGTGAAATCACAAATCTGGCCCCTATTCCTTATCCTCTTATGGTGGCATGTTCATCTGTTCTAGCCTCACCTGTGTTTTCTCTTATCCAGTTAGTCATTCCTAAAATGAAACTGAATACACTATCCCAGATGTTGTCTTATGAAGGTTGAATACTTGAATTAGATCTTCTCATCACCTTTGAAAATTTAGTCAGAGGACATCTATTGATATCTGTCCTGAGGTTGATGTGAGGAAATAAAAAGTATCAAATATGATTCATGCCCATGTGACAGTGAATCTGAGTATTCGATGGAAGCCAGAAGACCTTTATTTTATTCCTTTCATCACATTGTATGAGATAGCCTTAGTTTTGCTAATTCATTAAGTAAAAGGGAGAAGAATGAAAGGGGGAGAGTGGATAGGGTTAGTGGAACCAATTATAAAGAATATCTAACAAAATCATCAAAAACCTATCAGATGACTATTCATTTCCCAGTAATACCTATCACCTACTGAGCACATTTAGGTGCGGCTACATCTATACAATGTAAGACTATCTTACATCGAAATACAATTTGAAGGGATCTTAAAGGTCATTTGGGCCAATCACTTGCTCAAGGAGGAAGACTTTCTATGTGGAAACTCAGATGACTGACTACCCAATCTCTGGTTAAATTCTCTGATGGAGGGGGATTCCTTGACTCCTGGGGAAATTCTATTCCACCTTTTCAAACTTTTTTTTTCTAAGTTAAAGACCATTTATTAAGTACCTATTATGTATTTTGTTAGGGGCAGCTGGGTGGCATACTGGATGGAATGCCGGGCCTAGAATCAGGAAGATTTCTCTTCCCAAGTTCAAGTTTGGCCTCAGACACTTACTGGCTATGTGAACCTGGGGAAGATACTTAATCCTGTTGACCTCAGTTTCCTCATTTGTCAAATGAGCTGGCAAAGGAATTGGCAAACCATTCCAGTATCTTTGCCAAGAAAACTGCCAAAGGGGTCATGAAGAGTCAGATATGAGAGAAGAACAACTGAATGGTGACTGAAAATAACAATGTGTTGGGCTAAACCTGGGGATACAGAGAAAGGCAAAAAATTGATTTCTATACTTAAGGAGCTCACAGTCTAATGGTGGAGGCAACATGCAAAAAAATAGGTACAAACAAGATTGATGCAGCATAAACTGGAGATAATCTTCTTGCTGAAGGTGAGACTTTAGATGAGATTTGAAGGAATCCAAGAAAGCAATGAGGCAGAGAGGAGGGGAGAGCTCAAATCTCTGTTGGTTTTTATTTTCTTTTTGATAATTTTCATTTATGGGTCATAGGTTTTGATGTCTAGAGCAGTGGTTCTTCAGCTTTTTGTTCTCAAGACATTTTTGTAATCCTAAAAATTATTGAGGACTTCCTAAAGATTGTTGTTTATATGTATTATATCTGTATTTAGCACATAGAAAATTGAATTATCTTAATGTCCTTATGAAAACAATTTTGACCTTTGGACAACCTGAAAGGGTTTTGGGGACTCTCAGAGGTCCTCATATAACACTTTGTGAAACATTGGCCTAGAGCAATATAGTTTATTCCCATTCTTCTGTGGCAGCACTTTAGATATTTAAAGGTAGCTGTCACGTTTCCTCTAATAAGCTAATTACCTTCAAACCTTGCTGTTACTGCACCATTCATTATTTCCTATCAAACAAAATTCAATATGATGTGATTATGTCTTGGATGTGATCCCAGAGGGATTTTGTTGCTAAAGCACCAATAAAACTCAGCTTTAATGAAAAGTTACATGTAAGGTGAGATGGCATGGAATCCATAAGAGTCTTTCAGTGTAACTATCCATGGCTATCATAGCAGGGAAACTCCAGGGTCCTCCCTACAATTGTCTGATAATTTAGGTGGGACAGGAGCTTTATGGAGAATTAATAATCAAATAGATAAGTGAGTCTGCCAATTGCAGGAGGGAGGCCTGTCACAAAGAAACATCAGTCACTTCTTAGCTTCAGATTTGTGATAGCGATCAAGTCATGGCATTGTTATCGTGCAAATCACTGAGAATGCTGCTGTGTAAAGTCTCCCTCATTGTCAACGCAGCTATTGATGAGGCTGATTTGGCAAACACTATACCATACAATTTCAGTGGGAAATCTACAACATTTTGTGAATGATAACACTCAAAATATCCCTGTGAGCGTAGGCCGATATTCTCACTATTCTCATTTTCTAGACAAGGAAAGTGAGATGAAATTCCCTGCCTAGGGTCAAAGAACAAATCACTGGCAGAATAAGATTAGGACATGAATTCTTGATTTTCATTCCTGTGCTCAGTCAACTAAGTTGCTCTTTTACACTGTGTGGAAATGGATTATTCTCAGGCACTAACAATGACGCAACAGCAATCAGCTGAAAAATGAAAATTTGGTAAGTTACAACAGTTTGAGCTTTCCTCATAATAAACTTTTAAGGTAGGTAATCTGACTATTATTATATTTATTTTACATATAAAGAAACTGAGACTCGGAGATGTTACAGGATCATAGATTTCTCATTGGAACAGGTCATTTAGTTAAGGTTCTCATTTTGCAGATGAGGAAGCTGATGTTTAAAGGGTTTGTAATTTGTCCAAAGTCACAAAGTGATTGACAGAGCTAGGATTGGAAATCAGGAGCTCTGACACCAAATCCAGTATTCTTGCCACTGTACCTCATTGCAAGTTAAGTTATTTGAAGATAAACAGGTAGTAAGCTGCAAAAGTCCACATCTGATTAGGCTTCTTTATCCATCTTCCCAGTTGCCTTTTGCAGATGGCACTAGCATTCTTAAAGGTACATGGGTTAGAAATCTTGGAACTGTCTTTGACTCTTCCCTCTCCCTTCTTTCCTCTTTCCCCGCTCCCACTCCCTGTATTCAATTAGTTGCTGACATGTTCATTTTGTCCCTGCAGTATCTCCTGTATCCATTCCTGCAAGTTCACTCAGACTGCTCTCACACAGTTCACCTCCTTATTACCTGGTCTCGATTATTGTCATGGCCTACTTATTCATCCCCTTGCCTTTAGTCTCTCCCTTTAACAATTCATCCTTTCCACAGTTACCAAAGTCATCTTCCCAAGGCACAGATCTGACCTTATATAACTTAGTAGCTCAGTAGACTCTCCACAATTGCTTCCCATCTGCCTTTTCAACCTCATTCCACATTATTTTCCTTCATGCACACAGTGTTTCAGCCAACACAAACTACTGACTGTTCCCTAAACTTCATCTGGTGTTTCCCATCTCTGTTCATTTGAACAAGCTCTCCTTCATATCAGTAATGCCCTCAGTTTTCATTTCTGCCTTCTAGAATCTATTCTGTCTCTCTGTCTCCGTCTCTTATCTCTCCCTTAGTTTTGCTCTTTCATAAATTTTCTCTGTTCCCTCTTTCTCTTCAAACTTTCCTAAATATTTTGCCAAGATCTCTTCTTTGGCCCCAGTGTATCCCACCTTATATTATATTTATGTTTTTGTATGAATATTCTAATCTTCACTTACTCCCTATTGGAATCTAAATTCTTTGAGGCCTGGGATTGTGTAATTTTTTTTTTAACTTTACAGTCTCCCCCAGTATTTAGTATAATTCCTTCCACATAAAAGGTGGTTAATAAAAGTTTGTCAAATGAACTAGTCAGTACAATATCTTCTTCATCAGTCATGTTTTATCCTACTCATGTGACCCAGTTGAGCTCATATTTTGCACTAAATTGACTTGGTATTTTGGTATCATGCAGACATAATCCAATAATTTGTTTTTACCATGTATATCAATTTTTTTGCATCTTTATCCTTGAGCCATATGGCGTCCTAGCACACTAGCACTATGTTTTTTCAACCAAGTGTCAATATGGTGGTAAACACAGTTTAATCACAGAAACACCATCTGAGGTTATATCTATGTGATGCTACAACGAGTTGAATAATGACAGCAGTCCTTCATATGGTGCTTTCTTCACAACAAATTTATAAGAAGGGTGATCCAAATATTAATATGTTAATTTTCCATGTGAGGAAACTCAAAGAAAGGTCTAGTATCAGAGATTTCTATATAGAGGAATTTTGTCAATCATTCAGACCATATTTTACTGAATTGGTCAATTGCTTTTGAATATACTGACATAACAAGTATTTATGAAGTGTTTACTATATGCAAGCCACTATGCTAAGCACTAGGAATATAAATATGATCAAAAAGAAGCTTTGAGCAAAAAAAATTGATATACATGGTAAAAACATATAAGCTCAAAGAGCTTATATTCTAATGTTGTTAATTTATTTTTCACAGTTCCATCTGTGTCATCATGACCTCATTTGTGTTTTCTTGGCAAAGATAATGGAGTGGTTTGCCATTTCTTTCTCCAGCTCATTTGACAGATGAGGAAATTGAAGCAAACAGGGTTAAGTGACTTGCCCAGGGTCACACAGCTAGTAATTGTCTGAGGCCAGATTTGAACTCAGGAAGAGGAGTCTTCCTGACTCCAGGCCTGGCACTCTCTCCACCGTGCCACCTAGCTTCCCTATAGCCTAATGAGAGAAGACAATATGTAGAAAGATGTTGAAAAGGAGAGGGGAAAAAGGTACTCAACATGGGAGAGGAATGGAGAATGCCTGAAGAATGCAGCTTGGTTGGAAATGAGAAGATGACTGGCCTGGTTGCCTTCCTCAAAAGGGGGTTCTGGGAGGAGCCATTCAAACAGAGGGAAAGGCTCCAGACTCATAGTTAATTCAGAGATGTGAATTCTAAGGCTGAAATGAATTTCTAGGATGAAGAGGCTTCTGGGACAGTATGAAGAAACCCAATAATTTGTTTTTATGATATGTATGTGTTTATATACATATAAATCTATCATAGTATATGTTTTGTTCATTTGTCTTTGTCCTTGACAAGTTTGTCATGTGCCAGGAGAGAGTTGACCTCCTGAATCCACCATCAACTTAATAGAAATGAATTTAGATCAATCTAGTATGACCGAAATCACAACAATATATCAGAACTATATAAATACATCTATTTATTAGCAATATCAATTGATTCAGCTTGTGGAAAAAAACTAACACTTTTCTAGGCTTTTGTCTGATGGGATGGTTTTATATAGGCCAGGCTTTCCTCACACCTTTTGTATGTGGTATGTCCTGATTTTTCAGCCATTGTTTTGGCAGATTCATCACTTGACAAGGGGAAATACATTTCCTTTGGTCAAGAAGCATAGATGAAAAGTCTGGATCAAAGCTAAGAATTCATGGCCTAGGAATTCAATCCGTCCAGCTACGTTGCTGCCTTGAATTGATGGATAGCTTGTTCAATTATTTCTTTAGAGTTAGCATTTTTTAAAAAAAATCTGATTATCTCCAAGTACTTAACCAATATGAATTCACAGCAGTCCCTAGCAACCTGCAAAGAATGGAGCAAACATTATTATCCTTTGACAGTTGGAAAAGAATGGATGGACTTGCTGTTGTAATGACGATCGCAGAATGAAGAAGAGAGGGTTTCTTTTCCTCCAGCACCTGCTTTCACTCGTGACTTCCCTCTTAATGAGTACCTCCTTGCTGGACGTGGTGTGCGTTCACCAACAAAGACTTCAGAATACAAAGCATCATGTGGGCTACAAGTATTCTTACTGAGGCATTTGACAGATATTAAAAATGCCTTCATCATGTGCATAAGGCTATTGCATTTTTCCTTAGTTTCTGCTAAATTCTGTCTCTTCACTCTCTTTTTTATTATAGGCAAAGCTTAGTCTTATTTGGATTGACTGTTTTAATGAGCCATATATAAATGCCCATGATGCCATTATAAATGAAATAGTCAATGCTGTACTAGGTCTAATAAATCAAGAAATAAGAAGTGGTCCTTTATGAGAGACCATCCTATAACAGTATTTATATCTTGGGACTAATTTTTTTCCTTTTCACATACGCTAAGGGCAGTTCCAAGAGAAGGCTGTTAGTCCTGAAAGTATTATAATGAACTACCAATTATTTGCCTTTGGAGCAAGGATTTTAGAAGCTGATATTTCATCTCAAATTCCTGTTGTTAGGGAATGACTTCTGCCCTTTGTAGGCTCATGGAAAGTTTCTGAGATATGGAATTTAAAATCAAGTTAGAATTGAAGGAAGGGAAGAGCAAACCAAGCAGCATTTATCAGAATGACATGATCATTATATAGGATGATGAGGGTTTGGTGTGTGTGTGTGTGTGTGTGTGTGTGTGTGTGTGTGTGTGTGTGTATGTGTATGTGTATGTGTAGGGGATGACCATAGCACCTAACAAAGATTATATCCTAAGACATGCAACGGGGTCTGATCTAGACTGGTGGAGGAAATACAACAATGAATTCAATCAAGTGAAATTCATCCAAAATAAATGTGAAGCCCTATACCAACTTGTGTCTGAAAAATTATTTTCAGGATGGGGGAGGTTCACGTGAAAAAGGCATAAGGATTTTAGTGGACTCTAATGCCAATGTGAATCAAAGGTGTGATATTGAGCCTTCCCTGCAAAACCAATATAATATGGAATGTAAACTCCTTGGAGGCAAGGACTATTTCACTTTTGTCTTTTATCCCTAGCACCTAGCCCAAGGCCTGACAAGTAGGAGGCATTTAATAAGCTGCTGCTGATTGACTCTTGGTCTTGATTGTTTTAGTAAAATTACAGTTTCCAGAACATGGGGGCAATGGACTTGATATAATACAAGTTGGTAAGATATCATCTGGCATATGGGGTTAATTTCAGGACTCCACATCGTGGGAAAGACATTGATATAAAGGGTTACAACCAAAGGGATGTTAGCAGGATGGTGGAAGATCTGAAAACCATGCCTTATAAAAATCATCTGGTTGAAGTAGAGAAGATTTAATGGGGACATTACTTGAAGAATCTATAAATATTTGACTAGCTGTCACGAAGAAGGGCCATTATATTTGATTTTGGCCTTTGACACCAAAAGATGGAGGATTCAGAGAGAAAAAAATTTGGTGCGAATTAAAGAGAAACTTCTTAATGTTTATAGCTATCCAGAAGTAAGATGGGCTATTTCAGAAAGGAAGTGGTTTTCCATCCCTGGAGGTCTTCAGGTGGAGTGTGAATGACTCTTTTGGGGATATAATTCAGATTAGCCTAAATGACTTCAGAGGTCACTTCAGATTCTGAGACTGTGTGAAATTGAAGGTCTTTGAAGCACATGAAATATATTGCAAATTGAGAGATTCAGAACACAATTAATCACAAAATTTTGGAGCTGGAAGGGATTTCAGAATTTCTTAATCTAAACTTTTCAGTTTATATATAAGGAGGATAATGATGGCTAATATATATATATAATATATATAATATATATGTTACGTCGGTATTATGATTCCCATTTTACAGAAAAGGAAACAGGCTGAAAAAGATAAGTGATCCCCCAAAATCATATGACTAGTTTAATAGCAGAGTCAATACTAGAATCAAAATTTCTTATTTGCAGTCCAGGGTTGTTTCCTTTACTCCACAGTAATGACATCCTATTTGGAAAGTACAGATATGCCTTCAAATCCTCGGTTTTAGACCTGTGCTTTTATACTTGTCCCTGTGCTAGATAAGCAAGCAGGACTATATTGATTTGCTATAAACAAATCAATCATGATGAGCTACGTTTCTCATTAGGAAGCCTAGATAAGAGTAGGACCCTTATGTGAACTCTTCACTTTAAACATATATCATGATTGTTCAGTTATTTTTTCAGTTGTGTCCACTCTCTGTGATCCTATTTGGGATTTTCTTGGCAAAGATGTGGGAATAGTTTGCTACTTCCTTCTACAGCTCATTTTCCAAATGAGGAAACTGAGGCAAACAAGGCTAAATGACTGGTCCACAGTCATATAGCTCGTAAGCAGGTCTTCCTAACTCCAGACCTATATTAACTCTATTGCTCTATCCTGGGTCATCTAGTTGCCCCATAGATGTCTTGATAGTCTGATTTATAAATGTCAGGTTTTTCCTAGTCTCTTAATCAAATGGTCACAAGTTCAAATCATTCCAAGTCTGGTATTTCATATTGGTGTAATTTTGGGTCAGAAGCAGAATGGTTCCATGTATATAGTGTCTGATAGAGTATTAGGTTTGAAGTCAGAAAATGATGAGTTCAAGTCCTACCTCTGAAACTTACTAGCTGTGTGATCCTAGACAAGTTACTTACCTTCTCTATGTTGCAACAACTCTCTAGAATTTATCTACTAATCATAGAAAAGTGTTTCTACATCTTGCTAATGGAAGAAGTTCTTAGAGCTAAGGAAATCACCACTGTTTGTAATGAATTTATTTCTACCAACTTCTTTCCATATCTGTTGTTCTGTTTATTAATAAAACCTCTGGTGTGTGTGTGTGTTTGTTTGTGTGTGTGTGTGTCTGTGTTATATAGTTTTAGATGACAAAATTGTGAAGCACTACCACGTGAAAACACTTGATAAAGGAGGCTTTTTCCTTACCCGGAGAAGAACTTTTGATACCTTGAATGCTTTTGTGGACTTCTACACCAACACGAATGACGGTCTCTGTGTCAAACTTGGAAAACCATGTCTAAAGGTACAGTCAACAAATCAATACTTTACAGTGTTCAATTACTATCCTTGTGATTCCTCCCTTCAAATATGATAATTCATTATAAGATAGGTCAAATCAAAAGAAGTGTCATCTGACAATGTATGGCAGATATCAAAGGTCACACTGGTTTGGTCCTTTGAACTAAGACATTGATAAAGTGATGGGCCTGAAGACCAGACTTTCAGATTGCAATTTACCATGAGTATGTATATCAGAATATTAAATAAGTAGACCCTTTATAAGTTTCCCAGAATTTTTATAAGTATCATTTTCCTGTTTTTGACAATAAGGTGTTTGAAATTCTCTTCTTTTCATTTGACTGGGGAGGGAGTGATGTTTAGAAGTATTTCAATATTTCTTCTTTTATTTGGTTGTTTCACATAGTGTTTCCTTTATAAAATATTTGAAATTATGGAGGATTTGTTTACATGAGGTTAGATCCTTTTCACAGTATTATAAGGCAGTTCACTGTATTTCTGATGAGTAAAACTAACCCTTGGGTTTACAAAGTTGGAAAATGAAGTAGCATTATAGGCAGCTCTTTCTCCAACTGACCTTTGACTGGGGGCACTTGATAAAGGACTTTGGAAACACTTCCATACCAACATTCTATACAGTGTATTAATGCAAAAGTAGTGAATTGAATTGAACCTTAAGCTTCTTCATTTTATCCTTTCATGCTACAAGGTATTTTCTTTCCTCTCCTTCCTCACCTGAGATACCAAACTTCCCTGTCTACCTTTCAGACTCAGCTCAAATCCTTCTTCTACAGGCTCAGTTTTGGCCCTGTCTACCTTCGTGAATACCTGTATTCTATATGTGTTTTATATATCTTACATTACATAGTTATTTATATGCTTTCTTCTCCATTTGAATATGAGTTTTCTAAGTTCAAGGGCTTTGTTTTTCCCCCATTCCTTTCTATCTTACATATGAAGTTGGTCAATCCTCTTCATATCTTAGGCACCTTCAATTTCTTTCTCTTTTAGTTTCTTTTGGTGTATATATGTGTGTGTATGGGTGTGTGTATCTATATGTGTGTGTGTATGTGTGTGTGTATATATACATATATGTATGTGTGTGTGTGTCTATTGTCTATCTATTCATCCCTCCCTCTCTCCCTGTCTCTGTCTCTCTCTGCCAAGTTCTACCTCATTTTTTAAAAAAAAACATCTCATTTCTTAAAGAGGCCTATTCACTGAATGGATGTTGCCTCACTCAAAGTGAGAACCTAAAAAGACCTTAGCCTAAAAGGGCTAGGGTCTCCCATTGCATCCTAGGCCATCTCCAGTCCTCCTGATGAATATTGGGTCACTTGACCCAGATGGCCCTAGAGGAGAAGTGAGGTTGATGACCTTGCATAGCCCTTCCTCACTCAAATCAAAGTCAACTGCAAGTTGTGTCATCATTTCCCTGATGTCGTGGTCCTCTTTGAGAACGAAGGACAAACACAACAACGACCTCCCTCCCTTCTCCTCCGTCTCTATCTCTGTCTCTCTGTCTCTGTGTCTCTCTCTCCAGAGATCTTCCTTATCTTTAAAAAAAATCTTACCTTGACTGTGACATTCCACTCAAACTTTTATACTAACTTACTCCCCTTAATTGCCAAAGTTCTAGAAAAAGTTGTTTGCTCTTACTGCTTCTATTTCCTTACTACTTATTTGATGCTTTGCTTGAAATAGTTACTTTTAAAATTGTTTTATAAATTTTTATTTTAAAAATACGATTTCTTTCTCAACCTATATGCAGTGTTTAATACTGTTTCTGACCTTTTCCTTCTGTCTCTGCTCTCTTTTCTCTGGCTTTCTGTAATACAGTACACTCAGTTTTTCTCTAGTTTTCCCTGTTTTTTCATTGTCTCTTTGCTAGCTTCTCATGTTCTTCCTGCCCTTTAAGTGTATTGCCCCCAAGGTTCAGCCTTGGACTTTTCATCTACTTCTCTGGCTTCCACTATCACCTTTCTGCCTATGACTCCAAAATATTTATCTCCATTCCTATTATCTTTCCTGGAGTTTATTCCCAAATTTTTGGCTGCCTCTTGGCTAGCTTAACCTGGATGTCCAACCAGGATCACAAATTCTTTATGTCACAAAATGAATTCACCATCAAAATCTCCAACCAGCATCCTAAATTCATTACATCTTAAAATGAATTCACTGTCTCCCCCCAAATCTTCTCTTCTCTAATTTCCTTCTGTATGACTATTATCACACTTATGACATTGCATTCTTCCTTCTTTCTCATCTTTCACATTTGTCAGTTATCAAGTTCTGTGATTATATTCCCTTAGTATCTCTCACATTCATTCCCTCCTTTCACACTGTAACCATCCTAGTTCATATTACCTACACTGTATTAATAGACTTCCTGCCTCTAATCTATCCCAGAAATGTCCACATCACTGCCAAAATAATTTTTCTGAAGCAACGTTCTGTTTATATCACTTCCTCTACAAAAAAACTGGATCCTTCCCTATTACCTCTCACATAATGTATAAACTCCTGTATTAGTATGCAAGACCCTCTATACTCTAGCTTCAGCCTAAATGATCTCAATGTTTTCTCACACTAGTTCCATTCATATGATCTATATCCCAATCAAACTACCCTGAATTCCATCACCTGCCCTTATCCTGTCCTCTCCACATTTGTTCACACCATCCATCATGCTTAAAATGAGCTCTCTCTTTCTACCTCACTGAAGTCTTGCCATTTCTTTAACAGTATGTGTTAATCAGTGGGAAAAAAATGTGAATTTTTTTCTTTGATATATTCTTTATAACAGAAAGAAGTACCAACTACTTTTGATTTGTCATATAAAACTGTGGACCAATGGGAAATAGATCGAAACTCTCTACAACTTCTGAAAATACTAGGATCTGGTCAGTTCGGTGAGGTGTGGGAAGGCTTATGGAATAATACTACTCCAGTAGCAGTCAAAACATTAAAACCAGGTATGATATCATCATAATTTAAATGATAGATCCATTTATTTATTGCCATCATTACTTTTTGAGGGCCTTACAGAGTATATCAGTACTGTATATACATGATTCTAAGCAGACTACAAAGCCTTTCTGCCTTCCAATAGTGGAGAATCAAACACTGATAACATATAGATCATATTGAGATCAGAAGCTTCAGAACACAAAGATAAGGGCATCCTCTTGCAGTTAGAAGAATACGTAAGGATTCAAGACTTTAAAAATAAAATACCCATCTCTTTCCAAGACTCAGCTTCTTAATGGCTATTTTTTACAGATTCTAATAAAAAAAAGAAAAAAATTGTTGATTTTTGAGAAAGTAGAACCTTTAAAGTATATAAAGAATGGCTCTTTATGTGCTTGTGAAGGTAGAGAGAACCCCAGGAGGTTACAGTGAGCTTTTCAAGTAATTTCCTTATTTGGAAATATCAAGAATTCCTTTCTTTTTCCCATCTTGCTCTGCCTATTTACAGAAAAATGAAAGTGATTAGGCTCTTCTCTCGATGGCTTTATGTGGTAGGAGTACAAATAGCTCTCTGGTACTTCTAAGGGGTGTTGGTTTTCACATATGATGTACCAAATGAGATCAAATTCTATAGAATTGTAATAGTAGGACTTTAGTCATCTTTTAAATATAGAGTATCACAAAAATCATAATGTTGTTTTAAGCTATTAAAACTTAAAACCTTTAAAATTTTTAAAATTAAACTTTAATAGCTTAAAGTGGCATTAAGATTGGGATACCCTGTATGATAAAAATATAATCAAGAATAGACCTTCCGGGGCCTCACTTATTCATATAAGCCGTAAATAGTGAGCATAAGGCAGACTTCAGAATGTTAGAACCAGAACATTCCATCATTACTAGTTCTGTTGCATGTACACAGATAATTATCATATATTCCACTATGGTCCTTCTATTATGTCCCATCATAGCTTGGTAATCTTGGATTTTTAAAGGTTACGCCAGCAAAGCACAAATTGTGGCAGATTCTGCCAAAGCTGGAAAGCCTTTGAGTTTGGGCCCAGTCATGGAATATAAGTCTGTTGTATGTGGGCCAGCCTCTCAGTGGGGAGAGACTCATTACCTGATTGGCTTCAGGAGGATGTGTTTGAGTCAGAGCAATTTGTGAAGACAATATAAATTATATTATTGTTGTGACATGTTTTGGAAGGTAGACTGTCCATCCTGACAAAACTGAAGGTACTGAAATACTCCTCATGTTATAGGGGATGACAAAAACTGCCACATCTCAGAATTGCTGGTTACTTAAACAAAAGAATTCACTCAAAGTAGGGCTAGTTAATTTGATGAAGTCAATAGAATATTGAGTGATTAAAAGTCACTTGTTTGCTCCAGGTTATTAAAAAATGTGGCTGGGCTATGAAGACATACTTTACCTGAGCTATTGTTGGCTGTGTATTAATCTCTTCCCTCTTGGCACATACAAGGCTATCAAAGCAAAATATTATAATCAATTTCATTAATCATTCCTCAACCAGCTAACATTTTATCTTTGTACATTGTATCTTTGTACATAGTAAAAGTCAGAGAATCTGATTTACTACCTTTGGCAAGACACTTTATCTCAGTGGGCTTCAGTTTCCATGAGTAAAATGAAAAAGTTGAACTACATGACTTCTAAGTTCCCTTCCAGTTAGCCATTATCTAGTGGCCATATCTCACCCCAGCAAAACTGTAAACCAGATTGAGGGTAACCAACAGGCCTCAAAACCATTGGTAACTAAGGGGAGTGTCTATCCCAATCATGTGAAGACTTCCTCCATTGGAATGGTTGGATGAGAACAATTTGTTCCAACAACCATGAAGGCAGCTGAATCTGGTGCTGTTGAGAGCTTACAGCATGATCAAACATTGAAGGTGCCAAGGTCATCCACTGCATCCTGGGCCATCATACTGATTTTCCTCTTGACATTGGACCTTGATGACTCTGGGAGAGAGAATAAGACTGATGTCTTTATGTAACTCTGCCTCAGTTTTAACTCCAGTTCATGTACAAGTCAAGATATCACCCATGATGTCATTGTTCTTCTTCAAGAGGATGGATGAACAACAGTTATCTGTATTAATAGCTAAACATTTATTTAACTCTTAAAAGCATCTTTCTCTCCAAATCCTTTGAATTGGGTAGTACAATTATTATTAAAATCCATTTTATAGGTTTGGAAACTGGAGATCAGAGAAACTGACTCATCCAAGTCCACATAGTCAATTAGCATAAGGATTCAAACCTAGAGTTACTTTGGATCCAGTGCTCTTTTTACTAGGTATCTGTCTGTCTGTCTGTCTCTCTCTCTGTCTCTCTCTCTCATCTTTACATAAACTCTCAAAGGAAGGACCCTCTGGAGTTTTAGAAAACACCGAGAAGAATATTTCTTGTAATTCAGCACATAAACAAACAAAATGCAACAGTTTTCTCTCCAGTAGGAATCATTGTTATTGATTTATGATGCAATAGCAGTAAATAGCTTTGGTGATTGGTTAAATGCTTTCACTTCCTTTGGACCATTAATCAGTCTCAGCAGCTATTTATTGCTTAGCAGATGACCAAGCAATAAAGATGACCCTTGGAATAAACCCCTGCAGTAGCTCTGATGGGCAAAAATGAAAATTTAATGCCACGTTACTGGATGAGTTAATATTGAGTCTCAAGCTCTATTGCTAGTTAGCCTTTGCCAGATTGAACCACAGAAGGAAGAAAAAGGACAACCAGCCTCTCACTGTCATTAACTCATCTTGATTATCACCAACATTTTGCTGCAGGAATCATAATTTTCTAGGATTCCATGGCCATGATTCTAACCTCAGGCACTGTAATAATATGCTTGTTTACTTTTGCTTTTGTTTGACTAGAAGTAATAATGCTATTACCCCTGGAAGCTCCATGGATCAATGTCTCCATGGATTAGGGCCCCATTGATCTCACCAATACTAAGTGACTCATTAACCCTCGAAGAGCAAATATTGCCTTCTGCCAAGATGCAGAATCATAAACTAAAGCTTGTATCAGCTAGCCATGGCTCCTTGTTACTGATTCCACCCCTGTGTCCTGAGAACTTCACCAATTACTTTTAAACATTCTTTGAATAAAGA
Organism: Bettongia penicillata ogilbyi; assembly: GCA_023548195.1. Lineage (NCBI taxonomy): Eukaryota > Metazoa > Chordata > Mammalia > Diprotodontia > Potoroidae > Bettongia > Bettongia penicillata. The sequence goes on from JAJHZJ010000244.1 coordinate 4,777,636, forward strand.
CATCATGATGGACTTGCCAGCAGTATTGCTTCTTGTTATAAGAAACTCTAACATTAGAGACAGTGTGGATTCACCCATACAGCTGAGCCACAGAATGTATGAATGTTCTTTCTAAAATATGGCTCAAGAACTGAACATGATATTCCAGATTTGATCTAACTAAGGGGGAGTGCAGAAGCATCTCCCTTGTGCTGAATTCCATGTGTCTTTTAAGGATACCCACAATCGCATTAATTTTCTTGGTTGTGATATCCCATTGTTGATACATATTGATCTTACAGTTCTTTAAAATCGCCAGTTCTTTTTTTTTCTCAGAGAAATAGCTACATAAACACACTTCTTTCTCTTACTTCTGATGTGGATTTTTTTAAACAAAGATGTAAGACATTTATTTTTATTCACTTTTTTTCTCATATTCCATGAAACTTTCTAGTATGAAAGATTTCTGTAGTTTACAACTTTTTCTTCCAACATATTAGTAGTGTCTCTCAGCTTTTTAATTGGCAGATGACCAATCTGAATGTAGTATAGTCACACTTACTGTCAGATAAAGAGAACTCTTAACTGTGGTTTGTAAGCCTCTTTGAAGTTCTAGGTGCAAACTATTCTAATAAATTAGACCTTCACATGATATAACAATGGTGGAGGTAGAATCAAAAAAAATGGAAGAAGGGGTTATGGAGAAACAGTGGACAATGAGTATAGAGTCATGTCTCAGCAGATTGGCTTTATTATAGTGGAGAAAATAGGACACTGAACATAGAAATTGGGGGTAGGGTTCAAGAGATCATCAGAACCACATTCTCTGACAAGATTTTAATTAGAACAGTCTGGGGTCAAATCTCATCCACAGCTATCCCTCCTAACCTGATGAGCTCAGCCCAATCTCTCAATTCCTTCCAACCATAGGTTGAAAGACTAATGAGGTCCTGTTCAGGGAACTCTATGCTCTCAGGAACGCAGGGAGAAAAAAATTGCCTCCACTGTGCCCATCATCTAAAGCTCTAAACCAGAGAAAACACACAAAAAGACATGTGGAGAATGAATTCCAGGTACCTTGTGGGGTAGAACTCCAAGAGATCCTGTATGAGCATCCTAAATATAGATTCAAAAAGTTTTCTCTCTGCAGTAACTTCCTAATAAATAGGCTAGTGAATTCCCCATCACTTTAGGTCGCCAAGTACAGGCTAGATGACCACTTCTAGGTGGAGAGTTATACTTCCAATCTGGAATTCATTACATAACCTCTGGGGTTCCTTCTAATTCTAGGATTCTAGTACTTTTTCCTTATTGAAAGTTAATTTTAGTGTTTATATCTTGGTCAAAATATACCTTAGGAAGTTTTTTTCTTATATTGAGCTGGAACGTAGGTTTCTCTCATTGGCTTAGAGTTTTTCCCATTGGAATAAAAAAGGACATGTTTAACTTTCCCCCACATGATGACTCTAAATCTTTCAACACAGTTACCATGCCCTCTCAAAAACTTTCTTTTGAGACATTGTGACTCAAAAGAGAGCATTCACCCATCTGGTAAAATGATATTATGGAAACATGAACCACGTCATTCAAATAACATAAGCCCTGTCTATAGAAATTCTTACAAACACCAATAATCATGGTGAGGACCAGTTTTACAAGTTACTCAGTCATATCTTATTGGTCAAATCAGTACAAACAGTAAAAGAATTGACTGTGATTTTAAATAAGGCTTGAAAAAGAAAATACAAATCAAATAACAATAATGCTTACTTTTTAGTTTAAAAAAATTAAAATAAATTTTATTTTCAGGAAGACTTGTCTTCTTCCCCCACATCATACCCTGATAAAGTAAGAAAAATAGAGCTACCTTTTATAATCTAGCAGAACAAATTCCCTCATTGGTCATGTCCAGAAAGAAAAAAAGTCTCAATTTGCCCTCTGAGTCCATCATCTTCTTATCAGGAAGTGAGTAATAATGCTAGCTTTGCTGAGAGAAAGAAAAGGGTTTTTACTTGTCTTAAGAAATTCATGTTAGAATCCTTTCCCATCCTTGATTTCATTTGACTTTAACCATATTCCATCTTCCTTGGAGAGTCACAATGGGGGCATCTAAGCACAATTTAATTGTGGACTACACTTTAAAATAGACTAGGATATGTCTCCATTATCACTTGGTCAAGTTATTAGCACTCTGACAATTTTAACAAGGTGATAAGATCCGTATCTCAGGAGAAAGCATTCTGAATTACTTTCTTCTACGTTGTGTAAAATTGCTGTGGCTGCTGGCATACCAACTTATGTTTTGGGGGTGGACATGAAAAGTCCCTTCTACCTGACTTGAATACAATGCCTCCTTCAAATTGAGAAAATAAATATAGCAAAAGTAACCCTGCTTAGGTGTGTTAGCCAGCTGTTTCCACAGGGTGGGTGCAAAGGATAATGGCTATATCTATAGTTCTAATGCAGTTGTCAGTCTTTTTCTGCCTTTGGACATAAAAGCTTTTGCTGCAGTAATTAAATATTCAGTGTTTTTCCCTTCTCCACAATAACAGTGCTTATGTATGCCTGTGCCACATTTTATCAATTAGGCTGCCTGTATTCTTTTCCTTTTCTCTTTTCACATGGACCCAAATCAACCTTTGTTCACCTATGGGTCATAACCCATAAACACTATAGCCCTGATGCACTGACACGTTCCTGTTATTAGGTTTCCTCATCTGAACTGATTCTCTCCTTTGATAACTCTAAAGATTTGTGGCTGTGCTGTTCCTACTTTACAAGGAGACAGAAAGCAATCTTGGTGATTCCCACAAGGTTGCTGTGCAGACAGGAATGCCCTTAATAACGTCAAGTGATTTTTTCCCCCTTCTTTTTATTTCAGGTTCAATGGATCCAAAGGACTTCCTGAGGGAGGCACAGATAATGAAGAACCTGAGACATCCCAGGCTTATCCAGCTTTATGCTGTTTGCACTTTAGAGGATCCAATTTATATTATTACAGAACTGATGAGACACGGAAGTCTGCAAGTCTATCTCCAAAGTAAGCTAAAGACTTTATAAAACCAGAAAGAAAAAGGAACTTGTTTTAGGTAGTGCCATAAATGCCAATTTAGCAGGTCTTTTAAAACCCAAAGGATATTTACTATCTCCACATATGTGACAATGGATGTCTTAACACTGAGTGGTTCAATTACTCTGTGAGATGATGGGTACTTTGTGCTTAAAGGGAGGAGAAAAAATATTTATACTGTTAAAAAAACCAAATAGTTCACAATAGACACATCAGAGTACTTAAAAGTAATGGGAAATTGAAGAACAGGAACTCAGAACCATGAAATACTTTACATTGTTGCTAGATATTAGAATCTATTAACTGATATTTACTACTATTGGGAAATAAGAGACATTGAAGAATTGGGTCATGAGTGGATAGGAGCCTAGTGCCATAGTACACTTCATGCTCACACTAAGTATTAAAATTCATAAACTGATATTTACTACATAAAGGATCTAAGGGATATTTAAATATTGGGTGATAGTGAGATGTGTTATTTCTTGTGTGTGTCTGTGTGTGTGTGTCTGTGTGTGTGTTTGGGCTATAATTGCATGCTTATTGATTTTTCTACTTCAGAAAATGTCTTAAAATTCAGAACAAAAAAAGCAGATATTGTTCTGCCTAGCATCTGTTCTTCATACTTTTATACTAAAAAGTATTAAAAGCATTGCTCAACTTTGGTGCACATTACAAATGAATGATATAATAAACTGAGCTATATAAAGTACATGAAAATAGGAATACTTAGAGGTTGTAATAGCCAAAGGCTTGCTAGTATCACCATATCTGGAGAAAATAGTTTTTTGATCATTTTTTTTTTCAAAATCCATCATAGGACAATAATGTCCTATGACATTAGAAGGAAGAAAGAAGGAAGAAAGACCATATATCAAGCTTCAAATGCAAAATCTCCAAGGAGAAAGGACCTTCTTCTGACATTAGCATGATCTGGGGAATCAGTATGATTAAGCTACAAAACTAAAGAAGGAGACTAGAGGTTGTGATGAGGTTATCTCACTAGAGAGTAATATATATCCCAATGAATATTGTTGCCTTCATAACTGCAAACACACAAAAAAACCACCTGGCCATCCTGCATGGAGCTACCAAAATTGAACAGAATCAGAAGTCACTTACCTGCCAAGTGAAGAGTGCCACTGAGACACTGCCTCTAGCAAATGATAGAGTCCCTACTCCCAGAAGTTAGAATTTTATGGAGGATCTAGGGCATAGACCAAAGAGATATCCTATAGTGAACAGAGGACATTACCTTCTGGAATATTGGTAAGAAACTTGGGTCATTCTTGGACAGCTGACAAATATTTTTTTTAGCACCTACTATGTGCTAGGCATTCTGCTAAGTTTTAGGGAATACAAAGAAAGGCCAAATATAATCCCTACCAAAGCTCAGAGCAGGAAAGAGTCTCAGTGGTTATCTTGTAGTCTGACCTGTCCTCTCAAAAATGGAATGGATTCTGGGGTGTAATTTATTCTTGGACTCTTGGGGCCATTCCAAAATAGACTCAATACAATAATGACATCAAAACAGCAACTTTGGACATAAAAATCACTTGTTTTAGGCAGTGCTTCAGAGGAAGACTTTAAACTGATGACAACTTCTGCTGACTTTGGTAGGGACTATTGGACAATTAAGAGTCCCAGTTGGATAATTAAGGCTTAGTTTGTCCAGGTGCAGAACCTAATCTGAAATTCACCTGTCAGGATGAGGCTTAAAGAGATTCTGAACACAAACAATCCCTTCTCAATCAAGGAATTTTTAATTCAACAAAGCTAGCTTAAAATGAATCTGCCACTTGATTGGGTTGCCCATGAAGAGAAATATTATTAAACTGACACATTCTTGAGTAATGGAGCATGATTGAAAATATTTTCTTGCTGCAGATGTAAATCGTCACCAATTTATAGGCATTTATATCAGTTTTGATATGTGGCTCTTGTAATGGGAGCTTGTGCTGAGGTTTACTTAGGTAATTCCTGGGCTGTGGCAGTCTGTAGAAAGGAAAATGTTTATTACTGACTTTCCTGCAGGTGTTACAGCTGTCAGTGAAAATCTTTTCATATCCACCATTCCTTGAATTAGTTTTTGTATCTGATAGGTAAGGAACATTTATTTGCTTTTTTTTTTAATATAACAGAACATTGTTGTAAAGTCCCTGAGCTTTGCTTAATACTTCTTGAGATAAATTCTTCCACAATAGGAGAAATTTAATTCAAAAACTGTAACAATGCCATCAGCAGATGACTGGTAGTGTGACAGCAGATAAAAACAGGAAGAGCTGAGTTCAAGTTCTATTTCTGACACATGGCCGCCTTCATGATGCTGGGCAAAACACTGAACCTCTTGTTACCTCAGATAACATTCCAAGACCATAAGGTAAAGATAAATTGCTGATTTGCATCGATGGAGGGGTTTTTGCTGCTCTCTTGATATTACAAGTCCAACCCTGGCTCCTCCCCAGCAATATCTGTAGCAAATGTCCAGTGTATTATACTCCAAAACATAGAGGATAAATACTAAAAACTTGGTTTTGTTTTTCCTTTTTAGTTAATTTAGTAAAACTATTCTTTAGAGAATAGTAGATATTTCTTTTACTATAAAATTAATCCTAGCCCATGTACCCACCAAGCCCATTCTCTTCTGAAGTTTGCTGGCAGATACTCAAATAAACCTAGAGGTACTCTCAAGGAGACAGCACAGAACAGAGGGCAGATGTTTTTTTTCCTTTTAAAAGATTTCATCTGTTTTTGTCATTTGAAAATCTGGGAAGTTCTAAATATTGAGATCAACATGGTTCAGTAGAAGGCATGTTGGATTAGGTGTCAACAGACCCAACTTTAGATTCCACTTAGTACTTTGGTGGGCCTGGGCAAATCACTAAACCTTTCTTCGCCTCATTTTTCTCATCTATCACATGAGAGGGTTGAACTAGATGGTTTTTGAGGTATTTTCTAGCTCAGAGTCTGTAATCCACGATTCCATTGACCCATGAATTTCTCAAAAGTCACTTGTTATGAGTTTTTTAAGTAACTAAATTATTTTCTTCCAGAAGTCCAAAATATCCCTGACTCCCTCACTGACTCTCTCTCAGTCTGAGCTACCACTGGAGAAAGGGATTGACAGATTACTTCTACATGAATTAGCAAGAGCTTCACTTTCCTGATTCAGGACTAAGTAGAAATTTGCCTTTATTTCATTGTTGAGTGGATTAGACATCACAGAAATGATTGTCAGAGCAGCACCAGTCTGCCTTGGTGATGATGGATAGGCACCACGGCATTGTTCATTTATGTTTTGTCACCTACATTGAAGGTGTCAAATATATGGCCTAACCCAGACTAAAATATGTTTGGAACATATTTAACAAAATAAATAAAAATACAATAGGGTGAAAATAAGGTTAATATATGGTTTTCTAAGTAGAAATGCAACCCACAGGGATCCTTATATATGGTTTAGTTACCTTCATTTCTATTTGAGTTGGATATTATTAAGCTTTGTAATCCCCCTTCAAATGTGCTAGTTCTAATTAATAAATGAAGTAGCAATAATATTAGTTAACAATATAGCACTTTTCAGTTTAGAAAGGGATTCTTCACAGCAACCTTGTGATTTAGATATTCTTATCCTCATTGCACAAGGGCGATAACTGAAGCTCAGAGAGGTTAATTGATTTTCTCATGGTCAAACAGTTGATAAATGTCAGAGCCAGCTCTTCTGAGTCATTCTAGGCCTCTTGCAACCTTATTGCAGTGGTGTGCTTGGAGGAGGATTGCAGTGGAAGTAATTTCAGTAGTGGGTGCTCTGTTTCTACTGCACTTCTAGTTATCTACCTAGTGATGAACTGAACTAGTGTTCTTCAAGGCTAGGTTAGTGGGAATGAAAGTTCTGGTGGGTTCTATTAAACTAGCAATATTTTAAGTGCAGACTTAGTGACAGATTTTATGCCCGTTATAAGAGGACCAGCCCAACTCAAAACAGATAGATTCATCCCCAGAAGTATGGCCACCATATGATGATGCTTTGGTTCTAGTTTAGAATCTGTCACTGAATGACTAGCTTTCAGACCTTGGCTTAGTCTCTTAATCATTCTTTGCCCCCCTTTACTTATCTGTAATTATATTGTGGACATGGGGTGTACATATATATATGTATGTATATATGTATACACATATGTATGTGTGTAGGATAAAGTAAAAATTAAGGGTTGGTAGTTTAATGAGGGAGAGCACTAGCAGTTGGAAGGATCAGGAGGAAAGGCTCTTTACTTCACGTGGTTAGTCAGTGTCACAGCTATGTCTAAAAACCTAGCTCTTTTGACTTGTAATCCAGTGCTCTTCTCATTATATTGCAATACTTCTCATTTAATCAAATGATTGGCCAGTCACGGAATCCTCATATCATAGTGAAATTCATACTAATGAACAAGGACATATTGAATTTTGTTTATTCATGTCCCAAAGGTTTGTAGCTTTTTAAAAAAAATCTTATAAAAGAAGTGAAGGAATCTATCCTCTAACTATTTGTGAGCCTAATGTTTCCATCTAATAACCTTTTGGTAACTAAAATACATCTCAGGGGATAAACAATTTCGTTTAACAAAGTCACAGAAAGTCATACACTGTAGCACCTTATGCCTTTGGGCCAACCCATCCTTGGTAAGAAGACTTATGTTCTGTCCTTAGGTTCTGTTAATGAGTAGCTGAAGAAGCCATGTTTGTTATTAGTAATGACACATGCTGAAGGCATCTCAGGGCCTTAAGGGGGTACACAGCCTACTTAAAGCATATCAGGCTTTAAAAAGAAGCATCTATATACCCGTTAGACACCCAAGGCTGCAAATGGAATGAACATATCCTTGAGACCTCAGGGTTCCCATGTAACAACTCAGACAGCTCCTTTGCTTTTCATAGTTAATTTCTAAGGAAAGTATAAGGGCCATATCTGTAGCTTGGAATGATGGCAAGGTCAGCATCTGAACAACTACAGGCAATTACAGATAAGCTTAAATCAGATGAGGCTTTAGAGTCTATCCCCATGTGTAAAACTAAGAACTTTGACCTCTAGCAGGGAAGAGATTATTATATTTACTCTCATTTCATTCAACAAACATTTATTTAGCACCTGTTACCTAAGAGACACAGTGCTAGGCACTAGGGATACAAAGAAGAAATAAGGTACAAGACACATTCTCCATCCTCAAGGAATAATCTGGTAGGAAAGATAAGAACAGCACACAAAATAACTGTAATAAAGTTGAAATATTCTACGTGCACAAGAGTCAAACAGAGAGGCATGAGAGATTTGAGGGAGGGATCACTTTTAGTGATCTCAACATACCCTTAGTGAACTCAGCATTTTCAAAACAGAGCTTATGATCCTTTTCCTCAAACCCTCCCCTTTACTGAACTTCCTTCTTTCTGTCAATGGTATCACTGTTTTTCCAGTCTCTCAGGTTTGTGATCTCTATTATCTTATTCTGATTTTCTCTTACTTCACATATACAATCACTTACCAAATCTTGTCATTTCTACCTCTTCAACATTTTTCTGCATCCCCCCCTTCTCCCTACTCACACAGTCACCCCTCTAATTCAAATCCTTATTCTCTCTTGCCTGGATTATTGTAATCTCCTAATTAATTTCCTTGTATTGTTTCTCTCCACTACAATCCATTAAGTTAAGCAATGTTCCTTAAGTGCAGATCTAACCATGTTAATTTTCTACTCAGTAAACTCCAGTGGCTCCCTATTGCCTTTGGGATAAAATAGAAACCCTTTATTGTTTGAATTTTATAGGTCTTCACAACTTGGTCCCAACATATCTTTCTAACCTGATTATGTACCACTCCCTTTTCTGTTCTCTATGGTCCAGCCAAACTGGTCTTTTCTGTTTTCCTCGTACATGATACTTCATCTCCTATCCCTGTGCCCTTTCATTGACCATCTCTCATGCCTGGCATGTATTCCTTCTTCGATCTGCCTCATAAATCTCTCACTTCCTTCAAGACCAAGCTCGAGTATCACCTATATAAAGCCTTTTCTGATCTCCCTCCAACTATTGACACCTTTCCTCTAAAATACCTTGTCTATAACCACATTTTATTTATTCTACATCTACTTGTATATATATATATATGTATACATATATATATATATGCTATTTCCCCTAACAAAATATAAATGTCCTGAGAGAAGGATGATTTTAATTTTTTATCTTTGTATCCCTGCCATCTACCACCGTGCCTGACACACAGAGGACACTTAATACATGTTTACTGATTGATCGATTGGTTCTAACTAGAAAGATTAGAGAGAAGATGGTACCTAGATTAATCCTTAAAGCATAAAAAGGACATTAATACACAGGGATGTCTTGGTATACATGTGTGGGGCCATAAATTGACTCTGCTCACTTGAGAAAAATGGTAGTGTTTATTTGATCTTAGTTTATGCTTTTCAGAAGGGGAAATTGGAAGATGATTGGGGAGGGGGAGTGCAGAGGCAGGAGAGGCGGTCAGTGAGGAGGTGAAATGAGGAGGTCTTGAAAAAGTGCTCCAGAAAAGGTAGTGCTGTGAGGCCCCGGACCCAAATTTGCTCCAGTACATGGTCCCTGGTCTGGGTAATTGGGTCAGTTACAATGACAGTTGATTTAAATGTAGAATTATGATGGCAGTGAAAGGAAAGAAGTCTCAGAGCTGGGGTGGGGAGTTATTAAGGAAGGTGGGAATACATTCTTAAGAATAGTAGATGACAAAGCATAAGGATGAAGAGATGACTACTAGTTGGTGGTAAATGTATGCTTGAACTTGTTAAGGTATTTATCTTATTATTTCTTGAGATTTCAGTTGCTGAATTGGTTTGTATTTACTAATTCATGAATTAATCCTAAAAGCATTAATCCCCATTAAGGACACTGTAGACATTCAGATAAACAGAAGTCATTGGAGCAGTGTAATTATTTGACATACTGTTATAACCTTTTGCCCCTTCTTTTGCTTAGATGATGCTGGGTCCAAAATCCACCTGCCTCAGCAGCTGGACATGGCAGCTCAAGTTGCCTCAGGAATGGCTTACCTAGAGTCCCAGAATTACATCCACAGAGATCTGGCTGCCAGAAATGTCCTTGTTGGTGAACACAATGTTTACAAAGTGGCAGACTTTGGACTTGCAAGGGTTTTCAAGGTAAATTTGGGTGTTGTGTCTTTACATTGATAATTTTTCTTTTGCATTGGAATTAAAAAACTCACTATCAGTTCTTAAAACAATATTTCTCAAACTCCTGGTCCACGCATCATTTCATTAGGTACAAATGACCTATAGAGCAACTGTACCAGTCTATTGTGCCCAAGAAAAATGAGCTCATCAAAATGAAATTTTTGAAAACTGGTACTGCTTTTGTTGAGCTTTCAGTGTTAAGTTAGATATTTTTCCCTATAAAATTTCTTCCTATATTCTCTTTTGATGTTTTCTTTTTTTTTCCAGTTAAGTAAATCTGTCATGTAGTCATATATATTCCCACATCATCTCTCATAAGGAGACAGCATAATCAAGTTAAGATAGAAAGAATTTATTAAGCATCTACCATGTTCTAGGAATTTCTCTAAGCATTGGACATATAAAGAAAGGCAAAAACAGTCCCTGATGTCAAGGAGCTTATGATCTAATGATAGTAGAAAGAGTATTGGTTCTTCAGGCAGAAGACTTGGGTTTAAATACTGCCTCTGATGCTTATTACTATCAAGTGAGAAGCTAAGTCACTTCCTCTTGTATCAGTTTCTTGATTTTTAAAATGAGCGTCTTGGATTACTTGGCTTTCATATATCTCTAGATCTTTTGTCATCATGAGTGTCTATGACATGATTCTACAGTGTGTCTACCATTTCATACATACAATCTCTCTCCAAGTCTTGATTATATAGGTAGGCATCCCCCTTCCCTTGACCTCATCACAAACACGTACATATTTATTCTATTAAATTATGCCAGACACCAACATTTAAAACTAATTGGATATTAGACTAAAGTTTTTAATTTTTCATTCATATATGTTGATATTTTTAGATACTCTCACCTAAAATTTCCTCTTTCCTTCCCCCATTTTACATACATGCATATGCATACCTAAACACAAAGATAGTCTTATTCCTTGGACATACATACAAGGAGGATACATATGTCATTGAATCTTTGGTTGAAAATTGCAGGATCAGTTGCTATGTGCAGCAGTGCCCTATGCCATTTCTTTGTGAAGTGAGTGACTCCATCTTTAGTTACTTTTATGTCATTTCAGCCAGTCTTCTTTGGTTCTCCAGTTGGATATATTTGTTGGTGCTGTGTCTCAGCAGGGCTGAAATAAAAAATGAGATAATATTGCATTAGATAATTCTATTTTATTCCTAAGTAGAATTTTGTGACTTCCAACATGTTTCCCTGGTCAATAGGCTTGCAATATGAGTAGTTCAGCTACAAGTACATAACCGCTTTAATTCTCATGAATCTATCATGCTCTCTTTACGTAAATTAACTAGAACTGCGATGAGAGGACGCAGGCATTTAAATCATTTGGAATCTGTTTTCTAGTCCTAGAAAGTGGTTAAGTGATAATTATCAAAGTCAATGGCCCTTCAATACCATCAGTAAATCAGAAAACAGCAGACAATTCTTGCTGTCATTTGTTCTATTTATTGAAGACCAGATGTGAAGTCAGCCTTGCCATGTGGCTCCCTGTACCAGCAGAATCTTTTTATCAGTGCCTTGCATGTTGACTTGGCACTTAGTAGGTGCTCACTTGGCACTGTCTGAATGCATGGATGGTGGCTCCTGATGAAATTTTGTAACGATGTATGCCAGATTTTATATTTGCCAGCATGACTCTCAACCAGGCAAAAGGTATGCCGAAGCCTTTCCCATTTAGTTTTGGAAAGAGTTTATAAAGCAACAAAGATGGTGAGGGGAAAAAAAGAGGAATGCTTCAATTTGGGTTGGTTCTGTTAATGTTTTAACAGGTAGAAAATGAAGATATCTATGAATCCAAACAAGAAATGAAGCTTCCAGTGAAATGGACAGCCCCTGAAGCCATTCGATCCCATAAATTCAGCATTAAGTCTGATGTGTGGTCATTTGGGATACTTCTTTATGAAATCATTACTTATGGCAAGGTGCCTTATCCAGGTGAGTCATTTATTCAAAGGCTTGCCCTTCTGCTGCAGATCACCTGTTTGAATATTAATGGGATGCTTTGTCTAAGCCTTAGAAAGAGGAGGTATGGGTATATATATATCATATATATACATATATGATATATACATATTATATATACACATAATATGCATATAGAAGCTTAATATATAACATGGGATGTTGATATTTTGAATAAATGAGCTAGTTTTAGCTTCTTCCACCTCTGCTAACTGAATATATTTAAACAGCCACTACTATGGGCAAGGTTTAGTTTAATTCCTATGGTCTGTGAGGAAGATCATGTGATACACATGTTCACTAGGGATTATTTGTCCAGAGTTCCAATTAAAGGTGGGACTTGAATTCTAATCTTCCTGATTCTAAGGCCAACTCTCTATTCATTTCATCATGGAATAAAAATGTCAAAAAATAATTTAAAAAATGTTTTCAGCGATTGGGTTCATGCTTCTCTCTCTCTCTGTCTCTCTGTCTCTCTGTCTCTTTGTCTCTCTCTCTGTGTCTTTCTCTCTGTCTTAGGTTTGACAGGTATGCAAGTAATTCAGAAGCTTGATCAAAACTATAGACTTCCTCAACCAGATAACTGTCCATTGCAACTCTACAACATCATGCGGCAGTGCTGGAAGGCAGAACCCAAAGATCGGCCAACATTTGAGTCACTGCACTGGAGGCTTGAGGACTATTATTATGAATTAGATTCTTCCTCTTATTTGGATACAAATGATTTCGTTAGATGAACCTAGAGGTGGGATAATGAATGTTTATCAAAGAATAAACAAAGAGAATGATTGGTCCAGAAACTCAATGTAGCTATCAACTACAAAATCAACTTAGTTTTGAAATCTGAGAAGAAAGAGGTTCCATTTTGTGGTACTTTGACCATGTGCTATAGAAATTACTATATCTGCATTTCCTTGCCTGGACAATACTGCAGGACAGTGCAAAAAGAATGCTCCCACCAGCTACCTGCTTGGCAAGACTAAATAAACTGAAACAAATTCTTTTTCCCTCCTCATTTTGAAGCTATTTCTATTTATTGGTTGAAATACTGATCATAAGAATCAACAGATGATGGTCGATTTTTACTCTCTTAACGGTGGCGGCATTTTCCTGTTTGCTGATTAGTGTGGTTATTCATTATTCCTCAGATTGTTGAATCTCATCCGGCTGTTATTATGAAGGAATATGATTGCTTTGCTGCGCAGCAGGACCTGTGCTTTGAGATTTCCCCCCTCTTCTCTTTTAAAATATTCTGTAACTACAATGATGGTAAAGCCATATTAAATGTCTTGATTGTACTGGGAGTAATTGCACTTTTTTTTGTGCTATGCAGAAAAATGAAGCAGCTGTTGAGGAAAAGAATTTAAATCTCTCTCATTTTGTAAAAGGAAATGGGGAGATTTCTATATACCTACTGTATGTGTCATATGAGAATAATCGACATTACTTTAAATTTCTTAATGTGCAGAATCATACTGCAAAGTTGATGAGTTATTCTACCCTGATGTATATATAACAGCTATAACTCAGGAGGTTTGAAAAATAGGTATCAAAGTAGTTTAGGAAAAAAGAGATCATCTAAGTAAGGCAAAGAATTCATATGCCCCAGAGTTCCTGGGGAGTTCTTGGTTTTCATGAAAAATATACTTTTTATATTTGAAGAAAAAAATGAAGTTACCACTAACTGGCAATAAGGGTGTCGTTTGTCTCTAGTTCTCCCCTAATCTTTTGATCCTAAATTATGTTGTATCTTTGGCCATCATTTTCTGGTAAGAAAAGTAAGTCTTTTCAGTTATTAGCATGAATAATTTCTTTTAAAAAGGGCACAATTACAAATTGTCTTTCAGATTAGTTGGACTAATTCACAGATCAATTAATAGAATATTTATATATAATCCATGACCCATCCCATACTGACATTCTCATTTTTGGTCACCCAATGTACTAGTTGTGAAGTGAGACCATTTTTTATTAGTTTAGTTTTCCTATGTTCATTAGTGATTTGGAGCAGTCTTTCATATGATTTTTAATAATATGCAGTTCTTTTGAGAACTCTTCGGTTATATCCTTCAACCCTTCATCCACTGGGTAATAAGTCAGGTTTCCCTATTGTCTCCTGGATCAAGTAGAAAGTTGTTTGGCTTATAAAGACCTTCAACCTGGTCCCGTCTTACCTTTCCAGTTTATGTATACCTTACTCCCCACCATTTACTCTACAATTCAGTACACTGACCTCCTTGTTTTTTAATGCAAGATATTCCATTTCCTGACTTTAAGCATTTTCAGCGATGTATCCCCTATGCCTGGAATTCTCTCCTCTTCTCTTCTTTCTCATCTCTACCTCCTGGATTTCCTGGCATTCTTCAAGTTCCAGCTTTTCTACAGGAAGACTTTGCCAGCCCTCCTTAATTTTAGTACCTTCCTTCTATTGATTATTTCTAATTTATCTTGTTTATATCTTATTTGAACATAGTTGTTTGCATATTTCCTCACTTATTAGACTATGAGCTCCTTGAGAACAGGGACTATCTTTTGCCTTTCTTTCTATCCTCAGGGCTTAGTACAGTGCCTGACACTTAGAAAAAATGCTTTTAGATTTGGTCTTATATATTTGTGTAAATTACACAATTAACCGATGTTGATTAAGCACCTAAATTTTAAAAATCAAACATTTGTCAGAGATATATGATGCAAAGATTTTTTTTCTTCTTAATTGGCTACTCTTCTCCTTCTTGTTTTCTCCAGAAACTTTTCATCTTATGCCATCAGAGTTACATATTTTCTCTTTCATAATCTCCTCTATTCTTTTTTTGGTTTTGTTTAGTTAAGAATTATCCCCCTAACCATAGCTGTGAAAATCACCTGATTTGGTTATTTTTTCATTTATGGTGTGACCTAAAATGTAAAATCCTTTATTAAAATCTATTCTTTCTTTGGCAATTAGCAGCAATTAATCATACTCTCACTGAGAACTTTATGAGTGTGGGTTGTCATGAAAGGTACAATTGTGTTCGTCCTTCCTTGCCGAAGAAGACCATGCCATCAGAGAAATAATGACATGACTTGCACTCGATTTTGTTTTGAGTGTGTGAGGGCTGTGCAAGGTCACCAGCCTCACTTCTCCTCCTGAGCCATCTGAATCCAGTGACCTGATATTCCTTAGGATGACTGAAGATGACCCAAAATATCCCTTTAAGCCAAGGTCTATGCCGGTACTCACTTAGGGTGAGGTAACTGCCCATTCATTGAATGGGCCCCTTTAAATAGTAGCCAGGGCATGGCCTCTTTAATGAGGCAAAGAAAAGAAAGACCTTAGGCTGGAAGGGAAACAGCCACAGTTACTATTGATAATCACTCTGAAGGCCATAAGGTCCAGGGGCCCCTTGGTGTCTGAGCTTCACAATGCAATAGGGTCAAGGTTCAGGGAAAGGAAGGGAAGGGAAGATTAGCCAGTAAAACCCAAGTCAACTGGGCATCTTTTGGCCATCCAAATTTACTTTCCTTTGGAGAGGAGAAGGAAGGGGAGAGGAGACAGACAGGAGAAGAGGAGCTGACTTTACTCACAGCGTTGTGTTCGTCCTTTGTTGCCAAGAAGACCGTGTCATCATGTACCTTGAAAGGTACACTTAAGTAAATAGAAAAGGAATTTTGAGCATGATTTTTGTTTCTAGGAGGAAATAAGGGTTGATCATTCAGGGGTTTACACCAGATTGTGTAGAGTCTCATGGTGATCAACTATAAGAGCACAAGGTCATAGAGAACTGGAAGAAACCTCATATATAATGTGATGAAACTACATCATCTTACATATGAAGAAACAAAAGGGTCAGGATTTTCACTCTGGTCCCCTGGCTTGAATTCTAGCATTCTTTTCACTGGATCATACTCTAGTTTCTTCATGAGCAAGGATCATATGTAAGATAAGAGCAGTCAGTCAGCCAATAAACACCTATGAAGTATTAGGTATTGTGCTAAGTACCAATGTTACAAAGAAACTCAAAACATAGTCCCTGCCCTCAAGGAACTTGAAATCAAATGGGAAAGACAACATGCAATCAACTATATACAAACAAGATATGACAGAATAAATGGAGATTTTTGCTCATTCTTTGTACTCAAAGAGGACCAATGACATCATAGTGTTGAGGTCAAGGTACTGGCTATGTCTGATCAGTCCAGTAAGATCTCAGAAGGCTCTGCAATGAACAGAAGGAAAGCAGTAATATGAAGGGAGACTGGGAGAGGCTTATTGTTGAAGGTAAGGTTTTAGCTGGAATTTGAAGGAAACCCCAGAAGTCAAGAGGCAGAGATGAGGAAAGAGGTCATTCCAGGCATGAGGTACAGCCAGTGAAAATGCTTAGAATGGGGAAATAGCATATCTTGTGTAAGAAATAGCAAGAGAGTTAGTGTCACTGAATCAACGAATACATAGATGGGAGAAGTGAGGCGGGATGGTAGCAGCACAGGACCAATTTTAGTACCTTGATAACAACCTTCTGATCTACTAACTACTTTCTGGCAGAAAAACGTTAAAATCTTACTATGGTGACTAAGGAAAACAAAATGACCTACACTGCCGGCAGACTTTAAGAGTACAAATATATTTGATTTTCTGTAGGCATAAACTGAAATAATCCATATGTTCAAATTCAACTACTATATAATTTGTTCTTTAGTAACAGGTAACAATTATGAACTTTTCTCCAAAACCTGATTTCAAAATGGAAAAGCAAGGTTATCGTTTTCAATTACAGTACACACTAAAATGTATTTAACTTATTGCATCTGATTCTTGGGGACTTTTATGGTCAAGGCTCTGCCAAAGCAATCTATTATTCTTGTTTTTACCTGATGGATCATGGAGAAAAATAATGGATTCAGTTATGAGAAACAGTAATAGATTTTTTTTAAAACTGACATAAATTTCTCTCTTTCTAGGGAGTAAAAGGATCAGGAAAAGATAAGTTGAATTTTTTTACAATGAGCCAGCTCTTGTGAAATTCACTCCTCATAAATTGTACCAAAGCACTTTTTACATAATGTTTTATTTATGTAATTCGGTTATTTGAGTGTTGGGGAGGATGGAGTGGAGGAATAAATCATTTTGTGTGGTTCTTCTAAAGCCCTTTGGACACAAACCTAAGAATTTTTAGTAAGGCAAGAAACATTATGAATTTCACTAAGTTCTCCTTTAAGAAGACAAGAGAAAACTAGGGTCGGAAGGGGTACTGAAACAGTTTCTAAAAGCTGTAGGAGTTCAGTAATTTGCCATCCAAATCAAAAGGCGAAGTGACTAATGAACTGTATACTTGGCTGTGGATATGGCCAGCTTTAAAGGGCACCAAAGAACAGGGAGGACACGTGCACCATAAGGCTAGTGGGAAATACCATGCTGTGCCCATTCACAATTTCCAGTGATAAAAGAATGTCTGCCCAATAACATCATGGCTCAGGAAATGCATCACGGGACCCAGGCTCTTCAGATTTTGTGATAACCCAAAGGGAGCTATGGGAGGATGCAATGCTGTTTCCCAGCTGCAGCTGTCTAGAGGAAACAAGACCCATCTGTGTCCCAGGGTTTACAGAGCATATGCCATACCATGATAATGTTTTCCTTGGTTTAGCATATGGTTTCTAGAAAAGCAGCCTTGTTCTCTGAGTGTGTGGATACTTATTGCTGCTTCAGGCAAAACAAAAAGTAAAATTGGGGAAATGGAATGTCTTCACATTGGATTATTTCTCATGTACATATGTAGAATATATATGTATGGCATACATACACATATATGCATGTGTACACACATATACATGTTCAAATTGTGTAATTGTGTATTTCTCTACTGAAAGGTTACTGGGTCAAGAAAGAAAATAACCATTGCTATGCCCAGAGATTAAAGTGTCACTGGGATGAATTTGAGCTGTTTGACATCTATTCTCTGACATCACCAATGCAACATTTTACTTTTATCACTTTTCAAACGAAGTATGGATTCTTAGTGTTTCATTTATTCCATTAATTAAGAACAAGGAAGATATTTGCTTGATAAATGTATTTTTTAATTCAGTATTACAGATAGTTTCACATTATATTGTCACAGCTTTGTGATCTTTTCCATCTTAAATTCTTCCTGACCATTCTAGTCTGGACAAAAAAAAGAGACAGCTGCTGCTTTTTTAACCTACACATTTAGCCCATGTTAATAAGCAAAGTAGGGACTGAAAGCCACATGTGTACCAAGCAGAGAGCCCTGCATGGTTAGCTTAAGTCTGAATTTAGGTGGCACTGCTTACATGTAGGTTATAGAATTAGGTCAAGAGGAGACAGACATGGTATCTTGGAGTTTCATCTTCCCTCAGTCAGTTTGCCACCCTTTTAGTCTTTGAACCAAAAGCTTCACTGGAACACATTTCTGTTGTTCAGTAAAGAAAATCATTTTCCCAACAGAGGAGGGCAGTAGAGGCAGTCAAGTCAATCAACCGATATTGACTGAGCTCCAGCTGTGTGTAAAGCAGAATGCTAGAACTGTCTTCTTAAATGCAAATACCTTACCATCACTGACTGCATACATGTGCATTGATTTACCAATGATATATTTTTTCAGTTCTTAAAAATAGGAACAAAACGAATTTCCCACCCTCCAATCCCAAGTAAATACCACATCATTTGTCAAGGGAAAATAATATTAGCTCAGACTTACATAATAGTTCCTCCCAATGATCCTGTGAGATAGCTAGTTCAGGTATTGTTACCTCTATCATACAAATAAGGATTTTTGACTTGTTTGATCAGTGCTTGAACTAAGGTCTTTCATATGAAAAATCTAGGGTTCTTTCCACCATAGCATGCAGCTTCTATTTTGCTATGTGTAGCTATTATTTTCTTCATTCATTACTTACAGTCAAAGAAAATTGACCTAGTGGTGGAAAAATAACAAAATTGTTTTATATTAGCCAATCTGCTCGACTTTTGACCAATGTTTTATTCCTCTTATCTAATCATAGGAGAGGAAGTGAAAACATTGCAACCTTTAGTTTAATGAATTGTAATAAAGTGAAAAATAAAAATGACAAAGGAACTGTGATATTGCAAAGTAACAAAAATGATTGTGGAAAGTAAAGTGTTATATCTCTACAATATGTCATTGCTTCAACTAAAAGTCAGGGAAAGGTAGGCAGATGACTAGGGTACAACCCTCAGGGGCATAAAATATGGGACTCTTTGAAATATTGCTATTTATATAAAGGCCAGAAAATTTAACTCATTGTGACATATAGACAGCCTCCAATAGAGAGTACCACATAGGGGATGTAATATTTACACCTTATCTAATACATGCATGTCTTGTCCTATCTCTCAGCTTCAATGGTATAGTCAGCTGTTGCATACATCCACTTAAAAATGTATTTGTACAAGTTTCCTTCCTTCTTTCCATTTTCTAGTTTCTTGATTGCTTTCTTGTTTTTTTAAAACTATTTTTAGTTCTGATCTTTGGATGTTTATAGCCTATATGTTTCTTTAAAAACCCCCAAAACCCACTTATAACCTCTTCTTAAGACAAACCATATGGTTTGGAATAATGTAGTATGGCTGTATAGAATTTTTTTCGGGATTGTTTACTTCGTAGGTGTCGAACTGAGAGTCATAGGTGCAAACACCTACAAAACTCCAGAGTGAAGCCTAAATCACATTAAAATATAATTGGATAATGTTGAACAAAATAAATAAAAATACAACTCATTTAATGTTAATAAAGATCCATTTCTGTTAGAGTTTGACTCCATTGAACTTGATTTCAGTTCACAGAGTCATAGAATTACAAAGTTGCAAGGATCTCCTAGGTCATATGCCTAATCCTTATCAAGGTATAAATTCTATGTACTTACTAATTACATAGATCGCTTAAAAAGTGGTCTGCATTTAAGTAACCTCTACCGGAATAACTTCAGTGACAGAGAACTCATCACTTCTAAGACAACTAGTTCTATGTTTGGAAAGATTTGTTAGGAAGTTTTCCCCAAATTGATTGAAATATGCCTCTTTTAAGCTTCTACCCAATGCCCATTACTCTGCCCTGTGGAGTCAGGTAGAACAAATTCCTTCTTCTATATACCAGCCCCTGGCCTTTAAATATTTGAAGATAGCTATTATGTCACCCCACCCCCAAATCTTACTTTCTTCAGGATAAACTTCTCCAATTTATTTAACTGATCCAATTTCCTTAGTGTCATGCCTGTTCTCTTTTGCTGCCCTGGCAGCTAGGTGGCCTGGTGGGTAGAGTGCCAGGCCTGGAGTCAGAAAGATTCATCTTTTTGAGTTTAAATCTGACCTCAGACACTTACTAGCTTTATGACCCTGGGAAAGTCACTTAATCCTGTTTGCTTCAGTTTCCTCACCTGTAAAATAAGCCATAGAAGGAAATGGCAAACCACTCTGGTATCTTTGCCAAGAAAACCCCAAATGAAGCAAACATGACTGAAATGACTCAACTATCTTAAAATATGGTGCCCAGAACTAGACACACTAGTCTGGATCATATGTGGTCTAAGGATGAGAGTACACTAGGATTTATCACCTCCCTCCCTTTGAACATCCTTTAATAGTGGCAAAGAGCACGTTAGCCTTTTAAGCTGCCATATCTCACTACTGTTTCATATTGAGGATATAGCCCAGTAAAACCCATGGGCCTTTTTCCATTGACTACTTTCTAGTCAAGGGGCAGCTGGGTGGTACAGTAGATAGAGCACAAGTGCAGGAATCAGGAGGGCCTGAGTTCAAATCTCACCTCAGACACTTGACACTCTCTAGCTGTATGACCTTGGTCAAGTCACTTAACCCCAATTTCCTCATCCTGGGTCATCTTCAGTCATCCTGATGAATATCTGGTCACTGGATTCAGATGGCTCTGGGGGAGAAGTAAGGCTGGTGACCTGCACAGCCCTCACTCACTCAAAACAAAGTCAAGTGCAAGTCATGTCATCACTCCTCTGACGGCATGGTCTTCTTCAACCACAAAGAATGAACACACACTTTCTAGCCAGGTTTCCTCATGCTATAATAGGAGAAAAGATATTTTGGGCACAAGTTTTTGCATTGAGTCTCATTTACTTTCATCGTAGCTTTAGTCCAGAACTCTAAACCATTGAGATTTTTTGGGACTCTGATTCTTTCCCAAGAAATCTTAGTTCACTTAAAGGGAGTTTTCTTAACTGTTGCATATTTACTTAGGTAACTTTTTCTTTGAGTTTACAGAATATACTTAAAGAAGCTCACAGAAGCCCTGCATTAGGATAGAAAACAGCATTGCAAATGATTCAGAGAATTTCTTTCTCTTTCTGCAGGAACATGGATGTCAAATATCATTTCTCACAATGAAATAATAGTAGTAATTGTAAATGAGTTATAAAACCTACTTAGGTACATTTTAGAAATGGTGTCAGGAAGAACTAGGAAGTCTTGAGTTTTAATTTCTCAGGCACAAGGTATTTGACATGTCCACAGCATTCTAATTTTAACAAAGAAAAGAAGGAAGAAATGGAATAATTCTGACAAAGAAAAGCAGGGCTGTATTAAGAAAATAACATGGAAACATTAGGAGAAATGGTTCTTCGATTATCTGGTTATTCCATTTATGAATAATGCAAAAAGATTCTCATTTGGCTTTAAAATATTCTCAATTCAAACCTTTAGTTTTAGGACTCGAGTCAGACAAAAGTGATTTTTCAATAAAATCTAGCATATGCACTCAGTCTTCAACAAGCCATTTTCTTCCCCTTTCTTTGTAATGCAAAATTGGAAGCAAAGAATAAAACAGGAGGTTGAGTCAATTCAAAAGTCATTTTTTATCCACCTGAACATGCTTCCTTGGCTCTTGCCAAATCCCTTTAGAGCTCCTGCCAATCTTAAAGAAATGATGAAATATAAATAAGAATGTCTTTAATTAAATTGTTGATGGATTTCTTCTAATTTCAGAGGAAGAGTTGGCCATTCATTTAGAGGTCAAGGAAGGTAAAATTAAAAGTTATGCTTTGTGGTAAAAATACTACCACAGAATCTAGATTACTCATAGGGTTATATGCATGGTAATGGGTACATCCATTAAATAATCAAGGCATGGCAAAGCAATCTGTATTATTTCAGAACTGCATTTTATTTGATCATTTTTCAAGGCTTTCAGCAGATTGCTGCCAAAGATCAACTGATTAGAATGTAGTTTAGTGGAAAGAGCACTTTTCACATTTGGACCTAGAGGACATAGGTCCAAATCTTTTCTCTGCTATAGCTATTACCTTTGAGAAATGGACAAACCTTTTCCCCTTTCTATTCCTTAGATTGCTTTTCTGCAAAATAAGGGACTTAGATGAGATGACGCCCAAAATATGTTACTTGAAAACAGGGACTATTTCATTTTTGTCTTTGTATGCCCAATGAGAAGCAAAGTGCTTCCATGCAGTTAGAATTAAATACTTTATTTTAAATGCCTGTTCCATTTCTAAATCCTACAGAATAAAAATGATTGATGCCATCAAATTCCTATGTCTAGGTCACAAAGTAAGTGTCAGTTCACATGGTCTTAAAAATTTGTACTTGGAAATATTATCATTATGTTGGAGATGTTGATGACGGAGTAAAATCTTAGACCAGATCTTTAGCAATGTTAAGCAGTCTATCAATAAACATTTATTAAGTGCCTACTCTGTGCCAGGCATGGTGCTATGTTCATGGGATATAAAGAAGGGCAATCATAGCCACTGTTCTAAAGGAGGTCACAGACTAGTGGGGGAGATACCATGTAAATAATTATGTATAAATAAGCTATATGCAGGATAAATTGGAAATAATCAACAGAACAGACAATGACACACAACAGATACCCAGTAATGTGTAGAAAAGCTACCTTTCTTTTTATCAAATTCCAATTTTTCAATGACTGAAGGGTCATTTACCAATTATCACCTAGTATGCTTCAAAATTTTAAGTATGCTCAAATTCATTAGTATGGATACTCTCTCCACCTCTGCAAATGATAATATCTCATTGCCTCAGAAGAGTATCTTCATGAGTTGCTGAAGCCACAGCAGTTTATTACTTTGGGACCAAGTCTTTGTTGATATGGCTCTCTAAACTTACCTAAACTGGTCCTTAGGTGAAACAAAGGCCACCAGGAAGCCTGCACTGAAAGCCTTCCTAGCTTTATAATAGTTCATTACCACAGCTTTTGAGAATGAATGGTGACATCCACACCATGACGAAATATGGACTTGGGGCTTTAGTGAATACAGCCCATTCCCTCACTAGAAGTCACCAAGCAGAAGACTGGATGATCATCTACTGGGTATGTCATAGGAAAGATTCTTTTTTAGAATATAGATTGAATTAGGTGACTGCTGGGGCTATTTCTAATGATAAAATTCCATGGTCCTATGATTTTGGAGGACTACGCTCTATAAATATATAGAAATTTTAAAAAAATGAGAAATTTGTCCAAATGTAGAGCTCTCTTATAATAGATTTACGCTATACTTATTGGATGCATACTGAATATCTACCCACATGCTCAATTATATTTCATGAAACACTAAAATATTTTTCTATACTTATTCTCCTTTGTTCATATGCTCTTTTCCTCAAAGAAGCATGAATAGCCTTCTGTAAATTGATTAAAAAAAATTAAAGGGGTCCTGTGGAGGAATTAGTAATGCAGGCCAAACCACAGCCAATTTCAGCTCTCAAAAATGACAACTAATCATAATTCTGTTTTTGATCAAAGTAGAATTAAATTATAAGCCTCATAGAAAAATTACACAAAACCTATTCACACTGAGTTTCAAAACTTTAGTACAGGAAATAGGGTGAAAATGATATGTTGTCTGTGGTGCTGACTATACTTAATTTGGAGACTTAGAATAATTTTATTTTCTTCCATTACATCCTTAATGCATTTTACAACCATATAATTTAAATATATTAAAAGTGTCAAATATCGATTTTGTGTTAACTTCTAAATGATATCTAAATCACATGGATACTTTTTGTTGAAGTCTAGACATGGTTGATCTGTGCTTTATTATCTGCTCGATTTTATGGGTATAAATTAATTTGCTGTCCAAGAAGAATTATACTCTAAAGGTTCAGACTGTCAGTATAAATAGATTTCTAATGATGTGAAGAGACCTAAGGATAAAAAGACACACATTTTAAATGATTCAGGTAAATTTTTCCTTTTTTTCATTTTAACATTATTTGGTTAAATCATGGCAGTTATCCCTATCTGCATAAGCTTAAAGTCTTGGCACCAAAGGATTTTTAAGAATGGAAAATACATTACTGGGAAATGGGAAAATGCCAATGGCCATGATGTTTTTAGCCAGTCTAAATTATTTTGTTTTGAGGCTAAGATGAATGAGGAAATAGGGAGTTGTAGAGCACTGATATGATTCTGATAGACCATTGTTTACAAGAAAATTAAGCCTTCAGGAGAAAGCCATCTATCTTTGATTATAAACTTTTAGAGCTAGAAGGGACCTTGGGAATAATTTAATATTTACTTCCAGCCCCACCTCCCCTTTCTAAATTGATGAACAAATTGAAGTCCAGCTGGAAGGTATGACTTGCTCAAGGTCACTCAATAAATTAGTGGCAGAGCTCATACTGGAAATACTATCCTTGACTCATACATAGTTCAGTTGTCTTTCCATTGAATCACAGTCTCTTAGTAGCAGGAGGTTATCACTGATAGTTCTATGAGATAATTCAAGTCCAGTTGTTTTTATATTATGTTATGGTGTCTTCCATTAGAATGATAATTAGCATAACTTGACTTGGTTACCTATAGAACAAAGTTTTTGGAGCCTCCATATTATCCTCAGCCCCTTAGTTTTCCTCACCTCATATATGCAATCAATTGCCAGATTCTGTTATTTTTAACTCCATATACTTTGTGTATATTCTCCTCTCACTGTTCACACAATCACCAGCTAATTAATAGTAATAACTAGTATTTACATGGCACTTTCAGATTTGTAAAGTGCTTTACAAATATCTCATCTGATCCCAACAACAACCCTGAGTGGTGGGTGCTATTGTTTACCCATTTTGCAGATGAGGAAACTGAGATAGAGTTTCAGAGACTTGTCAGGGTCAAAAAGCTAGAAAGTGTCTAGAGTCAGATTTGACCACTGGTCTTCTGGAATCTAAGTCCAGCTCTCTTTCTACTATACCCCATAGTCTCCTCATTTCCTCATTTCTCCTTGCCTGGACTATTGCATGGCTTCCTATTTGATCTTTCTGCCTCCAGTGTCTCCTCATGCTATTCCATCCTCTTGCTACCAAAGTGATTTTCTGTAAGTTATGCTGTATGATACCTGAAAGTCATACAATACAGTGAGCTCCAAAGAACTGAAGTTGAGAATCGCCCAAATGATAATGGAGAGATGCATCATGGGTGTGAGCAGTTGGCCACACTTTGCAAAGAGGGAATAACAAAAGCAGTGTGAACAATTTCATAAGGAAAAATAAATGGATTGATTATGTAGCTAGTGATGATCAGTGGCCAGCCCCTATCCTCTTTGATGTCCATACACTGTCAGAAGATGTGCAGAGAACTAGAGGATCTACTGCTCCTCACAATGGATTGATGGAAAAGAGTCACACATGTGGGTAGGCATTGTTGAATTGCAAGTTACATTATTGGAGCACTTAGGAGCTCATAGATCCTTTGGTGTGTTGTTCTATTTCTTTCCATTAAAGTTCAAGATTGTTCATTTTAATGAATGACTCCTCCATTATAGGGCTTTTGATCTGCCTTGACAAATCTAAGACATAGAAGCTACTTCCAACTTGATTTCACCAAATTTAACTATTTTCTCTGCAGACCAAAAATCAGAACTTTAGTGTATTTAGTGCATATGGTCAATGTAATATAGTGAGGAGAGCATTGGACCTGGAATCAAGAGAGATCTGTGTTCTAATCTTGGTCAGACATTTGCTTGTTCACAAGTCAGTTAATTTCTTTGAGTCTCAGTTTCCACATTTGTAAAAGTTTTAACCTATATCACTGGGCTGTTGTGAGGAAACACTTCTTTTTTAGTTTTTTTAAACTATGATTTATTATTATTAGTTTCTCTCCTTCCCTTCCAAAGGACACAGGGGTTCATTTCTTATAATCCAGAGTTTCTCATATTACTTTTTCTAGTCATTTGTAAAATTAATTTGAACATGTAGATTCCAGTAGCCATTTAATATCATTTTATATGTTTGATTTCTTTCATGTAATTTTGTATTACTTTTTACTATCCTTTATATACTGCAATTTTCTTTGAGATTTTGAATATTTAGGCATCAGCAAAATCACCTCAGAATACTGTTAGATATGTTGTAATTGGGAATGTAATATAGGTTTGGTCTAAATGGCCAGTGAGGTCCCTTCCAAATCTGATCAACAGTGATTGTGTGATTTTAGACAGCTTCTACCAAGGAAACAATATCAAAGACTCAGAACTACTACTACTATTCTCTATATTGATGAGAGGGAAGCAGAGGAAAGTTTATTTCCATAATAGGAAATTTTCCATTCTTGTTGTGAAATTTGAAACTCTGGTATTTAGCTTCTCTTTTAAACCTTGTTTATTGAATTCATTATTTTGTTGCACCATTTTGTTTTGGCACAAAGACACTTCCTCATAAACTCTATAATATCCATCCTCTCCAACGAAGTACAGTCTCTAAAAAAGTTAAGCCAAACCATGTAATAGAATCATTTGGACTTATTTCACATATTACTTTCTGCTTTTATACTTTATTGATTTTTAACAGAAAGAAAGGCAGCACACTTTAATGCAAATTTAAGCTTTTTTAGCCTCTACTGCCTTGTCTAAATTCAAAATGGTATTTCTTCTAGTATCTGTTGATAAGGTCCAGTATTGTTTTAATTGTTAAACTGCTTGTTGAAGAGGAAAAGTTTAAAAAAAATAATGCATATGCTTGGCTCCTTCCATAAGTGTAAGGTTAATGGAATATAAGATCTTCCCCATCCATTAATATGCCTATGTGATCACATGGGTCCCCTTTTCCCTTGAAACAAGAGCCATGTTCCCAGGTCTAAAGATATACAGGTATTTCAATCATGATGTCTTGCTGCTTTGAACTTCATCCCAGTTCACAGCTGTGATACATTCTGAGTCACACAGAACCGTGGCAGGTGCTGACGCAATTAGGCACTGTGTATGTGGGCTTTCAAGCTTTTTAGCCACTCAAGAGCCAAGCTTTTGCTGTACAAACTGTAAGGTTGGTATTTTACTTCGGGGCTCTCTCATGGGAGGAATTTCTTTGTGATATGGTCAGACAAGACTCTGGGTAGCCACTAAGGGCCCCCACTGCTGTGGGAACCCAGCTATTGATGCTCCCTGGTCTGGTGATTATATGTCTATTGCTTTGCTTAGACAGTTGGAGCCCTGTCTATTGGACTCTTTCATGGATACTCACTTCTTTCTACATATCTGTCAGCACTGTTTAACTAAAGTAATATTGTTGACCCATTTGAAGCTGTTTTTCCTTTAGAAAAGCAGATCAAAGAACCTGAGCTAGCAGCCCACCTTGTGTACTAGTGTGGTTGCTGCTACAATTAAGTCAGAAGCATGGCATGCTTCTCTTCATAGTTCTTTCCTTTAGAGGCAGATAAGTGACTGGAGTATGAGGTATGGAACCAAAGACCTGAGTTCAAATGCTGCCTCAGACACTCTTTCACTGTATAACTTTGGGGAAGTCACTTAACCTCTCCACCTCAGTTTCCTCATCTGTAAAATGGGTATAATAACAGCACTTACCTGTTGTGAGGGTAAAATGAGTTAACATATAAACCTTGAAGCATTATACAAATGCTAGCTATTATTGTTTCTTTTGCTTTAAGATAGAACAGTTGCTCTGAATGAGAATCCCAGGGCACTCACTGACCTACATTGGTCTTTTTTTGTTTTTTAATATGTCCCGTAGTTACCATTTTGTCAGATCTCAAGAGGCCAAATTGTAAAGGACGTCAGTTGTCATCCAGACCAACTTTATGTGAAGGAAGCACTACTATAACATAAACTACAAGTCATTGTCTAGCTCAGGGGTAGGAAACCTGTAGCCTCAAAGTCACATGTGGCCCTCTAAGTTCTCAAGTGTGGCCCTTTAACTAAACCCAAACTTCACAGAACAAATCCCCTTAATTCAAGGATCTGTTCTGTAACACCTAGACTCAGTCAAAAGGCTGCACCCAAAGACCTAGGAGGCCACATGTGGTCTCTAGGCTGCAGGTTCCCTACCCCTTAAACTCTAACCTCTTAGAAGACCTCCAAGGAGGGGAAACCTAACACTTGTCAAGTAGGCTCATTCCACCTTGGGACAGCTCTAGACGTTAGAAAGTTTTGCTGTGATGAGGTCTAAATTTGTCACTTAGAATCTTCCATCCATTTTTCCCAGTTCTGCAAAACAAACCCAGTTCCTTCTCTATTTGCCCATTCTTCAGATGCTTGAAGGCAGTTGTCATGTCCCTACTGAGTCTTATCTCATCCATGCTAAACATACCCAGTTCCTTAAATCACTTCTCACATTACATAGACTGAAGTCCTTTCACCATCCTGGTGGCTCACCTCTGGACACTTTTCCATTCCTTTGAATCCTTTGATGATTCTTGGTTCTCTCCTCAATCCCTTCATATGTGAGTTCCTTAAGGGTCATCCTCAATCCATTTCCCTCTCAGTGTTTTCCTTTGCCAGTTTTATTCAGTCACACAGATTCAACTAACACCTCTCTGTAGATTTTAGCACAATTCTCACATAGTTTCTGAGCTGGAGAAGTTTCATTTTCACCTGCCTACCAGACAGTTGGTGTATCAGGAAGTCTTAACCCATAATCCACAGATTACCAAGGTGTTGGATAGATCTCAGATAGTGCATGAATTTGCATGGGAAAAAAATGACATCCCTATTTTCACTAACATTTGGTTTTCTTCGTAATCCTGTGGTTTTATTTTATACATTTTAAAATATTATTCTGAGAAGGGGTACTTAGGTTTCACCAGACTGCCCAAAAGGATATTTTTCACGAAAAAGGGATAAGCACCCCTAGGCTTGATGCTCTCAGGACCCTTTTAAGTCTGAGATTCTGTAATTTTCTGATCTCTACCCTTTGGAAGCTCAAACTCAACACATCCCAAACCAAGCTTACTTTCTTTCCTCCAAAATGACTCCTCCTTCTGATGACTGCCACTAATCACTTGACCCTCCACATTTCAAACCATGAGGTTATCTTGAATTGTCTTTTCTTCATGTTTCTTATCCAATCAAGACCTATTTTCCTCAACTCTGCAATAGATCTTACATCTAAGCCCTTGTCTCAACCTCAGTCCCACTGCCCTTATAGAGACTAACGTTGACACCTATTTGGACCATAGCAATAGCCTTCTTGTGCTATTGTTTCATGATCTTTGGGGAGTGCATCTGGTCCCCTTTTTAAACTTTTATCACTTCAATAATTTATGAGTAATCTCATTTTAACTTCTGCGAAATCCTGCACATTGAGTGCTATGAGCAGTACGGAAAAAAAAAGTGAGAGGGACCATGCAGCAAATTTATATTCACAGAAAGGAGGAAAGTATTCATAAAAGTGTTCATGAATCCACTCTGGATAGTGCTAAAATATCCTCTCAAGTGTGTGATAAGGGAGTTGAAAAAAATGGGAAAGTAGTCATTATCCAGGGTATCCAGTGACTACATCACTTTTCCTCTCACCAGAACTCCCTTGGCCAAGTAAGTGTCCAACCTCCTCTGCTACCATAGCTGGTGGACTCTTCAATATTCAGGCAGCACTAGGCCAGCCAAGATGCATTAGGTGGGAGTACTGAGCTCAAGTCAGAGCCTGGACTCACCCCAAAGTGTGTGCTTTTCATTGGGGAACAGTTTAACCATGGAGTGGAAAGGGAGATTGCCCTTTTCCATTTTTTACGTTAAGAACAGTTCTTCTGACATTGATACCTCTCCCTCTCCTCTTCATTTTGTGGACTATTTCATGGTTACTGCATTAGAAAGTAATATTATCAGGATTAATATTTTGTTATAAAGAATAAAATGCAGAAAAGTGTATTTTCAGCACTAGTCTCCAGTGAATTATTATGGTTAGTATTTGTAGGAACTCCTATTTCCCATAGGTTCAATATATCAACATGGGTTTTTTGACTTTTTTCCATTTTCTAGGAATGTTGTTGTTCAGTTATTACCCCATTTGAGGGTTTTTTTTTTGGCAAAGATACTGGAATGGTTTACCATGTCCTTCTCCAGATCATTTTACAGATGAGGAAACTGGGCAAACAGGGTGAGATGACTTGTCCAAGATCACACAGCTAATAAGTGTCTGAGGCTAAATTTGGACTCAGGAAGATGAGTTTTCCTGACTCCAAGCCCTGCACTCTATGAGCCTACCTATCTGTCCTCTGAGAATGCTCCATCCTCCCCTCCCTCACCCCCCAGGAAAGCTGAATATTGACTGGGTACTTTTATTTCCTTTCATAGTATACTACTTGTTCATGTTGTTTTAGACTCTTCCTTGTTGACTCATTCTTTGTTTCTCTTATCATCTCTGTTTGGCTTAATATTTCTTCTCTTAAACTTTTGGCCTTTGAGACTTTGATGTTCTTTACTATTCATCTCTGATTTTCTTACTTACTCTGTGTATCTTTTCTTTTCTAGTGCTGCAAGAATTCCTGAGATTGGGCTGTTGGGTGACCTGGATCTCCTTATAAGTTGTGGAGGAGGGGTTACCTAAACAGACTCCCCACCTTCAATAATCTCTGCAGGGAAATTAGAAGTCTGGCTTCTGCTTTCTCTCTAGGTCCTTTCCCCTCCAACTGTGCTTGCTCTTTACAAGTAAAAATAACCCCTCATATAACCTTGCCTTCACTGTGTATTGGGCTTGGGATAAGGACACAGTAGAGATCTTTTCATTTTTCAGTGCAAGGATATTTTTAAAAATTTTGACTTGGGGAACAAGAACTTGTAATTATAACCTCGCTCTGATGCTTATTTGAAGATGTTAGGGGTGAGAAATAGGGGTAATCACATATACTTTGATATTGGCTAATATACTGGATGCATTCTACTGAAGTATGCTTTCAAGACAGAAAAAATTTTATTTTATAAATACAAGAAACAAACAAATCCCTGCCATGCTGCTAATTAAATAATAACCAGATGTAGTCTTTTTGAAGGATACTTCACTACCATCATAAATCACAATTTCACTCACTTCATTTAGTAGCATTTCAGCTAGTCTGAATCTTTCCTAAAAGATCCACGAGGAAAACACTGGAGGCATTTTCATGCATTCAACAAATAATTTTTAGATGCCTATAAATGCTGGAGGCACTATGGGGAAAAAATAGAACACACAGTCCCTGCTACTAAGGGGTTTATAATTTAAGGTTCAAGAAATAACAAAAATATATACATATATACACGTATGTATGTATATGCATATTTACACACCTATATAAAATATACATATGTGTGTGTATGTGTATACGTATGTGTGTATGTCATTCTTTGTAGTTCTTGTATTTAGAGCACATTAGTGTGCTAATGGACAAAGCATTTCTTCCTCCCTAGAGCTATTTACACTTAGTGCTTTATCTTCACTTGGACCTTGAAGCATTAAAAAGCAGTCAATATTTGTCTAAAATTAAGAATGGTGAAATCAATGTTTTTAAAAGTGTGTACTAACTAATCTCAGATATTTGCTCACTTTCAGCCTTCTCCTATTTTAATCAATGTAAACTTCTCTTGGATTCATTCTATAACAAACCCTCTTTCCACTGCAGCGTTCTCTCTGGCCATTTAAATGGAATATTTCCAGGGAATTTGGAGGTGGTGACTACATATTATGAGTAACTTTTTTCAATTTATTTCTGAGTGGCTATGAAATTTTTTCTAAGATTTGAACCATTCAATTTTCTCTTCAGCCCTCATACCACCTTATCTCTTAATAAAAATTGTATATGATAGGGTGAACTTGTCAAGTCAGAGATGGAATTGCCTATCTCTCACTCCAGAGAAACTTCAGTGGTGTTGTGGATAGGAGGGCTGGACCTCTAAGAAGATCCAAATTCAAATTCTGTGTCAGGTACTTGCCGGCTGTTTGAGCTTGAGTTGTAACTTAACTTCTCTAAGCCTCAGTTTCCTCATCTGTAAAATGGGGTAATAGTAGCCCTCACCTGAGAATGTTGCTGGGAGGGTCAAATGAAATATAACATATGTAAAATGCTTTGCAAACCTGAAGAAGCAAGTGTTACTGTTATTATTACCCTAATGGAAATTTTGTGGCTGTTATTTTGTAGTCAGATGTGT
This sequence comes from Bettongia penicillata ogilbyi, assembly GCA_023548195.1. Taxonomy (NCBI): domain Eukaryota; kingdom Metazoa; phylum Chordata; class Mammalia; order Diprotodontia; family Potoroidae; genus Bettongia; species Bettongia penicillata. The sequence goes on from JAJHZJ010000244.1 coordinate 4,810,264, forward strand.
TCTTTGCCTGAAAACCACTAAAAATCATTTTTCTCTTAAAAACCTCCAATTCAATAAACATATTAAGCACCCACTATGTTCAAGGTGCCATGGTGTCCTGTAATACTTCACCAGCAATGTTATAGGCATTAGAGTACTGAACTTTGTGAGGAATGCTGTCTGTGTTTCTCCATCAGGAATATCATAATTGTCACCCAGGTTTCTCTACCAATACTGTTACAAATAGATAAGTGCTTAAGGTCTTTTGAATAATCTTCTCTACAAATTCTATTAAATACCAATGTGTTCTCTCCTTCCTTCCTTCCTTCCTTCCTTCCTTCCTTCCTTCCTTCCTTCCTTCCTTCCTTCCTTCCTTCCTTCCTTCCTTCCTTCCTTCCTTCCTTCCTTCCTTCCTTCCTTCCTTTTTCTCCTTTCTCTTTCTTTTCTCTTTCTCTCTCTCTATGTATATGTGTCTCTATATATTTACATGTAGACGCACATACATGAAATAGAATATAGGATTGTTGATGAATGGGTTAATTTGAATAGGTAAAGAATTTTGCTGAAGGGAGAGAAAGAGTGATAGATTCAGGTTGCAGAATGAGAACATTTTTTTGGTGGTGCAGTGGATAAAGTATGAGTGGGACCTATAGGTGGGAAAGCCTGAGTTTTAATCCAACCTTAGACATTTATTAGCTATATAACCCTGAGTAAGTCACCTAGCCTCTGCCTCACTGTAAAATGGGGAGGATAGATTGTGGGATCAAATGAGTTAATATTTGTAACACACTCTGCTCAATACTTAATAAATACTTATTTCCTTTATTTCTTAACTACGCTTAATTATTAACAAGCAGGTTTTTTTCTCTTTCTTTCAAGTTGAAGGGGTGAAAGTGAAAGAAAAGAAATCTGTGCTAAAAAAAAGTGAAAATCATACAAGAAAAGAACTGGCAAGCATGTGAATTTGGAGAAATTTCTAGCTCGTTATAAATTTACAAATCCATATAAATAACTCTATAAGCTGAAAATAAATTTCTTAATAGCAAATCTGAATGTGAAAAACATACAAGTACTCCTCTGAATAGGGTGAAACTTCATTCTAACACAAAATAGAAATAAAGAGGGAGGGAGAGACAGAGACAGAGAGAGAGAGAGAGAGAGAGAGAGAGAGAGAGAGAGAGAGAGAGAGAGAGAGAGAGAGAGAGGTGTGGGAGGTGTGGGTTGATATTGGAGAGGCAGACAGATGCTTGCCCTACTGTCTTCCTGGTTGAGCATGAGGGAAAGTGAAGAGGTTTCTGTCTTCGGGGTCCTAGGGAACGACCCCTGCAAAGGAAGTGCTGCTCCCTGGCCTTCAGGAGAAAAGGGAAGAGCCAGAAAAACAGACCATCCAGAGGACTCTGACTTTCAGTCCTGCCCACTACCTCTAGATTAGATAGATTGCATGCTAACGTCTCTACGTTTGCTGCCGTCTCTTCCTGAGGCTACCTCATACATCATGAAAAAAACAAAACTGTGATAGAGAAAGTGCGGAACTTGGAAGTAAGATTCACTCAATCAATCAAGCATTTATTAAGTATATACTGTGTACAAGGCACTATGCTAGATAATAGAGATCAATACAAGAATGAAATAATCTCTACTCACAAGGAACTTATATTAAAATGGGTAGATATAAGTACATGTATAAGTATACACATAACAAACACAAAGAGAATAAATATACATGAATGCAAAATAATTAAATTCAACATAATTAGGGAGAGAGAACTTTAGTGGTTGGAGGCATGGGAGAAGTTTTCATGTAGAAGGTCATAATTGAACTTAGTCTTGAAAAGAAAAGAGGGATTCTATGAGGTGAAGAGGAAATACATTCCATTAATGTATGATGGTCATTGAAAAGGCACAGAAGATCTTGGTTTGAATCCTGCCTCAGTTATTGGCTTAGTATGTGTCTCCAAACAACCTACTTTGCCTCTAAGCCTCAGTTTCCTCATCTGAAAAAATGGAACGTTTCGACTCAATACCCACTAAGGTCCCTTCTGACTCTAAATAGGTGATTTTATGGTCCTATACTTTCTATCTTGGTCAGACCATATCTGAAGTATCACATTCATCCTAGGAAATACATTTGAGGTGGGACATTGATGACAAGATGAGAGATGACTAGGATGATGAAGGACCTTGAGTCCATGCCATACGAAGAACGGTCGATATAAGTGGTCATTTCTAGCCAAGAGAAGAGAATACTCAGGGGGCACATGTTAGCTGTCTTCCAGTAATTAAAGGACTGTCACACAGCAGAGTGATTAGACTTGGTTTATTTGTCCCCCAGGATGAAAATAAAAACAAAACAAAACTAGGAGCAATGAGTGGGGGGAGGGGAAGTTTCCATAAGGTAAATTTAGGCTTGATGTAACAATTAGCGCTACCCGAGTAGAAGAGGCAGCTTACAAAGTAGTCTTTCCAGAAGATATTAAGGGATCACTTAGGGGTGTTGTAGGGGGCATTCCTTTAGGCTACGGATTGGAACAGATAGTCACTGAGGCCTCTTCTAATTCTGAAATCTTGCATGCTAATCTCTGTCAGAGTTTAGGACCAGTGAAAGTGTCTTTAAAGAGACAATTCAATTTTCAATCAAGGGTGTCTTGTTAACAGAAAGCTGGCTGGCTCTTCAAAGTACTCTAATGATTTTTTGGGCGGATCATCCCTTTTCATTGGCCCCTGAATGAAAAATTAAATGCAATTAATGAAAATTGCAAAGGACCCTATTTTTTCTCTATAATGAACACTTCCTAATAATTAGAGCTTTCCAAAAGGGGAATGGTAGAGTTCAGACAGTAGTGAGTTCTTGTATCACCAAAGGTCTCCACGTGAAGCAGCCGCTCTTTTTGGAGATACTGTACAAGGTTTTTCTGTTCACAAATAGATGATCTCTCAACTCTGATTCTTTGGATATATGTATATACATATATATGTATATATATGTGTATGTATAAATATACATATATTTATGAATAAATATATACATAGAATATATATGTGTGTATAAATGCACACACACATATATATAATGTGTATATTATATGTGTATATGTAATATATGTTATTATAGTGTTATGGGCCTTTTATCTGAATGCTTTGGTAGAATCCATATTAACATATTTCATGGCATACTAAATCTCTTTTCCAGAGAATGTCAAAGGTTTTTAAAATATTGTTATGATGTATACATAAGCCAATTCTAGGCTCACCTAGGAGGGAGTCGGAGGACAGCATCTCATACTGTCTCAATGACACCTCTGAGTGCCTTTTGAAGATTTTTTGTTTCTCTGAGATTCATTTAGATGGCAGAAAGTGACAGCACTGTGGAGATGATGCAATCACCTTCCCGTTGGGGAGGAAGTCAGTGAAGAGGCTGAATCTCTAGAGATCTTGGGAGCCAACTGTGGGACAGCGCTAACAACTTCCAAAGGGAATTTCATCCTGCCTTCTTTGACCAGATGGTTCACTGTAGTGATGGAAGGACTCAGAGGGGAGTCATAGGGGGTGTGGGGTGGGCAGCTTTCCTCAAGGCAAGAAGAAACAACAACAATGGGGGATCCTTCCGATACCAACTGGGGCACAGAAGACCTCAAAAAGAAGGATCCAAACTGATGTCTAATCCCACCAGGGTGCCGTCTCTCACAATGCTCAACTGAACTCTAACACTGACTTTCCCTTGATGTGAATAATTATAAACACACTCCGTCACAATCTTGCATATGTTCAGTTCTTTGGCAAAAGTAATTATCCTAATTACTAGCATTTTGGGGTGTGCCATTATAGTAAAGCATTTAGAGATGAAATGCTTATTTGCATCATAAAGTAAGCAATAGGGCCTTGCATATGGCACTATATTAATGAGTTACCAAGAATATCTCCTAATCAGTTTTGTTTGTTTCTCTTTCCCGTATGATATTACCTGCTTCTTTATATACCTGAGGTCTTAGAACAGAGAAGGTAAAAAGATAGGCTTTACGCAACATAGCTGTATAAACCTTCAGTTCTATAAATCTATTGTTTTGCACAGGAGCAAAGGTAATTATTTAAAAAAAAAACCAAATACAAAATGTGTCTGGTATTGAATAACCATAATTGCCTATCCTCCCTTGCTTCCAAAAGCAGCATCTAGAAATGCAACTTACTTTTCAAAATTTTTCTATTTCTCTATCTTTGCTAAGGGTTCTGGTGAATAATCCCATGTCCTTGAATAACATTTTTTATTAGTGCCCTTGAAGTCCTTTATAATTATTAATGGATTAAACACTATCAGATTCCTGTTCTACTGAACATGATTATTTCACTCATAATTTAGTAGTTGAAGTTAAATAATGAGACTAAATAATTTGAAACTTAATTTTAGTCATTTCCTGATGCAAAATATTGTCTAAAGTCACTAAGATACCTATCCTTTTGTTTAAGACTAAACTATTAGATAGACTAAACTATTTAACGTAGAGTCAGGATGTAGGATTTGGCCTTCAGAGGCAACCCAAAGAATAATTTATACCCTACTACCCAAATGAAATAGAGTAGTGACTAGAGTTTTGTTTACCTAACTTTAAAACCAATTGAATTCATTTTCTTCATAACCAATTACTCTCTGTCTTTGTCTCTGTCTCTGTCTGTCTGTCTGTCTCTCTCTCATATTTATATCCCCAGACCTTAGCATAGGCTATGAATACTCATTCCCTTTCCTTTGTCCCCTACTGTCCCACCCTGGGGAAAGCATCTATCTGACTCCAGTCCATCAATAAAGCCTTCTTCATGCCATGTAGAGCTCCAGCTCTGGCCGGTAGGCTCTGTGGATTGGTGAGTACTCTTGACAATTGGCTGGCGCCAGTTACCCGACCATGCTACCCTCCTGCTGTGTCTCCTGAGCATATCTACCTCCCGTCCCGTTGGGAATAGTGATCATATCATTAGTACTATCATTTCTGAAAATGGCACATCATTTTTTTTTGACCTATGGGTCTACTCACAAACCCTGTGATTTTACTCTTTCCTTATCATCACTCCCCTTATATTTTGTCCCCTCTGCCCCATATTAGAATGTAAACTGCTTGAAGGCAGAGATGGTTTTTTTTTAACTTGTGCCCCCAGTATAGTGCCTAGCACAAAATAAGTGCTTTTTCATTAATCAAGAATGCCTCTTACCCAATCCTCGAGAGAATATCTCTTGGCTCTATTATCCCATTAGTCTATTGATATTCCACACTTTGTCTTACAATCAAATACCTAGGAAAAGCTCTCTATACTAGTTTCTTCCATTTTTTCTCCTCCCACTTGTTTCTCAGCTCTTTGTAATTTAATCTAATTTCTGACTTCATCAGTCAGCTGAAACTACTTTTCCCCAAAGTAACCAATGGTTTTCTTTTTTAGAAAATGATACAATTTATTGATTTTTTTTTGTTTTTAAAATACCTATATTTCCCAATGTATCATTTTGCCTTCCACTCTCACAGAAAGAAAACTCATAACAAAAAATTCAAAAGCAAGGGAAAAACAGCTCAGCAAAACTAACCAATATTGAAAACAATCTGATGATATATGCAGTGTTCCACACCCATAGTTTCCCACTCGTGCAAAGAAACAGGGGAAGATTCTTTCTCATAATATTTTAGGGGGAGGCCCAAACATTGTAATTTTACAAACTCCAATTTGATTGTGGTTTATTCTTTTCATTTTCATTGTCACAGTTATTGTCTCTATTGTTTTCCTGACTCTGTTTTAGAATATATCATTTCACAGAAGTTTTCACATACTTGTAATTTCCATCACATTTCAGTTGAAATCCTATCTTCTGTAAGAAACATTTCCAGGTTCCCCCCAAATGATATTGCCTTACCTTTGTGATGCTCTCCAATTATCCTCTATGTCCTCTTGCCACATAATTATGGGTACATTGTCTCCTTCAAGGTAAGCTCCTTCGAGGCAAGCACTGATTTTTTTTGCTTTTGTATCCCTAGTACTTAGCATAGTGTCTGGTACATGGTAAGCTCTTAATAAATGCTTATTGACTTGACTTTTTAATGAATCAATTAGTTTTTAATCATGACATAAATACTAAAATGTTATTTATTACATGAAGGTAGCCTGTGAGAAATGTTATAGTGTGGGGATTGTTTATCCCTCTTATCATCTGCCTGAGTTTCAGTATTTAAGAACCGAATCACAATACCATATATGATCATTTATTTTTCTTGGGAATTTGAACAATCTAGTGTTGTGTTTATGATTATTTTATGGATGTACAAGAATATATATATGTATATACAGTAGATATATCAAATAGTTTTAAGCTTTACTAGTTATTAAAAGTTTTAATTTATTAAGATTTTGGGGATACCCTATATAATTTCTACCAATCAAAAATTTCATTTTTTTCCTCTTTCATATATTACTTGCTCCTCGTCCTACCTGAGTTTTTATATAAGGCAGGAGTGAAGTGTAAAAAAAAATTAGTTACAATGCCATCAGTTTTCTGGGACTATAAATTCAATTTAAAATATCATTTCCTTTGCAAAACATAATGGGAACAAGATCATGGATGATTTTGAGGGGGGTTGCTTCACAAAACACTGAAAAGCACTAAAGCAGGTATCTGCATGCCTGTAGACACTCTGGCATGAGACCCAGGTAAGCCAGATCATCCTGTCAACACTGATAGATGAAAGTGAAAGCACCACAAATGCATGGGAAATAGGACAGATTTAGGGTTTCTATAATGAGCTGCCCTGATCTTTGATAACAATGGAATCACAATATTTGGAAGTTAACCGTATTGCCATAAGAGGATGTGGAAATGACACTTAAGAAGAAGAAATAAGGACAAGCAGTTGAACCTAAGCAAATATACATAAGAAATCTCTGCTAGAGACAATATGATTTAAAAGTCATTTAGGCATATACTTTCAAAATGTTGCAGAGAAGAAGACTGCAAAAGAGTGGACTAGCCTGGAATAGTCTATTGACAGATATCCCTACATTCTCGTCTCTTTAAGATTTTTATGAGAAGGTATCCTTAGTAAAAATATGAAAAGAACACAGATGACCCAATCTCCCAGTTAACAAGCATTTGTTTTGTCTCTTTCCGATTACCTCCCCCTCACAAATTTATGTAGAAGAAAAAGAAAAACACATAAGACTTGTCTGACTAAATAAATCCCTGTATTGACCACATGTAAAAATGTGTGTATCATTTTGCATCTTGTATCCATCACCCACCTCTCTGTCAGGAGGTGGGTAATACTTCGTTATGTTCTTTAGTTGTTTCAGTCATATCTGACTCTCCATGGTCCCATTTGGGGTTCTCTTGGCAAAGATACTGGAATGGTTTGCCATTTCCTTCTTCCACAGATAAGGAAACTGAGGAAAACACGGTTAAATGACTTGTCCAGGATCACACAGGCCAGATTTCAACTCTGGAAAATGAGTCTTCCTGATTTCAGGCCCAGAGCTCTACCCACTGTGCCACCTGGCTGCCTCAACTTCATTACGGGTCCTTTGGAATCATTTTTGGTCATTGTGTTGGTCATAATTCTTAACTCTATCAAAGTAAGTTATCTTTGCAATGTTGCTGTCATGTACATTGCTCTCCTAGTTCTCCACATTTCACTCTAAGTCAGTTTTATACAGATGCCCCTGAAACCATTCCTTTTATCATTTCTTATAGCACAATAATATTCAATTACATTATAATTTGTTTAGTCATTTCCCGGTTGATGGTCATCTTCTTAGTCTCTTGGCTCTTTGTCACTACAAAAAGAGATACTACAAATATTTCATATGTGAGGGTACTTTTTCTCTTTCTTTGAGTTCTTTGGGGAGTAGATCTAGTAGCAGTATTGTTAGGTCAAGGGGTATACATGATTTAGTGACTTTGGGGGCATAATTCTAAGTTGCTTTTCAGAATGGCTATACCAATTCACAACTCTATTAATAGTGTATTAATGCAGCAAATTTTTATAGCATACCACCTTTCACTGTCACATAATAACAGAGTTCTATAGAGATTTAAAAAGAAATCAGCTTTATTATTTATTAATAACACAAGCTCTTTAACACTAAAACTTTCAGGACAGTTGCTGATCTACACCAGTGGGAGGTTTTACCTATATTCAATGAACTGTAGGTACTAATTCTCTTTCCTCAAATCCCTTTTTCTCTCCCTGAACTTGATAAAAAAGTATCAGGCTTGGTAGAGCAAAATGAAGCCTAATGGATACCTCAAGCAAGATATCTCTACTGTATCTGTTATGCTCATAAAACATTCATTTATAGTTATAATCACAGAGATAGTTTTGTTAACACTTCTGTTTTTCAGTTAAGGCATAAAACAAGGAAACATACTTGCCAAAGGAGTGTATAGTGTAATGGAAAATATCTTGTATGAAGTCCAAATGGAAGAAGGATTCTACATGGATATTCCTTTTTGTAAATGGGACTGTGCTGATTTAATTGATCTGAAGCTTCCAGGTACTCTGAGGAAGAGAAAGGAGGTAGAATGTTCCTGATAGGTCAAACCACTGCCTCCATTGCCAACATAACCCCACCTTCATCTCTAGTGGAGACAATCCAAGACTCTGAGCTCAAAAAAGAATTTTTGAGGAGGGCTAGGAATATCAATGCCCTCCAAAGCAACTTCCCTGCTCCCAGTCTGATCCCAGAAACCATAATTGAGGGGAGTACTCTTTGTGGATGAAGGGCTCAGAATCTCCAATAACAATTGCCAACCTTTTGGCAGCAATGGATAGGTAAACCCAGGCACCTTTGAAATAGCAATGCTCATCAGCCCTCGTTTTAGTTTGATCTCTTGAGCCATTATTAAAGAAAGCAACTCTTAGAAAAGCACCCACCATCCTTGCCACTACAAATGCCAACTGCCAAACCACTGTCACCAAAAGATAGATAAACCTAAGAACTGTAGAAATAAAACCAGCACATCTAGAAAAACATCCATTCGGCTTCAAACCTAGACCCCATGTCCGTCTTTCAGAGGAATAACATTGATGGAAATCCAGCCCGACAACTAATTCTGCATATATTTTTGCATCATAGCTATTGGAGACCCAGAAAACATAATTCTTACAGTGAAGGATATTGATACTGTCAAATGGTTCAAAATCAGAAATGGATCTGATTTTATTAATGGGAATACTGTCAAAGAAAATGAAATACAGTTTGCTTCTTGAGGACCCTAAGGACCATAGGGCCTTTCAGTTTGTGACCCTGGGCAAGTTCTTTGATCTTTCTCAGCTTGTTTCCCCATCTATAAAATGGTGATGATAATAATAGCTCTTCCTTCATAGAGTTGTGATCCATGTGGATTTATTTATATCCTACAAGTTTGCTAATGTTATCGATTGTTTTGATTAATATTTTTATTGATTCTCTGGGGTTCTTCACCTTCATTTGCAAGAGTTGAAACTGAGTTTCTTATTTACTTATTTCCTCCATGTCCTTTTCTTATTTTATTGCTATAGCTATCATGTCTGGTACTATATCAGAGAGAAATGGTGACAATGGATAACCCTGATTTTATTGAAAAGGATTCCAGTTTATTCTCATCATATGTAATGTTAGTACTTTGATATGTGTGTATGTATGTATATGTCTGTCTATTTATCTATCTACTTATCTATCTACTTATCTATCTATCTATCTATCTATCTATCTATCTATCTATCTATCTATCTATCTATCTATCTATCTATCCATCTATCCATCCATCCATTTATCCGTTAGATATCTCTATTTTTCTCTGTCCAAGAACTGACATTATATGTAATGAGGATATAAATACACATTATATGTGTGTATGTGAATATATATTTTCTCTTTCTCTAGATATCTATGTAGTCATTATTGCAAAATTTTCTGTTTTTAACAGAAATGAGTGTTGTATGCTGTTGAGAACTTTTTCTGTCTTTATTGATATAATATATGATTTTAATTTTTATGTTGAAATCGTATTTTCTTCTAGTCCTCATGACCATCTGTAAGAAAGTTTATAAGCAGCTAATATAAAATAATAATAGCAGGAAGTGAGGTGGCAAAGGCAGCTGGTGGCTCAGTGGATAGAGCATTGGACTTGGAGTCAGAAACACGAGTTCAAATCCAGCCTCAGATGCTTACTGAATGTATGACTCTGGACTAGTCACTTAAACACTGTTTACCTCAGTTTCCTCATCATTAAAATGAGCTGGAAAAGGAAATGGCAAAGCACTTTAATATCTTTGCCAAGAAAACCCCATGAACTGCTGCAGTCCAATGAAGAGATGGACATGACTGCGTAACTGAGCAAGATTCCGAAGGGTCATGTACAAACTGTCTCAGTGCTTGGAGAATAATTTGCAAACTGTTTCATGTGTCATCCAAAAATCACATCCTGGTAATATGAACTGAATCAGACGAATCCCTTTAGACTTCACTGTCAGGGACTTTTGTTCTTATGATATGTAAATTTCAGTTAAACTCCAGACATCCGCAATAAGATCAGTGGAACATCCAATGTTATTGATAACTTTGAAATGAGGTGAATATGTTAACTTTAAAGTTTTCTTGACGATTTTAAGATGATTTTGATGTTAATGCACCAGCCCCAAGACAGATAAGAGTTAGTTTGTCCCCCACCAAAGCTATATGAAAATGAAATCTCAAATATTCTCCCCTCTTCATTGAATCCATGCTACTGAATACTCCCAACTTGGACGCATGGTTACTTGAATAATTCGTTGTGCCTTTTCCTCTCCCCATTCTCTTCTCTGCCTTCTTTCCTGCACCACCCCATCACTGTCCCCATGCCTTCTGCTTCTATTTTGCCACTTGTGAAGTCATCTGTTTCTAGGCCTCCCAACTTGGGAATTAAATTATAATTTGTTCAATTTATTCCCCTCAGTATGGATTATTTAAGAGATCTACTTTTTTTTGTTCTGTTAACTTGGATGTAAGTGGTCATTTTTGAATTCAAGTTGTTGGTTTTATAGGCATATAGTTGGTAAAAACAGTTTCTAGTAATATCCTTTATTTCTTTTTAATTTGTTAGTGAATTCTTTTATTTTTGAAACTACTAATTTGATTTTCTCTTTCTTTTTTAAATTAAATGAATGATTTATCTATTTTATTAGTTTAAAAACAGTTCCTAGTTTTCTTTGTTTTTTTTTTTTCAGTTTTGTTTTTCTCTTCCTTGATTGTCAAGATTTCTGTTTTGGTGTTTAATTGGTGTTTGGTTTTTTTAATAAAGATCTCACACACAGTTGAGATTTATGTGAAACTCTTTTGATTCCTATTAAATAATTACTGGAAGTCTATCATATCTAACATTTCTGGGGACACTGTAAAATCTTTTCTTCATTAAGTATAGGTTAGACTGAATGAGCCCTGATGTTTCTTTCTGTTTGGATGGTATGATGATGCTAAGGTAGTACAGAGGAAGCCAACTACAGTGAACTGGGATATGGGAGATTATTCAGAAAAAAGACAGAAAAAATGTTAGTATGCTGCAGTATGGAAAGTTGAAGGCTAGAATGGGACATGACTGAAGTCTAGAAAACTGTGAAGGTCAGGAAACATTATTTGTTAAATTTTGGAATGTCAGAATTAGGGAGAACTCTTTGAAGTTTTAAAGTACTGAAATTTAGTGTAAATTCATAGTAATCTAATTTTCTGCAACAGCTAGAGAACGTTGTAGTGAACAGACAATTGGTTATACTTTGGGAGGAGAAGGTGGCAGAGGGGTAAGGGTGGAGAGGGCAAGAAGATCAGGATTTCTTTTTCTGTGTCTAATACTAGTAATTCTTCATTTTCAAAATGTGGATTAGAATCTGTGTGGTAACTGCCTCACTTGGTTATAGTGAGGGAAGTGTTTTGTAAACATTAAAAATGCCAGTGAAGAGGGAATTATTCCAGTTCAAGAATTATTTATAATCCTGAGAAATGATAAAGACCAAAATATTTATAAATCAAGAAATATCCAGATAAATTCATAGACTGGAAACCTGTGATCACTTATTAGAGGAAAAGGATGTTTGGGTGTTGGTTGTTACAGGTAGGGTGGAGGGAGTACATCTCTTTCTTTAGGTATTGATTTGAAATCCACAATTCTCAAACTTCAGCCATGTAAATCAATACATGAGCTCAGAGGAAAGACCAAATTAGGACAAAACAACTAGACATAGAATTATGATTTGTAAAGATTTATTAGATTGTTATGAATCTTAATTGATTTAGTATCAACAGGCAAACACATACACATGAAACTCATTGATACTCAGATGATCATTCGTGCATTTATAATTCTTATATTCATGGTCTGTATTAACCATGCATATGGCAGCACAGATTAGAATCTTGCTATGATGGGGGTGGGGTGCAGTAAAGGATTTGCCAAGGACTTGGTTGCTTCTGGAGTATATACTGATGAAATCCTCTTTTTTCCCCCTTGTTTACCGAATTCCTTTATATGCCAGTTGCAAGAAGCGGCACTTAGGCAATCACCACATCCTTTACCTTTTTTTGAAACTAACATGGCTTCCTTTTCTGGTGGTTTTTTTTTTTTTTGGCATGACATAGTAGGGTGAGCTATGTTATGTTTTTACCTTGAGATCTCTTTTTGGAATGATGTCTTAGGAAAGCCTTTTAACTGTCTCTTTTTCTTTGGTGTAATCAATGCTTTGGTCTAAACTCCATGGAGATCCTTGTCAGGTTGTGTCCCCTAACACTTACCTTCTTGGAATTAGTCTAGTAACTGAATGAAGACTGATTTCCACTGATAACTCTAACAAAGAAACATCCTACTTTAATCAGGTTTTAACTTATCTAGTTATTTTCTTTTTATATTATTATAATAAGTGTGTTACATTTGTAAAAGACTGCTGAAACAAGACCCTGATACTCTTATGAATCTGTGACTTCTCTCTTGGAACTCATTTCCTTGATACAGATTGCAAGCAGCTCCTCTATATATCTCCTTCTGATGAATTCTTCTTAATAATAATTGTGGGTATTTATGGAGTACTTTAAGGTTTTCAAAACACTCTACATCCATTAGCTCCTTTGAACCTCCAACCAACTCCAGGAGGTTGGGCACTCCATGAATGATTATCCTCATTTGAGAGCAGAAGAAACTCAGGCTAAAAGAAATTAGATGATTTTCTCCCAATCCTATACTTGTACATGGTGGAGATGGAATTTGAATATCTTTCCCTTTATGATTATAAGTCTACCTCTTTTCCCACTATACTACCCTGCCTTATATTATTCACAAATTTTGATTAATCCTACACAAATTACCTTCTTGAACTAAATCTCATTTTCTCCATATCTTGCAAGTACGAAGTAGTCAAATTATAGACCTGTTGCATTTACCCTTACTCTGTCTAGTAGAGATTTTCCAGTCATACATTTCCTTATTGATGCCTCATTTCCCATTTCTTGAAGGAAATAAAAAAAAATGATAACATGTTGCAACCTATTTAACATGATGTTGGGGTTATTTGCAAACTTCTTTTGTTTCCTATGAGGCCACAATGTGACTGGGAAAATATTGTAATAAAAGAAGGGGGATTTTATGATATTGTTCACTCTGTGTAAGTCTCAAAATTAGGTCTCCCTCCTACCTGCTTTTGGACCAGACCATCCTCCATCTGTACCACCTTTCCAAAGTTGATGAAATATCTCAATGGGATTTCTATCCAGCTAAACGTCAGTCTGGTTATTATGTGACTTTCAGCAACTGTTTTTTCCAGTGTGAATTGTTAGACCTATTTATTTTTCATTACTGTGGGGATAGTTGCAATTAGTAAATATAGAGCTCATCATCAACAGAGCTAGGTTTCCTTTTGTTTTGACTCTTTGCTGGGCCTCCTCTCTGACAGTGCATATACCTTAGATGAGCATGTCTCCGTGTTCCATGCCATGCTGGATGTCAATGCTAAGCTCACAACTGAACAAAGTTATCTCCATAACTACAACTGTCACAGAATATTGTATGGTCCTAACAGGTGCATGGGAAAGACTTTGTCTGAGAAAAGCCTTTCAAGTTGCATTTTGGACTACTGAGTCAAATTGCTTTAGAGTATTATTTTTTTAAAGCGTTTTTGATGCCTTTTGTTTCTACATCACAGACATTTCCAAAGATAACACTTCCCCTTTTAAATTCCCTCATTGGTAAGTCTTCCTTTGAAACAGAGAAAAAAAAAGCTAGTCAAAATTTCTGAAACATCAGCCATGTTTTTGTTTTGCATACAACATTCTATACCCATAGTCCTTACAGCTCTAAGGAAAGAAATTATTTTCATTTCCTTATCTCTTTTCTGGGAGCAAAGCTTTGTCATTCTAGTGATATAGACATCAGTTTTATTTCATTGTATTTTTTATTAACATAGTTGTTGCCATTATATATAGTATTTCCTTCTCATTTTCCATGTTTCTCTGAATTTTTATCTCATGTTACACTAGTATCTATTATATTTATATAGCAATATTTCTTTAGCTATTTCTTAAATGACTGACATCTACCTGGTTTCCATTTCTTAGTTTTTGTAAGTCAGTCAGTAAATATTTATTCATTATAAATATTTATAATGTGCCATGTACTATGCTAAGAACTGGGGATACATAAAGAGACAAAAGACAGTCCTTGCCCTCCAGGAGCTCGCAGTCTAATAGAGGATACAACAAGCAAACAAATATATACAAACAAGTTATATACAAGATAAATAGGAAATAATTAAGAAATGGGAAGTACTAGACTTAAGGGAGGAGGGAAAGACTTCTGGTAAAAGGTAGGATTTTAGTTGATTGGTAGTCAGAAAAGAAGAGGGAGAGAATTCCCAGCATGAGGGACAGCCAGAGAAAATGCCTAGAGCTGAGGGATGGAATTGTTCATGCAACAGCAAGGAGGCCTGTGTCATTGAATTGAAGGGTATAGGAGGGGCTTACTAAGATGTAAGAAGACAGGAAACCTGGGAGGGAGATAACTGATAAAGCACCTTGAAGGGCTAAACAGGATTTTTTGATTGATCCAGGAGGCAATAAGGAGGTTATTGAGTTGGGGCTGGGGAGAGAGGTACTTGGTCAGATATGTGCTTTAGGAAAATCACTTCAGTGGCTGAATATAGGAAAGACTGAAATGGGGAGAGATGAAGTAGTCAAACCTACCAGTAGGCTATTGCATTAGTCTAGGCACAGACTGATGAAAATTCGAACCAGGGTGGTAGCAGTATCAGAGGAAAAGAGGGGGCATATTGAAGAGTATTGTTGCAAAAGTAAAATCTATAGTCTTGGCAACAGATATATGAAGCAAGGTGAGAAATAGTGAGGAGTTGAGGATGACACCTAAGTTGTAAGCCTGGGCACGTGGGAGGATGGCAGTGCCCTTTATAGTAATAGGAAAGTTAGAAAAAAAAGAGGGTTTAAGGAGAAAGATAATGAGATCCATTTCAGACATGATGTGTTTAAGAAGTCTACAGATCATTCAGTGGGAGATATGTGAAAGGCAGTCAGAGATGTGAGATTGGAGGTAAGCAGAGAATTTAGGGTAAGATAGGTAAATTTGAGAATCATCAGCAAAGAGACAGTCATTAAATCCATGGAAACTGATGAGATCACCAAATGGTTTACAGGAAAAAGAAAAGGGGGCCCAGGAAAGAATCTAGAAAGATCTGAATAAGGATCCAAAGCAAGAGACTGAGAAGGAACAGTTTGATAGGTAGGAGGAGACCCAGGAGAGAGGGCTGTCCCAAAACCCTAGAGATAAGAAAATATTAAGAAGAAGGTAATCAGCATGTCAAATACCGCAGTGATATTGAGGAGAATGAAGATTAAGTGAAGGTCATTGGATATGGAAATAAAAATTCAAAAGCAAATTTGAAGGGAGCAATTTGAGTAGAATGAGGAGATTGATCAGAAGCCAGATTGAGAAGGGAATTAAGAAGAACATGAAAGACAGTGAAGATAACCTTTAGTATATGCCCTTTTCATGGAGTTTAGCCACAAAGGACAGAGGAAATACAGGATGGAAGTTACTAGGAGTGCAAGGATCAAATGAGGTTATTTAGTATAGGGGAGACATGGGTATGTTTGTAGATGGTAAGGAGTGAAACAGTAGACATGTAAAGACTGAAAATAAGTTTAGAATGGGGATGATAGAGGGGGCAATCTGTTGGAGAAGAGAGAATGAAATGAAATTACCTGCACAGGGAAAGGTGTTGGTGTCGGTAAGGGGTAAGGCCACTCTTCAGATGAAACAGGGATGCATGAGGAAATAACGATAGAAGGCATATATGAGTGACATGAAATAAAGAAGTCATTCATGCTAAATGACTTCAATTATTTTTCTCTAAAATAAGAGGCAAGGTTCTTAGTTGAGAGGAGGAAGGAGGGGGAAACTATGGGAGTTTTGAGGGGGAATGAAAATATTTGAGGGGCAGCCAGGTGGTGCAGTGTCAGGCCTGGAGTCAGAAAGACTCATCTTCTTGAATTCAAATCTGGCTTCAGGCACTTGTTAGCTATATGATGCTAGGTCAAGTTACTTAACCACGTTCACTTTTGTTTTCTCATCTGTAAAATGAGCTGGAGAAGGAAATGGCAAACCACTCCAGTATCTTTGTCAAGAAAACCCCAAATGGGGTCACGAAGATTCAGACCTGAAAAAAAACAACTGTAGAACTGAAGAAAATATTTGGAAGAGTTACTGTGGGGAGTGGTGGTAGTGAGTGGATAAAGGAGGTATAACAGGATTGCCTAGCAGCAGTGAAGGCCCACTTGAGTTTATATAACAAATTTTTAGTGGGCTCAGCAAGAACAGTTGTATGATTTTCTCCTCTTTGTTCAGCAGCACGTGTATAGGGTTGAAGGAAGAAGATGGGTGAATCATCCAAGGCAAAGAGTGTAATCAAGCAATAGGATGAGTTCTAGGGACTCAAGAGAGGAGGACAGTGTAGAGTTAAATGAATTCTCCAAGGGAGTAGGATGGGAAAAAAGAGTAGAGTGGTTAACGCAGGGATGATGACTTGGGAGAGAATTGAGGGGTCAAGGAATAAGAGGTCATGAAATGGATGAAGAATGGAGTTTGGTAAAAGAAATGAGAGGTAAAAAACATATGGATTATGGTCAGATAAGGGGATTTTGGAATTTCATAGAATGAAAACAGAAAATTAAAGGTAAATAGATCCTTCAAGAAAAAAACATCACAATAAAGAAAACTTGAACACTATACTTAAAAAAAATACAGAAAATCTTCCCAGAAATATTGGAAACAATCAAGTAAAAATCATGAGAATCTGTAGAAAAGAATGCCAAGTTTAACACACCAAGAGTCATCACAGTCAAATATTAGAGCTATGATATCAAAGAATACATTTTGTAAGCAACAAGAAAAAGATTCTTCATCTTCCAAGAAGAGTCATCAGAATGGCTCAAGATTACTCTGCACTTCCTGGGAATCATGAGAAAAAGTGGAATGTGATATTCAGAAAAGCACATGAGCTTGGCTGACTCTCAAAAAAATAATATAATCTACAAGGCTGAACCTAAACATCAAAGAAAATAATTTCGGTAAAGAGAAAGAATTTGAGCCACTCCTTTAAATGAATCCCAAAGTGAACAGGGTATTCAACTTTGAACTAACCAAATTGCAGAAAGGTAAGCTTTTCAGACTGTAATGAAAAACTAAGAAATGAAATGTTTTCTCATGGCTAAGGCTAGAGGAGGACATAAATGTCAGTGAGTGAGTTTTTTTTTAAATTTGTTGATTATTTTAAAATCCCTCCCATATTGACTGAGGGACATCGAGAAGACAAAAAAGGCATCACTAGATTAAAACAATTTAAGAAACAAAGGAAATGAGATTCATTTCAAAGGACAAAATATCTATACTCTGAAGGGAAAAAAGTATGAATGTAGGGACATAGCAATACCAGATTTCAGGCTATATTTAAAGAAATAGTCATCAAAACTATCTGGTAATTATTAAAACAGAAAAGTAGATTAGTAAAACAGATTAATAAACAATAAACAGAAACAATCAAACATCAGTATCCCAATGTCTGGCAAATATAATCATATAAATTATTGGGGGAAGAATTTTGGCAAAAATTTCTGGAAAAACTGAAAAGCAGTTTGGCATAAATCAGGTTAAGACCAATATTACACCATATATCACAGTAAGTGACAAATAGATATATCACCTGAGTATTAAAGTTCACACTGTATAAAATTTATACAAAAGAAAATTAGGTACCTTCTACAATTTTGACTAAGAGAAAAATGCTTAACTAAACAAAGGATAGAAAAGATCCTAAACAAAAATGATATGTGACTATAAAAATTAAAAAGTTTTTTCTAAAATGAAATTAAATGATGACAAAAAGAAAGTTATAAACAAATAAAATAAAAGTTATAATAAAATGAATGAAAAAAGTCTAAGATGCAGTCATTGCATTAGAGACTTGATCTGGTTGTTTTTCTTTGTCACAGTGTGGAGTTCAGTTCCAAGGGAAACTTTTCCCCTCATATAACTGTGATATGTAGATAAGAGCCATAAATAAAATATATTTTATATGCTTATATAAAATATATTTTAATGATTTTAGTATAAATGAACATGACATCTTTTCAAAGGCTTTCCATAAACATTTCAGTTTCTCACGGTCAAATGTGATCTGTTGTAGAATATGACTCTTGAAAACCTGCCTATTCGCTTTGTTTTCTTTCTTTTTCTTTTTTCACTAAGCATACCCTTGGTGTATAGACCAAACTCTTGAAGATGTATTTCATAGTGGTGAGAAATGTTGTATCTAAGTCGGTAATTCCTAATTTCTTCTCGGTCTCTTTTTGGTATAAATATGATCTTTTTATTCTCTCAGAATCTTAAACTATTTGTAAGACCTTGAAAATCAATCCCAAGTTCCTTGAAAATTGTCCCCTCTAAAACAGATTTCTTTTGTGTGTATGCTAACTTTGATTCTTGATTTCATCTTCTTAAGTGTCATTTCTATTCCTTCCCATACTATAAAGGTGATGTTATGATAATACTTTTGTCACTAATAAAAGCAGATCACAATATATTATTGGTTCATTTACGCTGACTTGTCTTCTGCTCACTATTATAATCTTTTATCCTGGCTGTGTGACCTTGGACAAGCTACTTAACCTTTCATTGTTCTAGATAAATTCCAGAAAAATTGCCACTTTGCTTTGATTGGATGAACTGCCTAAGTAGAAGTTACCTATATTAATGAAATCATAAGTCAACTTTTTTAAAAAATTCACTAATGCATGGATTTTTCAGTTCTTTTCCTGATAAAGGTTAACCATACCCTTCCACAAAACTTGCTTTGATATCACAGAGGGCTAGGCTCAATGAAACACCAATCTTCCTTCATGCATTAATTCTTACATTCTTAATTACAATGGCTAATCAAAGGGGTTACAGAGAAAAAGAGAAATCTTCTCCCTAGGGAGCATTAACATTTAATAATGGAACATCTATTAACACCCTACTATTTTGCAATTTTAACTTACACTTAACATTTGGAGTTTAGGGACTCTCAGGGAGTATTACATTACAGAATGTCCATTTTTATGCCAAAGCATCAGGGCATTTATATGTCATGTGATTTAAATACACTAACATCCATTTCTATAAAGATTTCAGTTTTGCTACTTCTATCGGCTCAGATAAAATTAATGAGACCTTTATATTAAGAGAGAATGGCAAGATTGGTTCTGTATGTGCATGCATAAAATTTTATAGAGAAACTGGCCAGTAGCCAGAAAATGAATCTTTCATCAATCAAATCATGCTAAAGTATTAGTGGAGAATTTTCCTCTTCTCCCTACCTCCATTCCTGTTAATTTATATTTATTTTGATTTATTCATGGGTCTGTGAATGGATCTGCCTCCTGGTTCCTTGCTAGGTTTCCAGAAGCTCTCAGGGCCACAGAAGGACCAAGTCTTCCTAGGTAGGCTTTACTTAGACTTGCTGGATGCTTCCCTGAACCATACCAACTTTTGCCTCCTTGCTAGGGCTTTTGAGGCTCTTGGGTCCATAACCCACCAAATCTTACTCCTCCCTGAAGAGGCATTATGAGACAAGAAATCTACCTCCAAGACAAAGCAATACTATGTTCTGAAAGCTCAGAAGTCGACTGACCTCTCATGATGTGACTTCATCAAGAAATCTTTCACTATGACTATATACTCTACTTGGACTTGTTCCCCAATGGTTAAGTACTCTTACTTCCTATTATTACCCTATCCAAATTATTCTGAAAGCCCTCTGCCAGAGAGAACTTCCCCCACCCCTACTTCTAGTTTTCTTCTTCTTCATACTTATCTACCTCAAGCCTTTCCCTCAATATTCCTCCTAAATCTCTTTGCCCCTTAGTTTCCCTCTGGAACTCCTGAACCAAAATGAACAAACTCTTTATTTTAAACTCTGTCTTTAACAACTTCCATCTTTTGGCATTCCACAAGACCTGGCTCCCTCTGGATAATGCTGCCTTCTTTGCTATTTCCCCCCGAATATTAGATGTACTTCTTTCATACTTCTCTGTTCCTGGTGAGGGGGTTGGAGTACTTCTTGCTCCTCTGGGTCATTTGCAGACTCCCCCTCTACCAGCATCACTCAGCAACTTCTTATTAATTACTCTCAAAATTTATCATCCAGTATAGATCATGGTAGCTGTCATTTTCCAACAGACTCTTTCTACTCCCTAATCTCCCAAACCACATTTCCCCCTCTTTATCTTAAAAAAAAATTATTGATATAGTTTGTTTTTCACTACTTAAATTTCCCCCTTTCTTTAGTCCTCTCTTTTTCTATTTTCTTCCCTCCTAGAAAACCACTGTGTATAACAAAAAATACTTTTTCTAAAATAAAAAGAGTAAAGGAAATTGGCAAAACTTACAATTATATTTCTTAAATCTGAAAATATATGCGATAACCTACATCAGTGGCCATTCCCCCCACCTCTGCAAAAAAGCTGGAGAAGGTGACTTTTTATATCACTTTTTTGGTGTCAAACTTGTTCTGTTTAATTTTGTAACATTCATTTTCAATTGTTTTGTGATTGTTCTTTTAATTTATATTATTGTAGACATTGTATATATTATTTTCTTGGCTCTGCTTTACTTTCACCTTGTATCAAGTGCTTTATGTATTTCCATGCTTTTCTGTATTTGTTGCTTCTTAGGTAATAGTAATATTCCAGGAATTCATGCATCAAAATTTGTTTATCCATTTCACTATCAATGGACATTCACTTTGTTTCCAGTTCTTTGCTACCAAAAGTGCTGGTATGCATATTTTGGTATGGATAGGTCCTTTATTAAAAAAAATAAATAACATCTTGAAAGGGAGAGGATTCTGGGAAGGATGAAGTAGGTCAGAAAATTCCAAACTCTCAAGATTTTCCCTGACAAGAGTTGAAACAGCACCTTCGGTGAAAAAAGTGTGGGTGTAGATAAGAAAGATAGGGGAACAACCGGGGTCTTCATGCGATAATTTGAGAAGATCTGAAGAAAAATCCCTGGAAAAGGTTTGGCCCCTGTGAAGAATAAACACCTCCAGGCTAGGTTCTGTTCTAACAGCAAGCAGCAAACAGTTTAAACAACAAGGGGCAAGTCCTGGGAGTAGTTGGTTTGAGAGAGAGGCTGCATCCACCCCAACTAAAGAAATTTTATGCCTCCTTCCCCCCACAGTGAGGGGAGTTGGGTGTTAGAACTTGGGAAGATTGAGGGAACCAATGTTGATGAGGAACACTAGACCCAGCTGTTCTGAGAAGGATCTAGCACACACCTGGTGAGTGCAGAAGCAGTGGGGCAGAAAGCCCCCAACTGTGGACTCTTACAGTAAGTTAGAGGTTTGGCTTTGGTTCCAGGCTATAGGGGAGAACTGAAGTTCTGGGGCAAGGGCCGTATTTCCTATACCCCAGGGCTAAAAGTGGTGACACAAATTAAGCTATTACCCCCAAAAATGCACAGGCAAAGGAGAAAGAATCCAACCATAGAAAGCTATGATAGGAATAGAGACGATGGGGTTCATCTTCAGAGGATGATACCGAAGTAAAGAAACCTCCAAAGAGTAACATCAAATGGTTACCTACCCAAAAAGAATTCACAGAAGATCTTACAAAAGACTTTAAAATCAAAGGACACAGATGGAGGAAAAGCTAAAAAAGAAAAAAGAATAATCCAAGAAAAACAAGAGGGTGACAAAAGGAAAGTCAAACAATTAGAAAGGGAGATCCAAAAATCTTAAGGAAGAAAATGACACCTTGAAAATTAACATTGGACAAAGTGAAGCCAGTGAAATATAAGAGATCAAGAAATGATTAAACAAAATATGAATAATGATAAAATAGAAGAGAAAGGGCAACATCTTACAAGAAAAATAACAGATTTGGAGAATAGATCAAGAAGAGAAGAGAAAATATAAAAATAATTGAAGTAATTGAAACTTATAATCAAAAAATGTATCTTGAAATAATAATGTAAGAAATAAAGACAATTATCCTGAAGTATTAGAACAAGGGGGAAAGTAGAAATTGAAAAAATCCACTGATCGCCACTTAAAAGAGATCCTATGAGGAAAACTCATAGGAATAGTCAAATTCCCAAACCCCCTAGCTCAAGGATAAAATATTAAAAGCATCAAGATTAAAACAACTTAAATATGATGGTGCCACAATTAGAATCACCCAAGACCTAGCAGCAGTGACATTAAAGGACCTCAGGTCTTGGAACACAATATATGGAAGAGTAAAAGAACTGGGTCTTTGGCCAAACATATCATACCCTGCAAAATTAAGTATTGTCCTGAATGAAAAAAAGTGGACATTTTATAAACTCTAAAATTTTCAAGACTTTGTTAAAAAAAATCCTGAACTCAATAGATTTGACATACATGAACCAATATAAGGTATATACCAAAAATTAATTATAAAGGGATTCACAAGGACAGACTTTTTACTTTTTATATATGTAAAATGTATGTCTAAGATTCTTATTAATAATTGAGTAGCTCATAAGAGAGATTGGGGTAAACCTGAGTATAATGTGAATTTAAAAATTAAAACCATTTAGGAACAGCTACAAAGAGTAATTATTTTATACACATGAGGAGCAAGAGGAAGAATCCATACAGAAGAATGAGATGGGGGAAGAGGGCTGGTAGTTCTGGCAACCTGCTTTCATCGGGAATGGGTTTAAGAGGGAACTATATATATATATATATATATTTAGAAGAGTATAAAAGTCTTCTCAATTCAGGAGAATTAAAATGGTAAGAGCATAGGGAGGGGGAGAGGACAAAGGAGGAATCTTTAGAGGGGGAGGGAACAGGTAAAAGGGGGTGTAGAAGGGTGTTTAGATTTATGGGAATGGGAGGGCAGGGGAGGGATCATTGGAGCGGGGTAGGCAAGTGATAGGAGTGCAAGTTGTGGGTAGAAGTCAAGTATAGGAAGCAGGAAGGATAGGAAACGAGATATGCACAAACACAGAAACAAAAATCAAGAGTAGATTATGTTTGGGAGAGTCTATGTCTCTATGTGTGTGTGTGTGTCTGTATATAACTATAGCTATAGAGAAACATATCTAAACTTTATTGTAGCCTTCGGAGCAAGGGGGGAAAAGAACAAAGTAAAAAAGTGCAGAGCAAAGAACAAAAAAAAAAAACTCACAAGGAAGCAAAGAAAAAATGGACAATCCTCCACACAAAGTGTATTATTTATTATACAGGCTTTCTTGAAATGAAAATTTATTGTTACATATTTTAAATTCTTTCCTATGTTCTGCTATGCACACAGCATGCTTTTTTTCTTTCTTTGTATTTAATTTCCAATATTTGTTTTTGATGTTGTTGTTTCTTTTTTCCTATTCTATATTAGTGTTCTGACTTGAGTTAAAAATAAAATTTTAGAAAATAAATAACATCTTTGGGTATATGTCTACCACTAAAATCTCTAGAGTGGGAACCTGCTAATCACTTTATTTGGATACTTTCAAATTTATTTATAGAATGATTCTACTAATTCACAGATCCATCAGCAATTCATTATCTTTCCACAATCCCTCCAACATTGATCCATTCCTGATTTTTTTAGTCACCTTTGCTTGTTTTCTGGATGTATGGTAAAAGCTGTTTATTTTGATTTAAATTTTTCTTATTTTTGGTGACGATGCATTCTATAAAATGGTTGTCGATAGTTTGCAATTAATTTTTTGAAAACTTTTTGCTCATATTCTTTAGCTACATTGTTGAATCCTGGGATTTGGTCTTACATATTTATATTAATTATTGACATGTTTTGACCAAATTTCTCTTATCGGAAAATTTTGATGCAAAGATTTTTTTCCCCTTTTCTACTTTCATTCTTATACTAGATGCATTCCTTTTTTTTGTGAAGAAGCTTTTCTATTTCATGTAATCAAAATTATCTGCTTTGTCTTTTATAATTTCCTCTACCTCTTGTTTGCTTAAGAATACATCTGTTGCCCACAACTATTGAAAGATATATGATCTACTTCTCTCCTAATTTTTTTAATGGTATGAGCTTTCATATTCAGATCATTTATATTCCTATTTAATATTCAGGTCACTTATACCTCTATTTTGAATTAATAGTATATTAACATAGTATAGGGTGTTGTTCTAAATGTAATTCCTACCAAACGACTTTGCAATTTTCCTGGCAGTTTTTTAAAAAATCAGGTAAGAAGTCTTTTTCTAAGTAATTTATGTGTTTGAGTTCATTAAACGCTAGGTTATTGAATTCCATTATTTTCTCCCCTTTCACGAAAAGTTCGGATCTGAATAACAGCTTCCTCTCTCACCTCTTTCATCTTTATCGCCCTTATTTTCCTCATCTGTAAAGTTGGGATAATAATAGGATCTCCCTCATAGGGTTTTTGTGAGAATCAAATGAGATAATCTTTGCAAAACATTCTTTGCAAATCTTAAAACTCTATAAAGGATGCTGATGTTGTTGGTTTATCTGTCAGTTGTTATTTTAGGGGATTCTGAGATATATTTTGATGGTCCTTCAGATTCATGTGTTCCTCAGTTTGCTCAGCTTCCATGACCTCCTCTCCTCTTCAGCTACATGCAGTCATACTTTTAACTTGCTCTCACTCCCTGATGCGTCACTTTCATGTTTAAGAACTCTCAGATTCCTTTAGCAGATCATAATCTTCAATCTTTCCATATCTTTCTATGTCCTACTCTAAAATGATTCTACATCTTCATTCCTCCACTCCTTCCCACCAAGCTATTATTCTTGCTTTGATTACATTCTCCTACTTTCCTTATCTTGACCTCTTAATTGGTATACTATCTTCTATTATTGAAACCCCTGTTCCCTTGGTCTGGCCAAATCTCAACCTTGCGTTGTTGCCACAGTCCTCCTCCTTTGCTCCTACTAATATACTCCTGGATGGAGGTCGATGAAGTTACAAAACTGTTGGAACTGGGTCTGCTATCAATTAACATGATTAAATTTCAATTGAACCCTCATTTACAGCAAGGTGATGTTTCTATTTCTCTTTCATCTAACTTATCACATCCAGCACAGTTCTCTTTCCAAACCCTCTCTTTTCTCTTCACACCTCTCGTGATATGTTTTCTTCACCCTCAGCCAGGGACCTCACTTCATATTTCACTTTAAAAAATTGAGAATGTAACTCATCTGTGCCATTTAAAGCTCTTCACAAACTGGTCTATATTCCTGGGTTTTTTTACATGTTACTCTTCTTTACGTAGTCTATGGCACAAACATAGTACTTCCATCTCTGTACCTTTGTATTGGCTATTCTCCCTGCTTGCCATGATCTTCCTCTTCATCTCCATCTCTCAGAATATCTGACTTCTTTCAACATTTGGTGACAAAGACAATTGGTACAGTTTCTTTTTTCATCCGTCTATTAGCACCTTCTCTTTTAAGATTATCTCCTGTCTTCTTTGTATATATCAATCATTTCATATGTATGTATGTGTACGTGTATACACACATCATATATGATGTGTGTGTATATATATGTATGCACACAATATTTTCCATAACTATTTAAAGATAGATCTATAAACATTGTCTTTTCCAAGATAATGTGAGCTCCTTGAGGGATTTTCACCTTTTTTTTTTTTTTTTGGTAACCCACATACTTAGCACAGTTCCTGTCTCATGGAAAAGTGATTAATAACTGCTTGCTAATTGAATCCATGATCTCATTTACATGGATACTACTTTCTCTAGTGTACATTATAATTCATTCATACTTTCTCATTCTGTGTACGTTGTCCTTAATCTTATGATATTGATTGCATGTGATTGAGGACAATATTTTATCTATGGTCTTCCAAAAACCTTGCATAAAAGAGCTCCAAACATGCTACAAGCCACCCTCTCTTTTAATATTTTTCGGTAACCAATCCAACACCTGAACTATCCATCCTATATTTCTTACCCTCACTATATGACTAACCCACCCCATTTCCTAGTTGCACATATCCTTGATGGCATGTTTTATATCACTTTTTTACATGAATGTCATTATTGATAATATTTAAAAAGAGGAACTCTTAGATACTCAGTGGCTAAATCCCCAAGAAAAGAGATTATTGTTTTTGAGAAGGAGGATGTTAGGTAAACTGATAGCCCCAAGATGCATGGGGGATAGAGAATCTTTTTACTAGTGTCCCTCAAATTATCCTACCTGTAGGGAAGGCTACCATTGACTACAATTAATTTTTCTTTTCTTTTTTTTTTAATAAAAGTTTATTTATTTAACTTTTTACATTCATTTTCACAAAATTTTGGGTTCCAAATTTTCTCCCCTTTTATCCCCTTCCCCCACCCCAATACACCGAGCAATCTAATTTTCCCTATCACCAATCTGCCCTCTCTTCCATCGTCCCTCCCTTCTCTTGTCCCCATCTTCTCTTTTGTCCTGTAGGGCCAGATGACTTTCTATTCCTCATTAACTGTATGTCTTCTTTCCTAGTAGCAACAACAATACTAAACAGTTGTTCCTAAAACTTGAGTTCCAAATTCTCCCTATCGCTCCCTCCCCACCCATTCCCTTTGGGAAGGCAGGCAATTCAATATAGGCCCTATCTGTGTAGTTTTGCAAATGACTTCCATAATAGTCGTGTTGTGTAAGACTAACTGAATTACCCTCCATCCTATCCTGCCCTCCATTGTTTCTATTCTGTCTTTTGATCCTGTCCTTCCTAAAGTGTTGACTTCAAATTGCTCCCTCCTCCCATTGCCCTCCCTTCCATCATCCCCCTGCCCTTGCTTATCTCCTTCTCCCCCACTTTCCTGTACTGTAAGATAGATTTTCATACCAAAATGAGTGTGCATTTTATTCCTTCCTTTAGTTGAATGTGATGAGGGTAAACTTCTTGTTTTTTTCTCAGGTCTCCTCTTTTTCCCTCCACTAAAAAGTCTCCTGCTTGCCTCTTGAATGAGATATAATTTACCCCATCCCATTTCACCCTCTTTCCTCCCACTGCATTTCTATCTCACCATTTACCTTAATTTCTTTTAAGATATGGTCCCATCCTATTCAATTCACTCTGTGCTCTCTGTCTCTGTATGTGCGTGCATGTGTGTATGGGTGTGTGTGTGCATGTGTGTGTGTGTGTGTACATCTGTGTGTGGTCCCACCAACTACCCAGATACTGAAAAGTTTTAAGAGTTACCAATATTGTCTTTCCATGTAGGAATGCAAACAGTTCACTTTTGGTAAGTCCCTTATGACTTCTCTTTGCTGTCTACTTTTTCATGCTTCTTCTCATTCTTGTGTTTGACAGTCAAATTTTCTTTTCAGCTCTGGTCTTTTCATCAAGAATGCTTGAAAGTCCTCTATTTCATTGAAAGACCACATTTTCCCCTGAAGTATTATCCTCAATTTTGCTGGGTAGATGATTCTAGGTTTGAGTCCTAGTTCCTTTGACTTCTGGAATATCCTATTCCACGCCCTTCGATCCCTTAATGTAGAAGCTGCTAGATCTTGAGTTATCCTGATTGTATTTCCACAATACTGGAATTGTTTCTTTCTAGCTGCTTGCAATATTTTCTCCTCGACCTGGGAATTCTGGAATTTGGCCACAATGTTCCTAGGAGTTTCTCTTTTTGGATCTCTTTCAGGTGGTGATCGATGGATTCTTTCAATACTTATTTTGCCCTCTGGTTATAGAATAGCAGGGCAGTTTTCCTCAATAATTTCATGAAAGATGATGTCTAGGCTCTTTTTTTGATCATGACTTTCAGGTAGTCCCATGATTTTTAAATTGTCTCTCCTGGATCTATTTTCCAGGTCAGTTGTTTTTCCCATGAGATATTTAACATCCTCTTCCATTTTTTCATTCTTTTGGTTTTGTTTTGTGATTTCTTGCTTTCTCAGAAAGTCATTAGCCTCCATCTGTTCCATTCTAATTTTGAGAGAACTATTTTCTTCAGTGAGCTTTTGAACCTCTTTTTCCATTTGGCTAATTCTGCTTTTGAAAGCATTCTTCTCCTCATTGGCTTTTTGAACCTCTTTTGCCAATTGAGTGAGCCTATTTTTCAAGGTGTCATTTTCTTCAGCATTTTTTGGGATCTCCTTTACCAAGGTATTGACCCGTTTTTCATGCTTTTCTTGCATCTCTCTCATTTCTCTTCCCAGTTTTTCCTCCACCTGTCTAGCTTGCTTTTCAAAATCCTCTTTGAGCTCTTCCATGGCCTGAGCCCACCGGACATCCACCTCAGATGTCTGGGATACAGAGTCCCCAGCTTCCACATCTTTCTCTGATAGTAAGAATAGTTCCTCGTCATCAGAATTGAAAGGGGGGAATATCCGTACCCCATCAAAGTAGCTCTCTATGGTCTTATTTTTAATAATTTATTAATGCCCTTTTTCTGGGCATTTTCCCAGCCAGTTACTTGACATCTGAGATTCCTGTCCACCCCCGCCTAGATCCACTCAGCTAGTGCTTGGGGTCTGAGATTCAAATGGGCTTTCAGCCGCAGGCGTGGCTGCTATTCAATGTGAACTTAAGTTCTGGTGCTGGGGTGGGGGCAGGGCCGCCTCCCAGGCTCAGCTCCCTCAGGGGCTTTATGCAGAGACCTGAGCTTCTGCCCGCCTGCTTGGGGAGTCCCAGGCGCTGCTGCCTCTGCCGCTGCCCCTGCCTCTGCCTCCTCCGCTTCCTGCCCCTGCCTCTGCCTCCACCGCTTCCTCCCGAGGGGGCCCAAGCCACCGAGATACCCCGCTCCCCTCGGCCAGCCCAGACGTCTCTCTCACTGACCTGCAGCGTCTGTCGGTGGAGGGACCTTCGTGGCCATCGGAGATTCCGTCCCTGAAGCCTGCTCGGATCTGCTCCTCTGGGACCCTCCGGCCAGGGCAGCACAGGGGTGGGCTCTGCTTTCTGGGGCGCGATGGACCCTGGGGACGGCTCTCAAGGGCTCTCTGGAACAGAAATCTTTTCCACCGTGTTTCTGCACGCCTTGCAGTGCTTCAGAATTTGTGGGGAGTTCTTCTTGCAGAAAATATATGGGCTATGGGTTCGGGGCTAGCATACGTGAGTCTTTCTACTCTGCCATCTTGGCTCCACCCCTACAATTAATTTTTCAAAGGAGGCAGCACGGTCGAAAGGAAACAGAGTACTGGATTTGGAGTCAGAGAGCCTGAGTTCAAATGTTGCCTGTGTAACCCATTACCTATGTTAACTTTGAGGGATTTATTTTCCTCACATGTACAGATAATCATTACTGTTGTTCAGTTGTGTTAAATCTTTTTTGAACCCCATTTGGGCTTTTCTTGATATTTGCCATTTTTTTCTCTAGCACATTTTACATATTGAGAAACTGAGGCAAACAAGGTTAAGTGACTTCCCAAGGGTCACAGAGCTAGTAAGTGTCTGAGGCCAGATTTGAATTTGGGGAGATGAATCTTCCTGACTATCTGACACTCTGTCCATTGTACCACTTACTTGCCCTATGTACACAAAGAAGGTTGTATAAAATAATTTCTAAGATTTCTTCCACATCGAAATATCTAATCCTATGAAAACTGATTATTACACAAAAACATTAATCTTTTTACTCCTAACTATGAACGTTACCATTTTTTTAATCATCTTTTTTTTGCCCCATCTGCTAATTACAGTGTGTAAATCTTTTAGTTCATCAAGTACAAAGACTGTAGAGTAAAATATTTAGCAAAATCATACATGAAAGCATGAGCATGGCTTGGGTAGCAGAACATACACTTTTTTTTCTTATTGGAATAAAAGGAGGAGGGAAGGAAACTGTAGTGTCTCCCTTCTTGACTACTCATAGTATATTGAGCAAATCAAGTTTAATCTGTCTACTCTGTGGTGCTTTAAATTTTCATGTTTTCTTCCTGTTCTTCAGTGAGATCCCCTGTGCAGATCAGCAGTTGGGTTTGTTGGGTTTGATCTGAACAAATTTCTCTCTTCCCTCAAAAGGATCTGTCTATTCTCTGCCAAATGACCTGTCAAAACTCAGAAATGTCATGTTAATGTTTCATGGACAGACTTGCCCCAGCTGCTTCTGAAAATGGCAGCAACACTTCAATAATTTACATGGGCATGTTTCTGCTCTACTTTGCCTAGGCTTTGTAAAGTTTCAGTGCTGACAAAGTAAATGGAGAAATAGGGTGTAGAGAGAGCTTGTAGAGACAGCTGCTGCAAGACCTTTACCTTGTTCCAATACTGTTTTTCTGTGTGGCAAGAAACAAACAAATATCCATTCTCCCACTGAAGGCGGGAAGGAATGATTTCCTTTCCTAAAGGTGATGTATTTCAAGTCTTATTTTGGAGGGAAAATTGTATATTTATTCTTCCCATTTGTTTTTATTGGTTATATCCATTTTGTTGGTGTTGTTCCATCGTTTTTCAGTGGTGTCTGGCTCTTCGTGATCCCATTGGAGGGTTTCTTGGTAAAAATACTTGGACTGGGTTGCCATTTCCTTCTCCAGTTCATTTTACAGATGAGAAACTGAGGCAAACAGGGTTCAGTGACTCAGCCAGGGTCATGTAGCCAGTAAGTGTCTGAGGACATGATGACCCCAGGTCCAATGCTTTATTCACTACTCCATGTAGTTGTCCAATTTACCCCCATAGTTTATATAGGGTGTCCCAAAGGTCTTAGTGCAGTTTAAAGCTTTAATTTTAGATGTATAAATACTAAAAACTTAGAAAAATAACATTTGAAAGGTTCCTTATTTACAATTTTAAAGTATTTCTTATTCAAATAATCAGCAACTTATGGTACACATTTCTAATCAATTTTCAAATGACAGAACTTTTATTAGCTGCTGCTCAGTTGCTAAAAGTCTTCATTTATAATCCCAGCCTTAAGATTACATAAAGAATAAAGTTTTGCTGCATATATGATAGCTTTTGATGTTACTCCACTAGAAAATGTCTAATGGAGATGGATCAGATGCCTGAGATGGTCAAGCACAAGGACCTACTCTACTGATTCGCTGGTCTTAAGAGAGTCAGCCAGAAATTGTTGCAAACACATTGCATAATTTACAAATTGCTCTGTCTTGTTAAAATTAAAATATATTATTCGAAGTTCACAAACCTAAGTATAAAATAAATTTAAATTATTAACCTCTCAAATGGTATTTTTTTGTCAGTTTACATGTATTTAGACTTTTGAGGTTATTAAAGCTTACAACTGCACTAAGAGTTTGCGACACTTTGTGTTGCCTAGTTCAGAGGATCCTTCTGGCTAGAGACTGTGTACTTCTTTTATACTTTCACATTGCTTCGCATAGTAGACCTTCAAAAATCTTTGTGGATTATTGATTAATAGGTCGAGATTTGTTGTTGTTCTGTTCTGTCCAACTCTTCATGGCCCTTTGGGGATTTTCTTGGCAAAGATACTGGAGTGGTTTCACATTTCCTTCTCCAGCTCACTTTACTGATGAGGAAACTGAGGCAAACATGGTTAAATGACTTGCCCAGGGTCACACAGCAAGTGTCTGAGGCTGGATTTGAACTCATGAAGATGAGTCTTCTTGATTACAGACCTAGTACTCTATCCACGCCTCCACCTAGCTGTCCTGATGGGTTGAGATAAACGAATAAAAACTTGCCTTTTGCTTAATAATATTTTCGAGATCGAAAGAACAAAGGACAGAGAGTTGCCTTTGTTATGGGAATGCTTGTTTTATTCCATAAATTAAGAATAAAACAAATTATTACACTTCAAATTTTTTATGTCTGTCCTAGAGAGGCACACTGAGCCCTTAAGAGAGATAGCCTTATGATTCTGAAGGTTCACTGGAAATAACGGGTTTTGATATATGCCTTTTATTTTATAACCCATTTTAATCAGTTTTGGGGAGAACAATAATACTACTTATAATTGTAATGGTAACTAACAAGCGTTTATACAGTGCTTACTACATTCTAGGCATGATGCTAAGTGCCTTATAATTATTATCTCTTTCATCTTCACAATAACCCTGAGAGGTAGGTATAATTACCCCCATTTTACAGATGAGAAAGCTCAGGCAAAAAGGGGTTAAGTGACTTGCCCAGGGTCACTGGGGCATAATATATTTAATTAGTTATATATTGTTGTTCATTTGTATTCAACGCTTTCATGACCCCATTTAGCAAAGAAACTGGAGTGATTTGTCATTTCCTTCTCTGTTTCATTTTACAGATGAGGAAACTGAGGCAAAGTGACCTGTTCAGAATCATATAATTTATAAGTCTCTAAGTCCAGATTTGAGCTCAGAAAGATGATTATTCCCGACTCCAGGTCAGGCACTCTTTCTATTGTGCCACCTAGCTGCCCACAATATATATCATTTGATTCAATTAATTAACTGAAATGAGCTATTTTGTGTTATATTTGGCTGTGGATAGATATTTTTAAGCATTATATTAAGCTATTTGTGTAGGGAAAATTTCTAAAGGTCAATGGGACTTTGTAGTTCAGTAGAAATAGTGGAATTAAGAGGAAGGCCAGAGTTTAAATTGTGCTTCAGATATTATCTCTGTAACTTTAGGCAAGTCTCTTACTCTTCCTGAGACACAGTTTCCTCATCTGTACAATGAGAAACCTGGACTTGATGAGGTGAGTGATGGAGCCAGCTTCTGGCAACTCAAGAGTCAATTGTTAAATTTTCAATGTGAATTATGTATATTTCAGAAATCAGGAAATGCTACAAATTAGGGTTTGATTTTTTTGTTTCCTTGATTGTCTAGGTTTTAAAAAGTGACAAGGAAAATGTTAATAATGCAGATTACACTACAAAATGCTTTTTCAAAGAGTGTTTATCCTGGACTAGATGAACTTTGAGGTCCTTTCCTTCTTTAGATCTATGATTCTATATATTTACAACATTGCCTTATGTTTTATATCCTCCCAAACCAAATGCTTTCTAGTTCTGACTCAGAAAGAGTTAATGTTGAAGTTTAGTTACCACATTTTGCCTTAAGTTTAATTAATAATATATTTGTTTCCTATATCCTCTCCCAAACAAAGAATTCCTTCAGGGCCATGAATCATTATTTATTTGTATGCCCTACAAGAAGGAAATTTAGGTTTACTATAGGGAAAAACCTCTTAACAGCTAAAATTATCTAAAAGTGGGATGGACTCTGGAAGTCTTTAAGCAAAGCCTGGATGACTTGGCTGCATGAGTGAGCTGTAGAGGGGACTTGTGAGCAGGTAGAGGTTGGATTAGATTATCTCTGTGATCTCTTCCAAGTCAAGAGCTTTTGATTCTTCGATTCAGTGCCTGAGACATTGACTTGCTCATTTATTGAATGAATAAACATGTTGCTAGTGGAATAATCTTTCCTTCTTCTCACCCCCCACCTTTGGAGGCAATGGGGCAGGGAGGTAAGTGACTTGCCAAGGGTCACACAGCTAGTAAGTGTCTGAGGCCTAATTTGAACTCAAGTCCTCTTGACTTCAGGGCACTCTATCTATTGTGCCAGCTAGCTGCCCCATAGAATAATCTTTAGCAAACTTCATTTTCATCTTGTTTTCTACAAATGTTCCTTATTTTCTGTTGTTTGAAATCCAATCTTCTCATCAAGTTTCTTTGGACAGTTCCCCTCTTCCAAGTGTCCGTAGGCCAATATCTCACTACCTTAAATTTTTATAATTCAGATTTATAATGCTTCTGTTTTCCACGTCAATCCATAACCATTTATTAAATACCTACTATGTGCCAGGCACTATGCTACTGGGGATAAAACTAGGCAAAACAGTCTTTGCCCTCAAGGAGCTTACAAAATCTAATGGGGGAGATTTCATGGAAACATGGATATTTATATCCACATGTAAATATGTGTGTGTATACACATATACACAAACTATAGACAAGATAAATAGGAAATAATTAATATAGGCAAAGGCTGTAGAATTAAAAGCTATTGGATTCACTTGCCATTTATTTTACCTCCACATCACATCATGGAATACCTAAAATTTTATTCACAGAATCAATAAATATCAGTGTTGGAAGGGAGGTCAAAGATTATCTAGTTCATTTTACAGATAAGAAAAAAATACCTGTTGAGAAGATGTGATATGCCCAGGGTCACACAACCAGTGACCGTCAAAGCTGAGACTGGAACCCTGACTGTTACTGCAATTATCTTTCTATGGCAACATGCCTCTTTCCTTTTTCCTTGGTCACCCTACTTTATTTTCTGAGTTTTGTTACAGAGCTCAGTTGGAAGACCATGGATGTGTGTGTGTGTGTGTGTTTATGACACAAAAGTAGAGAGTTAGGAGGTAAAGATTTTTGCTGTTTATCTGTAGCTGGGCTGATTTTTCTTATCAGCCTAAGGAAAAAACATAGAAATGCATTTACTGAACTGGGAGAGGATTATTCACAGAGTTCTGGAGAGTTTACCAATTATTTTCAAAGAAAGTTGAGAGGATGGGGTAGAGAGAGTTGTGTATCCTTTAGTAATCTAGGGAGAATATTTCGTGAGAATAGGTATGTATCAGAATATTTGGTGATTTTGGCTGGCTGAAAATAATGTAACATTATGTAACAGGATTCTTATTCTATGGCCAATGCTTTATCTCTTTAGACAGAGTAATGCTACTAAGATGCTTAGAGTATTCTGAGTTGAGTGCCATTTTCTTTGTAGGTGAAGAGATGATGTTACTCAGTTTATTATTTTTTTCTCTCCTAACTTTCTCTGTGTTAACTTCTCCACCCAGCTACCCACACTGTGGAAATGAGAGGAGCTTTCCTGGCACACAGTACAGGGGATGTATACCCTGTGGTGGGCAGGGGGCCAATGCTACATTGCCAGAGTAAGCCAACTGTTCACTCTCAATTTTGATCTTGGCTCAAGGAAGGACCACCTCCTGCCATGTCTGCTACTTACAGAAAAAAGGAACTAGGTTCTTGCCACTGCTTTAGTTCACAAGCCAGGGTCCACTGCTTCTAACTGGGTAAGAGACATGAACGATCCAATGAGTCTAATATATTTATTCTCCACAGTTAATTGATCTTCTATTGACTTTTTTTCCTGAACAAAATAAAGTAACAGACCAAATAAATCAAAAGACTTGGCTTTCCCTGAGAAAAGCCAGATGGATCTAGTTGTAGCCATTTAAATTGCTATGTTGCTTCCACTTAATTTTCTAGAGTGGAGAATGAAAACTATAGGGTTAAAAAATGAAAATGATCATAGTTGCCCTGAATTTGTTGGGCTGTTTGAATGTAGTGTCCTGGATGAGTGATAAAAGATGAGTCAGTGAGACCTTGCCCTCCCCACAGCCTGGAATGGGAAACATACTTAGCTTTTGGCAGGAAGAAACTGGTCTTGTCATTGACCAGTTCTTCAGTCCCAGCTGCAGGTTGATTGATGGCCCAGAACTGGTGAATGCTCTGGAGGGAGCTGTTTGCCCCTATTTTCCATCTGGAGCTGCTGGGATATATCTAACTCTGATGATGGCTACTGAATGGGCTGGATTGGCAGGACTTCCGCAGGAAGGAAGACTGGTGGTTAGGGTGTCAGCAAGGAGTCAGCACATGTCAAGTGGGAATGAATGGAGTGTTCAGTGTGCAAAAGTCACCTTAGACTATGATTTCTTTGCTGTCAATATTCCCTTTACCAATGCAAATAATAACCCCCTCCACCCCTTCTTATTCAGTGCCACTCTTGTCCACTTCTCAGCATTAATTTTCCATGGAGAACTCTCTGTGGATCACAACCCTAAGTAATGAAAGCATAAAAAGAAAAAAAAAATCATTAAGGTATTAACTCCACAGTTAACTGATCAATTTTATTCAAATATGACAAAATCAACCAGAAACAGCAAAAGAAAACCCAAAGCTAAAAGAGATCTAGTTACACTGGTTGAAATGACCCTGTTGTCTGGATTTCATTTTCCTAAGTGGAGAATCTTAATACACAGTTGAGAAACTAGAATGGCCACGATTTCTTATTCACGGCTTCTGTGAACTAAGCTACTGTTTTCGCATTGGAGGCCTCCTGCTCAGGTGGAAAGAGTGCTGTACTTGGAGTCAAGATGACTTGCGTTTAAAATCCCAGTTTCACTACTTACCACCAGTCACTTAATTTCTCTGGGCCTCATTTTCTTTCACTTTTGTGGAGATTCTTATGGAAATTACCTTATTTCAACTTACTCTGAAATACCCTATCATGTTCATGTATGTATGTGTTTTATCTACACTAATAAATACATTAATATCTAGCACTTAGCACAATGCCTTGTTAAGGGGATGAAGTTAGACATGGGTTGTAATTATACTTTGGCTCAGTATCCCAGAAACAGACCTGCTCTGTTGCCCTTCTGGTACTCTAAGGGTTGGGGAATCTTTCCTCTACTGCCACTGAGCTCCCACTAGATATGTTCTCCTTATTGTTAGAGTATTGTTAAAGTATATTGTATGGTGATCAACACCTCTTCAATTTCATTTAACTACTTAACACTAATTAGCTTTAACTACCCAAAATTAATTAGCTTTTACAAAGGGATAGTAACTTCAAAGATATAGAAAGAACACACATGAGAAAGCATTTTCTCAATATCTTGGGGACATATTCTTTGCTGCACCATCTGCACCATCTTACATTCTGGGAAGGAGTAGACTCTTAATTTAGCTTAGTAAGTGTACAGCATTAGTCCCAACAAGTTAAGGTCCAAAAACAATGTTCTTTGTCAGAGAAGTCCTTTGCCCAGCTACCATTGGGCTGGGTTCCCAAAATGTTACTCCCAAAGATTTCTCTTTGTTGTTTAGGGCATCAACATTGTGTTGGTTGCAAAACCTATTGTGAATAATGACTCCTGGATTCTTATATGATTCCTTCTCTCAACCTTCCCAAACTCCTAAGGTCAGTTGACTCCATTTCCTTCAGTACAGGATCACTCACTAGACTCCATGAGTGAAGAAGTCACCAAATGAAGTCAAATGAGTAAGTGGCTTGGTTGTCTACATTCTGCAAATTACAGTCTCTCCAAGGAAGTATCCTTCACATGGAGAGGTTGCATCCATGAAACAAGCTGATGGGATTTGTGCATGTGAAGGACCCATACTGTGCCTTTGATTTAATTAGTATAGGCAGTTCCCAGAGAAGAGTTTTCTTTATCAGTGCAAATATGTACATTCTCTGCAGCCTAGTGCTAGAGAGTAGTCTAGCACTACTCTCTCACTGTCATAGAGGATCACATACGTAGATAAGAATCCAGAGAGAAGATACATTCCCTAGAGATAACAAGATATTCCAGATGCTTCAATTTGTGGTTGATATTATGTTGATTACTTTAAGACCCAGAATATTGGTATCTGAATGCAGGTCATGGGATACAATTTTCACTTTTTGTGTGTTTTTTTCCCTTTGAAAGCTGTATTTTTTTTTGACAACTTTCTTCTTTTAAATGACTAACGCAGAAATATATTTTACATGATTGTACATATATAATCTATATCAAATTGCTTATCATCTTAGGGAGGGGGGAGGAAGAAAAGGAGGAAAAAATCTGGAATTCAAAATTTTATAAAAATGAATGTTAAAAATTGTCCATTGGAAAAAATAAAATGCTATTAAAAATATCTGTGCACATGTCATATCTTCTCCAGTAAAATCTAAGCTTCTTGGAGTTAGGGACAATTCCAATCCCATGTCTATATTTTCAGTGCTTGCTACAATGCCTTACAAAGCGTAGTTACTTAATAAATATCTTCTGAATTTGAATTTGGGAGCTAGAGCTATCAAGTTGGATTACAGAGTCAGAATCTAGTAAGATTTTGACTGGTTGGAATAGTAGGCATAATTTAAGAAGATGGAACCTGATAGGGAAAATTTCCCAGTCCTTCAATCGAGTTCAAAGGTTTAGCTACATGAATACAATTAGGGAAGCCATGA
Organism: Bettongia penicillata ogilbyi; assembly: GCA_023548195.1. NCBI lineage: Eukaryota > Metazoa > Chordata > Mammalia > Diprotodontia > Potoroidae > Bettongia > Bettongia penicillata. Next base: position 4,848,681 of record JAJHZJ010000244.1, read on the forward strand.
TGACAACAATTTGTGTGAAATATATTTGGAATTTTCAGTGGAAAACAAGCTCAATATAAATCAGTGGAGACCTGGTCAGACAAAAAAGGTAGTTTTAGGTTGCATTTATAGAGATACAATATGTAGGAAGAGGGAGATGATATTCTAGGGGCATTTTGCCCTGGGCAGGGCATATCTGAAGCACTTTATTCAAATATGAGTACCACATTTTGGAAAAGATATTCACAGGTTGGAATCCATCTGAAGGACAGTGATGCTTATGATGAAGGGAATATGCCATAAAAGAATGGGTTAAAGAAAATGGGAATATTTAGCTAGGAAAAAAGCACACTAAGAGAGGATATGCTAGTTATCTTGAAATATTTGAAAATTTCTCATGTGTAAGAGAAATCTGATTTTTTCCTGCTTGACCCAAAGACTAGAGTTAATAGTTATAGGTAGAAATTATTGAGATGCAGCTTTGGGATTAATGAAAGTGTGATAGAACCATTTCTCCACATCCTGTGTGCATGGTCAGTCAACATTCATAGATCTGGGTAACAGTCTGGAAGTTTCTTTGGGAGGGGAGCTGTTCCCAGCTATATATAGTTTATTGGTGAGGAACTTGTACTATGAAGAACTTATACTGCGAAAGGGTAAAAAGTCTCCTTATTTCTAGCTTCACTCTAAAGACACAAGAATTGATGACTCAGAAGATCTGCAAAAGAATCTTTTCCCTCCATGTGTCATTTTCCTCCTTGCTGGATGTTTTGACTCTTATTCATCTAGAGTTTTGAGTCCAACAGGATGCATTGTTAAATGCAGAAACTCTCACTACCTTCCCTAACTGTCCGCCCCCATCCAAGGAAACCCAAACTAATTTTGTCTTATTCCCTTAACCCCAATTCTGAAAAGGGAATTAATAATGTCTACACTTCGATTCCACCACTGACCAGTTCATTATTGGACTGACAGACACCAAACTGCTTTGTTGTTTTCTATGTAGGCATGGCCTGATCTTCTCAACCAGTCACACAATGTTTCCCAAGTGGGGTCATTTGCTTTCATCCAATGACTAAAGACCTAAAGCCTCTCAAATATATGTTCACACCTTTAAAGCGATATTGCAGAAAAATTCCTTAACACTCAAGTTTAATTGAACAATTTGAGGTGTTTAGGAATTTTGTGTTTATTTTAATTGGAGAAAGGGGTTCCCTTACCTTTAATTTCAATTAAAATGATACCTGAGGGTCATAAATCTTGTTACAGGGTATGGGAATGAAGGGAAATAAATGGTTCTAAGTGTTCTACAAATACCATATTTGAGCTTCACGCCATCTCTGGGAGGAGGCACCATTATCCCCAAACTGAGGGGCATTAAATGACTTGCCCAGGGTGATATAGCCAGTAAGTGCCCAAGGCAGGGTCTGAACTCATGTCTTCCTGATTTCATGTTCAGCTCTTGATCTGTATACCACCTAGCTATATCTGGCCATTACGACAGTTTTAGGGTGTGGATGCTAGTAACAAAGAGTCAAGAACTATTATGATCATAGAGTAGGGCTGTGGCTGTGAAAGGATTTCAGAAAGTATGATCTCAGAGTTTTATTTTGGCTTACCTTAGCACAACTTTCTTTCTAAATTTTAGTCCTTTTGGAAATGTAATGTTAATATGCCTGTTCAGAGCATATGAATATTGGTTCCAATTATGTCATGGTGCTTTGCAGCTCTATTTTTGTACTGAGTAATCTAATCTCCTTACTTTTTTTTGTAATAAAATTCATTCTCAAAACAATGTTAATTAGAAAAGAGAAGTAGGATTGCATTACATATTTCCCAGTTTTATAAGTAATTTTAAAAATTCTACATTGATGCCATACTTTGTAAGATTCTTATTTGCTTAAGCATATTGATTGTGGGTTAAAATTGGCTGAAAACCTGAATTAGAATTATGGTTCTGATATTTCTGCCTCAGTGACTGTGGAAAAGTGATCTTTACCTCTATGAGTCTCCATTTCCTTATTTGTGTAGTAGTAGAATTATGTAACTCTCAGGGCTGTTGTAAAAAGAGCACTTTGTATTTTTTGTTGTTCAGTCGTTTCAGTCCTGTTCTTTGTGTTTCTATCTGGCGTTTTCTTGGCAAAGATACTAGAGTTGGTTGCCATTTTCTTCTCCAAGTCATTTTCCAGATGAGGAAACTGAGGCAAAAAAGAGTTAAATAACTTGCTCAGGGTCACAAAGCTGGTAAATGTCTGAGGCCAGATTTGAACTCACAAAGAAGGACCTTCCTGATCCCAGGGCCAGTGCTTTATCCACTGTACTACCAACATCTCCTTGTAAATTTTAAGGGGCTGAGCTATTGTGTCCACTAAATTCCTTGAGAAACAACCTCATTTATCTAAACTATTTATCCCTCTGAGCACAATACTCTTAATAAATATTCTTCTGAGTTTTTAATTTACTGAGTTAATCCAAGAACCCCAGAATCTGGAGTCAGAAGATCTGGGTTCCAATTCTGACTGCTGCTTACAATCTTGGCATCAGTTTCCTCTCCAGTGAAATGAAGTACTTTTAATGGACGTTTTCTAACATACCTTGTAACCCTAAATTCTATGAAATAGATATCTCATGATTATTAAGGTACTAGTTATTTTGACTTCTAATGTCTCTTCCTCCTTTCCATGTCAGTTTCTTGAGATATTCCCTGCCCAAGGTGAATTGAAAGGAGATGAAATATAAATTTAGTGATGACATTATTTAAAAGTAGTTCTTGTCTTATGAAAGGATATGTCAAGATAAATGAGTAAGATGAAATTCTTGACTTTTATGGTCTCTTTGGGATACAGACCTAGCAGTGGTATTCCTGGATCAAAGGGTATGAACAGTTTGATTGCCCTTTGGGCATGGTTCCAAATTGTTCTACAGAATAGTTGGATCAGTTTACAACTCCACCAAAAATGCTTTGGTGTCCCAATTTTCTTATATCTTCTCCAACTTTTATCGTTTTCCTTTTCTATCATATTAGTCAATATGTTGGGTATGAAGTGGTATCTCAGAACTGTTTCAATTCACATCTCTCTAATCAATAGTGACTCAGACTTGCAGAGATTCTTAAGTTTTTCCACTCATGACCCCTTCAGTGTTTCCTAAATTATGGTTCATGATCAGCACTTTTCATATGACTACAGATATCTTCAATTTCTTCATCTGAAAACTGTCTGCTTGTATCCTTCAACCATTTATCAACTGAGGAATAATTTATGTTCTTATAAATTTGACTAAGTTCTCAATATATTTGAGAAATGAGGCCTTTTTTCAGAAAAACTTGCTATAAAAATTATTTCCCTGCTTTCTGTTTTCCTTCTGATCTTGGTTTCATTGATTTTATTTGTGTAAAATTTTTTAAATTTAATATAATCAAAATTATCCATTTTTCATTTTGCAATACTCCAACTGATCTCTTTTTACAGAGAGCCAAAGAGGTTATATCACTTGTCCAAGGTCACACAGGCTGCCTTGGAGCCAAGACTTAGAATTTAACTCCAAAGTCAGTTTTATGCATTGTACCACGTTGCCTCCAATTAGAAGCAATGGTTATTTGTAGGCAAATTGAATATTGAAAATTACTTGATAGAATGATATGGAGGATAGTCAGTCCTTAATTCCCTCATGAGACACAACACAGACTATTTTATTTACGCCTCTCCAGGGTATACTCCCCACTTCCTCTACCATGCCACAGAAATCTCTTCAATCTAGAAATTCACTCCAGCACTGGAATTCACATCTTGGAAATAACCTCCACCCCTCCCTCTGAGGAAAGGAGGCTCCTCTCAGAATCTCCATTTTAAGAGTCTCCAGGCTAGCCATGTCTTCATTTCTCACCAGGTTGAACTCTGAATTTCTCTACCATGCCCCTGTTGGGTGTCTTCATCCTCTTCTCCTCCATCCTCCTCATCTGTTCTTCTCCTTCCTTCTCCCAATCCAGCTTTTTTTAAAAAAAAGTATTGTTTTCCCTCATGGGAATGTAAGATCCTGAGGGGCAGGAACTTCCATTTTGCTTGTATTTGAATTCCCTGTGCTTAGTACAGTGCCTGAAACATCATAGATACTCAATAAATGCATGTTGACTGGCTGTGCTGCAAACATCCTTAGTTATCTTATAAATTGTGCTAGAGAGTTTATATAACTCAAGGTAACATTCTTCCTCAGAAATAATCCTTTCTCATGACTGATTGCCCTGTTTTAGTCAGCCTTGGGAAAAGTTAAAAGTCAGATTTTACAAAGATTCAGTAAAGTCATATAGTGATTTAGGTCCAAAAGTCACCATTCTACATAAAAGCATCTGTATTTTGTAACAGATCAATCACAGGATCCCAGAATCACGAATTTAGTTAGAAAATAAAAAAAAAAGTATAGTAAAAGGAACACTGGATTTGGAGCTAATCTGAGGTCAAATTTTGCTTCTGCTCTTTACTGTCAGTGTGATCTTTTAAAATTCAGTTAAGCTCTTGGAAATCTTTTAGCTAGGAAAGTGCTTTGAGATTTGCAAATGTAAATGTAAACTGTTATGGTAGCAACCACATTTGGTGGCACTAGAGGTTGGTCAAGTACATGGAAATTCAGCTGTTCATTAAGGGTTCAAAAGTCATTTTGCAATATGTTCTCCCTCCTACATCTACACCCACCCTTCATGGTTACTGAGTCCATATGAGTTAAATTTCCATTTCACGATGGAAAAATGAACATTTCTTGGTTGAAAATAAAAATCTTAAAAGAAAACCCCAACTTCTACTGTTTTTTGGACATCAGTTAGCCACTAATATGAAGCAGATGTGTAGATGAACTGAAGTATGGACTCATTCCTGATGACATAAGGCTAAGAAACTGAGTCATTGAACTGGATTAGTTGGAGAGATACTTGCATCCTGTCAATTAGAATTAAACTTGGAGGTTGAAAATACAGAGAAATCAAAAGATCAACAGACCTCTGCCTGAATTCAATGGACAACTAGATCCCAACTGTTTGACCATTGTTACCAGAGAGGGAAGAACAACACCTGGATTCTCAAAGCTGGGGGACTCCTCAGTAGCTTACCTGAGTCCTTATCTGGCCAAACACTTCCAGTCAGTAAGTCCCAGAGTAATGGGAGGAGGGGGAAACTTCTAAGCAGCTTCCCAGAGTCTTTGTCTGGCACTCAAACCTTCTTACCAAGATGTAAGCCCCGAAGTTAAACCTCAATGCAGAGTATTTATACCTTTTTTATAGCCAGAAGATATCACAATCCTTTGACCCAGAGCCTCAATAGAAAAAACAAGGTACTTGGAACCCTCCTGCAAAACAACTCCCCTAATCAAGTTTCCCACAATGGGCAGACCCAATAATGGGTAAGAAAGATCTTTAATCACATTAAAATAATTAGCAATACAAATATACATTGCTTCTAGTTAAAGAAATCTTATTTCTGTACTTTACTCCTTGTAAAGACTCTTGATTGATAAAAGCAAGGTTCAATCAGAGGAACTTGATTATACTAAAACAAAAACAGCAAGAAATCCTATTTTGATTGCCATCACACACCAAAAACTAAGTCTTGGATAGATAGGAAATCAATAACATCCTGTTCTTCTCTTTTGATCTTGAATTCTTGTCACTTCTACCTACTAGAAGATGCCTTGGTTGGATTTTTCTAGCTCATTTTTTACTTCTTGCTATCTCCTTTTCTCTGAGCATTTTTTTAATGCCTTACTGCTTCTCCCCAGCTCCCTGCAAATAAAAGGAAAAAGAAAAAAAATTCTCACTCTACCAGAAATCATAGACTTTAGATTTAAAGGCTAGAACGGACATCAGAGGCTATTTAGTTTAAACATCTCATTTTACATATAAGGAATATATGCCCAAGGAAATTAAGCAATTTGCCAAGACTCACATAAATAGCAAGTCTGATTCTAGGGCCAGTTTTCAAACTCCAGATCCATTGCTTTGACCATTCTGCTAATGAAGTAATTAACTGGGGCATTGCAGATCTGTTAAATCCATCTCCTAGTTTCTTTGTATAATATTAAGGCAGCTGCAGAGTCCATTTCCCTGACCATGATGATAGAATCCATTCTTTCCATAAATATGGCTCCTAGGTCTCCATTTTCTTTTTTCAGCCTAGAAGCTTCTATCACTGCCCAAACTTCACAAACTTTTGACTGCCATCTTCCTTGGTATCTACTGCATATCTTTCTTTCCTTGAAATATATAGGTGGAGAAAATGTTTTTAAAAACTGTAATTGACAGTGGAGTAGGGAAAAGTTAAGCACAAACCTGATTCTTTTCCCTGCTGTATAGTAAGGAAAACCAACTCCCCACTAGAGGGCATCATTAATCTGTTATGGCACCATATCCAAGAAAATACATCCTCATTCCAGAAGGTTTCTTGCCAGTGAAATGTACTTTCCACATATGCTTGACATGTGGGACACTAGGCAGACAATTGGGAAAACTGTAATGCATCAGAGGTTTCCAAGTTCTTCCCTGTCTGAATATCAAATAGAGAGAAATTTTTCTTCTTCCAGATTTTGAAAAAAATAACACAAATCTTAGGAGAGATTGGATAATTTTCTCAAGAGTTGAATGTACTGAATGATATATGTAGTGGTATAGAGCTTCAGATACACAATTTGTCTTTCTGTTTTTGGTTTTCTTGAGGACTATTTAACTTAAGAAGGCTTTAACATCAAGATAGTTTTCCTGACATTTAACTTGAATCTGTCACGTAGTAATTTTAGCTTGTTTCTTATTCACTCGTCAATGCAGTTGAAGAAATAAATTGCTATTGGATGCTACTGCTATCCTTGTTTTTAATTGAATGATCCAATTTCTTTTCTTTTTCTTTGTAGGTGTGTCAAAGGTGCCAAGATCTAGTCTAGACTTTAGATGTCTCTGAATGCTATCAGATTTCTGGGGCAGCAGCAGATGCTCTCAGGCTGTCATAGGATAGGGGACCCTTGCCTGAAGACCTAGGGTTTTTAAAATTTTGCACTTGTTATAAAATGTCCCTGATCTAAGAAGTTCAATAGATTACAAATCTTGGAGCTAGAGTCTCTGTGGCTCCCTGGGTTTACATTTGTTTGTAACCAACCTTCTCTGAATTCTCTTTCTGGTCACAATTTGCCTTTCTGTCCCCTACTTCCACATACTCTGCCACAAGATTTAATTTTCTAGAATTTATTTTCAAGGGGAAGGAGAAATAATATAATGGTGCAAGGCCCTTACAAGCAGAAATAAATGAAATTTAGTCCCAGGATAGATAGCCCTAAATTTCCCAAGCTATCCTAAAGTTCTTCCTCTCTCTGTACCTGATTCCCATTCTAGTCATGAAGAGCACCAGTGTCTTCAATCTTTTGGGGTCCCCAGAAGAAGAGGTAATTAATTATGTCTTCTCTTCTGAAGACATCAATTTGTACAATTGGCTTCTTAGACCCTTTTGGTCTGAACCGATCCTAGGAAGAATGATTCATATCCTGTTAGGAAATTTCTTGATAGCATGGGTGTTGTCCAGCCTGTAATACTGCATAACCGTTTAATGAATGAGGATCCTGCAATTTAGAGCTAAGAAGGACTTTATAGGTCATCTAATCCAACTCATTAATTTTACAGATGAAGAAAGTCAGCCTCAGAGAAACAGAGGGTGTTGCTAGTGATCACACAGCTAACTACCTATTGAAGAACTGGGCTTCAAAGCCAGGTTCTTTGTCTCCAGACTTCGATCTCTTTTCACTATATATTGCATTCCACCAGGAAATAGATTATGAAATGCAAGCAGGTAACTTTAAATAGTTCTTACAATTTCACAGTCATGATTAAACACAATTACAGCTCACCTAGGAGTTTACAATATATACCTCTCTCTTTTTTGTAGAGGACCCTTTTATTTTCCATATGAACCACGTTGTCCTTCCTTTTGCCCTCACCCCTATTCCAAGGTTTCATTTCTCTCATTTTCCTTGTCTTACCTAACTCAGATGGTAGTGCAATTGGATGATCAATTCTTTAGTCATTTTTTTGGAAGGCGAAAATGTTAAACAGACTATACTGTAACCATTTTGATCAAGTTGTACAGGCACTGACACAACCTTTTGCTGGTCTCCCCCCTTATATCCTGATGTCACCTTCACCAAAGTGGAAGAATGGGAGTTTGAAACCTTTACTCCACCTACTCTTATAATTTTTCTCTTTATTTTTAGAAAGAAGTGGTTCGATTGAATTTCCTATTAGTTATGCAAAATCACCCACACTAAGAATGTCTAAAAAAGGCAGTGTGGTACAGTGTATAGAAAGGTGAGCTCAGAATCAAGAATATTTGGATTTAAGCTCAGCCTAGGTCACACATGCTAGCTGTGTGATTCTGGGCAAATCACTTAACCTCTCAGTGCCCTGGGCAACTCTCTAAGACTGTAAGATGCAGAATAATTCCTTATATTCATTGGTAAGAGACAGTTTCCTCTCTGGGAGTTACTGATACCTATGAAATCAGCAGTCTAGTCCATAAAAGAAAGCAAATGCATAAAATAACTTTGAATTAGGTGTTTCTTCCTTGACTTCCTCCACTCTGCAAGAAGACACTTAGTGCCTTTGTGATGACCCTTGGCTTCCCAGTATAATTGCAGGGGAGCTTATCATTTACTTGGTATAGATTCTCCCCTATATATTTAGGGGAAATGTCAGAACAAGTAAATCAGTTTTGCTTTATTTTTTGAGCAGGCTTAGTCTGTGGTCAGGTTATCAATATTCCTCTATAGGCTCACATTCCAGACAATTCCAACTATGTCCTTCTTCTCTACTTATGACCAGAGTCACAGCATCTACCAGAGGTTCTGCCTCCAGTGGGATTCACATAGACTGGATGGACTGCTCTTGGACTGGCTTAACCATGAAGGAAGAGAGGAATGTCTAAACTACACAGAGAAGCAAGATTAACTCTGGACTACTGTGAGCCAGGGAGGACAGATTCCTAGACAGTTGTAGTCTTAGAGTATGCATAATACTTACATAGTAAGAGCAATATCCCAAAGTATTGACCCATACAAAATAGTCTAGCTTTTCCTTAGAAGGTTGAAATCATATATAGAAGTGTAAAAATTGAGGCCTTTCCCTCCAGCAGACCAACAGCGTGATTAGTATTGGGGCAAGGAAGCTGTTGTCTGCTCAATCGCTGTCACACTGTCTCTAAATGTCCTTTTTCTACTATGATTAAATAAATTTCCTTTTGTTAACTGTCATATGTTTTGTAAGAATGTCATTTCCTTCTGATATCAAACATGCAGATCAGCCTGAGTCAGGCCTGTCCACTACACACAGTCTGGTGACACAGTGCCATGCTCTAAAAAATACAGCAGTCTTGCATTTATTGATCACATAGAAATATTTGTATCCATATTAAAAAAAAATTCTGACTGGTCATTGGTTGCCCAAGAAAGAAGACAATAAGCAAGTATATTGCGTCTATTCTGTGCCAGGCACTGTGCTAAACTCTTTTTATAAATTTCTCATTTGATCCTCACAAAAACCCTTTGAAGTAGTGATATTACCCCCATTTTACAGTTGAGAAAACTGAAGCAAATGACTTTCCCACATAGTTATTATGTATTGGGTATGATCTGAACTCAGGATTTCCTGACTCTAGCCTTGGCATTCTATTCACTGTGCCACCATCTGCCTCTGAGATGTCTTTCATCTATGTTATTCTACAATGTCTTGTAGTAGCTATTACAGACAAGGGGAAAATGCCCTTTAGGATGTGAAAGAAATCAGAAATAAAAGCAATCTTGTAGGATGTTTGTTGGATGCCAGGGCTACTATACAACTCTTGCAAATAGAACTTGGCCGTCATATCTGAGAGTACAAGAAGTGAGAACAAAATTTCATTCTCATTCACTGTCACCCTCGCGCCAGGCAGCGCGGACATTGGACTACATTTACCAGAATCAGTGACTCCTTGCTACTGGTGATCTGATTGGCCCCATTTCTTAGCTTTCTGGCAAAAGTTACAGCTGAGAAGGGTATCAGTGATAGTCTATAATTCCTTATATGAAACTTTCTAACCAAAGGAGTTCAATGGTATCTGAAATTCCTTCCTGAAGCATTTCTTTCATTGCATTTCTGTGTATTCTCCTAGGACAGGGGTGGGGAACCTGTGTTTTCAAAGCCACATGTGACCCTGTAGGTCCTCAAGTGTGGCCCTTTAACTGAATTCAAACTTCACAGAAAAAATCCCCTTAATAAAAGAATTTATTCTGAAAAACTTTGTCGCAGTGTAAAATGGCAAGTAAAATAGGATCTTTTGCTGTTTTTGTTTTAGTATAATCAAGAAAGTAAAATGCCTCTAAGGAGGATCTTTTCTGCCCATTATTGGGTCTGGGAAGATTTGTAAGAAGGTTCACATCTTTCATTAATGAGACATTGATTCTCAAGGGATATGATGCCCTCTGGCTCTAAAAAGTATATAAAGACTCTGAGGTATGGGTTTTATTTTGGGGCTTACTGACTGGAAGTATTTGTTTGGTCAGATGAGGACTCTGGGAAGCTGCTGTAGAGCATTTACCCGCCTCCCCCCTTTTGAGAACCTAGATGTTGTATTTCCCTCTATGGTAACTATGGTCAGACAGTTGGAACTGTCTATTGAATTCAGGCAGAGGAAGTCATATCTGTTGACTTTTAATTTCTCTGTATTTTCTTTGAAGTTCAGGGTGTTGACTCCCCTGAACTAGGTGAGAGATATATGTGCTTGGTTAAAGGATTATACATATACTTGATCAAAGTGATTGTTAACCCCTCAAAAGTTGCCTTTCCTTTTATGAATGCAGATCTAAGAACCTGTGATAGCAGGTCCCCCTGTGTATGTTGGGGTGCTCACTATTACATTCACTCAAAAGATTACATCCAAGGACCTAGAGGGCCACATGTGGCCTCAGTGCTGCAGGTTTCCCACCCCTGTCCTAGGCCTTAGACACTGGAAGAGGGGAGGTATATATTTTGTTATTCTGTTCTTGGGGGAGTGGACCTGCTACTCAATAACAGCCTCTACTATCAAGGGTATCATCAAATATGACCTTGCTTGCATTTCCTATCACTTGATGGTTTAACTATGAACCAGCTTCAGGCTAATGGAGCAGCCAATTCCTATTGTTTTCTATCCTGATACTAATAGTCAGCTTAGGCAACCCATGACATTGGAGAAAAGAGAGAAAGAAAATACTCTCTACTTTCTTTACATTTTTTGGCCTGTGACTGTTTCTGGTGCTCCAGTAGTACAATAGTATGTGGTCCCAATCTTCCAAATTCCTGCTTTCTGCTAAGTGAGCATATGGGGTGATTGGTTAATATCAGATAAAGTAAGTTGTGTTGGTTTGTGCTACTTTGTTGGCTAGTTAATGGGTTACCAATCCTAGTTAACAAAATGACCTATCATATCCAAAGAGACAAAAGACCCTACAAAGGACACTGAAAAAAGTGATTCTCATGGATAACAAGTGTAGGCTGTTGGGTGTACTTATAACTAGGGTTTATTGATGAGAACTTGAACCAAATTTAGAGGCAGTGGTAGAACTCTTGGTACTTCAGCTAAATAAAAACAATAGGTATCATTTAGTAGCAAGGATATTTTATTTCAATAAAAACCCAGGTTGCATAGTGGATAGAGTATTGGACCTGGAGTCAGAAAGACCTGAGTTTAGATCTGATCTCTAACACCTACTATCTTTGTGACCTTGGAGAAGTCTCTCAAATGCTGTCAACCTCAGTTTCTTCATCTGTCAAATGGGGAATAGTAATAGCACCTATCACCCAGGATTGTTGTGAAGATAAAACAAAATATTTTAAAAATGCTTCGCAAACCTTAAAATGTGTATGTAAATGCTGGTTGTGATGATGACGATAACGATGGGCTAAGGTGAGCCCAGAGTGTGCCTAATGCTGCTCCTCCTGACCATGGCTTTTGGTACTCCCTTTGGACACAACAATTTCTAGTTATGACTCTGTTGCTGAGGTGGAGGATGTATTTTAGAATTCCTCACATCATTAGCTGCCTACCCAGCTGCCCAGGCGTTGGGTTGAGTCTCACAGCTAATTGATGTGAAGGCCATGACCCACAAACCCAACCGTCTGACCCATGGACAAAAGCCAATGGATGAAATCATGAAACTACATACAGTCTCTGCTTTATCAGCACAGCTTCTTCATCAGGTCCCTGAGGACTGTTGCTGACACTACCAGTGACTAGGAGAGAGCCTGCTAGGATCAAAGCCTTGAACTTTGTTTCTTTTTATTCAATGCCTTCTGAATTTTTATTTTCATCTTTCCACAGGCCCCATGTGGTACTTAAAAAAATGTTATTTTTGCAAACAAAATCAGAACTGCTCTAAAAAAAAGAACGCTGCTGTCCCTTTTTAAGGAAAAAGCCTATAAAGAAAAACCCCTTACATTTTGGCCTTATGAAGCATCTTTGATATTGTGTTGGTGGCCAGAAGTTTTATTATATTCCCTGTAACCTTTTAATTAACTGTGTATATAATTAGCAAAAAAAAAAAAATCAGTGTGATTTCCAAACACTTGTGATTCATTTAGATGAGAAATGCTATCTAAATATATGAATGTAATTAGATTGGATAGACACAAGTAGAGAACCCAAAGTAAATAGGAAAATGATGAAGATATCTATCCAGGGAATTTTTAATCCTGAATACTTCACTCTACAATTTCATATGTAATCATTAGAGAAGCATCTCTTGTCTCACAGGTAACACACTTGTAGTTTAGGGGCTATGAGATGCAGTTTCAGTTCCACCATGGTCACTTGCCATGGGGTCACATAATTGTTAAAGAGGCTTGTTAAAGAGGTCCCTGAAGCAAAAACAAGCACACACATGAGGTCAGGTATTTGAGTACCTGGACATTACTATCTGGTTGGTTTGTTGAAGTGGAGAGAACCTGATACTGGTAGCTGGGAGACTGTAGTCTGCTCTCTAAGCCTAACCATACCACTCAGTAGCTGAATGACTGGGCAAGTAAATTAGCCTTTTTTACTTCAAATAAATTAAGCCTTCTTTAGTTGCAGCCTCATTATCTTGAAAATATCATGATAGAAATGGATGACCTCTAAGGTCTCTTCTGATTTTAGGGTTCATTGATTTTCTTAGTAGATCCTCCTGGAAGAAAAATAAAAGATTTTTGTACTGATAAATGGGTGAGACTTTGGAAATCTTTACAAAGAATTCAAGTTATCTTTGAAGATGGAGAGGTGATACTGTAGGTATAAAGTAGAAGTGCATAGAATAAAATTCACATTTTGATTCAAGGATTATTCATTCATTTGACAGCACTTTACAGAAATCTGTTCAAAAAGATTTTGCTATGATTTTCTCAATGTTGGGGAGCAGTGAAATGCCAGTCATCCTTTTCATTGTGATGTATATGCACATTTTTATATATTTATGTGGACAGATTGAATTGTTATGCACCACTGCAGGAAACTGCTACCATCGGGAGACTGGATGTGCCTTTTGGGTATATAGTCTCAAAGAGGAAGCATATGCTTATTCTGTTATTGAGATGAAAACTATGAATTTTTTCAATTAACATCTTAAAAATACCTTCATTAAAATGGATTGACACACTGACCTTAAACACTTTGCTCAATGAATCATACAGAGTTGTTTGTCCACTGTTCTTCCAAGTGAATTAGATTTAAGTGAGGGGGGGATGTGCAGAGTCAACAGCCTCACTTTCTTTTCTGGAGCCATCTGGGACCAGTGGCAAGATACAGATCAAGATAATTGGAGATGGCCCCTGTTGCAGTGGGAGACCATGGCCTTTTTAAGCTAAGGTCTTTCTCAGGTCTCACCTTGACTGAGGTAAGGCTCACTTAGGAGTTAGGGATAGGTAGGAAATGAGTCAAAGAATGGCGTCCTTTATCTAGTCAAAAAAAAAAATCTCAGAAGTGAAGACCCTTAGGGCTCTTGGCCAAAACAAACAATTGCTATTTATATTCACTGGCCTTTTTATATTCAAGGCCTAAACAATGACTAAGTAGGGCTTGTCTAGGTCCTGTTGTTGGCCCATCCTAGAGAGCCATAATGACCTGGGTTTAAGGCATGTTCCTTAAGAAAGAAATCTAGTCTGTAAACCCCAAGATATCTTTGGAGGTTTCAGTGATCAAAATTTATAATCCTTTAGTCAGAGCACTTGCAGGAAAGAGTATGATACTCTATGTGGAAAGAGGAAAAGGAAGGAGGAAGGAAGGGAGGAAAGGAAAGGAGTAAACATACAGGGAGCAAATTTTTAAAGAAAATCGTCACCTATATAAAATTTGGTACCTTTCTTACTAATTCCTAATTTTAATAATTCCTGGTCCTTTCATCTCCCCTCTCTCCTTTATGTTAAAGGAAACAAATAATTTTACTTTTTTTCCTTAATGTTTCACCCACTTGATTTACAGCTAGGATCCAATTTATGTAAATTGTGAGTGTTGTGAAGTAATTACATCATTTGAGTTTTGAATTTGCATTATTTGAAAAGTTGGTGTTGAAGTTTGGGATGCTTGGGACCCCAAAATGCCAACATGCTGGGTCCTGCTCAAATGAATTTGACCCAAGCCTTTTTTCAGCCAAAGTAAAATAAAATTTATTAAAGATTTGCCATATTGGGCTGACTCTTAAAAACCCTTCCCATTTATGATACTTGGCAAGCGGGTCAGACAGAATCTGAACTAGATTGAGTCTGAGCTAGATTGAATGTGAGCCCTTCATGGAGGTGATAATACAGAAAGACTATGGGAGGGATTTGGGGGTGGTCTAGTAGTCGGGGAGGGGTTCTAGGGATGGTCTTGATGGGAATGGTCAGTAGTCTAGAGTATCTAGAGGTCTTGGTGGAAATGGCCAGTACTCTGGGCTTAATAAAGATGGAATCTAGGGAGGATCTTGATGGTAGTGGCCAGTAGTCTAGAGTATCTAGAGGTCTTGGTGGAAATGGCCAGTACTCCGGGGCTAATAAAGATGGAATCTAGGGAGGATCTTGATGGGAGTGGCCAGTAGCTGGGAGAATGGGATTTTGATCAGATCAAGAGTGGGAAGCATAACAGAGATCTGGGCATAGCAATTGTGAAAAGCTTATGGGCCTCAAGAGAATGCCAGATCAAGTGGGGAAATCCAAGGAGCTTTTAAAGTGAGGTTTTCCAGGGCCTTTTAGACAAATGGGACTAAAATTCTTTTGTGGTAAGAGATAAAGAACTCGGCTTGGGCTCATACCCCCATCATTATGATTATATGTAAAATATGGCAATTGGTTCCATCCCAATGGAAATATACAGTGCGAATTCAGTTAATGGGATGAAAATAATCTTTATCAGACTAATTGGGGCTTGTTAAAAACTTCAGGCTTATGTTCAATTCAGGTAAAAGTTTCCACTTGGCATTCCATAGCTTTTCTCTGGTTGTTGTTAAAATTTGATCCCAATCTCTCTCCTTAGCTAGTAGAGGGAGGTCCCTCTTTCCTCTGAGTTACTTAGATACTTTCAATGTATCACTCACGTCATTTGTTGTATTTTATCCTATTTGTCCATTTTGACTTACAGCATTAGTTACTTTTGTACATCATTTTTTTCTCTAGATTATATATTTCTTGAAGACAGACAGTACCTTATTCATCTTTCTATACTTACTGCATGTAACATTTTACTTCATACATACTAAATGATGAAACTGTTCATTGAATAAATCAAAGAAATCCAAGCTTACAGGGTAGGGAGATGATGGAATAAGCATTTATATAGTACCTACTGTATTCTAGGCACTGTGTTAAGCACTTTTTACAAATATCTCATCTAATCCTTATAACAACCCTGAGAGTTAGGTGCTATTTTTACAGTTGGGGAAACTGAGGCAAATAGTGATTAAATGAATTGACAGGGACACATATCTAGTAAGTGCCTGAAGTCACATTTGAACTCAGGTCTTCCTGACTCCAGGTCCACTGTGCCACCTAGCTGACCCTTGCACCAAAACAAGACTCTTTAAAAACAGTTTTAAAGCAGGTTTCTGGAAACTCTCTAAAGTGGTTTAATGGCTGTCATCATTCATTTTGAGGGATTTTTGCCATATCACATATGCTGTGCAATAATCTTTCTATATTATCCCAGTCTTTCAGTTATTTATGTGTAGTGTATCGTTAAGTGCTTTCAATGTTCTATCACTTAATTTGTGTGGGTCTTCCCTCAACTTGATGAGGTCAGGGAACCATAATGTTGAGGTTGGGGGTGCTCAGGACCCCAGAATACCACATTGAGTCCTGCTGAATGAATTCTTCTTTCAGCCAAAGTAAAACAAAGTTTATTAAAGGTTCGCCATATTGGGTTGACTCTTAAGGAGCCTGAGCATTTCTGATGCTTGTATTGACAAGTGGGGCAGATAGAATCTCAGCTGGGCAGAGTCAGAGCTCGATTGAATCTGAGCCCCTTCATGGAGGTGAGCTAGAATTTATATACAGAAAGTCTGTGGGAAAGATCTAGAAATGTTCTGGTAGTTTGGGAGGAGAGTCTAATTGTAATTTTTAAATTTTTTAAATTTTTGATATTTTCTTTTTAATGTTCTACAATCACTACCATAAAATTAAGTTTTTGTCCCCTCCCACCTACTCCACACTACCCCACTCCCTCCCCATGACAGCATACGATTCTGTATAGGTTCTACATATACTTTCCTGTTGAGTACATTTTCGCTATAGTTATGCTATATAGTGGAACTAAAATAAATGGAAGAAATCATATAACAAATCAAAACATAATACACAAGAACACCCCCCCACACAAACATGATCTGCTACATTCTGCGAATGACTTCCATATTTCTTTCTCTGAGTGTGGAAGGCATTTTGCCTTAGAAAACCACCATTGGGATTTTTTTTTTAATAAGTTCTTGCGTTATTACGAAGTTCCAAGTCTACCAGAAAAAACTCTTGCACACTGTGGTCGTTGCTGTACACAAAGTTCTCCTGGTTCTTCCTTTCGCTCAGCATCAGACCATATAAGTCCTTCCAGTCTAAGGAGGATCTTGATGAGACTGGGGTAACTAGTGATGTAATCAAGGGTGGGAAAGTGCTGGAGGAATTGGCAGGTATCAGACAGTGGACAGCTGGTGGGAAGCAGGTAGGATAATCCAGAGATAACAGACAACGGAGGGTCAGGCTAGGTTAAGGGTCACAGACTTGAATATGAAAGGCCAGATTAAGTAGAAAGGTTCAAGGACAGTTCTATGAGGTTCCCAAAGTCTGTAGCCCATCACACTGATAGAGATTTCATGTGTCTGCATCCTGAGCTTCAGGATTTTTGTCCATGATTTCCATAATCATCCATAAAAATTATATGCAATACACTGCAAATTTTTGTCTATATTTCTTTTGCTATTTTGTGGATTCTAGAGCAGTAGTCAGGCTGCCCAAATGTTGCCCTGGAGATTGTAAATGTATGAGATTTGGAATCAGAATTTAAAGTCAGACTTTATAACCTCTGTGACCTTGGGACAATCAACTAACATTTCTTGTATCTGCATATAAAAAAATCTGTGGAATCGGAAATCTGGGAGACAATTAAATTCTCTTGGTGAATAATTATCAATGCTCCTTGTCTTAATCATAACGGTATCCTAGAGCTCTGTCTTGGGTCCTTTTCTCAATCTGTACTTTTTCTTGATGACCTCATCTGTTCCTGTAGGCTTACTTATCATCTCTATGCAAATGACTCCCAAATCTATATTTTGTGTCTACTAATAGGCAATATCACATATCCTATGCCTATTGCATATTTCCTGCTAGATGTATCATAGAAATATCCAACTCAACATTTCCAAAACTGAACTCATTACCCTTTGCCTCAGACTATTCCTCTATTGAATTTACATATTTCTGAAGAGGGCATCTATGCTTCCAGTTAGAAATGAGGGTCAGTTGCAGGAACTAGGGATATTCAGTCTGGAGAAGATATAATCTGGGAGAAGGACATGATAGCTATCTCCAAGCATTTGAAACACTGGTCTGTGCAAGACAGATTAGATTTGTTTCAACTGATCACAGATGGCAGAATAAGGAGCAAAGGCAGAAAGTCTTAAAGAAGTAAATAAGGTTTAAGGAAAGGAAAAATACCTTAATAATGATTACAGCATTCCAAAATGGGACAGGTTGTTTTAGGAAGTCATGAGCTTACCTTCACTTGAATTCTTTAAAGAAAAAAACTTGGGAATGTTTTAGAGGTTATTATTCAGGTATGGGTTATACATGTGGACTATAAATTCCCTTCTAATTCTAAAATTCCAATTCTGTGTGTGTGTGTATGCATGTATGCTATGGCTATTTTAACTATTTGGGTGAGTGCAGGTGGATATAAATAAATAAACATATACACATCCATATCCATATACAGATATGTGTGTATGCACACACACATTATCTGTCTATCTATCTATCTATCTATCTATCTATCTATCTATCTATCTATCTGATTTCTATGGTATCTCTGTATAACAGAGTAAGAAACTAAATAGTTTTATATAAATAGATAAAGATGAGTGGTCTTTTCCCATCAGTAACACTTCTGTCTCCCTGTATATGTAGGAATGTGTGCATAAAGGACTTAAGAAATCTTCAAGCTGGTTGACAGTGATCTTAGAACCAAAACTGTAGTTGTGTTATTGATTGCATAGGTAGTGGGATACTGGGAGACTAGAGCACAGCAATTGTCCCTTCAGCACTTGACCTTAGTAAAATAGTTGTAGATTAGGACATAATTGCTTCTATTTGGATATTCCTTTTTTGCTTATATTGGGCAATAGCTAACCAATTATCAGAATTCAAATCACTTAGTGCAATTACCAGCTCTCCAAAGTACATGCTTGGATGTCCGTGCCTGTATCAGAGGATACCTACGGGACTAGTATTTGGCCAAAGGCCAAACCAAGAGCTTTTTTTTTTCTTTCTGATGACACTTTTCCCCTTGGTCTGTGTTTCTGAATGGGAATGAAAACAAAATTGTTTTGAAGAGAAACAGGTAAGTTATTTGCCATTAGGATTTCATTTCCTTACCCCCTGGTGAAAGCTCAGTTTCAGCCCATAGATATAAAACTCTGTCTCTGATGGATTGCAAAATCACTAGAGAATCCCTAGAGGACTGCTCCCTAGATTCTCACTTGTCAAAATGGCCCCATACCCATCACAGAGAACACAAAGCTTAAGGGACTTTGGTGGAAGCTGATAGGTCATAAAGGTGAATTAACTTCTCTGGTGTCATAAAGTGCAAATCATTGCAAGAGGGGTGGCAACTGCTGGAGAAAAGCTAACTTCTGCCTAGGCTCCAGTGTCAGTTAGGCACAAATGACCCCACAGCCCAATTCTTTTGATTTCAGGAGATGTTCATTGAGATCAGGTCGATAGGATTGTAAAGGAGAAATCCCCCTACCCAATAAACATGATGTGGAAACAATGGCTCATTTCCTCCTCCCCTCTCCCCAGTCAAGTATTTTTTCTTAACTGACAAATGCTTTATTTCTTTGGGTCTGCAAATGATCAGATTCATTTTTTTTGGTGTAATAGTGAAAAATTCAAGATTTGGACTATTTGCTATTTGTGCTTTTTGTGTTTTCTTCCTTTCATGGTTATTCTTCAATATGTGAAGCAGACACATTCACAAAACTACAGAAAGAGCTGGAAAGGACATCAAAGGTCAGCCACTCCAACGCATGTCTCACCAAGAATTCTTTTTCTAGCATCTGCCTCAAATAGTCATATTTAAGCTCTTCTTGAAGACCTCCAGTAAGGAAATACTCTCCTCCTAGACCAACAATGTTATGATAAATATTTAATAGACAGATCTCTGGGAAAAAACATGTTGCATGGCATGCTTTTAAGGTTTATCTTCTTCTTAGAGTTTTTCCCCCTTTTTGCTGTTGATGAGGCAGTCAGGGTTAAGTGACTTGCTTAGTTTTACACAGCTAGTAAGTGTCCGAGGCTGGATTGGAACTCACGTCCTTTTGACTTCAGGGACCATGCTCTATTCATGATGCCTCCTGGATGCCCCTCTCCCTTGCTTTTTTTAGTATAGACAATGGGCAAAATAGCAAATCAAGTGCTCTGATATATAGCATTTCTTTATTTTTAAGATGTCAATGCTCACATTGGACATTTAACAGTTGGTTCTTGAATTGGTTCGAGTGAACTTTTCCCTTCACCTCCTGAGGTAGACATTTGTACTGTTTGATAGCTCCAGTTCTTAGACTTGTTACTGTTATTTTATGTATCGGAATCCGGAAAAGATCTGGCTTTGATGAGTTGCTGGATTAGTGACCTGTTAGTTGCTGATTAGCGGCTTGAAGGTCATCAGCTTTTTTGATCTTCTGCAAAGACCTGAGCCATTATGCGGGAGAAACTTAAAAGCATATTCCTCATCACAGTTTGACTCCTGTGCTACATTATTTGAGAAATTAGAGCATTGGGGGATATTCATCTTAGTGTGGAGTACAGTAATTAAAACTCAAATGGTTATTGAACCATAATTTAGAAAGAGATAAGGGTTTCTGAGAAGATGGTAAAAAAGAGAAAAGCCCAAAGAAGACTTCAAATATCTGATCTTAATCTGGGCATCTGTGACCTTCTGTGAGTAGTCTGTCTCACTGGACAAGCTTTAGGGTCTTTGGCTGGCGGAGGTGTTTGAGAGAGTTTCATGGTCAATGACTGAGACAGTTTGACTGATGAGGCCTATAGCCCACAAGTGAGGGAAAGACAAACTAACCTTGGTGCCCCAGAGTGGATATTGGAAGTGGCTGAAACAGCTAACTGGAAGACTTATAACTCTCTCCTACAGGGGAGAAGGCTTGTTAACCGTAAGTATTCCTGGTGGATTTTAGACTGGGTTTTGGATGATACTGAAGATAGTTGGTTAGCTGAACACAGGTGGAATGGAGACCTAATGTTCAGCAGTCAACAGCAGAGATACAGTGACTAGTAGAGAGTAGCAAAGACATGCTACTTGGTAGAGAACTTTGGAGGTTAACAACTGGTGGAGAACAGGACCAGAGAAGAGCAGGACAATTACATTACCAGAAAGTCCTGACAACATTGCAGTGTTAGGAGGATGAATTGGCCTTTCAGGAGGAAGTTCTGGACTCATGTATTCCCCATATATGTGTTTTTTGTGGGTGAGTGAATGCAAGATTTATGGATAAAATGTTCTTTTGTTATCTTTATTGCTATACAATTTCATTAAATGCTTTTGCTTTAAACTATATTCTCTGATTGACTAGTAAACACCAACATATTTCCTTGATGGAGAAAGCAGCTTTGCCTTCTCTTAATCAGCTGTAATTAACCCTTTGATCACATTCTTTCTTTAATCCTGCTTTTTGCCCTAGTGTATCTACCTCTCCTCCTATTGTTGTCTTTGGCTTTCCTTGCTAGCCTCAGCTTATTTTAAGCTTTATAAATTCTGACAGTATCTTTAGACAGATAGATAGATCTTCTTATATTCATTCTCTGTTACTTGGCTTCTCTCCTCTCTTCTGTACATTTCTTTTAAAATCTAAGGTGGTTGGTAGATGACTTGTACATTTACATTGGTCTCTTTAGACAACTCTCATTTTTCCTTCTTATTGGAATTATTTCTCTTTGTGCCACCATAATTTCATTCCTGAGTCTCTCCACCACCCTTTTATCTATTCTTTTTCTTACCTTTGAGAACCATCTTACAATCCTGAGCCCTATCTCCATAAGTCTTAGTTATATCCATGCCTCCGTGTACTACCCCATACTTTGCAGATTTGGTTATGGACAATGGAGGCCATAGGTTTTATTGCTCTCTTTATTTGATATCTGTGTGGATATTGGTGGCCATAAATTACTGGTCCTCTGCTGTTCTGTCTGTACCACACCTGCTCTCTGTGATACCAGGCTTTGCAGATTTATATATATACTTTTCTCCCTTTTCCTCCATTTTTATTGGAATGCCCTTTGGATTACCTAGGCTTAAAACTTCAGAGCCATATTGAACTCTTTCCATTCCTCCTCTATCACTCCCTCCTCTGCTTCCATCAAATTATTTCCCAAGTTCTGTTGATTTTACCCCCACCACATCCTCTCTCACATCTTTCCTTTTCTTCCAACTCATACATCAGTCTCATTCAAGCTCTTAAACACCTTTTGCCTATATTGTTACAAGAACCACGTAACTGGTCTCCCTGCTTCCAGTACATTCCCCTTTCATTGTCCATAGCTACCAAAATAATTTCCCAAAAGCACAGATCTGGCCATGTTGCTACTTGACCAAAATTTACAGTGCATCAGTGGTGCCTTGAGGATAAACACAAATTCATCTGGTAGACATATGAGGCCCTTCCTAAGTTGACTTCAGCTTACCTTTATAGTCTTATTTTATTTATCCTGTTCTCATTACTGTATTCCATGTTTTAGCCAAACTGAATTGCTAGCTATTCTCCTAACTTTACCTGTTATCTTCTACCATTATGCTCTTGAAAAGGCCTGGAATATACTATATATAAAAATATACATATTTCCTTTAAAGTTTTTTCTCTTTCTTCAAAGGCCTCCATGAAGCCTTTCTTGGCCCCCCTACATAAAAGTGTTTTTTGCTCAAATTTTCCTGAAATATTTCTCCCACTCAGATTTTTCCTTTTTTTGCCTCCTACTCCCCACCCCCCCATCATCTTGATTCATGTACATGTCATGGCCCCACGCAATATGCTATAAAGACCTTGAGAGTAAGGGCTTTGTCATTAAAAAAAAGAACCTTTCTTACTGTACATTGTAGTCAAATTGGGACTATGGGGAAAGGGTTCCTAATGTGATTAGTGAGATGGATAACAAGGATGAACTTTGTAAATCTTGAAATATTCCACAATGTTTTTCTTTTTTATGTTTTTTTAAAATTTCTCCTGGATACACAGACTAATTTATGGATATTAACAATGGTTTGGGAGAAATTTGTGTTTTTCTGCCTGGTAGTCTAATGATATTTTTTAAAAGAAAAAGGCAAGAAGAAATATCTTCCCCTTTATTCATTCTTTATTTCTCACAAACTCCATGTGAAATATGTCAAGCCATTTTGGGGTTAAGTAAATTTATGTATTGTTGATCCCTTTTGAGTTAGGAGTTGTTTAACCCAAAGAAGATTGAGGGCAATGAGTGGTCTTCAAGCATTTGAAAAGGCCCCATATGGAGAGGAATGAGACTTATTTTCTTTGGTTTCAGAAAGCAGAACTTGGAACAATGGAGGAAGTTGCAGAGAGACAGAATTAAATTTGATGTAAGGAAGAATATTCTATTAATTATAATGACTGCAAAGTGGAATGGATTCCTTGGAAGGTGATGACTCCCTCTTCCTGGAGATCTTTAAGCAGAGGATGAAAAACAAACGGTCAGGGATGTTGTAGAGAAGAAGTTCTTAACCTAGGATTCATGAATTTGATTTTTAGAATATATTATGATAAATGTTTTTAAAAAAATAATTGATTTTATTTTAATCCAATATATATTACTTTATGCTTTTAAAGCCATGCCAAAGTGGGTCATGACACAAAAATGGTTAAGAACCTTTGTCATTTAGAAGAATTCTTGTTCAGGATCTGACTGGGTTAGATTGCAACAGAGGTCCCTTCCACTTCTGAGACTGTTTGAATTTGTGATGCTGTAATGAGAGCTGTTGTAGTTGCTGTTTTTGTTGGTAGCACATTTGCTTCCAAGCAGCCTTGATCACAACCTAATTAAAATTTGTTATTGGTGCCAGAGTCTCCGATTTCTTCCATTATTTCAATGGCCCCAGCCCCCAGCTGCTTTCAGGTAGTTGTTATAGAAAGAAATGGGACGAACTCTCACATTAGGTGTTAGGATCAATGAACTATCCTTCTCAGAACTATTTAATTTAAAAAATATGCCCTCCCCCATGCCATAATATTTAACACAAAAGAATATTGAATATCTATTGGTGAAATTCCAGGCAGATGTAAATGAGGCTATTCCTGTGTTCATGGACCCTGAAGTCATACCATATGGGTGAATATTTATTCCATTTTATCTCTCCCAATCTGTGAGTCATTTTTTCCTTTCACCATTAAAAAATGATAAAATTTCTACTCTGACCCTCACATGATAGCCTCATAAAACACTAGGTGAATCTACTCAAAACTTTCCTTTGTGTAAACAGGAGATGTGCCCATTGATTTGAAGTTTTTTACAAAGTTAGTCTAGGATAATTTGAAGGATTCAGTTCTGAGAAATGAAATCTAAGGTGGGCTGCATTGTGGGTTGTGAAGCACAAAGCATTTGGAGGCAGAATGCTTGATTTAGAAATCCCACCTCATTTTCTTTCTACTTGTACAACTTTAGTCAAGTCATTAACTTCTCTGGGTCTCAGGCTCTTTAGCTGTCAAAGGAAAGGGTCGGATTAGGTGATCTCTATCTAAACTCTGATATGCTATGACTCAACAAAATAACTAGGTATGATGGAAAGAATGCTAGCTTTGGCATCGAAAGCCCTGAATTCAAATACTGCCTTGACCATTTACTACTTGTGTGATCTTGGGCAAGTCCTTTCCCTGCTCTAGACCTCAGTTTCTTTTTTTGTGAAATGAGAGGATTGAACTACATAGTCTTTAATGTTCCTTTTTTAGCTCCAAATCTACGATCTGATGATCTTAAAAAGAATGGAGTTAGAAAAGTAAGTCTTGGAAGAAGTGATCAAAGAAATACCTGAACTGGTTTCAGAAAATAGAGTATTTTAGTGCCTATAAATTGGAGAAAGGTTTTGGTAGGAAAATAGGAAAAGGGTTATACTTACTGAAACTACCCTATTCACATTCTACCTCATCCTTCTGTCTAGCATCAAGCATGGACTAAACAACCTCATTAAAATTTTGACCTTTTAACTTTTCAATTCTGATTTTTTGGGGGGTATTTGGGGCTAGCAGGCATAAAAAGTAAGGGCATCCTAACTGAAGGAAACTTCTGTTTCTTTTTTTTACTCTGTACATGTATTTCCTCCTTACCATTTTTTTCTGTCTCTGCTGCAATGTTCATACCAGTGAGACTAGTGACTCCATGGTTATTCAGTAGGGTCTGACATTCCATGACCCCATTTGGTATTTTCTTGGCAAATATACTGGAGTAGTTTGTCACTTTCTTCTCCAGCTCATTTTACAGATGAGGAAACTGAGGCAAATAGGATTAAATGACTTGACTAGAGTCACACTGCTAAGAAATGTCTGAGGCCAGATTTGAACTCATGAACATGAATCTTTTTGACTCCAGGCCTGGCACTCTTTCCATTGTGCCACCTATCTGCCCAAGTGTCTGTCTAGTGTCTGTCTCTAACAGAGGGATTGTAGAAAACAGGGAGGAAAAAAACTAAAGAATTAATGGAATAAGAATGCAAGGAACGGTGACTTCTGGGTAGGTAAGGAAAGTGAGTTCTTTGATAAAATAGAATATTTGTAGATATAGAGGAGAGTTTTGGAGTCTCTTATTCCATGGTTCCATATCTAGCTTTCCTGTGCTTTTAGCATTTCACCTTGATCTGCCTGTCTCCATTATTACTGGAGACTGTGAGGTACTACTCAGGGCTGGTCAGCAGAAATTCCCTGGTTGTTGTCAAGTGCTCATCACCATCAATTGCGATGTCTTGGGCATTGACATCTTGTCAACAATGTCAGTCCTCTGTGCCAATCCACATTACTGCTGTCACCTTCCTGACTGACACCTTTGGAAATTGGTCAGCTTGTCAGGGGTCTTTTTCTTTTTTTTTTAAACCAAAGAGGTGTTTCCTTTTATAGGCATGAAAGAGAGATGAGCTGTTAAGAAAAAAAAAGATTAAGTCATGTAAGGGACAGTCTATTTGAAACCCACCTGAACCAAGCAAGCTTAAATAGTAGGATGCAAAACTTGAGGAGTAATGGGAAAGAAGGTGGGGGAGAGAAGAAGGGTATAGTACCCAGTATGTGCCAGGCTCTGTGCTTAAGCTCTTTACAGAGCTTAATCTAATTTAATCCTCATAATGGCTCTGGTGGGTAGGTATTATTACTATCCTTATTTATCGTTAAGAAAACGGCAATGAACATATGTAAATTGACTCACCCAGGGTTACGCAGCTAGTGTTTAAAGCTGGATCTGAACTCGGGTATTCCTGATTCTAGGCCCAACATTGTATCTGCCTCATCATCTAGCTTTGGAAATTTTTTAGCTGATTTAAAGTGCCCCTCCTTGGGACTATTAAAGCCTATGTGAATGGTCTAACCTATGTAAGCTTTCATGTGAGTAGGAAATTTCTTCCAACAAGCTAGATCACTGACTTTCCTCCATGCCTGGAATGCTCTCCCCCTGATCTTCCTAAATGCTAAGTGCTCCCTAAATGCATCCTCTGAGATGAGCTCCAATTTATAGCACTGTGCTGGCACATGGTAAATGCTTAATATTTGCTTATTGACCGAAATAAATCAAAACTAGTTATAACTTACTAGATAAATTTTAGGGAGTTGGGCAGGGCACTTCAAGGTTGAGTGCTTTATCCAGAGTCAGACAACTAGAAAGAAGATGGAATGTGAGCCTAGCTTATCTTGAATCCAACTCAGTATGCCATCACTTGGGCCACTCATCTTTCCTAAAAGTATGGGGTTCTTAAGTATCAGATCAATGAAAGGTTGCAAACCTAATTGTACCTTGACTTTAACAAGGAATTTGACAATGTCCTTCACAATTTCCATAAACAGAGAAATATGGACTGGATAATAGAACAGTGAGGTAGTCATATACCTGTTCATCAAACTCATAGGTAGCAATTCTTAACTGGTACATAGCTGTTGGCCTAAAAGAAGATCTCTTCTGGACTTTTGCCTCAGCTCCTTTGTGTTCAGTAATATTATCAATGAGATGGTGAAGGCTATAGACGGCCTGCATAATGAATGACCTGTATATGACACAGAGATGCTGCTGCATATTAAGAAGGAATGGTTGTCAATATGGGTGCTCAGTTTAGAACTGCTAGGTCAGACAAGTAAAGCAAATTGTCTCTTGTCAATCATCTGTTCTTTTACTTAATTGGCTCTCTGGGTCATGTTCATTTTTCACCTTCTTGCACTGTTGTCCTGAGTATCTCTTTTCCTGAACTGCTTTCTCCTCTATCTTTGCTCTTTCTGATATACTGTTTTTCTGGAGCTGACTTCATCTTTACCGATTACGGACCTTTGACCTTGAACCACCAGAATGGTCCAACACCTCCTTGTATTGTGTTGGGGCAGGGAGGGATAGAATTGGCAGACAAGGTTGGAAGTATGGGAGCATGATAGGGAAATATAATTTGTGGGATGATAGGATCAGAACTCAAAGAATTCTCAAGTGATCTGCAAAAATGGGCCAGATATAACAAGATAAAATTTGACAATTAGAAGGTTAAAAAATCCCCAAAACAAACATCTTCAGTGTTATTGGATTAAAACATGTGGGGATTCCAAAGCCACCCATTCACACAATTTAGGATCTGAAAATGACTGTGCACTTAATATGCAGCAACAGTGTGATGTAATAGCCACTAAAGTAATCTTGGGCTACATTAATAAAAGTGTAATGTTTGGATTGGAGGTAATTATACTCTCACTGTACTTGCTCATGTCAGACTCTATTTGAAATATTGTGTTAATTTTGGGTATCACATTTTAAAGAGGGACACTGACAAATTGAAATATGGTATGTTAAGAAAATGACAACCAGGATGGTGATTAGACAAAAAAAAATAAGTTCTATAAGGAGATGTTGAGCAGGGGAACTCTGAATCTGGGGAAGAGATATCGGTCTTCAATTTGAAGGGTTTTTATGTGGAAGGTAGGTCACACTTATCCTTTGAACATCCAGGGTTCAGGATCAAAATCAATGCTTAGAAATTATAGAAGGACAGATGTTTGGTTGGATTTTAAGGAGTTGCTTTTTTACTTTTCAAACGGTCTAATAATAAAATAAACTATTAAAAAAATAAACCATTTAGTGAGGTCATTAAATTCTTGTCATTTGAGGTGTCCAATAGAGGTAAGACCTTCTCATTAGGGATAGTGCAGAAAGATTTTATGCATCAGCTAGGGAACTATGATATTCCATGATATTTGAGGTTCTTTCTAAATCTAAAATTCTATCCAAATAATCACATCAACTAGCTGGACCATACCTTTGCAGAATTCCCAGTGGTATTCTGTGCTCTTGGATGTTCATAAAAGTTAACAAACCAATAAAGTCAGAAACTATTTCAGGGATACTGAAACAAATACATAGTCTTTGTTCTCAGGGACCTTCTCTCTCCTTGCTATGTAGTTCCTTTAGGTTCAGTCTTGCTATGCTATTTATTACGTATTCTTCACCCTGAATCAAATATGTCATGTCTTCTCTTCTAATTCCTCCCTCCTGACTGTCTGAATAAGGGAAAAGGAAGACAAAATACTACCAAAGTCTACCAAGGGGAAAATGAAATTTACCAAATGAATCCTTCTGCATCATTGTCAAAGTATCTTGCTTTCTAATATTCTATCAATTAGCAATAAATGATTGAAAATATTCTACTTGGTACAAATCTTATTTTGCGTAATCATCAATTATGTTAGGCAAAAGCTGATGTGCTTTGAGATACCTGGCAATGCTTCCCAGCCACTGGCTAACCAAGGGAAGACATGGGAACTTTGACCAGAGGACAAAGCACCTTCTACCTGGTTTGACTGTTGTCATCTATACCAGTGTTCATTCAGCATTGATCCAATACTTATTCTATACAAGGCATTGTAGCAGGCGCTGTCAAGATACAAACAAAATATGAACCAGATATATGTTTCTTGCCCCTAAGGAAGTCTATTAGAAGAGATAGGGAATACGTAGGAGCACTTTAAAGGAATTTTGAAAGATGGAAATGCTGGGAGTGATTCTAATCATGGAAATTTGTGTTGACAGATATGGAACGTAGCCATGAAATAACAAGTAGGCTAGTTGGCAGCAACTGTGTGGCAGTACACTGCTTCACAGAAGAGAGAGCTAAGACTCCACAAGTTTCCTAGTTCAATCCAGAATTAAGTAGGAATCCTCTGGGCAATATACTCCACAAGGTAATTCATCTTTCACTTGAATGTCCCAGCAAGGAGGAAACTATTGAGCCATTCCAATTTCAGCTAGATCATAGATCCTATGTTAGTAAGTTTTTTTTTCATATCAAAACAAATTTGCTGCCTTGACATTTCTACCCATTGCTCCTAGTTCAATCCTTTGGGACAAGTCTAATGCCTTTTCTAGGTGACAATTCTTCAAATGCTTGAAGACAGCTATCATACCTACCATCTTTCCCCCCTAAGCCACACTATTATTGAATTGGCAAGTAGTATAGGGGAAGAGTTGTAGGGTTGGAGAGAAATAGGCAGCTAGGTGGTGCAGTGAATACATCAGGAAGACATCTTCCTGAGCTCAGATCTGGCCACAAACACTTACTAGCTGTGTGACCCTGGGCAAGTCACTTAAGCCTGTTTGCCTCAGTTTCTTCACCTGTAAAATGAGCTGCACGGGAAAACCCCAAATGTGATCACAAAGAATTGGACATGAACAGTCAATAACAGGAGAGAACTAAAGCTAAAACTGGAAAAGCATTTTGGAGCCAGGTTGTAGCAGGCCCTGATGAAAATAATTGGGGTTATTTTAGTTGAGACCTAACTGGAATATTTAGCACATCATAAAACCACAACTCCACTGTGGCTTTTCACTTTAAATCTACTTTGGGGCTGTTAAATCACTTTAGAGGCAGTGACTAAGGAAATAACTAGGCAATCCTATGAAATGTTTGGTTTTATTCAGAAAGAGGTAACATTCAATCAGAATTTCTGATGCTTTTCCTAAAATCCCTATTTTCCTGATTTATCAGCTCTTTGTGTTACTCTCTCAGATTTTTCACGATGAAGACTTGGGTCAAAATAAATGATTTTTTTTTGACCCCTGTTTTTTCCTCATACTCCCTTCTTAAACCAGGAGAAACAAAAAGACTATGATAAGACTTCTGGCTAGCAACAATCAAAAAGGGAATGCTCTTAAGAGCTGTCCAGGGTGTATGAGAGAGGTGAGGTGTCATGAGAATGGAGCAGGACATGCCTGGAAGATATATTTTGGGAAGAAATAGTAGCACAGTGGGAAAACCATCAACTGGAGGAACAAGGGGGCCCTGGCTTCTAGTCCTGGCTTTTTATAACATGTTTGAATGTGAGCAATTGATAAACTCCTCTTGCGTTCTTTTTCCTCCTTTGTAAACTGAGGTAGTTGAAGCCAATGGTCTACAAGGTTCTTTCTAGCTCTAAAGTTTTATGAGAATTCTAGTATTTTTAGGTCTGACTTGTAGCTTTTCATTTTCCAATTCCATCCACTGGCTCTAATTTACAAATCAGCCTATTAACATAGATGATAAATGGTAGCCTTATAGGTAAGATTGCCAGACATGCAACATGGCCTTCATAAATACCTGTTGATTAACTGATACACCAAATTGTCTTGTATTTCATTGCCTTGTCTTATTTATGTATCTACTGGGATGCATAATTATCACATATTTGAGTGTAGAATAGAGCTGTGGTTGTGTGTACATGATGAATGAGATGCATGACATCTGTTTTGCCCCTGCTTCCTAGTTCTGTCAAGTCAGCATCCAGTAAGTCAGTCTGGCTATCATCAGCATCATCTCTCATCCCTATCAGACTCTATATGGTCTTCATTCAAGGCTAAAATGGGACAGTCTCACTACTAGACCATTGTTAAGAATTGGAGGGAGTAGGGAGAGGCCATGCCCTGCACCTTTTTCTGTTTGCTTGAGGGATAGCAATATATTTAATAACAAAACAAAGTATGTGTCCAATAACATATTCTCTAACCATACAAAGAAAGGGATGGGTCCTGGTATGGCAGAAAATGTAGCTATGGCGGCCAAATACCATTAGTAAGACTACTTTTTTTTTTAGTCCTGTGTTTACATCAGTTTAGGGGGAGTTTTTTGTGTGGAACAGCCTACATCAACATGCACTGACATATGTTCTGCAACTTTTTACCTTGGAGAGTTGTCTCAGGGTACTGAAAAATAAGATGACATATTCAGGGTCACATGGCTTTGTAGATGTGGGAAATGAACCTAAGCCTTCTCTCAATCCATAATAGCATACTGTCATGCCTATAGCTAGGGACCTATAATTTGTCCCCCAATCATTGTAGTGTGCCCCCCAATCATTGTAGATCAAAAACTTTAACAGTTGGTGTGGTCAGTAGTTTCATGTTCTTTTGGTGACCCTGTTGTTTTCTCTTTCCTTCCTTCCTTCCTTCCTTCCTTCCTTCCTTCCTTCCTTCCTTCCTTCCTTCCTTCCTTCCTTCCTTCCTTCCTTCCTTCCTTGCTTCCTCCCTCCCTTTCTTTTTCTCTCTCTCTTCCTTTCTTTTTTCCTTCCTTCCCTCCATCTCTCTTCTCCCCGCCCTTCCCCTGCCACTTCCACAATGACAAGGGCACAGATGAATTTGCAGAGGTCTCAAACTCATGACCCACTTTCCTCATGTGGCCTGTAAAGCTCCAATCTGGCACAACCTGATTAAAACGTAATTGGGAAATGTTTAACAAAATAAATAGAAATGAAATATGTCCAATGTGCAAAAATCTATCTCTATTTAAGTTTGACACTACTGTTTTATAGTACTGAAGTATAATAATACTTATTTGAAAATGTTCCAAATTGGGTTAAGATGAAACAAAGTGGCAACATAAACATTATTATGTTACAATTTTTATCGCAGACCAGTTTATCCTCATTTGCAGGGATGTTAGGCAAAGGATTCAGAAATGCATAGAACACAAAATAGACTTGGGTGTGGCTTTCAGGTAAATATCTGGTTAGCTTTTAGGGTCCAAAATGCATTTGATTCAAGTTAAGGGTCGATGGTCTTAAATTTCCATTGAATCCTGAGATTTGATGCAGCTTGAAATCAATGGACTAGGAATTTTTTTGATGAGGAGTATGAATTGACATATATATGCATACATATATATATACAGTAAGTTCCTTGAGAGTTGGGGTTGTTTCATTCTTTGTATTTCTCTCTGAGCACCTAACATAGTACTTCCAATATAATAACTACTTCCATTATAATATAATAGCTTCTTGATTGATATTTAAGGAATGATTTTTATTTATAATTTCTTTTCATAAGGAAGAACTTGGATGTTTATATAAAAATAATCTATCTTTGGAGACAGGACCTAGGAAACTTCATTCTGGGTCAGAGTCCCTGTTCCAGGTAGGTGTAGGAAGCAAAGGACATTGGTTATATCAGAAGACCTAAAAAAGGGTGTTACAACTTGTCACTTCTGAATCTATGGAATTTATACCAAGTTGTCCAAACCAGTCAGGCCACAATTAGAAAAAGCTGAGGTATTTTTTTTTCTCTGCCACTTCCCTTGAATCACTGACCAGAAAGAAGAGGATTGAAGGCTCTCTGAATCTCTCAAACAAAATTCAGAATGGTTCTGCATCTATCTTTGCCTGTTCTCAACCTAGTATCATGATTCCCTTCTTGGAGAATGGAGAAAGTGTCCAGTCTCACAGATCTGAAGCCTATTTACCATTCCCCACCTTCTCCAAAACTATATGCTAGTGGTGGTAGTAGTTGAGGCACTTTCTATGACTTTCATCTTGTCCTAAAGGGGAGGATAGAATTCAGATCAAATATAATTATGCCTTGCAAGTTATATATCTACACATTTATATAAGCCCTGTGGACATATATACTATACATGAGAACTTACATAGGTTGCCTGTCCTTGTTGAATGCCTTGTAATTAGTCTTTTGACATCTATGTTATATTTCTCTTGGATCTTGCATGTCAAATTTTCTATGTTTTGATCTTTGTCACCAAAGTAAGATTCTGTAGTCTGAGTTTTCTTATGATGTTTACTCATCTTCCCAGCCAAATACTTGATGTTATCAAGGTAGGACTATGCTTCCATTGGGGATTGGGGTGGGGCTGGGTGTACTCTCCCAGACTTTAGGGATTTGTATCAACTGCTTGATCCCCTACTGTCTGTGGGCCCAGAGCTCTGGAAGCAGCCTGTGCCTCAGCCACAGCCACCCCAGAAGCTTCCCCTCTCCCTTGCCCTTCCCCTGTCCCCTCCCACCTCCACCATTCCCACCACCATCTCGGCCCTGGAACTGGAGGTCCTCCTCTACCCAGGTCCCACAGAGCCCTCCCACTGACCTCCCATGCATTTGTGGGTTGAGAAAATCAGGAAACTGCCACAGCTACCAATGATCCAGTCCCCCCAGGCCTACTCTGGCCTGTCTGCTCCAACATGGCCCATGCTGGATTGTGCTAGTTCCCTGCCTTGTGTGACAGACCCTTCCTCTTGACTTTCCAGGTTGTCTAGGGCTGGAGATTTGTTTCTCTCTGTCATTTTGTGACTTCTGTAGCTCCAGAATTTGTTTAAAGTAACCTTTTATAGGTATTTAGAGAACTTTGGGGGAGAGCTCAAGGAAGTCCCTGCTTTTACTCTGACATCTTGGCTCTGCCCCACCCCACCCCCCTTTGTGAACTTTAAAAGAATACAGAGATATAAAGTAGAATTACTATTTTTATATGACAATTTGTGTGCTATAGTCATCCTTTCAGCTTCTAAGTAAGGCTAATCTTTATTCTGTGAGTGCCTGCCCTAAACTAACTTGTTTCCTATTGAACTTGTACTCCTAGGTGGGTTTACCCTTTAGCTCCTCACTATTAATGGAGGTAAATTGCAAACACATACAAGTACCCATAAAAACTATATACCTTTTGCAAGGTTTACTGGTACATACCTGTTAAACCCTGCTACTAGGGAGACTAAGCCTGATGCATCACTTGAGCTTAGGAGCTGTGAACTTCAAAGGAGGAAAGGTTGTTAAGTGATGGAGTTAAAGGGAGCATTAGGAAGTAATTGTGGGGAGTAGGGAATGGCCCAACAGCCCTACCACAGGACCAATATGTTATGAGCTATGAGAAGGTATAACCAAGAGCTGAGAGGAAAGCTAGAGATGGGTATTGTCAGGAGTCACCGAGGTCTCACTGAGTATTGGTAAATGTAAGGAATGTGAGAGAAAGAGGTTCAATACGAAGGAGTGTGCTCATTACAGAATGTGGTTTCAGATAACATTGCAGGAGGGGTAGAACACTGGGGAGGTGGAGTTGAGAAGGATGAGAATGACTGAGGATAGTTTTCTCCTAAATGGTTGGTGATTAATTAACACAAAGATAGAAAGAGAAGCAGGAGAATCCTGTTCAAGAAGTCTTATAGACTTGTAAAGGTTGACAAAACAGATTCCTGAAAGTTACGAAGAGTAGTTTTGGCATGCTCAGGAATTAATAAATAGTTATGTGGATGCAAAACACTTCTTAGAGAAATGACAAATATGAAGAATTCAGAGAAATATGGAAAGACGTAGAGTGAAGTAAACAGAACGAGGACAACAATATAGATGAAAACAATAAAATAAAGCTGAATACTGTCATTATAATGGTCAATCTTGCCTTAGGGACAATATTAAGGCAATCTCTCGTTGTAAATTGTAGAGAAGTAACTCTGCCCCAACTGGTTGAAGAGATAGGGAGCAATGGATATGATGTTTTGCATTCACTGTCAGGTATAGTCATGTTATTTTTGCTTAACTTTCCCCTCTTTGTTACAAGGGAAGACTTACTGAATAGGGGATATGACTAAAAACAATTGTGATGTAAAATAACATCAATTAAATGTCAAAAAGATTAAAAAAGTGTAAATGACAAAATGTCCCCAGATGGGAACACTTACTTAGAGAAAGGGACAGAGTCAAGGATAGTTACAAGACGTACTTAAAAAAAAAAAAAGAAGAGACTAACTCAAAGTAAAATGATCAAGATATCCTATATTCAGATATCTATCTGACATATAATTTAAAGTCATGGTTGATACCTGGGAGATTCTGATACCTGGAACTATTTGGTGATAGAGGACAACTGTAGATTACCTAATTGTGGCATGGCTGACAGAAATGTAGCATTTGACTTTTCATATTTCATGTTACAGGACCCTATTTTGGAATGGCAGGATTTATTAAGACCAGACTTCTGAGCAAGTCAGTAAAGAGTTCTTAGAACTAGGTCCAAGAAACAATGTCAGAATTTTGTCTTAGCAAGACCTGTGTATTACCACTTGTTTCTTGTCTGAGTTGATTGGAGGAACATACTTTGCTGTCTGGAAGAACAAAGTTGGAGGAAAAGGGTCTACTTTTTAACCTTTTGTAATACTATCATCTACTTTTGGGAGCTAAAAACCCATCAAAGCCCAATCAAGGGAATGATCCTGGAAAAGCTCTGCTGATTTGAAGTTTGTGGGAACTACTTTTGGTAAAAGAGTGAAAGGCTGCCTCGGAACCTAGCTAACCAAACAGAACTGGCCAAGTTTTGTAGTCCATAAGATGAGGGAACTGTTTTCCTGAAAGTACATAGCATTGCTTTCGAAACTCTGAAGGGGAATGGCATGAAACTAAGCAGAAAAGCATCCAGAAAGAAAATGGAGAGGCCCAGAAGAAGAATGTCCCCACATATTAGTGAACTGTCACCTAATCTATTATTGCAGGGAACTGTAGATACAAAAACCTGTATTCCAGAGTTCTGAGATGCTTGGAGCTCATCTGTTCTAGTCATATGTCTCCATGATGTGATTTTGTAAGTTTGTGCCCTGTTTCCCCATGGATTCTTGGTATATTGGTGGGATGGTGTCTCCTAAGTATATGTGTGGAATGTCATGCTTTAATCAACCTTTCTTTGTCTTTTCTTTAGGTATAATCTTAGCTGATTTGTTAGCATAGCAATGGGAGGAGTTACAGTTGTAAGCAGTAAAAGTATAGTTCCTCAAGTTAGGTTTATCCCTAGTACCCTGAGAGTGAGTTATAGCAGTATAGCGAGTGTTGCAGTTCTCCTTCTGGGAACCTCAGCTTCCAGAATGACTGTTCATGTTGGGGTAAGTAAACTAGGCCAGAGAGACAGAAGAGATGGAATTAGTGAATTGAGTGTCACAACCCACAATCATGCCCACATTCTACAATAAGATTTCCTTATTTCTTTTGAGAGTACCAGCATTGATCTAATCACTCAAGTTTAGAGCCTTGGAGTCATCTTTGACTCTTCACTTTTGCTCTTTCATCCCAATCCAATGAGTAGCCCAGCCACTGCCGATTCTACCTCCATCACATTCCCTGTGCATTAATTTCCTTTTCTCCATTTACACATCCAATTCTCAGTTGGGACCCTAATAGTCCTCTTGCTGGAGTGATTGTAATAGTCTCTTAATTGGTATCTTTTTCTGCAGCTTCTGTCCTTGATACAACTACTAAAACCATATTCTTGAGGCACAGATCTCATCTGGACACTCTTCTGCTCAAGAAGCTCCAGTTACACTCTGTTTCTTCTAGAAGCAAATATAATTTCTTCTCTTTGACAGTTAAAATATTTCACAATCTGGTTTCAGCCTTACTTTCCAGATTTATCACATTAATCCCCTTCACACACTCTGTGGTCTTACTAAACTATTCTACTTGCCATCCCTTACATGTGTTGATATATCATCCAAATCTGTGCTTTGGCATGGGGCTGTCCTCTATGCCTGGAATGTATTCTTTCCTCAACTCCACTCAACTCAACTCAATTACCTTTTATAATTTCTAGTTTTCTTTAACACTTGGCTCAAAAACCATCTCCTATGACTCCTTTCCTATTAAATGGGTGAGGCACTAGCATCTGAGAGCATGGTCGTACCTCACGAATCCCCTCCCTGCTCCTAAATTGTTGCATATTTATTTTGTGTATGCATCTCTCTCTATAACTGTATATATGTACATATATATTATATACAATATATATTATACATCACATGCATATATGTGCATAGGTATATATACACATATACAATATACATGTATGTACTTGTGTGTTTATATATGTGCATACATATACATATATATAAAGAAAATCCACTTACATGTATATATGTCATTTCCCCCAATAGAATTTGAGCTCTCTAAGGTTATTATTTTTATTTAACACTTAATAATTGTTGATTTACCAATTGCAAAATTTCTGCTTGACCTACTAAGTTTTCATTGACTTCATTTCCATTATAATAAATCATCCACACTTCTGCAGTTTTATTTATGCATCGACTAAGAGAATCCAGTAATGTCCCTGTAGTTAGTATATTTAAATATATTTAGGGACATTTCAACACTACAAAACCATGCAATCTCATGAAGACTAAAATTACAAGTAACAGAAAGGAGAGTTAGAGAGCATGTCACATTACATTAAGCATCTTGATTCTCATAGAGACTAATTGCCTTTTAGACCTGGACAGACAAACTAGTGCTTATTTTCATAGCTGGATTAAGGTATTGGCCTTAAATTCATGCCAACATACTTCTACTTTCAAAAGCAAGTACTCATAACCCGTTTGTGAAGAAGCATATTCTAGGTTCATTACTTTCTAATCATTTACTGTAAGATATGTAGTACTATATGTTCAATATAAGATATTGGAAAAGGAGGACTTCAATGTAATGATGCTTTAAAATAATATTAATAATGATAAGACTTTGGTGTTTTTGGAGCTCTGTTCACTTGCTTAAACTTAGTATGGCAATCAATATACCCTAAAACTGTTTCTTATCAAGTTTCATTTAGTAGCATAAGTAGGTCATAGGACAGTTATTATCATGGTTCAAAGGTAGAGGGAAACCAACACTGAATTTTGAGTAAGAAGACCCTGGGGTTTGATTACCAGCTCTGCTATGTACTTCTTGTGTGATCTCAGGAAAGTAATTTCACTTCTCATGGCCTCTAGTTTCTCATCCACATCCGATGCGAGCATTAGACTAGATGATTTCTAAGGTGCTTTCAAACTCTTGATCCTATGTCATAAATTTCTATTTTGTAAATTCCTAGTGGCAGGTGAGGGATTGAGTATGTTATGAAATACAAAAATTCTAAATAATTGGTTTCTAATAAAATAAATTGATGGAGCTCTATGATAGCATTTTAAAAACTTTCTGTTCAGTTGTTTCCCCCCTTTGATTCTACAGAACATATTACCACATAGAAACAGAGAAAGTGTTATGATTGAATCAAAGCAATGGTCCCTCTAGCAAAATATTTTCATGACAAAAGGTAAAGAATTACTATCCTCATGGAATACTTTGAACTACATAGAACCTCCATAGAATTTTGAATCCAGAATTTGATGAAACTCTCTCTATGTTTCTATTTGTAGATGATGTTGGATTGATTCTATCAAGTCTAAGAACATTATAGAGACTTCTCAGCAGGATTCATTAAATATTGGCCCCAAAATTCTTGAAGGGAATAGATGAAAATTGCCTTTATGTGTACCATTATACACAGTTGTATGGCTAGTCTAATGAGTTAGTACATCTTACAGGTACTATGACACAAGACATGCAATATATATGCACAATGAACTACTCTGAGCTTTGAATAGGAAGAAGAGAATGGGCTGGATTGCATTTTAGAAATTGTGAAGATCCAAGATTTCAAATTTCTCTTGGACAAAAAATAAATAGAAGAAACCATCTTTTAAATGCAAAGTTCTCCTAGTAATGATATATGTTAGAAGTCATGGAACACCCATAAATGATTCTGAATAGTTAAAGTTGTGAATAATCTAAAGTTCAATAGCAAATAGGCTGTACCATGTTTCTAATGATAATGTACAGGTAGTTATCATATATAGAGTGATCACTGAGGAAATATATTAGTAAAAATAAGAGGATAGTTGGACATAAAGCAAAAGCAGGAGATAAAAGAGAGGTGATCTGAATGTTGCTCTTGTAGCCACAAAATTCAAGAAGACTAAGGGGAAGACTGCCAGCTCTTTCAAAAGGTTCTTCTCTGCAAAGAATCTGAAGGAGAACATAAACAAGAATTATACATAATGAAATGGCAAAAAGTAGATTTTATCTGCTTTAAAGAAGGGACCTCCTACCAATGAGATCCTAAATCCACTCAGGCATTAAAATAAGAGATCCCTCATTTTATGAATGAGGAACTGACCTCCAGAGATTGCAAGAAACCCACTCAGGATCATACAACTGCTAAGTGGGAAGAATCCAGTCCTTCTGCCTGCCAATTCAGTAGTCTTTCCATTATACCATGTTATGACTTGCCCAAGGCTTCAGAGTTTACTACTTGTACTTATGCTTTCAATGCAAACATTTAAATCACTGACTATAAATTACTTGAGGCCAGATGACATTCAAACCACAGTTGTGTAATTGACCTTTTGAACCCAAATTATGTTCACTCAAATTTAATAACCATTGATTAAGTACCTACTTTGTTCAAGGTACGATGCCAGATATTGAAATTGCAAAGGTAGAAATAAAAGTATTCAACTTCATTTCATTACTTTTGATGTATTGTTCTATCTTTTAGAGGTTTTTCTGGTGCCTAACTGTAGTTGGGGATCAATATCAAATTGGACTTACAGCTCAGTGACTGGAAAAATAGTCAGTTTTGCTGTCCTTATTTTGAACAATTCCTCAGTACAAACACATGAATGCTTAAAAATAACAGAATCTTTGAAATGGATAAAATTGGAGAAAAATTAGAGAAGGAAAAGTAAGTAATAATCAAGTAAAATCTTTATAGTCAAATCAAACTATTAGTGACTATTCATGTATTAATATGTATAAGCAGCAGATCAAATGCTTGTTTCTGTTTCTTTTTTAAATTTTATTTATTATTTTCTTTAATAAAAATTTATTTAACGTTTTACATTCATTTTCACAAAATTTTGGGATCCAAATTTTCTCCCCATTTGTCCCCTCCCCCACCCCAATACACTGAGCATTCTAATTTCCCCTATCACCAATCAGCCCTCTCTTCTATCATCCCTCCCTTCTCTTGTACCCATTTTCTCTTTTGTCCTGTAGGGCCAGATGACTTTCTATTCCTCATTAACTGTATGTCTTATTTCCTAGTAGCAAGAACAATACTCAACAGTTGTTCCTAAAACTTTGAGTTCCAAATTCTCCCCATCCCTCCTTCCCCACCCATTCCCTTTGGGAAGGCAGGCAATGCAATATAGGCCCTATCTGTATAGTTTTGCAAATGACTTCCATAATAGTCGTGTTGTGTAAGACTAACTGAATTACCCTCCATCCTATCCTGCCCTCCATTGTTTCTATTCTGTCTTTTGATCCTGTCCTTCCTAAAGTGTTGACTTCAAATTGCTCCCTCCTCCCATTGCCCTCCCTTCCATCATCCCCCTGCCCTTGCTTATCTCCTTCTCCCCCACTTTCCTGTATTGTAAGATAGGTTTTTATACCAAAATGAATGTGCATTTTATTCCTTCCTTTAGTCAAATGTGATGAGGGTAAACTTCTTGTTTTCTTTCTCAGCTCTCCTCTTTTTCCCTCCACTAAAAAGTCTCCTGCTTGCCTCTTAAATGACATATAATTTACGCCATTCCATTTCACCCTCTTTCCTCCCCCTACCTTTCTCTCTCACCATTTACCTTAATTTCTTTTAAGATATGGTCCCAACCTATTCAATTCACTCTGTGCTCTTTGTCTCTGTATATGCGTGCATGTGTGTACGTGTGTGTGTATGTGTGTATGTGTGTGTGTGTGTGATTCCACCAACTACCCAGATACTGAAAAGTTTTAAGAGTTACAAATATTGTCTTTCCATGTAGGAATGTAAACAGTTCACCTTTGGTAAGTCCCTTATGACTTCTCTTTGCTGTTTACTTTTTCATGCTTCTTCTCATTCTTGTGTTTGAAAGTCAAATTTTCTTTTCAGCTCTGGTCTTTTCATCAAGAATGCTTGAAAGTGCTCTGTTTCATTGAAAGACCATATTTTCCCCTGAAGTATTATACTCAGTTTTGCTGGGTAGGTGATTCTTGGTTTGAGTCCTAGCTCCTTTGACTTCTGGAATATCCTATTCCATGCCCTTTGATCCCTTAATGTAGAAGCTGCTGGATCTTGGATTATCCTGATTGTATTTCCACAATACTGGAATTGTTTCTTTCTAGCTGCTTGCAAGATTTTCTCCTTGAGCTGGGAGTTCTGGAATTTGGCCACAATGTTCCTAGGAGTTTCTCCTTTTGGATCTCTTTCAGGTGGTGATCGATGGATTCTTTCAATACTTATTTTGCCCTCTGGTTGTAGAATGTCAGGGCAGTTTTCCTCGATAATTTCATGAAAGATGATGTCTAGGCTCTTTTTTTGATCATGGCTTTCAGGTAGTCCCATAATTTTTAAATTGTCTCTCCTGGATCTATTTTCCAGGTCAGTTGTTTTTCCCATGAGATATTTCACATTCTCTTCCATTTTTTCATTCTTTTGGTTTTGTTTGGTGATTTCTTGGTTTCTCAGAAAGTCATTAGCCTCCATCTGTTCCATTCTAATTTTGAGAGAACTATTCTCTTCAGTGAGCTTTTGAACCTCTTTTTCCATTTGGCTAATTCTGCTTTTGAAAGCATTCTTCTCCTCATTGGCTTTTTGAACCTCTTTTGCCAGTTGAGTGAGCCTATTTTTCAAGGTGTCATTTTCTTCAGCATTTTTTGGGATCTCCTTTAGCAAGGTATTGACCCGTTTTTCATACTTTTCTTGCATCTCTCTCATTTCTCTTCCCAGTTTTTCCTCCACCTGTCTAACTTGCTTTTCAAAATCCTTTTTGAGCTCTTCCAAGGCCTGAGCCCACCAGATAACCCCCTGGGATGTCTGGGATACAGAGGCCCCGCCCTCCATGTCTTTCCCTGATGGTAAGAATAGTTCCTCGTCATCAGAATTGAAAGGCGGGAACATCTGTACCCCATCCAAGTAGCTTTCTATAGTCTTATTTTTCTTCCCTTTTCTGGGCATTTTCCCAGCCAGTTACTTGACTTCTGAGATTCCTGTCCACTCCTGCCTAGATCCGCCCAACTAGTGCTTGGGGTCTGAGATTCCAATGGACTTTCTGAGGCAGCTATGGCTGTTATTCAATGTGAGCTTAAGTTCTGGTGCTCAGGTAAGGGCAAGGACACCTCCCAGGCTCAGTTGCCTCAGGGGCTTTATGCAGAGGCCTTCAGTAATGCAGTGGGTGGGGCAGGGCTGTCTCACAGGCTCAGCTCCCTCAGGGGCTTTGTGCAGAGACCTGAACTTCTGCCTGCCTGCTTGGGGAGTTCCGGGCCACCACCACTGCCTCTGCTGCTGCCCCTGCCTCTGCCTCCGCCGCTACCTGCCCCTGCCTCTGCTTCCGCTGCTTCCTCCCAAGGGGGCCCGAGTCATGGAGACACCCCGCTCCCCTCTTGGCCAGCCTAGACGTCTCTCTCACTGACCTGTAGCGTCTGTGGGTGGAGGGATCTTCCCGGCTGCTGGAGATTCTGTCCCTGAAGCCTGCTTGGATCTGCTCCTCTGGGGCCACGGCCAGGGCAGCTCAGGGGTAGACTCCGCTTTCCGGGGTGCCACAGACCCTAGGGATGGCTCTCCAGGGCTCTCTGGAACAGAAATCTCTTCCACTGTGTTTCTGCACACCCTGTAGTGATCCAGAACTTGTGGGGAGCTCTTCTTACATTAAATCCATGGGCTGTGGGTTCAGAGCTAGCATACATGAGTCTTTCTACTCTGCCATCTTGACTCCACCCCCTTGTTTCTGTTTCAATGATACACACAGGCAGGGGTCTCAATGAGGATTTCTTTGAAGACAAGGAAAACCTTGCTGCATCCTCAATATAAACAAAAAAAAAGGGCAGCTCATTAACCAAATGCTAATTTAACTCTGATAAATGATTAAATATCTTTTAAACATATCATTTAACAAAAAGCTCATCCACAGAAGAGTAATAGCAAAGAAGCAGTTGACCCTCATGACTGAGCAGAAATGACCAGTCTCCATTGTTTATTGAGAAAAGTCAGCATTTTTTCCTTGCATCTGCTAAGGTCACATTTAGGTAGTCCTGGAAGCAGTTTTTGGTTTTTCTATCCATTCCTTCTCAAATCACTATAGACTTTCTCCTGATATTTGTAAGAATTGAATGTTTAATGAACACTAAGAGACTTCACACAAGAAAGTAAGATGTGTATTGAAACAAAAAACTGTATCTTTTTCCCTATTTCAGAAGAGGACAATCCTGTCAAGGTATTTCTCATAGTAAGAAAAAAAAAAGATGGTCATATGGCAATTTTTTTCATTTGAAGAATCTTTGTTGATATTGTGGTTATAGTCAGTATAGAGATGATTAATAGCAGGGCATTTGTCTTTCAGTTGAAATTTCAATATATTTTATATTGTTTTCAAAAGAGTATGGTGGTCTTATGTCTGTCCTCAATAACAAATACATAGATCACAGTTTGCTTACAAACTAGTCTTAGAATTCTCCATTCTGGTATATATACCTGGTATAGAAGCAGAATCATGGCAAGAATTAAACCAAGTGGAAAAGTTCTGCTGTGTTATCAGTATTCTAAGACGACATCCATTTCAAGCATTCATTTTGAACATAAAGTATGCCATAATAGAGACTGCTGTGATTTCAAATGGCATCTGGGTCCTCTTCTGCACCTTTGCACCTTGCTCCATCAGCTATTAACTGCGGGGTATTTCATTTTAATGTTTCTGTTCCTTGCTATAAGGATGGAGAGAAAGTCTGACCTTCTTTGGAGAGGTCTTTGAATAGTGTGATCCATCAGCCAATTTTACTGTGTGAAAGCCATTCTATTAATGATTATTACACAAATATTTCTGTTGATTAAAGCCACTTTACCCTTGGTTTAAAACTATATTTCCTTGAACATTTTTCATTTGCTGATGGCAACTGTGGAGCATATTCCTTTTCCCCTTCAGATGTATTGGACAGTGATAAATATATCCAAGTTTAAGGACAGTGTATTAGGGTCATAAAATAATTACCAGTTTTATGTTCTCATGTACCTAGGTTCTGCTTCTTTTGCCAAATACAGTAAAGAGCTGCTTGGAAAAGGATGTAACTTGAAAAGGTAAAAGGGGGAGGGTCACATTCATTTGACTTCTCCAGCTAAAATAGAGTCCTACATCTGTCTATCACAGTGGGAGAACACATATACAATGTGAGATCTGTCTGGTACAGTGGCAAAAGGTCTGCTTCTCTGTGCCACCTGTATGCCCTTGAGGATGTCATTTCAATTCTTTGAGTCTCAGCTTCCTCATTTGGAGGTTGAGATCAGAGGTGAGCTGGTATATGTTTGGCAACTGATTCTCCAAAAAAAATGTATGTACAACATATATTTAAAAGTTTAATTTGAATTTGTAACATTTTAGCCATCTTTTTTTTGTCAATTACTTGTATCCAACTCTTCATGACTTTATTGCAGAGTTTCTTTGTAGAGATATTGGAATGGTTTGCTATTTCCTTTTCCATCTTATTTTACAGATGAGGACACTGAGGCAAGCAAGGTTAAGTGTCTTGCCTAGGAATACACATCTAGTAAGTGTCTGAGTTCAGATTTGA
Organism: Bettongia penicillata ogilbyi; assembly: GCA_023548195.1. Lineage (NCBI taxonomy): Eukaryota > Metazoa > Chordata > Mammalia > Diprotodontia > Potoroidae > Bettongia > Bettongia penicillata. The sequence goes on from JAJHZJ010000244.1 coordinate 4,893,274, forward strand.
ACTCAGATCCTCCTGACTGCAGGCCCCAAAATCTTTCCACTAAACCACCTAGCTGCTTCACTTTCTTAATTGTAAACTATCATGACATTTGCCAATTTCTGAGTTGTAAACGTTGACACAGAAAAGTTAAGAACTGACTTTCATGAGCGAGTTCAAGCTGACTCCTGTACACACCTGAACTAGTTGGTCTTTGGAGTCTTTTATGACCTATAGTAACTTTTCAACTATCCTCCATGATAAAGGGGGCACCCATGCTATACTAGGTGGCAGCCTCATCAATGGTCACAGGTTAAACAGAATCAAATCAAGTCATTATGACTAATGCCTGAAAACCCTGTGAAAGTCTTAACTGAGAAGCTACGATTGATTCAGTAAATAGCTCATTCATGAGTTCAATATCCTCATCCAGTCCTCTAGCTTCGGGGACAGTAGTTCTCTTGTTTTTTATCTCTTGCCTCTGGGATCTGAACATATCCTGTTCAGGTTACATTTGCATTTAAGAGACATTTGAATGAGTTGATGTTAAATTCACATTCAGGAAGACATTTTTGTGCAAGGCCTCTGATTGTGGTGGGAGAGGAAATAGGGAAGGGACAGAGAAAAGAGTTGCTATCCCAGACTTGAGGCTACTCCTCCTCAAATTAGAAGTAGATTCTGGAAGGGTTGTTAATAGCCTTCCTAAACCCATCTGTCTCAGTTCAATAGATATTGCTTGATCGTGCATTCAGTTCAGAGAGGAATGGGGCTTTTGAATGTGAAGATGAGACTGGAAAAGGAGAGAGACAGATAAAGGGAGCACAAAGATTAAAGCCAGAGTTTCTCGTACTTTTACAAGTAGGAATAATATTGGTTATTAAAATTTGTGGAAAGCTATAAAGTTTCCATTTGTGATTTTATATTGATGACCCTACACCTATCCTTTTATGTTTCTCTTCAGTGTATAGTTATAAAACCTTTAAGAAAATCTATAATATAGATTTTTAGAGCTGGAAAGGATGCTAGAGGCCAGCTAGTCCTATCCCCTCATTTTATAGATGAGGAAACTGACTTTTAGAGAGGTTAACTGACTTACCCAAGATCATAAAGTTATTAAGTATTAGAATCAGAGATTTGAACCCAGGCCTTCCTAACTCCAAGACCAGCATGCTATCCAAGGATTCTTAAGCTGTAGTTCACAGAGATGGTTGGATAGACTTTGGGAGTGGGCATGGTCTATGAACTTGGATGGGAGAAATGACATTTATTTTCACAAACCTTTGGTGTCCTTTGTAATATTGTACATTTTATTAAAAAAATTATTCTGAGGAAGAGTCCATAAATTCTACCAACTCAAAGGAGTCTATGACACGAAAAGATTAAGGACCCCTGCTCTAAGGATTCTGAGCCATTATGAGGAAGAGAATGAATGGGAAAGGAAAAGTCTACTTTCTTCCTCAGGAAAAACTGAATTATGGGGAACCCAAGCACAGAGAGGACTATACTGTAATGAGAGATTAGTAGGAGATACCAATGAGGCATACCAAAGGATTTGCTATCTTAAAAAAATGAGGGTCATCATGTTGGCATGCTCTTTCTTTGTCAATTTCTCACTGAAACAGAAACTCAGAAGTGAGCTCAGGTGCCATTCAGACAAATTCTGCAGGATTACTGTAGCTCCCTTCTGTACTGTTAAAAGTTGTAAGATAGCACAGGGGGGGGGGGGGCAGGGATAGGAGCACTAGCAACCAAAGCACAAACATTACCCCTTTATCTACCTTTTGATATTCATGCATGGTGAGGAGCACTGAGGGAGGTCCACTGAATCTGAGGTTCCTCACCTTTCCACTTACTTGTTTTCACTTGAACATTTCTGATCATTTTCTAAGCACACTGTCATGGATCCAAGGTCAGTAATCAACTGCTCTGACTGATATGCACCTCTCATTCCTCTAAAAGCAACAAATATCTGAAATATTTGCTCACTATTTTGCTTACTATGCTATGCTAAATCAATTACCTTCAACCCCTTAAAAACACATATACGGTGTGCAGGCTACTTCTTGATATCTCCAAGTTCATATTGTAGGATTTCAGTCACCTCCTTTTGTAGTTGGCCCTTCAATAATGGGAGAAGTGAAGAAAATATTCCTGAAGAAGAGGAAAAACCTACCTTTGTTTTTGATTCTTACCAAGGATCCAAGTTAGGCAGGCCAGGAGCATGATGTAGATGTAATCATACTTAAAGACAGCTAACACATCTGCTGAAAGTCTTCTGGCAAAACCCAAACCAAAACCACATTTCCTTCACCTGTTATTCAAACTGAGAGGCAGTGTTATTTAGTAGATGGAGTATTGGACCTGAAGTCAAAAAGACTTCAAATATTACCCAATATACTTACTAGCAGAATGTTTCTGCACAAAAGAAAGCTAGTTTTTAGTCTTAATTTTATCGTTTGTAACTAACCTCTGCATTTACCCCAAATAGATATTGTGAGGACCAAACGAGATTGTTGGCTAAAATATTTTTCAATCTTTAAAGAGAAATATAAATGTAAGAGGAGAAAATGACCTCAGGAGTCATCTAATTCAACTGCCTCATTTAAAAAAATGGGAAAAACTCAGGCCCAAAGTGGAATTGTCTTGTAGATGATAATAGTGCAGAGATTCTCTGAATACACATCTGGTGGTCATCCCACTGTGGCATTTCTCCCCTGTGGCTCCATAAAGAGAAAGTCAGAGAAGGGAAACAATAAATATGGGAAAATCTATGAGGAGATTATTGTTGTGATTTATGTAATGAGTACCTGGAAGAGGAAGGCAGCAGTGCGAGACGGGAGTGCATAAGTGGGAAAGATATTTCAGAAACATAATTTGCAAGATGGTAACTAATAATTTGAGAAATGAGAGAGATAGATGATTTATTAATAAATGTTGATTGATTGTGCAACATTTCAACAGGGAGGTGGTGTCCATTTTTCAAAAAAAAAAATTATTTATTTTTAAGTTTTCAACATTCATTTCCACAAAATTTTGAGTTCCAAATTTTCTCCCCATCTCTCCCCCCCTCCATCCCAAATGCCTTCTATTCTGATTGCCCCTTCCACCAATGTGTCCTCTTTACTAACACCCCTCCCTTCCCTTATCCCCATCTTCTCTCTTGTCCTGTAGGGCAAGATAAATTTCTATACCCCATTACTTGTGTTCCTTATTTTCCAGTTGTATGCAAAAACAATTCTCGATGTTAGTTCCTAAAACTTTGAGTTCCAACTTCTCTTCCTTTCTCCCTCCCCACCCATCCCTGTTGGGAAGGCAAGCAATTCAATATAGGCTATATATGTGTAGTTTTGCAAATGACTTCTATAATAGTCATGTTATATAAGACTAACCACATTTCCCTTCATCCTATCCTGCCCCCCATTTCTTCTATTCTCTCTTTTGACTTTGTCCCTCCCCAAGTGTGTTTACTTCTAATTGCTCTGTCCTTCCATTTGCCCTCCCTTCTGTCATCCCCCCCCACTTATCTACTTCTTCCCTACTTTCCTGTAGTGTAAGATAGATTTTCATACCAAATTGAGTGCGCATGTTATTCCTTCCTTGAGCCAAACATGATGAGAATAAGCTTCACTTTTTCCCCTCTCACCTCCCTGCTTTCCCCTCTATTGGAAAAGCTTTTTCTTGTGTCTTCTATGAGAGATGATTTTCCCCATTCTATTTCTCCCTTTCTCCTCCCAATATATTCCTTTCTTATCCCCTTAATTTTATTTTTTTAGATATGATCCCTTCCTATTTAACTCACTTTGTGTTGTGCGTGTGTGTGTGTGTGTGTGTGTGTGTGTGTGTGTGTGTGTGTGTAATCCCTGTAGTTACCCAGATACTGAGAAAAGTTTCAAGAGTTACAAATACTATCTTTCCATGTAGGAATGTAAACAGTTCAACTTTAACAAGTCCCTTGTGATCTCTCTTTCCTATTTACCTTTTCATGCTTCTCTTGATTCTTGTATTTGAAAGTCAAATTCTCTTTTCAGCTCTGGTCATTCATCAAGAATGCTTGAAAGTTCTCTATTTCATTGAAAGACCATTTTTCCCCTGAAGTATTATACTTAGTTTTGCGGATTAGGTGATTCTTTTAATATAAATTTATTTATTTAGCTTTTTACATTCATTTTCACAAAATTTTGGGTTCCAAATTTTCTCTCCATTTGTCCCCTCCCCCACCCCAATACACCAAGCGTTCTAATTTCCCCTATCACCAATCTGCCCTCTCTTCTATCATCCCTCCCTTCCCTTGTCCCCATCTTCTCTTTTGTCTTGTAGGGCCAGTTAACTTTCTATTCCCCATTACCTGTATTTCTTATTTCCTAGTAGCAAGAACAATACTCAACAGTTGTTCCTAAAAGTTTGAGTTCCAAATTCTCCCCATCTCTCCCTCCCCACCCATTTCCTTTGGGAAGGCAGGCAATTCAATATAGGTCCTATCTGTGTAGTTTTGCAAATGACTTCCATAATAGTCATGTTGTGTAAGACTGACTATATTTCCCTCCATCCTATACTGCCCCCCATTGTTTCTATTCTGTCTTTTGATCCTGTCCCTCCCCAAGAGTGTTGACTTCAAATTGCTCCCTCCTCCCATTGCCCTTCCTTCTATCATCCCCCCCACCCTGCTTATCTCCTTCTCCCCCACTTTCCTGTACTGTAAGATAGGTTTTCATACCAAAATGAGTGTGCATTTCATTCCTTCCTTTAGTCGAATGTGATAAGAGTACATTTCATGTTTTTTTCTCAGCTCTCCTCTTTTTCCCTCCACTAAAATGTCTCCTCCTTGCCTCTTCTATGAGAGATGATTTGCCCCTTTCCATTTCACCCTCTCTCCTCCCACTGCATTTCTCTCTCACTGTTTACCTTAATTTCTTTTAAGATATGATCCCATCCTATTCAATTCACTCTGTGCTCTCTGTCTCTGTGTGTGCGTGCATGTGTGTGTGTGTGTGTGTGCATGTGTATATATGTGTGTGTGTAGTCCCAGCAACTACCCAGATACTGAAAAGTTTTAAGAGTTACCAATATTGTCTTTCCATGTAGGAATGTAAACAGTTCACCTTTGGTAAGTCCCTTATGACTTCTCTTTGCTGTTTGCTTTTTCATGCTTCTTCTCATTCTTGTGTTTGAAGGTCAAATTTTCTTTTCAGCTCTGGTCTTTTCATCAAGAATGCTTGAAAGTCCTCTGTTTATTGAAAGACCATATTTTCCCCTGAAGTATTATACTCAGTTTTGCTGGGTAGGTGATTCTTGGTTTGAGTTCCTAGTTCCTTTGACTTCTGGAATATCCTATTCCATGCCCTTTGATCCCTTAATGTAGAAGCTGCTAGATCTTGAGTTATCCTGATTTTATTTCCACAATACTGGAATTGTTTCTTTCTAGCTGCTTGCAAGATTTTCTCCTTGAGCTGGGAGTTCTGGAATTTGGCCACAATGTTCCTAGGAGTTTCTCCTTTTGGATCTCTTTCAGGTGGTGATCGATGGATTCTTTCAATACTTATTTTGCCCTCTGGTTGTAGAATGTCAGGGCAGTTTTCCTCGATAATTTCATGAAAGATGATGTCTAGGCTCTTTTTTTGATCATGGCTTTCAGGTAGTCCCATAATTTTTAAATTGTCTCTCCTGGATCTATTTTCCAGGTCAGTTGTTTTTCCCATGAGATATTTCACATTCTCTTCCATTTTTTCATTCTTTTGGTTTTGTTTGGTGATTTCTTGGTTTCTCAGAAAGTCATTAGCCTCCATCTATTCCATTCTAATTTTGAGAGAACTATCTTCTTCAGTGAGCTTTTGAACCTCTTTTTCCATTTGGCTAATTCTGCTTTTGAAAGCATTCTTCTCCTCATTGGCTTTTTGAACCTCTTTTGCCAATTGAGTTAGTCTATTTTTCAAGTTGTTATTTTCTTTAGCATTTTTTTGGGTCTCCTTTAGCAAGGTATTGACCTGTTTTTCATGCTTTTCTTGCACTTCTCTCCTTTCTCTTCCCAGTTTTTCCTCCAACCTTCAACAGTGGATCAAGCTCCTGCCTGCTTTGGGAGCCTGGGTCTACTGCTTCCCCCTGATGCTGCCTCTCGAGGGGTCCTGAGTTATGGAGACACCCCGCTCCCCTCTAGACAGGCCATATAGTGTCTCTCACTGACCTGTAGTGCCTGTGGATGGAGGGACCTTCATGGCCGCCAGAGATTCCATCCCGGAAGCCTGCTTGGATCTGCTCCTCTTGGGGCTGCAAGGCCAAGGCAGGGTTGGGCTCTGCTCCGGGTCTGGTGCACGAAAGACCTTTGGTGCCGGTTTTTCAGGGCTCTCTGGAACAGAAATCTGCTCCACTCTGTTGCTGTGCAGCTTACACTGCTCCAGAATTTGTTGGGAGTTCCTCTTTGCTGGTAATTATGGGCTGTGGGTTCAGAGCTAGCATATGTGAATCTTTCTATTCTATCTTGGCTCCTCCATTCTGGTTAGGTGATTCTTGATTTTAATCCTGGTTCTTTTGACTTCTGGAATATCATATTCCAAGCCCTTTGATCTCTTAATGTAGAAGCTGCTAGATCTTGTGTTATCCTGATTGTATTTCCACAATGCTTAGATTGTTTCTTTTTACTTGCTTGCAATATTTTTTCCTTGATATGGGAACTCTGGAATTTGGCTACAATATTCCTAGGAGTTTTTCTTTTTGGATCTGTTTCAGGAGGTCATCATTGGATTCTTTCAATATTTATTTTACCTTCTCGTTCTAGAATATCTGGGCAGCTTTCCTTGATAATTTCATGCAAGATGATGTCTAAGCTCTTTTATTGATCATGGCTTTCAGGTAGTCCCATAATTTTTAAATTATCTCTCTTGCATCTATTTTTCATTTCATTTGTTTTTCCTATGAGATATTTCACATTCTCTTCCATTTTTTCATTCTTTTGGTTTTGTTTTGTAATTTCTTGGTTTCTCATAAAGTCATTAGCTTCCATCTGCTCCTTTCTCATTTTGAGAGAACTATTTTCTTCAGTGAGCTTTTGAACCTCCTTTTCCATTTGGCTAATTATGCTTTTTAAAGCATTGTTCTACTCATTCGCTTTTTGGATCTCTTATGCCAATTGAGTTAGCCTATTTTTCAAGGTGTTATTTTCTTTAGCATTTTTTTGGATCTCCTTTAGCAAGTGTTGACTTGCTTTTTATAATTTTCTTGCATCTCTCTCATTTCTCTTCTTAATTTTTGCTCCACTTCTCTTAATTGATTTTCAAAGTCCTTTTTGAGCTTTTTTATGGCCTGGGACCATTGAATCTTCATTTTGGAGGGTTTGGATGCAGAAGTCTTGACTTTTCTGTCTTCCCCTCATGGTAAGCATTGTTCTTTCTCATCTGAAAGGATGGGAGAGAATACCTGTTCACCAAGAAAGTAACCTTCTATGGTCTTATTTTTTTCCCCTTTTTTTTGGGCATTTTACCAACCACTTACTTGACTTTTGGATCCTTTGTCAAGAGTAGGGTATACTCTGGGGACATGTAAGTACTCAGTTCCTCCAAGGTGGCACAATCAAGGGAATGTTTACCCCGGGCCTGGATCAGGGCTGAGATTCAGATCAGCTGCTCAATTACCCCAGGGGCTTTATGCTGAGCACTCCAACAATGGAACAATGGACACTGCCTGCTACTTGCCATGGCCACCACTACTGCTGATGCTGCAGCCACCACAGCCTGGAGTTGGGGCTAGAGGAGGACGCTGCTCCCTTGTCATAGAGGTGAAAAAGCCCTCTCACTGATCTTTGAAGCTGCCCTTGGTGCTTATGAGCTGAGGAATCTGTGAAACTCTGCTGCTGCAGATTTTGCCCTGAGGCCTGCTCCTCAAGGCCCTGCAAGGCCTAGGTTGGGCTGTGCTCTGCATGATAGACCCCTCCTGCCAGCCCTCCAGATCACCCTGGGCTGGAAATCTCCTCCACTCCATAATTCTGCAATCTCTGCTGCTCCACATTCCACTGAGAGTCTTTCTTCACAGGTATTTTATGGGCTGTGGGGGAAGAGCTAGAGTATGTGTATCTTTCTACTTTGCCATCTTGGCTCTGCTCCCCCACTGGAGGTGGTACCCATTTGTAAAGACATACATGGGCCAGGGTATTATATGTTTCCCATGTGTCATTGAACTGATTATTGTAGCTCAGGGGCCCACGTACTCCCTCCCACCAAGGAATTCCAGTTCTTGGCTCCTACAGGTATAAGACTAGGTGCCCATGTGCATGTAGTAGGTAATGAGCATCCTTATAGGCAGCTAATCATTCTTTTATCCAGTGTTGTTTGGTTTTTCCTCAAGGCTTTGTCAATATTAGGTCTATGGTTATATATGCATAATTTTATTCTCTTTCTGCCTATGGGGTCTCCCAGTTATATAAACTTGCATTCATCTAGGGCTTTGATTTCAACGTGACTCCATTACAGATGAGTCTTAAATAGAGTCAGTGTCTGATTTTCCTACCTATGTGCCTTTGCTACCTTAATGCAAGAGAAGTGTCGCCCAACACTCTTCAGATATCCAGACCTCTCTCCTGTTCTTTACCCACTCCAGTATTAATTAAATGCCAGGCAAAGATTTAGATGCTTTCAGATTTTGTTATATATAAAGGGGAATAAAAATGATAGTAATTAAAGTACAATGAGCAATTTTTGCGGGGAAAGGGACATTGTTGAATGGGAAGATGGTTCATTCTGCTAGTTTCAAAAGCAAAAGTGACTTCTCCCTAATTTATCTTTGGTCTGCTCATGAGAAGGTAGAAGGTGAATATTTGAAGGAAGGTGTTTACTTATATAGAACAGACACATAGGATAGGGAGATTTTCCGGGGAAGTATTTGCATTATCTCACCAACTGTCTCTCTTAGTTTGTGGTCATTTCTTGAATTACTCATATGACTATTGTTCTCTCTAGCAATTATCTTCCTCCAAAGGATCAAAAGGAGATGACAAGAGGGGAGGCATCTACAAATTGTGTATGCCACTAGATTCTGCCCACCTGCTTGGCACAAGATAGAGAAAGCACCATCTTCTGCTGGTTTCTCCATTCTCCAAAATCACAGTTCTGGAAAGCCAAGTTATTGGTGAACTCTGGGAGAATGTCTATTTGAATCTTTTATCTCCATAGCAGCATTGTCTGGGCTAGGATCCCAGGGATATAATTGACTGATTTGGGGAAATGAGAATTATTATGGCTTCTCAGTTTGTTTTCTCTTGATCCTCAGATAAAAAGGGCTTAAATCTACATTACAACTCCTGCTCAATCTACTGGCCTGGAGAAATAAAGATCTTATTTTTTAGACCTTGTAATCATCACACATTAAGTAAAGGTAATTCTTAATTCAGTTACTGAATAAATAAAAACAACAGAAAAAATATAGGAAATTTGATGAATCCAACCCCAAACCAGCAGGCACTGGCTCCCCTTCTTCAACTGATAGACATTCAATCACTCAGACACCGCTAAAGCTGAAAGCTATTTGAGCAAGTAATATTTGAAAACAGGATAAGCAAGAACTCTTTATTACAAGAAGTTTTCTAGTAGAACTAGTGGGCTGCCCAATAATAGATTAGTCCAGGTGGTCTTGGTTCCTTCCTTACAGAGACCTATTTTTAGTGTGTCTTGAAAGCTACTTAAGTCTGTAAAATAGTCAACCTGTACCATCTATCCAGAGCTAGAAATCATTTAAGTTTCCTGATAAATTAAAAACTCTGTAGGGGGAAGAAAATTGGTGTCAGTGCTGAAATAAACAGCAACAAGAAATTGAGAGACAGGGATGGAGGTATCCTATGTAATAATGCTTAACAAATCATATTATAATTAGCCTACTTGGTGGTACTAAATTTCATAAGAATTCCTGCAATTCAGTGTATCAGCCCTATACCTAATAGTAAAAATATAATTCAATAAGAAGAAAAACTAACTGTCATTTTAAGGGATCTTCCATTTCATTAGGTGACAATTATACTGCAGTTCTTCTAAGCAGTTATAACAGATTACTTATTTAAGGCATCTATAATTGTGTTGAGGAGATGTCAATAGAAAATATCAGACTTGATGCTGTATAAATGTAGGATGTTCTAAGACTGACTGATAGAAATGTGGGTTCTAACCCTGCCCCTGGAACATTATCTATGTGACCATGGGCAAGTTATGTAACCTCTATATATCTCAAAAAACTCCTGAGGATTTAGCTAAGACTTAGGCAGTGATTTGCATCATCAGAGTTATCATCCCATGAGTTCATTCTACATGGATGAGATCACGTTTTTCTCATATGTAAGTATTCTGAAATACATCATGATATCATGTGATGTGCACATACTTCTCCATTTTCAAATGGTCTTCTGCACCCTCTATAGCCCCTCCAATCCTACACCATGTATTAACCTTTTTCCTCTCTCTTTCTTCCCTCAGGGGTAACTGTTAGGTACTCACACTGCAGACAGAATCATACCACCAATCTAAATAGAAAGGGAAAATCCCTCAGGTCCCTGATCAAATAGTGTTTCTTGTAGGCCATTTTTGTCAATAATTGATTATTTGCTGTAACTTGGCCAGATATGTTGGTTATTCCTCTTCCACATTGTGTCTGTTGATATAACAAGCTAATTGAGCAGTTGCATTGATGTGGCTGAGTGTCTTGATGCAGAATGGTGAGACTCTCAGCTTGACTCCAAAGCCTCTCTGCCCTCCTTGAACAACACATCTGGGACTTTTGAGACTGCTCCAACTCCCTTCATCTGTGACCCACTTTATGGATTTTCAGCACATGCAAGACTTGCCCAGAAGGGACAACTTACTTCAGGAGCCTCTCCTGTAGGCAGAGAGAATAGACCATCCATTACCCTTTTCTTCCCTCTCACAGGTTAATGACTGTATTAAATATTAACTGGGGTTCTATCTCCAGAGTGCCCATGTAAGTGATTTTACATTATCTCATCCACTTTTGGCATAGACCCTACTTTGATTTCTGATAAAGTGTGTTGCTTCTGTGTAACATAACTCAGAGGAAACTGTGATTGATTTGACAGCCGTTAATGCAATGCTTAATATTAACCTTCATTTCTACTGATGGAGGAGGATGGCATGAGAGGAGGAGAGGATAAGGGAAGAAAAGTCAGTGAAGAAAGTATGTAGCAGATTTTATTAAAGTGACAAGGAAAAATGATCTCATTATCATACTTCAAAGCTTTAAGGAGCTGTGATTTCAACAGCTTAGGTTGTCCACCCACCAATGCAGATTAGGGCTTTATTAGGTTATAGAAGGATTTCCCCTGGCAGAAACAATCGGACAAATCAACAAAGCCTGTCTTCTGGCAATCAACCTACTGGTGACAAGTATTTCTGAACTTAACTGGAATGTATCTTACACAACACACCTAGCTTATCACTATTCACAAGCATAATGCCTTTCCTACTTCATAGGTGCTATGAGAGATTACCCTTTGTTAGGTAGCCTTTGGGAATCCAGGGTCATGCAAAATAGACTAAGGCTTCAGTGAGGAAAGTCTTAATTATACAGGAGAAAAATGTGATTCATTTATTTTTCCCCCTCTACTTCCACTTTTCCCTTTTTCTATGAACTTTCCTAAGCACACTCTCTGGAACAATTAGGGAACAACTTGGGAACTTCGTTTCTGCAGCTATCTTGTGATTTAACATTTAATGAGTCTAGGCAATGTACTGAAGGCAGTAGGGAATTTAGAATTAAGCCATGGGTTCTGCCCATGGAGATTATTATCTAAGTAGACAGATAGGTAAGAGGTTCGCTGAAAGCTGGGGGAGGTAGGTGATAGTGTGGGAATTTGAGGGGTCTATCAGCAGCTGTTTCCATAGGCTTCAGCCAGCAAAAGAAAGGCATCCCTTGAGGCCTTTCCTTCTAAGGCAATGCTGATTTCTTTAATGTGCACAAGAAGGCATAGCTGCCATCTGTAGATTTTTCCTACTTTAATTTTTATCAGTAAGGCTATATGGGACAGGAGGATATAGGTAGGTTGGAGAATGGCTGGGAGCTTACAGAAAGGACTAAGTTGCTCAGACTGTTAGGATGAAGGTAAAGTGTCTGGTTGTTCTAACATGTCTAAGGGGGAAAAGGGGTGGTTTATATGGGAATTAGGCCTGTTAGAGGCTGAGACTTTCTTTGTGTTTGTGCAATACGAGAATTGGACAGGGGTTGGGATTTTATTTACAAGGATTTGCAATTTAAATGCTTAGGCTGAGAGCTATGAAGCACATTGCATTACCCATGGCTTTGATATAAACTTTAATAGCACTTCACTAAATATATGTTCAAGGGCTATAAATCTTTACTCTTAGGGCAGGTACTCATGATAGAGTATGCCAGCTCCAAATCTCCACAATTCATTTTAGTAGTCTTTCTTTTTGCTATTCAGGGTAATTTGAACAGCCCTTATCAGTTGCATCAGCCCACAATGGGGGACAGAAAGACAAATATGGGGAGAGATGTGGTACCCTGATTCTCCAAACTCATTGTAAGGTACAGATGTAAGTAGGTGATATGCTATTTTTGTGCAGGAGAAGAGACTTCCTGGAAAGTGAGTTAGTGGCTTCCTTTGAAGGCAAGCAATGGGATGGGACAATGAGAAGGGAAATGAGAGTTCCAAAAGCACTTTATATATGGATCTTTGTGAGGAAGGATTCCCTGAAACAAAAGTGAGAGAGAAAATTGAGCTTAACTACTGAAGATGAGTTTTAGAATTGACAAGAACCTTGGAAATCAAGTTCAACATTCATTTTCCACAATGATGTGCAATATATTTGGAACAAGAAATAATTCTGATACAATTTCATTTTGTGACAGCAGTAGTAATGCTCATGTGCTTCACATGACACTAGACTGACTCTGATTATCTGACCTTGCCCAGATAAAATCAAATGATGTAGGTTCTCTACCTTTAAATAATTCTTTTCAACCAACTACTGGATTTATATCATATACACATTTCTTTGCTCTCTTTACTTATGTTTCTACTTCAGTGGTTTTGAAGAATGGATATGACTCCCAGAAAAAACACAAAAGCTGTAACTCTTAAAGAGAACACTACATTGACTGGTAGAGGTATTGCCACAGCTGTTGATGTGGGGGAGTCAAGTGTTACAAAGGTTATTCAAGCCCACAATGAAACAAGATCAATTACACCAAAGTGAGAAAGTGTAGTTAAAAAAACAAACAACTAATGCCAAGAATTAACAGACTATTGTTGCAAATTAGCCCAATTAATTCTCAGAAAACTACAAAAGACTGGATATTTGAGAAATTATCATTGAGTCCTCCACCATAGCCTTCTTTAAATAGGAAGGGCAATGAAAAATAGCTTCTGACCATTGCTATGTTGGAAAAAACAAAGAAGTACTTGTCATAGATATATCAGCCAAGACCCCAGCATACACAGGAGGGCTGCTGTACAGGTCCTTAGATCCGCTTTTCTAAAAAGAAAGCAGCTTTTGAAAGGTCAGCAATCTACTTTAATCAAACACATATGTCATTCACTTAGTTCAGGGGAAAATGTCAGCACCCTGAACTTCAGAGAAAATACAAAGAGAAATTATAAACAGAACTTACAAACAGAAAGACCAACAGACAGGGCTTCCAGCTGTCTGACCATAGACAACATATTGTTGTTGTCCTTTCTTTTTGAAGAGGACCAAAATGACATCACCATGATAAACTCAAGTTTCATTGAGTCTGACTGTGGCTGATCAAACCAGTATGAGCTCAGAATGTTCTACCACAGGTTAGACACAGATAGTTTGTGTGAATATTTGGAGTAGATACTCCAGATTTGCACATCCTACGTTTCCTTTATGCTGTCTCAATTCTGCTTTGCTCATGGAGCACAGCACCCTTTCTGATGTGGGCATGTCATGATGAACGGTCCTAGACCAGTGTCTGCCATGTCTCACAATTAAATCCAAAGTTCTTGAGAGAAATCTTGAGAGTGTCCTTGTGCTGCTTCTTCTGACCACCATGTGATTGCCTGCCCCATGTGAGTTCTCCATAAAATAGTCTTTTTGGCAAGTGTATGTTTATCATTTGAACAATGTGGTCATTGGAATTGTGCTCTCTGAAGCATAATTTAAATGCTTGGCAGTTCAGCTCAAGCAAGGACTTCAGTGTCTAGTACCTTATCCTGCCAGGTGATCCTCAGAATCTTCCTAAGACAATTCAAATGGAAGTGATTCAGTTTCCTGGCATGGTGCTAGTGCACTGTCCATGTTTCATAAGCATACAACAATGAGGTCAGCGCAACAGCTCTGTAGACCTTCAGTTTTGTAATCAGTCTAACACCTCTTCTCTCCCAAACTTTTCTTTGGAACCTCCCAAACACTGAACTAGCTCTGGCAATGCATGCATCAACCTCATTGTCAATATGTACATCCCTGGAAAGTACACTGCCAAGGTAAGTGAACTTATCCACAGCATTCAGAACTTCTCCGTTTGCTGTAATTGATGGTTCCATGAATAGATGGTGTGGTGGAGCACCTGTGTTTTCTTGGTGTTAATTATTAGGCCAAAATTAGCACAGGCAGCAGAGAATTGATCCATACTTTGTTGCATCTCAGCTTCAGAGGCTGCACTGAGTGCACAATCATCTGCAAACAGAAAATCATGCACTAACACCTCTCCACTTTGGTCTTGGCCTATTGTCTTTTCAAATTGAGGAACTTGCCATCAGTATAGTAGTTGACCTTGATGCTGTGTTCATCTTCACTAAAAGCATTTGACAACATGGCTGAAAACATCATACTAAAAAGCATAGGAGCAAACACACAGCCCTGTTTCACTCCATTGGTGACTGGGAAGGCACTAGAGCATTGTCCACTATCCAGAACCCAGGTAAACATGCCATTGTGAAATTGATGAACAATACTGATGAACTTCTCTGGGCAGCCAAATTCTGACATCATTACCAGACAGAGAAGCACCAACACCTGGGTTTTCAAAGCTAGGGACTCCTCAGTGACTGCACAGAGTCTCATCTGGCACACCAACCTTCTTCCAAAAAATAAGCCCCAAAACAAAACCTCACCTCAGAGTATATATACTCTTTTCAGGGCTAGAGGGCACGACCCTCCCCTCTGCCTCATTAGAAATTAACAAAAGGTGTCTGAGGTCTATTAATGGGTGGGAAGCTCTTTAACTCTTCCCCTCACTCACCATTAACCTTACATTCATCTTACAACAGGCAAGACCAAACAAAACCCGGAGTGCTTCAAATTGGAAAGGTCATTTTTACTGAAGTTCCTTTTTTTTATTCAAGGCTATATCAAAACCAGTGCCCAAGAAAATCAACAGTCTGTAACTTCTGGATATTTTCATTAGCCTATAAAACATCCATTTAAAGAAGTGTTTTGGTAACTTTTTACTGGATTTTTTTCTGTTTATCTCCAGTGAAGAATAACTATATTGATGTAATGATAAGTAAAGTGTTTTGGAATTCAGAATAGAAATTTCCAAATTGAGATGGATTTTTGTAAACCAAACTGGTACATATTGTATGTCATGTAAAGTTAATGAATTTATCCAAAAGATGTACATAAATATGTTTCAATGGTCTGCAAGCTCACTTGATTTAAACTCAATTGAAAAGATATAGGCTAAATGTGTGAATTTGGTTTGCTGGACTATGCAGTTATGTATTGAGGGCTTGACTTTTTGGGGGTTTTATTTCTTCCATTGGAGTGAATAAGGACAGATTAATAAAAAAGGCCATGTATTATAATTAAGGATAGACTTTGTAAAAATGACTGTTTTTCGAAATCATGCTTAGCAATGAAAAATAACGTTTTGAGTGATGAAGAATTAGAGAATACATGTCAAAATCTGTAAAGACAATGCCAGATCATGTAAAAGAAGTGGTTGTTGCAAAGAGAGGATATAGTGATACAAAAAGTTTTTTTAAGATACAAAAAATTGTAATAGCAAAAAGTTGAAAATTGATATATTTATTTTCTTACATCATAGTTAATGTGCACTCTAGTGCAGACAAGGAGATGGAGGCCCAGAGTTGTTTTTATGAGTTGTTCAAGTAAACACATGCTAGTGATAGAGATAAACCTGGAACCAAGATCTCCTAACTTCCAGTGAGTTTTCTATGATAATATACTATAGTGGAAGGTAAACTGTGAAACACACAGTAGGAGGAAGGAGATTTGGTGAGCAGTCTCCAATGACTCCTTTGAAAAAAGTGTTACAGAAATCTCATTAGGAAAGATTTGATTTTATTGCATTAATTGAAAAGTTCTCCAATGAAAATCTGTAATTTGCCAAACAGATAAAAGTGAAATTTCGAAGGAGACACATCAATGGGAGAGTTTTCTCATTTAAATATAGTATTCCCAAAGTTATACCTCCTCTGTGTCTGTTGCTTAAGTCCCAGAACAGTTACTCTGTTCCCCAGAGTCCAGAAAGGTTAGAGGATCACATAAGGACTGAAGATAGTGATGAAAAGATTCTTATAGTTTGGGTTTTCTGTTTGTTAATAATTAATTTGTTTGTTTTCGTTTTTCTACAATCACTTCTATATATCTTAGATTTTCTCCCCCTCCCATACCCCTCCCTCCCCAAGATTGCATGCAATCTTATATGGGTTCTACACATACATTCTTATTAAACACATTTTCACATTAGTCATGTTACAGTTTGGTTTTTATGGAGTCCAAAGTTCCTTCTGATTTGGGCATTCTTTAATTCTGTGACCAAAAAGTGTTATACCAATAAAACAAAGGTCTCAACAATGCCATATAAGTTTGTGCAAATTAATTCAATTCTACCCCAGACATTTGTTTAATTGTACAGATTATGCTTCTCAGTGCTGGGGGAGATACCCTAAATCAGGGGTGGGAAGCCTGGGTCTCGAGGCCACATGTAGCCCTCTATGTCTTCACTGAAGTTTGGATTCAAAGGGCTGCACTTAAGGACCTAGAGAGCCACATGTGGCCTGAAGATTGCAGGTTCCCCACCCCTGCTCTAAATCTATCACCTCTCTTTCACAAGGGGGATTATTTGTTTCATCATCATTTCTTTGGGCAGTCACTGCATTAATTATAGTTCTTACAGCTTTTAAAAGTTTATAGAGTGTTTAGTTATTGTATATTCTTCTTGTTCTGCTAATTTCATTCTTGTTTAGCTTGTAAAAGTCTTCAAAATTATTCTTTTTATAATATTGGTATTATAGCATAAATTATTTTTGATTCTGCTTACTTTACTCTGCATCAGTTCATATGAGTCTTTGCATGTCTCTTTGAAATCCTTTATTTCCTCATTTCTTATAGAAGCATAATATGGTATACATTCACATACCATGACTTATTCATACATTCCTCAACTGATTCCTTTAATTTCTAGTTTGTTTTTTTAGCCACCCCAAGGACAATCGCTACAAACTTTTTTGTGTAGGACTTTTTCCTCTTTGATCTCTTTTGGATATTGGACTAGCAGGAGTATAACTCAGTCAAAGGGCATGTACTGTTCCTACAAAAAGTAGTAACTTTATATATATATATATATATATATATATATATATATATATATATATATATATATATATATATATAATTCCAAATTATTTTCCATAGTGGTTTTATTAATTCATTTGGTATTGGTTAAAAATAGAGGGATTGATTAGTTTAATAGATTAGGGATACAACATACAAAAGCAAATGTTTCTAATAACTTACTATTGCAACAATGCAAAGACCTCAATTACTTGAATAAAGACTTTTTGAAACAAGTTGTTGAGAAAAATGGAACTATGGAAGAATTTACTATGGAAGAAATTACATTTAGATCAATTCTTCACATCTTATGCAAAGTTAAGTCCAAATGGATAAATCATCTATATATAAAAGGTAGCATCATAAACAAATTAGAGAAACAAGGGAAAATTTAAACTATCAGATTTATGCATAGAAAAAATACTCATGGTGGAACAAGGGATCGAGAAGATTGCAGAAACTAAAAGGGACAATTTTAACTACATAAAATTAAAAATGTTTTCCATAAATAAATACAACATAGCTAAGTAAGATTAAAAAATAAATAATTAACTGGGAAGCAAGGAAAAAAAAAAAGCTTTGCATGAAATTTTTTTCTAATAAAGGCATCATTTCCACAATCTGTAAGGAATAGATTCAAATTATAAGAATAAGGTTCTTTTCCAGTGGATAAATCATCCAAAGATACAAAAAGACAGTTCTGAAAGGTAGAAACTCAAGCTATTCATGAGCATATTTAAAAAATGCTCTAATCACTATAAATTAGAGAAATGTAAATTAAAGCAAGGCTGAGAGTTCACCTCACATCAATTAGACTGGTAAAGATGAAAAAGAAAAAGAAAATGAGAGTATAGGTTACTCATTGAGAGATCTATATACCAATGGAATCATAAGTCTGGTTTAAAAATATCTCAGCACCTAGTACAGAACCTTGTACATAGTAAATAATAAATATTTGGGGAATTCTTTCAGGATAATGCCTATACATATAGCAAAACTATTTCTAGGCAAAGTTTTTGTTTTTGTCTATTTCTTATTTATTTTTTTTTTTTTTTGCTGTTCCTTACATACACAATCTCCATTCCCGTGGATGTTCTCTCATACTTGTGTCAAGGGTGAATGACAAATTCCTAGAGACTTCCTCCCTACAAATATCTTCTGTTTATTTTGTGTGTATCTCTCTGTCTCTGTCTCTCTGCCTCTCTCTCCCCATCTCTCTCTCTCTCTCTCTCTCTCTCTCTCTCTCTCTCTCTCTCTCTCTCTCTCTCTCTCTCTCTCTCTCTCCATATGTTGTCTCTTCTGTTAGAATGGAAATGTCCCACTTTTGATTTGTATCCTGAGTACCTGTCATATAGTTGGTACTTAAATGTTTGATGATTAATTTCAAACAAATTTCTATTTGAAAACTATTCCCTAAACAATATGCTTTCCTTACAGTAACTCTATGAAGTGGTTAGTACAAAGAGTAACTGTCTCATTTTACAGTCGAGAGAACCAAGATTCAGTGGGATGAAGTGATTTTTACCCAGGATCACACAGCTGCCAAGTATTAGTGTCTGAATTTGAACCCCAGGACTGACTTTGTATCCAGTGCTTTGTCCACATGCTGTCACTCAGAAATGGGTTCTGATTGTTTGGATAAGCCATTTTACAATTCCTTAAGAAACAAATGG
Organism: Bettongia penicillata ogilbyi; assembly: GCA_023548195.1. Lineage (NCBI taxonomy): Eukaryota > Metazoa > Chordata > Mammalia > Diprotodontia > Potoroidae > Bettongia > Bettongia penicillata. The sequence goes on from JAJHZJ010000244.1 coordinate 4,912,472, forward strand.
TATTTACACCCTTCTTCATGCTATCCCCACTATAACAGATTTACCATACAAATCATGATTTCTTTGACCCTCTAAGTTCATCTTAAGAGAGACCAAGGAGACTTTCCCCTGTCCATGGTTCTAATGCTGCTTATTGCCTGATGGCTGTGGAGAAAGAACTCAGTGTTAGCCTGGACTTGGGGAATGTTAATGACTTGAATTTGGAACAGGTCTTGACCTAAGTTAGCAAAAACACTTGCAGCTATGTGACTTCCAGGAATTTAGCAAGAAATAGGGTTTTAACCTTTAGCTCTTTGTTTCACTGTCACTCTGCTAATTCCCCAGATGGCTTTCTTTGGGGGTTAATGTCAAACTGAGTTTTCAGCCCTATCAGATGGAGCTGAAACCTGAAGGTTGACATTGAAATATATCATTGGAGCCATCGCCTGAAAACTGTGTAGTTTTCATCTTTAAAATATACATCATGTAAAAAAGATAATTTCATTGCCAAAGTGTAGCTTTTATTCATGAATCAGTATTATTATGAGAAATGCCCTTGATTTTTGCCCCACCATATGATGTAATGTGATCTAGTGGAAAGGGCACTGAGGTTCGAGTCAGTTTGAATGCTTTCTAGTTAGTGCATAAGTTGAACAATTGCTTAACGTCTCTGCGCCTCAACTTCCTTGTCTGTAAGACAAGGATAATAAAAATTATACTCTCTAAATCAAAAGGTTTATGTGAGGAAAGCACTTTACAAATTGCACATTGCTATAGAAATGGGAGTTATTATTATTCATTGCTGCAAACTTTCTACTTGTACTTATATTATTGCTACTGCTACTTCTACTACCATCATACTAATAATAACTAACATTTATAAAGCTCTTTAATGGAGCTAGGTAGCAGAGTGAATGGTACTAGATCTGGAGTTAAGAAGACTTATATTCCTGAGACCTTAGACACTGTCTAGCTTGTGATCCTGGGCAAGTCACTTAACCCTGTTTGCCTCAGTTTCCTCATTGATAAAATAAGCCGAGAAGCTAATGGAAAACTGCTCTAGTATCTCTGTCAAGGAAAGCCCAAATGGGGTTATAAAGAATTGAACATGACTGAACAACAGCATACAACTCTTTAATATTTTCAGTGAGATACACAAAAATACAATCTTATTCAGTGTCCATGAAGACCCCGCATATTAGAGATTATAATTTCCCCCTTTGTACAGATAAAGAAACTGAGGCCAAGAAGCTTGGTGACTTGTCCATGGTCATAAGGCTTGTAAGTATTTGAGGCAGTGTTCTATCCACTATGACATTTAGATATCTTGAACTCCTAATTGGAACATGAGTGTTTGTTTAAAGGAGATGCTTTTCATCATGGTTTGATACTTTTAAGGACTTCTCATTAGTAATAAAGAGGCAATGTAGTTCACTTATTTTAAATACAGTCTTGAGCAATGGGTTTCAAAATGGGATAGAAATTATGGTTTAGGGGAAATTCACCTGAATATGTGTAAATCACATTTTGACAAAATATCTGTGTGTTCATATTCTTTCTCTAAGTCTTTGAATTTTTCCTTCATTCCTGGAATGCATCTTTTTCTTCTCTACTTCTCAAAATTCCTTCCTTCCTTCAAACCTCAGCTGTCACTCCTTACATGAGGTCTTTTCTGACCCTCTAGCTCCCAGTGCTTAATTTGTACTTACTGCCTGTATGGCTTGTGTTTATGAGTACATGTATATGTAGTTTATAGAATAAAATGTGATCTCCTTAAGTACATGGTTGTTTTATTTTGCCATTGTATCCTTAATACCAAGGAGAGCTCCTGGCATATAGTAAGTGATTAATGAATTCTTGTTAATTGATTGATTATTCATTGTAAATAAGAAGAGAAAGTTAATGGACATAAATATTCTTTCTCCCAGTCATATTTCTTCATCTTTTTGATGATAGGAAAATTCTCAGAGTCAAAACTGAGAACAAGATGTCAATGTCATGAAATCAAATTTACAAGGTCATGCAAAAGTCAATTGACAATATTCAATATATTTCTGAATTATATACTTGTAATCAACTCCTGCCGTTTCCCATAATCCAATATTCAGGGAGGACACAAATTATCACAACAAATTGACCAGAATCACTCCTGCTGCTTCAAAACACCCTCGGTGTTCCGTATAACCACTGAACCACTGTTCCTAGCAGTTCCTGTTAGGGAATTTAACTTAGGGAAACTACTTCATCAATACCCAGTTAGGCCAGAAATATTGAATACTGCACAACATTGGAAATGACCACATCTTTTTGTTTTATGTACATTTTAAGTTTAGGTAGATGCTTAGCTTGGCTTAGATGGGCAGGCTGTGCTACATGAAGCTGTGCAATGAAGAGTCAAAACAAGCAACATACCATCATTCCTACTTTCCCCCTTATTTTGAATGGCCTCTGCCTCTTCTACATTGGCCATTCTACAGGCTAAACTCAGGAAGAAACTTTTTTCCCCAACCTTTTTCTAGGACACACTAATACTCTTTGATATGACTTTTCTCTAGATTCCTCCAGCATTTATAATCTGTACCTCTTATATGGTGGCAGTGGAAGCATAGGAGACACAAACCTGTAGTTTCATTAGTAGAGTTTACTTCAGATGTGGAAAGTTGCTATTTCTCTATAAAATTAAATTCCTAAAGAATTTCCAGGTTTTCCAGTGGGGTTGACAGATCTACACAGATTCATCCTGACCTAGCTGATTTCCTTATGGCCAGTGACACACATTTGCTAGATGACTGGTTGGGTTAAGAGGGCAGCTAGCCATGAAGCAGAGGGGTTTTTTTAATTAAATTATTTTTGAGTGGACAAAGCTAACTGGCATTGATGGGGATTTGACTCAGGACCCTGGGCTAATGAGAGTCAGTTTTATTCATTTGAGTTAACTGACCCATTTATTTATTGGCTGGTCCAGGACAGATTCTATGTGTTTCTAGCTTATTTCCTGAGCAATGTCTTTTAGAGCCTCATGTAGTTGTGAGAGACCAATAAATATTACTACAATTCTAAGCAACCTGTGATCTCTATTATCCTAATATTTCTTTGGAGCTCAAACCTTTTAGAATCAGAGTCCTCAACCTCTAAGCTGAGTACAAGTACCCTTTCCTTTATGTTTTGATTCCTTATTGTTTTGATTCTGGTAAATGTGTAAACTGAAATTTTTGTAAAGACAAATAATTTTATTTTAAATATGAGAGGGAATATAATTGAACTGTATGATTTTTTTAATGGGTGATCAATAAATATTTGTTGAACAAATAATTTCTCTCTATGTGTCTGATTTTTGTGCTTAAAATTTCAAATTGGTGATTCAAATACTGGACATGGCATACAGACATCATTTCTATTGAAAAGTTAAGAAATCATACCAAAGGAGTTCAAATTAATCAGAAATAGCATTAGAATTTAAGCATTCTGATCTCAATCCCATGTCTCTGTGTAGGCAGTTACCTATTTAAAATCTGTTCTCTAAAAGAAGACTCAATGGAACTATTTGTAAACTGCTGACACTATCTATATGATTATGAACAAATCATTTAATCTCTCTGGGCCTTAGTTTCTTCATCTGTAAAATAAGCTAGACTGGCTAAATAGATTCTGAGCAATAGATCTATGATCCTCTCAACTTTGTCTTTTTTTTCCCCTTTTACCTTATTTCAATGTATGCAACAAATCATAAGCAGTCACTTATCGTACCGAAGGTCTTATAGCTAAATTATGCTGAAAAATTTCCAAAGGAAGTCATGTTTAAAGAGTGATTTAGAAGAGGAGATCACATCTGGGTCAGGTAAAATTCATAAAATGTGCAATAAGAACGTTTCTCTTGTAATTTCCATAATGTCACTTTGAATCTAGTTTGCTCTCATCTTCCCTGTCAGTCCTGCTGCCATGCTCCTACAAATCATTGGCAATTAGTATTGATGTACTTGTTCAGATAACGCTTACCCTTTCTTGGTCATTATTCTTCAGCCGAGACAATAAACATTATAAGCAAATGGGCAAATGGGCTAGAAAATTAGAATTTAATGATAAAAATAAGTAAATTTAAGAAAATGTAAATGTGACACTGCATGAGAGGTCTGCTCACCCCACAGAAGGGCAGCTACAGACTTTGTTCGATATTTATCTTCATTTGCTGATAACTGGGACAGGCTGTGAAAACCACCAAGGAGAAGCTGTCGATATAAATTAAGCACGCCATCCCCCTCACTATCCTCAAATGTAAATACCAGTTAAGAGTAAATCAAACTAGGTTTAATCAGCATGGGTATCAGCACACATGATTGTGAACAATTATCACAGCATCCATAGGGGAAAAGGGAGCTTATGATTATGGCTGCCCTCTTCCAGTGGGTGATGGCTTGAGGGCAGGTTGCATGTGAATAACATCCTGCAGAAAATATTTCCATTTATTTGTGTGAGCATATTTTTCCAGATGAAAATGATTCCTAGAGGCAATGAAGTCAAGGTAGGAATTCCTCTGCTCCCATTTATCTGCTGCATATTGTCAGAGACTCAAAGGCACTGTCAACATTAACAACCTGTCGACTCAATTTAAGCAACCTGGAAGTACGATAAAGGGTGACAGATGAATACTCTTCCTACTTAAATGGGACAGTCAGACTACCCAGATTTGCTTAGTAGCTAATTTTACTCAGTCATTCCCAATGTTGCACTGCTCGCAAGTTTTCTTCTCCCCAACCTCCTAGATTTTTTGCATGCTATTAATAAAGTGATTAGCTAAATGAAGAAGTGGGCTCCACTGAATGTAGTACTTGCCATTTCTTCTCAGAGCTATAATCATCAATTTTTGTGCCTAGGGAAGCATAAATTGTGCCTGGGGCAAATGGCAGAAATCTTATCCTTCAACAAGGACATCTGCCAAGGGATACCTTGGGACATCTTGAAGCCAGTGCTGGGGTTATCAGGACATGGTGGGAACAGAGTGGGCCAAAGCCAAGGAGGACATTGCTGGTGCATGGCTGGTGGGGAGGGGAGGAATGAACCATCTGGTAGCTTTCAATTTTAACATTCTTCATGCTAACTAGATGTGAAGAAGAAATATGAGAAAGTAGAATGATAGCTTGTTTAAGATTTAGAAAGATCCAGGTTTAAATTTTGACAGACATACACCTACTGCTTCAGCCTAGGCAAGTCACTCAACATCTTAGTATCTCATGCAATTCTCTTAAAACTTTTAAGTTGAAGAGTCATTGATATTCTGCATTGGAGAAGGTGTTTCCTCATTAGAGTTCCCTATAGCATTGAAATCACAGATCCTGATCAAGTAGGTACTAAGTTCTATTGTTTCTTCTATTGGAAGGACTGTATGAGTTTTAAGCATCTTTTCATTTTGGCATCCATGGACAGAAGTCTGATCATCCCCTTTCTCCCCCCCGCCCCATTTATGGCTCTGATTTATCCAAAAATGATAATTTGAACTGCTATCTACACAAAGTAGTTTAATGGCTTTGATTAACATAGCTGGTTTTTAGTTGGAAAAGCAATCCATTTAGTCAAGCATGAGATTGATAAACTTCTCATAGGATATAATCACTTCTCATAGGATATAATCACTCACCTGTTTTAAGTTCCTGCCTGAGGCTCACGTGACCCACTGGTCCCTCATAGCTTGAGAAGGATGAGATAGTACACAGTTTTTGCGAGAATTCTGATGTTACTTATCATGAGTTCACATCCCATGGAAGACCTTGGATAAAGGGCAATATATACCTTGCAAAGAAATTTGTACTTCCTTTGGGTATCACTTAAGGAAACAACCTACAAATAGATCTTTATTAGGTTTCATTTTATTTTGTATTTGATTGAAAGTAGAACATTTATTTCCAGTTTCTTGCATTTTTCTGACAACTTTGAGGATTATGGGAAACATCTATCACAGAATAATGTATATTTGGAAATGCCTATATAGATAATTTTAGAGTTAAGGACATAAGCAGTAGAGAAGCTAAGTGCCTTGCCAATGATCACATGGTTAAGTGGCAGAGCTGGGTTTTCAATCTAGTTCTCTAACTCCTAATTCAGGCCTCTTTCCACCAAAATGTGTTGTCTGCCCTTATAAAACAGAAGACAGAGCCTTGGAAGGTGGGGTGGTTATAGATTCCCACTGAAAAAGGAGCTGGGAATCAGGAACCCTTGTTTCTACAACTCCTGGAAATTCAGTCAAAGATTGAGAGAGATTGATTCTATGTGGTGAAAATTATTTTTCTTTAGAAGAGAGTGAGTCAAGTGAAACATTTGTTAAGCACACACTATACTAGGTACTATGCTAACCTGGGTATATAGAGAAAGGAAAAAAAAGCAAACAAACAAAAACGCGGTCCCTGATCGCAAGGTCTCAGCCCAATGGAGGAGAAACATGTAAACAACTATGTAGATATATCACCTTAATTTTCATCCACATGTGATAATTAGGATTGACACGACTTTATTTCTCTTGATTTGTCTACAGTGAGGCAGTGTAGTACAGTGAGTAGGCTTATGAACTTGGCACCAGGAAAATTTGTATCCATATCTTACCTCTGAGATAGACTAGTTGTGTAACCATATTCAAATCCCTTAATATTTCTGAACCTCAGTTTCTTCATCTGTAAAATGGAAACAAAAACTGTAGTGTATGCTTCATAGGGTTATTGTGTAGGTTAAGCGAAATAATCCTTGCAAAATTGTTTGCAAAATTAAAGGGACTATATAAATATCAATAATTATTATAAATATAGTTTTAGTTAGCAAATAACTCTTTTGCAAGATTATTAATTTAGAGCTGGATGGGATCTTATGTCGTCATCTAGTACAACTACTTCATTTTAAATATTAAAAAATAGAATCCCAGAAAGGTTAGATGAAGTACTTAAGGTCATAATGGTACTTAATTTAAGTATTATTCAATATAGATAAACTTAAACTTAATATAACTTTGACTCTTTTAATTTTAATTTTCAGCAATTCTAATTTAAGGGCACAATAAAAGCAAACTCAATTTCTATACACAATTCTACATTTAAAGAAATTTTCAGGCTGGAATATAACACTGAGTAGATCAAAGCATGTATTAATGAAGTACAACATTGATGGCGTGGTTTTTACTAATCTGAAGTATCTAGGCAGAAGGCAAGGAGCTTTGGTTAATGGAATTATGTGGAAAATTCTTATGCTCTTAAGAGGAATGGTTGTAGGGAAAGTTTGGTGTGTGTGTGTATGTGTGTGTGTGTGTTTATGTTGTAGGATACTGGAGATAAAGGGAGGTGTGAGTGATGGACAAAAAACAAAGGAAAAGTTCAGAAAATGAAAACTAAACTACATATTGGAAACTAGAAATGCAGTCATAGTTAAATCTGCTATTGTACTAAAATCCCTCTCCTCACTCCCCAGCCCCTATGTTACAAGGTTAGTTTCTTTCATAAATTCCCACTAGAAGTTTGTGACTCAAGTTTACTCTAGGATTCATTTTGTAAATCTTTATCTCATAGAAATAGTTGTTATCCAATCTTGGAAGAGCTGTCATGTGAAAAGATTAGACTTCTTTTGTACAGCTCCAGAGCAGGGAATTAGGACGGGAAAGTAGTAGTCCCTGGAAGGCAAATTCTCGCTCAATATAACTAATAACAGTCTCAGAATTAAAGCTGTCCAAAAGCAAAACAGGTTGTCTTGTTAGATATTGAATTCACCTTTATAGAATGTCAAAGCTTGAGGGGACATTAGAGGTCATTTCATAGATGGGAAAACTGAAACTCACAGGGATGGAGTGATATGCTCAAGGTCATGTAACTCAATAGCATCAAAGTTGTGACTTGAACTTAAGGCTATTGACTCCCAGGCCAGCAACCTTTTCATGATACTACTACATGTACACTGGACATGTTCAAGGAGAAATGAAGTATCTGCTTTTTAGGTATGTTGTAGAAATTTTATGTACAGAGGGGCTGTATACTAACCCCAGTGCTTGAAAATGTTTCCTCTTTAAGGAGGGGTGTGGCCAGGACAAGAAAGAGCAGAACAAAATGAAATAAATAGCACTAAAATTAGAAGGAGCTTAGATAAATGCGGAGAAAAATTCTTTGTAGCAAAATTTTTAGATGAGTCTTATTTGAAAGACATATGCAAAGAAAACAAAGCTATTCAAATTTATGAGAATAAGAGTCATTCCCCAATTGTTAAATGGTTAAAGAATATGAACATGAAGTTCTCAAGGGAAGAAATTCAAGCTCTCTATATTGGAAAAAAAATGCTCCACATCACTAATAATTAGAGAAATTAAATGAAAGCACCTCAAGTTCTACCTCATAACCATTAGGTTACTAAAGCTAACAAAATGACAAATTTTGGAGGGGCTTTGGGAAAACAGGCACACTGAAGTACTGTTGGTGGAGCTGTGAACCAGTCTAGTTATTTTGGAAAGCAACTTGGAACTATGCCTTCAAAGCTACCCAACTAAATAATCTTTGACTCAGCTTACTACTCCTTAGCTTATATCTCAGAAAGAGGAAAATGGTCCATACAGCAACTCATTTTTTTTTTTTGTGGTGGCAAAGACCTAGAAATGAAAGGAGTTCTATAAGGTGTGGGAAATGGTTTAACAAATTATGGAATATGGTTGCAATGGGATATCATTGGGCCATAAGAAAATATGATAGAGTAAAGACAAACAACTTTAAAATACTAACAACTCTGATCAGTGAAATGACCAGGCATGATTCCAGAGGCTCTGAAGACAAAACATACTACATACCTTCTGACAGAAAGGTGATGGACTTAGAGTACAAACTGAGACAAAATTTTTGGACATTGATGATTCAGAAATTTGTTTTGCTTGAGTACACATAGTTGCTATAAGAATGGTGCTCATCTTTTTTACCTCATTAGAGGGGAGGGGCAGAATGAAGAGAAAAGATTTTTGTTAATTAAAAATTAAAAAAAAGAAAATAGACTAGAACGCTATATAGGATTACATATTTAGAGCTGAAATTCACCTTAGGAATCATAGAGTTCAACCCACATAGTTTTACAGGTAAGGAAACTGAAACTCTAAGAGGTTGAGTTCCTTGCCCAGTATCATAGGATTAGTATGTGTTTGAGAGATGGCACATATAGTGTTCTTCCCACCATAAAATCCAACTGCTTTTTGAAGTTTTAAAAACTGTCTATTATCAAAGCTATTCTCTATTTGGCTAATACTCTTATCTTCTGTCATCTCCTGCATATTCTGATGGTTTCAGGTTTTAACTCCAATGTGGAGTTTCTGGCTTCATATGGATGATAGACAGTTCTTTTCCTTCCTCTGAACAGTAATGCTTTTGGTTTTTGATTCATAAGTTGTCTCAGTTGCCATTCCTAGCTGCATTGCCTTTTCCCCTTTATGTACTACCATCATTCCTCTCTTGATGATTAGCCTTGGCAGCTGGCATAGGCAGTAAGAATTACAGGACTTCTAAGGTACCTTCTAACTCTTGAGGATAACTGTACTATCTCCATTTTCATTATTTAACTCAGTGGCAAAAATGGAATTCATTTCCAGAACTATGATTTGAGTTAGGTTTGTTGGAACTCTCTCTCTCTTTTTCTCTATCACTCTTTCTCCCTCTCCGTCTCTGTCTGTCTGTCTGTCTGTCTGTCTCTCTCATAAGAAGAGCATCACATGCAAGTAGTTTCAAAACAGTGGCCTCAAATTGTAACTTAAGACCTTTACACTGAGGGTCAGAAACTGTTATCTTGACAGGGATGGTTGTGGAAATTTAGAATGAGTATGAAAGAGGAAGACTGCAAAATTATCCTTCTTGAGAGATTTTTTTCTCATTAGGAAAGGTTCTTTATTTTGTCTCATGAGTAGAAGTATGCTTCTTCCTGAAGACAAAGAAATGGAACAGATGATTTCAGATTGATCCCTCTGCTTCATTTCTCTGCCCTCTCCAATCCATTTTTAACATAACTGTCAAAGTAATATATCTAAATTACAGAACTATGTGACTTCCCTGCTCAAAATACAAACTTCTCTGGTATTTAAAGCCCTTCACAATCTGATTTTAGTCTACCTTTCTATTGCTGAATTATGTTTCAGTTGTGTATGACTCATCATGGACCCCATTTGGGATTTTCTTGGTAAAGATAATGGAGAGGTTTGCCATTTCCTTCTCTAGCTCATTTTACAGATAGGGAATTAAGCATACAGTGTTAAGTGACTTATTCAGGGTCACACAGCTACTAAGAGTCTTAGGTTAGATTTGAATTCAAGTCTTCCTGACTCCAGGCCTGGCACTCTCTCTATTGAGTCACTTATCTACCTTTCTAAGCCTTTCTTTAAAAAAATATGTTTTATCATTACATATTAAAACAATTTTTTTAAACATTTTTCTTTTAAGTTTTGATTTCCAAATTTGATCCCTCTTCTGTTTCTCCCCATTCCTCCTCCCTGAGACAGCAAGCAATCAGATATAGGTTGTACATGTGCAATCATGCAAAACGTTTCCATATTAATCATTTTATACAAGAAGACTTGAAAAAAAGGAGGAAAGTGAAAAATAGCATGCTTCAGTCGGAATTCAAATAATATCAGTTCTTTTTTTTTTTTTAAGGTGGATCATATGTTTTATCATTAGTCCTTTGGGATTGTCTTGGATCATTGGATTGATGAGAATAGCTAAGTCACTCACAGTTGCTTATCTTAGAGTATTACTGTTACCATGTGCACTGTTCTGACTTTGCTCATGTCACTTTGCATCAGTTCATGTAAGTCTTTCCAGGTTTTTCTGAAATCATCCTGCTTGTCATTTTTTATAGTGCAATAATATTCCATAGCAATCATGTGACAAAAGTGTCTACTCATTCCTCAGTTAATGAGCATCCCTTCAATTTCTAACCCTTAACCATCATAAAAAGAGCTGCTATAAATATTTTCATACAAATAAGTCCTTTCCTCTTTTTCTCTGATGTCTTTGGGCTATAGACCTGGTAGTGGTATTGCTGGATCAAAGAGTATGCACAGTTTTATAGCCCTTTGTGTATAATTCCAAATTGCTCACCAGAATGGTTGGATCAGTTCACAACTTTACCAATAGTGCATTAGTGCCCCAGTTTTCCCACATCCTCTCCAACATTTGTCATTTTTCTTTCTGTTTGTCATATTAGTCAATCTGATAGGTGTGAGGTGGTCACAAATCATTCCAAGTCTTACATTCTACATTCCAGCCAAACTGGCCTCCTTTCTGTTCTTTTTCCATTGCTGTTCCTTGGGTCAGCCAATGATAGGAGGGAATACCTTCCATCCTCAACTCTACCTTTTAAAATTAATAGCACCTTTCAAAGCATAGCTCAAATGTTACCTCTCATATGAGGCCTATCCTGATCCCCCACCTGCTAATGCCCTCTTAAATTATTCTGATTTTATTTTGTATATGTTCAGTATTTTTTTATATGTATGTCTTGATCACCTCCCCCCCCCCCATAGAATATAAGTTCCTTGATGGCAACGGTACATTTATGTTTGCACCCCCAGAACTTAGCATAGTGCCTGACAGAGAGCAATCATTTAATAAATGTTGATTGTTGATGGATTGGTGGGAGGAAGAGAGGGAAGGAGAGAGAGAGAGAGAGTATTAGTTCTATTGGTTACATTAAAAATGTTCAATCTGACACAAAAATGATAAGGAGTGAAATATTTCAGTCTTTGTGAGGCAAGAGCAACCTGGAGGCATTTACTGTGCTTGGAACAGTAAAATGTTGGCTCACTCTAGAGTATGATACAAGGCTCTGGGGTCATTCAGACTAGTTAGGGAGATAATAGTTTCTGCCTTGGAATCTGAAATTTTGACATTGAAATGGCAATTGACCATTTGTGCTATGTTGGCTCATTCATCAACATCTGTGGCACTGATATATCTGTATAATATATTCATATGATATAGCATTAATAGTAGCTTAGATGAGAATTTCTTGTCTGCACTTTAGTTAAAATCCTTCATGGCATTTTCATTGTTAGTGTCGATGTGTAGCAACTGTTGTACTTGTGTTAAAAATATGACACTCCAGTATCTAAATTCAGTTCCCTCGTGCCCAGTCTTGATCCGCTATGATGTGTCATGAGAAATGTAGTATTTTCTGAGTTCTGGAATGAGGTTCTTTCTGAAGAGGAAGAAATTGGAACTTTTGACAAGGAAGATTCAGCTTGTTATCAAGGGAATGATGATGTAAGTCCAAAGATTCCTTCAGGTGAAAGATTGTCCATTAGGGGTAAGATTGAGGAGTGATAATTCCTTATTTCCTACTTTGAGGTACTGAGGGAACTACAGGTCAACTTGGATAACAAAAAGACAGATCTATCTTTCAGGGACATGTGTCTAGGATCATATAGAGAAGCTCCCAAGACTTAGGAAACTTAATTATTTCTATCCCTTTCTATGGACTTACATAAGTCCAAATGACATTGCCAGAGGGAATATAGAAAGTGTATTAAGATTTGTAAAATCTTGGTTCAGAAACTAAAGACATTAGACTCTAGGGGTATAGACTGTATCTTCATCATTGCCATTTGTAGTCAATGTAGATTCTATTGGTCCTTCTTCTAATGTCCACTTCCACCAGCAAATAGAGTGTTTGGTGATAGCTAAACTACATTTCCCCATTAGGGGTATCCCTAAAGACAAGTGGGGTTCTTCTAGTACTATTGGCTCAAGTCTTCCCATATTTTGGTGTATTTTACCCAATATGATCACCACTCATATCATTAAAATATTTAATCCACTGATATCTTTTCCAGATCATTGATTACCAATTAATATCAATTCATTTTTATTACTAAGAAGTTATAGCAAGAACAGTCCCCAAACTAGTGTGCATTCTTTCCATCCTTAATCCCCTTACCATCTTAATATAGAGGGAGAGTAGGCAGAAAGTTAAAGTTGTAGCTACTAAATACTCCTCTTACCACTATGTTCTCTCAACAGAGAAAAATTCACGGATGAGTTGCTTTCTTCCTTGGAGGACATGGTGTCTTGGCGGTTATCTCTACTTCTGATCTATGCCTTATGATCTGTGAGCATTGTAATTGGTTGAGGTAGTTAAGAAGAGAAGAAAGTGTAATATTAATTAGATTTTCCCCACCCATTAATAGACCTTAATATCTTTTGTTAATTTCTATTGAGGTGCTGGGTCTGAGGTCCTGCCCTCCAGCTCTGAAAAGTGTATAAATACTCTGAGGTGAGGTTTTGCTTTGGAACTTAGTTTTTGGAAGAAGGTTTGTGTGCCAGATGAGACTGTGGGAAGCTGCTAAGGAGCCCCCATCCTCCATCTGGCTTTGACAACCCAGATGTTGGGGCTTCTCTATCTGGGCACTATGTGTGTGTGTGTGTGTGTGTATATATATATATATATATATATATATATATATATATATATATATATAATTAATGTAAAGATAGTTGGAATCCCTGTCTGTTGATCTTTATTTTCTCTGTTTATACTTCCTGTGAAGTTCAGGGTGCTGACTTTTTCCTCTAAACTAAGCAAATGATATATGTGCTTAATTAAGGCAGATTGTTGACCTCTCAAAAGTTGATTTCCTTTTAGAAAAGCAGATCAAAGAACCTGTAGAGTAGGCCCTCCTGCGTATATTGGGGTCCTTGCTGTTACAGAAGGACAGAGGAAAGTCTGACCCACAGTGTATAGTTTTGTTTGCTCTTATACATATGAGGACCTTCTGTCATGTCTTGGCTGGCATTTACAAAATATTTTCCCACAATTTTGGCTCCCAGAACCTTAACAAGCTCAGGAACTCAGGGACTCCAGTTCATTCCTTCATACAAATGGCCATAATTTTGCAGCACTTCTTAAATTGTGGGTCTGGACCATTTGGCAACTGTAAAATATTTCTGAATGTGCAATGATCAAAAATTATTTAAAAATCAAGCATGTAATGAATCCAAGGTTTTTCCAGCAGCACTTGCCCCTGCTGCATGAAACAATTCCGCTGCAGCCTTGGTTCTGAACACAAAGCATTCATACTTTGCACTGTACATGCCCTCAGGCCACACAACACTGCTGAAAAGCAGAGTCAAGAGAAGAACGTTTTAAGGAGCCTAGATTTACAGAGCTATAATTCAGTGTGAGTTTGGATAAGTGAATACGTGGCTTAAAGAGTTCAGGATTAATGACAGCAAAAGAAGAAAAATGAACAAAGTTTGGCCATGGATTAAATATCTAATTTAACTCTTAACTTTTCTGAGTTAGCCCCCATACTAAATGGCTTACTATCTTTATAGAGTTAATAAATAAATTTGACTTGTTTTGTAAGAATTAGGAGGGGTAGAAGTAGGACTGATTTGTAGAATTTACAAAGACACAATATTTCAACTTCATCTATGGAAAAACTTCTTACAAATAGAATTATCCCAAAATGTAATAGACTGATAGCCTTCTGAGGAGGTCTTTAAGCAGAGGTAGGATGATCCTTGTTAGGTATCCTTATTGTAGAAGGGATTCTTGGTTAGGTTAAATTATAATGCCTTTGATTCCTTTTCACTTTGAGATCTTCAAATTAGTGGGAAACATAAGAAAGATTTGATTATGGCATCTAGGAAGTTTAGGGTACAAATCATGTAAAGATTGTAGTTTTACACTGTAGACTTCTATAACTATTTCCAATTTTGCTTCCCAGTTCCAGTCTGAGCTCTCTCTCATAATTTGTCTTGCCTTTAGCCAAGAAAGGTCTTTTTAGTATTGTAGTCAAGGTTCTTTATTCTGTCCTGAGATAAAACTATTTTTCTTTTATTTAAGTGAATCCATTGTCTTCTCTGTATTCCACTCACAAAATTTCCTTGCCATAAACTTTTACCAGTTTTGGCAACCAGCCTTCAGGGTTAGCCTCCCTTGGCTGGTCCTCTTCATGACTCTCTCATTCAGTTCTATCACTTACAGGAAACAAAACAGAATCTCTTTCTCTCATCTTTCTTTGCCTGCTGAGACCACAGTTGTATTTTACAATTCCTGGAATCATAGATCTAGAGCAAGAAGTAATCTTAGATGACATTTAGTCCACTTTCTTCATTTTATAGATGGAGAAACTGAGGCTCAGAAAGGTTAGGTGACATGGTGCTCATCTTAGGATTTGTAAAGGTCCTTCTTTCCCATGATTACTAAGATCACTTTTTAGTCAAACATTAGCATAAAAAATTGACTCTTCATATGTTTCTGATCCTGGATAGAACAGGACTAAGGGATGTTTCATGAAGTTTTATCTAAATAAGCAAAAATTGATTCAGTGGATTTGGAATTGGTCAAGACCCAATCCAACTTCTTCATTTTGCAGACAAGGAAACTGAGACAGAGAGAAGTTTGGTGACTTGTCTACAGTGTATAATTAACAGAACCAAGATTGAAACCCAAGTTCATTTATTTCCTATCCAGTATACTTTTGATCATAGCTGGATCCTTTCATCTCTCTCTTGTCTAATCTATATTGCAACTACAATCAATACTACACATTTTAATATTTTATATTTCTGCTTTTATATACTGCATATGTTTTGCTGTTGTTGTTTTGTTTCTACAACTAGACCGTAAGCTCCTGAAGGCAGGGATATTCTGAATTTTATATTTCTGCATACCCTGCAGTGTCTAGTACAATTATAGCTGGTTCTGAATAAAATGCCTAGTGATTGAAAATAAAGACCACAGGTAGCCAAGTTAGCCTGAAATGTAGATATTAATCTTATTCTTCAATGTAAGCATTGTAAAGGGAACCCAAACTTTTTTGACAGTTTTATATCAACCCATATGTCTTTTCATATGTTTATATCTTTTAAAAGTGTAGTGAGAATTGAAATTAAACTGACATTCACAAAATATTCCAGGATCCAGAATCATATAATAACATTTACAGTTATGAATTCCAGATTTGGAAGTAGTCCCTGTCACTGACAATGGCATTTAGGGAAGTTTAATTAAATTTGATATGATTCCTTCTAATAGATATCAAGTCTTGATGACTTCCTTTCAGCTGTGTTGTAGAGAGAATTCCTTTTTAGCTTTGCACAGTATCAGATGAGATTCAATGACCTGGTGTAATTCAATTTAAGTACTGATTAAGTGTTACAAAGAAATATTAAGTATATACAAAGAAGAGGGCAACTAGTGACTCAGTGGATAGAGCATTAGACCTGGAGTCAGAAAGACCTGAGTTCTCTTTTAACTTGGCATATAATTCTAATCACATGGGAAATATATAAATAAGGTATTAGTAGAGACTTAAGCAAAGAAAGCTACTTTCTGATTTGAGATAGGAAGGGCTTCACATAAAAAGTAGCATTTGATCTAAGTCTTGATGGATAAGATTTCAATAGATGGGAATAGGAAGAGGGAAAGGACAGTCTAACACTAGCATGTCATAGGAGGGGGTGGTGACTTGGCCATGCTGTTCCCCTGACCATGATTATGTCTTTCAATCTCTTTTGGAACTCCATATATCTCTTTTGCATCTGACTTCACAACCACAGTTCAATCATTATGGGCCATAGTGTCAATGAAAGTAGTCAAAATGTTCTAGCCCTGGAAATTCTTGAGAAATGAGTATTCCTCCCAAAAGCACATTGCCAGTATTTATTAGGTAACAAAGGTGGAAATGGGAAAGTGAGGGCACATGGTAAGCACATAAGAGTATCAGGTCTTGGTAAATGACTGAATGTGAAACATGATAAAAAGGAGTCAAAAGTGTAACAGATTTTTAAAAAAGGAGTATTAGAACAACCATGGTATCATTAGTGCAAACAGGAAAGTCAGAAGAGGAACAAATGTTTTTAGTAGTTTTGTTTATTTATTTTTAGATTTCAACATTCATTTCCACAAAATTTTGAGTTCCAATTTTTCTCCCCATCTCTCCCATCCCCCCACCCCATAAGACCTTGCATTCTGATTACCCCTCCCCTCAATAAGCCCTCCCTTCTATCATATCCCACCCTTCCCTTATCCCCATCGTCTCTCTTTTCTTGTAGGGCAAGACAGATTTCTATACCCATTACCTGTATTTCTTATTTCCCAGTTACATGCAATAACAATTCTTAACATTAGTTTCTAATACTTTGAATTCCAACTTTTCTCCCTTTCTCCCTCCCCACCCATCCCCACTGAGAAGGCAAGAAATTCAATGTAGGATATATATGTGTCATTTTGCAAAAGACTTCCATAATAGTCATGTTCCATAACAGTCATGTTGTGCAAGACTAACTGTTATTTCCCTCCATCCTACCCTGTCCACCATTCATTTTATTTTCTCATTTGACCTTGTCTCTTCCCAAAAATGTTTACTTCTAATTACTCCCTTCTCCCATTTGCCCTCCCTTCTATCATCCCCCTCATCCCACTTGTCGCCTTCTCCTCTACTTTCCTGTAGTGTAAGCTAGATTTTCATACCAAATTGAGTGAGCATGTTATTCCCTCCTTAAGCCATACAGGAAGAGAGTAAGTTTCACTTTTCCCCTCTTACCTCCTCCCTTTTCTCCTCCATTGAAAAAGGTTTTTTTAATCTCTTTTATGAGTGATAATTTGCCTCATTCCATTTCTCTCTTTATCTTCCCAATATATTCCTCTCTCACCCCTTAATTTTACTTTTTATAGATATCATCCCTTTAATTCAACTCAACCTGTATTCTGTGTGTGTGTTTGTGTGTGTGTGTGTATGTGTGCATAATCCCTCCACCTACCCAAATACTGAGAAAAGTCTCAAGAGTTACAAATCTTATCTTTCCATGTAGGAAGGTAAACACTTCAGCTTTAGAAAGTCCTTTATGATTTCTCTTTCCTGTTTTCTTTTTCATGCTTCTTTTGATTCTTGCATTTGAAAGTCAGATTTTCTATTCAGCTCTGGTCTTTTCATCAAGAATGCTTGAAAGTCCTCTATATCATTAAATGTCCATTTTTTCCCCTGATGTATTATACCCAGTTTCACTGGATAGGGGATTCTTGGTTTTAATCCCAGTTCTTTTGACTTCTAGAATATTGTATTCCAAGCTCTTCAACCTTGTAATATAGAAGCTTCAAGATCCTGTGTTATCCTGATTGTATTTCCACAATACTAAAATTGTTTCTTTCTAGCTGTTTGCAATATTTTCTCCTTGACCTGGGAACTCTGAAATTTGGCCACAATATTCCTAGGAGTTTCTCTTTTCAGGTCTCTTTCAGGAGGCGATCAGTGGACTCTTTCAATATTTATTTTGCCCTCTGGTTCTAGAATATTAGGGTAGTGTTCCTTGATAATTTCATGAAAGATGATGTCTAGGCTCTTTTTCTGATCATGGCTTTCAGGTAGTTCCATAATTTTTAAATTGTCTCTTCTATATCTATTTTCCAGGTCAGTTGTTTTTCCAATGAGATGTTTCACATCATCTTCTATTTTTCATTCCTTTGGTTTTGTTTTTTAACTTCTTGGTTTATCATATAGTCATTAGCTCCCCTGAACTCCACTCTTGTTTTTAAAGAACAATTTTCTCCAGTGAGCTCTTGAACCTCCTTTTCCATTTGGCTAATTCTTCTTTTTAAAGCCTCCTTCTCCTCAGTGGCTTTTTGCACCTCTTTTTCCAATTGAGTTAGCCTATTTATAAGAGTGTTATTTTCCTCAGCAATTTTTGGGTCTCCTTTAGCAATCTGATGACTTGCTTTTCAAGCTCTTCCATGGCCTGAGCCCATTGCATATTCATTTTGGAGGTGCTGAATGCAGAAGCCTTGACTTCTGACAGTATGCATTGTTCTTTCCTCATCTGAAAAGATGAAAGAAAATACCTGTTCATCAAGAAAGTAATCTTCTATGGTCTTATTTTTCCCCCTTTTTTTTGGGCATTTTCCAAGCCAATTACTTGACTTCTGAATCCTTTGTCAAGAGGAGAGTCCTAGTGCTCCTCCTCCCCGCCAGGACCATGTTCAGAGCTGAGGTTCAGATCAGCTGCTCAATTCCTCCAGGGTTTTTAGGCAGAATGCTTCACAAATGGACGCGCCCTGCTGCTGCTGCCTTTGTTGCTGCGCTGCTACTGCTGCTGCCACCTGAGGCTAGTACTGGGGGGGACCCTGGTCCCCTCTTGCCCAGTTGGGAAAGCCCTCTTACTGACCTTTGAAGCTTTCTTTGGTGCTTGTGGGTTGAGAAATCTGAGACCTTCCACTGCTGCTGGGAATTCTGCCCCAGAGGTCTGTTCTGATTCTGTTCCTTCTGGTGCTGTGCAGCCAGTGCTAGGCTCCAATCTGCTCAGTGTCCTGTGGAATAGACCCTTCCTGTCGGCCTTCCAGGTTACCTTTGGCTGGAGATCTCTTTCATTCTGTTGTTCGGTGGCTTCTGCTGCTCTAGAATTTGTTGAGAGGAGTTTTTTACAGGTATTTTATGGGCTGTGGCAGAGCCATCTTAGCTCTGCCCCCAAGGAGAAAGTTTTAAGGAGAAAATCCATTCTATATTCATATCAAGGCATCTTAACTTCTGGCACTGACTTTTAATGAAAGGAATAGTTCAGAAAGTATTTTTATTATAAAGGTGTAACTGATACTGGGTATTACAACTGAGGATCAGGGAGTGAGAAGACTTGGTCAGGAAGTCACTAATCAATCGATTTCCCCCCTTTCCCCCTCCCATGATGAAATAACAGAAAGAAAGATAACAGACATCACACAATACTGATTAATTTAAGTGAGAAGTGTTTTCACTTTGTTATTCTTTTACAACATGTAAAGTTTTCTTTGATAGAATATAAGTAGTTGGTTGTTAGCTAATTATTAGCTAGCTAAAGATTGGTCACCATCCCTAGGAAGACAGTTATTTGAAGAACCTTTAAGAAGAATGACTCTTGCCAGGTATGGATTCAAGACAGAATTAACTCTGATAGTCAGGAGTTAAGCTGTAGAGAGAAGCTGGCTCAGGGAACCCAGCTGAGCAACATACTGAGCAGAGATGCTGTGCTCAGAAGGCAATGGCATGATGACAAAATAAGAAAAGAAAGGGCATCAGGGTCCCATAATATCAGGAGTGTGATTTGTGTTTGCCACATATGTTCCAGTGTACTCTATGTATGTATTGACTCGTCCCAAAAAATCTATGGTGGTTTTTCTTACTATTTCATTTAACTAAATATCTTTTTTTTGAACTAATGGAATCCACTGGCTCCATTCACATCTCTGTGAAACAATTATGTACAAACAAGATATAAAAATAAATTGGACACAACGGAGGGATTAAGACATTAAGAGGGATCAGGAGCGGTTTCCATAGATAGTGAGGATTTAATGTAGGAAGCCAAGGAAAAGGTGAAGATAAGGACAGCTGGTAAAGATGAGGATGGCCAGTGAAAATGCCCAAGTCTGGGAGATGGATTGTCTTGCATAAAGAGCAGCAAGGAGACTGATGTCACTGGATAAGAGTACTTTGGGAGGAATGAAGATATGCAAACACTGGAATGGAAGAAAGGGAGCAGATTATGAGGTGCTTTGAATGTCAAACAGAAGAACTTATATTTAATCCTGGAGGTGATAGGGAACTACTGGAATTTATTTAATAGAGGGATGACATCATCAGGCATGGTTTATGAAACTCAGTTCATGCAAATCTTCCCAGGTTCCTCTAAATTTGTCCCTTTCAATGTAAATTTGTCCCTTTACAGTATAAAAATATTCCATTACATGCATGTACCATAATTTGGTGATGGGCAACCAACTTGTTTTTACTTATTTGCCACAATAAAAAGTGCTTCTGTCAATATTTTTATACATGTGTATCCTTTCCTTTTGTTTTTGTTCTTCTTCAGATGTTTTCCCAGTAGCAGTATCACTAGATCAGAAAGTATGCTAAATAATAGTAAACTTTCAGACATGGCTATGAGTTACAGAGCATTGTAGCCCAGAAAGAATTGAAATTGAGAATCAACCAAAGGGCCATAGAGATGTTGACATTGGGCATAAGCATTTTGCCACATAGGAAAAACAATGTAAAGGATTATGTCAAAGAAATATATTTTTGGAAAACAATATGGACTGCTCTTGTAATGAAAGAAAGGGAAAACTGGTGAACAGATAGTATGCTTTTTGGTACAATCCAATGGAAAAAGCACTGAATTTAAAGATGTTTTTCAGTGATGTTCTACTTTTCATGACTCCTCTGCGGTTTTCTTGCCAAAGATGCTGGAGTGGTTTGCTATTTCCTTCTCCAGCTCATTTTACAGAGGAGGAAACTGTGTTGAACATAGTTAAATGACTTGCCCAGGGTTGCACAGCTAGTAGGAAATGTCTGAGGCCAGATTTGAACTCAGGAAGATGAGTCTTTCTGTCTCCAGGCCCAGCACTCTATTCAATATACCACCTAGCTGCCCAGATAGAATCTAAGCTCAAATCCCAGCTCTGCCAGATGGAACACTGGGTTTGGAGACAGGAAGACTTGAGTTCAAATCTGACCTCTAACACTTGCTAGCTATGTTATCCTGGATAAGACATTCTATTTCTGTTTGCCTCAGTTTTCATATCTGTAAAAATGGGGATAATAGAATTGCAATATTTGTAAAGTACATTGCCAGCCTTAAAGCACTATATAAATACTAGCTGTTGTTAGTAGTACTGGGGTTGCCATTTATATGGTCTTGGGAAAATCACTGAGCCTTTCTGGACCTCAACTTCCTAATTTGTAAAATTATGACTTTAGACTAGATAACTTTCATGGCTTCTTCCAGATATTAATCTATGACACTATGATTCTATGTTAAAAGAACATGAAGAATGCTGCCTGCCAAATGAGTAAATTTCCTATGGTGCATTTTTGGGGGATGAGTCACAAATGACAGGAAGATAAATTAAGGGAGTTAGACTTAATGACTCCTAAATGTTCTTCCAGGTCTATGTCTATGGTCCAATGACCTATGATCATATGAACTTCTTGGAAGAGAAGCACATTAGGGAGGAAATATGGTATAGAGGAAGCAACATTAGCTCTGAAGTCAAAGATCTGGGTTCTAATTTTGCCTTTAACATTTTCTAAATCCTGTGTGAAGTTGAGTAAATCACTTAACTTTTCTTGGATACAATTTCTTCAATTGTAAAAAAAAGAAGGGATTGGACTTTTTGTCTTAGAAATTCCTTCTAGATTTAGATCTGTGATGCTGAGTTTACAAAAATCAAAGGTGATATTATTAGTAGCAGTATTAGTAATATTAAAATAAAACCCAAAGCTGAAGCAAAATTATGGAAATGTTAAGCTTGGTTTTATTTCTAGCAATACTATTACCAGTCTTCTGTGATGAAGTTGTGCTGTGACCCTAAATCTTTCTTGAATTCTCAGTGAGTTGCTTGGGGAAGCTGATTGATAAGATGTAGGAGAATTGAACTTTCCGGCTGAGCACTAGAGCTCTATCAAATGTGGGAGGGGACCTGTCCCCCAAATAGAGCTGTCACCAGCACAGTCTCTCTAGTAAATCTTTACAACTGCAGATTTATAGCTCAGTCCATGGAGCACAAGCTGCTCGGCATGTAATGATTGAATATGGAAGGAAAGTAATTGGCACTGCTGTCTGTAGTTGGCAGAAGATTTGAGCTTTGGCAAGTGGCTGCTCCGCCCTTCACAGGTCAGCTTGGAGGAGCCTCATGGGTTTGATCATGCTTGTCAAGTCCCTGACAAACAGAAACACCAGGCAGAAGAATCCTGCAGTGATGCATGCTGGCCATTTCAGGGATTGAGATCAGCCAGGGAGTAGGAGCTTTTTTTGGTTTGGTTGTTTGGTTTTTTTTCTGTTTTTTTTTTTTTTTTTTGCACGTCAATTTGTAATGTTTGCTATGGTATCCAGGGGATGCTAGGGGTGAGATAAGAGCTGAGAGACTTCTTTAGGTTGTACCTTCATGCATCCTCACATGCAGAAAAGTCATATCTTTTATAGGATTATACATTTGAAAATGAAAGGTAACTTAAAGAAAGGGGTGTACTGAACCAAGAGTTGATTATTAAATTTTCAGTGTGAATTTTCACACTTCATAAATTGGTAAATACTACAAATCAGGGCTTGGTTTATTATTGTAGTGGTTGTATAGACGTAAAAAGGGGAAGGTGGGTGGCACAGTGAATAGATAGGCTTGGAGTCAGGAAGACCTGGGTTCAAGTCCAGCCTCAGACACCAGCTATGTGATACTGAGCAAGTCACTTAACCCTGTTTGCCTCAGTTCTCATCTATAAAATCATCAGGAGAAGGAGATGGCAAATTGCTCCAGTGTCTTTGCAAGAAAACCCCAAACGAAGTCATGAAAAGTTGGACGTAACTGAAATAAATGACCAGAAAGTGATGGAGAAAATATTTATAAAGATTAAAATTAAAACTATACATTTTCTACCTAGGAGAACAACATCTTTTTTTGTAAATCTTCTGCAGTGAATCTGCCTGAGGTGATATTTCTTGAAAATGATTAGGAAAAAGCTTAATAAATGGATTGTTGATTAGTTATCCCCTGTTCTCACCATTCGACTGTACACATATTCTGGGCATACCAGTCCTAACATGCTTTGTGCCACTTCTCTTAAATCAATTTTTGTTATTTGCATTTTACAGCTTCCCACATGTACTGGCCACATACTTTCCCATTGTATTTTAGTGACCAGAAACTTTTCTTTAGAGCTTTTGTTATGACATAACTTATAACCATATAAATGCACCAAAAGAATATTTTTTCAGAAGATGAACTATCATTTCAGGGAAGTCTTGTAGTTATCAAAAGTAATGCACAATTTCCCAAAAGCAGTCTGAACTGATATTGTCTGATTCAATTCTCACTGGGCTTCAGCACTGATTGTCCAAGATATATGTGCTGATGGAAAAACTCAGAGATAAATATGAGTTGTGACAATAGGCATTCTTAATACGATAGTTTTTTTCCAGTATAGACAGTTAAGCCAAACTTTTTTGAGTGATTGATATAAGCCACACATATCAGTATCTAGAATATGCTATAGACATCCTTTGGTTTTCCATTTTGATTCAGAACTGAATACTTTTTGGCTATGATAAATACCTTTAGGAAATGTGTGCATTCCTGGTTTTTTGGGGGGAGGGGGATAATAATCAAAAGATAATTAAATAAAAATTGATTCTATCTTTGAAGGATTCTTGTATAATTTTAACATTTACATGAGATGCCTGTTAGATAAGAGTCCTTAAGGCAGAATGTTTCTTTGCTAAATAAAATTTTCAAAATTATTCAATAAATAATAATCACTGTAGTATTACGTATTCTTTATGCCTTTCAGCCAGTTGTATAACAACATGTTTTATGTTTTAGAATATAATTTGAAAATATCTTTTTGTTTTCTCTTACCTTCATCATAGATGCTCTGGATTTTTGTGCTGATTTTTCTCATAAAATTTTTGTAGGGATATGAAAAAGTAGTGATTGGTATTTATCTTTTTTGGGTAATAATAAAGCTCAAGATATTTTTCCCCAATCTGCCTTTCAGATACCTTGATAAGAGATCCCCCAACTCTTTCAAAATTGGTCATTTACATCATGCATCATATACATGTAAATCTATATCGATTCATCTATATGATATGTGTGTGTGTGCTGTGGTTCAGTCATTTCAGACTCTTCATGATTCCATTTGGGGTTTTCTTGGCAAAGATACTGGAGTGGTTTTGCTGCTTCCTTCTCCAGCTCATTTTATAGATGAGGAAACTGAGGCAAACAGGATTGAGTGACTTGTCCAGGATCATATATAGCTAGTAAATGTCTGAAGCTGGATTTGAACGTAGGTCTTCCTGACTCTTCACTGTACCATCTGGCTACCCATATATGTGTGTGTATGTGTGTGTATGCATACACATGCACATACATATGTATATTTGTATGTATGCACACACACACATATCTATTTTAGGTTGATTGGTTGTTAAGTCTAGCCATACTTCTACTTTTGTTGTTTTGGTGTAATTTCTACTTCCTCATCTGAGATTATAATTGTAGAGTATAAGTGTTGTAGGCCTTTCCCACCGCAGATATAATTTTTAAGAATTATAAAAGTCTTTGTAGATCTTTTAAAATTTTTATCTCTTTTAGTCCATCCAGTTTCATACTTAAATGCCCTAGGATGATTCTGCTTAGTTGAGTCTCATATGAGGCTTTATGTGTATTTCATTTTTCCTCCACTATTTCTTTTTTTAAACTATGTTGCTTATAATCTTTCACCATTTTACAAATAAGTTTGTACTCTGAAACTGACATTGCTCTTGGCTGCCACACCTCTATAATTTGTAATGATATTAAATGAGGTGGTATGAATTTCAAGTGTGGGATTTAAAGGAACATAAATAAAGGAGAAAAAAGGCATCGCTCTCATGGATGACATAATGGTGTACTTAAAGAACCCTAAAGAGTCAACTGAAACAATAGTTCAGCAAACTTGAAGGATATGAAATGAATGCATATAGATTACAAGCATTTCCATAGAACAACAATAAAATCCCGCAGGAAGAGCTAGAAATGGAAATTCCCTTTAAAATAACTATGGAGTATATAAAATACTTGGGAGTCTACCTACCAAAATATACATAAGAACTGCTATATAAATACAACTACAAACCATTGTTTATAGAAATAGAGAGATATAATTAGAAAAATATTAATTGTTCATCAATAGGGTGAGTAAATATAACAAAAATTACAATACTGTCTAAATTAATTTACTTATTTAGTACCATAAAAATTATAGAAAAAAACAGAAAAAGAAAAAAATAATGAAATTCACATAGAAGAAAAAAGGTCAGGAATCTCAAGGAAAATAATGAAAAGAAGTGGGAATAAAGGGGACCCAGTAATTCCAGATATCAAATTATGCTACAATGCATTAATTTCCAAAACATTGTTACTGACTAAAAAATGATCAGTGGAACAGACTAGCTAAAAAACATATAGAAGAAAATGTTATGTAATACCCTAGTACCCAGTAAACATAAATACCCCAGCTACCAGAATAATGACTCAATACTTGACAAAAACTGCTGAAAAATTGGATAGTAGTGTAAACTAGATATAGACCAATACCTCACCCCTTGCACAAATATAAGCTCCCAATATATATATAACCAAAGCATAAAAAACTGACTCATAAATAAATTAAAGAAGCAAGAAAAAAAACATTAACTATCAGATCTATGGATGGGAGAAAAATTCAGCATCAAACAAGGAATAGAAAAGACCACAGAAGATAAAATGGATGATTTTGATCATGTAAAATTAAAAATGCTTTTGCATAAACAGCTCGATTAATTTTAAGATTAAAAGGGAAACAACTGGAAAAATGTTTCATTTCATGTGAATGAATACAACTGTTCTGGAAAGCAATTTTGAATTCTATACAAAAAAGTTACAAAACAGTTTGTGTCCTTTGACCCAGTTACATATACACACAAACATGTACACACATGCATGTTTGTATATATACTTACATGTGTATGTATGTAAGTATGCATATACATGTGTACTTACATGCACATGTAAGTATGCATATACATGTATATATCACTGGCAGGCCCACATTCAAAAGAAATCAAAGAAAAAGGAAAAAATTCTCTATATATACAAACATTTATAGCAATTCTTTTTGTCATGGCAAAAGTCTGGAACTCAAAAGGATGCTCATCAATTGGCCAGTAGCTGAATTAGTTGTACTTTATCAATATGATGGAATATTATTGTCATATGATAAGATGATTTTAAGGAGACATGGAAAGACATATGCCGTATGTCAGCAGAACTGGAAGAATAGTCAATATTATACAAACAGTTTTGAAGACTTTTATAAACTGATGAAGAATGAAATGAGTTGAACTAGAAGAATAATTTATATAACAATGTAAATACAACTTTGAAACCTATAAAGATGATTAATATAATTATCATCCATGATTCTAAGTGATGGATGATGAAACGACTATATACATCTTGACAGAGAGATGATAAAGGGTAAAAAATGAGACATCTACATATATACATACCAACACATGGATACAATATACACACATCCACATAAGAATACATATACAGATATGTATATATAAATACATGCATATAATGCACATATATGAATATATACATATATTATATAATATTAAATATATAGAGAGAAAGGGATTTGTTTTACTTTAATATGTATATTTATTACAAGATATTTTTCTTGTAATTCTCTTTAAAATATTTGGGGAGGTGGAGAGAGAGATAAAATAGATCTCTGTTAATTGTTTTTTAAATAGATTTGAGAGTGCTACAAGGCTGGAAAACTTTATGCACTTTCAAATGAGGTCCCTGTATTGTTAGTTTTGCTTAATTTTTTTACTTTATTATAAAAGACCTCTCAAGGATTGTGTGTGGGAGGTAGTAATATGTAAATATTTGCTTCTTATTCATGATCGTTAATGCAAATGTTGATTTATTGTGAGGGTCCTATCTAGTTCTTCATCAAATGTTTCCATCTTCTTGTCCTCTGCACAGATGTTGGTTTATCCATAAGTGGTAATCATCTTCAGAGGTCTTCAGGTATTTTTGCAAATATCTATTATAAGTACTATGATGTGAGATAACCATGTTTCTATTATTTCCTTATTCTTTTCATGCTATGTAGGTGTGAGATTTTTTGTGTAGTCTATAAGCATGTGCTCTCTGTCCTCTCTCTCTCTCTCTCTCTCTCTCTCTCTCTCTCTCTCTCTCTCTCTCTCTCTGCCTCTCTTTGTCTCTGTCTGTCTCCGGTCAAACATGGGAATTGTTTGCCATTCTATCCCTCCATCTTCAATATGTTAGTCCTGAGCTTATAAATCTTAAAACCAAATTCAACTGTCTAAGCCCTTTTCTGGGGCTTTGTCTTCTCATCTAGAAAGGAAAGAGGTTGTAGTAGATAAACTCTGAGGAATTTCTTTTAATTCTTTAGGTTCTATGAATGTTAAGGAAACAACCCGATTGATTCAAACTGAGAGGGAAGAATGGAAGGGAGACAAATTCAAAGGCTTCTCAGTGCTTCTTGTCTTCAAGAGGGTCCCTCCTAGGTCTGTATTACCAGCAGCACGAGATAGGAGGAATTCCTCCTGATTATTTACCCTCCTGGATAAAAAAGAAAAAGCTAAAAATCATACCCCCATTCTTTCTATGGCCCTGTCCCACTATCTCTTTGCGTTATCAATAGATACAAGGGACCAGAAGTTTTTCTTATAGAGTTCAGATAAATACAGAAAAGAATTTTGATTTTGGTTATTAGATAATTGAGAAAATCCTTCCAACCTTTTTCAAAGATGAAAACCTTAAAGTTCCACCTATTTGACTCCTCACAAGATTTAAGAAGGGCATGCATGTTACTATCCTCCTGTGCTCAAAGGAGAAAATTAAGTCCATTGTGACATTCAGTTCAATATTATGTCTCTCAGCTGGATCTCAAATCTGATCAGTCAGTAGGTCAAATGAAAAAGGCTAGCCACTGGATTCTGATGCAGCAGACATGATTTTTATTCCAAGAGAGTACCATTTTTGTGCTTTAGGGCGTTAAATAAGTTTTATTGTTTGGAGTCAGGCTTCTGCTCAGTGCTCTCAGGCTGTATAATTATTCTTTTAGAGAGGATTATTCTTCTGATGACATATTAAGAGGTACTTTCAGAAAACAATACATTTTTAATATTGGGCTAAGTCCCAGGATATTGGAAATTAGTGTAAGTAGGGATTGGAATGTCCCCAAACTACCATGGTGATGGCTATAAATGATATCCAGAATGGTAATCTTGGTGCAAGAAAATAATTTAATGGGCACAGACCCATCCAACTCTCAGATATATCCCATTTAGAATGGTTATGGTACATGTTTGGTATTTAAGGGAGGGCTGAAGATGAAATGATAGGTGTGGAGAGAGTATATGATTTAAAGACAGGGGACCTAGATTTAAACCAGAAGTTCAGTACTGAGTGACCTTGAGCCTCTGTTTTCCCATTTGTCAATAAAGGGATTACATCATCTCTAATGTTGCTTCTTTCTCTAAATCATATGAATAGGACTAATTCTATAATTTGATAGGATCTATTGTAGCTGTCTTAAGTTGATTTCTCAAAAATCGATGCTGATATTTCAAACATACTTTTTTATGGAATGGACTTAAAATGAAATTTGGAGCTAATTGATCTCAATGGTCCTGTATTTCTCTTAGTTATGAGCACCATTTGTCTTATATTATTTATAATTTGCATTTGTCAGTGTTCAAATGTATGCAAAAAAAATTGATACAAGACATATGAGATGTGGATAACTGTCTGTGTTGTGATTCCAAGGGGAAAAGGAAAGGTGTGTTCCTCAGGCAATAGTTGATTATTCCAAAACCTATACCTCACAAAGTAGGGGGAAGGGATAGTAGAAGTGAGAACATCCTGGTAAAAGTACAATGGATATTGTTCCTTGGGGCCAGGCAAGGAATGAGGGGGCTGTATTGGTACAGGGCAGAAAGAGAATTATGAGTTATGGAGAATAATGGGCCAGAGGAAAGAAAAGTACCCTACCTCACATCGGTGGCTATGAACAAAGTCCCAGTTATCTTGCCCTTGCCCTGTTTCTAGATCTGACTTTCTGAGTCTCAGTTTACTCATCTCTAAATGTGCTCTATCTACTCCATAAGAATATTATGGTAATTTAAAGATATAACGTATAGAAGATGTTTAATAAAACTTTAAAGGGTGATACAAATATTAGCTGCTATATTGAGAGCTCTAAATATCAAATTGATAAAAAGTGAGACCTAGATGAGCTTTGAAACAGCATTTTTGGGAAAAGATCATTTGTTCTTTCATGCAAAGGATGTGGAAGAGGAAAAAAAATGGAATATTATTGTTTACTGAAGGTATGCCTCACACTCTGGGAGGTGTTGAAGCACTAACTTAGAAAACTAACATTTTGTTTTGAACCACATGGAATTATGTTAATTTCTGGGAGATCAATTGAAGACATGGTGGAATTGTTACAAATGTACCATGCTAACTATCTGAACTCAGATAACCAAGAATGGAAACTTGAACAATCTACAAAAACAGAAAATAGTAGTGTTCTGGGTTAGGACTCAACCTAAACCTTATGTAGATTAGGTTTATGTAATGGTAATTTACATGGGAAGATCTTTCCCATCCATTTATAAGTCAGTGTGACCTGCCTGGGTCACATGGATGTCTGAGTCACATGGACCCTGTGGTGGGAGGAGTTTGATAAACAGGTGGAACAGGAAAGGGCAGATTAGAAAGTGAGTCAGAGCAGTCAGAGCTGGGGAAAAAGAGAGCAGGCAGCAACTGCCATGAGTGGGAGAGCTTGTTTGTGATTTTGTTTAAGGGAGCTGGTTTGTGGGAAGCCCTGCAGGGGGAAAACTTGGGGCTGGTGTTGCCTACTGCATTGTTTTGTGTGTGGATTCTTTGTTGCTATGATGGATTTGGCTTTCTGGTCTTTGAATAAATGTTTTGGTTCTGTCTTCCACGTGGAGAGTCTGTTAAATTTTGCGATTCAGAACTCTGCTGGCATAATCATAGCCACTGTAGGTGCTGTGAATATCATATTGGTGGTACAGTTTAATATTGGACTGAAATGAAATATTTATAGATTATTTAAGAGTTAGCAAAGAGGTGCAGTGGATAGAGCGCTGGGCCTGGAGTCAGAGAGACCAGAGTTCAAATCTGACATCAGACATTTACTAGCTATGTGATCCTGGCTAAGTCACTTAACTCCTGCCTAAAATTAGAGAAGGCAGTGGCAAACCACTCTTCTCTTCCATAAAACCCTATAAACAAAAAAACAAATGCACCATTAGTCCATGGGGTCATGAAGAGTCTCTTTCCTCTTTTGGGCCTTTTCATGTTTGTCTTGTTTCCATAAAGCAAGGCACCTTCCAACAATGCCTATATTTGGTCTTCCCAGGCCTTTTCAAGGAAAAATCAATGGCCGTTAGGTATTATACTGGTGGCAATATCAATCGATAGACATTTATTAAGTACATCTTTTTTGCCTGGCTCTGTGCTAAGCACTGGAGATTTTAAAAAAAGGGGACAAAAGACAGTCCCTGCCCTCAAGGAGTTTACAGTCTTATGGATGGATGGGCCAATCAGCTTTAGATTATAATAAAGCTATACTAGGCCCACTCTGTCAGTGAAAGATAGACAAAGTACTTATTAAGCACTTAATATATGCCAGCCACATGCTAAATTCTAGGGACAGCATAAGAGCATGTCAGATAGTCCTTGTCTTATAGAGCTTATGTAGTAATGGGGAAAGATGGCACATAAAAGGAGATATGCAGTTGAATGGCATGACTGGAAATGTTTAGAAAGTGCTGCGGCAGCTTGGAAATGAGCAAGTTGAAGCCAAAGCTGATCTGTCAAAGCTCAGGGTGGGTCTGGGGGCAAAATTCAATTTTCTGGTGGGGAGGGAGCAGTCCAAGTGGAGATGGCGTGACTTATAAATCTGTTCCTTCTGCTGTGGTTAGTCTACTACCTCCACTGGAGGCCAGTTGGGCTGCCTGCTTCTCATTGACACTGACACCATAGTTAGAGATTTTGCTGCTGCTACCTGGAACCACTGCCACCACTGCCACAGTCAACTGTAGGTCCCTTTTGCCAGGGCCTAACCTGTTGCTAATGCTGCTGTTGCCCCCCTCTGAATGAGGAGAGGATAATTGCCACAACTGGGGCCTGGTTCTAAGCCCTTAAAATGGAGCAGAACATTGCCTCCAATGGGAATACCTTTTCCAATCCCCATACAGTGAAATCTCCATGTTTATCGAGTCTGTTGTGTGAGGTCATTGTACTTTTGAATACACTCTTGTCAGGAGTACTTCTCTCTCTCTTTTTCTCTCTCTCTGGAATACATACAGAAAGTCTTTGGTAAACTTTAAAGCCTTATATCAATATCATTTTCCTTTGCCTCCAGTGATATCCCAATCAAAATTCTCATTCCTTCAATTCAACTTCCCTGTTAAGTGTTAAGGGGACAGCAATCTGGCTGTACTGATATTAATAAATGATGACCAATGTCTTCATATTTCTCTCAGAAACATTCATATTTGCAGAAGTAGTTATCTGTTGGCTCCTTCTTACCTCTTGGTGAAATTTCAGGCAAGGTGACAAAATGAAGTGGAAACTCTTGGGCAGTATGGAGCTAGATATTTTGGGCCCCTGGTTTATTTTAAAAGCTACCTTCCCAATTCTATTTCATCACTAATTTTTTTTATTATTCTCTATAAACTTTAATAGACGCCCAGTGCCCAGGAAAAGGCAACAGATAGTGTCACTTCATTCTAACCTGGTCAGACCATACTGGAATTATTGTGTTCACTTTTGGGGAAACTGGGCAGCTAGGTGGTACAGTGGATAGAGCTCTGGGTCTAGAGTTAGAAAGACTTCTCTTTGTGAGTTCAATTCTGGCCTCAGACACTTCCTAGCTATGTGACCCAGGGCAAGTCATCTAATCTTTTTTTTTTTTTTGCCTCAGTTTTTCATCTGTAAAATGAGCTGAGAAGGAAATGGCAAACCACTTCCAGTATCCTTGTCAAGAAAATCCCAAATGGAGTCAGGAAGAGTTGAACAGGACTGAAAAAAACAACTCAATAACTCTGGGAAAACTAGATAATTTTGGAGTTTGGAATTTTTTGAGGGAACAACTATGTCTTGATGCCCCAGTACTGTGTCACTGGACAAGTAGGGAGACAATCAAGTGAAGGTGGTAAGTATAGGCACAAAAGCAGTGGGGAGGGTATGCCCACAAAATCTTTACTGATTTTTAACTATTCACTATGGAATTGGTTCATGGAGAAGATGAGTCTTGAGCTGTCCCTGAAAGTGTGGGTTTTGTTTTGCTGAGTAGCGACAAGAGAGGAAGAAATAAGTGTTTGTTTTTTCAAAATATAGGGCAATGAGGTATATTTAACCCTTTATTTGTGTGCCTGTGGTTTCATCTGTGATAGGAATTCCCATTGAGCAAAATAATTCCATTTAAATTAGAAACTGTTTTGAAACCCATAGTCTTAGACTGGTTGTCTGAGGATGTTAGAGATTAATTCACTTGGGACAGGGTCATACAGCAAGTGGAAGTCAGAGGCAGGACATTCATGAAGGTTTTCCTGACTTCAAGGACAGCTCTCTCTCTACTACATCACATGACCTTCACTTCAATAACTGGAAAATTCTGGAATATATTATTATCATAATGTTATTGCAATTATTTAGAGCAGCTAGGGGGCATAGTGGATAGAGAGCTGAGCTTGGAATCAGGAAAACTTACATTCATGAGTTCAAATGTGGCCGAAGATACTTACTAGTTGTGTGACCCTGCATAAGTCACTTAACTCTTGTTTGTCTCAGTTTCCTCATCTGTAAAATGAGCTGGAGAAAGAAATGGTGAACCTCTCCAATATCTTTGCCAAGAAAACCCCAAATGAAGAGTCATAACTGAAATGAGTAATCAACATTGTGATTATTTAGAAAGAGAAATGACTACAAATAGACAGTGTATGTTTACCTACAAGTCATTTAGATGATTTTCATTTCCATTTTTGATAGTTACTAGATTTGTGGATCAGAAGAACATTTACAAATATACCTGAAGTTTAGTATTTAACAAAACTCATCATTCTATCTTTATGGATAAAGGAAGGAGGGAGGGAGGGAGGAAGAAAGGGAAAGAGAGAGAGAGAGAGAGTCAAAGTCTAAAGTATAATTCAGTTAGGTGAATTTGGGAGTGAATGAAGACCTAAATTGCCAGTTGGTGAAATTTGAAGATATAAAGTTGGAAGAGATAGCTGTCATGCTCTAGACAATAAAACTTGGACAAAACTCTTTCAATAGGCTAGAATGATGGACTAAATTTAACAGGATGGTATTTAATAGGGATAATTGTAGAGTCTATGCTTTTTGGAATGCGATTAATATGAAGTGAGATAGTCAATAATTAATATGAAATTGTCTTTGAAATTGCAACCAATAAGTCAACAGTATAACATGGGTACCAAAATACCTGATTTTTAATTTTGTCGCTGTTATTTCAGACATTGTAATGAGAACATCTACATTCATCAAACCTCTGTCATTTATTGTGTGATCTTGGAAGAGTCACCTAAAATCTCTGGGCCCAACTTTACTTATTTGTTTAATGAGGGCATTCAACAAGATGACCTCTATGCTCCCTTCTAGCTCTAATCTATTATTCTATGATCCCATGATTCATCAGTGAGCCAAGGTGTAGAGGTGTTATTTCTGGTGAGGAACCTCCATGTGCCAAAGAAGATGAGCTATTGTTTTGCAATTTTAAATCTTAGAGAATTAAGTAAGGGTACAATTTTAAATAACTTGTCTACAGACATATAGCCTACGTGCGTTAAAGATGGGAGATTTAAACCTAGGCCAGCCTGACTCACAACAGCCCCTCTCTCCTCCACTGTGAAGGTAATTAATACCTTATATTTGTTTAGCATTGTAGAGATCAATCTTTGCAAAGCTAATGAATCAATTAAAGTGTAGAGAAAAGTTCAATTAGATCAAAAGTGCCACTAAAACTTCATACAGTACACATTGGTGTCCCAGTAACTTTGGATAGCTAGAAAATTTCCATAATAGATAGAAATCTTAATTATTTAAGTATGATACTTAATTGGATAATGGATACTATCTTTGTTCTTATACAAATGGTGGATCCTTTAAATTTGTTATTGTTCAGTCATTTTTATAGTTGAGTCCAGCTGTTTTGTGACCCCATTTGAGATTTTCATGGCAAAGATAATGGCATCCTTCTCTAGGTTATTTTACAGGTGAAAAAACTGAGGCAAACAAGGGTTAAGTGACTTGCCCAAAGTTACACATCTAGTTAATGTCTGTGATCACATTTGAACTCAAGAAGATGAGTCTTCCTGATTTTAAGCCCAGTGCTTCATCCACTGTACAACCCAACTGTCAGTCCTTCTATAATTATGCTGTCTAAAATGCATATTGCTGTCTTCTATTGGATAAAATGGTGGAAAATTTGGCAAGCCTAACCTAATGATTTGACTTAAGCATTTGCTGGAATATAATACAGTATGAGGAATATATACCAACTGACAGTTACAGAGCAAGCAGGAGTAAAGCACAAAGAAGAGCACTGGATATGGAGTCCCCAGCTTCTCAAGTTTGTTATAAGAATCAAATAAAGTAATACATCCAAAATTCTTTGCAAGTCACAAAGTATTATGGAAATGTTGCTCGTATTTGATTTCTAGAACAATCCTTTAAAATATGCATCATAGGTATTGTTATCTCCATTTCTCAGATGACGAAATCCTGTGTCAGAGAAGTCGAATGACCATGGTCACACAACTAATATGTATCAGAGGGGATTTTAGGTAGATGAAGGTACGTCTCTTCTGACTCCAAGTCCAGAGCTCTTTTCATTATATTTGCTTCTTTGAGTCTATGTTTATGCTTAATATGTGTAAATGTATATTCGATATACATATTCTTGATTTTGAATTCTTTGCTTTATTAGATCTGTGATTTCATGTGTGGGTATTTCTGAGCCCTGGCTGATGGCAACCTCTCTAATCCTTCCATCCTATGTCATTTGTATCCATGTATGAATACTGTGCTACAGATTTTAAAGTTTTTGAATAAGGCATTCTGGGAACATTTATGAATCAATCAATGGACAAATATTTATTATACCCACAAACTATTATTCCTTCCCCACCCCGGCCCCCGCACTCTATTTACTACCTCAATGCAGAGGTTATTTCTATACCTAAATATACTGCTGTGATCTGTCTATCTCTTATAATCTCACATTTCTTTCAAGACTCAGATCAAGAATAATTTTCTACAGGAAACATTTTCTGATCCCTCTAAGGTCTCCTTCCTTTAATTATCACTTATGTACTTACCTGTTTATCCACTGTATTCTTTCCCCCCAATACCAGGTAAGAAACACGTTCCTTAAGAGCAAAGACTGTTTTCTTTGTCTATTCCCTTTCTTCCTGCCCCACCCCAGAATCCAGCAGGAGATGAAATATCTTGAAAGGAAAATAGCAAGAACAGTTTGGCTTGACTGAAGAATGCGGGAAAGAGAGTACTGTGAAATAAGTTTGGAAAGGTAAGCCAGAGGCTGGATTTTGAATGGCTATAAAACCAATCAGAGTTTGTAGTTTAATCCAGAGGCAACAGAGAGTTACAGGAGAATGACATGGTTAGATCTGTGCCTTAGAAATATCAGTTTGGCAGCTATGGGAAGGATAGTTTGTAGAGGTGAGACCCTGAATGCAGGGTGATTAGTTAGTAGGCTATTGTAATTGGTCCAAGAAGTGATGAAGACCTTGATTAGGGTGACTGTGGTGTGGTTAGAGAGAAGTCCATGAATGTAATGAATCTTGTGAGGGTAGAATTGCAGATGTGACAAATGATTACATATGGAGGGTGAGTGAAACTGAAGAAATATGGTGACTGAGGTTGCAAAACTGGGTTAAATTTATTATGCCAATAGAAAGTGGACTGGTCATATAGAAATAGGGATAATAAATGAATAGTCTGGGTCCTGCACTGAAACTCTGATCACGGAGAAATAACCAGAGGAAGCTTTCAGCATGTTGAGCAAATCCTCTTCAAATGATGTGTGGAAAAATAGGACTAAGAATAACATAGAATAAGAAGGTATGGAAAGGTGGTGAATTATGCCAGAACAGGGAGTCGTTTCATTAATGAGATCCCAGATCCTTAAAGGAATTGAATTTAAATGATCAGACTAATTCTCCCAGGGTGAATGGGTTCAGTCATCTGGCAGTCAGCCTACGTAGGACATCAACATACAAATGCTTGGTCCTGCCTCTTTCAGCCTCTGAAGCTAGGGACCCCTATAGGCCAGTTCTTATCTTTAACTTCAAGGACGAGAAAAACTACAAACATCAAGAATCACAGAGAATTAAAACTTTACGGAACACAGGCTTATAACAGACATCACTTTTCCCCACTTTTTCCTTTATGTTCCCTTCCTCTCCTTCTTCTACTTTACCCCACATATCTAATATAACACAACATAATGTGGTATAGCAGAAAGAACTCTGGACTCACTAACAAATTATTGGTGGAGCTCTGAACTAATAAAATCATTCTGGAAGACCACCTGGAAATAAGGAAATAAAGTGACTAAAGTATCCATGTCCTTCGACCCAGAGGTCAAAGATATGTCTTTTAGATATGTATCCATGGAAGGTCATTGGCAAAAAGGAAAGCATCATATACATTAAATATTTTTAATAGTGCTTTTTTGTGGTAGCAAAGAAATAAATAAAAAAAAACAGATGCTCATTGACTGGGGAATGGCTAAACAAATTGTAGTACATTACTGTAATGGAATATTAATGGATTATAAGATATGATGAATATAGAGAAACATGGAAAGACTTACCTGAACTAAAGCAAAGTAAAGTAATCAGTCAGGAAAACAATATATACAATGACTATCACAAGGTAAATGGGGAAAAAAATCCCAATAACTTCAAAATAATCAAAATGAATGTTATAAAATTAAAAAGAATAAGCTTGGTATAAAACATGAAATATGAGAAGAAACCTCCCCCCATGCTTGGGGGACTCCACAATTGTGAAACATCATGTGTGATGTTAGAATTTTTTTTTCTGTATTCATATTTTTAACATTTTTATCATCTTTAAAAGAAAGGATGACAGGTGATAGAGGAAGAAATACAGGGGAAAATTTAGGTGATGTAAAATAAAATATATTGATAAAAATCTATTTTTAAAAAAAAAGAGCACTGGATTTGGGGTCAGAGAACTTGGACCATCATCCTGGTTTAAAGATTATCATCTGTTTGACCTTGGCCAAGTTACTTTGACCCTCTAAGGAGGCATCGGTTTCCTTCCTGGCAAAATGAGAGGGTGAGCTATGTGGTTCTAAATATAATCTCCTATGACTTTTGGAGTCTTTTCAAGCTTTAAATCTGCTATGTTGTGCATATAAATTCAGTCCTATATGTACTCAGAACAGACTAAGCGCCTCCCCCCTTTCCTCTCATGGCTCTTCTCCTCAAGGTTTTTGGATTTGAGTCCCCAGAGCTTTTCCATGTTAATTGATTTTGGTAATCTAACTTCTAGTATTTAATGTAACTTACGGGCTCCTATTTGTTAGGTTTGATTGGGATAGTACGCTGCTTAATGGTGCATTGCACAGAAGTATATACTGGGGGTGCTCCAAGAAAACTACAGAAACACTGAATTAATTTATCATCTGTAATACTTGAAAAAAAGTCAAACGAATATGTAATGAGACTACTTAAAGGACTACCTGTTGTTGCTTTTCTAAAAAAAATATTGATATTCAAGAAGCAAGTGATATCAGAAGTCTATTGAATTTTTAAGCATTTTTTTTTGCATTTAAGAAAGAATCTTTATTTCCAGGAATATAGGCAATAGCATAATTACTCTACTGGGAAGCCTGCAGAGGGTGTATGTGGATGAGGGTAGGAGTTTTATGAGGTGACATTTTGAAGGAATAACAATTTGTATTTTTAGAGAGATGATACTAGAGAACATAAAAATGTTAAATAAACTCCTAAAATTAATATTAATTGACCCCATGAGAAAAAAAAAAAAACTTGAATGATGGAGAGAAACTAAAATGTTAAAGTGTGAGAGGACTACATTGAATATTTTGGTTAAAATCATTTGGGGGTCACCTGTAATAATTTTATTTATTTATTAATTACAGTAATATTTAATAATACTTTTTTAAGGGTTAAATGAAACAGTCTTGAGAGAGGGAAGTTTTCTCTATCCCCAAAATCTAGTTCCTGGTTCAGTCTTCTCTCTGATGTCTGAGTGAATTTTTTTTTTTTTAATCTGAGGAGGCAGTCACTGGATACTTTTATCTGACATACAAAGATTAGAGTTGTAAGGAATTTACTTTTGCACTATTACACATGCCAAATAGTTCAAGGGAAGAACAAATCAGGAGGTATCCATCAGAGTCTTAAGGTGAAAGGATAGTTATGGAGTATTGTCAGATTGGTTTGGCTTGTTTTGATGTGGTTGGATCTTTTTTTTTTTCACTTTTTCTTTTTGGTTGAAAAAATGACAATTAGTAGATATAGTTAAAGGCTAAAATTGGTCGTTTGGATACCTTAATTAACTGATTTCATAAGTTTGCCTTGTCATTACCCTGAAGGATTGAGGCAGGAAAATTAAGTAAAAAAATACCTGGGAGACAAGTCATTTGGATAAGGTTGCCTAATGAAAAGTATCAATTATCAAATAGGACCAAACCAAAAAAGAATTCCCCTCCTCCTGAGAACATTCCATTTCCTGTCCTTAAACATAAAATATCTAATTGAAATCTTGCCTATCTAGTGAATTTCTGAGATAGAAAAAGTTTTTTTTTCTCCCTGTATGGGAGAAAAGTCTAGATTTTCATATGAATTTTAAAAACATCAGGCTCTGGAGCAATTGCATCCCTTTAAGTCAATTCATAAAATATGTTCATTTTGGTATACAAATACAAAAAAAGTTGTTGATATTAATATTTACATTTCTTTTTAAAATTGATTAATTTGAATTTGCTTCCTAATAACCACTAATGGAGAGATCCCATTATCAAAGGTGGGAAAACATGAAGTCACTCTTCAAGAAAAACTGTCTCCAATTACTCAGAAAGATGGAGCTTCACTCCAGTGGTCAATGTTGATAAAATAGCCTTTGGGGTTTCAGAGGGCAGAACTAGGGGCAATGAGTGAAAATTACAGGGGGACAGATGTTAGATCAATATAAAGAAGAATTTCCTAGTAAATTGTGTTCTTTGAAAATGGCATGAGCTGCTAAATTGACATTCCAAAAGCTCAGTTCTGACCTCATCACTCACTGACTCAAGAAATTCCTGTGGACTCTCTCTTAGCTCCAAGACAAAATATAAACTTTTCTGTTTTTCTTTAAAAGTCCTTCAAACCTTACTCCAGTCTCCTAAAAGGCTTATTGTCCGTCATTGTCTTTCATGTGTTCTGTGACCCAGCCAGCCTCAGCTACTTGTTATTTTTATATACAATATTTCATAATTTCATTTCTCCTTTCTGTTATTTTGCACAGACTCTCTCCCAGGCCCAACCCCACTTCAGTGCCCTCACCTCCCCATCTTTGAATCACTATCTCAGCTTAAGTGCCACTGGCTATCTGAGTGGTCCACGAACTTGAACAGGACAGAGCTTACATCTCTAGTTTTCATACCCTCCAACTAGCACTTCTTCTATTTGAAATCATTTTTCCTCTGAGGAAAGGGTCCATAGGCTTTATCAACACTGTCAAAGAAGTCCATGACACACAGAAATGTTAAAATCCTCTGGTGTGTAGGCTTTATATCTTCATTCCTTATTAGTGCTCTCCTTCTTGAAATACTTTTTATATTTATTGAAACATGTACTTGTTTCTACCAACTAAATGTAAGCTACTTGAAGTTAAGGTCTATTTAATCTGCATTTTTGTATCCTTAGTACACGGTACCATGCCTGATATAGTAGGCATGGAGTTCCCTATCCTCTCTATTTTAGCCAAACTAAACATATTGTTCTTCACCCCCAAGTATTTGCAGATGCTTGGGTGTGCTGTCTTTATATTGACCTCTCAGAATCATCTTTTTCAAAGTTTAGATAGATTTGCATTAGCTGATCTCCCTAGCTACTATATGCTCTCTTTAATTACCTTGTACTTACTTACCTGCGTATTTGTTGTATTCTTTTTTCCACCACCAGTGTAATCTTTTTAAGGGCAAGAATTGTAACTTTTTGACCTTTCAGAGAGGAAGATAGTTGCTTAATAAATGTTTGTTGAGCCTGTTTTAATTTAAATCTCTAAGTATTCAGGAATTTAGAAGCTCACACATTTGGAATATTTACAGAGGGAATTCATATTTTCATAATAGGTTGTCTTTGCATCTCTTCTACCTAATGTAGTGCTTAGTAGCTAGTTATTGTTCATTTCTGAAGAGGACCAGTGACACCATGGGGTGATGCATTTAGTTGTTCAAGAATTAGATGTAAATGCGTCAGCGTTGCACAAAGTCCTCAGCTTCACTTTCTCTTCCAGGGTCATCAAAGTCCAGCGGCAAGACAAAAGTCAAGATGACTGTCAATGGTTTATGATACAGTAGATGACCATGGTGTCTTCAGTGTCTGACTAATCTTTAAGTACTCAGTAGCACCTGCTTCAGCTGCCTTCATGGCCATTGGAACAATTTATTCTCATCCATCCATTCTGCTAGAATAAGTCTTCATATGCTTGGGGTAGACATCCTTATAACTTACTGATGTGTTTGAAACTTGTTGTTTCCTTTTAACCTGGTTTTACCCATTTACTGAGATGGTTTTGGTGGGGTATATTAGTTACTTATCAAATGCTACTTAAATGAATAAGTTAAAAGGAGATCAAGTATTAGATGTTTATTCCTTTATATTTCCCTTTATTCCCCTTTAAACTTTAAAGGTTTCATTACCTTCAAGAAGGCATTGACCTAAATATGAATCCATTCTAAACTGGATAGCCCAAATCAATGTTAATTTATTAAGTATTAATAATGGTGAAATTTGTGGAATAATGTAGATTCTCTCTAGAAGTCCTAATAAAAGTCATAGGAAAATTATTCCTGTATTGATGACATTCATTCATCATTTAAATTTAAATATACTCACTTTACTAATAGAATGGAAAGGTTGGATGACTTCTCTCGGGTCTGCTGCAAGTTACCAATAGAACTGGAATTGAAAGTTCTTTTGCTCTCTCTCTCTCCATATAAATATGTGTGTGTGTGTGTGTGTGTGTGTGTATGTTTCACTAAAAATAGAACTTCGCTATAATTTTCTTTGTTTATTTATAATTGCCCCCCGATGTTTAATAAAATTATCACAAACAGCTAAAATACTAGTTTTGTATTTTTACTACTTTTGCATTTAAATATTCTAGTAACACTATGTTTTTTTCTAAAACTGCTGTTTGGTTAGATTAAAATATTAACAGAACTAACCTTTGAAAGACTTTTTTTTTCTTTATCTTCCCCAACCTTACCCCTAACCCAAAGTCACATATTTTCAACTTGGCCTTTTCTTTGTGTCAAATACTTATAAATCAAATAAATCCACAGTTTATTATGTTTTATCCTTTAAAAAATTTGCTGCATGTATGCAGATTGATCAATTAAAAATCAACATTAGAGATCTGTTTTATTCCTGTACATTATTTTATGTGTTAAGAAACATTGCTCTATTGTAAAAAATAGAAAACTGATTGGCTTTTGAAAAGTGATTTTTTTTAAATCTTTGTAGATGTACTTTTTAATTTGCAACCAAAAGATAACATTAACTGATTATGACAACTATGATAGCATAGTGCCCATGTAAGTTAAAACAAGTAGAATGGATAAATGAGGAATGTGCATGTATGCGTATGTGTGTATGTAGTTCATCATTTTGCTTTGAAAACCTGGAACTCTGGGGAAATTTCCATTTAAATATGCTGTTTTCATATAATAAATACAAGGTTAAGATCACATATATCCCAGAGATAATGTAAGCATACATTTCTTTCAGCCTGTTTAATACTCACCACAACAGTTCAGACAATACAGATTCCCCCTTATCACCCCTGTGAATAATTTTGCAATTTATCACTTGTCACTTCATAATTCTACCATCTATATTCTGAGATCCAAGTAAAAGGAGCCCTTGAAAGCAACAGATTGGTTGAAGTTTCCAGTTTCATAATCAAAGAATAAAGTCGAATTTCATCACTTGTATTTTCTAAGCCACTCTCCTTACCCCCTCTGAACTCCCCTCCCCAAAGTCTTTATATTCAGTCCCTGTGTTATTTATTAGGTTATTATGTTTACATCAAAAGTTCAGTGATCACAATCTGGAGTAATGAAATAAATCACCTCTCGAGGTTCAAGAGCGCTTAGTAGGAAGCATGCAAGGTACCATTTTGACTTAACAACCTAATACGTTATTTTGCCAATGGCTATTGCAGTGTTCTCAAAGTCTTAAAAAGCAAAATAAAAGAAACCTGTTCATCCCATTCTTTCTAGCCTCCCTTTCCATTTTAAACTGTCAGACCCTCTTAGGTTTTCTTTTCCTCTAAAGCCATGGGAGACAGTTGCTTTTGTGGGTCTTGAAGGGGTCTTACTGCCTCAACAGGTCATCAGAAGAGCCAAAAAGGGCACTGAGCAATGGAAAATTGATTCAGTTCAAAAACAAGGATGCACGCTTTTCCTTCTTCCTGATGGCTGTCATTAGATCAGTTGAATGTCCTCCTTTGAAAGGCTGATGTGCCCAGGCATAGCTGAGGTGTTAGGCTGCATGTGTTATAAACATGTTAGTGTCTGCCTCGCGAATTGCTTGCCACCTAGATAAATGCTCATCACCCTCTGGGGGGGACAGTTGTCACAGCCTGGTGAAGGCCTGCTTATCATTCATGTGGTCACTTCCATTACCTCGGCTCAGTCTGTGCTGACCTGCTATTAGTGACTCTAATTCAATTTCCCTCACCAGTGTCATGGGTTATTTCTTCCATTACTTGAGAGATTTAATTTACAAGGTAAACTCCATCACATGAGAGAAGGAATTTTTCATGGCACTACGAACATGTACCATTTGAAGATTAACATGGATGCTGGCTATTTATCTTGGTCATCTCTGAGGCTGGCAGCTAAAACTTCATTCAATAGTAATATATTCCCATATTGGTGGGATCTCTGACAGCCATTAAGCACTGTATATTTTGCTGATTTTATAGAGTCCTCCTTTGGTGCCATTCATTCTCTAGATTATTATTGTGCCAGGTACACTGATATTGCTAGGAAGTATTTACACAGTTGGCTAAAGTAAAGGAGCCCGGGGAGATGGGTGGATTCTTCTCTTTCTTTCTACAATTCCATTTGTTGTCCTTGAATTTTAGTAAGTCAAAAAATTTCCAAACAAAAAAAAAAGAACAAGGTGAGATTTAGGAAGCATATAGATTGATCCAAACTAAAAGAATAGGTTAAAATATATTCATTTTCTTTACATTAAACCCTGTCCCCAACAACTATTGACCCTGAGTGCAAGAGGATAACTAATAAACCAAAGATAAGGAATGTTGTGTCTCTGATTAACTCACAAAGT
This sequence comes from Bettongia penicillata ogilbyi, assembly GCA_023548195.1. NCBI lineage: Eukaryota > Metazoa > Chordata > Mammalia > Diprotodontia > Potoroidae > Bettongia > Bettongia penicillata. The sequence goes on from JAJHZJ010000244.1 coordinate 4,956,667, forward strand.
TATATTTCCTGAAAAAATATTTATGACAGTGAATCCAACACATATCCCACCCTTCTACCTCTCAAGGCACTTGGTACAAGTTTACATGGACCTGGTAACAATCCTGGGGGTTCCGAGTCTTGAAAGAGCCAGCCTTTCTATTTGACTTGTTGCTCCCATGATGAGTCAATCTAGGAACTGTAAAACAAAGCTTGACATAGCTGAGGTCCAAGTTTCATCAAAGGAAGGTCACAACGTGTTTTGTACACAACCAGGGTACAACATGGTCAACTGGCATGTGGCAACCTCTACTTTACTCACTCAAAGAAAATGCACAAGGTGCAAGAGACTGGCGAGAGTCCAAATACAGAGACACAAAGCACTCAAATCATCCGTCAAACTCTTTCACAAAGCAAAAGTATCCCAGGCACTGGCAAACAAACATTCCCCATTCACTCTGAACCAACGACGTAAAGTAATATCACAGAGGATGGTTAAGAGCCCTTGCTTTTCCACGATGTCACCTAAGATCTCCACATGCAGGGCAATTTTCTACTTCCAAACTATACCCTGTTGAAGAAATACTCTCCCTCTACAAGGTCTGGTCCTCAAGTTTTGAGCTTAGGAGCTCTTGATTCCCTGGTGACTACAGAAAGTCTAAAAGTGGCTAACAGTATTATTTTGTGTAAGCACCCTGACATACGCAGGGGTGCCTACTATCACAGGTTCTTTGATTTGCTTTTCTAATGGGAAAGGCAACTTTTGAGGGTTAACAATCTTCTTTAATCAAGCACATATATCATTTACTTAGTCTAGGAAATCAACAGGCAGCACTTCCAAACTGTCTGACAGAAGCAATACATATATCACAAATCAACAGACAGATCCAACTGTCTGACCATAGTTACCAGAGAGGGAAGCACTAACATCTGGGTTTTCAAAGCCAGGGGGCTTCTCAGCAGCTTCTTAGAGTCTCATCTGGCACACAAAGCTTCTTCCAAAAACTAAGCCTTAAAATAAAGTGGCACCCTCAGAGTATTTATACTTTTTTTTTTTTTTTTAAGCCACGGGCATCCCAACAGTTGAGAACCAATACCTCATTAACAAAAGGTGTGGACCTTCCTACACATCTTCCCTAGTCAACCTCCCCTTAATGCACAGGCCCATTAAGGGATGGGGAAGATCTTTAATCACATTAACAATACAAATGCATATACTGTTTCTAGTTAATAAAAGTTCTTGTTTCTATACTTTACTCCCAGTAAAGACTCTTGGTTGATAAAGGCAAGAGTCAATCAGAGGCATTATACTAAAACAAAAAAGAGCAAAAGAGCCTACTTTACTTGCCCTTATAATCCACACTTTCAGAATCCTTGACCTTACAATCTAAATGACCATGGATCCTGGAACAAATAGAGGCATTATATTTCTTGATTATATTAAAACAAAAACAGTATAAAGATCCTACTTCACTTTCCACTTCGCTTGCCATTACACTTGGCTAAGGTCACAGGAGCCAGTGACATGCAACAGATCCTATTACCTTCAGCTACATGTAGGGCATGGGGTGAGAGGAGTCTGGCTTAGACTAGAAAAATAAGGTACCCAATTCTCACATTCTTTGGCTTACTTCACCCCTACCTAGGTGTTTAAGGAAAGTCATTAATTATAGTAACAGGACCTTTGGCTCTGGTCTAGAGCTCCTCTGAAGAAAAAGGAAGGAAAAACAAAAGGTACTCAATGTACAATTATGAACCAAGTCAGAAAAGGTTAATTTACAATTAGAAAAGCGATTGCTAAACATTAAAAATTATACCATTTATTGCAAAATGATAGAGCCACTCATGTTTGTCTTTTGCAATTCTAACCAAAGAAAAAAAGTAAAAATAAAATAATGATGGGAAAATAGGCCCTTTCTGCTGTCAATGGGGTTCACACCCCAGCAGCTCTGATATTTACTACCTTTGTGATCCTGAGCAAGTCACAAGGATTCAAATCCCAACTTTTTCAGTCTCTCTTGGTGCAGTCTCAGACTAGTCACTTAGATTTCTTTGAGTCTCAATTTCTTCAGTCATAAAACTACAGAGTTGATTAATTGCAAGTCTAAATCTGCAATGCCTCCATGTTTATGAAATTACTTATTATGTCTGTATTCATATACCTATATGTATCTACATCTACATCTGTACTTATATCTAAATATCTAACATCTATCTCTCTAATTATATAGGGTTACTTACTCCAAAAGAGGGGGAGGGAAGTAAAAGTACTAAATGCACCAAAATACATCCGGTAAGGAACAGGTTTATTCTTCCATAGAAAAGGAAGTTTTAAGTATAAAAGCATCATAACCTATATTAGAGAGTGATTATCTTATTATTAGAACAATCATTCAGGAGGCTTAAATTCATTCATTTGTGGGGCATAAATAGTTTTTTTTAAGGTTACTAATTAGACATTTTACATTTCATTTCCATTCAGTATCTCTCTCCATCTCTCTCTCTCTGTCTCTCTCTCTGTCTCTCTCTCTCTCACACACAAACACACACACACACACACACACACACACACACACACACACACCGCTATAGGTTTATTACCTTTGGAGCAGCCCACTGCCATGGATAGGATATCAGAAACTCCATCTCCCACTTGGGGCATTTTCACCGACTGTCTCTGATGTCTGGAATGCTTTCCCTCTTCATTGCTACCTACAGGTTTCCTTCCATTCTTCTCTAAATTTCCACCTTGTACAAGAAGCCTTTTTAAATTTTGTTTAATCTTAATGCCTTCCTTCTGGTATTATGTTCAATTTACCCTGTATCGTTGTTTGTTGACTGACTGACTAATCCGAGACAAGAGCTCTACAATCTACTATGTACCTACTCCAAAAAACAGAGAGAGCTAAATAGCTGCTGAGGGCTTCTCTGACAGTTCTAAGTACTTAGCAGCTCCCAATCTCAACAGATCATGGCAGGTTAGACATATGCATCTTAGAATTGCTTCATAGTCACCTATGTTCAGAAAAGCAAAATAATAGAAGAAGCAACATGAGAGATCCAGGTAAGAACATAAAGTGTTTTAGTCAGTTCTCAGGAGAAAAGGGTGTCACCTCCATCAGGACGGACTAATGGAAGAGGCAGCTTACAGAGAACAAACCACCATCATATACTCTAATGCAGAGAATTCTGCCCCCCGTTATCCCACCTCTCCATTGGCTGGGAGGCAGGCTTACAGTCTAAGTGTGAAAAACTAGACAAGAACTAGGGAATCATGAAACCAAGATCCACCCAACCAAACACATTTTCTTATCTAATACCCAACTAACTGCTGATGTGGCAGTTCTATAACTAAAGTGAAGAGGAGGGGAGGGGAAGAAGAGGGAGCTTGTGAAACAAGTCAACAGCTCCTTATCTGGAGTATCTAGTGCTGATGTGGCAATATCTGAGTAATTTCCAAGAAATTCCAGCTACAGTCCATTATGTCCTTATCTTCATCTCACTCAGGACGACACTGGAATTAAGGAGAGTTGAGGAGAGCTTCAGGTAGAAGGCTGGATTTCATTTTGGACAGAGGGATAGCATTCCAGGTATGGGGAGCAGACAGAGAAAATGCCCACAGCCAAGAGATGAAATGTCTTGTTCATGAAACAATGAAGAGGCCAGTGTCACTGGATCAAAGAGTACCTGTTGGGGAGTAAGGCATGAGAAGTCTGGAAAGGTAGGAGGCGACTAGTTTATGAAAGACTGTGAATGCCAGGTAAAGCATTTTGTATTTGTTCTTCAAGACAATAGGAAGTCACTGGATTTAGTGAATAGAGAGATAATATGATTAGACCTGTATTTTAGAAAAAATCATTTTAATAACTGAATGGAAAGTGGATTGGAGTGGAAACTTGAAGTGGATAATCCCATCAGCAAGCTATTTCAATAGTCAAGATATGAGATGATTCAAGCCTCATCTAGAATGGTGACAGTGTCAGAGGTAAGAAGGGAATATAAACTAGAGATGCAGTAAAGGTGAAAGCAATAGATTGGATACGGGAGGGTGTGTGTGTGTGTGTGTGTGTGTGTGTGCGTGTGAGATATTGAGGAGTCCAGGATGACTCCTAGATTGTGAGCCTGAGAGATTAGGAGGGTGTTTCCCTCTATAGTAATATAGAAGTTAGGAGAGGTAGGAAAAGACAATGAGAGTTTGAGATGTCTGAAAGGCAGTAGGAGATGCAAGGTTGGAGGTCAGCAGAGAAATTAGTGCTGGATAGTTAAATTTGAGATTCATTAACATAGAGATGATAATATATAGGAGCTAAAGAAATCACTTAATAAAATAGCATAAAGGGAGAAGAGGGCCCAGGATAGAACCCTGAGAGACACCTATGATTAGAGGGCATGATCTGGAGGAGGATCCAGAAAAGGAGATGGAGAAGGTGAAGTCAGATATGTAGTAGAAAAACCAGGACAGAGTAGTATCCCCAAAAGGTCCCATAAGTGAGGGCCTCTTTGGAGGTATGTAGCATCAAGTCTTAAGAAGCTATTTGAAATATGAAGGCCTAGAGAGAATATTGGTCAAGAATCCTCGGACTATTCCTGAGGAAGCAGTTCTTTATGAGAAAGACAACTTGAAATTATTTGAAGTACTAGTAGATCTATCTTCAACTTCTGCTGAAGTCACAAGTATGAAAACATTATTTGCCATCTGCAACTTCAGATTTCAAAGGGTGCTGTACCACCTCCACTGGAATATTTGATGTTAGAAGACCTCCCATAGCCATTTCTTCTTCAAACTGATCAAAATGCATGATTAACTGCCCATGTCTAGAGGTAGATGAGCAAGGCTTGAGGGCTGACCAATAGAGAAACTGCCTGAGGAATTCAAGCTGTTCAGAACTCATCAACATGAACTATCTGTCCATAAAGTTTGTCTTTTATGGGAATAGTGCAGTTATTCCAGAAGTTGGTTGTCACGTTATTTGAGTCACACTACGTGAAGCACATATGGGAACTGTTCGCATGAAAGCATTCCCTGGAAGCTACCCTCTGGTAGACTGGAATTGATTTTTAAATTGGGAAAAAAACCCCAAAGAATAATGTATAGAACATGACAGCCTACTCAACATAAATCATCAAAGACATTTTCTTTTCTGTAGGAAGTTGCTAAAACTAACATTTGTTAAGATTTTACAGAACCATTCCTGAGAAAGAACTTCTTGATGAGATGGACACTTCAGAATGATTGACTTTATTCCTAGTAACACTTCCAACCCCAACTGTGCAGTAGTTATTTTTAACACATAGATTGCCCAACACCATTCTCTCCCATCTCCTCCACAGGAGCTCTGCATCTACTTCACTTTCACCAAGAGACTTAGAGGGTAGAAACTTTACTTGAGCTGTCACTACCACCCCTTATTGTCCTTAGTTGAGCAAGAATCCAAGTGAAAGGATGTCATGATAAAGATTGTTGTAGAGAAGTCAAAAAGATTTTCCAGGTTTCTCATTCCTCAACATGTTACTCCATGTTCAATAATAATGATGATCTTAACTGACAAAGGAGTGCTGTCTAAAGGCTTATTTCAGCCATGTCCATCTATACAGAGATGAATACCTGTGAGACAAACAAATTATATCTGGGACACCATTTGAAGCAGTTCTGACTTTCTTAAATTTTTACAATGAGTCATTCTTTGCTATAAACTATGGAGATAGACTGAGTTGAGGTTCTGCTCATATAAATATGACTGTGTAATGTTCAGAGCAAATGTAGTGTGCCGACAGTTTTGAAAGCAATCCATCTGAAGCTCTGGTTAACCTCTTTCATCTATTTTTCCTGAGGATTCACTAGAGCTACTAGTATTTAAAGGAAGAAAAGTCTTTTCTAACTACTTCATGTGGTAAAGTAGAATTGTCTGACATTTCTACATGTTCCAACAAACTATTGTGATAATCATACTGATTACAAAATTATATTAGTTATGGGGAGTTGGAAGAGGGAGGAGTGTTAAATATAGGTTAGAGCGTATTATGGTGCTCTGTAGGACCTAAGGCTGGAAAGAACCATTGAAGTATTTAGATTCGTCCTTTTCACTTTATGATAAAGGAACTGAGACCCAGAAAGTAATACTAACTAGTTTATGATCATGTGGAAAATAGATAGTGAAATTGGAATCCAAATCTGGGTTCTTTGATTCTGAATTCAGATCTTGTTACTCCCTTCCAATTCTTGTATTATGTAACTTTGAAAGATTCCATTGTTGCCAGCTACAATTGTTTGTAAAGTAGTTTTGCACAAATAAACGAATTTGAAGATTCACTTATTTCCTGTCAGTTTCCTGACAGAATCAATCAATCAATCAAAATTTAGGTCATTTCAGAGGTCATCTAGTCAGTCCACCTCCTTCATTTAACAGAAGAGTAAACTGAAGTCCATGGAGATTATATGAATTTCCCAAGGTCCCAAAGGCAGTAATATTCAGAGGTGTGCTTCTACCCCAGATCTTCTGACTTGAAAGTGTTCTTTAGGGGAGTCATGAAGAGTTAGGAGTTTAAAGAAAGACTTTCTATAAAAGGTGGTACTTTGTCTCTGTCTTGAAAGAAACAAGAGATTCTGAGAAGTAGAGATCAGAAGGGAGCCAGTGTAAGGGCACAGACATAGATGAAGTGCCATGTATGACAAAGAACAAGTTTGGTTTGGGTAGATCATAGAGTATGATTGGGGGAGCAGGGTATATAACAAAACTGGAAAGGTAGGTTGCAGTCATATTAGGAAGGACTTTAAATGTCAAACAAATGAGTTTGTATTTTATTCAAAAGGCAATAGGGAATGTAGGTGAGAGAAATGGTTGGATTGATGCGTTGAGAAAATCACTTTCTAAGTGGTATGGAGAATGGATTGGAGAAGCAAGAGATTTAATTAGGAGGTTAATATAATAGTGGAAAATAGATTAGATGAAAGATACGAAGATAGAAACAAAATCTTGCAACTGAATGGGTCTGTGGGGAGAGGGGAAATGAAGAATTGAGAGCACAAATGTTGAAAAACCCACTGAGACTGGAGAGGTGGTGGTCATCTCAAAAGAAATAGGGACAGAAAAGGGAGAGGTAAGAAGTTCTGTTTTTTAACTTTGAGAAGTTTGTGGCAGTGGTATCAGTTAGAGTTGAGGTCTACTAAACTGTTCATATGGATCCTTTAACTATATACTGTTTTAGAAAACTATTAACATTATCTATATTTTAGAGTATATTTGTTAAATATTTCCTAATTACATTTTAATCTGGTTCAAGCAACACTCAGAAATCTGGCTGCATGTTTGACACATCTGGTCTGCAGGACATCCAGTTTGAAATATTCTATAGATAGAGGGTGATGTGGGGCTAGAGTGAAAAAAAGATTTTAGGTCTGGATAAATAGATCTGGGAGTCATCTGTGTAGAGATAACTGAACCTCTTGTGGGGAATGGGAAGGAAAGAAAGGCTAATAAGCATTTAGATAGACCTACTGTGGGGCAGAGACTATGCTAAGTGCTTTTCACAAATATTATCTTATTTGAGTCTAATACCTACCTTTTTATTATTATTGCCATTTTACAGTGAAAATATTGAGACAAATAGAGCTTAAGTGGCTTGCTTCAGAGTCACACAACTAGTAAGAATTTGAGTCTGCATTTTGAAGCCCACTGCTTTATCCATTAAACCACCCTCAGCTGATGAATTCACGGAGACAGAAGAGGGTCTGCATGTAAGCCTAGGGTATAAACAGAGTGCAGGAAATGGATGGTTATTTAGCAAAGGAGACTGAGAATGTGATGTTAGACAAGGAGTTGGAGAATCAAAAGATATATCCAGAGAGAGGAAAAAATATTCAGGATTATAAGGTGGTCAGTAGATAGATCATCAGAAAGGATGAGGACTGAGAAAAAAAGCAGTCAAGTGATGGTTGGTAGGGCAGCTAGGTGGTCCAGTGGATAACATGTGGGCTGTGGGGAGAGGACCTCAGTCAGATCCAGCTTTAGACACTGAAGAGTTGTTTCGCTCTGGGCAAGTCACTTAACCCTGTTTGTCTTGTTCCTCATCTGTAAATTGAGCTGGAGAAGGAAACGGCAAACCCCTCCAGGACCTTTGGCAAGAAAATCCCAAGTAAGGTCACAGAGCCAGGCATGACTGAAATGACTAAACAACAGCGACAATCATCGGCAATGATGGAGAGTACTGGTTTAGGTGAGTGATGAGGTCAGAAACACGATTGCATAAAAGTGAGAAGCTGAGGTGAGGAAGCAGTAAATGTTATGCATCTAAGTATCATTTTCAAAGACTTTGCATTGAAATAGAAGTATAGGATCAAAGCATGAAATGATAGTATCATCTGATGACAGTTATCATCAGGTCCAGTGTTTACATGGCACTATCCATTCTAATAAAAACTGAACATTCAGGCAATTCACTGAATCTAAAAATTTTTATCTATTTGGAGTATAATATAGGCTAAAGCTCAGATGATGCAAAAATTGTAGTATGTATTCAAAAAGGAGTTACATCCCTCAGCAACTTATCCGATATTCACTAAGGGCTTATTGGTACAAAACATCACTAATTTTGTTGTAAACCCTAGTAATTAATTTCGCTATGGTCTACTTGTGGAATGCGGTTCAGAGTTCACCTGAACCTGGAATAGAAATCATCCCTGGAACCAGAGAACTCTTATTTGACCATGTGGTAGGACTTTACCATGGGGCTGTGTGATAAAATCTTCCCTACCTTCAATCCTTGCTTTTAATGTGTTTATTTACCATTGATTATTGGGGCAGGGGTAGGCCTATCCTTATTCCATCCTCCAAAGTACAATTTTATAAGAAAATCCTTTCTGGTTCCCGGGATAGGTAGGTATCAGTGTGCAAAAATGTGGACTTTGGAATCAGGAAGACCCAGGTTCAATATGAGACACTTAGGAGCTGTGTGACACTGGGCAAATCCCTTAAAATCTATTTACCTCAGGTTCCTCATCTGTAAAATGAGGCTAAAAATAGTACTTGGTTCATGATGTTGTTTTAAAGATCAAATGAGATAATTAATTGTAGAGTACTTAGCACATCGCCTGGCACATAACTAAGCAGTATATAGATGTTAGCTATTTTTATCATCATTGTCATCATCATCATCATCATCATTTCTCCCATGGAAAAAAGACAGATCCATGATGACTCAGAGAAAACCTGGCCGTGAATTAATTTTTTTATAATTAATTTATTTGTTTTCAGTTTTCAACCATCACTTCCATGCGTCTAAAATTTTCTCCCTCTCTCTTCCCCCTCCCTCCTCAAGATGGCATGCAATCTTATATGGGTTCTACATATACATTCTTATTAAACACAGTTTCACATTGGTCATGTCACATAGAAGAATTAAAACAAATGGGAGAAACTATGAGAAAAACCCAAATAAAACAAAATATCACAAAAGAGAAAACAGAGTTCTTCATTCTGAATTCTGACTCTATGACTTCCTGAATGAATTTCTGAAGTGATTCTAGTAACTGGAGATGCATAATTTTTTTTTTTTTAACTTTGAAGTTGTCATTGCCTCTGGGTAAATAGAGACACCACGGAGACACCCAGCAAGGCTGAAGGATATTGATGCATTTTTTCACTGTAAGGAGTAACTGAAACCTGTTACAGGGCCATGTTTAGAAATGACTAAAATGTCTGTTTTGATTGTTAATAGTTTTATATAGCTGTATATACATTTTATTGTTTATCTTTATTAATGATTTCATCCTTTGGTGTTTGACTCTTTTTGATGTCCCTGGAAACCCTGAAGAGCCCTAGGATACAGCTACTCTTGAATGGATCCAATTTTCTTGACTGGAAAGCAACATATTTAGTTTCCTTGGAATTCCCAGGAAGGGGAATATTTTGTCAAATCTGTACTCTGAAAAGCAACTTTGGGAACTCAATGCAATCTTAGTTTGTAAGCTTATGGGTTAGATAAACTTTCAATCTAGTTCTAGGGAAAGGGGCATTAGCTGTATTTCATGTTAGTATATATGGTCTCTATTTCTTCACCATCACTCTAACCCTTTCCCTAATCTTAATCTCCACCTTACCCCCATAGACATATTGATGAACTTGATAGTTCAAGTCACAACGACATGTGTAATGGTGCGTTATTGTGAAAATAGTACTGGTCTAGAAGTCAGAAGATCTGAACTGCAGTTTTGGCTCATTGCTAACTAGCTGTATAACTCTGACTAGGTCATTTGTTATTTCTTTTTTTACAGTATAAGAAATGATGACTCAGGTCTGAAATGACAAAGTGACACATTACTTTCCTCTCTCACTATGTTGATTGAAGACGCAAATTGGATAATGTAAGTGAAAATGCTTTGAGAAGTTTAAAAGTCATCTACAAAGAGCAGAAACCAGTGTCACCATATAAGGTAATAATCAATAATGCATCAATAAAATCTTAAAGGCTTGAGATGGATAGAAATTAAGATATGAGCATGTTGGTTATTAAAAGCTAACATCTTTTGGGAAGCTAAAGTTTTAGCAGTACTGCATACTGGATATTTACTAAGTGAGGCACAGTTTGTTTCTTAATTGATTCTTTACAATTGTATTTCGTAGTCCTGGATTTATAGATCTAGCAATCATCTGCACAGAGATGCTAATTGATCCCATGGGAGCTGAAGAAAAAGTGAGAAAATCAATCATGGATTTACATACTGGAGACACTGAATAAATGTTAAATAATAAACTATCGAGATCTTTGGATAAATATGCGTAGAAGGTTGAACTTTAAAACAAACGGAATTTCGCAAGTTCTGAGAAGCAACAGGTTCTATTTTATACTTGATGTAATTGCTTTTCCTGGAGCATGATGTGGAACAATGGTAGAACAAAAGGAAAAAAGATAATTTTGTGAAATAGTTAATTAAATGGGGTAGATTTTCTTCTATACTCATTGACAGATCAGCAAAGGCAACTAAAAATGCTGTACCAGCATTATTGTTTGTTGGCCCAACATTTATTTTATTCTTTAATTCTGGACTTAAAACACCAAAGAAATTATCATTTCCATATTACGCATTCACACACACACACACGGATATGTGCATATATATGTAGAAGAGTCTTGCACATGAAACTGTGAATCTATCATATAGAGCTTGCTTTTCTAAGAAAATAAATTTAATGTGTAACTTTTAAAAAAATCATTGCTTTATTTTTAGCATCCATTTTATAAAAATTTTGATTTCCAAATTCTGTCCTTACCTCCTACCCTCTCCCATCTATTGTTAAAGCATGATACGTGATAAAGCAATTATATATGTAAAATCATGTAAATCATATTTTTGTATTAGCCATGTTATAAAAAAGAAAAATAAAGTGAAAAAAATTGCTTCAATCTGTTTTAATCCAGTTCTTTCTCTGGAGGAGGATAGCATTTTTCATCATAAGTCATTTGGAATTGTGTTGGATCATTGTAAGGCTGAGAATAGCTAAGTCATTCACAGTTGATCATCATTACAGTACTTCTGTTTCTGTGCACATTGTGCTTCTGGTTCTGCTCACTTTATTTTGCATCAGTTCATATAAATCTTCCCAGACTTTTCTGAAACCACCCTGATGAGCCCAATAATATTTCATTACAGTCATATATCACAACTTGTTCAGTCATTCCCAAACTGATGAGCATCCCCTCAGTTTCCATTTCTTTGTTACCACAAATGAGCTGTTATAAATATTTTTGTACATCTAGGTCTTTTTTGTTTTTCTTTAATCTCTTTGCCATAGAGACCTAGTAGTGTGTTGCTGGGTCAAAGGGTATCTCTGGTTTTAGAGACATTTGAGCCTAGTTCCAAATTACTCACCAGAATAGTTGAATCAATTTACAACCCCACCCACAGTGCATTAGTATTCCACTTTTTTTACATCCCCTCCAACATTTTTCATTTTCCTTTTCTGTCATATTAGCCAATCTGATGGGTATGAGGTAGTACCTTAGAGTTAATTTGAGTTTCTCAAATCAATAGTGATTTAGAGCATTTTTTTCACACAACAATAGATAGCTTAGATTTCTTTGTCTGAAAATTGCCTGTTCATATCCTTTGATCATTTATCAATTGGGGAATGACTTGTATTCTTATAAATTTGACTTGATTCTCTATGTATCTGAGAAATTAGGCTTTTATCAGAGAAACTTGTCATAAATTTTTTTTTTCTATTTCTTGCTTTCCTTATAATCTTGGTTTCATTAGTTTTGTTTGTGCAGAATCTTTTTTAATTTAATGTAATCAAAATTATCCATTTTATATCTCATAGTGATCTTTATCTCTAGCTTGATCATAAATTCTTCCCCTTTTCTATAGACTTAACAGGTAAATTTTTCCATGCTCCTCTAATTTGCTTATGGTATCATTCCTTATGTCTAAATCATGTACACATTTTGACTTTATCGTGTTATATGGTGTGAGATATTGGTCTATGCTTTATTTCAGTCAAACTGCTTTCCAGTTTTCCCAACAGTTTTTGTCACATAGTAAGTTCTTGCCCTGAAGCTTGGATCTTTATGTTTATCAAACACTAGATTACTACACTCATTTACTACTGTGTATTGTGTTCCTAATCTATTCTATTGATCAATTACTCTATTTCTTAGTCAGTTTCAGATTGTTTTGATGATTACTGCTTTGTAATACAGTTTGAACTCTTGTACTACTAGACCACCTTCCTTCACATACATTTTCCTCCCATGGATTACCTTGATATTCTAGACTTTATATTCTTCCTGCTGAATTTTGTTATTTTTTCCAGCTCTATGTAATAATTTTTGACAGTTTTTATTAGAATGGCATTGAATGAGGAAACTAATTTAAGTAGAATTGCCATTTTTATTATACTGGCTTGGCTTACTCATGAGCAATTAATATTTCTCATATTTTTTAGATCTGACTTTTTTGGTGTAAAAAATGTTTTCTAATTGTGTTCATATAGTTCCTGAGTTTGTCTTGGCGGGTAAAATTCTAAATATTTCATACTGTCTGCAGTTACTTTAAACAGAATTTCTCTATTTCTTGCTGCTGGATTTTGCTGTTAATACATATAAATGTTGATGATTTATGTGGGTTTATTTTATATTCTGTAACTATTGAAGCTGTTAATTGCTTCAACTAGTTGTTTTAGTGGATTCACTAGGATTCTCTAAGTATATCACCGTATCATCTGCAAAGGGAGAGTTTTGTTTCCTTGTTACCTATTCTAATTTCTTTAATTTCTTTTCATTCTCTTATTGCTATAGATAGTATTTCTAGTACAATACTGAATAATAGTGGTGATAATGGGCATCTTTGCTTCACCTTTGATCCTATTGGGAAAAGTTCTAGCTTATCCTCATTGCTGTTAATGCTTGCTGATGATTTTAGATAGATACTACTTACTTTTTTTTTTTTAAAGTTCCATATAGTCTTATACTTTCTAATGTTTTTAAATAAGAATTAGTGTCACATTTTGTTGAAAATGTTTTCTGCAGCAATTGAGATATTCATAAAATTTTTGTTGTTTTTGTTATTGTTACAATTCATTATGTTGATAATTTTCCTAATACTGAGTCAGCCTTGTATTCCTGGTATTAACCTGCAACTTTCAAAGCTATCCTGCTTGTTTGTTATTCCTTCCAACACTCCCTCTATACTCTTCCATTAATTTAAAAATGTTCCCGTGACCGTATTTCCTTCTTCTTTGTTTCTTTTTTGTTGTACATGCCGTTTCTTCTGTGACAGACTCCTTAAGGTTAGGAATGGTGTCTTACTTATCTGTATATTTTCCTTTGCACCTTGTTGTCATTCAGTTGTTTCAGTTGTGTCTGACTCTTTGTGATTCCATATGGTGTTTTCTTGGCAGAGATACAGGGATGGTTTGTCATTTCCTTCTCCAGCTCATTTTACAAATGAGAAAACTGAAGCAAATCTCACATTTGTCCAGCTAACAACTGTCATATTACAAATCAGGGAGAACAAGGGCTAAAGAAATAGGCCTCTGCTTGTCTCTGGATTCCTTGCCACCATGCTACAATGTCGCCATGTTAAACATGGTAGTAGCCAGTGGTGTTGTTGGAGCTGGGTTGTAACACTTCTCAATGGTCAAATTTTCGGTGTGAGAAGTTGACAAACCTATAAATCAGACCTTGATTTATTGCTTTGTCAATTGTCTAAATTTAAGAAAATGATGGAAAAGATGATAATTATGCTCAAAGATACATTTTCCCCCCAAGGGAACTGGCAATTTAATATTTACCAGCATACCTCTGGCAGAAGCAGATTTTTGGCAAGTCTTGGTACCTGGAGGTGCTCATGCTGTTCTGCTTAGAATGTCTTCCCTTCCTCTCTTTGCCCAACAAGTTCTTTTGCTGTTGTGTTATTCAGTGACCTCAGTTGTGTCTGACTTTTATGACCCCATTTGGTGTTTTCCTGGCACAGATACTGGAGTTGTTAAGAGTTAAGTGATTTGCCCAGGGTTACACAGCTAATAAGTATCCGAAGTTGGATTTGAACTCAGATCTTCCTGACTCTAATACTGACACTCTTCTGTACTACTTAGTTGCCCATAACAACAATTTTATCTATCCTTTAAAACCAAATCACAGTGCAACATTCTCTATGAATGATTAGCACTGATCTTCCCCCAATGACTTCATATAGCTATTTTACAGTTCTCTAAATTTTTTATTATGTAGTATTATGACTCATTGTAATGTGTTCATATGTTATTCCCTACTAGATAGAAAGCTTCATAAAAGCATGTCTTATTTCTGAATCTCAGTGTTCATGAAAAATTATGGGAGTAAGATAAAGATAGTGTCCTTTCTAGGACGATAGAAACCTGCCTTTGAGGGCAGGATGGAGTGGGGCGAGGAAGAAAAGAATCTGATGATAGAATTTCCATTTTTATACTTCATCTCATGTCCTGAAACTGAAAATTCACAGGAGGTGTTGCAGGAAGTAGGTTATGCTTCAGTATAAAGTTTTCTACTTCAAATAAGATGAAATGAAGCTCTATTCCTAGTACAGTATTCCTAGCTTGAGCACTGACTTCCTCGGTGACCTTGTTCACTTAACCTTTCACTGTCTCTACTTATAAAATTATGACTCAACCACTTGGCATGTATAACTCATAGGAAAGCTGTGGTCCATGATACCGTGGCAATGGCTGTCATAAAACTACATAGATAAGAAGGAGGAACAGGGCACAGAACATTAGCTGCAGAGCAACAAAGACTCAGTCTTTATGCCCATGCCCTTACCAATAAAACCCAGAGCAAGGCAAATAGCCTTTATCTTTGAATAACTGGTCAAATAACTAGCCCATTTATCTTTGTATTACTTCTGAGAAAGAAACAAAAAGAAAACTTCTAGTGACTATACAGATAGGACGGGGAGAAAAGGATTTGTCTAAAGTCGTAGGAATTCATAACTGCAAAACTAGGAACAAAATTTAGGCCTCTTGCTTCATAATCTAGAACTCATTCCTTTCCTTAGTTTTCTTTCATTGACTTACTTGTACATTGCATTCCCAAGAGAATAGGTAGGATTTTGCTTTCTTTTCTGCCTTTAGCAAAATGTCTGCACTCTGGGGTCTGCTTTGTCTTTGTAATAACTACTCTTACCCTAAGACCACTTCTGAACAACTCTTAGCAATCACAAGAAGGGAAAGGAATGAATAAGCAGGATTTTTAGAGATAAAATGTCTTGGCCAGAATTGTAGAGGTGTTGGTGTGGAGGGTGAGGGTTGTGGCTTTAAATGCCTAACTTATAGGGGGTTATTTTGAGCATATTGCAATGCACTTAATTCTTCATCTTAGGACAAATAATGGGGGTAAAGAGCTAAGTATCAAAGAGGACAGAATACCAAGGAGTTATCATTCTATCATTCCTCCCTTTTATAGTCAAATTAGTAAAAAAAAAAAAAAAAAAAAAGAAAAAAGTGTTTATACTCGATGTGTCCATTTCTTCTTTCATTTGTTGAACTTTTAGTCTAGTTCCCAATCTTATTATTCAAATGATATCATTCTCTTCAAAGTTACTATTTTTTTTAGCTACCAAATTCAATGACCTTTTCTCAGTCCTCATCTTTCTTGACCTTACTGTAATATGTGATACAGTTAGCTACTGTCTCCTAGAGATTTCTTTCTCTTTGAATTTTTATGAGCCTGTTCTCTTTGCTTTCCTCCTTCTTGTAGGATCACTTCTTCTCAGACTTCTGGTTGGATCATCGTCTATGTTTTACCACTTACCTGTAGGTGTTCCCCAAGAGTCAAGATTACTCTTCTCTTTGCTACCTTTTATCTCCGTGATCCCATCACATCCTATGGATTTAATATCTTTCATTCATTTGTTCCTTCTCTCTCCCCTTCCCCCCTCTTTCATTCTTCATCCCTTCCTCCTTCACTCCTTTCTCTTCCTTTTTCCCTGACTCCCCTCTCTTCCTGCCTCTCTCCTTCTCTTTCTTCTTTCCTTCTTCCTTCCCTTCCTAGCTTTTTCTGAGGAAGCATAGTATTGTAAATAGAAATATTTGGAGTCAAAAGATCTGAATTCCTTTATCAATTCTGTTATCTTCTACCTGTGTGTCTTTTGTTAAGTGACAATTTAATCTCTGGAATTCAGTTTTCTTATCTATAAAATGAGGAAATTGGATTTAATGGTCTCTAAAATCCCTTCCCATTCTATTTCTACATATCTTCTGCTATAGTTCTCTCCTTCTATTTAACTTTCGTTTTGAAAACATAGATAGGTAATTACAAAACACTGTTTGTGGGGTAGAAGTAACAAAAAAAGAATAAATTTTATTCATCCTGTGAAAACTTATAATCTTGGAAGAAGGAAATAAGCCATATATTTGTAAATATAGCACAGAATGGGTGGGAAAAATAAATTTAAAATAGTAAAATGATGTTATGAGAGCCAGTTACAATGTGACATTCAGGGGCTTATCACCAATCCATACAAACTCACTCTTTCTTTATGGTTTCTTTCTGCATCTTACAGTGTATCTAGTCACTGGTAACCTGGCTCAGGCACAATTTCAGATAAGTGAGAGCTTACCTAGGTGGTAATGCTGACCCAGCAGCCCCAAAGCATGCCAAAGCCATTAAACCTTAAGTGCCGCAAGCATGAGAACAGTTTGAGTGACAAGGTTCACATATCAAAAGTGACATTCATGACATCACTCTGTCACAGCAGGGGCTAGTTGTGATGCAGGATTCCATAAAGGAATGAAAGGCAAATGAATTATTGTATTATATGTTGCTCATGTGATATATCATAATGACTGAAATCAAACGAGACTTTGTAGTGATTCTCTAGAACTATCGGCCTAGTAGATGTTAGTTACACAGATTGAAAATTAATCCATGAGTATTAAAAAAGGATCATGGGAAGGTGGCAGGTGACAATTCTTGACACAAGAAGGTTGTCTAGAAGGGAGGCCTCCAGTCACACATTTTACATACTCAATTCAGAAAAAGTTCCCTTTAAAAAGGTATTCATCAATAATGCAGGAAGCACATAGTATGGAAAGGAAACTGATTATCTAGGAAAAAATTTGAAAAAATTATTAAGCAGAAATTTTCATTGTATTAATAAAGGGCTGACAGTGTGCTGTTAAATCTGAAATATAACTCTGAGATCATTTTGATTTCACAGAAAATAATTCAAAGATATTTCTGATGTCTGAAAAACCTTCCCATTGTTTCCAACTGTGGGACAGAACTCACCCTTCTCTATCCTATTCAAATCCTACCTCCCTCATAAGGTCTCTATTATCCCTAACAACAATAACCGGCTTATCCCATCCTAATCAACAAAATCCAGCAGCGCCCTAGTATCTCTGAGAACAAATATAAAATTACCTGTTTGTCAAAGTCCTTCACAACCCCTTCCCCTTCCAGTCTTCTTTTACCCTACACTGTGTCATGTATTCTGAGACACCCTTTTTCCTCAAACAAGAAACTCCATCTCCCAACTCCAGGTATTTTCATTGCCTGTCTTCCATACTTTGAATGCTCTCCCACTTTATCTTTGCTTCTTGGCTTCTCTGGCTCTTTTCAAGTCCCATTTAAAATTCCTCTGTCCTCAGGAATTCCTTCTTAATTGTAATGCCTTCCTTCCATTGCTAACCTCCAGTTTGTCCTTTATACATTCTATTTATACATAATTGCTTGCAAATTGTCTCTCCAATTAGGAAAGCTCCTTGAGACAGGGATTGTTCTGCCTTTGTATCCTCAATGCTTAACATATATGGTACCTGACACATAGTAGGCACTTCATACATTTTTATTGACTCACATTCACCACACACTAGAGTCATATCACTCTTTTCAGATGTTTCATAGAACATTGAACTTCTTTTCACTGATCATATTCTGACTTGTATCACACTTATAAATGTACCTGTCATACTTATTCTTAGAATATAAGCTCTTAGAAAGTTAGGAGGATATTGTTTTTCAACTCTGTTTCCTTAGCACAGTGCCTTATACATCAATGTTTTATGCTACATTCAGCTGAAGTGAGTGGATAAGAGATCAAGTGACTTACCTTAGGTCACAGGTTAAGTAGCTAAATCAATGGGGACATTACAACATATAACTGAATTTATTTATATAAACTCACTGTAAGAAAAACAAAAAAAGAAAAACCAAAAAAATGCAACCATCCATTCTAACCCTAAAGCTAACTCCTAATTAGCTGTATGACTTTGGGCAAATTTCTTAACCGCTCTAGGCTTCAGTTCTTCTAAAATTGGTAAAATTCAAAGTTAAAGACCCATCTTTGTATATAAATTCTAGTTTTTCACTGGGCTGCAGAGGGGATAATAATATTTTTGCACCTAAGTAATCAGCAACAGTGAATAAAAATTAAGACTCATTAATAATTACGATGGTGTATTTAAAGTGGATCATTTCTTTATTGTGCTGGAGAAGTCAGTGCTACAACCAAAGGACTTGAACACATGAAACTGATTCTTCCACATGGAGGGACTAGCAATTTCAACATGAATGTGGAGGTAAACATTAACTTATTATACATGATGAACAACGTTCAGAAAAGCAGCTTGGCATAGTGGATGGTGAGTTGGAATCAAGTTCTACCCCTGGCACATATTGACTGTATGATCCTAGGGTTTGATTTATTGCATTGTTGATAGTCTAGGCTTTAAGAAAGTGATGGTGAAAATGTTAATAATGCTGATGAAACTTAAAAATGAGTCATGTATACATTTTTTCCCCTTTTTATTCACTGTTGCTGATTACTTATGTCCAAAAGTTGAACATTTAACAGAATATCTTTGCATCTATACATCAAGGAACTCCTGACTCCCTCCAGTCAAGAATTCCTATTTATTATTACTTAGGATGTCCTGAAACTTAGAGAAGTTAAGCAGCTTGCTTATGGCCACAGAGCTACCAGTGTCAGAGGTAGGATTGGAACTGAGATCTTCCTAATTCAAAGTCCAGTATTCTCTCTGCTTAGTTAGAACCTCTTTGTTGAGGAATCTACAGTGGAGCAAATGATCTTAAACATTGAGGACAATATCACACTAGGAAAATATTCTGACTTTTCATCAAATTGTCCATTGATGCAATGAGGGGTAGGGGGAGGAAGGAGGGTGAGAGAGAGAGAGAGAGAGAGAGAGAGAGAGAGAGAGAGAGAGAGAGAGAGAGAGAGAGAGAGATAGAGACAGAGACAGAGAGACAGAGACAGAGAGACAGAGAGAGACAGAGAAAGAGCAAAATAGATCTTTATCATGACCCAGGATAGTACTTAAGTTTTTGCCTTCTCTTTGGTGACTTGAAGATACTGAATGAGTCTGCTACTGATATTTGTTAATTTTTCCTTCTTCCAGGTTCGAGGATCCCAGGACCCAGCTTCATTTTGTTGCTTTCCACTTGCCGCAGGGCTTAATGACTATTGCTGGGGTGGGGAAATAGGATTCAACAAAAAGACCTGTTTTCCTAAATCCCTACAATGATTTGAAGAAATTTCTATTTTAATCCCCTGTTACCGTTAACATTCCGTACAGATTTTGCATCTCAGAATCTGAAACATTGTTGTAGAAACCCATTCGGTTAAAACCATGGCGAAATCTAATTATTGGAACATCACAACCATTTCTGATTGCATGCAACATGAGTAAATAGAAAGTGCATTTAATAAACTATGAAGGCTAAATAAGAGTCTCATAAAGAGAAATAATGAGAGGTTAGAAATATAATGCAATCAGATATCACTAACAGAGACAATGACATTACTGCTCAACAGCAAAGCTATAAATAAAAAGAAATATAGAGCAAAGACCTTGAATCTAAAATTTAATAAAGTCCTCTTATATGGAAGAAAAATTCTTTTTGGTTATTTATAAAAGTAAAAAAAAAGTCTCTTTTCTGATTACTTCTGAGAATCTGCAGAATACCTCCTTTCTTTGTATAGGCAAGCAAATGTCAAGGCCAAAGCCTAGTATGTGGAACATATTGTATGAGGAATGTGAATGTTCACTCGATATTTCTTTTCTCCCTCTTAAAAAATGATCCACTTTATTCATATTAAGTTTCTACTCTGTGCCAGGTACTATGCTAAGTACTTTATAAACATTATTTATTTGATCCTGACAACAACCCTGGAAGGTAGGTCCTATTGTGATCTCCACTTTACAGTTGAGGAAACTGAGGCAAAGAAAGGTTAGATGATTTTTACCTAGGTTACACAGTTAATATTTGAGTTGGGATCTGAACTCAGGGTTTTCTGATAACCAACCCAGTACTCCATCCATTTAACCACCTAGTTGTTTCTAATTCACAAATGGGTACAATTTCCTGAACTTTTAAAGGGGGATATATGGAAGAAACTTATTATCAAGGAAACTTATAAGGGAATGAAAAAATTGTAGTCCCTCTATGTGGAAGAATCGATAGCATATATATATAAACAAATTCAGTCACATGTTATAATGTCCCAATTAATTTAGCTATGTAACCTGTGATCTGAGGTACGTCTCTTGATCTCTCCAGGTCTCAGTTTCCTCATTTACAAAATGAAAGCAATAATCAGTGATCTTGGTTTCTTGTTTCTGAGCCTAGGGTTCTTTTTTATTAGACCACATTTCTGATTGGAATGTAGGACACAGTATTAGAGTTGGTGGGGCTTTTAAGGACAAATGATTTGCAAAATAAATTGCAATAGCACCAATGAGAAAAAAAAAAACTTTGTGGTTTAAATTCAGTTTTCTTCCTGCTATTTATGTTACATTTGTTAGTTTTAGAAGGTCACCTTTTTTTAAAAAATGTGCTGCTTGGCTCTGTGCTTGAAGTATTTCCACCCTTGTGTTATCAGGGAAAACATGCACAGACTGTTTTTATTTTGGTTCCACATTCTTGAAAAGTAAAGACAGCTGATACTTTAATGTTAAAAATCTCCCCAAATAATCTCAGTCCATTTGGGGGATTTGAATTGCATGAGTGATTTTTATTTGGTTTCTTTCTTCTTTCTTCACAAATTTGATATTACAGTCAAGGATATTTCACCACAAAATCATATGTACAATATTTAGAATTTAAAACTTGTTTTCAACTCAGGTGGATATTGGATAACCATTTCTTCTATTTTTGTGTTTCTTTGTGTGAATTGAAAAAGTTTTAAAATTTAAAATTAGTTTTATACTCCTCCTTCTTATAGGTGATTTTAGTTCTGATAAATCTCAGATGGGGCAGCCTATGACTTTATTGTCTTACCTGTGTAAGTAGTTCCTCTTTATGATCTTTCCATCTATTTGAATTATTGTCATTTTTCCCCTTGGGTCTAGAGAAAAAAAAAGATGATGATTTAAAGGAGTAAAAACATGATAAAGGTCCTGAGGAATATTTCCATTCCCTAACCCAGGAGTCCACCATGTATCTCCTACTTCTCTGGATCCTGGAAACTTATCCTGGATGCAGATAGCAGAGCACTCAAGAAGAGAGAGCAGTGGTAAAGTTGTATCTGGGCAAATAGTATTGGATACTCTCCCCTGTATTCCATTTCTCTCCTAGAGGAGAAATGGAAGGATTTGGCTGACTGGCAGGTCAGTTAGAATTAGATGATTTGGGAAGTCACTAGTTAACCTAGGTGGCCACTGTAGAAGAAACCACTTTTTCTTTTTTACATTTTTAATATATGTATACAATAAAACATATAACCACAGAAAAGTTGACTATTGGTATAATATCAACAGAGAACTGAAAATGATCCAGAGCATGTCCCATGTGGTTTAAAGGGGTATTCTAGAATGGAAATTGTCCTATTTTTATAATCTTGACCAATAATGTTTTATAATACTTTTGACTCATCCAGAATCTTGGTCATAGAGAGTGTGTCACCTATGAGCCTTTTGAAACTATTGACTTATTTGTTTGGAGAAACCTATGCATTAACATAGAAAGAATCTTTTATGTACATGTTAAAGGGGTCTGGATGGGTCCACTGTGATCATCGTTAGTGTATATGTCACATGATGGGTGTAACTCCTTTACTGTATATAAAATCCCTTACTATATTAATCAGTAATTCTCTTACGGATTTAAAAAAAATCCAAAATAAAATCAAACCAAAGCAAAACCTCCCAAAACTTATAGAAGCAAGCTCTTTAGTTTGAATATCTATATGTCTCCAGGAAGTAAAATGAAAAATAGAGATTTGCACATTCCTCTGGAGATAATGTGGTTTAATCTATCACAGCAGAATAGTACAAGACTTAAATGAATGATCATCATAAAATATCTCATGTTCATTTAGTGCTTTTCTCACAGTAACCCTTAATGTTATTTTCCCCATTTTGCATAATGAGTGCTTAATAAATATGTGAATATTGATTGAAATAGGAGAGGGTGTTTTCTCACCAGAAGTTCCCAATGTCTATGACATCCAAGTCCAGTCTAAAGTGAAATTGTTATATTGTATACATTAATCTTTTCTAACACAGATCGGCAATGACAAAATCTATTCATGAAGAAGTCACCATCTCTCTTGTGTTATATTTTCTTCATCTATAAAATGAGAGGGTAGGACGCAATGATCTTTTTATTTCTAGATCAATGATTCTTATATTGAATTAATCAGTTCATTTACATATTCATGATTCATTGGCATGGGGAACTCTCAGGATATGGAAAATCTCTTTACCAGTGCAGGTGGCTGCCTTTTCTGAAACTGAGACAGTTTTAAAGAGTTAGCCATGGCACTGAGAGGTCTGGTAATTGTTCAGCTGTTTATCAGTCATGTCTTATTCTTTGTGTCTCCATCTGGGGTTTTCTTGGCAAAGATACTGAGTGGTTTGCCAATTCCTTCTCCAGATGAGGAAACTGAGTCAAACAGGGTTGAGTGACCTGCGCAGAGTCACACAGTTCATGTGTCTCTGAGGTCAGATTTGAACTTGTGAAGATGAATTTTCCTGACTCCACGCCCAGTGCTCTATTCACTTTTGCCACCTAGCTGTCCACAGGTGAATTACCCAAGGTCATATATTCAGTATGGGATTTGAACCGAGATTTTCCGAATTCTCAGGTCAGCTCTCTTCTACTACGCCACACTGATTCTCATGTTTCCTGATAGCAGATATATATATATATATATATATATATATATATATATATATATATATATATATATATATATTCATGCTTTTAAATATAGTCTTTCTTCTTCCTAGGAAAATTTTTCTAGTTGTTTCATTCATATGTATTTAGTTGGTGCGACTGATTCCTCTAAGACAGCCCCTGAATATTAGTAAAGATGAGGCACAGATTGCTGTAGGAAACACAAGGAGAAATTCTGCCTTGGATGTGATTGTCACTGCAGGGAAGAACTGGCTGCTGAGATGGAAATGATGAGAACCTTGAGAAGAATAAGGGGTAGTTGATGACCACTTCCTCCTAGAGTCTGTGATGGATAGGATATCTGAGTACAATCTGACACACACTCTAGATTTTTTTTTGGAGGGGGAATTATATGTATTTAAAAGAGTTCAGAGGAAAGATTGTTGTTGTTGCGTTTGTTCTTTGTTCTCAAAGAGGACCATGACATGAAGATGATGACATGACCTGCACTTGACTTTGTTTTGAGTGAGGGAGGGCTGTGCAAGGTCACCAGCCTCACTTTCTCCTCCTGAGCCATCTGGGTCAGGTGGCGTGATATGCATCAGGACAACTGGAGATGACCAAGGATGCAATGTTGGAAGAAAGATAGCTATGATCAAATGGACTAAAATGCTACAAAGAAAGTCAACTCAGAAGGGATGATGCTAAAAAAATGAAATTCTGAAGACACAAAAAAGAAACAATTACAGTGACAACAAAAAGTATTTATTAAAAAGAATAACATGAATGCACAATGAGTTAGAAAAGAAAGCTATACAAGATAGGTGTTTGTTGATCAACTTTATGCCATACATATTTCATGTATTTGTCTCCCTTATTAAAATGTAAGTTTATTGTGAATACAATTCATTTACTTCTTTGTGCTTACAGTATCAGTGACTAACA
This sequence comes from Bettongia penicillata ogilbyi, assembly GCA_023548195.1. Lineage (NCBI taxonomy): Eukaryota > Metazoa > Chordata > Mammalia > Diprotodontia > Potoroidae > Bettongia > Bettongia penicillata. Next base: position 4,981,206 of record JAJHZJ010000244.1, read on the forward strand.
CAGTGGTTGGCACATAGAAGTCACTTAACTGGGGCAGCTAGGTGGTACAGTAGGTAGAACACTGAGCTTGAAGTCAGGAAGATCTGAATTCAAATTTGGCTTCAGACACTTATTAGCTGTGTGACCCTGCTTTTATGTAACCTTTATTTGTCTCAGTTTCTCATCTGTAAAATGGCATCACACTGGAGAAGGAAATGGTAAATAACTCCAGTATCTTTGCCAAGAAAGCCCTATGGACAAAGTCCCTGGGGCCAATGTACAGTTGGACACAACAGCAACAACAAAAGTACAACTCAGCTGTTTTGCTTCTTTTTTTTTTCTTGTGTAGATAGGTGGCAAAGTCGATAGAGCCCCAGAATATGGAGTTAGGAAGACTCATCTTTATGAGTTTAAATCTGACCTCAGACACATACTAGCTGTGTGACTCTGAGAAAAGTACTCAACCCTTTTTTCCTCAGTTTTCTCATCGGGAGGAGGAACTACTGAAGTATCTTTGCCAAGAAAACCCCAATGGATGATTTTAACAACCACAATAAAGGCACTTAATAAACATTTGTTGATTCATTGAATCATTTTAACATATAACCACACAGAAATGAGGTAAGCTGATAACTGAGATAAGCTAGGGAGTTGATAACTAAGATAAGTAACAGGGAATTGATAATTAAGATAAGTAAAGTAGTCATAAGAGGACACTTAATTGTCCTTAATGAATTCAAGTCACTTGACCCAGATGAACTAAATCCTCTGGTATTGAAACAAAAGGCAGGTATGGTTGCTGAGACATTGTTAGTAATATTTAAAAGATCATGGAAAAATAAGAGAGAAACCACAGGACTGGAGAAAGACAAGTGTCCTAATTTTTTTTAAAAAGGAAAGAGAATATAGTTTATTAACTTTGGCTAGTGAGTTTAACTTTAATTCTTGGAAAAAGTCTAGAATGGATCCTTAAAAAAGATGAGGTGACACAAAGAGCTAGAATAGTGCCATCTTGAATAAGTTATGCTAGATTAAATTCCTTTCCTTCACTGACAGTATTATTAAACTAGGAGATGAGGCAAGGACACTTCGGTGACACAATGGGTAAAACAACAATGATAATTTCAATACCTTTTAAGGGAAAAGTAATATAACTTGCATGGTGGTGGTAGGACTAGAGGTGGTAGAGCTTGTGCCTTGAGATACTGCTCCCACAAAACATGTATTTCAGCAGCAGTGACTTTTGAAAATATGTTCTGATCTTGATTATGTTGAATAAAATATAATCACTGTAATTTAAGCCCATATCTGAGTAAACATGACTGTGAAAATGAAACCAAGCAACATCTTTCTCATGGCAGCCTTTGATGTGGGACAAAAACAAAAGTGAAATTATGAAAAAAAAAGACCCATTCATTATTTTGACATCAAAGTAAGGAATAAACATATAATTTCAGAGTTTGAAGGAACTTCATGGAACTAGAGTTCAAATTATATGTGAACAAGAATTTTCTATACAATAATAAAGATGTGCCCCACTCGCTCTATTGAGGAGCACACTCCTTCTCAAACTAGCTCATTCCAGTTTTGGATAGCATTTAATTATTAAGATCAAGCTTGATTTGCCTATCTGCACTCAATGTTCCTACTTTTGCCCTCCAAAACCAAGAACAAATTTATTCCTTCTGTGTGGCAGTCCTATAAATATTGGAAGATGAGTGTCGTGCGCCATGATACCTGGAGTCAGAGGAACCAGTTTAAATTCGGAACTCTGGCACTTACTACTTTTGCAATCTTTGGTAAATTATTTTACCTTTATTGGCCCTGCTTTCCTCAACTATAAAATGAAGAGGCTAAACTAGAGGACCTAAAGTCTGTGATCCTATAAATCCCCCCAAAGTCTTTTCTTTTGGCTAAACATCTCTATCAAAGTTTTTTTTAGATCAATCAATCAATTGATTTTTTTTTTTAGTAACAAACACGTTTTAGTCACTAACAGTAAGTGATGACAATTTAGTACATTAGGGTCTGAAAATTATTACATAGGTAATATGACTTCATAAATGACCATTTTACTGGGATGCATAATACATATAACTACAAGGATTGGTGGCCACATCACTAACGATCTCTAAATTGGCAAATTAAAGTTGTATTTTCTCAGACCTTGGCTTTCTTGACCCATCTGCTACATTTGACACTGATGGATACTTTGGGACTTTGGGTTTTTTTTTTTTTGTGACACTCTCCTTCCTTGGTTCACCCACCTATCTGATTCCTCCCTTCTCATATTCCTTGTTGACTTATCATTCAAGCAATGTCTCTTGGCCATGGATATTCCTTTAGGTTCTCGCCTAGGTCCTCTTCTTTTCTCTCTCTATACTGTCTCTACTGGTGACCTCATTAATGCTTATGAGTTTAGTTTTCATCTCCATGTAGAAAACTCACAGATCTTCCCATCTAGTTCTGGTCTTTTACTTGAACTCCAATCCTACATCATCAACTGCTTACCAGATATTTAAAAGAACTATTTCTCCCTTCAAACTTTCTCAACTCTTTTTTTTTTACAAATCTCCCTAATTTTTTCCCCCAAGGGCATCGCAATTCTTCCAGACTCCCAGGTTGGGAACTCTGCCAATATCTTCAATTCTCATTTTATCTCGCCACACATATCCATTCATTTGGAAATCTTGCTATTTCTGTCACCACAACATCTCTCCCAGGCAGCACTACCTTTCCACTCATCCAACTGCCTCCTTAGTTCAGGTCCTGGGCTAATGCACTAGCTTTCAGATTCATTTCCCTGCCCCAGTGCCTCCTTACTTCAGCTATCCTCCAAAAATATGCCAAGGTGATGTTCCTTAAACCTACATCTATCATATGATTCTCCTTCTTAATAAACTCCAGTAGCTCTCTGTTGTCTTAGGGATAAATTATAAAATAAAATTCCTTCAAAACTTGAACTTAAACTATCTCTCATACTTCACTAAAAAAATACTCTCCTTCTTGCACTCTTTATTCCAGCCAAACTTTCTTTCTCTCTGTTCCTCACACATGGCACTACACCGCCTGGTTTTGTGCCTTTGCACTGCCCTTGCCCCATGACGGAGATGTGTTTCCTCCTGACTGTATGTCACAGAATTCTTAATTTCACTAAACATGTGGCTCAAATACCATCTTCTACCAAAAATACTTTTCTGATCCTGTAACTATCAGACATCTCCTCTCTTAAGAATTCTGTATTTCATATCTTGCATTTGTTTTATATATGTGTATATATGGATACTTATATATATATAGATATGCGTACATATATATGTATATAGACTCATATATTTCTATTTGTGTATATTGTTTTCTCAACATAACACCTTGAGAACATAAGCTCCTTGAGAACAAGAATTGTATAATTTCTTTTCCTTTATATTCCTAGCACCTAGCACAGTGTATGGTTCATGGTAGGTACTGAAAACAATACTTATAATCAATTGACATAAAAATATCTGTAACTTTATTAAATCCCACTCAATCATTTGCCTCAGCCATTCTGATTTAGGGAAGAATACAACTTGACAAGGAATGGAGAAAGAATTTCTTTAAATAATATCTCACTCTCCAGCCTACTAAAGACATGTTACATTTATCTCTGCTGATAGTACACAATGATATTCTTTTGGATGGTCAATAGAATAAGATTGGAAAATAGGTCAGTTGAATGTTCAATATACTTCCCAGGATCAAGTAATTTTTCATGAAGATTTGATAGATCTCTGACAGGAGGAAGAGATACCAGTAGGACCAAGCATCTATTAGGAATAATTTTCATCTGCTCTAAGATTTGGAGAGGACTTTTCATAAGGGAAGTCAGTGTTGGCATTATTGGTGATCTCATCAAGATTTCCAGTTCTGCCACACAGTGGATCTCTCTCTCTCTCTTTCTCTCTCTCCCTCCCTCCCTCTCTCTCTCTCTTTCTCTGTCTCTGTCTATATATATATATATATATATATATATATATATATATATTCATACACATATATATATACACACATATATATTCTATTCTATGAAATTAATGTTTCTTCTCCCTCAGGATTATTGTGAAATCACTATCTATAACTTAGAACATGTAAAATATAAGATAAAAATAATATGGAAGTTTATTTAGTCCTAACATTGACTTCTCACTTTATGAAAAAATCTAATTTAATTTGATCATATTCCTATTCACTGATATGTTACTATAGTTCTTTATCTCTAGTTAATAAACTTTTCTCCCTGCAAAGAGATTAAAAAAAGACCCTAGCCATGGTCCTCCTTCCCAAGATCTAAATTAAAGTGATTCTCTGATACCAGAGCTATCATAAGATACCAGTATTTATTATCAGTTCAATTCTTATTAGTTTTTTCATGAATCTTCTTGTCAATAGAAGTGGAATTCTTTTTCTTCCTTGAAGGCGGCTAGCAGGTTTTAGTGGATAACTTGTACACTGCTACTGAATAGGTTGGTTTCTATTAAAAGCAGATTTTAACCTAGGGTCAATTACAGGAGGATTGAAGACAAAAGTGAACCCTTCTGATGATTTCTTTTGTTTTATTCTTCTTCTATTCTTTTTAACTGTAGTCTTTTTTAGAACAGAGAAAGTCTTTTCAAAATAAAGAACACAGGTGACAACTTGAATGAACCTATTAATTGCTAATTCACTCTCCATGATAAATGTTGTAGTGCATAGAGCAATTAGTACAATAGAACCACTCATCCAGAGGGAAACCTGCCTTTTTATGGTTAAGACCTTTTGAATTGCCCTTAATGTATTTGATTCCCATTGGTTGTTCTATGGTTCGGTGTATCATGCATCACTTGTGTTAAACTAGCACATTTCTATGTATTACAGCAACCCTGTGTTGTGGGAAAAGGTTTGATGACCTTCATTAGTAGCCCCAAGACCATAGGGTTATGTCATACATAGGAGATTAAGAAGAGATTGATCATAAAAATAAGAGCTTTTTGTCTACAAGCCACTTATACTCTGGGGAGGGGAACAATGAACCTAGGTTGAAACTTAGTAAGGATTAAGATAAGGTGGCAATAATTTTATTTTCAATGGCTCCTCCTCTGGTAATAAAGAAGGCACCAGGGAGGCAAAGGATGCCTTACTCTATGCAGTGTGTACTAATGACCCAAGTAAGGTTCATGTGGCCTTGCCCTATGAAATTGCTCAGGATTCTTAAGTGACAATGGTTAGGTATTTATTAATTAAATTATTAAAATACAAAACTATATTCTTCTACCCATGTTATCATAGGATCATGTATTTTAGAGCTACAAAAGAACTTAGAGACAATAAGAAAATTAATCATTTCCCGATGGATAGTGACAGTGTCTACTCTTCACTATATAGCAAGGGTAAGTTTTTAGGAAATAGATAAGGAACCAGAAAATCTGCAGCATGACTGAATTCAATCTGATTTCAGGAAAACAATTTTGGAAATCACTATAGCACAGAAAGAAGTGCAGGCTCTCAAAAAGGACACGTATTAACTACAAACATCAATATATTGTACATTTCTCACAGGATGAGACTGGAAAGAACAAGGGATTTGTCAATAGACTAGCATAGATTTGGATTCAGAGGACTTGGATTTAAATCCTAGTACTGATATTTACTATCCATGTGACCCTGAGCAGCGCAGCTTGGTAGCTCAGTAGGTCAGCGTATAGAGTGCCAGGCCTGGGATCAGGAAGACTCATCTTCCTGAGTTCAAATCTGTCCTTTGACATTTATTAGCTGTGTGTTCCTGGGAAAGTCACTTAACCCTGTTTGTCTCAGTCTCTTAATCTATAAAATGAGCTGGAGAAGGAAATGGCAAACTACTCCAGTATCTTTACCAAGAAAACTCCAAATTGTGTCATGAAGAGTCAGACACAAATGAAAAATGATTGAACAGCAAAGTTCATTGTGCAAATCACTTAACCTCAGTCTACCACCTGCAAAATGAGGAGGTTGGATTACGTGGTCTCTAAGGGCCCTTTGAGGTATTAATCTAAGAACCTTAGAGTCACTGTCCAAAGGTTATGCAATACTGCCAATTATCAGTGGCATACCAGAAACTACTTACTTATGAATAAAAAAAAAAATTCCTTCCTATAATGCATTTAGATTCTTCTCAGATAGAGTCCTTTTTTTTTGGACATAATAGGATCCTTTTTTAAGGCATTAGAAGGTTTGTAGGTTACAAAATTCCCTGTTCAGTGGACAATTTGCCTACACTTAATGATCTGGAGATTTTAAAAGTCCTGGAAAGAAGAAATTCTATGGACTTCATGGTGCACTTCCACCAGCCCATCTCCAAATGAAAACAAACATATGTGTCTGTACATACATGTGTGTTTTTGTATCTAAATAAATCCATGTGTCTGTATCCTATTTCATGCATGAATGTATTTTTATAGTGCTTACCTACATAAGGCTAAAAAGTAACTAGGTTTATGTCCTGGAACAAAAACTCATTTGGAAGATTATGTAGCAAAAAGTTGAACTGGGACTAACCCCAAATGAACTATTAGGGTATGTGATCCTCAGAAAATCAAGTCATTTGGCGACTGGCTCCTGGGATTGACTTGCTATAAACATTTATTATCATTTATTATTATTGATAAGCATTTATTAAGCACCAACTACATGGTACGCACTGAATTATAGGAACACAAAGAAAGACAAAAATATGCTTAATGCTTCAAAGAGCTCACCAATCTAATGAGAGGGAGAGAATGAAGCCAATGATGAATACATAAGCTATGTACAGGATAAATACAAGATAAATAATGGAGGAAAGACACTAAAATTAAGATGAATTAGGGAAGGTTTTGTGAAGAGGGCTGCATTTTAGTTGGGACTTAGAGGCAGTCAGTGAAGTCAAGAGGTAAAGATGAGGAGGGAAAGGCATCCAAGCATAGGAGGTAGCCAGTGAGATGGCTTAGAGTTGAGAGATCATGTTTTTTGTGTGAGAAATGTAAGGAGATCAGTGTCAATGGATCACAGATTATGTTTTAGGGAGTAAGGTATCAGAAGTCTATAAAAATAGGAAGGAGTCAGCTTGTGAAGGGCTTTGAATGCCAAACAGAATTTTATATTTGATCTTGGAGGTTATAAGGAGTCATTGGAGTCTACTGAAAGTTTTTTTGGGGGGTGCTGTGCTTTAGGAAGTTTAATTTGACAATTGAATGGAGGTTAGATTATTTTGGAGTAAGATTTAAGGCAGAGATGCCAAGCAAAAGGCTCATTCATTGTAATATAGTTTAACGCTTTCACCATTGGAGAAAGAAGTGTAATCATTTCTAGGTTTCCACTAAGGGAAGAGTAAGAAAAATTGAATATATTGTGAAATAATCCAGAATCAGTCTCTGGGGTTGCATATTTCTGAATTATGGACCCAGAAGCAGAAAAGGTTTCCTGATCTGAGTTTTAGGTTCAAACTAGTTTAATGAATGAGAACAGAGATGGAATCCAAGGTTAAGGCTGAGAAGATCAATGCTTATGTGATATATTGTCCCCTTAGGATTCTCTCCCACTTTTTTTCTGCAATAGTTTAGTAATAAAAAGGGCAAGAAAGTAATTTTATACAAAGGAAACAAAAAATTAACCATTCAAGGCTATAAGATATTACTTTTATTATAAATGTACATTTTGATAAGTACAGCAAAAAACAACTTTAGTTTTGAATAAAAACTATTAAAATGAAGGAACACAGCTTTAAGATGTGATTTGAGCAATTCTGGATGGAATATGAGCTGTGGAATAAGTATAAAGGCTAAACTAACCTTGTGAACAATGAAGGTTAGTGCTATGAGTTTATGTAAACAGTCATGGTTTAAATTTGGTAGAAAAACTTTTTGCTTATTAAAAATTGAAATAAAATGCAACTCTGAGAAAACAGAATTTCAAGGACACAGGATGGGTTAGAGGACTATTTTGAGAACTTAGAGATGTGGTGCATTGTTTCCTCATTTGCATATAACTATTTAATGACTAAAGAGAATGAAATTAAAACAAACAAGAAATTATTTAAACATTTAGAGTTTCAGGCAAATTTTTTAAAAGACTATTTTTCATAGAGTGAATTAAGGGACTTGTTACTTTTTAAGTGAAAGATGAGTTACTGAGAGAAAAAAGACTTTAATTTATGCAGTTGAAAAATATGAGGGATGACAGAGGTATAAGAGATAGAAGGCTGAGACTGCAGAGGGAAGACCTTGGCAAGTGAAAGGCTGAAGATTCAGAGAGGGGTGTGAAAAAGTGTTTTGTTGGAGCAGTTGGAAGGGACTAATGAGCAGTCAACTGACAAGATTTAGCTATGTGATTCCTGATTGGCTGAGATCTAAAGTTGCCTCTACTGCCCTTCAGCATCACTTGAAGCTTAAGGGAGTTTATGCTTTTCCGCAGTGGTAGGTTTCCCTTTCTCCATCTCCTCTGGTTTGAGAAGAAGGTTAACTATAGCTTCTTTGGTTGTATAGGAAGACCTGATTAGTCCGGTTTGACTTGTCCAAAGAGTCACCCTGAACTGTTTGCTACAATCTCTGCCCTAATTGGACAACAAACATCTAGGTTAGTTAATAATTGGCTAGTTTTGCCTGTGTGGCCTAGAGAGAGCCAGCCTAATGAACTCTTCAATTCTCTGACTTAAAGGAATTGCTGTAAACATTAAGAGATTACACTTTCTAAATGTCTGATTAAAGGAGTTTTTAAGTTGCAAGAGCTTAAACTGCTATGATACAGTATAGAAGAGAAGAGATTTGTTCTGTTAGAAACTGGTGATGATTAATAAATAAGTAGTTAACAGAGAAGTGGTTTTGTTTCATGTAGATTTTTGTGAATAGACCAATGACATCAAAACCTGCAGTCTAGAATTTTGAGATTCTGTAAACATATGGATTTTCCTCCCTCCTGTGCTTCCCTGCCACATTCCCATAAGTGAATGTGAATTCTTCCCATAAATAATGAGGGCATTGGTATGACAATAGGACCTATATTTATATGTGGATTGTGATATTTTTGTTATTCATCCTTTTAATATAATATATGGATATCAATTACTTTTTTGGTCTTAAGTAAATGATTGTGTAATATTTTATTTTTTCCTAATTAAGCATAATTTTTAACATTCTTTTTTAAAATTTTGAGTTCTAATTTCTCCTTCCCTCCCATTCTTCTTCCTTCCCTAAGACAAGAAATTTAATATAGATTATACATGTGCAGTCATATAATATGTATTTCCATATTACTCATGTTGTGAAAGAAAACAAAGACCAAAAGAAAATCCCACAAAGGTATGCTTTGATCTGCATTTACACTCAATCAGTTCTTTCTCTGGAGCATTTTTCATCGTAAGTCCTTCAGAATCATGTTGGATCATTGTATTGCTGAGAATAGCCAAGTCACAGATCATTATACAATATTGCTGTTACTATGTACAATGTTCTCAGTTTTGCTTACTTCACTTTGTATCAGTTGATAAAATTCTTTCCAGGTTTTTCTGAGAGCATCCTACTCATCATTTCTTATAGCACAATAGCCTTCCATCACAAGAATAAATCAACTTGATCAGCCATTTCTCATTTGATGTGCATCCCTTCAATTTTCAATTCTTTACCTCTACAAAAAGAGCTGTTATAAACATTTTTGTATTAACAGATATTTTTCTAAAACATTATGTTTCAGAATGAATGATATCATTCTTTTGACTGGTTGGTTTGTGTAAATGTTAAGAGCTGGCATAGAGGCTGTATATAGCATAGGACAGTGTGTTACCATTGAGAGTGGCAACTTACAGAAATTGAAACATATCAGGGCTCAAGAGCTAGAGTGATGAGTAGGGAGTATATAGTGATAAGTAGGAGATGTATTTTTAAACAAACAAGGGATAAAGGCAATTATAAATATGAAGTAAATAAGTTTGATTACATTAAATTGAACATGTTTTTGCACAGACAAAATTAACACATCCATTTTAAGGTGGGTAGTTGCCAAATGGTAAAAAAATTTTATAGCAAGATATGTACAAAACCGAAAGCCATTTTTTATTTAAATGTCAAAGGTATGAACAAACTATTTTCAAATCAAAAATTGCAAACTATTATAATCGTATGAAAAATGAATGATTAAAATCAGTTGTAAGAAAAATATAAATCAAAAGAACCCTGAGGATTCACTTCACACTCAGTAATTGACAAAGATGAGAAAATATAAGGAGTCGATGAAGAGATTGTAGAAAAATAGGTATACTAGTACATTGTGGTGGAGTTGTGAACTAGTGTAACAATTTTGGAAAGCATTTTGGAATTAGGTAAAGTTAAAATGTGCATACATTTTTGACCAGAGATATGATCACAAGTCTATTCCTCAAGGAGATCATTGATAAAAATGAAAAGCCCATATAAACCAAAATATTTATAGCAATATTTTTGTGTGTGTGTATGGAATCAAATAACTGGAAACAAAATGGTTAAACAAGTTGTGGTAAATCAATGTAAAGGAATATCATTATGATTCAAGAAACTACAAATATGACAGATACATAGAAGCATGGAAACTGATGTATAAGTGCAAAAGCAGAGCAAAGAAAATGACATATATATATAATGATTACAACAATGTAAATGGAAAGATAATAATCACAAAGCAATAAAAAAGTGTGGCACAATCACAAAGGAAAAGAATGGTCCTGAGAAGAGATAATAAGAGACACTTCCCCATAATTTTTTTCAGAATTGAGGGATCCATAGGTGTTGCACATTAACTGTATTTTTAAACTTTTTAATGTATCAATCAGTTTTGCTAATTTTTTTCTTTCCTTTATTTTCTTTAAAAAATTTTTTTGTTTATCTTTGGAAGTGGTCAGGGAAAGGACATTGATGGAAATTTAGATGATGTAAAAACAAAAGATATCCATAAAATTTTACTTAAAAATAAAAAAAAAAACAAGTTCGTTAGAAATAAGAGAATGTTAAATGTGTTCCATAGTTGTCAGAAAACTTGATGGCGGAGGTGAGAGACTTGAGGTAGATCTTTAAGAGATGTAAGAGTAGAATTTTTGGAGAAGAGGTGGGCTAGCAATACAGGTAAGGCAAGTAGCAGGGATGAAAAAAGTAGAAATGAGTAGGATTCATGTTAGTAATAGATAGAAACCTGACCTGGCTGGAGAACACTATAGGATTCATGGTGGGGAGTAAAGGAATTTTTGAACACAGGCATGTTAGACTAAAACTTTGCTTGCCCTTTTTCCTCCCTTAATGTGCCTTAGGATTTGGCTAAAGCTCTCAGCTGCTGAAAAATGGGCTGCAAGAATACTAAGGAGAAAATATTCTGACCTAAAAGGCTTCCAGCACAAGATCAATAGACTGAAAAGTCAATTACCTAATTCATCTGGGTCACCCTCACCTTTATTGCTTGAAGAGCAGCCTTTATTTCAATTTAGTCATAAAAACTAGGGGGTTATTAGTAAGAAAACAGGCAAGTAGTTCCTTCATTATAGCTGCAGTTAAGATCAGTTAATGTATCAAGCTCATGGACACTAAAGAGATTAATATACTTTTCAAGAGCTTTATGAATGATTATATATGAGTGATAAAGACACTATACAGTAAAGGGAAGTTCATATACCTGCATTTTCTTAAGTGTGAAGAACTTTTGGAAGGAAAAGGAACCTTCTTCGATAAAACTATTCTTCCTGCTTAAAATGATCAAGTTCTTAAAAAAAAAAAAGGTTGATAAGGTCAGGATGCATTCAGTGTCACTAATGATTTGTATTAGAGTTTTCATTAATCTTCCACAGAGAGAGATAATAAAGGCTATTTTAACTTAAGTGATCTCTGCCTGGATTTAGCTTGACGTGTTTTATTAAGAGTGCCTTCATTTTATATCTCAATAATCCAGTAACTATTTATTTTATCAGATTCTCAAGATATGAAGGAATGAAGAAGGAATTGGAAGTGATTTTGAGTTATTAGGTCATTAATCTATACAACATCTTCATAACGATGATAGTTTGATGATATGTCTACTACCCTACCCCCTCCAATGTTTTCCTTCTTCAGTAATTAGAGTTTTCACCTCCATCAGACAGTGTCTGGTGCACTCAGGAATAGGACTAGCCTTCCTGATTTCCAGGATAGTACTCAAAACTTCATCATCTTTCAAAGGAAAATTATAGCAAATAGTAAAGCTCTGTATTGGGCACTTTTTTCTAACTCTCTCAATTGGTGACCTCATAAACTCCCATGGATTTAATTATCATTTTTCTGCAGGTAACTCCAAGATTTATATATTTAGTCCAGTCTCCTACCTGAGGTACAGTCTCACATCACTGACTCTCCATTGGACATTTGAACTGGAAGTCTTATAGGCAACTCAAACTGAGCATATTTAGAACAAATCATCATCTTTAACTCACCCCTTTTGTGAACTCCTCCTGTTTCCTATAAGCACATCCCCATCCTTCCAGTCATTCAGGTTTCTAATCTTGATGTAATCCTCAACTCTTTATTTTCCTTCTACATGTAGAATCAGTTACCAAATCCTGTCAGTTCAACCTCCATGACATCTTATCTATACCTGCTTCCTTCCACTTATACAGCCAGTCCAGGCTTTTAATACTTCTTGCCTAGACAATTGCAGTAGTCTCTTAATTAGTTTTTTTGCCTTAGGTCTCTCTTCTCTCCAATATATTATTGTTGTTTGTTCTTCATTTTTGAAGAGCACCATGACATCAGGGAGGTGATGCCATGACATTCAAGTGAATGGGATTCAAGTGAGAGGACTGTGCAAAGCCTCACTTTCTCCTCTGGAGTTATCTGGGTCCAGTGGCAAGATATAGATCGGGATGACTGGAGATTTTCCTGGATACAGTGGGTAACCTTGACCTTTTTAAGCTAAGCTCTTTCCCAATTCTCGGTTTGAGGCAACACCCAACCAGTGATTATGGCCAGGTAAGAAATGAGGCAGAGAATTCTTTCTTTTACCTAGTCAAAAAAATCAATCTGAGATGGGAAGAATCTCAGGGTTTCTGGTCAAAACAGAAATAATTGCTATTTAATCCATTCAGAGTCAATCAGGGCCAAACAATGACCAAATGAGACTTGGCCTGGGACCTATTGTTGACCAGTCTAAGAGAGCCAGAGTGATTTGGGTTTAAGGCATGGTTCTTAAGAAAGAAATCTAGGCTGTAAATCCCAAGATACCCTGCAAGGTTTCAGCGATCAAAATTTACATTCCTTGGGAAGGGAAAGAATGAGAGAAAGAGAAAAAGAAAGAAAGAAAAAGCATTGAGGAAAGAAAGGAAAATAAATGAAGGAAGGAAAGAAGAAAGAAAAAGCAATGAAGAAATGAAGGAAGGAAAGAAAGAAAAGAAAGAAGAAAGGAAGGAAAGAAGGAAGGAAAGAAAGGAAGGAAGGAAGAAAAAGAAAAAGGAAGAAAGGAAGGAAGAAGGAATGGAAGAAAGACAGGAAAAAAAAGAAGCCGTGTTATCCAAGTGTTCAGTTCCAATTGGGTCTGCAGTGGGACAGCTCCTGCTATTCACAGAGATGGTTGTTTGCTTTCTGTTCTCAAAGAGGATGGTGGCATCAGGGAAGTGTTGCAGTGACATGCAAATGAATTGGATTTAAGTGAGGGAGATAAAAAAAGAAGCTGTGTTATCCAAGTGTCCAGTTCCAGTTGGGTCTGCAGTGGGACAGCTCCTGCTACTCAGAGAGGTGGTTGTTTGTCTTCTGTTCTCAAAGAGGATGGTGGCATCATTGACGCACTGCATGCAGTGACACGCAAATGAATTGGATTTAAGTGAGGGAGGGTTGTACAAAGTCACCAGCCTCACTTTCTCATTTGGAGTGATTTTCTTAAAATGTAAATATGACCATATCATGTACCTAATAAGTTCTAGTATCTAATATCTTCAGGATAAAATATTAACTCTTTTGCTTGGCATTTGAAGTACCAAACAACTTAGATCCAATATACTTTCCTAGCCTGACTGAGCATTGCTCCTTTACACACACTGTGGCATAGTCCAAACTAGCTTCTTGTTGTTCCGCATAAATAAGACTCTATCTCATCCCTCCATGCTGCCCATACCAACCATTAACTCTTTACTCACCCCTGTATCTAAGAATCCCTAATTTCTTTCAAGATTCCATTCAAGTACTACCCTGGGCATAAGTTGTTTCTTCCCCATAAGTGGCAGTGCCTTCCTCCTCAAGTTCACTTTCTATGTGTTTTCTATGTATTTTACTTACTAAGAAATGTTTATACTGTCTCCCTTGTTAGAATATAAGCTCCTTGAGAGCAGGGAATATTTCAAAAGATCATTATATTCCCAAGACTTAGCATAGTCCCTGGTTCCTAATAGATTATTAATAAATGCATATTGACAAAAAAATTTACCCCTTCCAACAAACCAATCTCTCCTTGCCTTTACTGCCAAACATCTGGAAAGAATGCTCTACACTCACTACCTCAATTTCCTCACAATGCATTACTAATGTTTTAGGCACTTATAATTCATTTTCTGTCTGTACCTTTTTGTTGAAATGTCTGTCTCCAATATTAACAATATCTGCTTAATTTCCACATCCTATAATTATTTATGAGTTCTTTTCAATATTTCTTCAGGATTTGACACAATCTCCCACCTCTTTTTGATAGTATTTCTTCCCATAGCTTCCTGTAAACTGTTCATTAAACTACCCTTCCACCCTCTTTATTTCTCTTCCTCTTTCTTCCATTTCTGTGTCTAGTTCTCTTTCTTCCTAGGACTTTCTCCTCGTTATTTTCTTAACGTCTAATCTCTTGTACTTCCAGTACCCTAAATGTGAATCTTCATTTCCCTCCCCTTCGTTCTCCCCTCCTCCCTGACTACATCTGACTGAGGTTTATTCACTTTTACATTATTGACAGCTAGGTGGCATAATGTACAGAACACTGGATCTAAATTCAGGAAGACCTGAGTTCAAATCTTACTCTCAACACTTTATTGGCTGTGTTGACTTGAAGCAAGGTGCTTAACCTTTCTCTGACTCATTTTCCTTCCATATAAAATATGGATAATAACAGCACCTAGAGTAGTAGTTTTCAAACTTTTTGCCTCAGAATCCTTTTATACTCTTTTGTAAAAAAAGAGATCATGCCAATTTATTATAAGAAAAAAAGGAATACATTTTGTTCATTACCAACTTGAAGGCATTTGATTGTATTCTAAGTGACCTCTTTCTTTTACATATGAATATTTTGTAATCAGACAGTGAAAATAGAAGTCACTCTTTTTTGTGATTGTATATACTACATAATGATGTTCAGCCCACATGTGATCTTGTATGGCTTCTAATCCAAATATCTGCTGTCCTCATTCGAGTCTTAGCTCCAGCTGAAAGGGGCTCCAGTCAAAGGGCACAGGGTGCCCCACCACATTCTGGGGTCCATTCCATCCCCAACATGGTGGTCAGGATCTTTCAACCATGAGAAACGAGCTAGGACCTTCCTTTGCTGGTGATCACCAAGGCTGTGGGGAGCTGTTGCTACTGCTGCTGCTGCTATGAAGAGCGGTACATCAGTGTTTCTGTTCCAGCCATTATCGCTGTCCCAACTTGTCCTTCTGGCAGTTACAGCTTGTTCTCCTGATCACTTTCCTTTGTTTCTGAGCAAAGTAATCATCCCTGGCAGTGCTTGCTTGGGATTCTAGGATATAGTTCACCTTCAGCACAATCTCATTGGTAATAGCAGCATCTTACTCAAAGTAGAGATGTTTATAGTCATGGTTGCTTAGATAGGTTAAGTTTAAACATTGCTTGACTTGGGCTTTTTTTTTCACCTGTTGCAGGCACGCAGCAGGTTTGAATCAATTGAAATGAACTTCTGCTTAATCCAGCACTTTGTGCTGGTCTTTAGGTTAGTGACAGGGTCTATCTCCACTTTGTCTCCAGAGATACCTAACTGCACATCCATCATGAATCTGAGTCGGTGAATCATGCTGACTTTGAAAGATCTGTAATGGTGACTGAACAGCATGACTTAGACTGGGGCTATGTCAGTCTGAGGATCCTCCTCCAATATTCCTTCTCCCTTGGAACTGTTCTTTTGCACAAGGCAGAACTCCAAAGTGCTCTGACTCCCCAGGGTGCGTTCTAAGTACACAGAGATGTTGGGTTCACTCTGTTTCTCCAGGCAATACTGAGTACCTAAACTCTATGAGAGATCATCATTTTCTTCGGTACCTTCGTACTGTCCGCCTGAATAAAGGAGAATACATGAGCAGCATTTAATCAAAGAGTGACTGGCTGCAAGACCAGGAGATGAATACTTCTCAACCAAAGTCAAACTGCTAAAGCCAAATTTATGAATGGGCTCACTGGAATCCAGGGGAAGGAAGTCTGTGTCAACCTCATCATTGTCCTTAGAAATGTGGAGACAATAAGCACTGACATTCTCATTGAGCTTGGGTTCTTGTCCTTCACTTGTATACTGCCAGCAGATTAGGCCGATTAGGTCATGCACCTTGGCATGTGCTACGGTCACAATTGTCATTGGTAGTAGTCTATCTTGGCTTGTGTGCAGTGGGAGGTACCATAAAATTTTTTTTTGGTTTCAGTGGTCCCTATGTGACCCTTACCATCAAATTTGGAATACTCATTAAAAAGATTATTCAGCTGGAGCAGCATAGCTCTAGGACCATGGAGAGGAGCCATGGCTTGTCCACATTTGAAGACTTGACTTTGAAGTTCTTCCTTTCAAACTATGAACTGAGCTCCTCTGGTGAATGAGAAGCATTTCTTTCTTTCCATGGGGCATTCCTGCATTTTATCTGGTTTTGTCTCTCTTTTTGAATTATTTGTAGAATCCTATGGGTGCGGGATTAGGGGTGGAGTGGAAGAAGAGCCAGGATCTGTGCCAGGACTCTCCTCCAAGGACTGGTTCTGCTTTCCAGGCTCTCTTTCCACAGCTGTCCTCCAGACCCAAGCCAGGCTCGGACAGGCCTAGCTTCCCTGGCAGCCTGAGCCATGGCTCAGAAACATCCTTTTACATTCTTAAAAATTATTCAAGATTCTCCAAAGAACTTTTGCTTGTGTGGATTATATCTATCAATACTTGCTATATTAGAAATGAAAACATCTTTGTATTATTGTGCTATGAGTGAAAGGTGAAATGATGAAGGAAAACGGAAGTTGGGTCTTCTGAGCATACCGATTTTGTTATTCATGCCAATGGCCTGACAAATTGGGACCAGATCTCCTCAGCTTAGGCCTGGATCCTGAATACAGGGGAAGACATACTTTTATATATTAAAAGCAATTAGCCAAATAAGGCCAATTAATTAAAAGGAAACACTAAAATATTAGGTAACCTGATTTCTAATTGGGTGAAAGATTATGGACTTTCCAAGTTTGGAGTGAGAGAGTGAACAAGTGCAATTTCCTGAAATCAGAAAAGATGCCCTACTCCCCAAAGTGTCAATAAGCAATTAAAGGAGAATGGAAACAATAACTGATTGATTACTACAGTTTCATTTTCAGATAAAATGCTGTAATGGGAGTTAAAAGTTAGACAGGGTGACCCAGCAAATTCTGATATCCATTCTGTCCTCAACATGGTGATTAGGATCTTTCGACCAAAAGGCCTCAGGTGGGGCTATTAAGGGAAGCTTGATTTGGGGAGGCTTGTTCTGTATGAAAGCCCACACCTTTTCTTGATTACTAATGAGGTACTGGGTCATGAGGGTTGTGCTTTCTGGCTCTGAGGTGAGGTTTTGCTTTGGGGCTCACTCATTGGAAGAATGTTCACATGATATGGCCAGATGAAACTCTGGGTAGCCGTTAAGGAGCAACCTTGCTTTGAAAATCCAGATGTTGGTGCTTCTCTTTCTGGTAATGATGTGTGCATTGTCTACGGTCAGACAGTTGGAAGCCCTGTCTGTTGGTCTTTCTGTTTGTATTTTCTCTGAAGTTAAGGTTGCTTTCCTTACAAAGCAAATCTAAGAACCTGTGTAGCAGGTCCTTCTGTGTATGCTGGGGTGCTTGCTGTTACAGATATATGGGTGACTTGAGATGTATAATTGTGACAAAACTCCCATCAATTTTTGAAACTGACTGAATTTCTGATCATAACATATCTTAAGTCTTTAGTAAAGGGTCTCCAAGCATGAGGTAGAGATGGTCTAGTGCTAGGTACAAACAATGCTGTAGATTTTTCTCTCAATTCCTATAATTGAATAAAGTTCCCCCCTCCACAGGACAGAAATTGAACTAGACCCATGATTGAATGAAAATGGAACTGATCTAGCTCCAGAGTTGAGTCACAAGGTGGAGTCAGTGTGGTTCACTCAATTCCCACAATTAATTTCCTCAATCGTAAAAAATTATTTTGACCTAATAGATCTCCGTACTCTGAGAACTCGTAATTTAGAGGGTTGCTGAAAGAATTGAATGAGAAAACATGTGAAATGCTTGGTAAACTCTAAAGTGCCACATAAATGCTAGTGTTATCTTTTTTATTATCCTTCCCATCAACTGAATTGACTCCTACTGTCAGAATTACTAGTTACTACTCTTTATTTGGTAGCTTTTTTACTCCTTCCCTTTCAGTTTAAACAACTGCAGATTAGATTCACAAAAGTTAGGAAAATATCTCTTAACTGGCGTTCCTTAGGTATATTTATCTCTGACCATTATTCCATCATACCTAAATTTTACATTGTGGTCCTGAAGTCCTAATGCCTTTCTTAGACATTGTAATTATTACCTAGTCATTCAATTCCCAAATCTACCTCTTTCTTCTGAAGCCCATCTTGATGATAATTAGCAATAGCAAAGAAATCATCGCATATACCCCTAAGTCTTAGTACGACCTACAGTTTCTTGTACAGGGTTTTATAATTCTTAGCAATGCATTATTGATACTTTCTGGCAGTACCATTTGTCACCATGTGAATGACTAGATTTAAGTGTTTTCCTCTGGTTTTAGAAGTGTTGGGAAATTAATTGCTGTTTCTTAGGTTGACAAGGCAATAGATTTCTTTGTTATTAATATTAAACTTAAAAAAAACCCCTAATACCTCTGTATCTCTCATCAGGGAATCACCAATGGCCTCCTTTTGACTCCTACCCCAACCCTGCTCATTTCTTCTTCCTCTGACCCTTTTCTCTCTCTGGGATAGTATCTATGGATCCACATTCACATTCTGTGGAAAACAAGTAGAATTGTCCCACTCAGAGCATTATAGCTTTTTCTTCTTCTCACTATAATGACCTAGTTCCACAGATTCGGATGTTCCATTCTCCCCTATCTCCTCTGTGTTATGTTCTTCTACTCTTCAACCTGAAATGGATGGACCGAGAAATTCACAGGCAAGAGTCAATTGGGGATTTCGAGAGCATCTTTATTAGCCAGGCTGGCAGCTGCCTCATGGAAAAACCCAGAGGAGACAGCCCTGAACTAAGGTGTGTGTGTGTGCATTTTAAGCATTTCGGCACTTCTCAGTACAGCCTTGCGGTTTCTCCAACAAACATTTCTCACAGAACAGTTCTGATGGGGGGGGGGCCCAAGTTGCTGCTAGGCAAGGGAGACCAACAGAAAGTAGTTGCCTGGCAAAGGGGATCTAACAGGAACAGTTCTGACAGAGGGGCCCAAGTTGTTGCCAGGCAAGGGGGCCCAACAGAAAATGGCTGCTAGCAGCTCAACAGATATTTTGCAACCCAGGGGGAATAACGTTTTGACAGGGGCCCAACAGAATGCTGCTGCTAGGCAAGGTTATCCAACCCTGCCCAGCAACCTAATAGATATCTCTCAACCCAGGGGCCCCAGGGAGGAATAATGTCCGCTTCAAACTTATTGGTCACTAGAGTAGTGGCAATATCAGGGGAAGGGCTCTATTTGAGAGATATTGCCAAGGTGAAATTGATAGGCCTTGGTCACAGATTGAACATGAGGGGTGAGAGACAGTGAGATGAGGATAACACTTAGGTTGTGAACCTTGGGAACTAAGAGAGTGGTGGTGCCCTTGACAGTAATAGGAAAGTTTGGAAAGGGGAAAGGTTAGTGGGAAAGATAATTTATTCAGTTGTAAACATGTTGAGTTTAAGATAGGTGCAAAATATGTTGAGTTTAGGACATGTGCAAGACCTTGTAGCAGCAAGTACCCTGCCATATCCAGAATGACCTGCTTGCGCAGGTTCTTAGATTTACTTTTCTAAAAGGAGAGTAACTTTTGCTTTTCCAAAAAGAGAATAACTTTTGAGGGGTCAACAATGTTTAATCACATATACCAATAGAGAAAATATAAGCAGAGAAATAAAGACCAACAGAGCAATACATACATCACAAATCAACAGACAGATCCAGCTGTCTGATCATTCAACACCTGGACTTTCAAAGCCAGGGGACTCCTTAACAGCTATGCAGAGTCTCATCTGGTACATGAACCTTCTTCCAAAGAGTAAGCCCCCAAAATGAAACCTCATCTCAGAGTATATATGCACTTTGCAGAGCTGGAGTGCTTCATGGCCCTCATGACCCAGTGCCTCATTAATTAACAAAAGGTGTGGGCCTTCCTACAAAACAAGCTTCCCCTAATCTAGCTTCCCTTAATGGACTCCATCTGAGGCCTAGTAAGGGGCAAGGGTAGATCTTTAACTCTTACAGACTTTCAATTTGAGATGGATGAAATGCAATTGGAAATGAGAGACTGGAGGTCATCAGAGAGGTCAGGTATGGATATTTCCAAGAAATAAATTTGTAAAGGTTCTAATTCTAAGTTTCACCGTGAAGAATATAGAAGATTACCCATCTTTCCTTTCCAAGGAAGTCCCTTCTTTTATTTTTTTCCTAAAAGAGGCAGTATAAAAGAATATGAAAATTTAATATGAAACTGCTTTAAGTTAGAAACACCAAGGAAGGAAATATCTTCAAACCCAAAACTATTTTTCTTTAAATACATACATACATACATACACATATGCATGTATGTGTATGTATGTATACATATGTATATATGTGTATATATGTATATATGCTTATGTGTGTGCATAAAAATTAAGCTTCCGACTGTGAAAGCTTCCTTGACTATTTCACCGAAGAAATAATGGTTTTATGGAGGCCACTGGAAGTATTGATATTATTGCAATGTAATCTTTAAGGTACATTTAGACGAGATAGCAATTGTGTATTAAATACTTGTAAAGTGCTTTGCATTTTCCAAGTTTATACCTGCATGCCATTTGCATATCAAAAACTCATTTGATTCAGCTCCAAACTAGAGTAGCATTCATATGAAGAACTGGGAATTTGACTTTTTAAAGAAATTTTACTTCACTGAAAAATTTGTATTGAATAATATGGTCTTCTCACCTCACATAGGTTCTGTGTATCTACTCTAGCCTAACAGCAGAACTATGAGATGACTAGCTTGATAATCATCTCCATAGATCATCATATAGATGGTAATCATCTCTGTAGTTCAAGTACAGAAATGCTTTTCTATAATGTATGTGGTTAAAAAATGTTCAACTCCAAAGAGTCACAATGTCCTTGTTTTGTGGATGTGACTATTTCTCAAATCTGGGCCAGATGATCACAAGTTCTGGTAGGTAAGATTGAAAGACCTTGTATATGAGCCTGACAATAAACAATTGTCCAAGGATCAGTCAATTTAAGTTTAGAAAGGACATGGAATGCAGAATTAGGGTTAGTCACTATCAGAGAACAATTACTAAGTTATAAAGGGTTATCACCACAAACTTTCTTCTTGTGTTTTCATTTATCTCTCAGATACTTTCTGTCACTTTCTCCTCCTTCAACCCATCTCACATGCTTTATTCCTTACCAAGACTAAACCCTCTGCTTCTTCAGGCAATCCCATTTTATTCTGCTTCTTTCAACAGATTGTCCTCTATGTCATCCCCACTCTTGATCCTTCCATCACTATTCTCATCCTATATCATTTCTGCCCTTTGTAGTTAAACTCCTTGAAAAAATCATCTACAATAGGCACCTCTACTTTTTCTCCCCTCACCCTCTTCTTAAGTCATTCTGAACTTTTCATTCCACTGAAATTGCTCTCTCCAAAGTCACTGGTAATCTCTTAGTTGCCAAATCCAACAAACTTCTCAATTCTCATTCTCCTTGACCTCTCTGCAGCCTTTGGCAGTATTGATATCTTTGATACTTTTCTCCAGGTGCTTGAGACACATTCTTTCCTGGTCTTCCAACTACCTATTTGACTTATCCTTTTGTCTCCTTTGCTGGATTCTCCTCCAGATCATGTCCTCTAATAGTAGTCATCTCTCAGGGTTCTGTCCCAGGCCCTCTTCTATCACTTTCTCTATATCACTTCATTTAGCAATCTTGTTGGTTCCTCTGAATTTAATTACTATATCTATGCTAATGACTCTCAAATCTTTCTCTCTTGTCAAAATTTTTCTGCGGTCTTCCAATCTTGCATCTCCAGCTGCTTTTTGGACATACTGAACTGGATGTCCAGTATACATCTTTAACTCACTATATCCAAAATGAAATGCATTTATCTTTGCCCCTAAACTCTCCCCTCTCCTCTTCTATCTTCCTTATTATTGTAGAGGGCAAGATCACCCTCTCAGTCCCTTAGTCCCACAACCTAGGAGTTGTTCTTGATTTCTCACTATCTTTGACCTCTCCCCACCACATCCAATATCTTACCAAGCTCTGTTGATTTTACCTTTTCAATATCTTTTAAATATGCCCTCTTCTTTCCTCTGACACAGCCATCCCTCTAGAGCAGGTTATCACCTCAAACCTTGATTATTGTGGTAGCTTGCTTCTTCAAGTCTCTCCTCCATTTAATCCATCCATCCATTCAGTCACCAAAATGATTTCTCTAAAGGACAGATCTGATTATGTAACCTCCCTCCCCCCACTCAAAAAACTTCAGTGGTTTTATAGTGCCTCCAGGTCTTCATGGCCTGGCCCTTCTCATCTTTCTAGTTTTCTTACACCTTACATTGCTACACATACTCTTTGATCAGTGACACTGACTTCTTGTTGCTCTGTGAACAAGACACTCCATTTTTCAGGGTTGGGTATCCATTCTGGCTGTCCTACATGCCTGGAATATTCTTCTTCCTTCCTGGCTTCCTCTAAGTCCTAACTAAAAATCCCACCTTTTACCAGAGTATTTCTGAACCACTATTAATTTTAGTACCTTTCCATGGTTAATTATTTCTTATTTATCTGTATGTAGCTTGTTTTGTATATATTTTTTGCACATCATCTCCCCCATTAGACTATAAACTCCTTGAGGGCAGAGATGGTCTTCTGCCTGTTTTTGTATCCCCAGTGCTTAACTTGATGACTGGCATATAGATTGATTATGATCTATGTTCATTTGTTTGGGAGTACACACAATAATGAAATCATGACTCCTGGGCACATTGCTTGGTGCCTAGTAATCATTTAATAAATGTATTTTTCATTAATCCATTCATTCATAGTTAAATACGTTTATAGTATATATAAAGCACTGGAATTATCTAGATACTTCAATTGGATTAGTGCTTAAAACCTTGAATAACTGAAATATTTATCTTCTATCCACAGCTTGCTTTCATATCTGTAGAAATCTGGTGCTTTTTTGTCACTTTTGACAGCAAAGCACTCATGTAGCTGCAGGCTTTTGTTACACTTTCTTAAAAGGAAAAAGAAAGGTCTATAAACGTTAAGGCAGTGGATTTAAAGCAATGACCGGGACTTAGAACTACACACATACTTTGAGAAATGCATACTTGCTATCTTGTAATAATGATGTGTATTGTATAGTCGTATAGGTAAACTGAGCAGAAGGTTTATATGGGATGTAAAGTTGAGGTAAATACTTATTCAAATTGTTTTCTATGATTAGAACCAGAAGTGATAAGAAGAAAAGTATATAGGCTTAAATATGAAGAGGTAAGTAGACCTGATCTAGAGATTTATGGGTAGATGAATGATTTCTTTATTTAAGGTTACTAATCAAATACATATACCCTCATACACTGGATAGGACATTGAAAAGGCAAAGCAATGAGAATGTAGGACAGCTGAGGGAACAATGAAATTTTGCTAAGTAAAAGAAAAAGAGACAAATAAACTGGATAGTGAGGAACAGAAAATGAGACCATTATGAGCTGTTTAAATGAGACTATAAAGCAGGATGGAATTTCTGTTGCTCTACATAGCAGTATTTGAAAGTGCTCTTAAGAATGCAAGTAGCAGCAATCTGAATACTCCATTTATTACAGAATAAACCATGAATTGCCTTTATTCTTTTGTCACAATGAAGTATGGTATTAAACATTAAGTATAGTATGATATTAAGATTATTATGATTCATAGATTCATTTCACCAGCAAAAATCTAACTGAACACCTATTAATCCAAACCTTGTGTTAGATTGGTACCAGTGATTGAGGAAAAGGAAAACTAGAAACACTTATAGTATCTGCTGTCCTTTTTTTTTTTTTTAACATATATTAATGACTTTATGCTTTGGCACATGACCATTTTTTTTGTAAGGTACCATCTGATGCTCAGGGATATGTACGTTCTTTAAAATTCCCATTTAGTACTAATCAGAAGACTTTCATATTTATTTTTTCCAACATACTATTTAAATTCTGTATTTCCCCTCATTTATCTTTCTGTTAGACTTACCTTACTCTGAAAAATGAATATTCATGTCTCTTGTGAGGTTCATGTTACTGTTAATTTTTTTTTTTTTGCAATTTAGTGAGCTTTGCCTTAGAGAACTTAAATGCTATGCCATTTGGTATCTATATGTATATGTATATTTATATTTATATATACATATATATTTGAAATATATATGTTTAAAAATAAAATTTTCCTTTTTGTGGTGTCATATTAAATATAATGTAGTCTGATTTTTTTTTGTCTTTTGACATTGTGAATTTTTAGTGCTGTCTTATCTGAAATCATGATGGCCTGTCTTGTTTTCGGCAAATTGCCTGATGCACAGTAAGTTTTATTTCATTCCCTCATTTCTACTCTTTATGTGCCTTCATGCTCTAAATTTATTTCTTATGTGGAAAAAATAGTTTTTTTTTTTCCTTTCTCTAGGAGAAATTCAAACTGGAGCACCTATTTTCACTGTTGATCATTTTTGTCGCCTGGATCTATTGTCCATAGTTGCCTGTAGACATGAGGCAGTGAGGTGGTGATAGAACAGTGAATCTGGAGTTAGGAAAACCTGAATTTAAATTGGATCACAAACATTATTAGCTGTATGATCCTAGGCAGTCACTTAACTTCTACCTGCCTCAATTTCCTCAACTGTGAAGTGGAGATCATAGCACCACCTACCTCTTAGAATTTTTGAAGTTAAAATGAAATAATATTTGTAAAGCACTATATAAATACTAGATGGCATTATTTAGTTAAACAGAGAGAGTGCTGGTCATTAGACAGTATTCTAACACTAAAATAAGTCTGCCTAGAGATGATTCTTCTCATGAAGGACATTTGGATGATTTATAGCCCTTTCTTGCATCCTCCAGGTTGTTGTTTCCTTGACAGTATTCTGTGTTATCAACTCTTTGGTTTGGAACCATTGTTCCTGAATTCCCACTACATTTTCCTGCCTACTTTCCTAATTTTATTACCATGTAAATTTCTGGCTGTGATCTTGGATGTGTTCCAAGTTATTTTGAGAACCTGGTCATTTTGTTTACCCCATCTTTCTTGTTTACCAAACTTCTTGATGCTCATTTTCCTGCTAGTCATTCACAAACCTCCATTCTGTAGAGGCAACTGGTATAGCAATTTCTCAAATGTATGTGGTTGCTCATTTTTGAAGTAAATTGTTTTGAGATATAGTTGTTGCATTTTCCCCCAAAATTTCTCATTCCTCCAGCCATTTGCAGTTTAATAAACACATTTTCTACAGCATGAAGACTATATGCGTAATAAGGTAATTTTAAGTAACAATTCAGTGGCTATACAGACTCTTAGAATTGGAAAAAACTTGATAGGTAATTTCATTTAATGACCCACAAGAAACCAAACAAATGGTCATCAAATTCTCCTTGACAGCTTTCAGTGATGAGGAACTCACTAACTCTTAAGATAGACCATTCTACTTTTGGATACTTCTAATTATTAGTAAATTCGTTTCTTACATTGAGCCTAAATAAACCTGTCTACAACCTCCACCCACTAAAATTACAGAAATTCTACCCAGTTGATCAAATATGAGCATTTAAACCCTTTACCACATCATGGTCTTTCACATATTCAGAGACCATGTCATGTACCTGTTATCTTCTTTTCTAGGCTATACTCAATTGTCCCCATATGGCATTGTTTAGACATTCCCTGTCTTTACTACCTTCCTTTGAGCTTGCTTCAGTTTGTCAATCACCTTATTATGTGCCACCGAGATCTGAACCCTGTAATCCAAATGTGGTCGGTCCTACCAGGAGATTTTCTTTTTTTCTTCTTTCTTTCTTTCTTTCTTTCTTTCTTTCTTTCTTTCTTTCTTTCTTTCTTTCTTTCTTTCTTTCTTTCTTTCTTTCTTTCTTTCTTTCTTTCTTTCTTTCTTTCTTTCTTTCTTTCTTTCTTTCTTTCTTTCTTTCTCTTCTCTTTCTTTCTTTCTTTCTTTCTTTCTTTCTTTCTTTCTTTCTTTCTTTCTTCTTTCTTTCCTTCCTTCCTTCCTTCCTTCCTTCCTTCCTTCCTTCCTTCCTTTTCCTTCCTTCCTTCCTTCCTTTCTTTTCCTTCCTTCCTTCCTTCCTTGCTTCCTTCCTTCCTTCCTTCCTTCCTACCTTCCTTCCTTCCTTTCTTTCTTTTTTCTTTTTCCTTCCTTCCTTCCTTCCTTCCTTCCTTCCTTCCTTCCTTCCTTCCTTCCTTCCTTCCTTCCTTCCTTCCTTCCTTCCTTCCTTCCTTCCTTTCTATTTCTTCCACATAAAAATAAATAATATACATTCTTTGGATAGGAGTTACAGTAAATGAATTATGAGGTCCTCCTGTAGACTTCTAGAATTCTTGGATTCAATGACTAGAAGGCCATTCTTCCCAAATCTAACTTGGACTATGTCCTACAGTCCTTTCAGATAAATCATAAAGGAAGTAATTCATGCTCTGGTGTTCAAAGGTCTACTTATTTCTGCCCTACTAGGAATGATATTCAGATATTATATATTTCTCTATCTACCTGAAAAACTTGTGTGTGTATATGTGTGTGCATATGTGCTTGCATGTGCTTGCACATAGTCATGTATGCATAGATTAAAAGCAAAAAAAAATGTTACTGGTTGAAGATCAATCAGAAATTAAATTAAAATGTAAACCAATGGGAAAATGGTTCAATTCATATGCAATATTTAGGAAAAAAGAAGAAGCAAAGCACAATGAATAGATATGTGGCTTTGAAACTGGGGACATGTGAGTTCAAGTCTTACCTCTAACATATACTGGCTATATAACCCTGGAAAATCACTTACTTTCTCAGTGTTCTAGAAAATTCTCTAGGTTATAAATTGCAGAAAAGGTGATCACTTTCACTGGTAGAGTTTCCCCACCTAAGGATTACTATACCTTGAAATCACACATATAGTCACAAAGGGAGACATATCCCTGTAATAAAAACAACAGTTAACATAAAGTGTTTTAAGATTTGCAGATTGTTTTTTATATGTTATCTTTTTTTCTTATTAAGCCAGTTTGTGCCTCAGGAATTACCCTCATTTATATATGAGGAAAATGAAGGCAAAAGTGGTTAATTTTCTTGCATATGATAATACAGATAGTAAGTGATGAAGTCACGAGAAAGCTTCTTAATCTTTACATCAGGAGAAAGAAGTGAAGCAGAGAGGAATAGAAAAAAATATAAAAGCAGTGAGTCACTCAAAGCCAATATGGCCAACAGTTCCAGGTATAGCTGGTTATAGAGGTATAATTAAAGCCAATGAACCATAAGCACTTTCCTTTATTTATTTCAAGTCTGCCTGGGAAAAAAGAAAGCTTGAATGGTGATTGCTGTTAGATTATGAAGCAAGCTTGCCTGGATAGGATCTTGTTACTGGCAATTTGATACCATTTGGGGGAAGAGGGAAGGATATTACTATGATGAGGGTCATGTTTGTCTCTTTTAAGGTGTCAACTCTATGAAAGACCCTTAAATAACATCTCTCCTTCCTTCACTGTGATTTTATGGATCTGCTTTTCTCTATTTAGGTCACATTTCATGCCATTCTTAAAAATGGAGTTATTAGAGAGTAAAAAGCAAACCATCAAAGTCCCTAGCCTTTCTTAAACTTATTTTTAAAAAAAACGTCTTATTTATGTTTTGATTGACATTCAATTTCTTATCATTCATGTAAGACTCAGTGATTTTGCCTGTATCAGTAATTATAGAAAGTTGAGCATTTGAGGTCCTTAAGTAGAAGTATAGATCAGTCAGATCACTTTGTCCATTTGTCCCAGGGTGGAAGGATGCTTCTAGAAAAAGGTAGACATATAAAAATAATCTGATTTTCTGTGCTGGCTGAAACTTAATGGCTTTAGTCTCATTTTGTGTTTCTGTCATTCAAAAAAAAAGTTACATTTTGTCTTGCCTCCACATCTAAATAAATAGTTTTATATATTACATTCTTTATCTACTCTCCTCCCACCAAAACAGTGCTATCACCACCACCATCACCACAGCTACCCCTACCATCACCCATATTGTGGAGAGCCATGGCTATCTATTATCAAGATAAAGGTCTGGACTGCCGCTGGGAGCAAACATCCTGCCCTTGTAAGATATCTGAAACATCCTGTGTTTATCTTAACCATTACTACCCCTCCCACTGCTGCTTGCTGTAAACCCCCTACTTCCTCTTTCACCACTCTAATTACTGCTACCCTACCCCTCAATAAATGAGACTTGATCAGAAAGCCTGTCTTGTCTCCATTCTTCGCGTCTCCTGTCCCCCACCCTCTCCTTTCTTCCAGGGTCCGCGTTCTTGTCCCGCAGGCCGGGACACCATATCATAGATGATCAATTATTGATAGAAATGTGTGATATATCCTTTATTTTTGGTAGTATAGTACCAAGATTTATAATATTTGATCAACCTGGTCATCTTTCCATATCAACAGTATTTATATAGTTGTGGTAATTGTATATATATATATATATATATATATATATATATATATATATATATATATATATCTTGGGTATTTGGTATTGATCTCTTTTGCTTGACTTACTCCATTATACATCATTTTATAAAATATTTCTTTCTATAAATTCTTCATAGTCACTTTTCCTTTATGGTATGATAATATTATATTACATTCATATATAGTTATCCTTTCCTTTCCATATCATGGAGGTTAGGGGTGCAGCACCCAGCAATCTGAAAAATTCCTGTAAAATTTTTGACCCTCTCTTTTTACCAAAGAAAAAGTCTGACTTTTTTCTTTTTCTTTTATGGGTGTTTATAGTACTTTATTGTAAAATTTTGGTTAAGTATTGGATCATAGCCTTTGTGTTGTGTGCTAACTTGTGTGCATCAT
This sequence comes from Bettongia penicillata ogilbyi, assembly GCA_023548195.1. Classification (NCBI taxonomy): domain Eukaryota; kingdom Metazoa; phylum Chordata; class Mammalia; order Diprotodontia; family Potoroidae; genus Bettongia; species Bettongia penicillata. Next base: position 5,010,750 of record JAJHZJ010000244.1, read on the forward strand.
TTACAGCTTTCACAGAAACCCCCCTCCCCAAATTCCTATTAAATTTCGTATGCTGACCCATGATATATCAAAAACTATGATGGGGAAGGGATAACTATGCCATAATTTGTTTAGTCATTCCCAAATTGTTGGGCAAAGTTTGTTTCCATCTTTTTTGCTATAAAACTAATGGTTCCATGCACACTTTTTGTACTTTTTTTCTTGTTGCTGATATCTTTGAGTAAAAGAGTAAAGACAGTTTAGTAACTTTTGTTGGATAGTTCCAAAGTGATTGAATTCATAATTCTATTAGCAGATAATCAATGTTCCAATTTTCATAAAGCTCCCATAGAAATTTTAAAAATTTTGTCATGTATTTGTTAGTTTGATGAATATGAGGTAGTCAGTAAGGTTTTTTTAAATTCACATTTCCCTGTTGGTTTTTCAAACATTTTAGGTCATTATTGATACTTTGTGTTTCTTCTTTAGAAGATGTTGGTTGGTGTCCTTTAAATCCCATACATATTAAATGTATGAAATGGCTCTTATTCTTTTATATTCATGTTTCTTCCCTATAGATTTAGGGTATCAGACACATTTACATTAATTTTTTCCTAATTTACATCTTTTCTTTTACAAAAGCATTCTTATTTCTTTCTTTAAAAACACTAAAAACAGAAGGATATATATGTTGAAAGTTCTTTATCTAATATAAAAACTATTATTTGTATTAGAGTAACATTGAAAACTTTCCAGTAAGATCAGCAATAAGAAAATGCTTATTGTCTTCACTATTATTTTATATAGTTCCAGAAGCACAAGTGACAGAATAACCTCTCCAATTTCAAAAAAAATCGACATTGGCAAAAATGTGACAAAAATATTTCTATTTGAAAATTATCTGATTCCTTATTTAAAGAACCTCAAAGAGTGAACAAATATCAATGAAAGCAATAGCACTAATAAAGTGGTAGGATGCAAAATATTTTTTTTTAAATGAGCAATTGTATGTGATTAATAGAACCCAGAGAATAGAGAAATTCTATTTAAAATTTTTGATATTTGATAGTTATCCTATCACAACTTACACAGAACTTATAGAAATAGACCTACAAAACACATTTTCAAGAAAAAAGCACACATGATTAGAGAGATAATAATGTTTATGGAGACCAAGCCAACATAATTTTTTTAAAAAAAGGATACCCAGAGCGCTCCACAGATTCTTTGTTATAAAAATTCAATTACCAAAAGAAGATATTATGGAATTAGATAAAATAATAATAAAAAAATCAAGAATATCATGGGATTGGATGAAACTAAAGTAGTAACACCCAGGTCTTGTTGCTACCAGATTTCAACCAATTAAAATACATGTGCACTTACACGCACACATACACATACACATAAACACATACAGAATAGCATTAATCATTATTACCTCACACTGGAAAACAAATAGGAAAGTAGATCACAAAGTAATATGGTCCTACAAAAACATGACTGAACTTTGAAAGAAAGAACATTTAATAAGCAACTATAGGTGCCAAGGATTGTGGTATACAAATGCTAATGTGATTTTGTGGCAACTGTCAAGGAGCTCACATTCACATTCTAATAGGGGAAATACTTAAAGACCAGGGAAGGAGGATTTTCTCCAATGAGTCACCAGAATGATGAGTGAAACCAAATCATAAAGTGGTTCAAAAAAGCAAAGGTACTTTGGTATAATGTCTTTGCTCCTTATTGTAGTGGATAGCTTTTTTTTAATCCTATGAGTTAACTATTATTTAAAAGTTTAATAGAATTAATTTTAAATCTAAATGGACACAGGATATTTTCTGTCAGTCACTTATACCTTGATTAGTCTCTTATATTGAGATAAGCTATTTGATGATTATATTTTATGTTCATTTATTATTTATAATATTCTAAATATTTAACCTGTAAAAGAATTTTGAGTTTTGAAGATCTCTTATTGGACAAAACTGTGTTCTTCTACAATTGTGGCAACTTTACCCTTCCCATTTTTCATTTTTGTAATTTGGTTCCTTGCATACCACTCCTTTTCTTTTTTCCTTTGTCCTCCATCCTTTGTCTCTTTTAAATTAGCTAATTGATCTTTTAAAAATAAGGACCACATTTTAATTTATCACCTCAACAGTCCTTTTGTTTTAAATGATTCTTTTAAAGAATTTCTATTTTGTACTTGAGAGTTATTAATATGTTAAAATTTCAGATTAAAAAATACATACTCATTTCAATGTTATTTTCTTTATCTCTTCTCTTGATGTGATGAATAAATGGCTAAAAATTATTTAGTACTTTCTATGTGCCAAACATTATGGCAAGTGTTATGGACACAAATATCAAAGAGAGAGTTCCTGTGTTCAGAAAGCTTATATTGTAAAAGGTATAGTTAATACATGTAGGAGAATGGTGGCCAGGGAAGAGCCTTTTTTGGTGTAGGAAGGCACAGGGAAAGTGAATGGCACAATAGGGCAGTCTATTGATATTTCTTTTCCAGAAGCAATGGTAAGGTCAATTTTATGACAGCTCTCAGAGGAAGTTGTGGGAAGCAACAGCAAGACCAAATATAGCCAGGAAGAAGGACTATTATTGATATAGACACGATGATAGATGGTTCCAGGGCTTTCATAGTCAAGTGGCTTAGCTCTTTCTAGATATTATCCATGGAGATCTGATGTTAAGGTTAGAGCTGCAGCAGCTGGAAAAGAAATGGAAAGGGTGGAAAAAAGTATATAGAATATAGATTTTATCTTTTAAATAATTATTTATTTCCTGTGTTGTGTTCTTGGACCTATTCTTCTTTATGATTACATTATTTAGTCTCATTGAGGTCTGAATGCTTTTTAAATACTAAGAATTTATTGATGCAATTTTTATTTCATTATGGTTTTTAAAGGATGAATCTAATATTTCTTACTTAATGAATTTGTTTATAATTTTTTGTATGTTCTAACACATGGACAATTTTTCTAAAGGTGCTATAGAATGCTAAAAAAAGAATTATCTTTAAAAATGCCATTCAAGGATATAGGACATATCTAATTTTTCTTATCGTGTTCAGATTTTTTGCTTTATTCATATTCATGTTTCTGTTGCAAGTCTTTAAATCTTAAAGAGGATTGTTGAGGTCTCCAGTAATTAATGTTTTACTCTAGAGAGTATCTTCCTGTAATTCAGTTAGGTTTTCTGTTAAATACTTAGATGATATGCTCTTTGGTGAATATATCCATAAGACTGGTATTCTTTTATGATCTATGGTACCTTTATGTATGCTGAAGTTTCCCCTTATTCCTTTTAATCATATCTACTTTTACTGTCATACGTTCTGAGATTACAATTGCCCCTCTTGTTTGTTGGGGGTGGATGATTCAGCTAAAGCATAATAAATTCTACTCTAAACCCTTAATTTAAGCAATCTGTGAATTTTAAACGTGTTCTTATAAACAACAAATCATTGAGTTTTGCTTTCTGATCTATTCTACAGAGCTTTCCTCCCTCCCTCCCTCCCTCCATCTTCCCTCCCTCCTTCAATTCTCTCCCTCCTTCCTTCCTTCCTTCCTTCCTTCCTTCCTTCCTTCCTTCCTTCCTTCCTTCCTTCCTTCCTTCCTTCCTTCCTTCCTTCTTTCCTCTGTTTTTTCAACTTCTCTGCTTTATGCTAAGATTTTCCACCCTCTAAGTTGTTTATCTTTATAACTCTTTCATTGAGTTCACTAATTTAATTCTTTAATTTCATTTATTATGCTTTCCAACTACTCTCAGAATTGTTGTGGATATTCCATTCTGCTTTCTGGATCTCTCTCTCATAGATTCATAAATGTATATGGCTGTATTAAATGTGTATCTCTAGACATGCCTATAATATAATATACTTATATAAATATCTCGAGAGAGAGAGAACTGTGTAAATAAATAGATCTATATGGACATCTCTATATAGAATATATGTATATGCATATATATCTATCTATATATTGCCATAACCTCCAATTTAAATGCTTTCAACTAATAGTTGGATAGATAGACTACATAGATAGACAGATGTCTAGATAGATAGTATTTTATGGTTTTCAAAACACTTTCACATATGTTAACTATTTAGATTCTCACAAAAACTCTATGACATAGGTACTGCTGGTAGACCAATTTTACAGGTTAGGAAACTGGGACAGACAGTGGTTAAATTACTTATACAGTCATAGCTAATAAGCATCTGAGGCATGATTTGGAATCAGATCTTCCTGAGTCCAAATTCTGAATGCTATCTACTGAGCAGCCTAGTACCTATACTAAGTATTGTTTTTCTCTCTAGAAGCCTATAAAATTTCAGTATCTCCCAGGTGATCTTATCTGGGGAAAAGTCTAGTCACTGCCTTCATCTTAGCTTTGCAAGTTTCTGAGCAACACACCTATGGGCTTGCCCTGGTTGGAATTTCAGAAGGCTGGTGCTAGAACCAACCACTGTTGCAGGTCCAGTTACAAAACTACAGGCTTCCCTTTGGTCTGGAATTCTTGCCCAGGTTGTTCTGTTTTAGGCTGCAGACAAGGTAAGAGGTCAGTCCATCTCCTGCTTGCTTCTGAACTTCTTCCTTTCATGGTACAAAGACTAGAGTCCATGTCTACTGCTCACTTGGAATGCTACCACTGTACACAGTCTTCTCTTTGATCTGCTCTGGATCTCTGATTCTAATATGGGTAGTGACATATAAAAAGAAAAAAACAAAACTCAACAAACTCATTTCCTATCAGTACACACATAAACTAAGAAGAACATTGCAGTGGAAAGAGCACTGGAAAAAAAATTCAAGAGACCCAGGTGTTAAACTTGAAGATGCCACTAAATAGCTATGTGATCTCAAGCAAGGTATTTCATCATTCTAGACATCACTTTCCTCATATTTAAAGAAGAGATATTGAAAAAGAACATCTCTAAGGTCAATATTTCATAGTTCTATTAGTAGTTATATAAGAAAATGCTTTTTCACTAGTAATTAGAGAAATGTAAATTAAAACAACTCCTAGGTATCACTTCATACCTACTGGATTGACTATTATGATGGAAAGAAACAACAAATATTGAAGGGGATGTAAAAAATAAGTACAATAATGCATTGCTGATGGAATTATGAACTGGTATAACTATTCTGGAAAACAATTTTGAACTATGTCTAAAAGGCTATAAAACTACATATTCTTTAAGCCTGTTATGCCACTATTAGTACTGTACCATAGAGATTAAAGAAAAAGGAAAAACACTTATATGTATAAAAATATTTGTAGTAGCTCTTTCTGCAGTGACAAAAAATTGGAAACGGAGAAGATGTCCTTTAATTGGTGAGTGGCTGAATGAGTTTTAGTATATGATTGTGATGGAATACCATTGTGCTGTAAGAAATGATGAGGGGAATGGTTTCAGAAACACCTAGAAAGAATTGATGCAAAGTGAGATGAGCAAAACCAGGAGATCACTGTATACAGTAACAGTAATATTATAATGATAGTCAACTGTGAAAGACTTAGCTACTCTGATCAATATAATGATCCCAAATAATTTCGAAGGAATCATGATGAAGAATGAGATCGGCCTCCAAAGAGAGTTGATGAACTCTGAATACATATCGAAGCACACTTTTTCACTTTATTTTTTGTGCTTTTTTAGAAAACAACATAACTAATAGGAAAATAGGTTTTTATATGACTTCATATGTAAAAATGGTTATAATATTGCTTGCTCTTTCAATAGCTGGGACAGTGTCCAAAAGGAGAGAGAGAATTTGGAACTCAAAAAAAATATGAAAAAAAAATTCTATAACTCTGTTTGTGAGAGGGACTCTCACTTCTCTAAGATTACATTATTCCTCTTGAAATTAGAGGCATAATGACAATATATAATATTGGAATAGGCTTTGAGTAGGTTGAGTATGCTATTTATTCAAGCACCTCTCATGATTCTGTTTATAAGTCAGAGTTAGAATATGCCTCTTCATTTGGCTATAAATCCTTCTGATACATGTTGACATTTGTTACTCAGATTTGGCCACACCAAATCATGTGACATGATAACTATGAAATATGTAAAAAAAAGAACTAATTAACTTTTTTTCTATTACCATTTACTTAGCATTCTTTCTCATTCTGAAAATAATCTCACTATTTTCTTAGTACATGCTTTTGTATACTGTACCATCTTTTAGCAGCTGGTATCACTTTGATCCATAGTATATATTACTATTGACTTTGCTAACTAGCATTAAATAAGGTTCTTACAGTATGATAGGCTAACCATTTTGTCCTGCCTTTTTCCATTGCTGCAGATCTGAAGTTATGTTTTCCTTCTAGGTAATCATAGGAAGAAAACTGGGTAAAAGATTTTCAGAGGACAAGTATATGAGATATAGCTTTTAGCACATTATATGATCCACGTTAAATTTATTTAAAGTTAAGTTTTCATCAAGCTGTAATCAGTGGTCAAAGAGCCTTATCCAAATGTGTTTAGTATTGCTTATATGGGTTCTTTTTCTTTCTTACCTTGCATTTTAAACAGCCCACAAATTGACAGATTTCAGGCAACACTGTTCCAGATGCCTAGTTCCTGAGGAATAGACTCCTCAGGTACAGTACATTGTTACCCAGGGAAATATCATATGAACTCATGCAAACTATAGAGTTTTTGATGGAGTTCATTATCAAATGGGAACATTAGGCAAGAATCTGGCAGAGAAAACCTAATCAAGATTTATAATTAAGTGAGAAGAGCATTTACAAACTTGATTATAATTGTAGGGTTTCTAGGCCCCTTTCCAGACATCATCCATTTGTAGTTTAAAGACTGGTATAGCAAGATTTTTTAAAATTATGATTTCAACAATGATTGCTAAATATTAGCAGGCCTAATCTACAAATAAAACATTTTAATCCATTCCCATAATGCCAGTCTAGATGAAATTTCTGATAGTTACTCACAAAAATTTTTGAAAATAATCATGAAGCAAAAAGAAAGTTATCAGCATGGAAACCTTCTTTAGATAACAGACATTTGAAAAGTAAAGTTCAGAGGCATGGCACCATGGCACTGTCTAATTGTAGAATTAGGAGAAGATTCCTTCCTCCTCCATACATTTTGTTAATAATCCCACTGGCAGATAGGAAATAAAGAGGGTCTACAGTAGGTGACCAGAGGGAATGGTGCCATAGCTAGGCATGTGTGATGAATCCAGGGCCTCCTGCGTGAATGATAGTGGAAGAGGAGGCAAGGATATATATATATATTTTTTATGTGCAGTCATGTCAAACATATTTCTTTCTTTCTTTTTTTTCTTTTTTAAATTTATTTATTTATTTAACTTTTTACATTCATTTTCACAAATTTTTGGGTTCCAAATTTTCTCCCCTTTTATCCCCTCCCCCTACCTCAATACCCCAAGCACTCTAATTTTCCCTATCTCCAATCTGCCCTCTCTTCTGTCATCCCTCCCTTCTCTTGTCTCCATCTTCTCTTTTCTCTTGTAGGGCCAGATGACTTTCTATTCCTCATTAACTGTATGTCTTCTTTCCTAGTTGCAACATCAATACTAAGCAATTGTTCCTAAAACTTTGAGTTCCAAATTCTCCCCATCCCTTCCTACCCACCCATTCCCTTTGGGACGGCAGGCAATTCATTATAGGCCATATCTGTGTAGTTTTGCAAATGACCTTCCTGATAGTCGTGTTGTGTAAGACTAACTGGATTACCATCTCTCCTAACCTGCCCCTCATTGTTTCTCTTCTGTCTTTTGATCCTGTCCCTCCCCAAGTGTTGACTTCAAATTGCTCCCTCCTCCCTTTGCCCTCCCTTCCATCATCACCCCCCTTGCTTATCTCCTTCTCCCCCACTTTCTTATACTGTAAGATAGGTTTTCATACCAAAATGAGTGTGCATTTCACTCCTTCGTTTAGTCAAATGTGATGAGGGTAAACTTCTTGCTTTTTTTTTTTTTCTCAGCTCTCCTCTTTTTCCCTCCACTAAAAACATCTCCTACTTGTCTCTTAAATGACATATAGTTACCCCCTTCCATTTCCCCCTCTTTCCTCCCACTACATTTCTCTCTCACCATTTACCTTAATTTCTTTTAAGGTATGGTCCCATCCTATTCAGTTCAATCTGTTCTCTCTGTCTCTGTATGTGTGTGCATGTGTGTATATTGTGTGCATGCGTGTACATGTGTATGTGTGGTCCCACCAATTATCCAGATACTGAAAAGTTTTAACAGTTACAAATACTGTCTTTCCATGTAGGAATGTGAACAGTTCATTTCTGGTAAGTCCCTTAAGACTTCTCTTTGTTGTTTCCTTTTTCATGCTTCTTCTCATTCTTGTGTTTGAAAGTCAAATTTTCTTTTCAGCTCTGGTCTTTTCATTAAGAATGATTGAAAGTCCTCTGTTTCATTGAAAGACCATATTTTCCCTTGAAGTATTATACTCAGTTTAGCTGGGTAGGTGATTCTTGGTTTGAGTCCTAGTTCCTTTGAGGCAAGGATATTTTGAGGAGTTAGAAGAAAGGACCAAATAGGACCCTGTTCAAGATAGAGAGTTGCCTATCACCCATTTCTCCCATGTGACTTCACCTACTTCAATGAAAATACACCTTGGTAGCTGTAGTAGGCTGTAAGTTATATCATATTATTAATACCCATAGGATTCTAGTGCCTGTGTCTGTAGGAGTATTATTTTAACCTTTAGCTAATGTTCCCCTGTGAAAAGGGAAGGTTAAAAATTATAATAATGTAGGTATATAGAATACATAATATTTTTGTTCATGGACTTTAGAGCTCTCAGCTGCTGTCGTTCTTTTTGGCTCTAAGTCCCATTTTGTGAAGGCCTATATGCACTTGAGCATTTCTCCTGGCACATACCAACCATCCACCTGACAGAGTAATTGAGTTTGCTGCAATACTAGAAGGCGTGATCTTGCAGTCCCTGCCCAGCCAGAAGGCTTTATATCATTTTTGATGGCTCCAGTCCATAATGCTTGGCATCTGGAGTACAATGTGAAATAGCAGTGATGGGGCAATAAATATCCACCAATTACCATGTGTTAATGCAATATCCTAGAGCAATTAAGCAAATAAGCACCCTGACTCAATGCTCTCCTAATTCATTGCTTCAGGAATTTTGAACCTCACAAGCTACATACTGTTATGAAAAAAAAGCCTGTAGTCACAGCTATCTAGTTCATCACATAATCAATAGGACAATCGAAAACAGCAGTCTAAGTAAGAGTCCAGTAAAATGGAGCAATATTCTTTTTGGAAAGCACATTGTTTCTGGAAACAATGTGCTCTTGAGGAAAGCTGGTGACCGGAGGCATTATCTCCTAACATCTTTGGTTTAAAAAAAGTTTAAAAAGTATGCAACCAAAATGCCTGAAAATTACTTATTTATAAATTTCATGTGTGTAATACTTTAGCAATAATTATATGCGTAATAAAATGTGTATAAAATAGTTATTAAAAGGATTTAAAGGTAAAATAATATTTTGAAAAGATTTTATTAATAGTATAAAAGGTATTGTCTTACTGAAATGGTATTAGTAATAATCGTATTTTGAATGAGATATCTTAGTGTGATTGAATATACTCATTTTTAAAAAAAATCTTTAGCATGGTGATACAGTGATTTGCATATATGGTTCTCACTTCAGCTTATTTCAGTACATGGTATTAATGGTTGTTATAGTTGCAAAAGATATCTCACAAAGATATGTAGATGCAAATAGAAGGAATCCATACTTGGCTGGGCTTACTAAAGCATGATGCTCATTTTTCAGTCCTATCTACTGATTATGGAAAGGTTTTGGTTGAAATTCGGGTGCAAATTTCCATTTTGCTTGATGTCAATAAGGTCTTCTTGTAAACTAAGTGAAAGGTGCTAGGGTTTTTTGTTTTTTTTTTGTATGTTTAGTATATGAGTTCAAAACCCAATAGGAGTTTTCATTTGTAAGATTTTTAAATATTAGAAAATTGTTTTTTTCATGTTTTTAAAGTGTGCAAGTAAGAGATTTTATATATGATGCAATGACATCATCTTCAGTTATTAAATCATGCAATGAGGGAAATATTTCCAAATATTCATTTTCAAAATGCTCTGACCCTAGCACTTTTTCGTTAGACATTTCATTAAAATGGCACTTTTGTTTTAAAGACACAGTTTGCTTAATTTTTCAAAAATGTGCTTATTATCACAGAAAAATATTAACAAATCTGAAATTTCTTCTTATAAAAGAAAATTTATTTAATTCATCTTTAAGTTCAATAACTCTATTAAGTATGTTACCAGAGGACCACTGAAAAAAATTTTGTGTGATACAAAAGCCTATTATGGATTAATCCCCTTACGAAGTATTTCCAAAATTTTATCAATTGAAAGTCTTACTTTTTCAAATAAAATTCACTACAGTAGGATCATCTTCAGCCCTTCGAACACTTTTAGCTCCAAATGCTTTGCTGTAATGGTTTGTCTGTGAATAAATTTCACGTGTAGTGCTATCTCTGGAACCTTACTCCAAAATCTTTTAAAATATTCCTGTCACAGTAGATACTCTATCTGCATATATATAGTTTTTGCATAAAACTTTTTTTAAATTAAAGAAGTCTTCAATTGCTCCTTTCTTTCTCAGCTTGAGAAAGCTAGTTACACTAAATGACAATGCTTCATTTTCACTTTAAACTCTCTGCTGTCTGGTTTCTGACTTTTATCTTTCAGATGAAACCATTCTCTCCAAAATTACCAATGAACCCTTAATTTTCAAATCTAGTGTTTCTTTCTCAGTTCCTGTTCTTTTTGACTTCTCCACAGTCTTTGACACTGTTGATCAAATCATGATGACCCTTTCTTCTGAATATTCTATCTTCTTTAGGTTTTGGGGACACTATTCTTTCCTAGTTCTCCTCATACCTGTTTGATAACCTTGTTGGATTTTGTTGTTTTTCAATTGTTTTAGTCACGTCCAAAATTTCATGACCCCATATGGAGTTTTCTTGGCAAAGATACTAGAGTGGTTTACCATGTCCAGTTCATTTTACAGATAAGGAAACTGAGGCCCACAGGGTTTAACAGACTATTCTAGAGTAATAAAGCCAGTAAACATCTGAGCCTATTTTTGAGTTCAGGTTTTCCTGACTCTAGGTCTAGTATTCCATCCGCTGCTCAACTTAGCTGCCCCATATGCTGGATCTAGCATATAAGAAATACTGAATAAAAGCTTTTTGACTAAATGTAAGTATGGTCATGTCACTTCCTGACTGAATAAATTTGAGTGATCCCTGCCTGATTACCTCTAAGATCAAGTATAAAATTCTTTCTTTGGAAATTAAAGCCCTACATAATCTGGCCTTTTCCTACATTCCCAGTCTTCTTCCACCTTATTCCTTTCCATGAATTCTATAATCCAGCTACACTGGCATGCATCTATTCTTCCTATTCTACTATTTCATGCCTTTTTGTTGTCTATTACCCATACCTTAAATATGTTCCTTCACTTATGCCTCTTAGCTTTCTTTCTTTCTTTTAAAGTCAGTTTATACCCCATCTTTTGAGGCATTTTCCAGTGCCCCCAACTACTCATGCCTTCCCCTAGAGATTACCTTTTATTTACATTGGATATATCTTGTTTCTACTTACTCAATTACATGTCATCTCTCCAAATGTGAGCTCCTTAAGGAATGAGGCCATTTTTTTTCTTTCTGTTCCCAGAACTTAGCATAGTGCCAGGCACATAGTAAATACTTAATAAAGATTAGTTGGCCAAATGACTGAGCAATTTACCATTGAGACTAGGAAGTTAGGTGTGGATGAATGGAAATAATGAATCCCCTGAAGTGGTTGCTTTATTTGAATTTGAATTCTCACCCTATATTTCCATTGGGCTGGAACCATTATGTAATTATAATTTTGAAGAATGGAAATCTGAATATATTTTATCACTTCAGGGGATTCATTATTTGCCCTAATCATCTAGCTCTATATCTTTTTTTAATGGCTCAGAAAAAATGTAGTGTTTTTTAAAATATTTTTCATTATTGAAACAGAACCTAACCAATCCCATAAGAGGAATCATATCAGTGTATTAGAAACAGTTATACTTTCATATAATTTATGACATTTTCCACATTGCACATTTTTAGAAACATCTGTGCTTTCCTATAGCTGTAGAACACAACTTCTACGTTGCATAGTTTGCTCTACCATTTCCACATTACATAATTTATTCTACCATTTGGGGCAGCTAGGTGATACAGTGGAAAGAGCACTAGTGAAAGAGTCAGGAAGACCTCAGACACTTGATACTTACTAGCTGTGCCACCTTGGGCAAGTCACCTAACCCCAATTGCCTCATCCTGGGCCATCTCCAGTCATCCTGATGAGTACCTGGTCACTGGATCCAGATGGTTCTGGAGGAGAAGTGAGGCTGGTGACCTGCACAGACCTCCTTCACTCAAAACAAAGTCAAGTGCAAGTCATGTCATTATTTCTCTGACGGCATGGTCTTCTTTGGCAATGAAGGATGAATGCACACACGCTATACCACTTATTTCTTTAAATCTTCAGCATTGTTTTCTGATTGTCTTCCAAAAGTTTTTGCTAGCAAAGGATTGCATTGTACTTTGTCACAATACTATTTTCTGTATATTATTTCATTTTTGCTGGGGCAAGAAGAATGAGTGTTTGGCCAGTAGTATGTGGATTTTTCTCTTTTACTATTGAGTAAGAAACTACTTATGAGGTGGTCAGCATGTATCAAGGAGTTTTGTGAAATTTTTAAGCCCTAGTTTGAATTGTATGACTTTATCATTACTGGAAAAAGTGCTGAAAACCTATTTTCATTTTCTTAATTCTTATTTTTTATTTTTCAGGCTAATCATGATAAATAATAGCATCCTAAGACACAATGTACACTTGAGAAAGGTATATAATTAATGATAGATAGAAATCCATATTTCATCTTTTTTGATGATTTTGAACTCATTTTGACTAATTCCTTGTTATCTATAACTAAATCATTATAGTTTATACTTCAAAGCATGGCAAACAGAGTTTATACTAGGATCTTGTCAACTTTGTCTCATTTGTACTAAACCGTGATGATAAATAAGCAAGAAAAATCATGTCAAGTGTTTTTGGATGCAGATGCTAGTACTCCCGCTACCTGACTTGTGCTGGATTGTGACAAGGGTCCTAATCCTTGCTACCCATTATGCCCCTTTCCTTATGTCTATTCAAATCTCCCTTCTGGTGGTACCTGCTTAAAACTTTCATTGACCCTTGTAACCCAACAGGCTAGTGTCCACATCTCTACTATCCATCACCAAATACCTTAACAAAAGTCTTCACAGAATGATTTCAATTCCTCTTCCATGGAGGACTGCAGTGTTGGCATTGGTTCCAAGAGACCAGATTGATATACTACATCTCCTGGGTTAGCAGTTTGCCTGCTTCTTTTCATTACTTTAGCATTCCAAAACAGCTCGATACAGTGTTTAATTAAAGTTAGCATCTTGTGGTCTCTGTGAGAGTCTCATTTTTCCTTGTAAAAGAAAGGAAATATCTATCAAGATTTGTAATTAAGAATCATCCTCTTTAAACTTCCTTTCAAAATCCTGAATACAGGGGAAAATCCAGTATCTACATCTTGGAGCTGAAGACTATGGCGGATGATTATTTCTTTTATATTCCTCTCTTCATCAGTATCTATCAAACATATCCTCATTCTATTGCTATGGCTTCCTTTTGCCCCTCTATATAAAAGCTTCTCCCTTAAAAATCATTCATCTCCTTATTGTCAACTGCAACGGTCCCTCTCTGTCCTCATGCTCTATCTTTGTTACTTGCTGACTGTGTGACTTTGGATAAGTCACTTCGAATTTCTAGGCCTCAGTTTCCTTATCCTTTAAAGGAAATAATGCTCCAAATCCTCTTCAGTTTTTGAATTTCTCTGATTCTTGATTTCCATGGGATATTCAGCTCTATTGACTATCCAGTTCTCCCTGATATGTTTCCTTTGGTTTCAATAACATCACTGTCTCTCAGCTCGTGCATTTTTTTTCTCCTTTGCTGGTTCTTCTTTTTGAGAAACAAAACGAAAGCAAAACTCTTAAAATGGATGCTTCCTAATTCTCTCCTCATGATTCTTTTCTCTTCTGTTTCTATTTTCTCCCATTATTTCCATATATTTATTTCCACCTGAATCTGTCTTCTAAGCAGTAGAGCTTTCCAAGTGCCCACTTCCAAATCAGCATATCCAAGGCAGAATTTATTATCTCCACTCCAAATGTGTTTCTTTCCAGATTTGTCAATGATACTATCAATTTATCCATCCCCCAGTGTTTGAAATTTCCACATTCCTTTTGGTTCTTTATTGCCTTCCATATTCAACCAGTTCTCAAGTCCTACGAAATCTTTTTTTTTTACAATATATCTCATAACTTTCAACAGATTAAATAAATATTTATTAAATGCCTATTGTATATTGATAACCATGTAGGAAATATGGCATTCAAGTAGGACTTAGCTGAAGCTTTCCCAGAACCTAAAGATTATTTGCTTCCTCCTTTCTATTAGTTAAATTATTGGTTTTATTTTTAGCTGTGTTAGCTTTTGGCATCTTTGGGATTGGGTCTCAATACTTTTCTAGTTACTATTGCTTAGATATGTGCTTTATCTATACTTTTAACACAGAAAAGGTTTGTCTTTTGGTGAAATATTCCTAAAATTTCTGCCTTTGTCCTTTGAACAAGGGGTGGACTTCTGACTTGAGAAGAGTTGTAGGGGGAGTTCTTATGATAGCGGAGCGGGGAGCCCAGGAACTAGGTTTCTTTCATAGCAAACCCCACACTTCCTTGACTGCACCTGATGATCTGATGAGTCATTTTATTATTTTTTGGGCTATAGGTCCACATTTTAGGATTATTGCAATAGCTTCCTCATGGAATCTCTATTGTCAAATTAAGCTTTGCACACAGATTTGAGCATTATGTCTGCTTAAAAATCATCAATGGTTCTCTAATACCTATTAATAAAGATCAGATGGCTCTGCTTGATATTCAGGGCGCTCCACAATCTAATGCTCTCCTGCTTGTCTACTTTTACCTCAACTGTCCTTCATAAATCTACGAGTAATTTAAGCAGTGCATTAAGTACAATGCTATAAAGATGCTGTATTGTTTTATTAGCATAATAACCTTGGGAGAGGGGTGGAGTTAATGCATGTATTACCGTCCTCATTTTTCATGAGAGACTCACAGAGTTTGTGATTTGTTTAAGGACATATGGTTTTTAAGGTTCAAAACTGGGAGTTGAGAGAATCCTCTCTTCACTACACTAGTATCTCACTGTTTTCCAGCTTTCATGATTTTTTCACTGCTTTCCATGTGGGTGAAATGCTCTCCTTCCCTATTGAAATCTCACCTGACTTTCAGGTATTGCTCCAATTTTTTGTCCTGCAAGAAGCCCTCCCTTTTTCATCCAGTTTAAAACACTCTTTCCTTCTTCAGACTTTGCACAGCATTTTGTCATGCTGTTATAATATTCTGCAGTATGGTATTGTATCATTAAAGTATATTTGCAAGTGTGTTGTATCCAAGAGTATGCTGGTTCTTCTTATGGGCTTGAGGGAGCCTGTTGTTAAATTTTTAGTGTGAACATTTATATCTTGGATATGAGCAAAGGCTATCAGAGTTAAGTTTATTGTTATATTGATTGTCCAGACATACCTGATAGAGAAAATATTAATAATGCAGATTACACTTAAACATGTTCCTTGATATCAAAGAACCAGTTTTTACATATTTACCACTTACCAGCACACTTTTGGTTTCAGTTACCTGGAAAGTTTCATGAGGACAAAGACTACCTCTTTCCCAGTGCTTAGCACAGTCCATTTTATGTTTTGGAACAGATCTATTATATGATTAGAAAATGAATCCCCAGTGTGGAAACTCCCTTTAGCAACACAGATGGGCATCTACTTTAAATGTATAATTTTATACAGTAGCCTGGGTTACTGAGAGGTTAAGTGACTTACCTATGGCTAATATGCATCAGAAGTAAGACATGAAACTGGGTCTTACTGATTTTGATTTCTAATACACAATTTTACTTCTCACTTTACATGTAGTAAAGGCCTTGATAACTGACTGCTGGATAAATTAATGAATGAACAATTTAATCTGACAACAGCATGAATTCCTTAGGCCAGTTCTTCTATTTTGTACTTAAGTCAAATTAGGACTCTGAACTGTGCAACAGCTGTTGAAAGAATAGAACTGAATACCAGAAAGTAGGGAACTTGTAATTAAATTGTGGAAAAGTGGAAAAACAAGCACCCTGACACATCCAGGATGGTCTGCTATCACAGGTTCTTTGATCTCCTTTTCTAAAAGGAAAGGCAACTTTTGAGGGGTTTCACTTCAATTAGTTAATTAATCACTTTAATTAAATCACTTTAATCAAGCACATATATCATTCACTTAGTTCAGCAGGAAAAGTCAGCACCCTGAACTTCAGAGAAAATACAATGAAATAGTAATCAATAGATAGGACTTCTAACTGTCTGACAATAAACAATACATATATCACAGATCAACAGACAGATGTAACTGTCTGACCATACATAGTTACCAGAGAGAGACACACCAACACCTTGGTTTTCAAAGCTGGGGTCTCCTTAGTGACTACCCAGATTCTTGTCTTGCCCAACAAAAACTTTTAATGAGTAAACCCCAAAGCAAAACCTCACCTCAGAGTATTTACTTTTCAGAGCTGGAGGGCAGGACTCTCTGACCCAGTGCCTCAATAGAAATTAATAGAAGGTATTGATAGCAATTAATGGGTGGGGAAGATCTTTAACTCTTCCCCCACTCATCATTAACCTTACATTAACATCACCCACTTATCTTTTACAAGGTGCTTATTTCATTTCCTAAAAATTCACCAACCAGTTTCCTTGCCACTTAGGTTCTAAAATTTCCATGCTTCTTTCTATATTTTGATAGACATGACTAACCTGAACACATCAATGATTACTTGGCATTGGTGCATGTATTACAGTGGGTCTAAGTTTTAGGTTTTATTTTTCACATAGTTTAAAGAAAACCCTACTGGGAAGAGTAAATATCCTTTTAGGTAAAATAGTTTTAATTATGATCATTTTTTTCATTCTTGGTACTTTTGTCCCCCCCTACTTCTAACTGGACCATCATTAAGTACCATATACCAAGCCTACCTATTTGTTTTTTCTAGCCTTAACCATCCTTTTTTCACAACACAAATGTCCAGATGTATAAGGTTCACAGTGAATCTGTGGAATAGAAGCATAACTTTCTTGGGTGTGATGACATAGAGGAAGCTCATGTTCCTTCTACCCAATGAGAAATTTCAGAAATACATGCATAGTACAATCCAGCAAAGAGTAACCACATTCCTTAAAACTTCTACTTAAGGTAGTAAAAAGTGTCAGGGTGGAGAGCAACATATAATGCCTGTCAATCTGACTTCCACAGAGATTTTGACTCTAAAGGCAAATGATGGCAGACTCATGGAGTTATCCCCAAAAGGCTCAGCAATAGAACTTTGGAGTCTTTTAGTATTCAGGTAGGCACACAGCCTATGCATTTTATCCATCAGTATGTATACCTTGGACAGACAGTACACCTGAACAATCAGTTAAGCCCAGAATTATCCAAGGAGGAGGAGAGAGCAGGCTACATTGACTTTGGGAAATTGTAAAACTTGTTTAGTGATTTCGAACTTCTCCATGAAAGAAAGACTCATGTCTTAATAGAAATATTCTGCCAGTGTTCTTGGACGGCTGCAAGTCAAAAAACACTACATTCTCTGAAGAGTGAAATATTATTATTACACTGAGGATAACAGTTTGTGGTACATGGTTTCAACATATAACAAGATAAGGAAGTTCAAAGAGCCACCAAAATAAAGGAAATCAGGGAAATTTTTGAACAAAAAAGCGAATGGGCAAGTCATGCCGTAAGACTGAAGGATTACCAGACCACGTGCATCCTAGCAATATCAAGGGAAATCAGTGACGGCTCCCAGTATGTTGCTTAATCACCCTGTGGTGAATTAGTGAAATAGTCTTATAGGGTGGGCAGCCATGGATGAATGGGGAGGGAACAATCACCTTGATGAGAGCATAGAAAGGAAATGTGCCAGGTGGTCACTACTGGCCAGGCTCTGTGGTAAGCAGTGGGAACATAATATAAACAAACAAAAGACGGTCAGTATCTTCAAGGATCCTACAGGCTGGTGGGGAAAAAGAACACATCAAAGGGCACTGAAAACAGTGGGCATGGAGTTACTGATAATGGGCACAATGGATAGAAGCAGAACTTGATTAGAAGTGAGCATGGTTGGCTTTTGCATTTCCTCAAATGGTAATTTTGGGCAGAAACTTATCAATCAGAAGAGGAATCTGTAGGGATGATGGTATCTCCGATATGAGAAAGCAACTGAAGTAGAGGTGTAAAAGCACAGATTCATTCACATATTTTAGTCAGGCAAACCCCAGATGGATATCAGTTGTACCCTGAGATAAGCTTCAACTTGTTAGTAACTTTCATTTCCAAAATCTTGTGCACTCAAATCTCAAACAAAGTAAAACTTTAGAATCTCAAGTTGGAAAGGTCAGTTCTTACCTGCAACTTGAATCCCTCTCCATCTTTACTGACATGTGTTTGCATATGACTGGAAAACCTTCTCCCCAATCACTGTGCCCCACTTTCAGATAACTCTCATCAGCACAATAGGGAAGCCAACACAAAATATTTAGGGATAGGAAGGAAACACAGGATTGTAGGACCTTAAAGATCACTAAGTCCAATCTCTACAATTTTTAAATGAGGAAACTGAGGAAAAGAAATATTATTTAATTTCAAGGTCACACAGGTATTAAGTTTAAGATCCAGGATAGCAACATATTTCCTGTGACCTGTTCCCTTTCTACTAAACCATGCTGACCCTGTATACTCAGGGCTCTCATTATATCAGCATGAAGTTCCTCTGTCCCACTCCATTCTGGGGAAATATCCTTGAGGGTATATAATGAGGTTCCATAAGGGTCACATGTTCCTGCATACTCATTGCTAAATGCCCTTGACTATGGGCCCAGCTAGCACTTTTAAGGTGATGATTCTGTGCCTTTGGCTTCTGTATAAACAAACTGCTTTAATTTGACATCTCTAACTTTTAGAAAGTTCAAATGTACTCCATTTCAAGTAAAAGGATTCTCAAGTTACTGGAAAGCTGGATTTCATGTATAGATCTTAGGATCATGAATATAGACATAACATTAGAAGGATATCTGATCTAATGCCCTCATTTCATAAATGAAGAAACTGAGGTCTCATGAGGCAAATTAAGTGGTCCCAAGCCACACAGATAACAATTTCCAAGGCAGTGTCTTGCCAATTCAGCTCCAGACTACCTTTTGGGGCTTATTTCACATTATTCTTCCTCATGCACACTATTTCCCAGCTATATTGGTTTACTTGTTGCTCTCTAAACATAGTGTTCCATCTCCATTTTCAATGTCTTTTCATACCCTGGATTACATTCCTAGAGTACAATCCTTTCTTATCATCCCCTCTTAAAATCTTTAGCTTCCTGTTTTTCGTTTACATTTTGTTTTTGTTCCAATGAATAAAAATTGATTTTCTTTCCCATACTAGTCTTGGTTCCCACTGACAAAAAACAAAGAAAGAAAAAAAAAACTAGTTTCAAATACATATAGATAATACATATAGATAGCAAAATAAATTCTCACGTTGTCCATGTCCAAAAATGAGTGTCTCACTCTGTATATACGATATAGCATCTTCCTATGAGGAGGTAGGCTGCATTTTTCATCACCTGTTTTCTGAAATTGTGGTTCCTTGCTGATTAGAGCTCTTGTTTTTCCATTTTTTTGACTTTTAAAAAAACTTATAAAATTCTACATTCTGTAATTATGATTATTTCTTGTACTGATTAGCATTCTCAAGTCTTTTCATTTTTTCCTTTTTAAAAATATGCAATATTCCATTGTAGTATAAATTGTTCCTCTGGTTAATCTTGTTTTTCTCTGTGTTAGTCCATACAAATCTTTTCAGCTTTCTCTGAAATCATATCTTTCTTAATCTCTTACAGCACAATAATATTCTTTTACATTCATATGCTATAATTTATTTAGCCATTTCTCAAATGGTGGGGGAGGGGAAGTTTGGTTTCCATTTCTTTGCCACCATAAAAAAAGCTTCTATAAACAATTTTATGCATCTAAGATCTTCAGTTATTTTACCTATTTGTAGTACCACTGAGTCAAAAGTTATGCATGCACAGTTTAGTAAATTTGTGGGAATAGTTTCAAATTCTTTCCGGGATGATTGTAAAAATCCATGGCTCTATCAACAGTGAATTAATGTGCCTTTTATTCTATAATCCCTCTAACATGGGTCATTTTTTTTGACTATCTAAAATTTGATGGGCATGAGGTAAAATCTCAGAGTTGCTTTAATTTGCATTCTTTAATTATTAGTGATATGGATTTTTTCCCACATGACAAAAGATAGCTTGGGTTTCTTCCCTTGAGAACTGTCCATTCATAATCTTTGATTATTTATCATCTGGGGAAAATCTTTAGCTTTCTTCAAGGTTCCACTTAGGTGTCACATTTTATATAAAACCTTTTTTGATCTTTGAAATTTTTACTACTTCCCTATGGCATAATGAGTAAAGAGCCAGAAAGATATAGGCTCTATTCCCATCTCTGACCCAAGGCAAATCATTTAGCCTCTCACTTTTCTAGACAACTAAGTATATACATATAAATAAATGTATGCATGTGTATGTATACATATATATACATTATATACATATGTGTGTGTATACACACACACACACACACACACACACACACACACATATATATTGGGGAAAAAGGTGCCAGTCTATATGGAAGTTTTCTCATTTGAGTTATTTCATCAATTGAATCTCATACTCAGTTCCAGTTCCTATCCCTTAGTTTGCTTACACTTTGTTTTAATTTATCTGCTCAGTAAGCTACTTGAGATTAGGGATTTTGTGTCTTTGTATCTCCAGGGCATATGATGGTCACTTAATAAATGCTAGTTAGATTTTATTGAATTAAGTTGAACCCAGGTCTTCTGACTTCAGATCCAGTGCTCTTTTCTCTTCCCTATGCTCTTATTTTGTACAAATTTCCTGCTGAAATCTTAGAGAGGCAGTGAAAGAGATAGTTCTTTGCCTTTCATGACTAAGCATTGGCTTCTTTTTGTCAGTGGCTTTTTCTGAGAATTTAAGAATATTACACTAACTGGCCTTACCCTTCTGTAACCCTCCTAAGTAGGTGTGCTGTTTTTCAGATTTAGGCAAAGATAAAAGTTCCTTCCCATAAAGGATCACCCATATTTTTTTAAAGGCAGAGAAAGCTTGTAAATTTGGAGTTTCTGCATTCAAATTCAATTAGGTGCCAGACTGAGGGGAGCTGTAATTGGAATCTAATCAGACCATCAATACTGTTAAGATCTGTAATCAGTAAGAACAGTCATGCCAGTGAGAGAAATAGAGACTGGAATTGTTTTCTATTTACTTAGAGAAAGATGGCAGATGCATTTAAATACAGTAACTGAGAGTCTTATTGCCTTATAAAGAACATAAAAGAAGCAACAAATATGAGGATATTTTGAAGACTGACAACTTGGGAGACAAGAAATAAAAATTAAAATTAATAAATGAATGGTCCTATAAGAGCTACCCAATTCTTCTCTGTGCTAAATAAAGAGACTTGGCACAATCCCAGGAAACTGGAAACCTTCTCATTAGAAAGTCTGCAACGCAGGACTGATAGGTACTTAGGTGCTGATGGAGATTTATGGCCATGGTTTATACAGAGGCCTCTGTTTCCAAGAACAAGCCAGGGTCTGGAAGCAGAAAGAATAGTAGCAATTCTGCAATGTGGTCAGCTAGTAAGACCTTTGCTGTGTCTCCTCTGTGTTAAATGGGATTTGCGCTCCTACCTTACATGCTCCTGATAAGGCAGAAGTCACACAAGTCTTTTGTATCTAACAGCCTGTCAAATTTAATACCATCTTTTCAGTTTTCTTTAGTGTCTCCAACTTTAATGAATTGTTTTCTTCAGTTAGCTTTTGAATCATCTTTTCCATTTGTCCAATTGTTCTTTCAAGGAATTTTTTTCTCCAATTTTGTACCTCCTTATCCATTTAGCCAGTTTTACTGTTAAAGGAGCTGATTATATTTTTAAAAGCATGGTAAATTTTTTTTCTACCATTCTGATTTGGCTTTTAAAATCCTTCTTGAGCTCTTCCAAGAATGTGTTTTGGACTTGAGACCAGTTCATATTCCCCTTTGAGGTTTTAGACGTGGGTTTAGTGTCAATGCTGTCCTCTTCTGGATATATATTTTGATCTTCCCTGTCTCCATAATAAGATTCTAAGGTTTTTGCCTTTTTAATTTGCTTATTGCTCATGGTGATTGCCTTTTTTCTTGGCTTTTAAAGTGGCTTTCTGCTTTTGGGGCACAGGGGACTCTGTTCTACATTTCTTGTGCTGGGAGCTAGGGGCCTGATTACTGGCTTTTATGCTGCAACCTCTGGTTCTTTCAACTAGAAGTTATATAATGCTGCAACTTACCTGATGCTGAGCTGGTTGGTAGGTGCCCAGGCTGAGACCATGTGAAGACTATCTGGCTATTTCCCCAGGGTTGCACTGAAGCTCACCATGTGAAGTGTGGGGGAGGGGTGGTCTGGCCACTGTAAGTCTCCTCCTATCCTAGGACTGCACTAGAATATAGGCAGGCTCAGTGGCTTGTGAAGCCTTTCTGCTCTGTTGTCTGCCCAATTCCTCTGGCTGTGCTAAGGCACTCCTTGTGTACTGGTGCTGGCTCTTACTGGCTCCACCACCTTGGGGCTTAGGATCTCCTGCTGGTCTACAGAGGTGGGACATGTTGGAATGTCTCTATCCCTGCACAGTCCCCTTCAGCCACAGTAAGAGGGACCCTTCCAGTCGATATCCCCAGCCTTCCAAGCTAAAAGATTGCTGTACCCCTTCTGCTTGTCCCACTATTCCCCAATTTTTCCTGGGAAAATCGCTGGGTTTTTCAAGGTCAACAAGTAAGGGTAAGAGCACTTACATTTTACTCTGCCATCTTGGTTCCTGAGAGTTCAAGTAGGTAATTTTCAAACATTCAGTCTGTGGACTGATAGCCCCAGGAGCTGTTACTGTTACTGCCTTGGGTCCCAGGTTTCTCTCTTACCCAGCTCCACCAAACTCCTGTTTTGTGCTGAGAGCTTTGGAAATCAGCACTGCCAGTGGTGACTCATACTGCCCAGGGTCATTCTCACTCCACTAAGACCACTTCTGTGCTGGTGTAACCTGTGTGCTCTGTGCTCCTCCAGTCCCATGTAACAGATCCTTTTCATCAACATTTCAGTCTGTCCTGGGCTGAAAATCTGCCACACTCTGTCTCCTAGTGGATTCTACCACTCTAAAATTTGTTCAGATTCACTTTTTTTTTTGTCTGTTGCTCTTTTTTTTTTATTTTTTTATTTTGTTATTTTTTCTTTTAATGTTCTACAATCACTTCCTTAAAAAATTAAGATTTTATCCCCCCCACACCGTCCCCCCACTACCCCCTCCCTCCCTGCAACAGCATACAATTCTGTATAGGTTCTACATATACTTTCCTGTTGAACACATTTTCACTATAATCATGCTATGTAGTCGCACTAAAATAAATGGAAAAAAATCATATAACAAATCAAAACATAATACACTGAAACCTACACACACACATGATCTGCTACATTCTGTGAATGACTTCCATATTTCTTTCTCTGTGTGGAAGGCATTTTGCCTTAGAAAACTATCACTGGGATTTTTTTTTTCCGTTAAGTTCTTGTGTTATTATTACAAAGTTCCAAGTCTACCAGAAAAACTCTCACACACTGTGGTCATTGCTGTGCACAAAGTTCTCCTGGTTCTGCTCCTTTCACTCAGCATCAGATCATATAATTCCTTCCAGGCCTCCCTGAAATCTTCTTGTTCATCATTTCTTATGGCACAATAGTACTCCATTACATTCATATACCATAATTTATTCAGCCATTCCCCAACTGATGGGCATCCCCTTGACTTCCAGTTTTTGGCTACTACAAAGAGTACTGCTATAAATATTTTTGTACACGTGGGACCCTTTCCCGTTTTTATAATCTCTTGGGGATACAGTCCTAGTAGTGATATTGCTGGGTCAAAGGGTATGCACATTTTTGTAGCCCTTTGGGCATAGTTCCAAACCGTTCTCCAGAAGGGTTGGATGAGCTCACAGCTCCACCAACAATGAATTAGTGTTCCAACTCTCCCACATCCTCTCCAGCATTTATCATTTTCTTGTTCTGTCATGTTTGCCAGTCTCATAGGTGTGATGTGGTACCTCAGAGTTGTTTGATTTGCATCTCTCTAATCAATAGTGATTTAGAGCACTTTTTATTATGATTATAGATATCTTTAATTTCTTCCCCTGAAAATTGCCTGTTCATATCCTTTGACCCAGATTCACTTTTTAGAGGTATCCAAAGCAATTTGTGGAAAAGCTCAAGTGAGTCCCTACTTTCACTCCAACATCTTGTCTCCTCCCTGTCTTCAGTATCTCTAAAGACTCAATGCCTTTCCTTTTTAAAATAGGTTAGATAATTTTTCTTCTTCAGTTATCTCTTCTTCAATCAGTCTTACCTGTCCCAAGCTTGGCACTGAAACTTTCCTGGTAACAAGGTCATACTTCCTCAATTTTATATATTGAGAACTAAATGGGACCTCAGAGGAAATCAGGCCCAAGTGAAAACCACAAATATAATGTCTTTCTCTTATTTTACGTGGTCAAAGTGGCTACAGATTAAGTCACATTTATATATTGTTTTATACTGTGTTAAGTGCTTTACTCACTCTAACTCTGTTATGTAGGTAATAAAAATATTGTTATCACTATTTTATATATGAAGAAACAAAGATTCAGAGAAGTAATTTGCCCAATTCCATTTGCCGACTAAGTGGCAAACCTTGGATCCCAACCTTTTTCTTGGTTCCAAGTTAGAAAGAAAGGAAAAGATAATTTTTTTATAGTACATTGCACTTCTGAGACAAAATGTTCCACTACAGTGATTATTACTAAAATATTGATGGTCACATTGTTTTTCTCAGTTTTCATTTGGAATTGAAATGTTCTAAGGATATGCTTTAATCATTTTAGCTGCACCTTTAGGTTGCATCTTTGCTGGTATATCCACTTTAAGGGAACATTCCTTTCCCCTACACACACACACACACACACACACACACACACACACACACGGTTCAAGAAGGATTGTTGAAGGAAAAATGGCAGAGCCACCGAAGGAAGCAAAAACATAGAAAATGAACACTTAGTCCCTTACTCTTAGTTGAACTATGATTGACACCGTAGAATAAGATAGCACGAGAACAATTGCAATTTCCTTTCCAAGTCTGACTTCTCTGTCAGATGAAAAAAATGCATTAAGGGAAACATGGTTAAGAACAGGAAGATAGTAGTTCTAAAATGGAGTATTAAAGCAACTAGATAGTACAGTGGATAGAGTCAGGCCTGGAACAAGAAAGACCTGAGTTCAAATCTGATCTCAGATATTTAACCAGCTATATGACCCTGGAAAAGTTACTTAACCCTGTTTGCCTCAGCTTCCTTATCTGTAAGATGAGATGGAGCATCTAGTATCTAGTGTCTTTGCTAAGAAGGAGAACATGACTGAAATGACTGAACAACGATACTTCATTCTAGATATAGATAGGAGCTGTGTCTACCTCCATAATGGGCTTATCCATTCTGGTGACTCTGATTTCATGAAAAAGTCAAACTTGAGAATATCACAGTGGCTAACTTTGTTTCAGAGACTCTCATGATTCAAGAAATCCTCAGATATATTGAAGGATTTTTTTGTTTCTTCATCCCCACTCAGAAAACTTGACAAAAATCACCGCAAAAAAAAAATGTGTGACCTTGGTCAAGTCACTTTTGCCTCAGTTTAATTTACTTCTCATGGTTGTTGTGAGGATTAAATGAGAAATATTTGTAATAAGTTTAACACAGGTGTTACATAAATACTATTGATTATTATTATCATCATCATAAATGAGCAACTCATTACAAAAGACATAAGTAAATCTCAGTTACTTAGTGAATCCTCCTGAATATGTAGGGTCCATTTCACTATAGTTCTACATCAGTTTGGTATTCATTTCTACAAGTGGAGTATATCTAGAGGTATAGGTCCCTGTGTCATTTCCTGTTTCTTCTTTCAGGTAGACATTACTTTCATCCTTTCTCTCAAAAAAGAAAATCATGGAAGTTTCATGAAGGAGATGACAGTTGAGTTGGAATTTAAAATGATGAGCTATTCAGTAATTTTTAGTTGAATCTGACTCTTTGTGACCCCATTTGAGGTTTTATTGGCATGGATACTAGAACGTTTTGCAATTTTCTTCTCAGCTCATTTTACAGATGAGGAAACTGAGGCAAATGGGGTTAAATGACTTGCCCAGGGTCACACAGCTATTAAGTATCTGAGGTCAGATTTGAATTCAGGTAGATTCATCTTCCTGTCTTCAGACCTGGCCCTCTGTCCACTGTGATGTTTATCTGCCTCAAATGATGAGTAGGAATTGAGTATGTGAAGAAGGAGTACAGAGCCAGGCATAGGAGTCAGAAGGAGAAAAGACATGTAAGCATATGAGTGCAAGATATGTTGAAGGAGGACAGAAAATATCATTTTATTGGAATGTGGAATGAGTGAAAGGGAGTTATGTGAGGTATAGATGGAAAGGGAGAGCTTTGCCAGACTGAGAAGGGCCTTGAGAGATATGTGGAGGAATTTGAACTTTATTCATTGTGTTGTATAGGAAGCTCCTAAAGATTTTTGAGCAAAGTAATGACATTATAACCTCTGAAAAAACAAGCTTTTTCTTGTGGTATTGTACAACGTTGATTGCTATAGCAGTCTTTCAAGAATGAAAGCCCAAAGAAATCTTCTAAACTTGTTGAAATCCTTTGACTTACAAACTACACTCCAAAGGATCCTTGACATCAATGGATCATCTTTGAAAAAGTCCTCATAAGAAGATGCCATCAGGAACAAAATTCTCTGTGGAATTCTGATGACCTTAAGACTCCATTACCACAACAACTTGGGTTCCTAGGTCATGAAAATGACTGCAGAAAGGTCTTTCAATCTCAAAAAACAGGAAAAGTATCTAAAGTAATTATTATCAGTACTTTTAAGATTAAACAGCAATGATAGTCTTCTGGGGAACCCAGAGTGATGTCACTGGAGAGAACTGGGGAAGTGAACAGGAAGGATAACTTCAGTCAATAAAACTAGGCTTAGAGTGTTAGTCCTCACTGTTGTACAAGTGAGCAGGACTGGATGGAGATGTCCATCAGATTAGAAATAGGATCTTGGTAGACAGGATGGGAAGGAAAAGAAATATGAATTACTTAGTGCCTACTCTGTGCCAGACTTAGTGCTATTTAATTTTATACTTTATAAATATATTATTTGAACCTCAAAACAATCTCATGAGTTAGATGCTATTATTATTCACATTTTACAGTTGAGGAAAGTGAAGTAAACAGAGGTTAAGTGACTGAAGTTGAGATGGTTCTAAAAGAGAGAAAATCTTGTATTTGGCTGTTAAGAGCTACCCGGAAGTAGATAGGGGCCAGAGAAATATGATGTCTGCCTTGGTGACCACATGGTTACCAGGGAGATCAAATTAAGGATACTTAGAAAAATAGATGAAGAAATCTAGCCTCAGTCAAGAGTAGAACTGACCATGAGAACTAATTTAGGGGCAACTAGGTGGCACAGTGAATGGAAGACTGGCCCTGGAGTTAGGAGGACCTGAGTTTAAATCCAGCCTCAGACACTTGACACTTACTAGTTGTGTGACCCTGTCACTTAATCCCAAATGCCTTACCAAAAAAATCTCCAAAACCCTACCTTACCCACATAAATAATTAACACTTTTGCATATTATTAACAGTACTCCATAGGAAGAGATAGAAAAGATAATTCCATTTTAAAATAATTGCAGATAGTATGAAATACTTGGGAATTCACCTGTCAAGACTCACATGGAAACTATATGAACACAATTACAAAACACTTTTCATACAAATACAGACATATCTAAACAATGGGAGAAGTATCAATTGCTTATGGGCAGGACAAGTCAATATAATAAAAATGACATACTCACTAAATTAATTTACTTATTTAGTATCATATGAAATAAACGGCCAAATAATTATTTTGTAGAGCTGGAAAAAAATAAAAACAAAATCTTTTTGCAGGAACAAAAGGTCAAGAATAACAAGGGCATCAATGAAAAAAAAATGAAGAAAGGCAGCCTGCAAATACCAAATATCAAACTATATTACAAAGTGGTTATTAGAAAAATGAATTCTGGTTCTAGATATGAAGTAGACTGGTTGATCATTGGAATATTATGTGCAAAATATACAGAAGTAAATGAACACAGTCACCTAGTGTCTGATAAACCAAAAATCCAAGCTTTTGGTACAAGAACTTATTATTCTACAAAACTGCTGGAAAAACTGGAAAACTTTCCAACAGAAACTAGATATTGACTAATGTCTCACATGTCATGCCAAGAGAAGCTCAAAATGGGTACATGATATAGACATAAAGGATGACATAAATAGGGAAACATGGGGAAAATACTTTTTAGTTCTGTGGTTAAGGGAAGAAATCATGACTAAATAAGAGCTAGAGAAGATTATCACAGATAAAATGGATAATTTTGTTTGCAGTAAATTAATAAGTTTTTAAATAAACAAAGCCAATGCATCTAAAATTAGCAGGAAAACAGAAAATGATAAAGCCTAATTTATGATATAGGGAACTGCAACAAGAATATGAACAGGGTGTTTTTACAAGAGGAAATCAAAGCTATCATTAGTCATATGAAAAAATTCTCTAAATTACTAACAGAGAAATGCAAGTTAAAACAACTTGAAGTACCACCGTATACATATAAGATTGATTAACATGATAAAAAAAGTAAAATGACAAATGTGGAAAGGAATATGGAAGAATAGGTACACTAATGCATTGTTGGTAGAGTTGTGAACTGGTCCAACCATTCTAGAGAATAATTTATAACCAAAGGATTATAAAACTGTGTCTACTCTTTGACCACCTGAAGCCCAAAATGGTCAAAGGAAAAGGAACAGCATCCATACGTATAAAGATATTATAGCAGCTCTTTTGTTGTAGCAAAGAATTGAAGGTTGAAAGGATGCCCGTTCATTGGTGAATGGCTGAACAAGTTCTGGTTCATGCTTGTGGTAGAATACCACTATACTGTAAGACATCATGAAGGGGACAGCTTCAAAAAAAAAAAAAAAACTTGGGAAGACTTATATGAGTTGATACAAAGTGAAGTGAGAAGAAGCAAGAGAGTAGTGTACAGAGTAACAGCAATATTGTAACTATAATCAACTGTGAAAGACTTAGCTACTACTCTAATCAATATAATGATTCATGATAATTCTAAATCCATGATAATTCTACCTCCAGCTAGAGAACTGATGTACTCTGAGTGAAGACTGAAGTATATTTTTTTTACTTTCTTTTATTTTTCTCATTTTTATGCAATATGACTAATGTAAATTTTTTGTGACTTCGTATATATAATGGCTATTGTATTTCTTATCTTTTCAATGGGTAGGGGAGAGATGGAGGGAGGGAAAGTATTTGGAAATGCAAATAATTTAAAAAATAATTCTCTTAGCTTTTAGGATAGGCTTTAGCTAAACCAAATAGAAAAGGCAAGCAAGCAAATAAGATTTTAAGCACTGGAGACCTACAAAACAAATGAAGATGGTGATTGCAAGGGTAAACCTTTTCAATTTTATTATATTTTACTCCCTTTCCTTTACTCTATAGGCTAGTCAAATTGACCTTCTCACTGTGCATTAAATATGAAACTCCATCTGATATTCCATCACATTTGCACTGTCTGTCTGGCATGCCTTCAATCACCTCTCAGAATGTATCTCTTAGAACATACCTCTTTTAAAACTCAAGTGCTGCCTTTGACACACCTTATCTTCTTGCTCTTAGTACCTTTGTCCCATAGATTTACTTTGCATGTATTTTGTTTATACCAGTTTAAATACACATTTTGTCAACCAATAGAATTAAATTCCATGAGGGTAGGTAACATTTCATTTTTGTCTTCCAATCTTTCAGTGTCTACCATGGTACCTGGCACTTTAACAGTACTTTAAAAATGCTTATTTAACTACCTGAAGACAAGTGCAGGATCCCCTGAACTCAAGAGGAGGAGACGCACTCCAAGTGAGGAAATGCCTTCCCACATGCAGGAGTCCAAGATTCAGTACAGAATACCCTGGGTCCAAGAGCATTTTGCTGGAAGATTTTGTGTATATGTGTGGGAAGTCATTTGTTAATTTTTGAAAAGAAAATGTAGTTAGCTGTTGCTAGATTTCCACCTCCATCATTTTGTAAGGTGATCACCCTCTAATGGCTGGGTATGTTGAGAGCAGCAGGTAACAAAACCAGCTCCAGAACCTGAGGAAACTGGTTGGATTATCTGAGTCCACAAGTAAACTCACAAACTTAGGATCTGTAACTTTTTACTCACTTTTGGCCTCGATATCTTGTCATAGGACAATTAATTTTTTTAAAAAAAAAAATCTATCCTGAAAGGGTAGGGAGGAGATGGAATAAATTTTCCAAGCTTTTTGTTTTTTTTCAAAGATGGGGCATGGGGTGGTGGGAATTATTTTTTTCTTGTTTAGTTCTTGAATTATCTTTATCAGTTTCCTTTTATCTACCATCAACTATAGTTTGGGTCTTCCCTCTCCCTATTTTCTATCCTCCTCTCCCCAAACTACCTAAATAGCTTCATCTCATGCTATATTGTCACAAAAGAGGATGATGCTTCCAGTTTGTCTATGCAACTAATATAGATTCCAAACATAATAAATTGTCCTAATTATTTGAAACTCAAGGAAATGGAAATTTGACAACAGGGAATCTGTCTGTGACAGAGATCATTTGTATTAAAGGAAGCATATTTAATGGTAGCATTACATTGGAGTCAGCTTGAGTAAATTGCTCAGTAGAACCCATTCAGCAGGATACAGAATTTGCATGCTTTTTTTCTGCTACCCTTTTATGCATAACATTAATTGCTAGAGGAAGAGGACAAGAGTTTTGTCTGCTTAAAGAGAGAGCATGACCACAAATACCAATGGGTTAGGTTGGTATTTCATCATTCAAATCCTATGCACTTATGAGGCTGGCTAGAACAATCTATTAAAATTTAAAAAGATGAGGAAAGAAAACTTTCTTTGATCTTTCTCTTCTCTCTGCTTGTATTAACATTGTTTATGTAGAGAAAGAAATAAGCCTATTCTGCAGCTTTGTCGATACTGCCATTTTGTCATTTCATTATTCTTTTGTCTTTACACTTAGACCATTACAAATGTTCACCTATTATTATACCATGACCTTGTGCTTGGCGTCAGGATGAAGGATCAGCTCCCAGAATTCATAGTCAAAATATTGAAATCTGAGGAAGAGTATTTTTTTCTTCCCTCTTCATTTTCCACATTTTTCTATCATAAAGGAATGGCTTCTGAATGCATCTAGTGAAATTACTTTATATGCTATAAACATAATAAAGTCCCTTCAGAACTGGAAGGGTCTTTATAACAATCATTTCATGGAATCAGTAGAAGGAAACTGAGATTGGCTCAAAGATATAGCTCTTTAATAGCGTAGTTGGGACTAGAGCATGTCTTCTAATTCGTAATCTAGTACTCTTCCCAGTGTACCATTGTCGCTTTTGTTATTGACTACCACGCTATATGGTTCTCTGAAACTGAGGATTTTGTTGCATGACAGTTTATTAGCAGATTTTGTTTTAACTTATAGACTAGCACAAGCCTTTGAAATGATCAAATTCAGAAAAAAGTCAAAGCCAAAACTAAGTAAACTAGTACCATAAATGTATAAGAAATCATGTACTTCTATATGGTCACTTTAAATGATTGTTAAAAGAGTATAAGCTGAATCTATACTCACCAATTTTAATAAGATGAAGTCGAAAAATTTTTCATTGTTTTGTTTTAGAATATTGGACCCAGGGATACTCTGTAGAACTGGAGATAAATCAATATGAAAGTCTAGAAAAGGAATGAAAAATAAAACAAAAAACCGCTCACATTTGACTTTCCATATATGCATATATATGCATACATATACTTGCATAATATGTACGATATGCTTATGTACACAACATAACATGCATGTGTGTGTATATATGTATGTATGTGTTTATATTACATGACCAGGGACAAAATGTATTCTCATAACTAAGTTCCTAGAACTCTGCCCCATCGTTGTAATGTGGATGTGACCTGAGCACTTTGAAGGCTATGTTACTATTGTCTCTTTGGTTTTAGTCATGTTTAACTCTTCATGACCCTATTTTGGAATTTTCTTAGTAAAGATACTGGAGGAGGATTGCCATTTCCTTATCCGGCTCATTTAACAGATGAACAGCTGTGAGGCAAACAGGGTTAAGTGATTTGCCCAGGGCCACACTGCCAGTCTGAGTTCCCATTTGATCTCAAGTCTAGCTCTATCCACTGTACCACCTAACTGCCCCAAAGATGAATCCTTCTCCTAAATGCATGGTAATAGTTTAAAGAAACTTCTTGTTATTCAGTCCTGTCCAACTCTTCATCACCACTTGGTCATGCCAATACTGTTCATGAAGTTTCCTTAGCAAAAATACTGGAGTGGTTTACCATTTCCTTCTCCAGTGGATTAAGGTAAACAGAGGTTAAGTAACTTGCCTAGGGTCATACAACTAGTAAGTGTTTGGTTTTGAAATCAGGTCTTCCTGACTCCAGGTCCAGTGCTCTAACCACTGGGCCATATAGCTACCTTAAATTGAAGATACAGCTACCTTAAATTGAAGACTATGTCAGAGGACTAAACTCAATCCAAATTCTCTTACAACAGAAAAGCTTTGAACATAGACCCATCAATTTGCTGGTCCTAGTACAAACCTGGGAAAGGTCTGACCCTTACTTAGCCAGTCTGATCCTCTAAGTTTGGGGAGGCTCCACATCAGAAGAATGGCCACCAAGTGGTGAATGATTTTGACCACAGAAAATCATGAAAATTCTTTACTAAGGCATAAAGTGATGACTTTCTGTATCAGTGGAGGGAGTGCTCATAGCAGTGATGCTGGAATCCTTGAAAATTTGAAGTATACTTGCTATTCAAATAGATCTTTTACTGATTAGTTTCCTTGAATATGAAAGAAGTCAATTAAACCTGAAGTGTAACAGTCAGAAAAGCAATGGAGAGAAGTGAATGTCCGGAGAATCTGGTGAACTTACTGTTTCTTCTTGAATTTCTCTTTTTCTTTACACATTGCCTCATTGCCGTAGCTTTGTGTTAATGCTAGTTTTACACTTGAATAAAGAATAATTGCAGATAATGGATCTGACAGCATGAAGGGATTAGCATGTTCAGCAGTGGTTTGATCATTATAGAGAAAATACTAATTTAAAACCTCAAATTCTATTCTTTGAGCTTATGTCTCATTATGCAATAACATAAACAGTTCATTACCTGTGAAATATAGCTTTAAAAAAGTGCAGCTCCACTAGGGGGTAGAAGGAAGAGGATAAAAGGACTCATGGCATGTCCTTTAACAAATGCCAGTCTCTACTGGTATTTAGAATTTTATGTCTAGAGTGTTGAAAATAGATGTGACATGACATCTGAATACCAGTGATGCAAAAAGGCTGTAAGACTAATGGGTCTTTTGAATGAAAAAAAAATAAACAAGATGTGATTTTTTTGTCCTAGTGGAAAGTAACGTGTTGTGAATATAAAGCTGATTCTCTTAGTAAATCTTGGACATGTAAACTTTGAATACTTAGTTTTAACAAAAGTTAATGGATAAAAATTCTAGTTTTGATGATAATAAAGCCAGTATTCCCACTTTTTGGGGTTGTGAAGATGGCAGAGGTGAAAGATGGTTACATCACTCCTAATACGAGATGGGTTTTAGAGTAGTTATACAAGTTACAGTGAATTGATCTAATCTGTTGGTGCTTTCAAATTATATTAGACACACATCACCTACTGTTCTGATGGCAGTAACAGAAAGAACAAAAACAGCACTGGTTAACCTAATTTAACTTACACATAGTAGACCAAATGTTGCTGATCTTTGTCTCTTCAGAGCACAGGAACTACAAGAGAGCAACACTACTCTAATAAATTATAGATTTGTTAAGCCATACTTTTCAAAAATGTCAACTCCAAGTTAACATTGGTGATGATTATAATTACAGAAAACATCTTATTTGATACTGAGACATGGAAGCCTGATGACTCCAGATTTTCCCATATCTAATGCTGGACTTGGAGCACAATTTTGCTCCTAGACTTAATATGACAGCACTATTGTATAGGACATTTTTTCCCCGAGATAATTTGCACAGATATTAATAAAACATATACTAGCCTATGACAATTGAATACATTTAATTAAAGTTGATACAATGACAATAATAGAAAAAAGGCAAGAACTTTCTCTGACAAGTAAGAAATGAATGATGGTAATCAGACTGGCTCATGTTCAAATGATGGTAATTCTAGTTGATGGGCTGGATGACAGTTCAGCAGCCCTCGGTTTCCTTTTAATAAAATTTTAAATGGAAGTACTAAATTATGCTTCCCCCCACTTAATAAACAGTGATATCAACTTGATTTGTAACCTAATGATCTTTGCTGCTTGACACATTGCAGCGCAGGTCAGCAGACCACTGCCTCATTTTCTTTTTCCTCCCTTTTCCTTCACAATAGCCTTTACATCCACACACTCTGTATTCCCACCAGTGATGATGTACTCTCCTTTTCTCTTCTTTCTTTCTACAACCAAGGTATCTAGAAGGGATCATTTCCCCTCAAAGGGCAAGCAAGCACAGCTGGGAACAATTAATGGGTGTACATTATTAAATTTTCTCCTCTTAATGATTATTCCATTAGCTGGAAAATGATCATGTTAATTATAAGTACAGCATATGTATGGGCTCATAACAATTGTGTAGATTGAAATTTTTTCTCATAAGCTCTCATAAAAAATGCCAAATGGTGATTACTACATTTCATTTTCTATATTATTAACATTTAGCAACTATTTTGCATAGATATTGTATAATTAAAATCTACTTACAGTTTAGAGAGGTTAGGTCCTCTAAAGCCCACACTTATGATATATAGAATGAGTTCCTCATCAGTTGCTATTATTGGCTTTAAAGAAAAAAGTATGGACTCAGAAAAGAAAGGAAAAAATTATTTTTA
Source organism: Bettongia penicillata ogilbyi (assembly GCA_023548195.1). Taxonomy (NCBI): domain Eukaryota; kingdom Metazoa; phylum Chordata; class Mammalia; order Diprotodontia; family Potoroidae; genus Bettongia; species Bettongia penicillata. Next base: position 5,046,292 of record JAJHZJ010000244.1, read on the forward strand.
TTGAATTTAAATATGTTTGGAAGAATTTATCAAGCAGTTGTATATCTCATCGGGATTGTCTAGAGAGTTGGCCTTGAAGTTAGGTATACCTGGATTTAAATTGTGCCTCTTTCACATACTTGCTTTGTGACAACTGGAGGGGAAAGAATCTCAGAGTTTCTGGTCAGAACAGAAAGAATCACTGTTACACTATCTCAGAGTCATCAAAACCCAAACAATGAGCAAGAGAGGCTTGGGTTGGGATCTCTTATTGGCCAATCAGAAAGAGACAGAATGATGATTTGGATTTAAAAGCATAGTCAAGCAGTTCCACTTGAATATCAATGGATTTTATCAAAGTCTGGTTTACTATAGCTATATATCAAGAAATCCTGAAGGAAAAGTACATGAGACAAAAGAGTTAATTGTCCCAGTTTTTTGAAAAAGAAATGATATAGTAAACAAGTAGGGAAAAAATCTACTCCCCAAACCACAGGAAACCTTGTAAAGTATAAGTGATGAAAATTTATTGATTTTTTGGTGAAGGCAAAGTAGGCCATCTTTTGCCTCCATTCATACCTAATTACGACGGGCATTACCTCAGACAAACTAAGATCTAGGAAAGACTTTAGCTTAAAAAGGCCAAGGTCTTCCCCTGCAAGGGGCTGTTGCCTGATGTCCTGACCTATGCCTTGCCACTGGACTCTGATGACTCCAGAGGAGAGAGTGAGACTGATGTCTTTGCACAGCTCTGCATCACTGATATCCAATTCACTTGCAAGTCAAGACATCACCGTCCTGATGTCATTGGTAGTTTTTAAGAAGGAAAGACAAACAACAATGATTTGTGTGACCATGGGCAAGTAACTGAGCCTCTCAAAGTACAAGGCAAGTATGTAAGAGTACAAATTATAGGTGAGTTTTTGCATGAAGGTAATTAAAATCACAGATATATACCATACTCATGTCCTCTGAGAAATATAAATGAATCAATACCACACGCACACACACACACACACACACACACACACAAGCACTTCTATATGAGACTGTTCTCCTCATGATGATTAATGAATGAATCATTTTCCACGACCATTTTTCATCTCTATATTATTTTATGTATAGCACATATATTTGAAGGGCCAGGGCAATGTGTACTGAACAATTTTCAGAGTTGCTGTTAGCATCTTTGGAACTGCTTGTTTAGGTAAATTTACAAAATCTCTTAAACTATAACTATCACCTTTCTGCTGATGAAGTGTTGATCTATCCAATGACTACAGCTATTGACCTTCAGCTATATAAAAGCAAAGGCACTAGGAAGGTTGCTTTTTGCGCATCGTAGGAAAATGGTCATGCAAATGATAAGAGGCATAAGCAAAAGACATCATATTCATTGATAACAGTTCCAAGTGCCTGTCTATTGGCACTGAATCTGGACTGGTCACATGTTTTGATTCTACTGGTTAGGCTATGTATGGTATGGTTCTGCTGTGGGGCTCTTTAGTTTGCTTGGAATCAGTTAATTGATGGTGAACCCCTAGTCAACTGGGGATCAGTGATAAGGCTTGACTTATAGATACTTGTCTGAGATTGATTGAAATTGAGACCCTAGGTTTATTTAAGAAAAGGGAGAATTGGCTAACCATGACAGATATAGCCTATGGTACCTTCATTTACATGTCATCACAATGCCATTAGCTAATCTTACACTTGTATCTTTCATGTTCAGTGAGCCAATGACATGAAAATCCCCTCATTGGTGAAAACTCATAGCAATTTCAGATCAAGTCATCTGTAGATATGCTTTGCCTCAGTCTGCTGATATTAGACATATAATTAGGGTGGGATGGCCAAGGGCTTCTACTAGGATGTCACTGAATGTTGAGTGCTCAGGCCAAAGCCATCCCTCTTCCTCCACGCCAATAAGCATGGGGAAAGAATGTTGGTCCATGTACAGGAAGGTGAAAATGGGCAGTGTCAGACCTCAAACAGTGTCACCATATGAATTCATACAATCATAATTATTCTTTCCCATCTTGTGCCCAATCCTCTGGCTCAAATGATAACACCCACCATCCCTGGTGCGTGTGTCTCTGTGTGTGTGTGTATGTAGGGAAGAGCACCAGAACCCCTCTACTGGGTCAAAACCAGGCATTTTATTTTCCTATTGACTAGCTGTGAGGGCCAGAGTGTCTTCTACTTCAATAAGGGTGACAGAGGCAAAAGGAGAGCAATGATGGGTATTTCTGAATTTAAAGGAGTAAGGAAAAAATGGGATTGCCCTAACACAAAGCAATGGGCACATGAGTGGGGCATTGGCCATTAAATACCCTGCTTCTCTTAGCTCTTCCTGGCCAGAGACTTGCCCTGTTTGGAGAGGACAGGGGAGGAACTGCAAAGTATCTCCTAGCCAATGAGGTTGACTCCGTAAGCCCCTATATTACCAGAGGTGACAGGGTATAGGATTCTGGCAGGGTAAGAGGAGGTACCTAATGTGCTATTACCATAAGTTCTTACCCCTTTCCACATCCTGGGAGTACCATATGTATGGATAGGTCTCCCAAAAAAGCAGAAGGTGGCAAGTGTCTTAGGGGATGGGTGGGTCAAGATACAACATGTCTTCCTCACCTTTGCCCTACGCCCACATTATGACTAAATCCATGTGAGATTCATCTACTCAAAGCCATTTGGCATTACCGTGTTAAGGCTGGACTTCCCTGCTGGACCCACATCTACTTTACAGCCAAATCTTGCCCCTTCAGCCTTTACTATAACTTTACCTCTACTCACATATCTGCCATTCTAACTCAAGCCATCATCACTTTTCACCTGAATTTTGCTAAAAGACTTTTAATTGGTTCATTCATTGTTTCATTTTCCTTTGCATCCATCACAGAATAAAAAGTGAAAGGGACCTAAGAGGTCATTGAAGGTCATGCCATAATTTCAGGGTAAAATACTAAGCATCTAAGATATATGTGAACCCCTGTCTTCTGATTCCAGGTCTAGCACTCTATCCAATATGATGTGCTCCCAATATAATGTACTTGTGCACAGGTGTGACCATGTTATTTTCTTGCTCAAAAATTTTCAGTTACTCCCTACTACCTATTGATTATTTTGAGGAACATACCTCACATCAATGTTTATCACTAGATGAAATATAAACTCAACCTGACATTTAAGATCTTCCAAAATCTGATACTATCTTTCCAGAAACATTTCTCACGTCTCCTCTTCATGTATGTGGTCTTTTGTTCCAGCCAAACCAAACAGTAGTGATTTTCTGATCCTAGACTATTAGTGATTTCCTGATCTTGCCTTGCCCTCTTCCTATGATTTTATAAAAGTTGTCCCTCTATTGCTGAAGAAATGTCCTCACTAACTCCCGCCTTTTTTTTCCCTTGAAGGTACAGATCATGTGCCACCTACTCCATGAAGCCTTCCCTTATTCCCTCAGATAAAAACATTTATTCTTTACTCAGCCTGTCCTAGAGCACTGTTCTTTTTTTCCCCTTTATACCTACCACATTCTACTTCACATTAATGTACTTCATTTGCCTAGGAGCCTTATGACCAACAGTGATGTGGAGAGTGAAAGATGAAATAACTGAGGAAACAAAGGTGTGAGCGTCTGAGCTTATCAGTTTATTAAGCAATATAAGCATAATGCTCAAGAAACCAAGACCAGGACGCCTTCAGCTTTGGCAATGAATACAGGGGGAGACAGATGTCTGTAGCTAAAAACAATCAAATAAGGCCAATTAATTAAAAGAAAGCAAATAGCCAGGACACAGAATTAGGTAACCTGATTTATAATCAGAGAAAAGATTATAAGCATAATCTAGGTTCTCAGTTAAGTGTGTCTAAGCAGCAGATAGAGGTATTTCAGCTTACCAGATACATAGGGCTAGGTTCAAACAATGCAATAAAGCTTTCACACAATTCCTACAACTGAATAAAGTTTTCTCACAAGACAGAAATTAGACTAGACCCAGAACTGAATAGAAAGGGAACAGAACTAGCTCCAGAACTGAATCACAAGATAGGATCAGTATAGTTTATTCAATTCCTACTAGCACTTGCTGTTCTAATTCTTTCAGTGATCATAACTTTTCATCATATTTTCATATTTTCAGTGTATCTCCCACACCCAAAATAGTGCCTTACACATAGTAGGTGATAAATTAATGTTGAATTTGATTTTTGAAGCAGCGTTCTTCCTCTGGTATATTTGACTTAATGAAATATTACTTGTTTTCTGAAAGCATCTATACCAAGGAAGAAAATACAATGAAGAGAGATATCGAAAGTGAGAAAGGTAATAAGAAAACCAAACTCAACAAAACATAGCTAGAAACATTACTTTTGGGCTGTCCCCATCTCTTGTAATTACTCTGAGATTTTGGCACTTCCTTAGGAGAAGCAGAATGTCTGGTATAGTACAAAGGGCCTTTATAACAGGTAAATTTTAATTCACGCGTGGATGTATAGCCTAAGTTGACCAAATAAAGACCAACGGAAGAGGAATTCCAAGCAATGGGTATATCTAACCCATAGTCATTGGGGAAGTAGATAGAACTAGAGTGTAGCTGCCAGAGGAAATATGTGTGTGTGTGTGCATAGTGTGTTTGTGTGTATATATATGTATGTATATGCTTATGTATATATGTATGTATATGTTTATGCATATAAAATAAATATTTATGCAAAAAAGGGAGTCTACTTACTAGAGAAAAAGAGGATCAAAGATCTTATTAGAGGTTGCCCTTCTGCATGACAACCAGGTTATACCAGGTTCTTTCTCATTCTGTATGGATATGTCTGGGTTCCATTCTTCATACAACAGAGCAGCAGGTAAGGTATAGGGGGTTTTTCAGGGATGGGAAGGATTTCTAGTAGTTGGGTCTCCCAATTCTGGTGTCGTGGGTTGAGAGCTGCTAATGAAGAAGGCTGGATGATGTGTGGACATTTCTGCATAGAACATTCCAGGTACAGAAAATTCCATAAAGGGGCAATGCATCAATCAATCGGCCAACAATCATTTATGAAGCTCTGACTTGCAGTTTCGTTCAAAGTTCACTTTTAATTCTATCTTCTACATGAGCCTTTCCCAATCTTCGTCAGTCGCTATATCCCTCTCCACAAATTACTGTTTCTTTGTTTACCCTACATTCATATTTGGTATGCATTTATGTATCTGCGTACAAGCTGCTCCTGTCCCGGTAGAAGTTAAGCTCTTGAGAGCAGGGCTTTTTATTTTTATTTGCTATTATTATTATTAATGGTGTATGTATGTCCTTAACAGGCTCTTAACTGTGATTTTGGTACATTGTAAGTGCTCACTAAATGCAGGTTGAGTGGAAGAATGAAGAAATGAATTGTAAAGATCCTTGAATGTGAGACTCATTGATTTAGACTTTACCAAAATCATATTTGAACTAAGCAAAGAAGAGACTTTATAAACACTGAAATTGTGATTCTAGTCCTAAAATCACATTGTATTTCATTTTCTAGCCTCACTGGTCAATGTTGGCAACTCTCTAGGAAACTATATGCATTTTTAATCTATCTAAAGGGTTGGACTAAGGGAAAAATAAGGCAAGATGAAAAGATGACTAAATATGGATTATGCTATAAGGAAAAATAGAATATGAAGCAGAAAAAAATGAGGGTTATCCTGGAAAGAAGATTGATATAAAGCAAATGTAAACAAAAAGAGGCATCATTAAAAAAGAAAAGGAATAAAAGATGTTGAAAAAAGTGTACCATGCTGGACGATAAGAAAGGAAATAGTAGAATATGGTACAGGGTTGGAAGATATTTGACATTAACAATGCAACAATTTAAGGTAAATTTGATTAAAAATTTTGGATGTCAGTTTTACTCTGTCATGTCTATTATTTCTACTATGACAATTGAAAAAAAAGTCACTTCCCTTGTATTTTTTATATTATTGGAATTATAAAGCCCTTGGGTGACAAAAAGCCTGCTTTTTTTTCTTTCTGGATTATAAAGCACAATATAAACTGTTTTGTGACAAAAAAGGAAAATAGCTCTAATTAAAGCTAATACAGAGAAAGTATTCTATGCAGTTTTATCTTCTTAAAATCTATTCCTAAAGGTTTTTGCAAAGCAAATCAATTAAAATGAACAGCAATAAGTGTTCTACAGAATACATAAAGCAAATTCACCAAGGAGATAAAAGGTTGGGAGTGGGAATATGACATCTGAATAAGACATTTTTAGCAAGGTTTTGGCTCTGGCAGCTAAGACTTGAAAACTAGGCATCTGAAAAGCTGATCTACTACATAATTAATTACAGAAGATCTTGAAAAGCATTCCTCTTCTTTCATTATAATAATAGATAGCAAGTATATAGTGATTTGAGGTTTACAAAGCACGTTGTGAATATTATCTCATTGGAGCCTCACAACTGAATATGTGAGATACTATTATTAGTTCCTTTTTCAAATGAGGAAACATTAACCTGGGACAGGTTAAATTATAATTCCAAGTCCACAATGGAGCTTGTGACTCTACCTACTATATCGTGTTCCCACATTACTTTTTAGAAAGTTAAATACTCGCTTCATTCTGGGATATCTACCTTTAATAAGAAATCAGCTAGCCTCCCTGGTACAATTTAACTCATTTACCAACCAAAAGGTAAGTTGAAGAAGAAGTTTGCAAACTCTTTAATTTATCCACGATGATGGAGTCATCCACAGCAATATCTCCTAAATCATATTTAATGGGGCTTTCTCCATGTTTTTCAATGTGTGAATTTTTTTTATTCATAGAAAGCCTGTAACATGATAAATATTATCTCAGAGCAGTAGTTTGGTTGTTAGACTGACATGCATCTGACAGTACTGAGGTTTCAATTATATACTGGCATCAATCAATCTTTTAGTTCTCAACACTGTTGCCTGCAGTAATGTCACAGCTTTTCTGTCAGACGGAAGAACTTTGCAGGAAATGTTATTCATTACAGCTGCAAATCTGTCACTGTGCCTGGCGTGGCTTGTTAATGACAACACTTATTTCAAAGAGCCATGTTTTGCTTTGTTGCAGGAGAGTTGACTTTGTGATTGTAAAGTATAATGAAATGTCAAGAAGATGAAGTGAATAAAGTTTTCCAAAAATATACTAAAGTGATCCAAATTGGCTAAAAAAGGTAGGTTTTCATTTGCATATGCATACTCACATTCCCACATATGTAGAGAGAGACACCAAATCATTCTGTCTATGTATGTTCTGGGCCATAGCCCAAATTCCATTTTCCCCATGCTGACAAGCATTCTCCTATTTGGAGTTGTCGATCTACTAGGCTGAGACCAAGAGAAATCTGACTGTTGACATCTTTGCTCATGCTTCTAAACAATCGACACAGAACTATATAGCATCTTAGCATTTTAAAACACTAAAGGGTTTATCTAATTCCTCCACATCTGAGGAAAAAAAATCTCTACAATATTCTAAGAGAATAATCACTTGCTAGGTCTGAATAATCACTTTTTCAGGCATGTTTTGAAACAGCTGGTCTCTGAGGTCTTTTCCAACTCTGACATTCTGAGATTCTGTGGTCATCTAGTTTCAGTTGATGACCTTGTCAGGAGAAACCCATTACCTCCAGAGGAAGCCCACTCTGCTTTTGACAACTAATTATTGCTTGTTTTTTCCTTAGATATAGCTGAAATCTGACTTTCCACAATTTCTTCCTACTGTTGAATCTGGGACAGCCTGAATAAATTTCTTCCACAAGGTAGCCTTCGAAAGACTTGAAAGCTATTAAGCTGTCCTTTCTAAGGGCCCTCTTTTTGAGGTAAACTTTCCTAGTTTTTAGATTACCAGAGCTAGAAGGGACCTTTAAGATCACCCAGTTTAAGTGTGGAAACTGAGCCCAAAGAGTTTAGGGGATTTGCTCAATGTCACATCTGGTAACTGGAAGAGCTTGGTCTTTGCCTTCCTAGAAATTCTCCTCCGGACATGCTCAAGTATATGCAACTTCTCTGTGAAACATAGCACTTTGATCTCCTTTAAGTGTAGTTTCACTAAGGCAGAGTTCAGTGACGCTATTGTGTCCCTCATTCTGGACTCCAGATTGATAAAGCCAATTATTAATTCTGATAGTTAAAATGACCAGGATTAAAATGATTTTTTTCATTTTGTTTACCATCATCATCATCATCATCACTTTTCATTTTGTTTTGGGCATGATCATAGAAGTAAAGCTGTAAGGTTTTTGCCCTGACAGGAATGAGGATGCGAACTATGAAAATAAGATGGATATATCTTAATCTAAATTAAATAACTTAATTTAATTAGTCTTTTGTCATGTAATCTTTATGTAGTAAACAGTATTCTTGGTTTTAAAAGCTTCTCTTTTCACTTTAATAATTTGACCTAGTCTAGTTAGGAGAAAATAATTTAAAGTGGAGAAACAAACATTTTAGTAATGGCTCATTTCATGTGTGCATACATGCATGCACACATGTACAATTATCAATCACTGCTATATACACATATGTATACATGTATAAATATACATATATGCATATGTGTGTATATGTACATACACATATATAATTTTGTCAGATGGTTTGAAATATTTGCGCACAATGGATATTCATCCATTATAATATTATTTCCTCTTCAATCTAAGTGTACCTCACACGTCATGCTTTTCTATGTGCTTCATCCTCATCAATTTGATAATTGATAATACTTGTACAAACTTTCCTTTTGGATCACTTCAAGATCAAATTCAGCCTCCTCTGTGTGGCTTTTAGGTGACCTTCACCACCTGACTGCAGCCTGCCTTTTCAAGTTTACTATATTCCACTCCCTTTTACATAGTTGGCTCTAGCCAAAATGACCTTCAAGTTGTTTCTCACACAATGCCACTCTTATCTCCCACCTTTGGAGGGCTTTCCCCCTTGCCTGGAAAGTATTCACTCTGCATCTTCAGATCCTAGAATTTCTAGTTTCCTTTAAAATTCAATGAAAGTGCTAATTTCTACATAAGGTTTTTCTTGACTTCTCCCACTTTTTTTTTTGCTAGGGCCATACCTCCAATCTTCTTGCATCTATCTATCTATCTATCTATCTATCTATCTATCTATCTATCTATCTATCTACTATTTATGGAAATGTTGTCTCCACTGAAAGAATGTAAGATCCTTGAGGGCAGGGGCAATTTCACTTTTTGTTTTTCTTTCCTTTAGTGCTTTGTAGCACCTGGCACATCATAGGTGCTTAAGAAAGGCTTGTTGAATGATTTATCAATAGTCAATGCAGATAGAAAAAGAATTGGAGACAGTATTGGGCAGGAAGGATAGATTGAGGTGAATTGCAATTGGGAAAATGTTGACTGCTTTTGAATATCCCCAGCTATTCCTGGTGGTGACACCCATGTTTCAATGATTTTTTTTTTTTTTACCACCACACTCTTTGATTGAGTATCTTGGAATATACAAGTTTATGAGAATTTTAAGTTGTTGGTAACTCAGTCAATAAATGTTTACCAAGCACCTACTCTGTGTCAGGTCCTGTACTAAGCACTAGGGATATAAAGGAAGGGGATAAAACAGTTCTTGCTCTCAAGTTCACAGTCTAGTTGTGGAGTGGGGACCTAAGGGTCAATTGAGAACACAAATTAGATGAAACATATTTCCAGCATTCAAAAAGTGTCATAAGGTCTACCATTTGAGGAAATATATGATAAGAAAAGGAGGTGGATCAGTCAGATTGATTGAGGGATAATAGAGGGATACAATAAATACTTTATTGACCCAACCAAAAGTAACAATACCAGAAAAGATTTTTCAGCACATTGGACAGTTCCTCAGTGACAGACCTATAGAAGAACATTGATAATTTTGGGAACTGCATCATTGTAAAGAATATTACATTAAAGAAATGGTTTTCTTTATTTGCCCACACCTCAGTTACTATGTGCTCTCAGAAATCTGTCTGGATAATATATAGAACAATCTTTAGTGAGTTTGGCATCAGGTTTGTGGCAGCAGAGGGCATGGGGAAAGGAATCATTGTTTCTTTATGCCATAGAGGCTATAGAGCTAGCTCATTCCTGAACTTCAAGTGCATTGGATTCTGGGCCTTTATTTGAAGGAAACATAGGCTTATCCAATGGAGTATTAGACAAGAGTTAATAGAATGAATACTTCTTAATACCTGTAATGATCACTTAAGCTATCTTCAGTGATTGGGGCATCTATATCAGAAAAATGATAATTTTGTTTACTGCTATTATAATGACAGTTGACATTTGTCTAGCATTTTTAGTGTCTAAAAGCACTTTGCTTCCAATATTTCACTTGATCTTTGCAAGAAATCTATGAATACATATATTACAGCCATCTTATAGATGATGTAATGCAAGCTCTAAGAGGTGAAGAGACTCATCCAAGGCCACGTATATAATATGAAACATCTTATGACTACTTGACAGCAGTAGCTTTCCACTACAACTTACCCTTTGATTTCCTAGAAAAAGTAAATCAATCAAACAATCAATTAGCATTTATTAAACACCCACTATGTACCAGGAATTGTGTTAAGTACTGGAGATATAAAGACAAAAACAAATAAAAACACTCCCCCCTCTCATACAAATACATAACAACAACCAGATCTTGCTTTTGAGGAGCTGACAATTTGATGGGGGTGAATTTTTAGTGAAATAGGAACATTTAGTAGACACTGTGCTGAGAAACTGATCTAATAGATCAACTAGGACCAGAGCAAGTGTCATCAATCAATTATTTAGGCAATATGTGATAACCCCTACTCAACACTTTGGGATGTTCTCAACTCAAAGCTCTTATGTGCCTTTCTCAGATTTTAAAGATATAGCTACCACTCCCCCTATGAATCACTGCCTTATTGTAGGAGAGGATCTTGAATAGCTTGATGAAACTATGAGCTATGCTATGCAGAATTACCCATAATGGACAGGTTATTATGGAGAGTTCTTACCAAAGGTGATCCATTAGAGAAAGAAATAAGAAACCACTCCAGTATCTTTGCCAAGAAAATCCCATGGATAGTATTATAATGACAAAAGATAAGATATCTGAAGATGAGCTTCTCAGATTGGAAGGTGTCCAAGGCATTACTGGAGAAGAATGGAGAATAACAAATAATTTAAGAAAGAATGAAGTAGCTAGACCAAAGCCAAAAGGAAGCTCAGCTGTGGATGTGTCTGGTGATGAAAGGAAAGTCTGATGCTAAAAAGTTTGATATTGCTTAGAAACCTGGAATATAAGATCTATGCTCCAAAATAAGCTGGATATGGTGAAACAGGAGATAGAAAGATTAAATATTGACATCTTGGGTCTTAATGAATATAAATGGAGGGAATGGGTGAATTATATTCAGGTGATCATTACATATACTACTATGAATAAGAATTCCTTAGAAGAAATGGAGACGCCCTCATAGTCAATGAAAGAATGAGAAAAGCTATATGGTGGTATGATCTCAAAAATGACAGAATGATATCTATTTGAATCCAAAACAAACTGTTCAGCTTCACAGTAATAATAATCTATGTTCCAACCACTGAATCTGAAGAGATAAAAGTTGCTCAATTCTATGAAGACCTACAATATTTTCTAGAAATGGCATAAAAGCGTCACATTTATCATAGGGGATTGGAATGCTAAAGTAGGCAATCAAAAGATCACTTAGGAGCTTCTTACTGAAAAATTCAGACAAATCGAAAAAAAGTAGACAAAGCCATTCAACCATATTTATACAACCTAAATAGCATCCCTTATAAAGATGAAGTAGAAGTGATGAATAGATTTAAAGTATTAGAACTGGTAGATAGAATATTTAAAGAAGTATGGGCAGAAGTTTGCAATATTATACTGGAAGTAGCAGCAAAAAGCATTCTGAAGAAAAAGAACTTGGAAGAAAAATGGCTTTCTAATAAGGCTTTACAAATAGCCGAGGAAGCAAGAAAGTGAAAGGAAAAGGAGAAAGGGAAGGATATATGCAACTGAATATAAAATTCCACAGAACAGTAAGGAGAGATAAGAAGATTTTCTTACATTAGCAAGGCAAAGAAATAGAAAAAAATGGAATAGGAAAATAGGAAAAAATAGAAAAAATAGCTCTTCAAGAAAATTAGAGATATCCAGGGACCATTTCATGTAAAATGGGCATGATAAAAGACAAAAGTGATATAATAGAATATATAGAACAGATATAATAAAGTGGAAGAGATTAAGAAGAGGTGGCCAGAAGGTACAGAAGAACTATATGAGAAAAATTTTAACATTACTGATAATCGTAATGGTGTGGTTACTGATATTGAACCATGCATCCTGGAAAAGACTAGCAATAAATTTGAGTGTGTCTTAGGAAGTATTTCTAACAATAAGGAGGTAATGGAATTCTAGTCAAGTCACTTAAAATCCTAAAAAGATGATGCTGTCAAAGAGTCACCCTCAAAATGTCAGGAAATTTGGGTAACTCAATAGTGGCCACTGAATTAGAAAGATCTGTTTACGTTCCAGAAGGGCAGTGCAAAGAATTTTCAATGTCTAAATAACTGTGTTCATTTTATATGCCTGCAAAGTTATGCTTAAGATTCTGTAAGCTAATCTTCAGCAATAAGTGAACCAAGAATTACCAGAAGTTAAAGCTGGTCTTTAAAGGGGCAAAAGAGCTAGAGACCAAATCGGCAACATTCACTGTATTATGGCGAAACCAAGAGAGTTTCAGGAAAGCAACTACTTCTGCTTCATTGACACTAAAGTCTTTGATTATGTGGATCACAACAAAATGTGTCAAGTCCTCAAAGACATGGGAGTACCCTATCATTTTGCTTGTCTCCTGAGGAACTTCCATGTGAGTCAAGCTGCAATGTCAGAAGTGAACACGGAAAAACTGATTTATTTATTAATTCATATGATCATTTAATTAATTAATTAATTCAAAATACCAGCTTGGATAAGTCAAAAGTCAGAGTTAAGGTTGTCAAGAGGAATATCAACAGTCTCAGATATGCAGATGTTACCATGATGATGGTAAAAAGTGAAGGAGAATTAACAAGTCTCTTGATGAGGGAGAAAGAGGAGAATGTAAAGGCTGGCTTGAAGGTTAACATAAAGAAAACCCAACAGCAACCCTAAGGTCTGAGTAACTGGTCCCATCACTCCCTGGAACATAGAAGGAGAAAAAAAATGGAAGCAATGTCAGATTTTATATTCTTGGACTCAAAGATCACTGCAGACCTCAACTGTAGCCAAGAATTTAACAGACAGTCCTTGGAAGGAAAGCTATGACTAACTGGGACAGTGTACTAAAAAGCAGAGGTATTAGCTTGCTAACAAAGGCCCATTTAGTCAAAGCCAAAGATATTTTCTGGTAGTAAAGTACTGTGCCTGTGAGAGTTAGACTATAAGGAAAGCTGAGTGCCAGAACTGACGTTTTTGAATTACGGTAGTGGAGAAGACTTTCCCCCCCACTTCATAAAACTTTATTTTTTCTAATTACATGTAAAGATAGTTTTCAACATTCATTGTTTTTTGAGTTCCAATTTTTTCTCCCTTGCTCTCTCCTCTCCTTTCTCCTCAAGATGACAAATAATTTGAAATAGGCTATACATGTACAATCGTATTAAACCTATTTCCATAATGTTTTGAAAGAAGAATCAAAACAAATAGGAAAACCATGAGAAAGAAAAAAAAAGAAAATATTATGCTTTGATCTTCATTCAGACTCCGAAGTTGTTTCTCTGGATGCAGGTAGCATTTTCCATCATGAGTCTTTTGGAATTGTCTTAGTTTATTTTATTTCTGAGAAGAGCTAAGTCTATCAAAGTTGATCATGGCACAATGTTGCTATTACTGTGTGCAATGTTCTTCTGGTTCTACTCACTTCACTCAGCATCGTTTCATATAAATCTCTCCAGTTTTTCCTGAAATCCTCCTGCTCATTATTTCTTATGGAACAATACTATTCCAGTGCCTTCATATACCACAACTTGTTCAGCCACTCCCCAATTGATGGGAATCCCTTCAATCTCCAATTCTTTGTCATCACAAAAAGAACTACAATAAATATTTTTGAATATGTGATTCCTTTTCCCTTTTTTAATGATCTCTTTGGGAAACAGATCTAGTAGAGCTATTGTTGGATCAAAGGTTAATCATAGTTTTATAGCCTTTGAGCATAGTTTCAAATTGTTCTCCAGAATGGTTGAATCACTTCACAACTCCAACAGCAATGTATCTTGGAGAAGAGTTTTGAGAGTCCCTTGGACAGGAAAAGGATCAAATCAGTCAATACTTAAAGAAATTAATTCAGGCCACTCACTGGAAGGACAAATACTGAAGATGAAACTTAAATGATTTGGCCATATTACAAAAAGATAGGACTCATCAGAAAAGACCCTGATGTTGATAAAGATTGAAAGCAAGAGGAGAAGGAGATGAAAGAGGATAGAGAGTGTCATCAAAACAAGGAACATGAGTTTGTCCAGACTTTGAGAAATTATGGAGGTTAGAAGGACCTGAAATGCTATGGTCCATGTAGAATCAGGCACGACTGAATGACTGAACTACAATAAGACCACTACTCACCCCTTGACTCATTCTTTTTGAGTGGTCGTATTTTCCCTGCTATTCTAGGGTTTGGTGTTGATTTCCTTTGTTACTCTAGAGGATAATCCAATAGATTGGATTAGCTAGCTCATAGCCCCATGGCTTCACGGCTGAATTTAAAGAAACTCATCTTCATATGAAGAAGAAACTACTTCTCACTATATTTACCATCTTTTCAAGTAATGACACATATTTAAAACAAATATTTAATCAAATTAATCAGACATAATAAAATGAATCTTAATTAATAATTTCTCATTAACCCATTTACATATATCTGAAAGCTTTAATCCAGCAAACCATTGCCATGTTCTGGTGAAATTATGAAGCATGGACAAAGGGAAACATATAGATTAAATATTGGGAGACTTATTTGGCTCTTCACTGAAGGATGACTGGTGATGGTATCTGTCTAGTCTGGGAAACATTCTGCTCTTTCATAAGGATTCTTATCTTACTCCAAGAAGTGTCTTAATTCAATATGACTTGTTATACATTTTGTCATCCTCTAATACAACCCCGGTTCCTGATCCTACTTGTATGTCATTTCTCAAACTGATCTATTCCCCAGCCTGGTCCGCAGTACTGAGCATTCATGCTTGGATCTGACTCATGCCCCAAAGGGTACCATCTCACTTTTAATGCCTTAATCCAGGCAGGCCTCTGGAGGGCATAAGTGGGTTTTCTCTGCCATAATTTCTATTTTCTTTTTGAATATTTATTCAAACCTGTGAGGAAGAAGATGTCTCCTTCTGGTGCCCAACACCCACCTCTTGAAGAAACTAGGCCAGTGAAATTAATGTCATTAATGTTGGGGCACTGGTAGAACTTGCTTCACTTGTACAAATATATGTGTATCAGTAAAGACACAACAGGAATTTAAAAATAAATAAAAATGAATATAGAGTTTTCTAAAAATCATATGAAGAATGCATCTCTCACTTTTTAAGATGAGTTCACTAATATCCAATAATAAAGGCAAAACATTAAAGACCT
Organism: Bettongia penicillata ogilbyi; assembly: GCA_023548195.1. NCBI lineage: Eukaryota > Metazoa > Chordata > Mammalia > Diprotodontia > Potoroidae > Bettongia > Bettongia penicillata. The sequence continues at coordinate 5,061,912 of JAJHZJ010000244.1, forward strand.
CGACTGAGTCATTTAATTTCAGTTTGTTATAGTTCAGTCATGTTCTACTTTTCCTGACCCCATATAGGGTTTTCTTGGCAAAGATACTGGAATGGTTTGTCATTTCCTTCTCCAGCTAATTTTATAGGTGAGGAACTGAGGCAAATAAGGATAAGTGACTTGCCCAGGTAAGTGTCTAAAGTCAGATTTAAACTCATGATAATGATTCTTCTTAATTCCAAGCCCAGTGCTCTATCTATTGTGACACCTAGCTGTCCTGCAACCTCTAATTAATAGATAGGATTTTACTTAAGGATACTATTTGTAATCCTTTATAATAGAAATATAAGCTAAATGCTAATTCCTGGATTTGTTAACTGTATTTGTTTCTGACTTTAGGCCCAATGCTCTATCCTCTGTGGCATCTAGCTGCCCAATTTGTTTCCTCATTGCCAAAATCAAGGGATGAGACTAAAAGTTCCCTAAATTCTCTTCATATTTGGTACTATCAGGCTATGGAATGCTAGACGTAAGAGTTTGTTTAAAGCTTGTGATAAATGGATTCTTTTTCAAAAGAATAGTAGCATGGAATATTGGAAAAAGCAGTGGCTTTTGAGTCAGATGACCAGGGTTTGAATTTCTCAACTCCTACATACTTGAGATGTAATTTAGGACAAATTATTTGACTGCTCTAGGTCTGTTTTCTCATTTGTGAAGTGTGGATCCTGTACTCTGTGACGTCTGCTGCCTATCCCAATGCTAAGATTATATAATCCTAAAATTGAAATTAATTAGAATTTAGCAAGCATTTTTATAAGCATAAAGAGCATAACATACATACTAACAAAATGATACGTTCCTATCTCTTAGCCCTTCATGCTCAGAATAGCAGTCTAAAGATTGCAAATTCTACTGGAAGTAGAAAGGATTCCTGGGTGACACCTTGCAGTTCTTTAAAGCTGAAGGGTTATTGATCTGTTTGTCATTTTCCAAGGACTCCAGCTATTGAGACTCTTCATGCTTTTGAAGCTTTCCTAACAACAACAAAAAATGGACAAGCTACATAATTGTTGCCTGCTAATTTCCCTGGGAGAAAAACATGAACTCACTTTGTCTAGACATACTGATTATAATCCATCAAGCCATGATTAAAGAGTAATACTTTTCTTCATTATACAAAGAGAATGTTAAGGAGCCCCTTGACTTGCAATTAGAATCTTGAACCACAAATCCTGAGGGGCACTTACCCACCACATCTTTACTGTGAAACAAAGCTTTTGTAGGTATTCTCTATGGATAAAGAGTATGTATGTGGTGGCTGGGGCATAGAGTGGAGTAGTGGATGGGTAAGGAGAATAGAGAGAGAACATGACTTGCTCTTCAGATTACTTTAGAATATCATTTAAATTTATTACATATTTAATTAGAATACTTTAAGATCCAAGGAAAATAATAGAAAAACCCCCAAACATGCAAAGTGCCTGGAATAATTATTAAAATTGAATTTGCATTGTCCCATACACTTCATGAAAACTTCTTAGATCTGAATGTCAAAGTAAAAACCTTAATTTTAATGAGGACATATAATATAACCCACCTGAGTCATATTATTCAATCCACTATGGTAGCAACATTAAAAATTCTACATGGCTGTATTCATTTTTTCCTGGTTTTTTTTTGTTGTTATGTATATTCCTAAGTATTTTTCCCCCCAGGAGCGATCTTCACTCAAGTTCAATAGATCATAATGTCAGCTAGAGGATGAACTGGTTGTTTTCTTTTTTCGCTGCACAGATGGATATACAAACAACTTGGATAATTAAGTAAAAGAAGAAATATTTTTAAAAATTAATATTTTATGCATCTATTTTATCCATTTATGGAATATATTGTTATAACTTCCTAAATGAAAGAACACTGACAGTGAAATCGGAAGATCTGAATTCAAGCGCTCACTCTTCTACTTAACCAGGTGACTATGAATATAGCCCCTTACGTTTATTGAATTCCAGTTTCTTTATCTGTAAAAAGGAGTTCAGGATACTTGCAGGAAGGTTATTGTGAAGAAAGCATAAACTTTTATAAATGAAAGTTAAATAAGCTGAAGTACAAGGCCTCTATTCTGTCATTGTGCTGATTTCAATGGGAATTAGAAGCAAACCCAGTGGGAATGATAAACAGTACTATAAGGAATTTGTATACATTATATGGGGGCTATATTTTAGAGGCCTAAGGAAAAGGCAACATAAATGGACCTTCCAATCCCTCTTATTCTTTCCCTATATTCATACAGTCATGTTCTATCTAGTAATGCTTTGCTACTTTCACTAAAATTCCCCCCTAACACCCAATTCTTCCACAACCATAACTTAGCTTATATCTTTTTATTCGTAAACTGATACCATGCACCAATAATCTGGCTCTTATCTTACTCATATAGATCTATAACTTCATCAATTTGGTTGCATTACTAATGATTAGGATAATTACCTATTCATTTTGACCCTTCCTCTACAATTCTTGTCAGTGCCCCTATCTTCTCCTATAAGCTTGCTATCCAGTTCTTCCCAATACAGCTTTCCTCAATTTCTCCTGACATTGGTAGGATGTCTGTGCAGCATTATAGCTGTCCCCCATCACTTCATCCTCACAAAATGACCAGCCCACATTCTCTTACTATTATGCATTTGTCTGATATCTCTTATTTCTGTTCTTTATAAATTCCTCATTGATTATTATAAGATCCTGGGATTATCAGTCACTGAGTAAGCATTTATTAAGTGGATACATAGACCAGAACGGCATTAGATGCTGGAGATACAAACAAAGAGAATGCCATCTAGAACTGAAAGGAACTTTAAAAGACATTCATTCCAATGATTTTTTAGATTTAAGGAAATTGAGTTTCATCTATATTAACTTTTGTCCTTTTCTCTCACCCATCATTCATCTCCATCTCCACTGTATTCCATTGTATCCTGGCTACTTCTTGAAACAGACCTATTCAATGAATGGGCATTGTCTCACCCTAAATGAGTACCTGCAAAGACCTTGGCCTAAAGACCTCAAGATCTCCCAGTGCATCCTGGGCCATCTCCAGTCATCCTGAGGAATACCAGGTCACTGAATTCAGATGGCTCTGGAGGAGAAGTGAGGCTGGTGACCTGTACCCTCCCTCACCCAAAACAAAGTCAAGTGCAAGTGGTGTCATCGCTTCTCTGATGGTATGGTCTTCTTCAGCAACGAAGGACGAACGTGATGATTGTATTCTACAAGATATTCATTCTAAATTCTTCTGTTGTATTTCACTCTTAAAAAATATAATGCAAAAATACTGGTAGAAGGTTGCTATGAAAGAGCTAGAGATTTCTTTCCAAGAGAAACTTATGATCACAAATAAGCTTTGAAAATTTCTGGAAGTAGTTCAGCCTGCTATCCATCTGCTGTATAAGTCTAGACCTAATTAATTTTCCGTTAGTGCTATTGACCCCAGCTGTACCTAATGATGGATGAACTTTATAGGGTGCCTTTATGGTTAAATGTCAAAATCAGAACCATGGGCACTTTTCATCCCCTTTGTCTTTCTTGTATGGATAGATAAACAAAACTCTTTTTTTTCAGATTCAAATTTATTTATTTATTTTTAGTTTTCAACATTCATTTCCACAAGATTTTGAGTTGCAAATTTTCCCTATCTTTCCCCTGCTGCCAAGACAGCATGCATACTAATTACCCCTTCCCCTAGTCTGCCTTCCTTTTTATCATCCCCTCTTTCATCCCCTTCCCCCCTACTTTCCTGTAGGGTAAGATGCCCAAATGAGTGTGTATATTATTCCCTCTTTCAGCCAAATCCAATGAGAGTAAGGTTCACTCATTCCTTCTTACCTCCCCTCTCTTCTCCTCCATTGTGAAAACTTTGTCTTGGCTCTTTTATGTGAGATAATTTACCCCCTTCTATCTCTCCCATTTTCCTTCTCCCAATATATTCCTCTCTCACCCCTTAATTTTATTTTTTAGATATCCTCCCTTCATATTCAACTCACACTGTGCTTTCTATCTTTGTGTCTATCTATTTCCTCCAACTATCCTAATATTGAGAAAGGTCTCCTGGAATGCAGACAGTTCAACTTTAATAAATTTCTTATGATTTGTCTTTCCTATTTACCTTTTCATGCTTCTCTTGATTCTTTGATTTGAAAGTCAAATTTTCTTTTCAGCTCTGGTCTTTTCATCAAGAATGCTTGAAAGTCCTCTATTTCATTGAATGACTATTTTTCCCCTGAAGGATTATACTCAGTTTTGCTGGGTGGGTGATTCTTGGTTTTAATCCTAGCTCCTTATAATAGCAAGGACCAGCTATCACAGGCAACTTTTAAGGGGTCAACAATCTTCTTTGATTACATACTAACAGAGAAAGTTCAAGCAGAGAAATAAAGACCAACAGGCAGGGCTTCCAACTGTCTGACCATAAGCAATACATACACCACAGAACAACAGATAGATTCAGCTATCTAACCATTACATACATACATAGTTACCAAAGAGAGAAGCACCAACATCTGAGTTTTCAAAGCCAGAGGGATCTTTAATGGCTACCCAGATTCTTGTCTTGATGAACAGAACCCAACTTTAACATAAAGTTCAAAGTTAAGAAATTGGTTAGAAAAATGGATGAACAATTAAAAAAAAAAAAGCTTGACCATATAAAGTTACTAGAGTGGTAGGAAAGATTAAGGCACAAACTCAGAAGAAGACAATAATGAAAGTACAACTGCAACAAGCAGTTCAGAGAAAAAATGGACTCAAGACCAACAAGAATTCCTGGAAGAGTGAAAGGAGATGAGAGTGATAGAAGAAAAATGGAAAGAAAATGATAATACAAGAAAATTATGAAAAGAGAATTAACAGCTTGGTAAGAGACACAAAGATATTGAAGAAAACAACAGAATCAACCTAATTATAAAAGAAGCACAAAAGCTCAACAAAGAAAATAGTTCCTTAAAAATTAGAATTGAGCAAGTGGAAGGTAATGCCTCCATAAGACATCAAGAAACAGTAAAACAAAATAAAAAAATGAAAAAACAGAATAAAATGTGAAATAGCTCACAGGAAAAACAAGTGACTTAGAAAATAGATCAATGAGAGACAATTTAAGGATTATTGGACTAATAGAAAACCATGATTAAAAAAAAGAGCCTAGACATCACATTCAAGAAATTATCAAGGAAAAGATTCCCAATATCTTAGATCCAGAAGATAAAACAGAAATTGAAAGAATCCACCTATCACTTCTTGAAAGAGATCCTAAAATGAAATTCCCAGGGATATTATAGTCAAATTTCAAAATTCCCAGGACAAGGAAAAATATTGTAAGCAGTCAGAAAGGAACCATTCAAATATCATAGAGTCATAGTCAGGATCACACAGCATTTAATGGCTTTATGTTAGAGGAATTGAGGACTTAATATATGATATTTTATAAGGCTAAGAAACTAAGATTATAATCAAGAATCACCAACCCAGGAGAATTCAGTATAGTCCTTCGGAGTAAAAATGGACATTTAATGAAATGGAGAACTTTCAAGCATTCATGATGGAAAGGCCAGAGCTGAGTAGAAATTTGACATTTAAACACAGGACTCAAGACATACAAAGTGGTGAACATGACATAGAAATCATAAGGGGCTCAATAAAGCTAAGTTGCTTACATTTCTGTATGGGAAGATGATTCATGTTATTCTTAACAATTTTATCATTACTAGGGCAGTTAAAAGAAGTTATATAGTTAATTATGTTGGAATGCTCTCCAAAAAAATGAAAGCATGAGAAAGAGGATTGCACTGGGGAAAGGGGTAGAGATGGAAAATGGGGGAAATCTCACATAAAAGAGGTACATGAGGAAGAGCTTTAACACTGGAGAGGAAAATAAGGGGATGGCAAACAATGCTTGAACTACAATTTCTGGTTTGAAAAGGAAAGAAAAATATATGTATACACACGTACATATGCATATGTATACATACACATATACATATATGTATATATGTATGTGTACATGTATATGTACATATGTGTATATATTTATGTGTGTGTATGTGTGTGTGTGTGTAAATCCATCTTACCCAATACTGAAATAGGAGGTGGAGGTGATAAGAGAAGGTTGTAGCACATGATTGTGATGGAGTACTATTGTGCTATAATAAAAGACAAGTGGTGTGGTTTCAGAAAATCATGGGAAGACCACATGAACTGATGCAAAGTGAAGTGACAGGAACTGGGAGATCATGGAGCATAATTAAATCATATGATGATTAGCAACTGTGAAAGACTTTGCTGCTCTGATGAATACAATGATCCAAGGTAATTCCAGATAATGCTATCCACCTTCAGAGACAGAAGTGATGAGCGTTTAGTACAACTTGAAGCATAATCTTCTCATTTCATATTTTTGCTTCTTTTTTTGTAACATGGCTAATGCAGAAATGTGCTTCACATGATTTCACATGTAGAATTGATATCATTTTGCTTTCCTTCTCACTGGGTGGTGGAAGGGATGGGATGGAGAGAGAGAATTTGGAACTCAAAATTAGAAGAAGAAAAGAATGTTAAAAATAAATAATATTTTTAAAATAAAAAAGATTGTTGGTGCTACTTGAATCTTGGTGAAATTTGCTTCCTAGGTTTTCTCTTTTCCTAAATCAGGGTATCAGAAACTTGGATGAAGAAATGAAACCAGATATTAGTATTGCCAATTCTGTGGCATTAACATTGCTACAACCATCATTATCCATCATTTATACTTTTCAAAGACTTTTCATGTGCACAGCCTTCTTGGAAACTCACAACAACTCTATAAGATAGGCAGGGAAGGCATTTGTATCCTAATTTTAGAGATGAGGAAACAAAAAAATAGAACATTTTGGTGACTTGCTCTGTGTCTCATAACTGTTTAACAAAGGAACTTGGAGTTAAACAAAGGTTTCTTGGTTCCTAGTACAGGACTGTATTCTATCTATACAGCTGCTCATGTCACCTTGACATGAGAATTCCAGGTGAGTAGAGGAGGGGACAGGTATTATTTTTTCTCAGCCATTCATCCTGACCATGTGAGACTTACAGGATTTTGAAAGCCTAAGGAAAAATTGCACTAATGTTTCTCCATGAAGCATTTTTGAATATATGTATCTGTGTGTGTGTGTGTGTGTGTGTGTGTGTGTGTGTATTTCCTTCCCTCAGCATCCTAAGCCACTTGTCAAGATTACTCTTTTTTACTTATTATGGGATCACAGATTTTGAGTTAAAAGGGACCTTAAGAATCATCTAATTCAACTCTCATTTTTTATGGATGAGGAAACTATGTCTCAAGAAGATGAAATAACTTGACTCAGGTCATAGAAGTGGTTACCAGCTGAGGAAAGACTTGAACCCCAGGGAGTCATAGGGTGATTCATTTAGATCTGGAAAGAGCCTTCAGGATAGTGTAGGACACTCCTGTAATCTTACAAAAGAGGAAACTGAGATGCAGGGAGGTGAAATGATTTGCTGAAGGTGACAGAAACAGTAAATCTGGTCAGAAGTAAGATTTGAACCCAATTTTCCTGGTTCAAAATCAATTTTTTCCACTGCAGCATACCCCCTTCAATTTTTATCACATTCTATCTTGTATCATGCTTATCTGTGTATGATTTATAATCACCTTATTAGGGAAGGGGATTTGTTGCTTCTGACTTCCTATCCAAAGGGCTTAGCACACTGCCTACCATGTAGAAAGTGCTTAACAGATATTCAAGGAATTGAATTTAGCGTTTTGCAATAGGGCTTACAAATGAAATGATAACTATTTGAATTGATAAAAAATACATTTCTACATCAGTTCCTAGAATTCTTTTGCACAGTTGTAATTTGATAAAAATTACCAAATTGTTTAAATATAACAATTCCTTCCTTTCTCCTATTTTTATTCACAAAGCAGAGATTAGGAAACATTTCTGGGATATTACCAGCATTATCTTGCATTTCTATTCTTTTTTTTTTTATTAGAGTCTATTCAATTCTCCTTTTCAGCAGGGTTTCTTAATTTGGTAACTCAAGTATATGAGATAAAATAGGAGAGAACAACTGTAACAATTATAGATCTAGAAATGTGGGCTTCTTGCAGTGTAGTAACATCAAAGCCTGTGTCCTTCAACTTTCTTTTACAAAATTCACAAAATTATTATTAATTATTAAGCATTACACAAAATTCTGCATTTTTTTACTTGAATTATTTACATTTTCTTTTTACTTTCTTGGCTTCCAAGGAGAAAACTCAATTTAAAAAAAAAGATAAGTAAGATAAAGACTTTTTATAACAGGACCTCTTTTTTTTAAAAAAAAAATTATGACTCTTTCTTACATTTCATTTTGTCTTACCTATTTCTCGCCATAAGATCCATTCTGAAAGAACAACTATGATTTCTACTGTAAAAAGAAAAATCCCTGCTTTTTTCTGTCAATATTTCAACAAATAGAGCATGAAACATTTGAGGACTGTGTGTATTTGTGTTTGCATGTGTGAGTGTGTGTGTATATATGTGAACAAATAGCATTTTTTTACTACTATAATTAAGGGCTAAGTCCAGACACTTTGCTAAGTCATGAGGATGCAAAGGAAAAGTAGAATAAAGTAGACTCCCTAAGTAGTCACCCAGAAGATAAGGATAATCTGGTCCTTTATGACGAGCAAGATTTGCTAAACTAATATCTTTGTTTGAAGAATTTCAGAAGAGTCTTTGATATAGTGACTAGAGTGCTGAACCTGGAGCAAAGAAGCCCTGGGTTCAAATCCCTTCTCAGACACCTAGCTGCTGTGTGACTCTGCACCCTTAGCAATCCACTTAATATCTCAGACACTCAGTTTCTTCATTTGTAAAATGGGTATTACAATACCCTCTACCTGTTAGGCTTATTTTTAAAGACCAAATGAGATCATTCTTGGAAAGCACTTTGTAAATTTTACAGTACTATTTGTAAACTATTATCATTACATGAAACCTATTAGGATTAAAGCTTCCTTCTAAGTACAAATAAGTAGCAGAGTAGTATTTAAGTCCTGCTTCTCTGACCCTAAATCTAGCATTCTTTCCACTATAAAATGGAGAAAAAAGAGGTTAATTTAACAAAACCACATTTCTTGCATTACTTTAAGAACCAAAGATGTTTGGAGCAGAAAGAGAAATTAGAAACCATCAAGTCCAACTCCTTTGTACAGATGAAGAAACTGAGGCCCAGAGAGTGACTTACTCAACAACATTGTAATAAGAAAGGACCATTAGAACTGTAATCAGCCACTAAGTAAGTATTTGTTAAGTGCCAACTACATGCCTGCCACTGTGGTAAGCACTGGGGATAAAAAAATGAGGGAGCAAAAGACAGGACTTGCCCTCAAGGAACTCCTAATCACATGAGGAATACAAGAAGCAGATATACTTCACTGGGTGAGGAAAATTTTTTTGCAAAATTTGATGGGATGAACAAAAATTCTCAGTGTGAGCATCAAAATATTGTTGAAAAACATCACCCCAATAAAGCTGTAGCAATGAGAGCCACAAATGTTTTTAATGATAAGGCAATGTCACATTTCCGTGACCTGAAGCATCAAAAACAGCTGTCATTAGATAGTTTCCTAGTGAGAGGTAAATTAAAAAAAAAAATCAGAGAGTCAAAACATGAAAGTGATTCTAAAAATTGAAAAAATAAGTGAAGGTGGTAGTGTTAGTCTCACTTTTAGTGAACGTAGCATAAGAGAGATCAGCCCCGACATTGAAATCCCTGATGTTCTCAGAGCAGAAGATTCTCCTTCTGAGCAATAATCCTTCCTTCTCCTCTTCCCTCGTCTCCTTCACGCCAGTCACAACTCTTCTCAAAGGCAAAGTGCAAGTTATTTTGTTTTCAGTTTGTATTGTACATTATTCATTACCATTGTATTTCAGGTGTAGGGGCAGCTAGGTGGTGCTGTGGATAGAGCACCAAGTGCAGGAGTCAGGAGGACCTGAGTTCAAATCTCACCTCAGACACTTGACACTCACTAGCTGTATGACCTTGGTCAAGTTACTTAACCCCAACTGCCTCATCCTGGGTCATCTCCAGTCATCCTGATGAATATCTGGTCACTGGATTCAGATGGCTCTGGAGGAGAAGTGAGGCTGGTGACCTGCACAGCCCTCCCTCACTCAACACAGAGTCAAGTGTAAGTCATGTCATCATTTCTCTGATGGCATGGTCTTCTTCAACTATGAAGGATGAACACACATTTCAGGTGTATTAGGGATAGAAAACTTACTTAAAATTATAAATAATTGTTTTTATGTGAATATTTTTGGTGATGTACTGATCATTCGACTTTACATTACTTACTATGGGAAAATTCACTTTGCAATACAAACAAATCACATGAACAGAATCTCAGAACGAATTAAATTCATAAACCTAGGTTCTACTGTATATAGAAACAAACTGTATACAGTAGGCTAAATAGGAAATCATTAGTAATGGGAAGTCACTAGAATTAAGAGGTATAGGGAAGAAGATGAGATTTTAGTTGGGATTTAAAGGAAGCAAGGGAATCTAGGAGATAGAGATGAGGAAGCAAAACATTTCAAGCATGGGTGACAGGCAGAGAAAATGAGACAGCATGTTTTGTTGGTAGAAAAGCAAGAATGCCATTGTCACTATATCCAAGAGCACAGAGCAGGAAGTGAAATATAAGAAGACTGGAAAAGTAGGGAGGGTACTAGGTTATGAAGGGTTTTGAATACCAGAGGATCTATTCTTTGATTCTGAAGGTGATAGAGAGTTTATTGAATATGGGGATAACATGGTTGGACATGTGCTCTAGGAAAATCACTTTGGTAGCTGAATAAAGGATGAACTGAAAGGAGGAAAGATTTGAGGTAGATGGAATCACCAATAGGCAATTGCAATAGATCCATGAGGTGATGAGGGCCTCTACCAAAATGGTGGAAGTATTAGAGAAGAAAAGGAGGTATATCTGAGAAATGTTGCAAAGGGAAAACCAATGGGTTTTGAAAGTAGATTGGATATCAGAGATGAGAGAGTGTGAAAAGTTGAGGATGGCACTTAGCTTGTGGAGGACTAGGAGAATGGGGTGCCCTCAATAGGAACAAGGAAGTTTGGAGTGGGAAAGGCTTTTAGGGAAAGAGGACAAATTCATTTCGAACTTGTTGAATTTAAGATGTCTATTGGACATCTTATGAGATGTCTGAAAGGCACTTGATGACATGGGACTGGAGAACAACCGAGGGCTTAGGGCAGAAAAGGCAGATTTGAAACTCATCATCAGAAAGGTGATACTTATACCCATGGGAACTGAAAAGATTATGTATTTCTGATTTCCAATGCAGTACTACAGTAACAGCACCCATTGCAAGTTCATGTTTTATCATGTCTTTTTTGTGGTTGTTGTTAAGATGACTACCCCTTTGGAAATCAAGTTTGAAACCTCAGCTTGTTACTGTGCAAAAGCTGACTAAAAGAAAAAGGAAAAAAGAAATGCATAATAATTTTGCTTTCTAATATTCAATTGGCTTTGCTTCTATATTCCAAAAGAATTGATTTTCGAATTTAATTTAGAATTCCATGTCATTGTTTTAATGTCATTCGATAATTTTCCTTGAATTATTACTTTTAAAGCTATTTTATGGTCTGTTTATTTAATGATCATTTTCTAAGACCCTTTTCTTTACATTTATGGGAAGAAATATAAATTATTTTGCCCCCAATTTATTCTAGATGATAATTCTTGATATTGCTCTGGGAAATTCCTAGGTTAATGTAAATCTTGATGGTAAATTATTTATTACATATGAATTTTCTATCAGAAAGGGATCAACACACTGAATTCACTAATGCTGCCCTAATAGAAAGTTAATGGCTTATACCAACTGAGTTTTCAAGAACAAAGGGACATGCTAACCTCAGTGACAGTGTGCAATTAACCATACCCTTAGGGAATAGAGAGACTAGTGTCTCCATTAAATATATCTCCTACAGAACAACAAAGATAGCAACTTCTTTTTAACCTTTGCTACTTATTGGATCATCCCTGTTAACCCAAAGTAGAGTTGAAAGCCACACTGGAGAGAGGTATTGTGGTTTAGTGCAAAGTATGTCTGGAGTTCAGAAGACCAATTTTTGAGTCCTCAGTCTGACATTTATTAGCTGTATATCCCCAGGAAAATCTCTTAACTTCTGAACCTTAGATTCTCCCACTTAAAATTTGGATAATGGTTCTTATAACAAGTCAGTCAACAAATATTTGCCAAAATACTTCCTATGTCCATGGCATGGGGCTACATACTGAGAATACAAGACCAAAACAAAACACTTCCTCCTTTTAGAGATTTTACAAGCTAGCTATTGATGTTAACAGATATGTGCAAATTATTTTCCAAATTGACAACTGATAATTTGGGTCTAAACGTTTCATGTAGAACAGAGGTGTCAAATTCAAAGTCCATGCCCAAGCAACCCAAAGCAGATTAAAATAAAATTGGGATATGTTTAGCAAAATAAATAAAAACACAACACAAAATAATCACTGTTAATTTGTGATTCTTTAAATCAACATGAGGGCCCTCAGGGATCTTTTTGTTTTCCAATTAGATACCACTAATATAGAAGATGTGCCTTAAAATGATCTCTAAGACATCTTAGGTACTATGTACCTCCGAGGTAAAAATCTTCAAGAGGAAAGTACAATTCTTTTATTACTTAAAGATTGCTTCTAGGCATTGGATGTGAACTTGCAGTCTTTTCAAAGACAATTTATGTATAAACAAATGACTGGATAGTGCGGATACAATTCAGATACAGGTTGTCTATACATCACAACTCAATGGAGTGAGGGAGGAATTGCTGAGTATTTGGGTTAACAGAGTAGTAATAAAAGTTTCAGTTCTAGATCCTTCAGTTAGAATTTCAGAAATAGCTGCCCCTTTCCCTTTGTAATTGTCAATTACAAACAGAATTCAGGATGAGAGGAAAGTCCTTATTCCACAGATTGGTTTTGTGGGATTTCCATTCCTGAATGTGATCATTATGGTGGTCACAAACCCTTGAACAAACTTTTCTTTCAAGCTCAATAAATTGTTGGAAAATGTGGCTTATGGACAGCCATTACTGACTAGGTTACATTTGCTGTCAGTTGGTTTTTTATTTTTTAAGCTAAGTAACACTGAGGTGTTGTCTAAGTTCATTATTAAGATATTTCATAGTGGTTTTTTAAAATTTTCCTCCTTTTTTCCCCTGCATAATGAAAATAATCTATTCTGGTGTTTAACCTTGTTTACTCATGTTTTAGGAAGGGATTGACAAGCTGGAATGTGTCCAGAAGAGGCAAGTCAGAAATGTGTTATGATGTTTTTTCAGACACCCTGGGGATATTTACAAGGGGTGGGACATGACAACATGTCTTCCACTATTAAAAAGGCTGTCAAATGGAAGAGAAACTACACTTGTTTGGCCTCATAGTACAGACCTAAGGCCAATGGGCCAAACTTAAAGATATGTTTACTTGACTAATAGAAAACATGTTAAACAGTTATCTGAAGGTGAAATGGAAGTCATATTCACCTAGGAGTCATATTCCCATCATTGGAAGACTTCATGCACAGGCTGGATAACTATTTGTTTCAATGTAGAGTCATAGATTAGTTTAATGACTTGCTCAGGATCAAATATTATATCCCAGGGTTGATTCCAACCTAAGCCTTCCTGACTATAGATCCAGCACTTCATTTCCTATGTTATCTTGTTTTTCTGAAATCCCAGAGATGACTCTACACCAGTAGTTCTTCAGGACCATTTAATATGTATTCAACATTAATTCCAGATAAGATGTATTACCTGTGCTAACAGATACATGCAACCTTTGAAAGTCTTGCTTTTTTCAGTGGTGGCTCCAAAAATAAGAGCACTGCAGTGAAATTGACCTAGGGATGTGCTGGCTTAATGTGATGTCTTTTATCAAATTGTCTCTGAGATGTGACACATTCTCATACTTAGAAGCTTGTTCTAACTCTGTAACTTATTCTGAACACCACAGGGTACCAGTCCTTAGCTCTCCAAGTTTTGCAATGGCCTTTAGCCAAAAGCAATAAAATCAGATCTGAGTGAACTCTGGGGCTCAAGGATTTTAAAAAGCCCCATTTAATTAATTCTCATTGCAGCCATTATGAAGTAGGTAGAATGAAAATTGGTTTTATCAGTATTTTACCAATGGGGAAGGGAAGCTTTAGGGTATCATCAGGAAGCCATTTTCTGGTTTAATCTAATATAGATTATCCCTGCAAATTATTTATTATACTTTTCAACGAAACCAAAATATAGATGGGGCCAATTTCTCTTCTTCATACCAGAGGCAGTTAGCTGGTCAGAGCGGAAGTCCGGAGTGCCTGAGTTTGAAATGTCTCTGTCACTTACTAGCTGTATGATCTTGGGCATGTCACTTAATTACCCACAGCCTCAATTTTCTCATCTGTAAAATGAGGATCATGATGGCACCCACATCACAAAGCTATTGTGAGGATCAAAAGATGAACTACGTGAAATGATTTTTTAAGTCCTAAAGTAACACTTGAAAGTTATTATTAGCAATTTTTATAACCGGAAGAGTCTATGAAATAAAAATAAAGAGTAAAATGCTGTGCTATAAGAAATAGTGAGCTTGATGATCTTAGAAAAAAACATGAATAGACTTGCATGAAATAATGAAGAGTGAAATGAACAGGACCAAGAGAACTTGTATACAGTAGCAACAATATTGTTTTAAGAACAACTTTAAGTGACTAAGTAATTTTGACTATTATAAATATCTAAATTAGCTACAAAGAGCATCTGTATTCAGAGAAAGAAATGATAAATAGTAGTACAAATAGAATGGTTTTACACACACATACATACACACATATTTGTGTCTAATGGCAGACATCTCTAGGGCACAAGGGGAGAGAAGAAAAAAATTTGCATAATTTTATTATGTATGCAAAAGGAAGAGCATGTTGTACATAATAGATAAGCAGTTTCATGTGCAGTCATCTTTTTAGCAAATATATACTATGTTATAGAAATGCTTTTTATATTTCATAAAGAAGAAAAGAAATGTTTAAAAAAGAAAAAAATCTTTTGGGGCTATATATTGACTTAGTTTTTAAAATGTAATATTATTTGTATTTTTTTGAATTTTAATTTACTTTGTAAAATATTTCCCAGTTATGTTTTAATCTGGTTCCCTGGCTCTAGGAGTATTGTGGGCTACATTCAGCCTGGAGGTAGCATGTTTGACACCTCCTCCTTATGCTGTCACTATCCAATGTCATACTTGATTTTCCTCTTTAACCAGACTCATAACCAATCAAAGGGAAGAGTGATTTTCCAGGAACTGATAAGCAGAAGGTCTGTTAGCAGAAGAAAGTTCCTGCCAGGCACATGGACAGTGATTTTTTGTGACTGGGAGGCATAATTGCTCACAGTTTGAGGGTCAAGCACGCAGAATGCCACAGCCATGCCTCTGTTCTGAAGGCTGATTACTGAGTGATGAGATATAGATGGATGTCTTAACAGTAGGAGATCCCAAAGTACCTAGAAGGATCTACTTTTTATTTCCCTGAAATCTTGAGATACTGGGTCTACTTATGTTTGTAACTGGAGTCCTGGAGAATTGGACTGTTATGGTAAAGTACTTGAGTAGAACCTGTTGGAGGCACCAGGGCTGACTATATTCCCTTTCCCACTAAGAATTCTAAGCCAGAAAAGAATATAATGGAAGAAGGGAAAGAGCATCAAAGAGCAATTTTGGCATCTTGTGGGATATTTAGAAAGAACACAAGATAGGGAACCAAGAGACCCAAGTCCTAATCTGGAATTCACTACTAGCCAGATGCATGACCTTGAGTAAGTCTCATTCCCTCCGGACCTCAAATTCCTTATCTATAGAATGAGCAGATTAGGGTCCCTCCTAGATATTGATCTATGATTGTAAGACTATGCCCAAGTCACCTCATTCCACTTACTTCAGTTGTCTTTATCTTTAAACTGAATAAAATGATCTAGAGACTGTCTAAGGGAATACTGCTGCATTTGCAATTGAATTACTTGGGTTAAATTATGGTCTAATCACTTCCTACCTGTGAGATCCCGGGCAAACCACTCTATCTCCTCATGAGTTAAATAAAGAATTTTAGGACTCCTTTGTATCTGAATCTACACATTTAAGACCTTTTCAATTCTAAGTGTATATAATTTAGTATGGCTCCGAGGATAGGATCTTGAATTTATAGTCAAAATGTTCTTTTTCATTCATTTCAGTTGTGTCTGACTCTTGGTGACCCCATTTGCTTTTTCTTGGTAAAGATATTGGAGCTATTTGCCATTTCCTTCTCCAGCTCATTTTGCAGATGAGGAAAATGAGGCAAACAGTTATGTGGCTTGCCTAGGGTCACACAGCTAAAGTATCTGAGACCAGATTTGAACTCCTGAAGACCAGTCTTTCTGATTTCAGACCCATGCTTTATATGCTGCACCACTTAGCTTCAAAATACCTGGGTTCAGATTTTGCTCTCCCTCTTATTACATGAATAGCCTTATGCAAAACATTTGACTTCTCTTTCTTCATCTATAAAATTAGAGACTTGGGCCAGGTGACTTCTACGTTCCCTTCCTGCTCTATATCTATGTTTCTACAATTCTGTTCTATTCAGGATGACTAGGTGGAACAATGGATAGAGTTCTGGGCCTGAAGTCAGGAACACCAGAGTTTAAATCTGGCCTTAAGTACTTACTAGCTTGTGTGACCTTGGGCAAGTCACTTAATTTTTATCTTCCTTAGTTTCCTCATTGATAAAATGGGAATCATAATAGCACCTGCCTTCCAGGGTTGTTGTGAGAATGAAATGAAATAGCAATTGTAAAGCAAGAAGAGCAATTCCTGATATGTACTAAGTACTATATAAATCTTAGCTATTACATTATTATTATTATTATATGAGATCTATGTGTAGGGATGAGGTAATGATGTCTGCTCTAAATGTTTAAAGGCTAAGCAGAAAGAGAGGTTTAGAGTGAAGATGTCCTCTCCACTCTGTTTATATTTTCCCTGACCTTCAGAATGTGCATGTTAAAAAGATGGTTTTCAGCCCCAGTGTGGAGTTGTGCAGGAGCTGATGGAGAATTGGCACTATTGATTGCAAAATTATTTAGAGAAGGGGCAACTTCATTCTTGTGTGCTTATCCCTATGGTACCTAGTACAGAATTCTGCATATGATGGGGGGGATGACTGACCATGTGGGAGAACCATTATCCATACTGCTTCCACAATGGTTCACTCTGGTGCAATACCACCAATGATAGTGTCCAGAGTGTTGATTTGCCAATATACAAAGAAGGAGTAAAGCCATCTGGAGCTGCTTGACTCTTGGAGTTTCTGTAACTATGTGCTAGATTTTTAGATGAGAGGGCCTAATCAAGGCAGTGTGCTCAGATGACATTTGAATAAGTCGTTCAGGTCATAATAAGGATAGGTATCCACTGGCTCAGACAGACAGCCCATTCTGTCTGACACAGAAGACACTTAGCCAAAAAAGTGACAGCATGTTGGTACAGTAAGTCCTCTTTTACTTGTTTGAGATAAAGGGTGCAAGGAAGATTTTGTACAAAATATACCAAAAAGAAATGAGTGGTACTTTTATATACCAAAGAATAGCTTGTCCTGTGGAGAATATTTGGGAATAGGGGACAAGTCAGGCAATTTAAGTGATGAGGATGACTCTGGCAGAGTATTCTTTGTCTGTAGCATTCAGAGGCCTAAAGCAGCTTGATGAAAAAGTAATGGAGTCAGAGGTGGACTGTAGCCAGAGACAGACTCAGGTCATGCCTCTAAAGATGGTGGGTTAGAGAGCAAGCATTTATTAAATCCCTACTATGTGCAGGGTACTTTGCTAAGTGCTTCACAAATATCATCTAATCCTTACAATCACCAAGAGATAGGTGCTAACATTATCTCACTTTTACATTTCAGGAAACTGAGGCAGGTAAAGTGACTTGCCCAGGGCTACACACCAAGTGTCTGAAGCCATATTTGAACTCAGGTCTTTCTGAATCCAAGCCTAGAGTTCTATGCACTGAACCACCTTTTTGCCTTCAGAACCTTTGCATGTGGAACAATGAAGAAAACGGACCCTTCCAGGCTTAGTAAACATTTATTAAAGGTCTTCTATTTGAAAAATAATATGCTAGTGGTTGGAGATTTAAAGATTTATTTGACACAGTCTATAGATGAGGAAGCTTATATATTTCAACAGGGCAGATAAAAACTTGCAAATAGTTACAATAAGTGACATTTATATAACATTTTAAGATTTGCCAAGCTTTTCAAGTATGCAATTTTTAATAGTGCAAAGAGTACTGGATTTGTAACTGAAAGACCTTAGATTTATTTACTACTCTGCTACTCACATGTGTGCCTTAAGCAATCAATTAACATTTACTAAGCATTTACTATGTGCCGGGAACTGTGCTGAGCCTCAGAGAAGTTTCCTTCTTCCCCACCTCCGCTTCAAAAAATTAAAAATCATTCCTGCCTATAAGAAGTTTATATTCCATTGACAGAGACAATAAATAAGCTGTACAAGATCCACACAAAGATGATAAAGGTAACCAAAGAATGGATATCACCAGGGGTTTGGTGATCAGTAAAAAATTGTAGAAGGTGATATTGGACCTAAGTCTTGGAGCAAGTCAAGAAGTCTAAGAGGTAAAGGTATGAAGAAGAGCATTATGGTCATTAGGGGACTATGTTCTTCTAGTTCAAAGGCATGGAGAAAGAAGATGGAGTGCCATGTACAAAGATAACCATTCTAGGCCTCAGTTCCTTATCTGTAAAATGAACATGTTGGATTCACTGACTGATTATCTTAGGTCCCTTCCAGCTTCAAATCCATGATCTCATAATTTTACTAGAGCCTCAAAATGGCTTGGTGGGATAAGTTCTAGAATTTTTAATCATCCTCATTTTTATTTATGAAGAATTGAGGCTCAAACAGGTGAATTACCCATAGTCACAAAGCAAGGAAGGAGCAAGAAACAGAAGACTTGAATCCAGATCTTTGTTTCAAAGTCCAAAAGTTGAGCCACTATACCAGAATCCTTTCCAATACAAAAGCAAAGTTGACCTTGTAACTAACTATCCCTGAGACTTGGTGGGCTGTGACTTATGAATGACTAAAGAATATGGCCCTACAAGATTGAGCTGGAGCTACAGAATTTTGAACCTGGGGTAAGTACTTTAAACTGTCTCCAAAGCAAGCAACATGAAAAGTGCCCCAAGTTGAGAAGGAAATGAGGAATCAGAGACCCTGAGGAAGCACGAAGGTTTTGCTGGGGAAGTTGCCCTTGGGTCATCTGGTAGCTTACTGTTTTATCACATTATTCTTCATAACTAAATGTTCAGATGTGCTGATTGTTTTTTTCATATTATTATCAGTAAGCACCTCAACATACACGGGGCGACCGGCAGTTACAGGTTCTTAGATCTGCATTCATAAAAGGAAAGGCAACTTTTGAGGGGTTAACAATGGCTTTAATCAGGCACACGTATAAGAGAAATCAAAGTCAAAATTTCAGAGAAATCAAAAATCAATAGACAGTGCTTCCAAACTGCCTGACCACTAGCATACATCTTTACCAGGGAGGGAAGCATCGACATCTTGGTTTTCAAAAAACTGGGGGGGGGGGTCCTCAAAGTTCTCCTTCGGCACTAAAACCTCCCCCAAAGTAAAACCTCACTCTCAGAGTATTTATACACTTTTTAGAGCCAGAGGCCATAACCCTCTGACCCAGTGCCTCAATAGAGACAAACAAAAGGTACTTGGGACCCTCCTACAAAACAACTCCCCTAATCGAGCTTCCCACAGTGGGCAGGCCCATCAATAGGTGGGAAAGATCCTCCCCAATCACATTATTCAATCAGAAGCTCTTTTAGTAAAACAAAAACAGCTAAATTCTAATTTGATTGCCATTACACATATTTGGCAGCTAAGAAATTTGATTTCTGGATGATTGAGGTAGAATAGTAAACCCTGAAAAAAAAAGTTCCGAAGGTGAAAGGGGGCAGAGTCAAATGAAATAATGCCAAATGCATATTTACCTAACTTCTCAAGGCAAGCACTCATATGGTGGGCAGAAGAGGCAGTATAACAATATTCTCAAAGTGTCTCTAAAGAACCTTAGTGTCGATTATGAGATATGGGAGATTCTGGGAAAGGACTGCTTAGCATGACATGCCCACATCAAGGAAAGCACTGTGCTCTATGAGCAAAGCAGGAATGGTGCAACATAAAGAAAATGTAAGCTGTACTAATCAAGAGACATCTCCCTTCCAAATGTTCATATGGATTATTTGTGCTTGACCTATAGTAGGGCCTTCTGAGATTGTATTGGACTGGTCACTCACAGTCAAACACACTGTACCTTGATCCCAACATAGTGATGTCATTTTGGCCCTGTTCCAGTATGAAGAACAGAAAGCAACAATAGGTTTGAAATCTACTTCAGGCACTTTCTAGCTCTGTGACCATGGTCACATAATAACTTGGAGCCTCAGCTCCATCATAAGCATCCTGAAGAAAATAATACAGACAGCACCTGAGTCACGAGACTGTTAGAAGGATCAAATGAGAAAAGAATGCAAAATGTTTTGTGGTTGCTTTGTATACTGGTTATTCATCTTAATTCCAAACCTGAATAAGAAATCTGTTCTTATGGTAATTTTAGGGTCATAAGATAACAGATTTAAAGCTGGAAATATGAGATGTTATCTACTTCAACTTCTTTTGGGAAAGTGCTCAAAAAACTGAGTCACAGGTAGCTAAAGTGGTTACCCAAAGTCACATAGATTCTAAGTTTTGGAGTTGGGGCTAAAAATAAAGGTCCTTTGAGCTCAAATTTAATGCTCTTTCCATTACAAAACATTTACCCTAAAGTAGTACAAATGCTGATGAATTAATGGAAGGTATGGCATTTATATGAGCCCAAATTGAATCAGTTACAATTCTAGACTATTTGGTATAATAGTTACTATATAGTATCTGACACATAGTAGACATTTAACAAATGGTTATTAATTGATTAATAGGATAGAGCAAATGTTTTTCATATGTTTTTCATACTGTGAATCCATTTCTTTGAAAATGGCTGCCATATTTGGTTTGTCAAGAGTTAAACAAGGTACCACAGACAATTTTTTGACATGTGGCCAATGACAAGAAATATCTGAAAATGAATCTAATGGTGAAAAGGCATCACCAAAATTGAAATAACATTACACTGAAGAACTTTATGAGAACTATGATTTCATACATTTGGTTACACCATCTATGAATACATGGCAACCCATCCTTACATTTTCAGCCATGTAACTCTGGTCTTCCTTCACCTATCAAAGCTCAATACAAATGTGAAAAGACTTCTAGGTCTCTTGACATGGTGTGGGTAGCAAGGAAGCAAAAGTGCTGTTCATCCATCACTTATTCCTCCATGTTTCCACCTGATATCTAGCATACCTCCTCTTCAAATCATAAATCTCTCTAGTGATAGACATCATGCCCTTTCTCATGCATGATTCTTCACTGGTAATATATTTTAGCCTACTCATTCACACCGCGCACCTCTCCAATTTTTTTAGATGATTTCCAATTTTAATGATTCAGGACTAAATGTAAATAAAATTATTGGGTAATAATTTTTTTAGAGACACTTGCTTTCCTTATTTATACATCAAGTTAGGTCATCCTTAAATTTTAATCCCAAGCTCTGATTAACTAGTTTGTTGAGGCTCCTCATATTCCAGAGAGCCTTAACCTCATATTTCCAAATGATAGACTTGCTTATGCTATATTCCTCTTTATAATTTCTTTTTCAGTTAATAAGCATTTATTTTCTCTCCCTCTCACCTCCCAGTCTTTTGGGGGAGGGAATTCAGGTCAGGTTTTGAAAAGCTTTAAATGTCAGAATCATTTCTATTCTGTCTAATAAACAAACTGGGAATCACTGGAACTCATCAAGCAGGGGAGTGTCATGGTCATATCTGTGCTTTTTCCCCAAAATTTTATTCTTTTATTTGTTTTCAGTTTTCAATAATCACTTCCATAAATTCCAAATTTTCTCCTCCTTCCTCCCCAGGGTGGAATGCAATCTTATATGGGCTATACACATACATTCCTATAAACACATTTTTACATCAGTCAACAAATGGGAGAAACCATGAGAAAAACAAAACATAACAAAAAGGAAAATATTCTGCTTCATTCTGCATTCCAACTCCACAGTTGTTTCTCTGGATGTGGCTGGCATTTTGAATCATGAGTCCTTTGGGATTGTTTTAGGTCCTTGCATTGCTGTGAAAGGCTAAGTCTATCAAAGATAGTCCTCACACAACTGTGGCTGTTACTGTGTATAATGTTCTTCTGGCTCTGCTCACTTCACTCAGCATCAGTTCATATAAATCTTCCCAGGCTTTTCTGAAGTCTGCCTGTTCATTATTTCTTATGGCACAATAGTATTCCATTACATTCTTCTACCACAGCTTGTTTAAGCTACTCCCCTATTGGTGGGCAACCCCTCAATTTCCAGTTCTTGATCACCACAAAGAGAACTGCTACAAATATTTTTGTACATGTGCGCCGTTTTCCCATTTTTATGATCTCTTGAGGATATAGTTCTACAAGCAATATTACTGGGTCAAAGGATATGTACATTTTTGTAGCCTTTTGGCTATAGTTCCAAATTGCTCTCCAGAATGGTTGGATCAGCTCACAGCTCCACCAACAATGAATTAGTGTTCCAACTCTTCCACATCTTCTCCAACATTTATCATCTTCCTGTTTTGTCATGTTAGCCAATCTAATAGGTGTGATATGGTACCTCAGAGTTGTTTTGATTTGCATTTCTCTGATCAATAATGATTTAGAGCTTTTTTCATATAACTATAGATACCTTTAATTTCTTCCTCTAAAAACTACTTGTTCATTTCCTTTGAGTTGGTTTCCTTTCTTACTGAGTTTCAGTTTCTAAGCCAGGAGCAGCTAAAAAATTTGGGTACTGAAAGAATCAAAGGTCATGATTTCTATGTTGTTTGAAATAAAAGGAAAAATCATGGAGATTTAGAGGGATACAGAGGATTAAAGATAGGCTATTGTCCCTGTTTTCAATAAATGGAAATGTGTAGATTTTACAAACAATAGATCAGTGAGCCTTGGGCAAAATTCTGGAATATTATTATCAATAAATTAATGTATGATGATATTAAATGTATAATTTATTATTATAAATCATAGACCTTTGAGTTATGGGCAAAATTCTAAAACATTATAGTCAGTGCTAATTTGTAAACACTAAGAAATGGAAGCAAATTTTGGTATAGAATTAAGTGAGTACCTACTAAGTACCTACTATTTGCCAGGCTCTGTACTAAGCACTGGAGTTACAAAGATAGTTGGTTTTCAAAAAACTGGGGGGGGGGTCCTCAAAACACAATTCTTGTTCTCGGGGACCTTATTGTCTAATGAGGAGACAATATGAAAACAACTATGTATAAACAAAATATAGACAGTATAAATTGGAGACAAGCATCAGAGGAAAGGCACTAGTATTAAGGGAGATCAGGAAAGGCAGGGTTTTACGCTTGTATTTTGTCCTTACTACTCAAAGGAGACAGTCTTTAGGGAGATGATGATATGTCTTGAAATTGACTTTGGTTTTAGTGAGGGACGGCTGTGTAAAGTCACCAAGCCTCACTTTCTCCTCCATAGACACCTGGGTGTAGTGGCCAGATATTGATCAGGAGAACTGGAGATGGCTCAGGATGAACTAGAAGACTTTGGCTCTTTTAAACTAAGGTCTTTTCAGGTTCTCGCTTTGAGTGAGGCAATGCCCACTCGGTGAATACGCTTCTTTAAGAAGTGAGTCATGGGATGGCCCTTTTAATAAAAACAAACTGCTTGTACGTATTATGAGATTCATTATTTCTAAAAATAAATCTGAGCACCAACTTTTAGACTTTTCTTTAACAGATAAGTTATTCTATTGGTCTATTTTAGTTTTATACTATAAGCAGCTAGTTGGCATTAAGGAATATAACACTGGATTTATAGTTACAAAAACCTGAATTTTAATCCTCTTGCAGATGCCTACCAGCAAATGACTTGATTTGTCAGCCCTCAGTTTCCTTATCTGTAAATTGAGATAATAATAGCATTAACCTCATAGAGCTGTTTCAAAGATTGAATGAAATAACATATGTAAAGCACTTAATAAATCTTAAAGTTTTCTATAAATGCTAACTACTGTAATGCGACCTATTGGACTTTACTAGGGATAAGACAGAAGTTAGAATTCATTTTTATTTGCCATATTTGGTGTGTGATAGTCTCTTAGGCTTTTGATTTTAACCTAATTTCTCCCATTGTTGGAAAATAGAAAACTTGCAACATGCATTGGAGGAATGGTATAGATGGACTAGATATTTTAGAAAAAAAGGAAGAAAATGTCATTTTCTGTACTTGGCACTTCAAAGATCCTCTTTCCTCCATTTGAACTTTGAACCTACTTCCTATCAGTCAATGACATTTACTTCCCAATTTATTTTTTTGCCCTAAGTAGATATTGTTTCAAAAATGGCTGCTTTCTCTTTAGTTTCATACCTGATTTATTTACTGAATAAAGAACAGCCCCATTTATTGTTGCTTTCACACATTAATGTTTAATGCAGAGAACATGAAAAATATATCAAAGGTGTGACTTGAGATGAGACCTGAGTAAAAGGCTTATCATCTGCTCAGCATGGGCACTAATGATTCCTTGGAGGCTTTTGTAAAGCAAGGGTGCTTGCTCGACAAGATTTTTAGCCCTGAGCTGAAAACCTTGGCTAAATGAGTACAGCTTCTGTCCCTGAGGATTTCAGATATTAGGCCAGTTTACAAGTCATCCAAAGCTCATTTTCAGATTTGTTCAGAACAAAGGGTTATGAATATCCAAAGTAAAAGTATTTAAATTCACCTGCCGCTATAATTTCGTGTTGATGAGACTTTTTTTCTTCTGAAAAGTTACAGGGGCAAAATTGAGTTTTGTGGTTATATGATTATAATATTCTAAGGGGGATAATATGTTTTACATATTTTCACCCATTCTTATATAGAAGGGGTCCTCTAGGGCTCACTGGTAGGGTAGTGACTCTGAATTCTTGAAAACAAAGTCAGCAGAAGTCAAGATCTAGAAAGTTCTACCAAACTGAAAATCTGTGAGCATGACCCCAGGGTGTGTGTGTGGGGGCAGGGTGGAATTATATGTTTGTCATCTGAGAATCAGGTTTGCGATAGAGAGGATCAAGAGAAACTGGGAAAGTCTCATCATCAGATGCTTGTCAAGAGAATGATGCAGGAGGAATATTTTTAAACTCAATTAAATCACAGAGACGATCAATGGTCATTGCGAGTTTGCTATGTTATCTGATAAGAAAATACATGCAAGGTGCTTTGGAAACAGAGTTTTGTAAGTGTTATCTCTTAATTATTATCATTATCATTATCCATAGAGCTACAATTAGTTGAAAATCCCCCTAGAACAAATTCAGGTTTGGGCAGGGGATGCAATAGCATCAGAGGGCAATCTGATCCTCCAGGTAGTAATGCAGAGGTGATCTGGGATGCAGGAGTGTCAGGAACATGCATGCCCCTCAGAAATCTTCAGGCTGCAGGTCTTAGATTTGGGGCACGAAAGTAGCCCCATTATAGAGGTAATACTGGTATAGGATGCTAGGTGTGTCACCAGTGTGTAGTTGTATTCTATGTCAGAAGAGTGTTGTGAGTCCAGTTACAAGCTAAAAGCATATTGCTCCTTATCCTAAACTATCCCTATCCAACTTGGTACCTTGGGACACAGCTTCATTTGGTCCATATAAATCTTAGTTCTGTTGTATATGGAGAGTAAGTTATCATAGCACAGAGTAGAGGTTGGCAAACTATGGCTGCCTATTTCTGTACTTCCTGAGAACTAAGAATTGTTTTTACATGTTTTGAAGCTCAACTTCATTTGCATATGTTAAAAAACAATCTTAGCTCAGGTGGTTCAAAACAGGGCAATCTTGGTACTTAGCTTATGACCCCTGGTATAGGATATAAGATATTGGACGTGGAGTCAGGGAGAGCTGGATTCATATTCTATTTCAGATACTAGACAAGTCATTTAATTGCTCTATACTTTAGTATCTCATCTGTAATTTGAATTTGACCTCTAAAGTCTCATCTAGCTTTAAATTCATGATCCCATGAAGCGTGGGCAAAGAAGTGTTGAGAGAAATGATTATTAGTAACTAATGATTTAGGGAGATCCTGAATTCCCCCTTTTTCTATAATTCTCATTTCAAAGTTCAGTCTCTGCAGAACATTGCTGATAATGAAGTTGGATTAACTTTCTTAACAATCTTTCAAATCCCACCCAGGTAGGGAAACCATTGTTTGGGTTTGGTGAGGATAAATTCTTTGAATAAATTGCCTTTGAATAGGCTTGGGTGACTTAGAAGTAAATGGCAATCAAAGTTCATTAGAATAGGTCCAGCCCTCATTGTAATATTAATTATCTCATTAATTGTTAACCAATTAGAATTGATTGCCATCCTCAGGAATACCCCTTTTCTAAAGGCATATGAGCTGTGAGCCTACCACCATGATTGTCTTTGGTGTTGGAGAGTGCCACTGACTTTTTGTAAAAAATTCTGGCATTATTAATAAAATGATTAAATTACCCAGAAATTATGTCTCTTGAACCTTTTAAACCTCACGATGTCTTCCTTCTCAGAGGGAGAAATCACACAGATGTACTCCTCAATCTATGAAGAAATGTAGTATTTTCCTATAAATGAGGAATTTTGAGGACTATAGGAAAATCCACTTTCTGTGACTGAGGATGGCATATTGTCAGTAGACTAAGGACTTCAAAATCACATTGCACTCATTCCCCTCCAAAGTCTATAAAAACATCTGGGCATTTGCAACCTGGGTTTACTTCCCTCTCACTTAGAATTAACAATGAACCATTACAAATTTTTCCCTTAGATCAGGCTCATTTTTCTTTCCATACATGACATAAAAATATTCATTACATTTGCCTGTACTTTGGGGGAAAGTTGTTGTTAATATTAAATATTTCACCAGTACATATTCAAAGGCCTTTGGCTTGACTCTGTTGATAACTTGCCTTGTGACCTTGATAAAGTTACTTAACCTCTTTTTATGTCTCTGTAAATACAGGATACAATCTCTCCTTCACTTGGCAATTGTAATGCATAATTAATTAGTGTTGACAGAGTATATTTAAAAGTTCTCCTGTACTAAAAACAGAGACAGCATCATGTGCCATCTCTGCTTCTCATTGAAGCCCTGGCTACATTTCCTGGGCCCAAGATTGGGAATCTGGAACTAAGGACTTGTTGCATGATTCATGATAGTTAAAGATGATAGCATGTCACAGCATCTGGGGCCATTTTGATTTTTCTACCTCAATTAAGAAGTGAGACTTAGCTTTCTTGGCTTCAAAGCAATCTTTGTGTCTGGGCCATCTCCACAGGGTATAAAATAAGATGAATGCTTTTACGTACTAGTGAAAATGCAAACGTCCCCTAAGTGATTTAATGACTGTTGTTTTCTATTATCACAGTGATAACTCAATGGATTGAATCCTTTGGAACAAAAGCTCTTTTTAACGAAGTTTTCAAGGACCTTGGTAAAGGTGGTGGCCTAAAGAGATACATGTAGGGATCTGGCACATGAGCCGAAGCCAGTGATTGGAGAGAAGAGAGCTTCTTTCAGGGCTCCAGGTCACACAGCAGGTTATGAATAGAGACTTTGAATGATTGCTCTAATCATCTGGCACACAGAAGTAGTGCCAAGCAGGGTATACTAGCCAGTAGCTTTAATATCACTAGATAGGAGACCAATCTAAAAGCGATGACTGAGAATTTTTCCTGCGGGCTGAGAAGTCTGGGAAGCTGTAACTCACCCCATTTGGAGGAAAAAGGAAAAGCGAGCATTGTATGGAATGCAGCAATGCAGAAATCCATGCTTTGGAACTCATTTCATTATTTCTTAGTTAGTATACCACTGTTAACTACGGCAGAAATTTTCATCTTTGTAACATTTAATATGGTGCTCCATACATAGTGTATGCCTGTCAAATGCTAGTGTCTGCTTTACAAACTGTAGAGGACTCTATACAAGCTTTTTGTTGATGTTTTATTGTAGGAAAGAGAGGCAGACAGATTTAGAGGATAGACAGTTGGCTTATGAATAGGGTAAATGTGGGTTCGATGCCTATACTCTAAGACCGTAGGTTATAGAGCAAGTATCGTCCTGCATTGTTGGAAGATATTTCCTTATTGGCTCCCTTATGGATGCAATCTTAAACAAAATAAACAAAGGTAAGGAGAAATTCCTTCCTCTCCTGTCCAATTGAAGTAATCACAGAGAACAATGGAGAAATAAGAGATGTAATGAAATATTAATAAGTTGAGAAAGTGCAAAACTGTCAACGCCTTGTTATTACTCGACAAAGTGTAAAAAGAAGTTTTTACTTGATTAAATTAGATGGGCAGCTGACATGTCTACACTCTCTTTATTTAGTATGAATAAATTTTCCTTGATTAAATTTGAAACAGTGACTTCAGTGGCTGGATTGGCTACATCCCTGATGGCCATTATAAAGCTGAGATCTCTGGATATGTGATGGATCTAGGCAGTAACCAACAATTAAGGACTAACCTAATCTGCTGAGAGGGGATCAGCCCTCATATCTTGAGGAAAGCCAAGGGATTTTCTCACTCTTCCTTCACCTCACTGATCGTGGCATTTTGACCGGCAGGTGGCATCACATTCAGTAGTAGGAAGCAGAAACACACATTATGCAGCCATGGATAGAGAGGGTCAGGGACTCGATGTGGTAAGCAATTGTAAGAAATATCATGTCTGGAATAATAGAAGAGCTGTAAGGAATACATTAATATGCTACTGACAATAGCAATAGTAATTAATACTACTACTACTAAAAATAAGAAGCTATTATAGAGCCTTCTACAAATTTGTTCATTTTTTTAGTCTTGTCTGACTCTTTGTGACCCCATTTAGGGTTTCCTTGGCAAAGACAGTGGAGTGGTTTGCCATTTCCCTCTCCAGCTCATTTTACAGATGAGGAAACTGAGGCAAACAAGGTTAAGTAACTTGCTGAGGATCCCCTAGATGATAAGTATCTGAGGCCAGATTTGAATTCAGGAAGATAGTCTTCCTGATTCCAGGTCCAGTACCCTATCTACTGTTCTTACTGTCCACATTTTGCCCTCTACAATTTATAAGGAATATCATGCTTGGAACCAGAGAAGAGGATTATCTGTGGATACAAGGAAGAATTAGCCCTGATAACTGCAAGGGGACTATGGAGAGGATCAGATTGCTGTATCCCAGTTTAAAAACTTATCCACCATTAATGCTATGCAGTGGGAAGTTATGTGAAAATTTCATGAAGAAAGTGCATATGGATATTATAGTACTAGAGTTATGAATTACTGTGTTCCTTACACATATGTCTCACTGCCATTGTATTCTAAGTCAATATTTACACTTTGTAAGTTTCTCTGTGTATTTTTGGGAAAGTGTACCTCAGACTTATGGGTAGAGACAGGCAATATTTTATATCTACTGTTTTACCATACCAATTTAGAAAATACTGTTGATTCTAGCTAATTTTATCTAATGACTAATAATGAAAGGAAAACATTCATTTGAAGGCTCATAAACTATAGTAGTAGGTGTTGGTGCTCACAGAATATCCTTAGAACTTGTGAATACTGCCTCCTACTCCATGAGACACAATTTTCAAACCTATGAGAGTCTAGAAACAGAAGTGGCACAAAAACATAGGAAATAATTATTCTCCTATGAAATGAAGGGAATCTTAATCTCTGAGTGGTTTCCTTTGAGCAAGGCTTAGATGCATACAGGTAATGATAAATGTCTTCAAGCCTATTAACTTGTCTTATAGTCATAGATTCCTTTGGAAAACACTTTTTTCCCCCATGAATTACAGACTAGTTCAAATAGAGTTTTATTGTCTTTAAGGACCAATATATTTGACCCATTAACATTATAAAGTAATAAGCTGGTATGCTATAACTTTTTGTAATCTTATGGAGCACTGAACCATCTTAAATTTTGATGAGATTGATTGTCATCAGAATGTTGTAGAATAACAGATTATTAGAACTTAAAGTGATTTTTCCTATCATCTAAGTCAGTTCCATCAAAATGACATGTGTGAGCTACCTCAGGCTCATACATCTAAACCTTGGTCAGTTCTGGGACCCATGACTGAGACCCAGAGAACTTTCTAATGGACATAGTGGTCCCCATTCTCTTTTTGTCCCATTGGGAAGCCAATGATATATCTCTGTGGCACCTAGCCATATCACACAAACAAGTGCAGGATCTCAGAGGTCATCTGGTCCAACTCATACTTGAATAGCAATGATGATGATGAGGAGGATGGCAATAGCAATAATTAATAATGATAGTTCACCTTTATACCCCAATCTAAGGTTGCAAATCAATATACATACATTATTTTACTGGATGCTTGGAATTTGACTGAGGTGGATGCTATTATCTCATCCTGTAGATGAGGAAACTGAAGCTCAGAAAAGTTAACTGCCTTCACCATGACTTGTAATGACTGAAAGAGCATTCAAAATTCAATTCTTCCTGACTCTAAGTTTAAAAAAGCCCACCATCTATAATGTACCTGACAAAGGATCATCTTGCCTTTCCATAAAGACCTACAATGAGAAGAAAGTTATAACCTCCCATCACAGCTTATTCCACCTTTTGACAGCATTGGCTATTAGGACAATTTTCTTTATATTAAGCCTAAATTTACTTTTTTACAACTTTGACCCATGTCTCTTACTTCTGCTCTCTAGGGTAAAGCCAAAGGTGACATTAAGTTATTTGGCAATAAGAGACACCTACAGAAATTTCTGCCTGCTCTGATCCCTGTCTTATGTGGAACAGCATGACTTACTCTTCCTTCCTTTCTTTCTTCCATCTTTGCATTTTTTCTCTCTTTCCTTCTTTTCTTCTCCCCCCTCCTCCCTACCATACTCGATGGCAGGCATTGCCTCATTTTCTATCTTTGTATTCCCAGCACCTACTGTAGTGTTATTGATTGTTAAATATTTAATGAGTGATAAACCATATATATATAATATGCAATCTTTAAAAAAAGATATCTTTTGTTTTTACATCACCTGTTATTCCTGATCTTTCCCTCTCTCCTTTTCAGTGAGAGTCATTCTTTTAAATAAAAGATAGTGAACAAAAGTCAGCAAAAATGACCAATACATCAATCAAGTCGAATATAGTCAGTGTACCGTTTCAAAGTTCTTCACCTCTGCTAAAACCAGAGGGAGGATACATGGTAGTCTGCAGAAAATGACTACACATAATATGGGAAATTTGCAAATGGTAAATTTCAGCATATAAACTTGAACGGATATTCCACAGAATTTAGAGGACGCTCAAAATGCAAAAACAGATGGAGACCCTATGTCAGAGTGAAGAAGCAACATCCCCTTTCCTAAGAAATCACTTTTTTCTCACTAGAGTTCTATTACTTCCTTGTTATTGAATGAGGTATTAAGGTGCCCCCTCCATTCAGACTACTATAATAAGCAATGATAGCCATCCATCCTGTATCTCTAAGAGATAATGTAAAGAAATTGCTGTTTTTTATGCAGTCTTTATATGGATGTATACAGGTCCTTTAAAATGCCTCTAGGAAAAGGTTCTTGTATGTCTAGAAACACACACATACAGACACACAGACACACACACACACACACACACACACACACACACACACACCGCTACTACTACCACCACCAACAACTCATAATCACAGAATAATGTGTTTTGCCATCCTACCATCCCCCATTTTTTATTTATGTCCTGCAAATATGCACATTTTAGAAGCATTGAATGACTCATTTTTCCACAAGAGTGAATGCTCAGAGTACCTTGTAAATGACCTGGAATATTGCCAAACTCCTGAAATGAATGTAGCCCTGACATTCTACCGGAACAGCTTTTAGCATTGTGCTTATAGGATAGAAATCTATTGAGTTGTACAAAGAAAGAGTGAATTGCCTGAATGCCCTCTGGTACATTTCTGAAGAAAAGCCACCTAGAAGAAAAATGATTTTGGAAAATTGCTTCAAAAGAACAGTAAGGAAAAAGGGAAGGGCTATACAATGTTTCTCCACAAAATAAAACATCATTTCCTCCCCCATCATTTCTAAAGTTTTGTTAAGCACAACTTTTCATGTTAAGACTAAAGCACTAACTGGGAATATGGAAAAGGCTCATGGAAATGCTCTTTCTTTTCCTAATGCCTATTATTGAAGGTGATTGCATCGACATTCCACTTCATACTGTCTGCTCAAGTAAGCATACACATCTGGCTCAGAAAGCATTAAAAGCAATAATTAAAAGAAAACTTACCACCACCAAACAGTAAAAGGTATAAAGCACCAGAGATAGACTGTAGATCAAACAAATTTGCAGTAAATTCAAGGAAAATTCAGGGACTTTTTGTCCAGCAAAAAACCCCAAAACCTTAAAAGAGTAGAGGGTTTGAGGTTCACCCAATTTGATGTAAATAAATTTCACAAATATTTATTAAATAAGAATTCTGTGTAAGGAATGACATCAAGTGTTCAATTGATAGCTGATTTCACTTCTCTCTGGGTCAGTGCCCATATGCTTAGGAATGAAACTTAAACTCCAGAACTGCATTGAAGGTGCAATTGAATGATTATCTTGAATTCAAGAGACTCTCTGAAGGCAAGATATGTGTTATTTTTGACATCTTCAAGTCATATTTTCAAACTCTGTCTCAGTTTCCTTACCCATAAAATGTTGGGGTTGGAATTGATGAACTCTAAAGCTCTTCCTTCTAGCTCTAAATCTATCATCCTATATAACTCATTTTTTAAAAGACAGTCTTCAATTGTTCCACACTCATCTGGCATACACCATTCTTCTCTTTTAAAAGAATTTTAAGGGTTTTACATTAGCCATTACTTGGAAACAGAGCTATAACTAGGAAATTTTGCATTTGACAAAGCATAGAATTGAAATATGGGTTAAAGGCACTTCACCCTGGTGTAGCCATTGGAAAAATAATAAAACACTATGAGGTTTGAAAAGCACTTTACATGTTATCTCATTTGATCCCCATAATGGTTCTATAAGGTAGCTAGTATAATTGACATCATATTAAGTTTATAAATGAGGAAACTAATGCCTGAGGTAAAGTGACTTGCCCAGGGTCACATAAATAGTAAATATCTAAAGCAACACTCAAAATCAGGTCTTCCTGACTATGCCCCATACCACCTACCTTCCTAGAGATAAGAAACATTATTGAGGATACTGTATGATTTTTATACTTTTGAATGGGATCCTGCTGGGGATATTGGGACCTTAGGATGTAATCATTGCAAGGAGGAAGTATGGCATTGAATAATTCAGTTGGCATTGTCTAAATTTAAGCATCCTATAGCAAAATTATATTTGCCACACCTTTGTTAAAATATATATTGGGAATAAATATTCTACTATTTGAAATATTCATTATTGAAGTAAAATAAAGGTTTTCTTCCTTCTGCCTCAGTGTGTATGTGTTACATCATCTATTTACTACTAGCATTACTATTATACTAGCATTTAGAATCAAAAGTTCCCTCAGCATCTCCACCACAGTCAGTCTGAATTACTTGTGGTGGAAGCAGGCAGGATAGACATAAAGATCAAGGACAGTGGCAGTTGAAGTAAATAACTTAATTGATTTTCACAGAAAACTGTGACTGGAAATACTTTGTGTGATCTTTATGAACAAATGTTTTATCTGTGGGAGGCTAAAACTTCCCTATGAAAAGAAAAAAAATATCCATTCTTATGTTTGGTCTCCCTGCTGCATATGTGGATACATCCCAGAGTGACTAAATGAAAAGTAAAAGTGACAAAAAATTAGAGACTAATATTGTCGTAAACACATCGGAGCAATTCTAGTTCTACATAATGAAACAAATCTCTAAAAAATGGTAATGCTGAAAATTCTGGTCTCCTCACTTTTCCAGAACCATGTGTTAAATTGAACCTAGCATAGATCCCTTCCTACCGCCTATATCCCTAAATTACCTTGATTTATGCTTGAAAGCCCAACTAATTTTCCTCATGCTCATTTTGTTTCAAGGCAGAAGAAATGCTTTAGAAACAGGTGAACTGAAGTATAACTTTGAACATGGAGTAGACCAAGGGTGAGGAACCTGTGGCCTTGAGGCTACATATGGCTCTTCAAGGGCAGCCTTTTGACTGAATCCAACCTTCACAGAACAAATCCATTTGTTCTGTAAAACTAGGATTTAGTCAAAAGGTCACACCCAAGGACCTAGAAGTCCACAAGTTCCCCTCCCCCGGCTTAGACTATACAAGATGCCCCTAAAATCTTTGTACAGTTTTAAGCCTTAGATTAAAATTTCACTAAGTCTCTAGAATATCCAACATCACTATGGACTTCTCAATCTGTTAAAACCTGTTGCCTCAATAGTAAGCTCCTTAATACTTTTCTTGCTTTTGATGTTTATTTTTACTTTATAAATGTCCTTCCTTCCTCATTTGTGCTATGCATATGAGGATTAGTTAAATACACAAAATATGTAGATAACTAAGAGGAAAGTTCTCTTGCTTTGACCATTCTATTTTAACTAAAAATGAGTTCATTAATATGTTTCAATATTAAAAAGCAGAAATTAAGTAATTATTCACTTTTGTCAGTCAACAAACATTTATTAAGCATTTGCTATATATACATCCCAGGAATTGTGGTAATTATTAGAAATGTTGGGAATGCAAAAAGGAGAAAAACAATTTCTACCTTTAAGGAGCTTATATTCTAAAGGAGGAATCAACACATAAAAGGGAGATGAAAAGTAGGGAAGAAAGGTGAAGGTAGCATGTGTTTAGCTAGATTGGGGGTGGGGGACCAGCAGCCTTGAGGCCACCTATATCCCTCTAGGTCCTCCGGTGCAGCCTGACTAAATCCAGACTTCACAGAACAAACTTGCAGCCTCTAGGCTTTTCTGGGAGGTTTGGATTCAGTCAAAGGGCCACACTTTAGGACCTTGAGGTCACAGGTTTCCCACCCTGAGGGGAGTGTTAGGAAAAATCTTGTCGATGTGGGTCATTAGTGCAGCCGGAAGAAAGATAAAGATATTTTTCCTATGGGTCTCCTCTTTAAATTGGAGGTTGTGGCACAAACCAACTACGCAGAAGCTGAAGTAACTAATATGTGAGGAGTTCAGGGTGAAGGGAGCTTCCAGAGTAAGGAGGCTTCTCTGGCATGGTAGAGAAAGTTCTGTGGAGATGAATTAGTAGTGTCTAAATTTTCGTGTGAGTGTGTGTGTGTGTGTGCATTTATGGACAAAAATAAAGAAAAGAAAACAAGCACTTACAGCATGTTAGTGTCAGTTTTCAAATATCTGTACTACTTGGTGAAAGAGATTAGCTGTGGAAATAAAACTGAACCCCAATCTTCTATCCCAAAACATACCTGACTACGGAAGTGCTGAGGGCCATTTCTGTGAAGGGTAAGTAATGAGGCTACCCAATGAGTTATCTAGAGAGCAAATCCTATGGAAGACTCACTTTTTAATTACTCTTTCATGTTATGATAACCATAAGGAAGGGGAAGTTGAATACTGAGAATCCAGGTTGAAAATGAGGTGACTTTAGGCTAGCTCTGTTCCTCAGCACATTGGGAATTCCAGGAGGAGGATGGGCGTGGTGGCAGCACTTAGCTCAGATACCAAGTAGATAGATTGTGATTGACCTTTGCGGCTTCTTATTCTGTAGGTTAAGTGCTTTGTAATATATCCATGTTTATAGTTCCATTTCCTCTAAGTTTTAATTGGAGAGCAATGTTAGAATCCCCTCTGTTCCCTCCCCCCTTCCCCAATCTCATTGCTCTGAGAGCTAGGTGAACAAGTATCTCTATTTGCAAAATGACTTCAGTCAAATGCAGTAAAGCTTTACACCTGTGGAAAATTTAATCAAGGGATATGGGAAAATTAAAAATACTCAAGAGAATGGACAAACAATAAAGAAATCAATAAACCCTCCCCACCTTGGAAACAATATAGAAGATAGACTTCTGTCATTCTAGTCACCATTAGTTCATGAGATAGGCTAAGTCAAGGACAGACAATGTCATTAAGAAAATACAGGAAGAGTATGGTTAGGGAGGTAGGAAATATGAAAAAAAAAGAAAGTATCCATTTATTTATAACATGTGGACGGCAAGTCGTGAGTGGA
Organism: Bettongia penicillata ogilbyi; assembly: GCA_023548195.1. Classification (NCBI taxonomy): domain Eukaryota; kingdom Metazoa; phylum Chordata; class Mammalia; order Diprotodontia; family Potoroidae; genus Bettongia; species Bettongia penicillata. Next base: position 5,098,413 of record JAJHZJ010000244.1, read on the forward strand.
TTTTTCTTATATTTCATTTAGCTTGTGGAAAAGTATTGTCTTTATTGTCAGTAAGAATATCCCTGGATAATTTAATAACTAGTTATACTTTTAATCATTGAGCAAGTATTGATAGAAGACCTAAAATACAATATTTCCCTAAAAAAAAACATTAAGAAACCACTTACCTTTCCTGACCATTCTGATGAGAAGAAAGCCATAACAAGAAGTATAATTCCCCTGAGGTGTCTGGTTAATATAGGTTATGAGTGTCAGTGATGGCAATGACCAAGACTGAAAATCATTTACAACACAGTGATGGCAGTTGTGCAATTTTGTGCAAAACACATAAATCTTACCACAGTAAAAATGGACTTAATCACTCCAGAGATGAGAAAGGCTACTGTATAGATGGCGGTGATGCTGAGGTTTGTGGACTCAAAGTGTTAGAGGTCACAGACCAAATTCTCATTGTATATTAGTTTAACCATTAGTCATCCTTACCGTGGAGAAATACTGTGTGATGGAGACCTCTTAATTGACTCCAAGAGCAGTAGGGATCAGATCAAGAGAAGGTACCCAATTTCATCCATTGAGTTCTCTTCCCATGCAATCTGGGTCCTAAAGTATCATTTTCTAGAAACTATCCTGAGGTGATCATAGCAATTATTATTCCTCCATGGTGACAAATACTTCTAGTTTAATTATATCAATTTATACCGTATTTGCAGGAAAAAAGTGATCAATACATGGAGTATAAGGGACAGTAAAATCAGTGAAAAGGTCCTTTTGGCAAAATGGAAGGAAAACCCTATTAACTCCTTTTGACTGAATGGACAATAAGCAAGTGTCACATCTGGGCTATTATTCAGTCATCTCCTAGTCAGGGTTCTTAAGTGATTCTGCAATGCCATGAAACACATGCACAGAGGATTCCTTTTCAGTGTGTTGTGGCCTCTCATCTCGAACTGACATTACACAGAGCTCGTCACTGTCACTGTCACAGTGGGAGCTGCTGATTTTGGGTGAAACCTCTTTCATATGTATGTCAGATTCTCTAACCAGCTCGACATGCTCAGAATTCAGACTAGCTTACATTGAAGGAAGTATATTTTTCACTGTCAGAAGGAATACAATTTTTGCAAGATTTGCTATTAAACTCTATCTTGGGTCTCAAAATCAATGGCCTTCAGAGGCAGGGCAATATTAGAAGCTACACTTTATAGACCCCTCCTGAAAAAAACTGCAATGGCATATGTAGCAGAGATCCCTGGTTCTTTAACTGTAGCTTGCACCTTCAGTCATTCATTAACTCATTCAATAATCCTTCAATAAATGTATACTATATGTAAAGCTCTGTACTTCTTCACTTTACTAATATCATTTAAAATTATCTATTGATACTCTTTGTTTTTCATATGACCTTCATTTCCCAATAAATTCATCCTCTCCTTCTAAGAGTCATCCACTTCCACAAAAAATAAGCAGGAAAAGGATAAAAGTTTTAGCAAAGGTGATACATCAACCAAGTCTGACATAAAATGAAATGTTCCATACTGATAGTTCCCCATCTCTGCAAAATGTGAGGGAGATTCATTCTCATGTTTCTTCAATGGAATCAACAGTCATTATCATTTTACAGCATTCAGTTTTGATTGGTCATTCCATCCTTTTAATTTACAAAAGTATAGCTATTGTGTATATTATTTTCCTGACTCTGATTACTTTGTATCTATTTATCTTCACATGTTTCTCTGTATTTATCACATTCATTATTTCTTACAACACAGTAATATTCCACTATATTCATATGCTATAGTTTGTTTAGCTATTCTGCCAGAGGATGAATAACTACTTTGTTTACATGTTGGTGAATACAGGACCTCTATTTTTGCTCATTGATCTTCTAGGTATTTTAGTCACTTTTCTAATCTAACATTTTAAAAATTCTTTTTATCATTTAATTACTCCATGTGAAAAGGGCCTTACAAGGATAGCATTAACATAATTCTAAGTTGTTTTGCAGAACAGAATCAATGCATAGTTCTGCAAACAATGTATTAGTATGTCTGTATTAATACAACTCTTCCAACACCATCTATTCATATTTTTTGCCATCTACTTTTACACTTTGTATTCATCTTAAAATCATAGAATAGTAGAGCTGGAAGGGATGTTAGAGACCATTTCTTTCAATTCCCTTATTTTATATGTGAAAGGAATCAATGTGATTTTCTCAACATCAAAAGTAACTCAGTGACAGAACTGAGACAATATTTTGTCACTATTACCAATATGTCATTGGACTAAATTCTCTCTGGGTCACAGTTACGTCATATGTGAAATGGGAGGGTTGCAAAACTAAATGTTGTATAAATACCATGACCAAGGTTGGCCCCAAAGAAGAGATGAAAAAATGAAATTTCCTCCCCCTTTTCAGAGAATAAACACTGGGTGTTGTGAGGTTTTACTGGTAGGTCAGTTTTACTAGTCTACTTCCCTTCATTTCTTCCCCCTTTTCTTTCTTTTTTTCTTCAAAGTGTGGTTCATTGGATGGGGAGAGAATGAGGATATATTTGGAAATTGAGGCATTCTGACAATAAAAGACAGCAATAACTTTTAAAAATGAGATTTAACTAGATGATCTCCAAGTTCTACTTTAGTTTTAAATCTGTGATCTTACAATGATAACCTAGAATCTTTATTTCCCAGACCATTCCTTTCCCATTGCTCTGTTCCCATGCTTTCTAAAACATCTGTCCAAATCAAGAATTATCTTTCCTTTGTATCATCTTTAGAGCAGTCACTTTGTTTTTTCATACAAAGTATTTTATATTAAGTCTGGGTCTGAATATTTGTGACAGACACTGATGTAATTTAATAATATGGAAAGTCTGATTTATTGTAGTGATAAATATATACAGTCAATCTCGACTAAAAAACTGGATTTTGCTGCATGAGAAATAGTCTTTCTAAGCTATAGTGAACCAGAGTCACTCAATCTTACTATCCTGTACAAATCTAAATCATAGAGACCAAGCATGAGAAAACAAATGAGCAAATTGTAATTCTAACCCTGCCACTGTCTAGCTATTTGGTCCTCTATATATTTTCTTTAAATCTAGAGCTCATATGGAACTTAGGTGCTATCTTATCCTAGCTCCTCATTTTATTGATAAGAAAGCTAAAGTCAGAAAGGTAAATCTTTTTGCCTAAGATTATAGAAAGTTTGAGATTTGAACTATAGAGTCTCACTCTTACTGATGATTTTTCCCCTTATTATACTATTAATTTTATACTCCATATGCAACAATGTCCTAGTAAATGTTTAACAACTAACTGAAAAAAAACATGCATTATACACTTTTAAATTTAATCTGGAAGATGGAGAAGCCAAGATGGTAGAGTACAGTCAGCTCTCCCAAATTCTCCTCCAAACAACTTTAAAATAATGCCTTATATCAAATTCTGGAGCAGCAGAGCCAACACAAGGTCAAGGTGAAGTAATTTTCCAACCCCAAACAATTTGGGAGGTGTGTAGGAAAGGCCTGTCTCATTAGAGTGGTGGTCTGGTCTAGAGCACAGTGCAGCACAGGCCACATCCCAGTGGGCCTTTGGAGGGGAAGCATAAATGACAGCCCCTGCCATGGTGGTGGCTTCAGGAGTTATCAGCTCACAGGTGGTAAGAGGGTCAGATAGCAGTTCACAAGGAAATGATAGGAAACTCTTTTGCTGGCATTGGGTATATGACCCTGTTGCATGCCCAAACACAATTCTAAGTTTCAGTCCCAGGGTGAGGAGGAGTGCAAGTGCATTAGTGCTTGTGACTTCAGAGAAGCAATGACCCTTAATAATTTGGGGGCAAAAAAGAACACTTGTGGTCACTCATGGGGCTTTAGACTATGGTACAAGGCAGAGTGGAACAATAATACTTGTGACCTCAAGAGAGCAGAAGCTAGAATGACAACTCTAGGGTCATAAAGACCAAAAACACTTGTGGTCACAGAGCAGCATGAGAGTTGGTCACAGTTCCAAGGTAGAGAAGAGTGCTTATGGTGGCTCACAGACCAGGGCACAATGGAGGAGAGCAGTGAACACAACTCTCCTTAGTTTGTACTACATTGGAAAAACCAAAAATTTAGAGATCCCCCCAGAACTTGCTCTGAAAACAGCAGCATGAAAAACATGAAGCTTAGGATAATGCCCACCTGACCTTAGCAATGGACCCCCACTTAAGAAAAAAAAATCTGAAAAATGAGCAAACAACAACAAAAAAAGAAAACAATCATAGAAAATTATTATGGTGACAGAGAAGAGAAAGACACGAACACAGAAAAAAGAAAATGAGATCAAAACAGCTAAATGCAAAACTTCAAAGAAAAAAATGTGAATTGGTCACAGACCCAAAAAGCATTCTGGAAGATCTCCAAAAGGGATTTTAAAAATCAAATAAGATAGGGAGAGAAATATTTGGGAAAGCAAATGAGAGTGATATAGGAAAATAATGAAAGAAGAGTCAATAGATTGGTAAAGGAGGCATAAAGAAAATGCTGGAGAAAATATTTCACAAAGAAGAATTGACCAAATTGTAAAAGAGGCACAAAAATCTACCAAAAAGAGAACTCCTTAAAGAATACAATTGGAAAAATGGAAAAAAAAAAAGACAAATTTTTCATTGAAAGGAAAAAAAAAACTCCTTAAAAAGAATGGGCCAAATGGAAAAAGAAGTACAAAAAGCTCACTGAAGAAAAAACATTCATAAAAATATTGAATTGGGCAAGTAGAAGTTACCTTTGCCAGGAGAAGAAATAATAAAACAAATTCAAAAAATGAAGAGATAGAAGAAAATATAAAGTATCTTATTGAAAAAACAACTGACCTAGAAATTAGATTGGGAGATAAATTAAGAATTTTTGGATTACCAGAAGGTCATGATCAAAAAAAGAGCCTAGAAACCATGTTGTAAAAATTATTAAAATAAAAAAAAAACCTACCCTGATATTCTAAAATCAGAGCATGAAATGGAAATTGAAGAAAATTTACCCATCATCTCCTGAAAGAGATCCCCAAATGGAAACTCTCAGGAATATTATAACCAAGTTCAAGAGCTCCTAGATCAAGGAGTAAATATTGCAAACAGTGAGAAAGAAATAATTCAAATACTGCAGAACTACAGTCAGGATCACACAAGATTTAGTAGTTTCTACATTAAAGGATCAGAGATCTTAGAATGTGATTTTTTGGGGGATAAATGAGTTAGGATTATAACCAAAAATAACTTATCCAGCAAAACTGAATATGAACTTCCGGGGAAAATGGATATTCAATGAAATAGAGAGTTTTCAAGCATTGCTAATGAAAAGAGCAGAGCTGAAAAGAAAATTTGATTTTTAAATACAAGAGAAGATAGGTAAAAGATGGTAAAGGCAAAGGTAAAGGTAAAGGTAAAGGTAAAGATGAAAGAGAAATCATAAGGTATTCAGTAAAATTAAACTATTGACATTCCTACATGGGAAAATGACACTTGTAACTCCCAAGAACTTTATTATTATTGAATAGTTAGGAGTATACACAGGCACAGAACATGAGTATGAGTTGATTGTGGTGTGATTTAAAAAAAATAAAATTGGAAGTAAGGAAGAGGGACATATTGGGAGAAGGGTAAAAGGAGAGGTTAAATGGTATAAATTACCTCACTTAAAACAGGCCATGGAAGGAAGAGCTTTTAAATTGAAAGGCATTTTGGGGAATGTTATGGGCAATGCCTGAACCCTGAAGTGGCTCAAAGAGGGAATGAAATGCACACTCAGTTATGTATAAAAAAAATCTATCATGTCCTACAGGAAAGTAAGAAGGGAGAGAGAAAAAAAGAAGTGGGGGGTGGTGCTGACAGAAGGGATGATCAGAAACACAACAGATGTTTGAGAAGGGACAGCATGAAAAAAGAGAGAAGGAAAAGGATAAATAGGAAAAATAGTATGGAGGAAAATAAAATTAGTAATCATAACTGTGAATATGAATGAGACGAACTAAATAAAACATAAAACAAAAGTGAATGGCAGAGTAGATTAAAAATCAGAATCTGACAATGTATTGTTTACAAAAAAGCACACTTAAAGAAGGCATACAGAGAGGAAAGGAAAGGGGCTGGAACAGAATCTATTATGCTTCACCTAAAGTGAAAAATAAAAACAGGGGTGGCAATCATTACTTTAGAAAAAGCAAAAAGCAGAAATAGATGTAATTAAACAATAAGTAAGGAAATTGTATCTTGCTTATAGGCACCAGAAATAATGAAATAATATTAATATTAAACCAATATATGCTTATATGTTAAACATGCATATATTAAACATATGTGTATGTGCATATATATATATATATATATATATACATGTTTATAGTTTATACACACACACACACACAATGCCATCCAAATTTTTAGAGAAGTGAAATGAGTTACAGAAGGAGTAATACTAGTTGAGAACCTCATCTTTCACTTCTCAGAACTAGTTAAATCTAATAAAAAAGAAAGAGGTTAAAGAGATGAATAGAATTTTAGAAGAGTTTGCTATAATATGACTCCAGAGAAAATTAAATGGAAATGGAAAGAAATATAACCTTTTTTTCTCAGAAATTTACCTATTTTCTCAGAAACATACCTATTTATCAGAAATATGCCTTTTATTGACATGCACAAAAATTGCCTATGTATTAGTGCATAAAAACCTCATTATCAAATGCAGAAAAGCAGAAATATTAAGCATATCCTTTTCAGATCATAAAGTAATAACATTACATTTAATAAAGAACCATGGAAACAAGTTAAAATTTAATTGTAGACTAATGTAATTCTAAAGAATGAGTCGGTAAAAGAATATTCATAACAACAGAACATAACCCTATTAATGACAAGGGCAACAATGATGGCATATGCCAAAATTTATGGAATGAAGCTAAAACAGTAATTAGTGAAAAATTATGCCTCTAAACACATCTACAAAATAGAAAAAAAGAACTAATCAATGAATTGTGTATGCAGCTAAAAAGATAGAAGAACAAATTAATCTCCCTCCCCAATTAAACTCCAAATTGGAAACTCAGAAAATTAAAGCAGAGAATAATAAAATAGAAAGTAAGAAAATAATCGAACCAATACATAAAAGTCGGACCTGATTTTATGAAACAAAAACAATAAAATAGATAAATCATTGCTTTGATTTAAAAAGTATAAAATCAAATTACCAGCATTAAAAGTGTTAAGAATGAATTAACTACCAATGAATAAGAAATTAAAGCAATAATTAGGAATCATTTTGCTCAACTCTATACCAGTAAAACTAACAGTGTAAGTAAAATGAATAACTACAAAAATGCAAAATTGTCTAGACTAAAAGAGGAAATACTTAAACAACCCTGTACTGGAAAAAGAAATTGAAAAAAACACATAAATGATTTCTCTAAGAAAAAATCCTTATGACCAGATGAACTCACAAGCAAAGTCAATCAAAGTTTTAAAGAACAACTAAGTCCAATACTACATTGACTATTTTGAAAAATAGAGAAAAAAAGAGTTCTACTAAATTTCTTTTATAACACAAATATGATGCTGATCCCTAAAACAGAAAGAACAAAAACAGAGAAAGAAAACTATAGGCCAATTTCCTTAATGGATATTGATACAAAAAATTTTAATGAAACACTGGCAAGGACATTTCAGCAATATGTCACAAAGGTCTTACATTATGATAACATGGGATTTATACCACGAATGCAGTGCTGGTTCAATATTAGGAAAAGCATTGGCATTATTGATCATATCAATAACAAAACCAACAAAAATAAATGATTATCTCAATATACATAGAGAAAGCTTTTGGCAAAAATACAACCCTCATCCCTATTGAAAACACAAGAAAGCATAAGAATAAATGAAGTGTTCCTTAAAATGATAAATAGTATCTATCCAAAACCCTCAGCAAGCATTACCTGTAATGAGGATGAGCTAGAAGGTTTCCCAGTAAAATCAGGGGTGACATTGCCCTTTATCATCACATTTATTCAATATTCCACTAGAAATGCTAGCAATTGCAGTAAAATAAAAAAAAAGAATTTAAAGTAATTAGAATAGGCAATGATGAAGCTAAACTATCACTTTTTGCAGAATATATGGTGGCATAATTAGAAAATCCCAGAGAATCAACTAAAAAGCTAGTTGAAATAATTCCCAACTTCAGTAAACATGTGGAATATAAAATACACCCACCTAAATTATCAGTATGTCTGTATATTACCAACAAAGTCCTGCAGGAAGAGATAAAAAAAGAAATACTACTTTAAATAAATGCAGATAATATAAGCTACTTGGGAATGTATCTACCATGATAAATCTAAGAACTATATGAACACAATTAAAAATACTTTTCACACAGATAAATTCAGATCTAAACAGTAGGAGAAATATTGACTGATCATGAGTAGGCCAAGCTAATATAATATAAATGAGAATTCTGCCTAAATTAATTTACTTATTAAGTGTCACACCAACCAAACTCCCGAAAATTGTTTGATCAAACTAAAAAAAAAATAGCAAGTAGATACATCTGGAAGAACAAAATATCTAGAATATCAAGAGAATCAATGAAAAAAAATGTGAAGGTGGTCTAGCCAACTCTGATCTCAAACTGTATTACAAAACAGTAATCATCAAAACAATCTGGTACTGGTTGAGAAATAGAGTGGTGGATCTGTGGAACAGAATAGGTAGATTATACACAGTAGATGACTATAATAATCTAGTGTTTGATAAACCTGAAGATCCCAGCTTTGGGGACAAGAACTCACTGTTTGACAATAATTTCTGGGAAAACTTGAAAGCAGTTTGGCAAAAAGTAACTATAAACCAACAGTTCACCCTGTATGTCAAGATAATGTCAAAATGAGTAAATCATTTAGATATAAAAATGATATCATCAAGTAAACAAGGGGAGCATGGAAAAATCTTCCTCTCAGATCTCTGTATTAGGGAAGAGTTTATGACCAAACGAGATAGAATGGATTATAGGAAATAAAATAGATAATTTTGATTACATTGCATTAAGAATCTTTATATAAATAAAATCAATGAATGCAAGATTAGAAGGAAAGCAGGAACTCGGGGGAAATTTAAAGCAAATTTCTCTGATGAAGTCCTCATAGATCACTTTGTTTTTTGGTCTGTATTTTCTTTAACAACATGGCTAATATCGAAATGTATTTTGCATGAATGAACATGTATAACTTACATCAAATTACCTGCCTTCTCAAAAAAGCAGTTAGGAGAGAGTGGAAGGGAAAGAATTTAGAGCTCAAAGTTTTTTTTAAAATGAAAAACTTTTTTTGCATATAATTATAAAAAATAAAATATAAAAATTTAATAAAACAAACATCTTCGTTTTTAGCATTTGTTGCACAATTTTCATAAGTTTACAAAACAACAAATGATAAATCAAGTCCTGATTGGTAATAGTTGCTGATTTCTATGGCATAAATACTCATAATAAAAATTTAACATTCAACTCTTGCTAGCATTCCCCTGTAGATGGCTCTCTCAGGTTCTTTGAATCTTGGTTTCCCCAGCTCACAGGCTTTAAAGGTGGAAGGAATCTTCATTATTGAATCATCTAGTTCAAACACTTCTTTTTACATATAAGAAAGCTGGAACTTAGAGATGATAAGTAACTTTACCCAAATTACACAGGTGGTAAATAGCGGGTCAATGATTTTCAAACTAAGGTAATAAAGATCCAAATTCTGGATTCGATTTTTAAATGAACAGGTTGTATGAAATGATTTGTAAGGTCCCTTCCAGTTTCCAAAATTCTAATATATTAGAAAAAAATAAAGTATTGGTCTAATATTCCTTGACTTTTAAATTTGTTATATGTAAACTGTAACAAATGTAAGTTAAATACTTGTCATCTGGAAAATAAATTGTCCAAAAGGAGGGAATTTTCTGGAGGTAAGAAATGAATAGTTTTGTGATAATAGACAGTGATTACTGAGCATTTAACTCTATGAAATTAAAATATTAATTCTTTACCTATTACATACAAAGCACTATTCTAGGTAGGTAATGGAAAAACAAAGATAAAATATGACATATCTCTATCCTGAAAGTGTTTGCAATCTAATAGATAGAATTACTTCAGTCCATTTTTTGTTTCATTTAAAAAAATTTTAGCACTCAACTTTAATATTGAGTTCCAAATAGGTTCTTTCTTCCTCTCTCCCTCCCATTGAGAAGGCAAGCAATATTATACCAATTATACAATTGCATGTGAAGTCATGCGAAACACATTTCCATATTAATCGTGTTGCAAAAAAAAGGAAAAACAAGACAAGTAAAAAATAACTATGCTTCAATCTGCATTCCAAGTTCATCAGTTTTCTCTTTGGAGGTGGACAGCATTTATCATCTTGTAAATTTAGAACTCTCATGGATCATTGTTTTGATCAGGGTAGCTAAGTCTTTCACAGTTGATTATTATCACAACATTGCTGTTACTATGAACAACGTTTTTCTGGTTTTGCTCACTTTATTTGAGTTTATCAAAGTCTTCCTAGGTTTTTCTAAAACCATCATATTTGTAATTTTTTTTTAACACCACAATAGAATTCCATTGCAATCACATACAAAAACTTGTTCAGTCATTCTCTTATTGATTGGCATCGCCTCATTCCTATTTTTTGTCACCACAAGAAGAGCTGCTATATATACTTTTGTATGTATAGGTCCTTTTCCTTTTTCTTTAATCATGTTGGGATACAGACCTAGCAATGATATAGCTGAGTCAAAGGATACCGACAGTTTTATACTCTTTTGACATGATTGCAAATTATTCTCTATAGTATGAACAGTGTAACAATGTGCTTATTTTTCAAAATCCATGCCAGTATTTGTCATTTTCCTTTTCTGTCAGGTTAGTCAATTGGATATGTGTGAGGTGGTACCTCAGAGTTGTTTAAATTTACATTTCTTTAATTATTAGTGATTTATAATATTTTTATATGAATATCGAATATTTTGCTTTCTTCTTTGGAAAACTGCCTGTTAATATCCCTTACCATTTATTAATTAAGGAATGCCTCTTATTTTTATAAATTTGTCTCAGTTCCCTATGTATTTGAGAAATGAGACATCAGAGAAACTTACTATAAATTTCCTTTCTTTCATTTCCTGCTTTTCTTCTAATTTTGGTCACATTGCTTTTGTTTGTGCAAAATCTTTTTTTTTAAATTTCATGTAATCAAAATTATTCATTTTACCTCTTATATTTTCTATTTCTTGTTTGGTCATAATTTCTTTTTGTATTCATAGATCTAGCAGGTCAATTTTTTCCATGCTCCCTTAATTTGCTTATAATATCACCCCTTATGTCTAAATCATGTACCCATTTTGAGTTTATCTTGGTACATGATGTGAGATATTGGACTATGTCTACTTTGTGCCCTATGTCTTTCCAGTTTTCCTAGTTTTGCTGTTGTTTCATTATTTTCAGTCATGTCTGAGTACTTGTGACCCCTTCGCAGTTTTCTTTTCAAGATACTGGAATGGTTTGCCATTTCTGTCTCTAGTTGCAGATGAGGAAACAGAGGCAAAAAAGGGTTAAATGACTAATTCAGGGTCACGTATCTAGTAAGTGTCTGAAGCCAGACTTGAAGTCAGGTCTTCCTGATGCCAATTTGGCATGTTATTTACTGTGCCATCTAGATGCCTCATTTTCCTAAGCAGTTTTTGTCAAATAGTGAGTTCTTGCCCTCAAAGCTTAGATTTTATCAAATACTACACTACTATGGTCATTTATTTCTACATATTTTGTAGCTAATGAATTCCACTAATAAACCACTCTTTTCTGAAATCCAAAACCAGATTATTTTGATGATCACCACTGTACAGTATAGTGCTGCTATTCCACCTTCCTTCACTTTTTTTTTTGAATTAGTTCCCTTGATATTCTTGACCTTTTAGCCTTCCAGATTATTTTGTTATTACTTTTCTAGTTCTGAGCTTTTATCTTGTTCCAACAACATGCTTGCAATTGTTCTTCTAGGTTTACCCTTCACTTCTGAACATAACTATTTTATTTGTACAAACTTTTAGGTTGGTTTAATCAGTTTCACTTCTCTATAGAAGTGAGTTCTAGATGAGGATCACATGAGCATGTTCGATTAGATTTCTCAAAATGGGAATGTGGGTCTATTTTTCCCAGGTACATAGAAGTTTAGTATTGGTGATGTTGAGATATAGGCTGATAGGAGAAGAATGATTTGAAGCTATATACTGTAGTTATAAAAGTTACATTGATGCCATTTGGGGTGTTTCTTTATTTTTTACTCCCAACTAATTGATCTTTCATATTTTTTTGAGAGAGTAGAAAAAAAGGGGAGGTGCTCATACTTTCCTTTCCATAATGTTAATTCAATACTATTCATGTAATGTATTTAATGTTATCTCCTTACCAATTTAATTATTTTCAACATTTCTCTAAATATCTCTAGACAAACAGGGGCTGGGAAGGATGGCTGTATAGTATAAAAAATTCTCACTGTAAAAACCCACTTCTAATGTAGACTTGCAACTCATTTGTCTTAGATATTTTTGGAGGTAGGGTGGGGTTGGAAGTTTAAATGATTTGCTTTGCCATACCATTAGACTGATCAGCACTTTAAACCATTTTTCTGATTCTAAGGCTTATCTGCTAACAAATACCATCTCACTGGGCAGATATGCTGAAATCTGAAGATATTAGAGACAATAAGTCATTAAAATCTCAGAGATAAGACTTTGCCAAACTCTCAAAAATTATTTTTGCTATTATTATTAGTATTATAATTAACAGTTAGAATTAATACTGATTGTATTTAAAGTTTGCAAAGCACTTTATGTATATTATCTCTTAATTTCACAAGAACCCTGGGAAGTAGGTGCTATTATTGTCCCCACTTTAGAAATGAGAAAATTGAGGTAGATAGAAAAGTTAAGTGACTTGCCTAGGGTTACGTAGTTAGTGAGTCTCTGAGGCTGTGTTTGACCCCATTGGCCTGACTCTAAATTTACTACTGTACCTACTGCACTATTCAGCTCAAGAAATCTAATTGTATTCTTTCAATACAGGGCAAAGATTTCTTCCACAGTCTGTTATTCTTTCACTGAATGACAAAAATTAGAGATTTTATATTTTATTCTTTAGAGGTAAATAGACTTTACTAAGATTATCAGTGTATTAGATTTAATTGGAATATTTCCAGTGATAAAGAGGATCAAAAGCTCCCAGCTGCTGAATGGTAGCAATTTGTAAATTTTTATTAAGCTCATACATGGAAGGCTTACAGAGGTTTAGACAGACTGCTTCAGAGAAAGAGAACATAACTCATTTCTGTACCAAAGCCATATAAAAATTATTAGAGAATTAGAAACAGTTTGTGATATAATAAAATGGACAACCACAAAGCTTTTATGTAACAAAATATTATATGCTACTCTGCAAAACTTTCTTCCCTCCTTTAGAATTTATGTCAAGAACACCATATTCATTTTTTTTTTAAAATTCAATCCACAATTTATGAGTCTGAGTGTATAATGGGGCATTCCATTTGGGGAGTGGAAGAGAAAGTTGATATTAAGCCCAGTTCTATTTTAACAAGAGGGAGCCAAATGTAGGTCAGCAAGTCTCAAAGCCCTGTGTTTCTCTTTGGTAATACACTGAAATGTACAGTAATCGTATCATTGGGAATATTTATGTGGGAGAAGAAGGTTAAAGTTGGCAAGGTGATGACTGAGCTGTCCATATGTGGTATGGGAGCCTGACCACAGCACAGCCTATCTATCCATTTTCACTGCTTTCACGATGGAGACTGATTATGTGACTATTGATTGGGTAACAATTCATGTTGATTGTGAAAATGGCTGAAAGCAGCAGATTGGCTGTTTTTTTCTGTTCATTTCACATGGGTAGATCTGGCTGAAATGCTCTGACTACACTTCCATGCTGTTCAGAAGGTATTAATGAGACTCTAAGCTTCGGGGGCTCTTTTAAAGAGAAGTAAAGTTCAGACAGTATTCAGATTAATGCTTAAAGTATCAGACCAGTTCAAAGTCTACCACACAACAAACAGAAATCCTTGCATTTTCAGGAGGCCATCTCAACACCTCATTAATTTATTATTTAAATCAGTTCTTACAGAAAAAAAAAAATGTCCCATTTCGGATATTAGAAGGGTATATGGGCTGGATATGTCAATTTTTAACAAGTAGATATTTCTATCTTTGATCTTATACATATTAATCAATCCACACATTTATTAGGGACCTATTATATGATAGCCCCAGGGGATACAATGGAAATAAGCGGAATAGTCTCTCAGTGCTAGGAGCTTACATTTAAATGAAGACACAAGTAATCAATCAGATTTTAGGCCCATTAAAATCCAAATTGTGCTTAATTAATAAAACAAAACTATCCCTCGTTATATTAAGTTTGCTATTCTTGAAGAAAATCTGATTTAAAAATTTAACTTAAAGAAACAATTAAAGTAGGTAGTAATTAGAGAATTTCTCCCAGGGCATTTAAAATATGAATTGATATAACAAAATCTGAATTGTATTCCACTTTTTTAGAAACACTGCTAATTGTTGATGTGAGATAATCATAATTTTAATATGTGTAGAAATTTTGGTATAAATTCATGTGTATATGTATATACAAATCATTTGATTTTCTTAATAATAAAAAGAAGCACACAGTTTACCTAGTATCATCTCTCCCCCTTTTCTTTTTTACAGATGAGGAAACTGAAGTGCAAAGATGCTACATTAATTGACTGAGGTCACACAGCTCACTAACTGAATTAGAATTTGGTCTTGAATTTTCTAACTTTAAGTCAACTTCTATTTTGCTTTTAACACACTGTATCCCTTAAATAATAAGAGATATCAGTCACAGGTAACATTCCAATAAGTTAGATGAAGGTTATAACCATACAATTTTCAAATGTGTTTGGAAAAAAGAATTAGTTGAATATAAGCTGGTTAATTTGAAAATGAAAACAACCCCTGGATAACTGAATTCTTTGACATAATTTTTTTTTTTAATTTGCAGAAAAAGATGACCAGGTATCAGTATTCATTCATTCATTCATTCATTCACCCATTTATCCAGCTTTTATTAAGTACTTATTATATTCAGAGTATCAATAGAAGCGTTAAATAATAAGATGTCTTTTATATTCATCAAAGACATTTGCCAGTGGCCTGAAAAAAACATCCTGAGGACGATTAAACATAGTGAGAATTTCCTATTGATGATGAGGTTCTCCAAAATGTCCACATTTCAGGATGATATATACTCTTGGATGTGTGATGGCAGGTATTCTGGGTCACCTTGTCTGGGATCCGTGAGGAGCTTTTGTTTATAATAATGGATTCACCAACCTGGCTCTTTTTGCCTCCTATGGTGTCTCTTGCACTTACTGCTTCCTCGTACTTATAAGGTTGATTTTTTAAAAAGGCAAATGCAGTACAGCACAGTACTGTATTTTCCCTCATTAACTTATTTCAGCATTACTTTTATTTAAAAGGTGCTAGTTCTATTTACCTTGAGGAATGTATAAAACATTCTTTGACATGGATCTTGACCCTTTGATATCCAATATTTATTAATTTTATTAAAAAACAAAATAAGCAAAAACTAGAAATGTGAATGCAAATTTCTTTCCCCCTCCCCCAATGGCCAGCGTTAGTTTTTGGAAGGTTATTTATGCACAATTTTTCACTGTGTCAGGGAGGAGATATAAACATTTGATCCTGTTTATGGAATCCAGATATAGCATTGCAACCAATGAATGAGGATTAGGCTAGTGATAGAAGGTTCTATTTTCCCCTTGAGTGGCAGTCCCCCTTTTCAATAACATGGGTATCCCTCCATCCCTGTCTCTGAATCTGTACCTGTCCCTCCCTTGCTGTCTATCTCTATCACTCTGTCTCTGACTCTCAATATAATATTCAGGTACTCAGATAAAAGTTCTCTTTTTTAATTGATATTTCTTGGCAGCAGACTTTGGGGCCCCATGCAGAGTTGATAGGATTTGTCTGTCACTGCCCTCATGTGCATTAGGTTGCAACCAGCCATGCAGTAATTCCCAAATGAAAAGAAATATGCTAATTTATTTTGCTCCCACCCCCATGCCTTTTTCCTTCAGCTACTTCACTTTTATTGAAAATATATAATGAAGCAATGCTTGAAAAGAGCATTTATTTTTTTTTCAGGAGTTCCTCAGAATCACTTATGAATCAAATTAATTTCTGAGTTGCTTTAGCAGTCCTGTCAAAATAGAGATTTGTAGCTCATGGATGAGTTGCAGTAAAGTTTCTTCTGCTGAACAGTGCAAATAAGGGAGGGAAGCATTATACCACATTGATTTTATTGCTTTTCTCATTCATTTTAGTATACAGATTATTGAATCATATTCTCTGGGTTAAATTCACATTCAGAGGATAAGACTAAAGCACAAAGATAGCAATTAAGAACCTTTAAATATTTCAGTACAGTTAAATTTTCTGAATGTGTTCTGAATATGGTGGATGAAAGTTCGGAATATTGACATCGATCAGCTAACCATGACTTTGAGGTATTGTTTTCTGAGCTGACCCAGTATTGCTTTATGTACTGATTGGGGAAATGGGGCACACTGAGACCTCTTGCTGGCCAGGGGCAAAGCACTATCACATTCTAAGAATGCAAGGCCATCCAGATAGATGAATAAGACAGCAATCCAGTAGTAAGGGAAATGGAATCATGATTTAGAAGGGAGCATGAGCTTTACAGCTAGATTAAAGAAACTTAAAGATCACATAGTCTAAGCTCTTTCTTTTGCTGTTGATGAAGCTAAAGTCCAAAAATGTTAAATAATTTATCCAAGGTCACTCAGTTACTAATAGACAATTGAATCAAGGATTTTGAAACTAGGTCTTCAGATTTCTTTTACAATTCTCCCCAAATTAATTTTCTTTTCAATGAACCACACATCTCAGCAACCTAAAAAAAAGCCTGTCCAGAGGGGAATCTATCCCATGATATTTTAGGGGTTTAGTCCCATGTTCTAATCCAGTGATCTCTAAACTTTTTTGATTGTTCATTTTGGTTACAAAAAAGAGCTCTAAAATGTTTCCTTATTTATATACGTGTACTACTATGTTAGTAATTGTGTATTATAAAACACAAAAAATAAAAATTTTAAAAAGAGTGAGATCATGATAAAATAGTATAATAATCCTAGAATGAGTAGGGACTGATTGGAGTTTGCTAAGTTGAGTAAATTACATGATCAGACCTTTTGTGCCTGGGTGGAGAATGGAATAACATGGGAAGAAACTTGAGGCCCGGTGACCAATGAGGAGATTTTTACAAAATACTAGGTAAAGGATCATCTAGGGTTCTGACTATGTAGGTAGAGAAGGGGATAGATGCAAAAAATTAAGATTTAGCAATTAGTTGGATTACAGGGATGAGGGAGAGTAAGGAATCACAGATAAGATCAAGGTTATGAATCTGGGTAGTTGGAAGGATGATGTCCTTGCACTGACAGTAAGAGGGAAGTTTAGAAGAGGCACATTCATTTAATTTATTTACTTCTTCATTAATTTATGTATGCATACAATTGTTGATGTGATCTATTATGATCACCACCATTCCATGCTTGTTTATCCTGTGTGACTTACTCTGTCCTTTCCAAAATTAAAAGGAAGAATGTAGAGCTCTTTTTTACTAGTTGCTGTTCCAGAATGCTGAGATCACCCTCTATGGGTCTTTCGGCACAACCATTAGGTAGCCTTGCGAAGGTGTTGTATATACTGGGAAGAAGGGAAGGGGGGTAATTTTCTTAGTGGCATATAAATAGTTGCCACCGTGGGTAGCAGATAATAGGTTATAATTGTCTGGAGGGGTCAACTCCAGCTCAGAAGGTAGAAAGCTGGGATTGTTGACCTGAAAATTTGGTTAAAGGAGGCAAACAGGCTAGGTAATATGTAAATTCATATTGCTTATTTCCTTAAAACTAGTCTAAGCTAGAGAACTTGTACAAAGAGCCAAAATGTAAGTTCCGACTGTCTGATCCAAGAATGGCCAGGCTTAAATCTGTTTTAGGCCAGTCCTAGGATGTCTGTGTTCCTCAGATTTATGGTCTCTATATGTGTTTAACCATACCATGAGAAAGGAATTTTCTTAATTGAATAAGTTGTAAATAGAACAACATGAGAATTGACAAAGTGTCAACTGAAATTGCAACCCAGGATATCTGTGTTTTCTTTACCATTAACATGCCGTAACATAGTATATGCCCACGAAATATTAACATATGGAAAAAGTCCCATTATTCAAAATAGTGTCTTGGGTTAAGGATCATATCCTTAAAAAGAGGAAAAAGTACTCTTAAGTCAGCCCCATCTGGACTTGTTGACATAGGAAGAAGTATTCTCTGAGTTTACTCAGAGAACAAAGAAGCTATTAAGTCCAGGCTCTTCTTTTGGTTGATTAATTTAGGCTCTGACCCTTATTGAGGTTATTAAATTGATATTAAAAGATAATCGGGATCTTGCATAGCAGAAAGAGAAGGAAGTATTGGGGATTGTTGGGATACAGTATTGTTGGGTTGGAGATAAGTACCATTATTTTCTATCACAGAGAAGATAGAATGGGTCTCATTTTCCCACCTTCCAAATAGTTGATCACATATCTTTTGAGTTAAAACCATAGCTCCATATGGGTCCAGACACAGTCACTCCCCACTTTGGAGACCATGCAACAATCATTGGGCATCATCTGAAAATTTCAAATCTTTTTTTTACAATATCCTCAAAAGTTGTCATCTAGCCTCTGCTTTAAGATTTTCAACAATGAGGGACTCATGAACTATCCTATGAGGCAAATTTTGATCATTCCACTTTTGAAGAGCTCTAATTGTAAAACCATTCTTCCCTCCTACATCCTCACCCCAACTTTTTTGAACTTTCTTGCCTTTCAGCCCCTCAATGATAGGATCATAGATTTAGAGCCATAAATGACCTAGGACCTCTTTTCATGAGAAAACCGAGACTCCAAAATGTTAAGTGACTTGCCCATGATCACACAGTTAGGAAATGTGTGAATCAGGATTCACACTCAGATCTTCATAACTCTTTATCCATCACTCAATGACCTTGATTTTGCCCTCTGTGGTCCAGACAGAATAAATATGATCCCTCACTCACAAGATAGTTTTTCAGATGTTTAAAGTCACCTCTCTAAATCTCTTCTTTAGGCAAAATATCCCTGGGTCCTTCAGGCAATTTTTATATCGAAAAATTTCTAACCTTCTACCAACTTGATCATCATCTTGTCTAAAATTGAACAAAGTAATTTAGTCAGAGTACTCTGAGACCATCAAGCAAGACACAAAATGTTAGAGTAGTAGGTAAGAGCAGGAAGAGGGCCAATATGCTAGAGAGTAAGATATTGGGACCAAATTACATCTAGAAAAGCCTACCAACAAGTTTCAGAACTTTGACCTAATGCCACAGCACTGTCTTGGCTTCTGCCTCCCTCTACTGTGGTTCTGAATGAGCTTTATGGCCCCGTTTTGCTTTGGCCATGGAAGGTGAGAGAGAAAGCTCTTTCAAAGCTATCTTCAAATAGGCTGCAATAAAATCCATTATTTTCTTCTCAACAATTAACTCTACTCAATAATCTTCTTCTCCTATCATACTGATCTCCTAGACCTCTCCATTGTCCCCAGTAACTCCTCTTCCAGCAAGATTAATAAATTTTGAAACTATTTCTTCCTTAGTAAGTCCAGACTGGCAGACCCCACCCCTAGTGTGGAAGATGGAGTTCAGAGGGCTTCTTCCAGATCCTCCGTGTAAAGAGGGGGAACAATGTTGAAACTCATCATCTTTCATCCTGATTGAGGATTTAATCATACCCTGAGCTAGATATCCTTCTATCCTCCCTTTTTAAGCTTCTTTTTATGTATTGTCTTCCCCATTAGATTTGAGTTCCATAAGGGTGGGAACTATCTTTTACCTTTCTTTGTATCCCTAACACTTGGCATAGTGCTTGACACATAGAAGGCACTTAATAAATGCTTGCTGACTATTATTTACTATTGAGAGTCTTTGGATTTCAAAAAGTCTTTGTCAATGTCTTCTATTTGTCAGAGCTCCAGGAAGCTAGGTAGCTCAGTGAGTGAATAAAGTGTTGAACCTGAAGTTAAGAGTATCAAATACAGTCTCAGACACTTGCTGCCTATATGACTTTAGGGAAATCTTTTAATCTCCACCTGCCTCAGTTTATTCAGTTGTAAAATTAGATTAATAATGCATCTATCTTATCCAAGGATTATTGTGAAAATCAAATGATATCATTTGTAAATATTCATGTCAGCTATGATTAGAACCTCACAGAAAAGAATGGCTAAGCCACAAGAATTCTAATAGTGGTTGAAAGAAATGAAAAAAAAGACATATAGATTCTGGTGATATAAAGACATCATCAAAAACAGTCCCCATTTTTAAAAGACTTAGATTCTGTCAAAAGCAATTGATTCAGTATAATAAACATTCATTAAACAACCTTGAGTGCATATTGCTTAATATGTAATATAATAAACTCTCTTACAGAAAATGGAGTAGTAAAGCACATTTATAGGGACTCCACATTTTTTAAGAAAAAATAAGACCATGAGTTTAGGGCTATAGTTTGATTGTCCAGAGTATAATAAGACTATAAAGCAAGACAAAAGATGAGGGAGAATAAGTAATAGGAAGAAGGCCAGGATTCTCTCTTGCATAGGATTTAGAACTAGAAAGATCATAAGATATTATCTAAAGTCTTCATTATAGTGATGGAGGAACTGAGGTCCCGGAAGATAAGTAACTTCTCTTCCTAATTTAAATTTGGTTTCTGGTACCATTTATATTATAGGGAGAGGCTGACTAACTTGTAAAATATCTACTATGATTACTGATAGCAACATCACTATTTGAAAAGTGGAAAAAATTAATTTGAATAGTTCATTTTTCTACTTGATGTTAATTAACCAGTTTGACTCGCTTCTTTTTTTCACTGAATTGACTGAATTAATGGCTTGTTTTGACATTATGCAGATATATTTGACATCTATTATGGAAATACTTATTTACATCAAGCATTATAACCATCATGAGTGTGGATGTTTTAACTATCCCAATACTAGATTTTTAAGAACTAAAATCCCTGGTTTTAATGTGGACTCAGTAATTCTGTCCTGGATGACTCAGGAACAGAAATCTATTGGCTTTGAAATAAACATGGAGATTTGCTTCTTATTTCCAATGTATTTATCATGCTAATGTTTCTGCTCACCAGGGATTTTTGAGGAGCTGTAGATATTCTAAGGAGCTACAACTGGGCTACAAGGAGATGTTAAGAATTAATTCAATCTCATTTTCTTCCGGCATTATAAAACCTGATGCAATAATCTACTCATGTCTACAAAATCACAGTGGGTGATGAAATTCTGTACCTCTCACTGTTGCTTTTCCATTATTTTCTAAGACTTTGAGTTTTTTTTCCATTTAATGTCCTTGTATTTTAGCTAGCAGTAACACCTGTTGTGAACAATTTCATCAATCCAGTAACGCTCATATTTCATAAAAAAATCTCAATAAGAGATGATTATATATTTGCCACTTTTTTTCTGGTAATCTTGAATTAATTTGTGTAATTGTGATAATAAAAACCTACATATTCTTGTTTTATTATTTTATTTTAAATGAAATATTAAGAAACAAAATCATCATAAGTTAGATCCACTTGGCAGTTTTTGCAATACAACTAGGTGACATAGTGGATTGGACATTGGTCTTGGAATCAGGAAGACTCATCTTCCTGAGTTCAAATCTGGCTTTAGACACATATTAGCTATGTGACCATCTGCATGTCACTTAACCCTGATTGCCTAAGTTTCCTCGTATGTAAAACAAGTTGAAGAAGGAAATGGCAAACCACTCTAGTGTCTTTGCCAAGAAAAGCCAAATAGAGACATGAGGAATCAGACATCACTGAAATGATTCAACAATAAAAACGGTTCTGATAATGAAATTTGCATTTCTTGCTTTGGCCTTTGAAAAAGAGTGATCATTGCAAGAAGAAAAGAAAACAGTTAAATGACAGGATACATTTAGTATCGTAATCTCACGAAATTGCAGAATTTTTTTTTTTAACACAACTGAGACCTAGAGAGTTCAAGACTTAATCATATTAGGACATTTGGGGCATTTCCCTAGATTTTGATGTCTTTGATCCAAGGTAGAGGCCCCTCCTCACACCATGATTTGTATTATTATATTTCATATGATTCTTATTTCTGGGATACATTAGCATAACATTCTTGCACTTGATCCTGTTGTGAGAAGAGGCAAGAATGACAGGGCTAGAGTACATTTTGCTATGTCCATGCTTTTTGGGATGACTCCACATGTCTCAGTTTGAATGTAGCAGAATAATAATTCAAAGCTATTTGATTTGGGTAGACAAAAAAAATAAAAGATCAATAATATTCCAGATGAGTCCCCAAAATATAATGCTATAGCTGATTACAAATTTTCTGACTTCATAGGGATCCAGGCTAAATTCTGAACATTAGAATTCAATGTTCACTATGAGGTAGTTAAGTGGTATAATGTACAGAATTCTGGATTTGGATTCAGGAAGTGCTGAGCTAGCAAGTCACTTAACTTCTCTCTTTTTTTTTGTTTGCCTTGGCTGCTTCTCGTGTAAGCAAGGATTCCATTCCTGCAACCTCCTTCTCTGACTGATGAGTTACTTCCTGGAAACTTTTGGGAGAAGAAAAAGATTAGAAGGAGGCTATTAAAATAGTTCAGGTGAAGGTCACAAGAGCTAGAATTATGGTAATTATAATGGAAACAGACAGAAGGGGATGAAGGTGAGATATATATGGTGGAGGTAGATTTGAAGGGACTTGACAGGATTTGAAAAGACTTCCTTCTCCTTGTTTTCCCTCCTTAAACAAAGGGAGAGAGAGAAAAAAGTCAAAATGACTCCAAAGTCTTGAGCCTTGGTTATTTAGATGATAGTGATGTTATCATTAGAAATTAGAGAGTAAGTGAAGTTTTGGGAAAAGGTAATGAGTTCAGTTTTGGACCTGTTAAATTTGAGGTATTGGGGAGCACCCACGTAGGGATATCTATCAGACCGTTGAAAATGCAGAATTGACAATCAAGAAGGAGGTTGGAGGGGGATGTATAGTTTTGGGACTCCATCCCTCCATTTGCTCTTAAATTTGAAAGACCTTCAAATGCAAATTTGATTTTCAGATAGTTGTCTGAGAAGAAAGAGATAAATAGTTTGTCCAACATTTAGAGTTCAGTAAAAGACTTGTCAGACAAATTTCTTCTTAGGACATTTTTACTAATATTTGAGGAGAAAACAGAGACCTCAGATCTTTCCTTCTATCTTCCAGCTTAGTAAATAGAGCCTTATTCTTTCTTCACAGGACCATCCGAAAGGAATGCCTGAAATAGGATTCTGAATCTCTTTGTATATTCATAACTGGCATGCTTCTACTAAGAATCCATCCACCTGGAAAGATTTTTGCCTTGCATATCATGAGTATTTTTTTTTTTTCCTCAGCTCTCCTCTTTTTCCCTCCACTAAAAAAGTCTCCTACTTGCCTCTTAAATGACATATAGTTACCCCCTTCCATTTCACCCTCTTTCCTCCCACTACATTTCTCTCTCACCATTTACCTTAATTTCTTTTGAGATATGGTTCCATCCTATTCAGTTCAATCTGTGCTCTCTGTCTCTGTATGTGTGTGCATGCTCAAAAGCTCACTGAAGAAAATAGTTCTCTCAAAATTAGAATGGAACAGATGGAGTCTAATGACTTTACGAGAAACCAAGAAATCACCAAACAAAACCAAAAGAATGAAAAAATGGAAGAGAATGTGAAATATCTCATGGGAAAAACAACTGACCTGGAAAATAGATCCAGGAGAGACAATTTAAAAATTATGGGACTACCTGAAAGTCATGATCAAAAAAAGAGCCTTGACATCATCTTCCATGAAATTATCAAGGAAAACTGCCCTGAGATTCTAGAACCAGAGGGCAAAATAAGTATTGAAAGAATCCATCGATCACCACCTGAAAGAGATCCAAAAAGAGAAACTCCTAGGAACATTGTGGCCAAATTCCAGAACTCCCAGCTCAAGGAGAAAATCTTGCAAGCAGCTAGAAAGAAACAATTCCAGTATTGTGGAAATACAATCAGGATAACCCAAGATCTAGCAGCCTCTACATTAAGGGATCGAAGGGCGTGGAATAGGATATTCCAGAAGTCAAAGGAACTAGGACTCAAACCAAGAATCACCTACCCAGCTAAACTGAGTATAATACTTCAGGGGAAAATATGGTCTTTCAATGAAACAGAGGACTTTCAAGCATTCTTCATGAGTATTTTTTGACTATTTTTAGAATTGTAGTTTGAATATGCTAATATCTTTCCTGACCATTTTGTTGCTATGCAGTTATTTCAGTTGCGTCTGACTCTTCATGACCCTATTTGGGGTTTTCTTGGCAGAGACACTAGAGGATTTTTTTTTGCCATTTCCTTTTCCAACTCATTTTACAGATGAGGAAAATGAGGCAAACAGGATTAAGTGACTTTCTGGTAAGTATCTGAGGCCAGATTTGAACTCTGGAAGATGAATCTTCCTTACACCAGGCCCAATGCTCTATCAGCTGCTTTGCCAAATTTGCTAGATCATGGCTTTGGAAATTAGAGAAATTAGAAGTCATGTGATCCACTTTCTTTCCTCCCCTTTTTTTAAACAAATGAAGAACTGAGGCCCGGAGAGCCCAGAAATATTGAAGAACATATCCCAGGTCTCATGAGCAGTAAGTGGCAAAGTCAAGATTTAAAGCTCGGAAGCTTTTCCCCACTGTACCATATTGCCTCTTTTATAAGAAAACATTAAAATTCAAAAAAAGAAAGCATTTATGTAGTTTACTCTTATGTAAGCCACTCCCCAGCCCCAACCCAGAATTTGCATTTTGCTGAAATAATTGTCCAAATTGCAGCCCAAACGGGGTTTTAAATAACTTCCACTGTTATCTTCTCCAAATGAGATGTTTAATGGAAATGCTCTAAGAGCCTGAGCTTGAGAAGGGAAGCATTATTATTACGATCATTTCAAATTGGCATTTATGCAGACGATGTAAAATGTTCCCAAGGCCATTAAGTGGCATTCAGGGGCCACCCCATTTATCCTCCCTCGCTCATGTAACAAAAGAACTAATCACAGATCAAGCTCCAAGTTTCAGGAAAATTGCCTTTTTCACAGCCTGCCCTGGAGCTCAAATAAGTCAGATTACTGCAGAAACCCTCAACAGAACTTAACACCAATTTCCTTACCTCTGAACTGGGAGGGTTGTGAAGTGGAGAGAGCTTGTGCTGTGTCCTGGGGGCATACTTTCATGGAAAGCTAATTAACTCAAGTTCAAAGTCACTCGTCTGTTTCCTAATGCATAAGACACACAAATATACATTTATTATTAACACCAGTAATGTGCTAGTGACTTTCCTGAGCAGGGGCTTATCCAACTCTCCATCATGCCCATTCTAGGGCTAGCTGGAGATAGCAGGAAGTTACAGCTCAATACTGAGTGAGAAGCACTCTGCTAATCTGGCTTCTACCCTTTATGATTAAACTGTATTGAAAGATTTCTCCCATGATTCAGGAAGATTGTTTTTTAATATTTGTTTTAATATGAAAGGAGGATATGCTCATTCATCATCAGAAATGCGGTTAAAACTGCACTTCTTATCAAGGGTCGATGATGAATGGGAAGATCTTTTCTTAGCAAGGGAGTAAATATTACACAAATCTTCTTGAGTCTAAGCACAAATCTTTCTTCATAAAATCCAGCTTACCAGCGTGCAGAGTAAAGGTTTGCATCTAGTTATAAAGGGCACAAAGACACTTAGAGGGGGGGGTTTGGAAAATTATTTTTTCTTCCTCTACATAGATAAAAAATACATTCACACCCTGAAACCTTGTTTTTTGAGGAAGCTATTTTTTTTAAAACTCTAATCAAGGGATTTGTTTGAAAAGAGGACATTCCAGTTGTATGAAGTATATCCATAGGATTTATATAGGCACCATGAAGGGTACACAGTGTGAAGCCTACTGTCCTTGAGTTTAAGAGATCTGAGTTCTGGTTCTGTGTCTAACACTTATTAGCTATGTGACCATGACCAAGTCACTGCATTCTTCTGGGCTTTAGAGGATGCTGTTAACTGTTGACTTCACTATGCTCGTGTTTATACTCTGCTTTGTTCCTTGGTCCCTTGAACCGCTTGTATTTTTAATTCTTTTCTAATCAGAGCCATCCATGATTTGCTAATATATGGAAGGGAAGCAGAGAATAGTTTGGGATCAATGAAAATATTACACAGTTGCACAAGTATGATCAATCAGTCATGATCTCCTCATGTTTAATTTTGGGCCCAGCTCCCTATCTTCAGTTTGCTTAATTCAATCAGAACAAAGTCCTCAATAAATAGGAACAGCTGCAGAATCACACTAGCATTAAAGTATATTCTTCTATTTGGACTTTGCATAGACTGTTCTGTATGACCCTGACACAAATCAACATCGTATAGTGGAAGAAGACTGGACTTGGAAACAGAAAGGGTGAATTTGAATTTTGTTTTTCTATGTGATTCTCTTTAGGTCTATCTTCACTCATTGAGAAAATGATCGTTAACTCCTAGAAGCCAAAGATAAGCATATGTCTCCTGGTTTTATGCCTTGATTAATGTTTCTGTTCCATGGATAGTTGAGAGAAGTAATTTTGTGGCCTTATCTGTCACTGAGTTTTGCAATAATAGCTCATGTTTATATAGCACTGTGAGATTTCTAGACTGTCTCAAAACAAACAACCCTGGGAGGTATGTAGAACATTTTGCACCCATTTAAAAGAATGATACTCACTTTACAGCATGCAACACATTACACCCAAGTAATTATTTCAGAAAAGCAATGTGAAGGATGCCATCAGAAAAAAAAATGCAAAAAATTGTAGAGTGGGGAAAAAAAGATCTCTGGCAAATTAATAAAATTAAGACTGATAGACACATAATATGTATTCATATAATGTTAAGAGAATGAAAGAAGGTTCTTGGCATTATAGGTAGGAACCTTCCCCCGTTCACTTCCATTATAGTGGATTTATTGTAGGACATAGACAACAGTCACATGGAATGGGCAGGCATAGATGGGATGTAACCTTTATCATTGGAAGGAGTACTTTTATCAGTGAAATCACAAATTCCCTGGAGTAATAAAGTGTTTTTATAAATGAAGAAACAGATTCAGAGAGGTTTAGAGATTAACCCAAGTATCTGATCCAGAATTTGAATCCAGGTCATTTGGTTCTGAAGTGAACGTTCTTTCATTATATAATTCACAAAACACCTCTGATTTTGACGTAAGCTTTCCTTGTCTGAGGGAAGAATGCAAGACTGCCTTTTGTCTTACCAAGTCAGATGTTTCTTATTTTTTTCTAATTAAGAAACAATATGAAAATTAACATTATTTATACCTTCCAAGTGATGGTAAAGATGCAATCTGCTATAGGAAACTATCTACCAATGTCATATTTCCTTCTCATGTTTCCATTAATGCATGCATTCTTATAAACATCTCATAGAAATGAGAGGAAGGAGGTAGGGGAAAAAGGATCATGTTGTCCCAGAAAAGGTTATACTATAAACCCAGTGAAGACAATAGGTAAGGCTCCGAAAGATTTCAGCTCTACTTCTTACCAGCTGGAAAGAGGGAATAGAAGATATTGAGTTCCTGGATGAACCAACTGTATTCTACACAACAATACCCAATAGTGTTACACAGACAGGTAATCCACCTGCTGCCCCATAGCTAAATGAACAGTTTTAAATATTCTTTCATTGTGATTAACATAGATGAATGAAAATTTTTTGTTTCCTTCAATTCCATACTTTATGATTTCATTGGTTTTTTTTGGTAAAGAATTGTGAAACTAAATCAGTGATAATGAGTAAAATGAGCATGGTGCAAAGCATGCAATGTTCTTTAAAAAAAAATTAACTGGTCTGCTCAAAATTTCTTTGAACAGCAATAAAAATGGAGAAAAACGTTTATTTAACTTCATCTGATTCCACTTATATCTTTCTGGAATTCTATTCCCAGGAATGCTTTTTTCTTTCATTAAAAAAATGATGGATCATATGTTTCATTTTATTTTTTATACTTTTTTGTGTCTCTTAGATTTTTTCCCCATTCCTTCCTTCTTCCCCTTTCCCTCTTAAATCATTCCTTATTGTTTTTTAAAACTATTTAAAAAATAAGAGAAAAATTTTCAGCAAAAACAATAGATTGAAAAAAATCATATAATATGTACAATGTTTCAAACCTATGGTTCATTTCTACCTCCTCTCACCCCACAAAAAAGAACTTGCAAAATAGTAAAGGAAGACATCTCCCCATTTATCTACTTTGGAGTCAAGCTTCTTTTAAAAAATTTTATGGTTGTGGCTTTTTTTTTTACAATTATTATTACAGTTGAAGATTATGCTCATTTGGTTGGAGGTTTATTATAACAAATAAAATATTAAGTAGTTAAGTAAAACTATCAATATTATTTTATTAACTTGTCTGAAATTTTATGTAACATTCCATATCTGTAACAATTCTCCTAACTTCCCTTTTTTTTTTTTTAATGAGCAGAAATATATTTTCTCTCTCTGTTATCTTTTACTCCATTGGGAAAAAATAAAGGGAAAAATGCCTTGAATATGTATAGTAAAGCAAAATAAATTCCCACATTGGTAGAATTTATATTAAAATGTATTTGCAAAAATTTATATTTTGCATTCTGTCATTTTTACAGGTCAGAATTCTAATGTCTTTAAACTCAACATGGTACAGTTGGAAAAAAAAAAACTTGCTATGGACTTAAAAGCCTTGATTTTGAATCCTACTTCTGATTCTCATGACCTGTATGACCTTGGGAAAGTCATTTAATATCCAGGAGCCTCAATTTCTTTCTTTCTTTTTTTTTTTTTGGCTTTAAATAGTATTTCGTTTCCTCCCAATTACAAATCAAGAGGTTACTGATATTGTGTACAGTGTTTTCCTGATTCTGGTTATTTCACTTTGTATCAGTTTATCCAAGTCTTTCCAGGTTTTTATGAACTCTGTCCATCCCACAATAGTAGTACATTACAATTGTATACTACAGCTTGTTCAGTCATTCCCTAATTTATGGGCATACCCTCAATCTCCAACATTTTGCCACCACAAAAAAGGCTGCTATATGTATTTTTTGCACAATTGAGTCCTTTTCCATTTTTTTCTTATCTCTTTGAAATATAGACTTAGTAGTGGCATTGCTAGTTCAAAGGGTATGAACTGTTAGGTTATTCTTTGGGCATAGTTCCAAATTGCTTTCCAGAATGGTTGGATCAGTTCACAACTCTACCAATACTGCCTTAGCACCCCAATTTTCCCACCTCCTCTTCAACATTTATCATTTTCCTTTTTTTTATTAGCCAATCTGGCATGAGATGATATTCCAGAGTTGTTTTAATTTGTAGTTCTCTAATCAAAAGTGATTAAAATCACTTCTTCGTATGCCTATAGATAGCTTTGATTTTCTCATCTGAAAACTGCCTATTCTTATTCTTTGTCTATGTATCAATTGGCAAATGACTTCTGTTCTCATAAATTTGATTCGGTTCTCTATGAATTTAAGAAATGAGGACTTTATCAGAGACATTGGCTGTGAAGATTGCTTCCCAGCTTTCTGCTTTCCTGCTAATCTTGGTTGCCCTGGTTTTGTTTGTACAAAAGCTTTTCAATTTAACATGATCATAATTATGTAGTCTACATTATGTAATGCTCTCTGTCTCTTGTTTGGTCATGAATTCTTGCCTTTCCCATAGATTTAACAGGGAGACTATCCTTGCTGTTTTAATTTGATTGCTTCATTGTCTGGTATAGTTTAGTGAAACATAGTTTCCTTCCTTATTTCTTTAAATTTGGTCCATTTTTGCTTTTTACTTTGTCTGAGATGAGGATTGTTACCCTTGAAGCATAATAGATTCTGTTCCAACCTCTTACCTTTACTCTGTGTATCTCTCTCTGCTTCAAGTGTATTTCTTACAAGCAATGCATTGTAGAATTAGGTTTTTTGATCCACTTCCATTTTAAGGGAGAGTTCATTCCATTCACATGCCTATCATCCACACTCCCATTTTCCCCTCCACTGTAATAGATCGTTCATGCCTTTTCATGTGAGGTAATGTACCATATTCTACCTCTCCCTTCATTCTCCACCCATTGTCCTCCTCTTTCTCATTCCTTAATTTTTAAATTTCATTTCCTCAAATTCATCTTATACCTATATGCTCTATCTTTGTAATGTTCCTTCTGTCTATTCTCTTAATGATATAGTTATTAAGAGTTATAAGTATTGTCTTCCTGTGTAGTGATGGAAACAGTTTAGTTTAATTGAATACCTTATATTTTCTTATCCCCTTTTTAAACCTGTTTATGCTTCCCTTGAATCTTAATATTAGAGGTCAAATTTTTGGTTTAGTTCTGTTCTTCCCTTTATGAAGCCTTGAAATCCTTCTGTTTCACTGAATGACCATTGTTTTCCTTTGATGTGTTATGCTTAATTTTCCCAGGTAAGTGATTCTTGGTTATAGTCCTAGTTCTTTTGCCCTCTGGAACATCATGTTCCATGACCTCTGATCCTTTAATATTTCAGTTGCAAAGTCCTGATTGTGACTCCTCAATATTTGAATTGACTCTTTCTGGCCACTTATAGTAGCTTTTCCTTGATCTGACAGTTCTGCAATTTGACTATAATGTTTCTTGGAGTTTTTATTTTGGGATATCTTTCCTAAGGTGATCAGTGGATTCTTTCAATGTCTGTTCTGCCCTATTGGATATCAGGCCAGTTTTCCTTGATAATTTCTTGAAAGATGCTGTCTAGGTTCTCCTTTTGATTATGGCTTCATGTAGTCTTATGATTCTGACATTGTCTCTCTTGGATCTCTTCCAGGTCACTTGTTTTCCCATGAAATAGCTTACATTTTCTTCTATTTTTTCATTCTTTTGTATTTGATTGATTCTTGATGTCTCATAGAGTCATTAGTTTCCACTTGCTCACTTCTAACTTTTCATGTATTGTTTCCCTCAATTTGCTTTTGTACTTTCTTTTCCATTTGGCCAATTGTACTCTTTAAGAGTTGCTTTCTTCATTGGATTTTTGTGTCTCTTTTTCCATTTATCGAATTCTACTTTTTAAGCATTTTGCAAGCTGCTGACTCTTTTCATAGTTCTCTCATTGTTCCCGATTTTTTCTTCTAGTTTTCTTACATGATTTTAAAGCTCTTTGTTGTTGACTCTTCCATGAGTTCTTTCTGGGCTTGAGACCACTTTCTAATTTTCTTGCAGTTTTGCACATAGCTGTTTTGACATAGTTGTCCTCCTCTGAGTTTATGTCTTGGACTTCTCTGTCACCATTAAAACTTTGTATGGTCAGACTCTTTTTTTTATTGGTTTTTGCTCATTTTTTTGGGGGGGGGGAATGTTTCCCTTTTCTTTTAAAATTGAACTCTGTTCCTGGGGTGGAAAGGGCACTATCTTAGACTTCTTGTGCGCATGACTGCAAGCCCTGGATGTTTACTTGATGTTGCACTGGTGTTACCCTGAGGCCCACAGGGAATCCTCCTGTCTCATGCTGCACTTAGGGAGTTGGGTGGAGATTATTTGTTGCTGTTGGAGACTGTAGGGACCTGGAAGCCTACCTGGGTGTTCACCTGGGATCCTAGAGGTGGTGTCTGGTGTGTTCTGAAGTCTAGTTGGGTGTTTCTTTGTTTCCCTTGATCTACACTGAAACCCAGGGAGGTCTGGCCTCTGGCGGCTGCCTGTTTGCCTGGGGCTATGCTGAAGCATGGCAAGGCTGCTGCAGGCTGGCAGCTGTCTATTTGCCTAAGCACCATAGAGTTGGCGTCTATGTGTTTACTTGCAGTTACACTGAAGCATGTGGTACTTCTCAGAGCTGGAGTCTGCCAGTTCCCCTGACTATGCTAAGGCATGTGGGGGTCCTGGTGTTGTGTTTGTCTTCTCCGCCACACTGTGGCTAAGGATCTCCCATTGATTTGATGAAGTGGAACTTATTGCTGGCTGACTGGAATGCTTTCTGTTCCAGACCATGCTTCCCTTTCACCTGAGAGAGATGGACTTTTCTTCCTGATCTTCCAAGTTTCTTGGGCTAAAAGATTGTTTCAACCCATATTTTTACTAGCTCTGATGTTCCAAGACTTGTTTTGGGGCTCCATTTCATGGTTTTTTGGAGGTGAGTATGGGAGATTTATAGCAATTTATTTCTTACTCCTCCATCTTGACTCCAAGAATTCCAATTTCCACCCTTGTGAAAATGACAGATTTGGTAAGATGGCTTCTGTTGTTTCTTTCATATCTAGATCAGTGATCCTATGATTCCTTTCAGCTTGATATATCTTTTTCTATAACTTACGCCAAGTAAGTCTTATAGGTTTATTTCCTTCAGTGATATTAACCAATATAAATTCCTTTCACAGAAATCACAACTCTTACAATGTCAAGAATTATATATTAAATGCTTATTTTTTATCTACTAAAACTTCTCATACATTAGACAGATCATCCTCAGAGGATTTATGAGAGGATGCTATTTGTAAAGGTTAAGAAGTTGTGCCTGGATACCCCAACAGAGGGAAGATTCACATTGTAGAGCTCCTAGACTGCTTGAATGTACAAAGTTAAGTTACTTCTATATAAAAGGAAATGATTTAGAACATAAATGACGGACACGAAGTCAAATTAGATATAATCTTAGCCATTATGGAGTTTATAAGATAGCAAGGGAATATGACATATATACCAATAACTCAGTTACTCAAGTAATAAAATAGGTCAGTATCTCAGTGATTCTCGAATTCCTTCCAAGGATGTAGATCTTAACCTGCACATGCTTGTTCACTTTGTGCATGTTCACGCAAAAGTTTACCACAAGGGGATCACTCAATGTGCTGGTAGCCTTCCTTCATTTTTCCTGATGTTGGTGGTGGTGTGAAGGGAGGAGGATTTCTAATAGAGCCTTCTAATTATATCTCCGTATTTCCTCACTCTTCCCATGTGTCAAGCTCATCTCCTTTTCCTGTTATGTCATGCTTTAATGAGATTCTTCATTCATGTTCTTCATAGTTCCTCATTGGTTCTCTGTTGAATACTGCTCATGCCAAAATGTGTTTCTCTTTGACCTTTCCATGATACAGACATCTGTGTTATAAGATAATCCATGATAAGCACCTAAGAGAAATTTCAATTGTCTAAAGAGGAGAAAGACTGTTATTGTTTGGGCAGGAAGGATAAAGGATGCCGTCATGTAGGAGGTAACATTTTATAGACATAAAAATTTGAATGATCCCACTAGTTCATCCCATATATTGTATACTTACACAGGAAATACGTCCTCCTCTTCCCCCCCTCCCTCTCAGCTCCTTCAACACACAATATCACTAACAAGTGGTCATACAGTCTGTACTAAAAGATATCTGGTGAGATAAGTATAATCCTTGGTAATATTAAGGTGCTATAGAAATGTACACCACAAACCATTTCTAGGAGTTCAATTAGATGTCATAGGCATCTCAAACTCAACATGCCTCAAAGAGAACTCATTTATTTTCCACCAAGCCTTCCCCTCTATTGAATTTCTTAATATTTTTGAGGGCACCACCATCCTCCCATCCAGGCTTGAAGCCTCAGTATCAACTACTCTCTCACACTCATTATCAATATTGAATCTATTGTCAAGTCTTTTTTTCTACCTTTGCAGCATCTCTTATATCCTGTCTCTTAATCTACACAATCCCTACTATGGTGTAAGCTCTTATCGCCTCTCACATGGGCTATTGCAGTAGCTTTCTAATTGGTCTTTCTGTCTCAAGTTTTTCCCCACTCCAATCCATCATCTACTTATCTTTGTCAAAGTGATTCTCCTAAAGCACAATTATGATCATTCAACTCTCCTTCCCTGCTCAACAAACCCCCATGTCTCCCTATTAAGTACTGCAATTTTGAATAGAAAACCCTCTGTCTGTTATTTAAAGCCCCTTACAACCCAGACCCTTCATACCTTTCTGGGCTTATACTTTACTGCCCTCCACATTCTCTCTAATTGAAAACACTAGTCTACATTCTCTTCCTCAGACATGACACTGGATTTTACTAATTTATGCGTTTTCCTGGTTGTCCCTCATGACTGAAATTTCTTTCCTCTTACCTTTGCTTCCTGGATTATTTGCTTTTTCTTAAAGCCTCACATCACCAATACCCACCCCCCAGCAAATCTTTCCCAGAAATACTGTAATACTGCAGCTACTAGAATCTTTTCCTAGTAATTCCCTTCTATTTGCTGTATATCTATGTTTGTGTACTTTTTTGCATGCCATATCTTCCATTAGAATATGAGCTACTTGAGGGCAGATGACATATTCTTATATTTCTTTGTGTCTCCAAGAATCATCACAATGCCTGGAATAGTGTAAGTGCTTAAATGCTTGTTAAGTGATTGACTCATTTTGAGTGGAAGGTTGCCTCAGTATAACTTCTATTTATTATTTTTAATTTTGCAGTATAGAGTCAAGGGAAAGAAATCTTATTCCACATCTATGCTTTAAACAATGGTTAGAATTTTGACAGGAAGAAATTAGGAATGAGGAAGAGGGCAGAGGCTTTCATGAAGGTGGTAAAGCAGAAACCATATATAGAGTGTACTAAGTTTTATGCAGAGCAAGTGGGATTCTTATTATAACTCCTCTGTAATATGGCCACTAGTTGTTTTGGAAAGAGCATAAGACTTTCTCTTTACAATTGCACGCCACTTTCCCTTTTGGTATCAAAACACTGTTGTTAAGGGCTGATCAGAATGAGTACCCTCCACATGTACACACAAAATGATAATCAAGACATTCCTTCAAAGCAATTTTCTGTGACATGGCAGCAAAAGACTCTCCCTGCTTACTAAAAGAAGTCTTTTCTAGGTCACAAAAAAGAGACAGACATTTATTAGTTTGGGCTTTCAGATAATCTTTCCCCTGCTAGAAAAATCCATTAAAGGATGCAGTCATCATTTCAGCTTGGTAGCACAGGTAAAGGTGCAACTGATGGCATAAAGTATGTTTTTAGGATGTCTGTTCAGCTAATTTCAGGAGGAATAAGAGCTGGGGAAAAGGTAGGCGTTATTCATAAAGTAAAGAGAGCACACAGAATTTTGAAAGAAAGCCAATTCTCGCCATTCAGGGACTGCAGGCAATTAGATTCTATTTGCTATGGTACAGCAGTCATTGTCTCTGATATTATTAAACTTGTACACTTTTTAAAAATGTGATATTTTGACAATTTTTTGAGCTTTGATATTATATTCAGCCAGATTCACATAAATTTTTTCTTCATTTGATAAAAAGTGTGTGAAAGTGACTTTGTTAGTGATTTCCAAATTGCTAATGGAGTTGGGGCAGCTAGGTGGTACAGTGAATGGAGCACCAGTGCCAGAGTCAGGAGGACCTAAGTTCAAATCTCACCTCAGACACTTGACACTCACTAGCCATATGACCTTGGGCAAGTCACTTAACCTCAATAGCCTCATCCTGGGTCATCTCCATTCATCCTGATGAATATCTGGTCACTGGATTCAGATGGCTCTGGAGGAGAAGTGAGGTTGGTGACCTGCACAGCCCTCCCTCACTCAAAACATACAAAGTCAAGTGCAAGTTATGTCATCATTTCTCTGATGGCATGGTCTTCTTTGGCAGTGAAGAATGAACACACGCTAATAGAGCTAATTAAAAGTGCTTGGGTATCAGTTTTCAGGCTGGTATTCACATTCTGATGTATTGTTTGAAGCAAAATTCAGCATCCAATGAATATACTCATTAAGGATGGGGAAATGTTGAGGAACACTCCACTAGTCTCTGAGCATTATTTTTGATTCTGAGTAATACCTTTAAGTTATAAAACAAATAAATACTAAGTCATTGAGTGGGTGCATGTAAATATCACTTCATCAGAATCTCAGAGTTGAAAGGGATCTCTGAGACCATCTAATTAAACCTTCACCTGAACAATAATCTCCACAATCTGCATTTCTCACATCGAGGTCAAGGTCCTATTACTGCTTACCTAGACTATCTCAGTCACCTCTAACACTGGCTGTCCTCCATTCCTTAAATATTACTTTCTTGTCCCTGCCTCTTGCTTCCCTACCTTCCTTTAAGTTCCAGCTAAAACCTCACCTTCTATAGGAAGCCTTTATGAATCCCTTGTAATTCTAGTGCTTCCCTCCGTTGATTACTTCCTATATATCTTATATAAAGCTGTTTTGTACATAGTAGTTTGCAAGCTATCTATCTTATTAGAATGAGACTTTGAGACCAGAAACTGTCTTTTTCTGTTCTTTATATTACCGTCACTAAGGGCGATGCTTGGTACATGGTAGGCTCTTAATAAGTGTTTACTCTCTGATCTCTTCATTGACATCTGCTTCTCTCGTTCTCTTTTCTCTCAAAGACATCCCTCATACAGCTAACAGGTTGATATTCCTAAAACCAATATCCAACCATCCAACCATTTCATTCCCTGACTTTGAGAAGCTTCAGTGACTTCTTATTATCTCTAGGATAAAATGTAAACTGTGCTGTTTGGCACTTAAATTCCTTCACAGTCTGCCTCCAACTTTTGTTCCAGACTGATTTTACATCAGTCTCTGTGAGTGTCTGTAAGTTTGAGCAAAACTGGCATATTTGCTGAGTCCCTACACTGGACGTTCCATTTCCACTCTCCAGTCTTTGCAAGGCATGCGTCTCATGCTTAGTATATTTTCCTTCCTCACATCTTACTTCTTAGATCTGTCTTTCAAGACTCAGTTCAAAAGATACCTCTTATAGACTTCTCGGTCCTCATAACTGTGAATCATGTGTTTCCTCCTCATTATAAGATTACTTTTTACATTTGAATTTATGTAGTTGTACCTGCTCTTTCTCACTGTCCTTTTTGCCCCAACTTCTTCAGGATTCCCAGCGTAGTGTAGTGACTGTACTATAGCTACTTAATAAAGACTTATTGAGTCATATTGAATTGTATTGAATACCTCTAGAAAAAAGAAAACCTAATACTTCCTGAGATAACCAATTGTACTTTTAGACACTTATAATTATTATAAGGTTTTAGATATATCAAGTCTTAATTTGTCTCTGCATCCTAGCTGGGCCCTTAGGAACCCAGCAGAACAAGGTTCTCTCTTGTAATGACTATACTTCAAAGACTGGAAGATGGCTATATGTCTCTTCTAAACCTTCTCTTCCTCAAGTCAAGTATTCCCAGTACCTTTAACTATTCCTTACAAAGCATGGTGGGATAGCTAGATGGTGCAGTGGATAGAGCACCAGTGTAGGAGTCAGGAGGACCTGAGTTCAAATCTCACCTCAGACACTTGACACTCACTAGCTGTGTGACCTTGGGCAAGTCACTTATCCCCAATTGCCTCATCCTGGGTCATCTCCTGTCATCCTGATGAATATCTGGTTACTGGACCCAGATAGCTCTGGAGGAAAAGTGAGGTTGGTGATGCACAGCCCTCCCTCATTCAAAACAAAGTCAAGTGCAAGTCACGTCATTATTTCTCTGATAGTGTGGTCTTCTTCAGCAATGAAGGATGAATACACACAAAGCATGATAATTTTCTCATTTTTCTTTTCCTGTTTGAGTATTGTTTATTTGTAAAGCTGGGACAAGGCCTGGACCATTTCTGTGACCTATTCTGAAGCTAAGAGCTGAGCCCTGCACACTTCCCTTCTCAAACTGTCATTTTTTTTTTTAAGAATTAGACTTTTTAGATCATAAAAAAGGAGAAAAGGACCCACATGTACAAAACTATTCATAGTAACTCTTTCTGTGGTGGCAAATAATTGAAATCTGAAGGCATACCCATCATTTAGGGAATGGCTGAAGAAGTTGTGGTATGTAAGCGTAACGGAATACTATTGTCAATAATAAAAATGATGGCTTTACATGGACTGATGCTGAGTGAGGTGAGTAGAATGAGGAGAACATTGTACACAGTAAAAATAACAATGTGTGAGGACCAACTTTGATAAACTGAGATCTTCTTAGCAATGTAATGATCTAAGACAATCCCAAAAAGTCCATGGTAGGTAATGCTGTCCACAACCAGAGAAAGGACTATGGAGTCTGAATGTAGATCAGAGCATACTATTTTCTTTTTTTTTTCTTTCTCAAGATTTTTCCCTTTTGTTCTGATTCTTCTTTCACAAGGCAACTGATGTGAAAATATGTTTAATATGATTGTACATGTATAACCCAGACACATGCTATGTCACATGCTGTCTTGGGGAGGGAGAGGGAAAATTTGCAACTCAAAATCTTATAAAAGTAAATATTGAAAACTAAAAATAATGAAATTTAATAAACAAGAAATATGTACAAAAATAATTACAGTGTTTTCACAGCAGAGAACAAAAGAAAACTTATAAGGAAGCAAAGAAAACATGGACACCTCTCAACACAATGTGTAGTATTTATTACATAGACTTTCTTGAAATGGAAATTTATTGCTATATATTTTGAATCCTCTCATGTTCTGCTGTGCATGTAACAAATTTCTTTCTCTTCTTTTTTGGTGTTTAAGTTTATAACGTTTCTTTTTTTTTCTTATTGTGTATTTAAGGTTTAGTATTTGTCTAAAATTTTAAAAAAAGAATAAAAGAGAATTAGACTGTTGGGAATGCCACATAAATGTTTGTGGAATACACATACCTGGTTCTTTCCTGTCAAAAAAAGAGCATATTACAGAAACTCAACTTACCAGTTTAGTTTCAATGTCCCAAGTTCAACTTGAGAGTTGAATTCAACTTCTTCAAGTTAAGTCCTGCTAATAGAAACAAAGCTATCCCTGTCAAAAGGTATTTAAAAATGGAGGATGTCAGCAAGTAAATAAACTGAGGAGGCTAAAATATATTCACAAAACATTAATTTTCAAAAGGGAGATTTTATTATATTACCTTTAATGTATGGCAGACAAGTGGAAACTGAGATCAGTTAAAGAAACAGTCAATTTAATGGAAAAAATGTATAGTATTCAAATATATCTCACAGGCAAGGGTCATACACATTTTTAGTGAACACTCTTAGGGAAGCACAGTAAAATTCAATGTTCTGATGACACGCTATGTGCAAATCTTTTTTTAAATTTATTTATTAAACTTTTTACATTCATTTCCACAAAATTTTGGGTTCCGAATTTTCTCCCCATTTATCCCCCACCCCAATACACCGAGCATTCTAATTTTCCCTATCACCAATCTGCCCTCTCTTCTATCATCCCTCCCTTCCCTTAACCCCATCTTCTCTTTTGTCCTGTAGGGCCAGATGACTTTCTATTCCCCATTACCGGTATTTCTTATTTCCTAGTAGCAAGAACAATACTCAACAGTTGTTCCTAAAACTTTGAGTTCCAAATTCTCCCCATCCCTCCCTCTCCACCCATTCCCTTTGGGAAGGCAGGCAATTCAATATAGGCCATATCTGTGTAGTTTTGCAAATGACTTCAATAACAGTCATGTTGTGTAAGACTAACTGTATTTCCCTCCATCCTATCCTGCCCCCCATTGTTTCTATTCTGTCTTTTGATCCTGTCCCTCCCCAAGAGTTTAGACTTCAAATTGCTCCCTCCTCCCATTGCCCTCCCTTCCATCATCCCCCCCACCCTGCTTATCTCCTTCTCCCCCACTTTCCTGTATTGTAAGATAGGTTTTCATACTAAAATGAGTGTGCATTTTATTCCTTCCTTTAGTCAAATGTGATGAGAGTAAACTTCATGTTTTTCTCTCAGCTCTCCTCTTTTTCCCTCCACTAAAAAGTCTCCTGTTTACCTCTTCTATGAG
Source organism: Bettongia penicillata ogilbyi (assembly GCA_023548195.1). Lineage (NCBI taxonomy): Eukaryota > Metazoa > Chordata > Mammalia > Diprotodontia > Potoroidae > Bettongia > Bettongia penicillata. The sequence continues at coordinate 5,138,528 of JAJHZJ010000244.1, forward strand.
AGATAATTTGCCCCATTCCATTTCACCCTCTCTCCTCCCACTACATTTCTCTCTCACCGTTTACCTTAATCTTTTAAAGATATGATCCTATCACTGTGTGCTCTGTCTCTGTGTGTGCGTGCATGTGTGTATGTGTGTGTGTGCATGCGTATGTGTGTGTGTGTGTGTGTGTGTGTGTGTGTGTGTGTAATCCCACCAACTACCCAGATACTGAAAAGTTTCAAGAGTTACAAATATTGTCTTTCCATGTAGGAATGTAAACAGTTCAACTTTGGTAAGTCCCTTATGACTTCTCTTTGCTGTTGACTTTTTCATGCTTCTTCTCATTCTTGTGTTTGAAAGTCAAATTTTCTTTTCAGCTCTGGTCTTTTCATCAAGAATGCTTGAAAATCCTCGATTTCATTGACAGACCATTTTTCCCCCTGATGTATTATACTCAGTTTTGCTGGATAGGTGATTCTTGGTTTGAGTCCTAGTTCCTTTGACTTCTGAAATATCCTATTGCACACCCTTTGATCCCTTAATGTAGAAGCTGCTAGATCTTGTGTTATCCTGATTGTATTTCCACAATACTGGAACTGTTTCTTTCTAGCTGTTTGCAGTATTTTCTCCTTGACCTGGAAATTCTGAAATTTGGCCACAATGTTCCTAGGAGTTTCTCTTTTTGGATCTCTTTCAGGTGGTGATCGATGGATTCCTTCAATACTTATTTTGCCCTCTGGTTCTAGAATCTCAGGGCAGTTTTCCTTGATAATTTCATGGAAGATGATGTCAAGGCTCTTTTTTTGATCATGACTTTCAGGTAGTCCCATAATTTTTAAATTGTCTCTCTTGGATGTATTTTCCAGGTGAGTTGTTTTCCCATGAGATATTTCATATTCTCTTCCATTTTTTTCATTGTTTTGGTTTTGTTTTGTGATTTCTTGGTTTCTCATAAAGTCATTAGCCTCCATCTGTTCCATTCTAATTTTGAGAGAACTATTTACTTCAGTGAGCTTTTGAACCTCTTTTTCCATTTGGCTAATTCTGCTTTTGAAAGCATTCTTCTCCTCATTGGCTTTTTGAACCTCTTTTGCCAGTTGAGTGAGCCTATTTTTCAAGGTGTTATTTTCTTCAGCATTTTTTTGGGTCTCCTTTACCAAGGTATTGACCTGTTTTTCATGCTTTTCTTGCATCTTTCTCATTTCTCTTCCCAGTTTTTCCTCCACCTGTCTAATTTGATTTTCAAAATCCTTTTTGAGCTCTTCCTTGGCCTGAGCCCACCAGACATCCACCTCAGATGTCTGGGATACAGAGACCCTGACCTCCATGTCTTTCCCTGATGGTAAGCATTGTTCTTCCTCATCAGAAAGGAAAGGAGGAAACATCTGTTCACCAAGAAAGTAACCTTCTATGGTCTTATTTTTTTCCCTTTTTCTGGGCATTTTCCCAGCCAATTACTTAACTTCTGAGATTCCTCTCCGCCCCTGTCTCACTAGTGCTTGGGGTCTGAGATTCAAATGCTACTTCCCAACCTCAGGGCTTTTAGTGCAGGGCGGGGCTGCTAGTCAGTGGGGTTAAGTTCAGGTGCTGAGGTGGGGGCAGGGCCACCTCACAGGGCTCAGTTCCCTCAGAGGGTTTATATGGAGACCTTCAACAATGGATCAGGTTCCTGCCTGCTTTGGGAGCCTGGGTCTGCTGCTTCCCTCTGCTACTTCCTCCCGAGGGGGCCTGAGTTATGAAGACACCCTGCTCCCCTCTCGGCTGGCCAGATAGGGTCTCTCACTGGCCTGTAGTGCCTGTGGGTTGAGGGACCTTCGCAGCTGCTGGAGATCCTGTCCCTGAAGCCTGCTTGGATCTGCTTCTCTCGGGGCTGTGGCCAAGGTAGGGCTGTGCTCCACTCTGGGTCCAGTGTGCGATGGACCTTTGGTGTTAGTTTTTCAGGGCTCTCTGGAACAGAAATCTCCTCCGTTCTGTTGCTGTGCAGTTTACACTGCTCCAGAATTTGTTGGGAGTTCTTTTTACAGGTAATTTATGGGCTGTGGGCTTGGAGTTAGCATATGTGAATCTTTCTACTCTGCCATCTTGGATCCTCCCCCCTATGTGCAAATCTTTTAACCTTTCTGTTCCTCAATTTACCTTTCTTTGAAGTGATAATGATATATCAAACCAATGTATGGTACATATGTTGTACACATACAATATACATGCATATGCATGTATATCTGTTATGTAACACATGAATGCATATATGCAACATGCATGCATGTATAAATGTATATGCATATATACACATACCCATATGCACATATGCGTACACAAATTTATACACACGTCTGTTGCATATATACATGTTTATATTACATATGCCTACATACATATATATGCATGTACAAATATATGTATATACACATGTGTATATATATGTGCCTGCATATATGTGCATGCATGTGTATATATGTTGTATGTGTACACATATGTGTATACAGACACATACGGGCACACACACATATAGGCACTTATGCTTGGTTTTAGCTCACTGGGAGAAAAGGATAACTGAACTGAAATTAACTGATTGAGAGCTGGTAAAATCCTCCAGAGATTCTGGTGCCCGTCTCCTACATTTCATGGATGAGGAAACTGAGGTCCTGAGAAAGGAAACATTTTTTTCAAGATTATTCAGTTAACTACTGCAAAAAGAACTGAATTCACTGTGTCTGAGCTGTCTACTAAAGATAACACATTAGAACTTTTGATGGACAGTAAAAAGAATGAGATTTCTCTACCATAGTTCTTTGGATATCAAGAGTAATTTACTTTCCAAGCTAAGTTTTCCAAGTGAAAGTGGAAATAAAACATTTTGGATCCTTAATCATGCGAAATAGAGCACAACAAGTTGGAATAAAGTTATACCACATGCTTTTAAATATATTATTGATATCATTTGCTTTCAACCTAACTTTATTCCTTAATACCTTCATCTGCAGCATATGAATACAACCTATGATGCAACCTATTTTTATATTTTTCTCAGGTCCCTGACACAGGGTAAAATTTTTATAGTGGTAAATAGAAAAAAAAATAAGAAGAAATTACTTCAATAAATCTAACCAATTTATCAACCATTCCTCATGTTTTATATGTTGGGATGGAATATTGAAGTCTGTTTCATCCACTTTATTAAAAAGTTTTTAAAAACAACACTACCTGTCTCAAGTGTCTCTCACTCCAGTTCATGCAGTGTTTAACTGTCAAGGTGATTTTTATAAAGGATAGGTCTGACTATGCCATTCACCATTCCACTCATTAAATTTTAGTGGTTTCCTATTTCTTCCAGGACCAAACAAAAAGCCCCCTATTTATCATTTAAAACTCTTCATAATACAGCCCCTTTTTATCTTTTCATTCTTCTTATACTTTACTCACCTCCATGCAATCTGTAACCCAACTATTCTGGTCTATTTGCAGTTACTCAAGTACTCCATCTTCTCTGTCTTGGTGTTTGCACTGCCTATTCCCTGTGCCCCAAACACTGCCCCCTTACTTCTTCATCTTGGTTTCTCTGGCTTCCTTTAAGACAATTTTCAAGTCACAACTTTCGCAAGAAAACATTTTTGATCACCCCAGTTACTAGTGCCCTACAAACTGTATATATCTCATATGGACCTGCTATACCACAATAGATTGTATGCTTCTTAAGGTTAGAGAATGATTTGGTCTTTCTTTGTAATTCAATCAATTAGCACACAAAAAGAACTGAATAAATACTTCTTGACTGACTAGGCATTATTCTCCTGGAGTCCAACCATATGCAGGTTTGTCCACCAGTTGGTATTTAACAAGGTTAAGGGTCAGTGCAATTGAAGAATAATCGTCCAGACATTGTCTTGATTCCTAAACTTTTGTACACACATTACTATTAATCAAATGCTACTAAAATTAGGTGGTTAAGCCACAGTTTAGAAATTCCAATTAGGGTACAGGTAGAATTTCTGACCAATGATAATGGTTATTTGTGTTAGAAACACGCCATTCTCATGAAAGTAACTCAAAGACAGAGTGAGCAGAAGAAGGCTAATCAATTTACAAACTGGATGTGGATGCTTTTCACAGAGAACTGAACAGAACCCTGTACAGAAGTAAAAACAAGTTTAAATATTGTTTGGTTGATCAGACCTCCCTTAAAGACAGGATTGGTTCAGACTCTCCAGGGTCACAATCTTTTTGCCCTACCATCACATAACAGTCCTTTATGTGTTCTCTCCTCCCAACCATGCTTCAACATAGATCCCATGATTAGAAAATGGAGTGATAATTTTATGCAGGGTGTGTCAGTTAATATGCATGAAGCTTATTAAACAAACTCAGCTTGGCTTTGTCTTCCCCTTTATTTTGGCACTCTCCTGCAAATGCAGGACCTTGAAACTTCTTTTGATCAGTACTCCCTACAATACTCATTTCCTAAATGTTTCATTCTGTGAAGGGCAAACTTTATCTTTTTCTTTGTCACATTTGAATAAGAATATAAGATCTCCTTTTCTAGAATTCTATAAAATTAATTTAAAATACCCTCTATCATAATTTAGGAGGAATTCCAAATAAAGACAGATTGTTGGACCAGATGACCTTACAAAGGTTTTTTTTTCCAGTTCTATTTATAACTATTTTTGTTGTTTAAATCAAGCCTATACTATTCTTGCCAAGCACTCAGTCTTTCACAGAATACACATGTTCCTTGATCATAAGGAATTCTTCTCTCTCATTCCAAGCAGTTTTTCAAGAGCAGATCACATCCTACAAGAGATTTAATGCAAGGGTTCAAGGTGATTGATGACTCCAAGAGGGGAGTGAATGCTGTCAGCCTGAGATCCCTGTTTGCTTGTCCTTTGTCATTTACAAAGAAAATGAAATAGACTTGTCCCATTTAATTTGTAAACTTTAGAAGCTCCCCCAATTTAAACTATCAATGGTTGCTGCATGTTTGATTAGATCCTTACCTAAGAATCCTTAGTAGTCAGAATTATTTTTTCCCTAGCAAGCTTGTGAATCATGTAGTCTATGACTAAGGCTTATTGAAATTATATCCCTTGTTAAGGAAAGCATTCTGAGCTTCATGAAATAATCTTGAGGTTAACATTTTAAGGAAGGGCTAGCTTTACTTAGTGTGACTATACAAATGCATGCATCGGTCCTCCTTAGTTTCGATACAAGTCACACCAAAAGATGATGCTGCCCATTGAAAAAAAAATACAGCTCAAGGATCAGAGCATCCTGCCACTTGCAATGATAGGAGCATGCTGAGAGAGGAGTGAAGGTGGGGGAAGGGGAGGGGATGGTGGCAGTAAAGAGGGAATGATAGACTCTTTGGTACTCAGGACAGCTCTGACCTAACAGCAGAATGGTGAATTTGCATGTTGCTCTATCCTGGAAAAAGGTAACTTAACTTGACATTCAGAGGAATGAAATAGTACCAGAAAGAGCCTTCTTGAGCTGTTTTCATCTTTGCTGGCTTGCATTGTCATCATGTATTTCTGGCAAATAGAGTTTGCATCAGTTCAGTTGGCAGGTCTTCATGAATTTTAATATCCTGACTCCATATTCATGTTAGTGTTGATGTATCCCTGCACCTTTTCTCCACTTTATCTTCTGTAAGGAAACTGGACTTGGGCCAAAAAATACATGGAGTATTGTCTTGCTCTGTGATTTCTCAAACAATTAATGCACTTTAAATGAAAAATTGCATCAGTTTATGGAATTTGTTCACACAAATGCAAAAGCTATAACTCACAAAGTCTCATGTAAATGAGAAGAAAATAGATAACACATTATATAATTCTTCTCCTAAGGCCTTTATATTGAATTTATTTAAATGTAGACTCTTCCAGAAAAGCTTTCCAAGTCCTTTTATGTTCAGTTTAGACAAAGCTAAGAGTTTATGTCTCATGTTACTACAATTCAAGATGAAAACTTTGGAAGTCTCTCAACAGAGTGGTGCTAACACATTAAAAAAAGTTTACTTATAACAAGGTGGATGCAGATATGCTTAGTCATTTATTATTTTTTTCTGGAAGGAACAGAATTTCATACCCTGCAACTTCAATTTTTATATAGGCAAATGTGATTCTCCCAATTAACATATGCAAAGTTTGTATTTAGTCACCTGCAAGCTTGGCCGTGGATCACAGAAATGCCCATCACAAAGTCTGACATATAGAGAAATACATAACACAAAAGAGAAAGGTTTATGCTGATGGAGAAAAATTTAGAAATTCACATTTTGGGGGGGAAAAAGCAGCTCAATCAACACATTTAATTCCCTATTCTACTACATAATACCATAGGGAAGATGATATGTATCCTGAGCATAAAAATTCAGAACAAATCTCTATTCTTGTCTTACATTCGAAGTTATTTAGAGATTCTGAAGTACATAAATAGCAGGAAAGTTGCAGTTCTAGCCATAATAATTCAGAAGACTTGAACACAGGTGTATGACTTGCTCTGGTTTGTTTCAGGCTAAATCTTTTGTGTCACAAATTCAAACATCCTGAGATTGCAAGATTGAGCTTTTACTTGACATTTCTTTGTCTTTATTTGTGAGAAAGTTTTCCTAAGAATTGTAGTCTTTCAGAATTCATGGCAAAAACCAAGCTATAGATTCAATAAAGACTTTTTGTTGTTTTGAGTTACTATTGCCTGAATGATCTCAACATTAGGAATAAAAGTACTGTTGCATTTTCTTGAATTAGAAATAGATGAGCATATGCTTAGATTCTGTAGAAACCATGATAGATTCAGTTCTTTGTTGTCTACCAGACTAGAAACCTTCAGATACATATATGTCTATATAAGTAATGACAGTATGACAAATATAATGCTAGAGTCATGAACCTAGTCATGAACGCCTGGGTTCAAATCTCTCTTCCTTTACCAGTTAGTTACATGATTATGGGCAAATCATATATTCTCTCAGAGTTTTGGAAAACACTTCAAGGTTCATATATTATGGATGTTTATTATCTTCTTGGCACAGATATTTCTATTGCAGAGAAAATCTCAGATCTTTGGTGCATTTACATATAAAACTTGTCATTTCTTAAAAATTTTTTCTATCCCATTTCGCTTTCCCAAGATGAATGGCTTCCTATGTTTAACTCCAACAGAAACACACACATACACACAGGCAGGTACAAACACCTTGACCAAATAGCAATACTATTCAATGCAATCAACATTTTATTGAACACACTACTAGTATTAGTAAATGAATAATTTTGGGAATGCAGAAATAAAAATGAGTAAAACATAGGCGTTACCCTCAAGGAGACTATATACTGTCACTTTAGTTGAGGATAAAACAGGGGATAAGATAATACAAAAATAATTATATTGCACGAGGTAGCAAACCCTAATAGTTAAAGTCTTCGTGAATCTAATGGTCTAGTCTGTCTTCAGGTTTGCCACAAACTAACCATGTGGTCACATGGAAGTTGTTTAACATCTCTGTGCTCCAGTCAACTCTTTATGATCGTAAGCTACACATGAGTTGCAGATCTATAGAGGAAGCTTTCGTATTTGGAATTGTGACCAGTGATTAATAACAGGGCTGAAATTTAAGATATCTAACAAAGTTCAAGGCAGAATAATAAGTTCTGCCATAAGTCCTATGAAAGAGACATAAGCAAAGATTCATGGGAGGTCAAGAGAAAGCAAAATGTCTTTTAGTTGGGGGAATTAGGAGAGATTCCATGGAGAGATATAATCTGAGTTGGGCTTTAAAGAACAAGAAGAATTTTAATTGGTAGAAGGGTGTTGGAAAAAGCATTCCAAGAGGGAATAATAATGAGCAAAGGTGTGAAGACTGTTAAGAGAGCTACGTTTTTTAGAAGGTGGCGGGGTTAGTCATTACATTGTAAGCTCCTGAGTATAAGAACTGTTTCTGCTTTTTCTTTGGATCTCTAGCCTTTAGCCTTTGTTAACAACTACAACGCTGTTCTATGCATGAATTACCAAAATGGTTAGTTTCTTATTTGTGAAAATGAAGCCTATAGATCTATTGAGGGGACATAGAGAACAGAAGAAAGACAAAAATAGAAGAACAAAGAAATGAATCAGATGAATGAGAAGTGATTGAAAGTGCTGATTGGTTTGAATTTAGACATTGAGGCACTCTCCCAGAGTGCCTATTTTCTAGATTCTTATAAATCTTCTTAGTGATATCTCTTAGATCACTAGGAAGTTTACATCTTCACACTCAAATTAGAGAAATAACTTAGGAAAACATAACTCCGAGTTTGAGTAGCAAAGACATAAAAAAAGTCCCATATGTTTTTTTCTGAATACATAGCTAAGCAACAGAGAGCATAGAAATGGGAATGCAACCTCTGAACAATATATTAACTTTTGTTTTTTTACAGCTGATACAAATTAAGTAGGAGAAAGTAGATAGGTAAGTGAATGTGCTTCAGTTCTTCTAAGGCATACACATAGAGCAAAATCATAACTTCAGATAAACTACATTTTAAAGAAGCAATTTTGTGTTTTGGTATAGCAGGTTTGGTATAGCATAACTATAGCTTTCCCTCACTGAAACAACAAAAACCAAAAATAAAACAGCCCAACTAGGTCAGAAGGAACATATCCATTCCACATAAATTAAATAAAATAATTTATCATCAGCTAAAAGTAACGAGTCAAATGTATTAACTAATAGAATATAGTGAATACACATCTTCTCTTCCATTGGCATATTTGGGTTTCTTCATAGGAAATTCAGTGCAGTTATAGACTTTTTTTTAAGTTTTTTGGACAAGGCTCATGTTGGCCTGAGAATTTTGAAAAAGATCTATAGGTCATTTCCAGTTCAGTTTAATTGATTTTCAATATTATTCTTTTATTGATTCTGGAATCCATTTCAGCATATTCCTACTTTATAGATAAATTCTCTCTGAGAAGAAACATTAGGATTCTCTTTTCTTAGGAAGGCAAGAACAGGTTATTTTCAAGAATATCTCAGTCCTTATAATTCAAGGTATTACTTGGGTTCCAGCTACAAGCTCTGGTCATATTCCAAAAAAGCTTTCTCAAGTTTACTCATCCATTTTAAGCATTATTTCCAATGAATGATAATTTCCATATAAGACCCTGTCAAACATTACTGATAACTTTCTGGACTCAATTGCTATTCTGTTTAGAGACTTGTGCTAAGCTTTTCAATAATCAATGTCTTCTTAATATATAAAATTTAGCTACTATATGTAATTCACAAATAAAAAAGATTCCCCATTAGTCTTCATGAGGTTGTCCATTACAAGTTGAAGCATTTTACATTTTAATATTTTCATCTTAAAGAGAAGGCAAGGAATAAATAACATAGCAAGGCCCTTTATTACAGATGGGTTATGCTCCAAAAGTTCATTTTTAAGTTATGACAATCACTTAATATGAATTTTGGACTTTAATAAGGGCCAAAGTTTGAATTAAGAAGAGTCTGGACCTAATAATCTCTTTTGTTAACCTTAAGTAAATGCAGAGAATGCCTTTTGATATACCAGCAAAGCAAGTGGAACTGACTTAGTAATTTCCTTACAAGACTCTTTTTATGGCATGTTAATGATAAGGAAAAACACAGATGTCCCGGGTTGTAATTTCAACTTTATCAACTCAGTTAAAGATACCCTTTCTTGTGTCAGCAGCTTCAAGGACCTGCTTAGGACAGGATGCCTGCACTAGAGTGGAAGGATTTTCTCCTTATCGTATGTCACAGAGACATATGATATAGAGAGGAAATTTACACAGCTTGGAATCATAAAACCCAACTGACACTATTTTTTTAATTGTCTTGTCTTACTAAATTTACAATTTGTTCAACTAAGAGAGTACCTTTCTCATGGTCAAATGTATTTAAGCCAGGCAATTTCTGTACTGAGTAGTCAGGTCTTGATCCTGACTCCTTCTTTAAAGGGAATTAATAATAAATTTATGTCTTTAGCATGTTGCCTTTTCTTTAACTAACTTTCAGGAAAACAGTTAGTTATTTAGTGTTGAAATATATTTTCTCAAAGAAAGATTGTTATAAATGGAGGTCCAGGACTAACCCAGAAAAGCCTATTAATGTATGTGTGTGTGTGTGTGTGTGTGTGCGTGTGTGTGTGTATACTATCTACCTTTCTGACTGTCTACCAGCTATACATCTTTTTTATGTTGAATAGAAAATTCTTACTCCAGTGCCTTACGATAGCACAGAAGTTACACTGGGGTCTCTGTGTGTTAGAGGTAAGAATCTTGGGTCCTTAAGCTCTATACCAACGGTGTTTAAGCTTTGACATTTTTCACCAAAATGAGAAAACTTTCAGTATAAGCTATGACCATAAATTAGGCCTGCTTCTTTGGGACTACCCTGAATAAATATATAACTTCTTTATCACAAAGCTGACTACCGGGGATGGCTTTTTAAGCCATGGATATGTTGAGCTTGAAATGCCTATGGAACATCCATTTCAAGGTATCTAAAAGGCAATTTGAGATCTATGACTGTAGGTCAAGACATAGTAAGACCTAGATATATTGAGCAGGAAATAAGTAAAATACAAAATAGTTTTTGGTCCTCTGTGCCCCACATTTACTTCTGCAGTGACAATGACAGAAAATGAGACAGAAAGTGACAATAATCATAAAGTTCTTAACCTATCTGCAAAAATACTAGCTGAACTATGAAACCTCTTAATGTTTCATCATTATTCTATGACCAACATATTGTTATGGTTTTGATACAACAGAAACTCATATTAAAGAATATTAAAGTACTAAAAATGAAATCAGAAGATTAAGAAGTCCTAGTCAAATAGAAAGATGGTCCGTAGGCTTGCTTCAGAGAAAAAAAACGGAAATATTTGGTAGATTTGATTCTTTTTTTGAAAAAGACAAAAAGAAGCATTTCTCTGTAGGATAGTTAGAAATCTAGTTTTTGCAGTACTTATGATGAATGCAAATAAATAGATCACTGTAAAAAAATAACAGTTTGTGTAGCAGCATTTATTGAAGAGAATCAAGTTGAAAAAGTCTGTGAAGAAGCTGAAATCCTCCAACTAAGTATATACATATATTCACGCTCAGTGATTAAAATGACAAGGTAGACCACAGGAAGAAAGGAAGACTTGGGGGAAAATAAAGATTTCTGTTTTGGACATGTTGAGTTTGAGATGCATATGGGACATCTAGATCAAGATGTTTATGAAGTTGTTGGAGATCCATTACTGCAGAATAGGAGATAGACTGGACTAGGATATACTGACCTAGGAATTACTGACATAGATGATAATTGAACTCATAGGACCTCATGATATCATAAAGTGAGCCAGTAGATAAAAAAAAAAAAGAAGTCCTATGACAAATCCTTGGGACAGTCCATGCTTAGGGGGTGGGACATGAGTGAAAAATCAGAAATGGAGACTGAGAAGGAGCAGTCAGATAGGAGGAGAACCAGGATATAGCAATGTCATGAAAACCTGTAAAGTAAGATGATGCTTATACAATTTTTCCTTTTTTTGTGACTTCCTATTTTTGTTGTTTCTTCTTTCACAGCATAACCAATGTGGAAATATGTTTACATGATTTCACATGTATAACCTATATCAGATTGCTTGTCATGTTAGGGAGTGGGGGCAGGAAGAAGGGAGGGAGAAAAAATTTGGAAGCCAAAATCATAAAAAAAAAATGAATATTGAAAACTATCTTTACATGTAATTTGAAAAAAAAATACTATTAAAAAAGATAGTGTTTAAACAGGGTGAATATTTTCTTAAGGGATATTGCTAAAAGGAATGAAATGCCATTAAACACAAGAAAATAGAAAATAAGTAGATCACAAGAAAAGAAACAACTTTTAAAAAATAAAGATATCATTTCAGCATCAGCTGTGTTTCTGTAGTCAATTCATTAACTGCTTGGATCAAACGTCAAAATCAGTTCCAAATTAGAAGAAAGCATAGTGGTGAGAAGTTACTGGATAGAAATTCTGATTCTACCCTGGATTGTTAAATGAGTGGTCAACTCCAAAGACAGAAAATGAACAACAGTGAAGAAATGGATGACCATTACTTTTTCAGAGAAAAGCAACTTTTGAGAAATAACTGCTATGACAAAGAATTAAAAACTGGGCTCAGAAATTAAAATATTCAAGTTAACATTATGTATATTGCGTTGTATTTTTATTTATTTTGTTAAACATTTCCTAATGATATTTTACTCTGATTTGGTTTTAGTTGGAAATTTTTCAGGCCTCAAGTTTGATACCCTTGACTAGGAGAATCACAGCCATCTTGCAGTCTTCCCATGTTATTCACTTTTCACAGGTCAAGTCAGACATATCGATATCATTATATCACCGTCATAATGATCTTCAAATTATGCAATGAAAAGGTTAAACGTTTTGCCATATTTTTTCATCTATATTATTTTATTTTTTTTGTTTTTAAAGTTTTCATTTAATTTTTTATTAAATTAAATATTATTTAATATTAAATTAAATATTTAATAATATTTAATTTATTATTATGAATTATTTTTATGTATTATATACGTTTAGATTCCCTTCATTTTTAAATATTGTACATCCCTCCCATTCCTACTACCTAGTATACCTATATCCACCCCCAATTTTGGAAAAGTAGGAAAGGTGGTCCATATTCTCATATCTTCTTTAAGATGAATCTTGGTCATTATAATTTTTAAAAAGGAAATTTTTTCTTTCAATTTACATTCTGCATCACTCTATATGTCTTCTCACAGGATGGAGCAAAGACTGACTCCATGATTTCACTGGAATAGGGAACTCTATGGTAAGAAAAACCCCTCTCCTATTGCCAGTGAGTACTATCTTTGCCACCTTCAGTCTTAAGAGAGTTCTCCAAAGCACAGAGAGATTAATTGACTTGGCCAGGGTCACAAAGCTGGTAGATATCAGAGGCAGGACTTCAGGTCAAGTCTTCTTAGCTTTGAGGCCAACTCTCTATCCACTACTCTATTCTGTCGCATTAAGTCTTCCCATGCCTCTTGGAATTTTTCATATTTATCTTTTCCGATAGTTCAATGATTTTTTTATTACATTCATTTACTATGAATTGTTTAGTCTTTTACCATTTGATATGCAATATGTAGTTTCTACTTCTTTGCTACTACAATAAATGTTATTATTATTTTGGAGGATATGAGGCCTTTGTTTTTGCGTCATCTTTTACTTCCTTGGATACATACAGGTCAAGAAGATCTCTCCAATGATCCCTATGTTGTTATGATAAATATTGAATCATATATGTATATGATTTACATGTCATATTATTTATTATATAATGATATATTTATAATTATTCAAAATATATGAATATATATAACTATACGCAGATATATACATGTATGTAGGTATATATATGTTCACACACACATATATATATAAGGATACACATATATGATATCCATATCAATATGTATATGCTTATCTCTGTATGCATATGTATACACACATACATATATATACATATACATTCTCTCACACACACATACACACATAAATGTGTATATATATGTATATATGTATACATATATATATGAAATATGACCTGAGAAATTTGATTTGCTGTATCAATACATCCTCCAGGATATAGTTAGAATTTTACTTGATTAATACAAATTTTGATTTATGGCTTCTCAATCAATAACACACAAAATTGATGTCTCAAGTCTGAGATGGAGAGTATCTGCTTTCAATGGGAAACATGCTTTTTAGTATTCCACAAAAAAGGACAAAGTGAACATCTCTTTCATTGTAAATGAAATCATAAGCATCCTGTTGCTAAATTTTTACTTATCCTTAGTAATATTAAGTTCCTTTATAAGAAAAATGCTATTGTTCAGAATGTTGTGAAATGGTGTTAAATTTCTGTATTTTTTTTTGCATTACTGAAAAAAGAATATGAACATTTTAGTTATTTTCTTAGCTTGCATGGAAAATACGGTTTTTTAATACAGAGATTGCGTCATTTTTATCTTTGAGTTCTAAGAGCCAGTGTGGGTAGGTAGCCAGGTTTAGAGCAAGAAGAATTAAGTACAAGTTCCTCTATTGACACCTACTTTCTCTGCATTGCTCATCAAATCACTTACCTTCTCAATGTTCTCACGCAATGGCATTAGCCTCAAGTAGAAAGATCCCTGTGGGCAGCATATGGATTTAGAAAACCACAAATTGACGTAATTTAAGTTACATTGCACTTTTTATTTACTTTGTTAAACATTTTCCAATTAAAGTTTTACTCATGTGGGCCCTAATCAAGGTATTTATGGCCACTTGAAGTCTGTATGCTATGAGTTTGACACCTCTGCTCTAGACAACTCTGTGAGACTAGAAGTGTCTGACCCGCTTTGGTAGAGGGAATTTCCTTAAATAGGACTTCCTTCTACCAGTTAAATCTTGGTTTAATCAAGTCAGGTATTCCTTGAGCAATGTTGGCATGTAATAGGCACTTCAACATTGTGTTTGGATAGGTTGGTAACTCTAATTTACTTTCCAGAATGGTTATATCAATTTAAATATCTACCAGTACTATGTTAGTGGACTCATCTTCTCACAATCTTTTCAACATTAACTACTCCATCTTTTGAAATCTTTGCCAATTTGCTGGATGTGATGTGAAATTGGAATAATTTTAATTTGCATTAAAGTATTTAGTGATTTAAATAATAGTGACCTCTAAACTTATACTTCAAGCCCATTTGCATACTAGCAGGTAGGAATTCCTAGGTCGTAGTGGTTGGCTATATCTCTCCTCTCAGGATTGTAGGAGTATTCTTTAGGTATAGTGGGATTTTTCTAGTGCCATTGGCATGAGCCCCCTTTTAATTTGTTCTCCTCCATACCAACAGCTAAGATTACTGCCCCATTATCATCTAGCCAACTGATGTCATTTAACTTTCTTAAAAAAAATTACTGAAATGATATTGCAAGAGTCAAAGTACAAAAAACCTTTCTTCAAACTGGGATATATCTCTCTTCTGGCACCATGGGTCCTGGGGAAACTGGGCTCAAACTTGAAGTGGTTGTCACAAAGCATTTGCCTCCATCAAGTTCAATTCTGGATGTGACATAGCAACTCCCTTGTTTTCAGGACATAATGTCTCATTTGCTGATTCAATTCATTGCTGGACTGTATCTCACAGGTTATTCCTTAGGGCTATTCTCCCCATGGGGGGGCAAACTCAGGTTTAGACTTTTGTTTTTGTACATCTGCTGGTTCTTCCACTCTTTTTTTTGTTTTTGATAAAAATTTATTTATTTAACTTTTACATTCATTTTCACAAAATTTTGGGTTCCAAATATTCTCCCCTTTTATCCCATCCCCCACCCCAAAACACTGAGCAATCTAATTTTCCCTATCTCCAATCTGCCCTCTCTTCTATCATCCCTCCCTTCCCTTGTCCCCATCTTCTCTTTTCTCCTGTAGGGCCAGATGACTTTCTATTCCTCATTAACTGTATGTCTTATTTCCTAGTAGCAAGAACAATACTAAACAGTTGTTCCTAAAACTTTGAGTTCCAAATTCTCCCCATCCCTCCCTCCCCACCCATTCCCTTTGGGAAGGCAGGCAATTCAATACAGGCCATATCTGTGTAGTTTTGCAAATGACTTCCATAATAGTCATGTTATGTAAGACTAACTATATTACCCTCCATCCTATCCTGCCCCTCATTGTTTCTCTTCTGTCTCTTGATCCTGTCCCTCCCCGAGTGTTGACTTCAAATTGCTCCCTCCTCCCAATGCCCTCCCTTCCATCATCCCCCCCCTTGCTTATCTCCTTCTCCCCCAATTTCCTGTACTGTAAGACAGGTTTTCATACCAAAATGAGTGTGCATTTTATTCCTTCCTTTAGTCAAATGTGATAAGGGTAAACTTCTTGTTTTTTTTTTCTCAGCTCTCCTCTTTTTCCCTCCACTAAAAAGTCTCCTGCTTGCCTCTTAAATGACATAATTTACCCCATTCCATTTCACCCTCTTTCCTCTCCCTACCTTTCTCTCTCACCATTTACCTTAATTTCTTTTAAGATATGGTCCCATCCTATTCAATTCACTCTCTGCTCTCTGTCTCTGTATGTGCGTGCATGTATGTGTGTGTGCGTGTGCATGCGTGTACGTGTGTGTGTATGTGTGTGTGTGTGATCCCACCAACTACCCAGATACTGAAAAGTTTTAAGAGTTACAAATATTGTCTTTCCCTGTATGAATGTAAACAGTTCACTTCTGGTAAGTCCCTTCTGACTTCTCTTTGCTGTTTACTTTTTCATGCTTCTTCTCATTCTTGTGTTTGAAAGTCAAATTTTCTTTTCAGCTCTGGTCTTTTCATCAAGAATGCTTGAAAGTCCTCTGTTTCATTGAAAGACCATATTTTCCCCTGAAGTATTATACTCAGTTTTGCTGGGTAGGTGATTCTTGATTTGAGCCCTAGTTCCTTTGACTTCTGGAATATCCTATTCCACACCCTTCGATCCCTTAATGTAGAAGCTGCTAGATCTTGAGTTATTCTGATTTTATTTCCACAATACTGGAATTGTTTCTTTCTAGCTGCTTGCAAGATTTTCTCCTTGACCTGGGATTTCTGGAATTTGGCCACAATATTCCTAGGAGTTTCTCTTTTTGGATCTCTTTCAGGTGGTGATCAATGGATTCTTTCAATACTTATTTTGCCCTCTGTTTCTAGAATCTCAGGGCAGTTTTCCTTGATAATTTCATGGAAGATGATGCCTAGGCTCTTTTTTTGATCATGACTTTCAGCTAGTCCCATAATTTTAAAATTGTCTCTCCTGGATCTATTTTTCCAGGTCAGTTGTTTTTCCAATGAGATATTTCACATTCTCTTCCATTTTTTCATTCTTTTGGGTTTGTTTTGTGATTTCTTGGTTTCTCAGAAAGTCATTAGCCTCCATCTGTTCCATTTGAATTTTGAGAGAACTATTCTCTTCAGTGAGCTTTTGAACCTCTTTTTCCATTTGGCTAATTCTGCTTTTGAAAGCATTCTTCTCCTCATTGGCTTTTTGAACCTCTTTTGCCAATTGAGTGAGCCTATTTTTCAAGGTGTTATTTTCTTCAGCATTTTTTTGGGTCTCCTTTACCAAGGTATTGACCCGTTTTTCATGCTTTTCTTGCATCTCTCTCATTTCTCTTCCCAGCTTTTTCCTCCACCTGTCTCACTTGATTTTCAAAATCCTTTTTGAGCTCTTCCATGGCCTGAGCCCACCAGACATCAACCTGGGATGTCTGGGATACAGAGGCCCCAACCTGTACGTCTTTCCCTGATGGTAAGCATTGTTCCTCGTCATCAGGAATGAAAGGCGGGAACATCTGTCCTCCAAGAAAGTAGCTTTCTATGGTCTTATTTTTCTTCCCTTTTCTGGGCATTTCCCCAGCCAGTTACTTGACTTCTGAGATTCCTGTCCACCCCTGCCTAGGTCTGCCCAGCTAGTGCTTGAGGTTTGAGATTCAAATGGGCTTTCCACGGCAGCTGTGGCTGCTATTCAATGTGAGCTTAAGTTCTGGTGCTGGGGTGGGGGCAGGACCGCCTCCCAGGCTCAGTTCCCTCAGGGGCTTTATGCAGAGACCTTCATGAATGGGGCAGGTGGAGGCAGGGCCGTCTCCCAGGCTCAGCTCCTTCAGGTGGTTTATACAGAGACCTTCAGTAATGAAGATCCTGCCTACTTGGAGAGTCCCAGGGGGCTTCCACTGCTGCCGCTGCCCCTGCTTCTGCTGCTTCCTGCCCCTGCCTCTGCCTCTGCTGCTTCCTCCCAAGGGGGCCCGAGTCACAGAGACACCCTGCTCCCCTCTTGGCCAGCCCAGACGTCTCTCTCACTGACCTGTAGTGTCTGTGGGCGGAGGGACCTTCCCAGCCACCGGAGGTTCCGTTCCTGAAGCCTGCTCGGATCTGCTCCTCTGGGGCCACGGCCAGGGCAGCACATGGGTGGACTCCACTTTCTGGGGCTCGACAGACCCTGGGGACAGCTCTCCAGGGCTCTCTGGAACAGAAATCTCTTCCACTGTGTTTCTGCGCACCCTGCAGTGATCCAGAACTTGTGGGAAGCTCTTCTTACATTAAATCCATGGGCTGTGGGTTCCGAGCTAGCATATGTGAGTCTTTCTACTCTACCATCTTCACTCTAACCCTCTCTTCTACTCTTTCAAAGCCTACAAAGTTGTAACCTAGTCTGGTTCATGTTCCAAATTAATTCAGGACAAAATGAAACATACCATGGAGAGAAAAAAATGCTACAAGTTCAAAGTTTCATACTGTCCTAGAGTGCAGGTGCTGGTTTGTTTCACTACTCTATGGAATAAGGCAATCTTTGCCTTGTCTCAATCACCACCAGACGGGGGATCTCAGTTTTGCCAGTTTGTGACTTTTGTGTGCAAACTTAGTTCCAATTCAGGAGATAATTAAAAAGTCTTTTCTTTACTGCAAAGGAAGTAGACAAGAAACAGTCACAGAATGACCTATCACCTTCCAACACGAGATGTGGCTTGACATTCAGGTAGAGTTCCCCAAATATGCTTCTATGACTGGATTCTTGTCAGTCAGTCCACTCATTATTAGAACAATCTTTTCTGTAATTATTTATAAGTCCCATATTTTGAGAAGTGTTTATTTACATCCTCCCTCTTATCTATTAGAGAATGGCTCTTCAAAGTACCCTATACAACCTGAATATTGGACCTTATAAGAGGTAGTTGATTAATTTCCCCCAACTGACAGCTTCTTTTTCTCATCTTAGGTGTATTGATTTTTTAAGTGCGAAATTTTTTCAATTTATTATAAATCAAAATTATCTGTTATCTTCTGTGATCAACTCACTTCATTAATTTTGTTAAAAACTTCTGCCTTTTCTATAGTTATGAAATATACATGATCTGAGTCTCCTCTATTGAAAAACACTTAATCATCTGATGATTTATATTCAGGTTGCATATCTGTTGAGGTTTAGAATGGGGAGAGCAGGTTCAGGTATGAAAGAATTCACTTGGACCTTCTCTTTTAGCCAATGAGAGCTTTTTATTTTACATGAAAAAGCATCATGGGCCTTCTTAGCAAGAAAGTTAAATGAGACCTCATATTTATTCTTATAGAGAGATGTTCAGGAAGATGATGTAATTTTTAGAGTTTTTTATGGGGGTTGAGATTTGGGGACAGGAGAAGTACTAATAAGATGAGGAAGATGTTTGCTTGCAAGATAAGGAAATGTTGTCATGACGCAGGACAAGGAAGATGAAAGTCAGGATAGGGAACACAGGATAAGGGAGATAAAAGCAATTTTTTTGGCAAAAGTTGTATGGTATTTCAAGATAAGGGGGAAAGGGCATTAAGACACCTTTAAGTCACAGGATCTCAAGTTACAGAATGGGCTACAGAATGAGCCTCAAACACCCTCAGAGGGCCTGGGAAAGTGATCTTTAATATTAACCTTTAGGGCACAGTTTGTATCCGTATCATGTCCATTTGTAATTTATTGTGGTATATAGTAAAAGTTGCTAGTGTAAAACTAACTTCTGCCCAGCTGATTTCTAATTTTCTCAATATTTCTTCTCAAACAGGTAATTCTTCCCCAAGTTATTTATATTCTTAGATTTATCAAAAATGATTGAGTTCAGTTGTTGCTAATTTTTTCTTATATTAGTGATCTACTTTAAAAAAAAGTTTTAACTAGTTTGAAATTTGCCATTTAAAAGTTAAACATTCCTATATCTAAGATTACATATTTGCATGTATTCACTTTTACTGTTTTGGAGTTCATCTGCCATCACATGTGAAACCACAGCCTAATGACTTGCCACCATCTACTAGCTGAATGTTAGTTAAATTGTTTATCGTATACATTGAGATTTAGTATGATGTAGTGGACTTATAATTAGGAGACCTATTTTTTAGTTCCAGCATTGATACTTTCCTGGATTTAAAAAGAAAAACAAACCTCTCAATAGATCACTAAACCTCTCTGAATTCTAATACTTTTATGTCTAAAATAGCAACAGAAATCTCTACTTGCCATTTATTATCTTGGCCAAGTCACTTAACCACTGTGGGACTCATTTTCCATATCTGTGAGTTTCAAGTAAACAACCCTATCAGGTCTCTTCTATTTTTACATCATGACCCTATGATCAAGAAGTTGCACATGCTACCTACCCTAAGATGGCTATCCATTCCTCAAAACAAACTCTTTTTAGCCTATTATTCAAGGCCTTCCGTAATTTGGTTATAATTGACATTTCCAGCTTGAAATTTCATATTGTTCTACAAAATACTTTCTATATTCTAAACAAACTTGCTTACCAAAGTGTTCCTTCAATTCAACTTTCCACCCTCTCCCTCTCTATATTTGTTCAGGTTACCTTCTTTTGCCTTGGAATTCTTTGCTTAATTTAAAATTAAATTCAGTTATTACCTCTTCCATCATAAATCCTTTACCGTTCTCTTCAGTGATTAGTGCTCATTTCTTCCTCAAATTATATTCTATTGTACTTATCTATATTGACAGTAGAATGCAAGTTTATCATAGTTTCTATATCCTCAGGGCCTAGCACAGTGACTCAAAGATAAGAGGCTATTAGAAAAGTTTGTTTAAGGAATTCAATTGAAAGTGCTTTGTAAATTTCAAAATGCTATTCAAATGTGTTATCATTTTTATTTTTAATAATCTCTCTCAATTCCAGTTTTCTTATCTCTAAAAGAAAGTAATGCTTGCTCTACATTTCTATCAGGGTTGTCATATGGCTTGATAAATTGTAAAGTACTATATAAATATAGACTGTAGTTATTAAGGACCCCAGATCTCCTTTTTCCTAGCCCATGAGTTTTATTTACATTGTCTTTCATAAATTATGGAGATAAAAAGGAAAGCTACCTGTGACATTTATTCATATTTGAAACCTCATGAAGTTTGAGATAGTAATAGGGTTTATTTTCTATATGGGCAAGAATAAGATCATCTGTTAACATTCTTTTGGATCTTGGTCTCTAAGACGCCTTTCAATTTTCAGTGTTTGTGAAAGTGACCCACTTCCCATATGTCTTTACTCAATGACATTCTAACTAACGTTACAAAAGGACTCAAAGTATAGGCTGAAAATAGGAAATCACATCAGATATGGTACTTTGAGATTCATATTCTACATCACATTATGGCTGGCTGTCATTTCAGGGTACTCTAACGTATTTCTGAATATGGCTGTGGTTTGATTTCATTGAATTCTTAAGAGGCCCAAGAGAATGTATTAAAAATCTACATGAATAGGGATTCTTGATGAGAGCCAAATTTAATTATTTTTGAAGGCCAGACATCACAACAAGGTGCTATTGTGGTAGCAAGTTTCCAAACAAGTTCATTATAAAAAAATCCAAACAAATCCCACAGCAAACTACCAAATACCTCTCAGTGGAAGAGCAGACAGCAGCTAAGTTTTGGCCCAAAGCCATCTTTTGGGAAGCTTGGGGAAAGTTATACATTTCTCACCTTCAAATAAGGCAGTTATATTGATGATTCCCTTTTGTTTCTGTTTTCATTCTCTATAGTCCTGCCTGTCTTTTATTATGTGCCTTAGATGATAAATTGTCAGGGTTTGTGGATCTTGGAATACAATCCAAAACTTCACTACTTGAAACACAGTCTAAGCAGATGACAAAAGCCCTATGCTCTGGTCTTTTGTGTTGCAGTGTCTATACCTGGCTAGTTCTGCCTTACAAGTATTTTCAGGAAAAAAAAAAAAAACCATCTCCCTCATCACCAACTTATTAAAAATATTGCCTAAAATTTGAATTCTTTTTCCTTCAGCCTACCATCTCCTCTACTATCCTGCCACACTATCTACTTCCTAGCTCAATGATTTAAAAGAATTTAAATAGAGAGGGTGTTTAACAGACTGGCCTGAAAGCAAAGAAACTTGGATACTAATATTGCCTCTGTTGTAGACTTATTTTGAAACTTTACAAAAGTCATATAACTTTACTAAGCCTCAGTTTTCTCAAATATAAAGTGAAAGTGTTGGACTAGATTATCTCCAAGATTCCTTATAGCTCTGAAATACTATACTCTCCCTTTAGAAATATTTTCAGAGTCCTTCACAAGCATAAATTTCCACCAAAACCAAATTTAAGAAGATAGGGAAGAAAGATGGAAGATACCATATATTTTTATAATTTATACTTAGAGTTGGTCTACTGGTTGATGTTAAATGGTGCCCTTAGTAGAGTGCCTTCATGAATTACTGTGGAAGAAAACCTTAATCAGATCAAGTCAAATCAACAAGCATTTAATAAGTTCTTGCTTGTGCCAGACGTCATACTGAACAGTGAGATAGCAAATAGAATCAAAAGAAAGACTATCCCTGACCTCAAGTAGCTTACATTCTAATAAGAGAAGAATACTCATAAAAATGAAGCCAAAAAGCATGTGTAATATGGAGGAGAAAAATGGAAAAAGAAGTCTGGAGGGAGACTCAGGAGCGGGTCAGAAAAGACTAAAGGGGTGAACATGGTGCCCCAAGATAGAATGCATTCTGATTGCCCCTTCCCCCATTCTACCATCCATTTTATCATTCTCCACACCTCTTATTCCCTTCCCCTTCACTTCCTTAAAGGGCAAGATAGATTTCTATGCCCCATTGCCTGCATATCTTATTTCCCAGTTGCTAAAAGCAATATTTTAACATTTGTTTTTAAAACTTTGAGTTCCAAATTGTCTCCCTTCTTCTCTCCCCACCCAACCCTTTGAGAAAGAAAGCAATTCAATATAGGTTATACATGGGTAGTTATGCAAAACACCTCCATAACAGTCATGTAGTGAAAGACTATATTTCACTCCATTCTAACCCACCCTCCAATTATGCTGTTTTCTACTGTGACCCTGTCCCTTTTATGAAGGCTTTGTTTCTGATTACTTCCTCCCCCATCTGCCCTCCCTTTTATGATTCCCCCTCCCTATTATGCACTGCCTTCCAACTTTCCTGTAAGGTAAGCTACCCAATTGAGTGTATATGTTATTCCCTCCTTAAGCCAAATCTGATGAGGGTGATGTTCACTCATTCCTTTGCACCTTCCCTCCTCTTCCCCTCCATTAAGAAAACTTTTCCTTCCCACTTTTATAGAAGATAGTTTACCCTATTCTATTTCTCCCTTTCTCATTCTCCCAGTATATTCCTTTTTCACCCCTTAATTTTATATTTTAGATATCATCCCTTCATATTCCACTCACCCTGTGCCATCTATCATCTATCTATCTGTCTATCTATCTATCTATCTATCTATCTATCTATCTATCTATCTATCTGTCTATTTATCTATCTCCTCCAACTACCCTAACACTCAGAAAGGGCTCATGAGTTACAAATATCATGTTTCCATGAAGTAATATAAAAAGTTCAACTTTAATAAGTCTCATGATTTTTCTTTCCCATTTAGCTTTTCATGCTTCTCTTGATTCTTGCATTCGAAAGATAAATTTTCTATTCAGTTCTCATCTTTTCATCAAGAATGCTTGAAAGTCCTCTATTTTATTTAGTGACCATTTTTTTTTTCTCTTGAAGGATTATACTCAGCTTTTCTGGGTAGGTGATTCTTGGTTTTAATCCTAGTTCCTTTGACCTCTGAAAAATCATATTCCAGTTTCTATGATCCTTTAATGTAGAAGCTGCTAGATCTTGTGTTATCCTGATTATATTTCCACAATAGTCAAATTGTTTCTTTCTGGTTGTTTGCAATATTTCCGCCTTGACCTGGGAACTGGAATTTGGTTACAGTATTCTTAGGAGTTTTTCTTTCAGTGTCTCTTTCCAGAGGTAACAAGTAGATGCTTTCAATTTCTATTTTACCCTGTGATTCTAAAATATCAGGGTAGTTTTTCCTTGACAATTTCTTGATAAATGATGTCCAAGATTTTTTTTTTATCATGGATTTCAGGTAGTCCAATAATTTTAAAGTTATCTTTTCTGGATCTATTTTCCCAGGTCACTTGTTTTTCCAATGAGATATTTTACATTGTCTTCTATTATTTCATTCTTTTGGTTCTATTTTATAATTTCTTAATTTTTCATAGAGTCATTAGCTTCCGTTTGTTCCATTCTAATTTTGAAGGAATTATTTTCTTCAGTGAGCTTTTGGACCTCTTTTTCCATTTTGTCACTTCTGTTTTTTTTAAGGCATTCTTCTCCTCATTGGCTTTTGGGACTTCTTTTGACATTTGAGTTGTTGACTTGATTTTCATGATTTTCTTTCATCCCTCTCATTTCTCTTCCCAATTTTTCCTCTACTTCTTTTACTTGATTTTCAAAATCTCTTTTTGAGCTTCTCCATGGCCTGAGACCAATTCATATTCATCTTGGAGGCTTTTGATGTATGAGATTTGACTTTGTTGTCCTCTGGTTTTATGCCCCAATCTTCCTAGTCACCAAAGTAACATTCAATAGTTTGAATTTTTTTACAATGTTTACTCATCTTCCCAGCCAAACTGTTTGTGAAGGTAGAATTGTGCTTCCAGTGGGGGTGGAAATAAGGTTGGGTGTGGGTGCCTTGTCCTAGTCTTCAGGGATTTTGTATCAGCCACTGTACCCCCTCCCCCACTCTGGAAGCAGCCTCTGCCTGCTACTGCTGCTGCCTCTGCCACCACTACCAGCACCTCCACCATCCTGGGGGTGGAGCTGGACCTGCCATATTACATGCTCCTCTTTCACCTAAATCTCACAGAATTTTTACACTGCCTTTTTTTGGCATTTGTGGGTTAAGAAGTTTGGAAACTGCCACAGCTTCCAATGATTCAGTCTCCTGAGGCCTGCTCTGGCCCATGTGTTGGTGCAGTCCATGCTTGATTGAGCTCTGTTTCCTGCTTGGTGTGAAAGACACTTCCTGCTGACTTTCCAGGTTGTCTTGGGTTGGGAATTTGTTTGGGCCCTGTGAAAGACTTATCTCCTTCCCTGCTACAGTAACAAACTAACCTTGTAAGAATTATTAGTTTGAACTGACTTTGTACTGAATCATAAAATTTTCAGCACTGACTGGACTATCTATACCAACTCCTTACCTCATTATATGCATCCTGAACTCAAGATATACATGTTCTTCCTATATTTATATCTCATTAAGAGCATCCTAGACTCCAGACATATGTACATTCCTTACATCTATTTTGTTAAGCAGGACATTGACTGGTAGCAGACTGGTGCTCACTCAGGTTGCCCTGACAACCAGAGAATTTAGTGGCATAGCAGACCTAGAAACCATACCTGTGTCTCCCTAGGCTTTTCCTGCTGAACTCTCGGTAAAATACCTGTGCAGTAGATACAAAAAGTAGGTTTCTTTAAGAACTGACCATTCCCTAACCATTCCTTAATCCTGTCCTGAATCACCTGATCAGCATACTTTGCTCATATTTCCCTATAGTTTTTCCTATATAAACTTTAACTGTCACTCTAAGGTTGAAGGTTCCTTAAGAACTTTTGCCTGTGGAATAACATAACAATACATTTTTGCCAGCTTGACTTAAAGATTACTTGAGTCTGTGAATTCTTTCCAGATGACCCTGTCCCATAACCCACCTTTGAGGGGTCCCTGAACTCAAAACTGCCTCAAGGACACCTCAATGTTGCAGCAAAACATCTGAATAGAATATAAGTTCATTAAAGGCAGCACTGTTTCTTTTTTCCATCTTATTTCCTTGCTTAACAAAGTATCTTTCCCATAGTAAGTCCTAAATAAATATCTGCTTAAGTGAAATAAATTGAATTGAATGATAATGAAAGACCTGTACATTAACAGAATGAAAAGAAATGAGGAATGATATCAGAGAGATACTTTGTACCTCCAGTCAATAGCAAACATTATTATCAACCATTTAGATAAAGACATAGACATGCTTATTAAATTTGCAGGGACCACAGATCTAAGAAGTACAGCTAACACCTTTGATAATATGATACTTTTGATTGCAATCATTATGCAAACTGATGTGTTGATAAGATAGGCTAGTAGGTCATATGTAATAAGATGGAGTTGATTAGAGATAAATGTAAAATTTTACCCTTGGGTCCAAAGGATAAATTTAATAAGTACAAGATAAGAGAGGCATGACTAGACTTCAGCTTATTTGAAAAAGATAACTTTTTTTTAAATTGACTAACAGCTAAATATCAAGGTAACCATATAAACTCTCATGGGTATAATCCCATGCAGATTACACTTGGGTCTTTACACTAAGCCCTTTTCCATTCCTTGAGCTTCAATTCTGTATCACCAACTTCTCTTTGAATCAAATTTTATATTACTGGAGACACATCACATTCAAACGGCTGAAAAAAAAAATTGTTGTTTCCACCAAGGTTTTCAGTCTTCCAAACTTCCCTGTTTCTGTTGAGTTACCAATCGTCTTCCATTCTTCAAAGCATGATCTGAAAATCCTTTCTCCTTCACCCTTGATATAAAGTTTCTAAATCCTCCCTTCACAATATTTCTCATATCGGATCCCTTTTCTCTACTCACATGTTAAATCAGGGCCTTATCACCTTTAGCCTATATTATTTCAACAGCCTCTTGCCTCTCCCTGCCTCAAATCTTTCTCAAATCTGTCTTTTCTTTTTTTTTTTAATAAAAATTTTAATAAAAATTTATTTATTTAACTTTTTACATTCATTTTCACAAAATTTTGGGTTCCAAATTTTCTCCCCTTTTGTCCCCTCCCCCCACCCCAATACACCGAACAATCTAATTTTCCCTATCACCAATCTGCCCGGGCCACCACCACTGCCTCTGCTGCTGCCTCCTGAGGGGGCCTCAGTCATGGAGACACCCCGCTCCACTCTTGGCCAGCCCAGACGTCTCTCTCACTGACATGTAGCACCTGTGGTTGGAAGGACCTTCGCAGTCGCCGGAGATTCCATCCCTGAAGCCTGCTCGGGTCTGCTCCTCTGGGGCCACCCAGCCAGGGCAGCTCAGGGATGGGCTCCGCTGTCCGGAGTGCGATGGACCCCTGGGGACGGCTCTTCAGGGCTCTCTGGAATGGAAATCTTTTCCACTGTGTTTCTGCTCACCTTGCAGTGCTCCAGAATTTGTGGGGAGTTCTTCTTGCAGGAAATATACGGGCTGTGGGTTCGGAGCTAGCATAGGTGAGTCTCTCTACTCCGCCATCTTGGCTCCACCCCCCCCCCCCAACCTGTCTTTTTCATGGCAGTCTAAATCATTTTCTTTAAGAACAGACATGACCATATGATACTAGAAATATTAGCTTTAGCAATGAGGAGAAAAAGAAATAAAAGGAATTGGAATAAGCAAGAAGAAATTAAGCTATTACTCTTTGCAAATGATATAATGATGTAGTTAGAGAAACCTAGAGAATCAGAAAAAAAAACTACTTGAAGTAATAAACAGCTTTAACAAAGTTGCAGGATACAAAATAAACCCAAATAAATCATCTTCATTTCTATATATTATTAACAAAGCCCAACAGCAAGATGATAGAAAGAGAAATTCCACTTAAAGTTACTGTAGACTCTATAAAATATTTGAGAGCTGATGGAAAAAGCCAACCCAGGGACTATATGAACACAATTATAAAACACTTTTTGCACAAATGAAGTCAGATGTAAATAATTGTAAAGACATCAGTTGCTCATGAATAGGCTGATCTAATATAATAAAAATGAGAATTCCACCTAAATGAATTTACTTATTCAGTGCCATACCAATCAAATTATAAAAAAAAAATTTGTAAGTGTAGAAATAATGATTTCACAATTCATCTGGAAGAGCATCAGAACCACTTGGTAATGGCTAAGAAATAGAGGGGTAGATCAGTGAAATAGGTTAAGAACACAAGACTATAGAAGTCTACTGTTTGATAAACACAAGGATCTCAACTTCTGGGATAAGAACTCGCTGTTTGACAAAAACTACTGGAAAACTGGATAACAGTGTGGCAAAAACTGAGCATAGATCAACATCTGACACTGTATGCCAGAATAAAGTCCAAATGAATATGATAGTTTCTAGGTATATAGATATAAAGGCTAATGCTATAAACAAATTAGGGGGGGGCAAGGAAGATTTTATTTCTCAGATTTATGGAGAATGGAGAAATTTATGACCAAACAAGATAGAGAACATATTAAGTTGAAAAGTTTTTGCACAAACAAAGTCAAATGCAAGATTAGGAGAGAAGCAGAAAACTGGGAAAGAATTTTTACAACTAGTATCTGAGATAAAGGCCTCATTTCTAAAATACATAGAGAACTGAGTCAAATTTACAAGAATAAAAGACATTTCCCAATTGATAAATGGTAAAAGACTATGAACAGGCATTTCTCAGAGGAAGAAATTAAAGCTATCTATAGTAATATGAAAAAAGTACTCTAAATTGCTATTGATTAGAGAGATGAAAATCAAAACAGCTCTGAGGTACCACATCACACCAATCAGATTGGCTAACATGACAAAACAGGAGGATGATAAATGTTAGAGAAGATGTGGGAGAGTTGGAACACTGATTCATTGTTGGTGGAGCTGTGACCTGATCCAACCATTCTGGAGAGTAATTTGGAACTATTCCCAAAGGGCTACAAAAATGTACATATCCTTTGACCCAGTAATATTGCTTCTAGAACTATATCCCCAAGAGATCATAAAAATGGGAAAATGGCACACATGTACAAAAATATTTATAGCAGTTCTCTTTGTGGTGATCAAGAACTGGAAATTGAGGGGTTGCCTACCAATAGGGGAGTAGCTTAAACAAGCTGTGGTAGAAGAATGTAATGGAATACTATTGTGCCATAAGAAATAATGAACAGGCAGACTTCAGAAAAGCCTGGGAAGATTTATATGAACTGATGCTGAGTGAAGTGAGCAGAGCCAGAAGAACATTATACACAGTAACAGCCACAGTTGTGTGAGGACTATCTTTGATAGATTTAGCCTTTCACAGCAATGCAAGGACCTAAAACAATCCCAAAGGACTCATGATTCAAAATGCCAGCCACATCCAGAGAAACAACTGTGGAGTTGGAATGCAGAATGAAGCAGAATATTTTCCTTTTTGTTATGTTTTGTTTTTCTCATGGTTTCTCCCATTTGTTGACTGATGTAAAAATGTGTTTATAGGAATGTATGTGTATAGCCCGTATAAGATTGCATTCCACCCTGGGGAGGAAGGAGGAGAAAATTTGGAATTTTTGGAATTGATTATTGAAAACTGAAAACAAATAAATGAATAAAATTTTGGGGAAAAAGCACAGATATGACCATGACACTCCCCTGCTTGATGAGTTCCAGTGATTCCCAGTTTGTTTATTAGATAGAATAGAAATGATTCTGACATTTAAAGCTTTTCAAAACCTGACCTGAATTCCTTCCCCCAAAAGACTGGGAGGTGAGAGGGAGAGAAAATAAATGCTTATTAACTGAAAAAGAAATTATAAAGAGGAATATAGCATAAACAAATCTATCATTTGGAAATATGAGGTTAAGGCTCTCTGGAATATGAGGAGCCTCAACAAACTAGTTAATCAGAGCTTGGGATTAAAATTTAAGCATGACCTAACTTGATGTATAAATAAGGAAAGCAAGTGTCGCTAAAAAAAAATTATTACCCAATAACTGTATTTACATTTAGTCCTGAATCATTAAAATTGGAAATCATCTAAAAAAATTGGAGAGGTGTGCAGTGTGAATGAGTAGGCTAAAATATATTATCAGTGAAGGATCATGCATGAGAAAGGGCATGATGTCTATCACTAGAGAGATTTATGATTTGAAGAGGAGGTATGCTAGATATCAGGTGGAAACATGGAGGAATAAGTGATGGATGAACAGCACTTTTGCTTCCTTGCTACCCACACCATGTCAAGAGACCTAGAAGTCTTTTCATATTTGTATTGAGCTTTGATAGGTCAAGGAAGACCAGAGTTACATGGCTGAAAATGTAAGGATGGGTTGCCATGTATTCATAGATGGTGTAACCAAATGTATGAAATCATAGTTCTCATAAAGTTCTTCAGTATAATGTTATTTCAATTTTGGTGATGCCTTTTCACCATTAGATTCATTTTCAGATATTTCTCATCATTGGCCACATGTCAAAAAATTGTCTGTGGTACCTTGTTTAACTCTTGAGAAACCAAATATGGCAGCCATTTTGAAAGAAATGGATTCACAGTATGAGAAACATATGAAAAACATTTGCTCTATCCTATTAATGAATTAATAACCATTTATTAAATGTCTACTATGTGTCAGATACTATATAGTAACTATTCTACCAAATAGTCTAGAATTGTAACTGATTCAAGGGCTCATATAAATGCCATACCTTCCATTAATTCATCAGCATTTGTACTACTTTAGGGTAAATGTCTTGTAATGGAAAGAGCATTAAATTTGAGCTCAAAGGACCTTTATTTTTAGCCCCAACTCCAAAACTTAGAATCTATGTGACTTTGGGTAACCACTTTAGCTACCTGTGACTCAGTTATTTGAGCACTTTCCCAAAAGAAGTTGAAGTAGATAACATCTCATATTTCCAGCTTTAAATCTGTTATCTTATGACCCTAAAATTACCATAAGAACAGATTTCTTATTCAGGTTTGGAATTAAGGTGAATAACCAGTATACAAAGCAACCACAAAACATTTTGCATTCTTTTCTCATTTGATCCTTCTAACAGTCTCGTGACTCAGGTACTGTCTGTATTATTTTCTTCAGGATGCTTATGATGGAGCTGAGGCTCCAAGTTATTACGTGACCATGGTCACAGAGCTAGAAAGTGCCTGAAGTAGATTTCAAACCTATTGTTGCTTTCTGTTCTTCATACTGGAACAGGGCCAAAATGACATCACTATGTTGGGATCAAGGTACAGTGTGTTTGACTGTGAGTGACCAGTCCAATACAATCTCAGAAGGCCCTACTATAGGTCAAGCACAAATAATCCATATGAACATTTGGAAGGGAGATGTCTCTTGATTAGTACAGCTTACATTTTCTTTACGTTGCACCATTCCTGCTTTGCTCATAGAGCACAGTGCTTTCCTTGATGTGGGCATGTCATGCTAAGCAGTCCTTTCCCAGAATCTCCCATATCTCATAATCGACACTAAGGTTCTTTAGAGACACTTTGAGAATATTGTTATACTGCCTCTTCTGCCCTCCATATGAGTGCTTGCCTTGAGAAGTTAGGTAAACATGCATTTGGCATTCATGTGTGTTCTCTGCAGTAGAGTTGAAACGCTTGGCATTTCAGCTTGTGAGAATTCAGTGTGCAATACCTTATTTTGTCAGGTAACCTTCAGAATCTTTCTAAGACAATTCAAATGGTAGTTCAATTTTCTGGCACTGATAGAATGTCCCAGTTTCACAGGCATACAACAATGAAGTTAGTCCAATGGCTCTGTAGACCTTCAGTCTGTCATAAAGCCTAATAATTCTTTCTTTCAGAACCTTCAAAATGCTGAGCTAGCTCTCAGAAAACACACATCAACATCCCTAGAAAGTATACTGCCAAGGTAAGTGAACTTACCCATGGCATTCAGAAGGTCTCCATCTGCTGTAATCAATGGCTCTACATAAACTAAACCAGAATTCAAACCTATATCTCTGCTGAAACTAAGTTGAATGATATCTTCACTAGTCTATGAGGACTCTCTATGTTCCTTTCTAACCTAACCTTTCTTCTGCCCTTCTCTCTCTCATCTCCAAGCGCTTATTGGAAATTTCAAATTAGTTATTGCATAAACAACTTAAGCTCAACATGTCAAAAAACTATATCTCTATCCCCAAATCCTCCCCTCTTCCTAAATCCATTATTACTGTGGAGAGTACTACCATTTTTCCACTTATCTAAGGTAATATCCTAAGTGTTATCATCTTTTCTCTCTCTCATACCTCCCCTGAAATCCAATCGATGTCATTTCTTCCACATAACATCTCTCATAGACACTTTCTTCTCTCCTCTGACATTGCCATGACCCTAGTACAGGCCTTTATCACTTCATGCTCAAAGTATTAAAATAGACTACTAGTTGGTCCCCCTGGCTTTCCCCAGTCTACCTTCCACTTAGTTGTCAAAGTGATCTTCTTGACTTTTAAATTTAATCATGTGACCCTGATATTCAGTCATCTCCAGTTGCTCCCTATTGCTTTCAGCATCACATATAAAATCCTCTGTTTGGCTTATAAATCCCAGTGTAACCTGTCTCTCTCCCTCTCCCCACCTTAACTTCCCAGTCTTCTCCTTTCCCCAACATATTCTGTGATCTAGTGACTGATCTTCATTCAGTGCCAGCCCTCAACAAGATACTTCATCTCCCTACCCTAAATATTTTCACTGGTTATGCCCCAAACCTGAAACTTTCTCCCTCATCATCTCTGCCTCCTGGATTCCCTCATTTCCTTCAAGTTCCAGATCAATTCTCACATCTACAATATAGATCCTTCCCCAATCCTCTTAAATGGTAGTACCTTCCTCTATTACCTCTAATTCATCTCATTTATATTTTGTTTGTGAATAACAGTGCAGTGATGATGATGATGACTAGGATGATGATGATAGTAACAATGATAATATCATATGCCAGACATTGGGCTAAAAGTTTTATAAAGACTATCCCATTTGATCCTTAATATAACCCTATGAAATAAGTGTTGTCGTTCCCATTTTACAGTCGAGAAGATTGTGGCAAAAGTCAAGTGGTTTGCTCAGGATCATATAATTAGTAAATGTTTGATGTTATATTTAAACTCAGCTTTCACTGACTCCAGCCCTAGTACTCTGTCCACTATACCACCTAGATGCTGAGCTGTTTGCATATTTTCTGCCCTATTAGATTTCAAATTCCTTGAGAGAAGAGACTATCTTCCTCCTTTTTTTTTTTTTTTTGTTATCTCCAGTACTTAGTGCAATGCCTGGCTCACAGTTGACACAGAATAAGTGTTAGCTTATTGACTGACATAGTGGTGTATAAACAAAGTATAATATGCACACATATAAATATAAATCAGTGTTTCTATATGTGTCTGTATATATTGGCATGTATATGTGTACTTACGCGTATGCATAGGCACAAAGGCACTTAGAATTTACTTTTCTGCTACAATTTTCTTTTACTACTTCAGATAAGTATTTATATAGATAGTTTTAATTTTCTAAGGTTCACACTTTAAATTTAGAGCATATATTTATTGCCTATGTAGTTTACTTGAGGTTTATTTATATAGAGAAATTCTAAATATTAGCAGCTAGCAAAAGATAATTTCTACTTTTATCCATTTGAGTAAACAAGAGAGTGAATACTCTGTCATCTGTTAATGGGATAGGACAAAAGCATCACTAAAGAGGAGAGCAGTTAAATCAGTTTCTAGAAAATAAAACTCCAACCATAGATGATAAATTTTATAATAACGTCCCATCTACTGTAAACATGCATGTTACAGGCACTACATTTATGAATAATGACTTCATTTTGAAGTAATTAGAATTCAATGCCATTAACAGCAGGATGTCGGGATAATTATATTTTAGAATGAAATGTCTGGGAAAAGGCATTTCTGCTCTTATGACAATTATGCCTGTGATTAATGGTATAAATGACAATATCCAATATACATACAGAACAGCAAAAATTAACTGTATCCATCATGAGTGACAGCATTAAAATGAGATGGAATCAATAATCATAGGTGAAGAATGGTTCCTTTGATGCTATATGTTCTCTAAGGTGGGTCAGGGTCATAGGGTGAGATGGGAGTCTGGGATCTAGTAAGAAGAGGAGGGAGTAAAGAATGGGTGAGAGGTGAGGGAAAAGACTTTGATCTTTTCTTCCAAAGTTCTGCTTGAGGCTAACTGACTAGAATGATCCCAGGTTTCTTTATATTACATAATTGATGAAAAATATTGAAGATGTGTCAGGGTCCATTGTTAGAATTAAAGGGGTTTTGTAGAAGAATTAAACCAGCTGGTCAATGCTGACAGCAGTAGGTATATTGTATATGCTTCAGGGAAGAGCTAGAAGAGAAAGTCGGATGGCTTAAAGGAAAACATGCAATAAGAAGACGGTGAGAGAAGAAAGGGCCAGCAAGAGAATGGCACTAGAGCAGTTGTCTCTTGAAATGGTTTCAGGGCTAACAGCTCCAAACTAGGCAGCCCTCTAACTTTTCTAAAATTGGAATTAGGACCTCCAAAGAAGGACTAGGAAAGGTCAGCATTAAATATAATGAAGGCTGTTACCAGGAAACCTCAGACAATATGGTCTGCAGGCTATAGCAGGAAGAGAAAGTCCACATGGTTTTGGACTTTTGTGTGTATCTCCATCCCATATGTCATGGCTATTCTGGAGTTATGACAGTTTGCTAAGCATTGAGGCCATGACAGGTCAAATATCAGGGCTGTTCTGAGTATTTCACAGGAAAGGCAAGGGTCCTGCTTAGGCAGCTCCGATTGTTTTCTTCCTCTGAGACCAACTAGGAAACTAGATACTTCTAGCCTGGAATAAAAGACTCCAACACTGGAGGTGGGTGAAGGGGGATTCAGTTGATGAATGGAGAGTCCTGAGAAGGGATAAGTCAGAAAGTAGAAGTATAAGATAGAGAAAGGGATAATGTCTAGGGAATAGATAACCTATTGGGCAGAGGAAGATCAGGCAAAAAAACCCAGGGTTTTCAGAAACAGAAGCTACTAAAATAAAAGTGAAACTTTGACAATCATCAAAGCTGGCATCCTTCTAGAGGTCACTTTTACTTTCATTTTTCAAAAATAGTTTAGAGCATATTTTTTTTAAGGATAGTCAAACATGAAGGCAGGGGGAAATGGCTATCCCAATTAAACTTACATAAATTTATGACATACCATGCATTTATTTCCTTATTTCTTACATTGATGGATCTTAGGTTTTTCTTTGCATTTCCTTAACTCTGTCAAGACAAATATCTACATGACAGTGGGTTGGTTTACGTCTTCCCCTACTTCTTATCTCCTTCTATGGATGTCTCAACATCTCTACATACTCAAGGCAATTTTTGACTTTTTCTCTCACTGTAGTACTGTAGATCTCCTTAGTTTTTTCTTCCTTGATCTCTGATTTCATTGGTGTCCCAGATGCACAGTGAAATAACTTCTTCCCTTGATGTAAGTAAGTGACTTCTCTGAAACACATAATGCTTAGAGAGTCACTTGGAGTACACAGAGATTATGTGGTATATCTAGAGTCACATATATATCCAGGATATACCAGAGGCAGTATCTGAATCTAGATTGTCCTGATCCCAAGACCGGTATAATCTCTATTTTGCCTTTCTCTCTTATTTCCCCTGAACTTAGAATTGTAGAATGGACTTGTAAAGTGCTGCCTATTTTTTATATGGTAATTTTATTTTTTGGTGAGGATTGGGAAAATGACATTCATATGAAAAGGAGAGCCAAAAGCAGCTTGAGAAAAAATACAGGCAATTCTAAGGACCTGAGAAAAGGCAGATATTTTGATAAAATTACTGAGACAACTACTCTTTGAAGTAAAAGTATTGACTTCTAACTACAGTACATTGCTTTATATAAAATTATTTTCAGGAATTAGGAGTTTATTAATAGAATCAAAGAACTGCTTGGGATTAATATACAGTTGTATATTAAGTCTGTGTCATATTTAATAGAAATGTGGATTTGGATTTTCTCCAACTAAATTAGAGATGTCAAAGAACATTAGAAGTCAAAGAACAGAAGTCAGAACCCAAAAGCTACATCAGGAATCTATGAGAATGAAAGTTCAAGAGACAAATTGGAAAAGTTGAGGGAATAAGCTGCCTACAAAACTGTTACTTCAGAAGTCTATACCCCTGAATTGGTGTGGGGGAACTTGTCTGAATTGAAAAAAAAAAAAAGAAACTACAACTCTGCTGCTTGAAAGAACTGATTGGAGAAGAAAAATCTCTTCTTAGAGATTAGGTGAGAGACTGGGGAAAATGCTGCCTTGCTCTCTATTACCATCTATAACTTGAGAAGGAGAAACTCTACAAAGTTTTGCCTATGTTGGTTTTTATTGACCTTTATGACTAGAGAGGGGAAAACCCTTCAAAGACTAAAGACAGAACACCTCAAATAGCTTTATAGATCCCAGGTCTAAAGGAAACTGCTTCTCGCTGAAAGATTTCTATACCCTATCAGGAAGGAGACCTCATTTTAGTGTTTTGTGCCAGGCACATAGTAGGAAGTTAATAAATGTTTATTGGTTGGTTCATTACCTAAAAGAACTTAACAATACTTCAGTAGTTTGAGAACAAGCAGAAAAGTCACTTTGCTCAGGAGAAGGATGAGAGAAGGTAAGAAATAGTTTTGTGCAGCAGTAGAGAAAGGTTTAAAAGAGAAAAGTTTTTTTTTTATCATGTGACTTATGGTTCAAATTGTTCCCTAAAGAGACTACAGAAATCTGGCAGTGCTTTCCTGAGTCGTGAGTTGCCTTATTTATGTGTTTCAGTGCTAGATTAAGTTTATGCCCACTTTTCATCAATGGACACCATGTATGTTGTTTGGTGATTGTGAACTAGATTTATAGGTGCACTGTTATGTTTTGATGATTCTTATTTTTGCATTATTTTTGATAAATGCCATATATGATTGTTCTGGATTTTTTTCTTCTTTTAAGTAAATGTTTCATATTCAAGATTAATGATATCCAGGAAATTCAGAAAAATTTATACAAGTTT
The DNA here is from genome assembly GCA_023548195.1 of Bettongia penicillata ogilbyi. NCBI lineage: Eukaryota > Metazoa > Chordata > Mammalia > Diprotodontia > Potoroidae > Bettongia > Bettongia penicillata. The sequence goes on from JAJHZJ010000244.1 coordinate 5,175,259, forward strand.
CTCAGGCCTTATTGCAAATTAAAACAACTCTGAGGTACAAACTCATACCTCTCAGATTGATAAACAGGACAGAAAAGGAAAATGATAAATGTTGGAGTGGATGTGGGAAAACTGGGACACTAATGCATTGTTGATGGAGTTTTGAGCTGGTCCACCCATTCTGGAGAACAATTTGGAACTATGCCCAAAAGATCTATAAATTTGTCCATTCCCTTTGACCAGTAATACCACTATTAAGTCTGTACTCCAAAGAGAGAGAATGAAAGGGAAAAGGACATATATGTATAAAAATATTTATAGCAGTTCTTTTTTGTGGTGGCAAAGAATTGGAAATTGAAGGAATTCCCAACAATTGGGAAATGACAACAAGTTTTGGTATATAATTATGATAGAATTCTATTATGCTATAAGAAATGACAAAGGAGATGGTTTCAGAAAAACCTGGGAAAACTTACATGAACTGAAGCAGACTGAAGGGAACAGAACCCAGAGAACATCGTTCTCAGTAACGGCAACATCGTAATGATGATCCACTGTGAAAGACAGCTCTGATCAAGATAATGATCCAAGACAGTTCCAAAGGATCCATGATGAAATATTCTGTCTACCTCCAGAGACAGATCTGAAGAACTGTGAATGAGGATTGAAGCATGCTTTTTTTCATTTCCTGTATCTTTATTGCTTTTTTCTTTTTTTTTACATTGTGGTTAACATGGAAGTATATTTTGCATGGTTTCACTAGTAAAATTGATAGCATATTATTTGCCTTCCTGAGGCATAGTGGGGGGAGCAGGAGGGAGAGAATTTAGAAATCAAAATAAGGAAAAAGAATGTCAAAAATCGACGACAAAAAAAAACAAATAAAAGAATTAATGCTTTCACTATGACTGATTTGTTTAAATAGGAAGTAATTCAGTGGGAGGGTTCCTAATGTAGAATGGTGAAGAGTAAGTATATATTCTCCAGCACCAGAGTTATACCTGGGACCTTATGAATAAGTTGTAGTTGGATGACCACTGCCTCTGAGAAGCCACCCAACCTGTGCTTTGACCCTAATTCCTATCTGTGAGTGCAGATAGAATTAAAACCTTGCTCCCACACAGGAAGAGAAAAAGGTTGGAGGGAGTTGGGGGATACCACACATTTTTATATATGACACTTGATCACTTCAATGTCTAGACAGCAAACGGAGATCCAGTGATTTGCACAACATTTATATTGGTGTTATGAAGAGATTTTAAATCAGTCAGTGAGTAGTTAACTTAAATAGGACAATTCAAACAACAGTATGTAGGGAATTTTAAAATTCAAGGAATGTAAAATGCCATCTCAATCAATCAGAAAGTCTTTGAAGTTTTAATGTTTCAGAAGTTTTCCTTTCTAATCCTCTGAAAGATTATACAGACATCCCTAAACAGTAATTTTTATTTAATTGACTTATAAAGAAATAACTTCTAAAATACTCATCACCTAAATTTATCTGTTTTTTTAATCCTTCATCTACTCATTTCAATTATATTCCCCATTTACAGGTTATTATGACTTAGTAAAAAGACGATGGTCTTGGCGTCAGAAGATCTCACTTTTGATACTGGCTCTAATACAAAGATTGGGCAAATCAATTTATCTCTGTTTCCTTATCTGCTCAATGGGTATTATGATAATAAACAATAAGCCAATCAAAATAATCAGTGCTCTAAAGTATATTTAGAGAATGGGGTTCCCAAAATCCAGTAAACAGTTTGTAGGCTCTATGTCCCAGAACCTGGGAGTTTAGAACTTAGATAGTGGGAGCCATATTGCTTTAATTAACAAGTCAAAACACAGGTGGAAATAAATTTTAAAGGGGAAAAAAGAAAATGCCACTGGAAGTCCAGAGGAGATTAACTCTGTAAATCCATATTAGATCTGTATTTTGAGGGAGTATGTCACACTAGTCTCCAAACTCTTGAACTAATTTCCCCACGTTCATCATCTTGTTTCACTTCTTTAGATGTAAGTTACATCCTCATATTATCTGTTCCTGAAAACATACCCCTCTTTTAATCATTACCACTCTTCCCTAGACTAAATCTATCTTCCCTCTCCTTTAGGACTCGAAGTGTATTTTCTCTCCCATGACCCCAGGTCTGTTTTCCAGAAATTCTCTTATATTCGAGATTTTTTCAGATAACATTCTTTTTACTACTTAAATGTGATGGAAACCTGGGTCTCTTCAGAGTTTGCCCTATCCCCTTAAACTAAATCCATGAGAGCTCTCTCTCTTACTCCTCCTACTTCATAGGGTCAAATGGAGAAGGAGTGGTCATAATTTTGGGGGGGTAGTCTCCATTTCTGCTTTCGGGTTACTTAAATACTCCCATCTCTTAATGACCTTTTCTTTTATGAAGTTCATGAAACCCACTTTTTATTATTATCTTCCTATCCTTGAAATTATAACCAATTAACTTCTAAGTCATACCTTCAACTTTTTCAACAATTCAGGGTTTCAGTCATTGTCTTAATTTCTATTTTTCTCATCCCTTGCCATTGTCTTTGGTATTAACATTTGAATTAACATGTCACCATACCCTGGTTGCAGATTTCCTCAAGTTCTTAAACTTCAACAAGACTCCACTATAGCCTTATACAAATATGTGGTCACATTCTAATCTCATCATTTCTTTAAATTATATCACCTCCAAAATATAATACTCTGAAATTCCATTTCTCTGAACATATTTTTTATCCTCTCTCTCTCTCTCTCTCTCTCTTTCTCTCTCTCTTTCTTTAATTCACACTAACTCTACTCTCCCTGACTATTAAAACTTCTGGTCCCTTGACTGATCCATATTCCATTCATCTATCTTCCCCTTTGTAATTTCCCTTGCTTTTATACTTAGTATATTAGTCTGCCTCTTCATTTCAAGGATCAGAAATTGATACCTCTATTCTAATAACAGTTTAACGACATATAAATCACTTATAAAATAAAAAATGGAAACACTCTTCATCTTAAAAAGGACACAAGGAAACAAGTGTTTGTACCTTACTGACACTAAGGTCTCAGCCTTAATTTGACTCTAAAAACAATGAAACTAATCATATAATCCAAAATCAGGATCAGCTCTATACAGATTAGAGAACTTTTCAGAGCTATCCAAGGTAGGTAGAGTCTTTGTGGTTTTATACTGAAGTAGAAAGAAAGGGAGCTGAACCTTTTATAAATGTGCAGACACAGTTATGTTGGAAGGCACTAATTTTGAATGAGAGTCATAAACATTGGGTTTAGTAGACTTCCTTTGCTATCAGGTCCTGGCATGGATTTATTAGTCATCTTAGCTTTTTCTACCTACATGTGTCCTGTCTATTCTCTGGGAGAAGGGGTCTTGGCATTATATACTTTAATGTCTTAACAGATACTACCTATAAAATCTCTCTTCTCCATGACCTTTCACTATGTCTGACCTGTAAATCATCATTCAAAAGTGATCTCCATCATCCAGTTTCTTGCTTCTCAAAGTGATTCTGCACACCACAAAATCAAGGTGTATGATCTCATATGGGCTCTTGATACTTTCTGGTAATTCTCCTATCCTATCCCCATAGACTCCTAATAACATAGTCCAATTATTACAAACCCTTTCTTCACTCTGATCATCCCTATTTGTATAATCAATTTCCCCTTCTCTACTTATAACAAATGACCTACTCTCTTACTTAACTTAAAAAAAAAAATACCACCATCAAATGTCTACTACTTCAGCTCATTTATTTCCTTTTTCAGACCTAAGTATTATCACCCTCTCTCTTTTCTCCTCTAATTACAGAATAGATATCCCTGATTTTCACTAAAGATAATCCTTATACTTTCATTCTTAGTGCAACTCGATATTTCCTGCAGAAGGTAATATCAGTTATTTTGCATTTTCTTCTACTTTTTTTTCAATTTTAAAATCCCCCTCCTCAATATTTCTTGCTGTCTTAAGGAGTCATTGATTTCTGTTAGATTTATTTTAATTTTCAGAGAGTTGGTTACTTAGGTAAAGTTTTCTACTTTTTACTCTGAGCTTCTCATCCAATTCTTTCCTCCAGAGCTTTTATTTATCTTTTAATGTCTTTCTGTATTTCCTTTACATATTTATATAATCTCTGTGGGAAGTCTTTTTTTTTCCTTTAAGCCTCTGATTGCATTTTTTATGTCTTCAAACTCTTTTTAGACTTTATTTTTTTCAGAAATCTTTAGAGAATAGCTCCCTATATGGATTATTATCTTTCATTTGTTCATCTCTCTCTCTACCCCTTTTGCCAGATGCAAGTTCTGTTTCCTGCTGTGTTTTTTTAAGTGGCAGGATAGGTACTGCTTAGTCTCAACCTGGTTCAGTTGGGTTCCTGTACTGACATCCACTTGCTGGGATTATGCCTTGTTTGATCTTTGAGATACAAAGTACTAGATCTTCAGCATTGTCCTTGGTGTCTAAAGACAGATCAGCATCCTTTGGCATCTTGGTCTGAGAGTTGACTTTTTGTGCCAGTCTCTACTACTCTAGGTGGCTTCCATGGTTTCTGGTGAGAGTTTTTAACCATCATAGGGTTTTCAATTTTATTGTTTCTTGATATAGAGTTACAAAAGCTATGAGCATTTCTGGTCCAGACTCTGAGTGATCTGGGAGGCTTTCAACGTATTTGCCTATATTATTGCTTCTTTTATTGGTGCCCCCCTTTCCAATTGCCCACTGGCTTCTGGCTTGTTTTTTATTTAATGGTAGAGCAGATTAAGTCACTTCTTGGAGTTTTTAATTTAATTACTTGATTGTTATTAGGCTTGTTCCGATTTTTAGGTTTTTTACTGGAGTAGGTATGGGGGAACTGATCTATCTGTCTCCATTCAGGCAGTCAACTTTTCTAGAAGAAGTCAAATCAAACCACTGTGATCAGTATCTATGTTACTGTGCCCATAAGCTCCTTTACCCCTTTTCAGGTCAGATTATTAAATTCATTTGGTCAGATTATCCAATTCAATTTAACAAATATTTATTAAATGCTTGTTTTGTGCCAGGTACTAGGCTACTATGTACTTAGGATAGAAAGCATTTACCATTGAGGAGCAGCTATGTGGTGCAGTGGATAGAGCACAAGTGCCGGAGTCAGGAGGGCCTCAGTTCAAATCTCACCTCAGACACTTGACACTCACTAGCTGTGTGACCTTGGGCAAGTCACTTAACCCCAATTGCTTCATCCTCGGTCATCTGTAGTCATCCTGATGAATTTCTGGTCACTGGATTCAGATGACTCTGGAGGAGAAGTGAGGCTGGTGACCTGCACAGCCCTCCCTCGCTCAAAACAAAGTCAAGTGCAAGTCATGTCATCATTTCTCTGATGGTGTGGTCTTCTTCGGCAGTGAAGGATGAACACACATTTACCATTAATGTTTGCTGTGCTCCAGAATCCTCAGTGACTTTCTACTGCAAACAGACTAAATAAATGCACACTTTGTTTGATATTTAAGGTCTTCCACTGGCACTACTCTAAACTAGTCACATATTACTCCTCTACAGGTTCTCCAGCCAAACTGTAATACTCTTCCATGAGTATTCATGCTTTATATTTTCACAAGATTCTGCTCAAATGAATTTTTGGGTCTGGGATGTGTTCTATCCCCATTGTAACCCTCTGAATTGAATCTGTCCTTTAAAACTCACCTTATTTTATTCCTGAGCTCTCCTTTCCCATTGATAATTATCTTTGGTCACTTAGCAGAATTAAAAAAAAAAAACTTATTCTAGGCTCTACAATAAACAATGGGGATAAAAATACACAAATGGAATAATCTCTGACTTTAAATAACTGAGTTTCTAATAGGTGATTTTATGCGTGTATGTATAAGCATGCACAAACCCTTGTAGACATGCACATGTTTACATGCATGTGCATACATCTATGCATGTGTATGTATGTATGTACATGATGGTAGTGGAGACTAATGAAGGGCATTTTTTTTTTTTTTTTTTTTTTTTTTTTTTTTTTTTTAATTTATTTATTTATTTATTTTACATTCATTTTCACAAATTTTTGGGTTCCAAATTTTCTCCCTTTTTCTCCCCTCCCCCCACCCCAATACCCCAAGCAATCTAATTTTCCCTATCTCCAATCTGTCCTCTCTTCTGTCATCCCTCCCTTCCCTTGTCTCTATCTTCTCTTTTCTCCTGTAGGGCCAGATGACTTTCTATTCCTCATTAACTGTATGTCTTCTTTCCTAGTTGCAACAGCAATACTAAACAATTGTTCCTAAAACTTTGAGTTCCAAATTCTCCCCATCCCTCCCTCCCCACCCATTCCCTTTGGTACGGCAGGCAATTCATTATAGGCCATATCTGTGTAGCTTTGCAAATGACCTTCCTGATAGTCGTGTTGTGTAAGACTAACTGAATTGCCATCCCTCCTCACCTGCCCCTCATTGTTTCTCTTTGATCCTGTTCCTCCCCAAGTGTTGACTTTCAATTACTCCCTCCTCCCTTTGCCCTCCCTTCCATCATCCCCCCCCAATATCTCCTTCTCCCCCGCTTTCTTATACTGTAAGATAGGTTTTCATACCAAAATGAGTGTGCATTTCACTCCTTCGTTTAGTCAAATGTGATGAGGGTAAACTTTTGTTTGTTTGTTTGTTTGTTTGTTTTTTTTTCTTCAGCTCTCCTCTTTTTCCCTCCACTAAAAACATCTCCTACTTGCCTCTTAAATGACATATAGTTACCCCCTTCCATTTCTCCCTCTTTCCTCTCACTACATTTCTCTCTCATCATTTACCTTAATTCCTTTTAAGGTATGGTCCCATCCTATTCAGTTCAATCTGTGCTCTCTGTCTCTGCATGTGAATGCATGTGTGTATGTGTGTGCATGCGTGTACATGTGTATGTGTGGTCCCACCAACCACCCAGATACTGAAAAGTTTTAAGAGTTAGAAATATTGTCCTTCCATGTATGAATGCAAACAGTTCATTTCTGGTAAGTCCCTTAATACTTCTCCTTGCTGTTTACTTTTGCATGCTTCCTCTCATTCTTGTGTTTGAAAGTCAAATTTTCTTTTCAGCTCTGGTTTTTTTCATCAAGAATGATTGAAAGTCCTCTGTTTCATTGAAAGACCATATTTTCCCTTGAAATATTATACTCAGTTTAGCCGGGTAGGTGATTCTTGGTTTGAGTCCTAGTTCCTTTGCCTTCTGGAATATCCTATTCCACGCCCTTCGATCCCTTAATGTAGAAGCTGCTAGATCTTGGGTTATCCTGATTGTATTACCACAGTACTGGAATTGTTTGTTTCTGGCTGCTTGCAAGATTTTTTCCTTGAGCTGGGAGTTCTGGAATTTGGCCACAATGTTCCTAGGAGTTTCTCTTTTTGGATCTCTTTCAGGTGGTGATCGATGGATTCTTTCAATACTTATTTTGCCCTCTGGTTCTAGAATGTCAGGGCAGTTTTCCTTGATAATTTCATGCAAGACGATGTCTAGGCTCTTTTTTTGATCATGGCTTTCAGGTAGTCCCATAATTTTTAAGTTGTCTCTCCTTGATCTATTTTCCAGGTCAGTTGTTTTTCCCATGAGATATTTCACATTCTCTTCCATTTTATTGTTCTTTTGGTTTTGTTTGGTGATTTCTTGGTTTCTCATAAAATCATTAGACTCCATCTGTTCCATTCTAATTTTGAGAGAACTATTAAATTCAGTGAGCTTTTGAGCCTCTTTTTCCATTTGGCTCATTTTGCTTTTGAATGCATTCTTCTCCTCATTGGCTTTTTGAACCTCTTTTGCCAATTGAGTGAGCCTATTTTTCAGGGTGTTAATTTCCTCAGCATTTTTTTGGGTCTCCTTTACCAAGATATTGACCTTTTTTTCATACTCTTCTTGCATCTTTGTCATTTCTTTTCCCAGTCTTTCCTCCACCTGTCTAACTTGCTTTTCAAAATCCTTTTTAAGCTCTTCCAAGGCCTGAGCCCACCCAACACCCCCCTGGGGTGTCTGGGGTACTGAGGCCCCGCCCTCCACATCTTTCCCTGATGGGAAAAATACGTTCTCGTCCTCCCCATCAGATCCGAAGGTCGGGATCATTTGCATTTGTTGGAAAAAACTCTCTAAAGTCTTATTTTTCTTCCCCTTTCTAGGCATTTTCCCAGCCAGTTACTTGACCTCTGAGATTCCCTTCCACCCCCGCCTGGATCCGCCCAGCCAGCGCCTGGCCTCTGAGATTCAAATGGGCTTTCCTCCTGCTGGCTGTCAATCAGTGAGCTTTAGTTCAGGTGCTGGGGCGGGGCCAGGGCTGTCTCCGAGACTCTGATCCCTGGGGGGGGGGGGGGGGGGGGGGGGCTTTATGCAGCGACTCTCAAGAATGGAGCGGGTGGGGGCGGGGTGGGGGGCCCGCCTCCCAATCTCAGCTCCCCCGGGGGTCCCGAGCAGAAGTCTTCAGCAACAGAGCGGGGCGGGGGCAGGGCCGTTTCCCAGGCTCAGCTCCGTCAGGTTTTATGCGGGAATCTTCCGTAATGAAGATCCCGCCTGCAGCTGGGGGATTCCTGAGTCCCGGGCCGCTGCCGCCTCAGCCCCAGCCCACGCCTCTGCCGCCACCGCTTCCTGCCCCCGTCCCCGCCGCCGCCGCTTCCTCCGAGGGGGCCCGAGTCACGGAGGCTCCCTGCTTCCCCTCTCCTTCAGCGCGGCCTCTCTCACTGACCTGCTTCTGTGGGCGGAGGGACTTTCCCGGCTGCTTCAGCTTCCGTCTCTGAAGCCTGCTCGGATTCGCTTCTCTGAGGCCTCGGCCAGGGCAGCGCTGGGGGTCGGGTTTACTCTCCGGGGCGCGCCGGACCCTGGGGACGGGTCTTGAGGGCTCCCTGGGACGGAAATCTCCTCCACTCTGCCTCTGCACACCTTGCACTCACCCAGAATCTATGGGGGACTCTTTCTACACCAATTCCATGGGCTTTGGTTTCGGAGCTCGTAAACGTGCGTCCTTCTACTCCGCCATCTTGGCTCCGCCCCCTAATGAAGGGCGTTTTAACCTGGGTAATGACAGGGCTTGTCAATTGAGAGGTAATAGTTTATCAATTTCTTTTTTATAGCTAGAGTAGTAATGATTCAAATACTGTATTTGAAGCAAGAATAAGAGTTGGAAGCAAGTACAGGAATTCACATGTCATACCAGGCAAAATGTCAAAATTCTTATACTGGATAGGTTATTTGATCCTGGAAGATGAAGCTAGGAATATCTCTGGTCTAGCTCCGGATGATCTTGGAGGTTACCAACTTATTTGCCTCCATTGGTGCTTATGGAATATGAAGCATGGTCTGGGGCCAGATATATATAGTGGGTTAGGTAAGTTTTAATCATTTATTTACTTGTCAAGACATCTCAGTCCCAGAATTGGGAACCAAAGCTAAGTGGGGTTAATTCCCCTGGATTAAGAAGGATGGGAATGATCTCTGAAATTTCAGTCCAGAGACTAATCCTGGTGAAGAGAAGGTCAGAGGCAAGGCAGATGGTAATTTGCCCCTTCTAGGTCATCTCTAATGTCCCAAAAAGTGTCTCATATAACATTTTGTTTTATAAATCGATTATCTGCATTTGGAAATATTATATATTTTTCTTAAACATATTGCTATTTTATCTCAGTACTATCTTGTGAACTCCATTGAACTCCAAAACTGCTTTATGTTTTACCTAAACTTTGCATCTGACCAGATGGCAGTACTCTGAACACAGTGAAAAAGAGAGGGAACAAGTATTTATTAAGTACCTACTATGTGCCAGACACTGTGTTAAGTACTTTACAAATATTATCTCATTTGGTCCTCACAACAACCCAGTAAAATAAGTGTGATTATTATCTTCATTTTACAGTTAAGGAAACTGGGGCAGAAAGAATTTAAGTGACTTGCTCAGGGTCACACAGCTAATAAGTTTCTAAGCCTGACTGGAACTTAGATCTTCCTGATGCCAATCATGGTAGTCTATCTACTTTGCCTCTTCCAATAGGAGCTTGAGAAATGTTTTATTATGTACTCATTTCTTCATCCCTTTGTTCTGGATGTTAAATGAGAATGTATACAAATCCGTTTGTCAACTATAAAGTGTTGTACTATTATTATCATTATTAAGTAAGCATTTTAATCTCAGGAATCATCACATTTTTGTTTTTCTAGCCCCCATTGCTAAGCACAGGGTTTGATGCATAGAAGTTGTTTGACAAATGCATGTAGCTAAGTTGATTAATTATTCTTCAAATTTGATAGCTATCAAAGTTTTTAGCTGTTTGTCCATTTCCTGATGCACTAGAGTTATCCTGAACTTTCTCATTGTCTTTCATCTGAGGGTCCTTCCTGTAGTAAATAGCAGGCAGGCCAAACTTCCCCTAAAATTCATTTTCCTGAAGATTTTCATGCTTGGGTTCAATAAAACATTTTCTGCCACAATTCTTAGAGTTTTCTTCTCCTTTAACACTTGCCAATGATATCCCACTGGCCGGAAATCAATGCATGGCTGCCAGCACTGTTATCATACTTGACAGCCACAGATGAAGAGGAAACACCAAATAGCAGATAAGACAGGATGACTGGGCACATGGAAAATTGAAAGTTATCACAGGATTTTTTCTTTCTTTCAAGTCTGCGACTATGAAAATCTTTAAGAATCACCTAGCACCTAATATCACTTTCAAGTCAGCTGAAAAGCACAGATTTCCTTCACGTTATCAGTCCCTTTATCCTTTCTTTTCCTCAGAGGTATTCTCAAGGTTTATGCTTCTGCCCTTTACATTTCCTCCCTTTCATTCATCTATTGTCTGTCCTTATGCCCATAATTAAATCTCCCAGCCCTGAGAGACCCTAGGTAATTAACTAGACATCAATTCTTGCTACTAGTTGATAAAACCAGGATATGAGGAAAGGGAAAAGAGGGGTCTAATATTTATTCCACAGGTGAGCCCTTTTTATGAGACTTACATGGCTAAATATGACTTCTGTACCTTTTGCAAAATTGTGGCTGAGAGGAGGAGCCAAGATGTTGGAGTAGAAAGACTCACTGTATGCTAGCTCAGAACCCACATCCCATAAATTTTCTGTAAAAAGAACTCCCCGCAAATTCTGGAGCAGTGCAAGCTGCGCAGAAACACAGTGGAAGAGATTTCCATTCCAGAGAGCCCTGGAGAGTGGTCCCCAGGGGTCCATTGCGAACTGGACAGCAGAGCCCACTCCTGAGCTGCCCTGGCCACACGGCCCCAGAGGAGCAGATCCGAGCAGGCTTCAGGGACAGAACCTCCGACGGCCAGGAAGGTCCCTCCACCCACAGACGCTACAGGTCAGTGAGAGAGATTTCTGGGCTGGCTGAGAGGGGAGCAGGGTGTCTCCGTGACTCGGACCCCCTTGGGAGGCAGCAGTAGAGGGAGCAGCAGAGGCAGCGGCAGAGGCAGTGGCGGCCCAGACCTCCTGGAGCAGCAGGCAGGAGCTCAGGGCCATTACCAAAGGTCTCTGCATAAACCCCCTGAGGGAACTGAGCCTAGGAAGTGGCCCTGTCCCCACCTGAGCACCAGAACTTAAGCTCACATTGAATAGCAGCCCCGCCCACCACGGAAAGGCCTGAGGCTGGGGAGCAGCATTTGAATCTCAGACCCCAAGCACTAGCTGGGCAGACCTAGGCAGGGGTGGAGAGGAATCTCAGAAGTCAAGTAACTGGCTGGAAAAATGCCCAGAAAAGGGAAAAAAAAAAGACCATAGAAAGCTAATTTCTTGGGGGACAGATGTTCCCGCCTTTCATTTCTGATGACGAGAAACAATTCTTGCAATCAGGGAAAGACGTGGAGGTCAGGGCCTCTGTATTCCAGACATCTCAGGTGGATGTCCAGTGGGCTCAGGCCATGGAAAAGCTCAAAGAGGATTTTGAAAATCAAGTGAGACAGGTGGAGGAAAAAGCTGGGAAGAGAAATGAGAGAGATGCAAGAAAAGCATGAAAAAGGGGTCAATACCTTGATAAAGGACACCTAAAAAATGCTGAAGAAAATAAAACCTTGAAAAATAGGCTCACTCAACTGGCAAAAGAGGTTCAAAAAGCCAATGAGGAGAAGAATGCTTTCAAAAGCAGAATTAGCCAAATGGAAAAAGAGTTTCAAAAGTTCACTGAAGTAAATAGTTCTCTCAAAATTAGAATAGAACAGATGGAGGCTAATGACTTTTATGAGAAACCAAGAAATCATAAAACAAAACCAAAAGAATGAAAAAATGGAAGAGAATGTGAAATATCTCATTGGAAAAACAACTGACCTGGAAAATAGATCCAGGAGAGACAATTTAAAAATTATGGGACTACCTGAAACTCATGATCAAAAAAAGAGCCTAGACATCATCTTTCATGAAATTATCAAGGAAAACTGCCCTGATATTCTAGAACCAGAGGGCAAAATAAGTATTGAAGGAATCCATTGATCACCACCTGAAAGAGATCCAAAAAAAGAAACTCCTAGGAACATTGTGGCCAAATTCCAGAATTCCCAGGTCAAGGAGAAAATACTGTGAGTAGCTAGAAAGAAACAATTCCAGTATTCTGGAAATACAATCAGGATAACACAAGATCTAGCAGCTTCTACATTAAGAGATCGAAGGGTGTGGAATAGGATATTCCAGAAGTCAAAGGAACTAGGACTCAAACCAAGAATCACCTACCCAGCAAAACTGAATATAATACTTCAGGGGAAAATATGGTTTTTAATGAAACAGAGGACTTTCAAGCATTCTTGATGAAAAGACCAGAGCTGAAAAGAAAATTGGACTTTCAAACACAAGAATGAGAAGAAGCATGAAAAAGCAAAAAGCAAAGAGAAGTCATAAGGGACTTACCAAAGGTGAACTGTTTACATTCCTACATGAAAAGACAATATTTGTAACTCTTAAAACTTTTCAGTGTCTGAGTAGTTGGTGGGACCACACACACACATACACACACACGCACACATGTACATGCATGCGTGCACACACATACACACATGCATGCACATACAGAGACAGAGAGCACAGAGTGAATTGAATAGGATAGGACCATATCTTAAAAGAAAGTAAGGTAAATGGTGAGAGAGAAAGGTAGGGGGAGAAAAGAGGGTAAAATGGAATGGGGTAAATTATATGTCATTTAAGAGGAAAGCAGGAGACTTTTTTAGTGGAGGGAAAAAGAGGAGAGCTGAGAAAAAAACATAAAGTTAACCCTCATCACATTCAACTAAAGGAAGGAATAAAATGCACACTCATTTTGGGATGAAAACCTATCTTACAATACAGGAAAGTGGGGGAGAAGGAGATAAGCAGGGTGGGGGGGATGATGGAAGGGAGGGCAGTGGGAGGAGGGAGCAATTTGAAGTCAACACTCAGGGAGGGACAGGATCAAAAGACAGAATAGAAACAATGGGGGGTAGGATAGGATGGAGTGAAATACAGTTAGTCTTACACAACACGACTATTATTGAAGTCATTTGCAAAACTACACAGATATGGCCTATATTGAATTGCCTGCCTTCCCAAAGGGAATGGGTGGGGAGGGAGGGATGGGGAGAATTTGGAACTCAAAGTTTTAGGAACAACTGTTGAGTATTGTTCTTGCTACTAGGAAATAAGAAATACAGTTAATGGGGAATAGAAATTCATCTGGCCCTACGGGACAAAAGAGAAGATGGGGACAAGAGAAGGGAGGGATGATAGAAGAGAGGGCAGATTGGTGATAGGGAAAATTAGAATGCTTGGCGTATTGGGGTGGGGGGAGGGGATAAATGGGGAGAAAATTTGGAACCCCAAATTTTGTGAAAATGAATGTAAAAAGTTAAATAAATAAATTTATATTAAAAAAAATTGTGGCTGAGAAACATTGTCCATTGGGCTGCTCATTTTCCTTTATAAAAGGATCCATGCAATAAATCCTTGGTTGGATTTTGTGCCAAGAAAATATTCTCTATATGCTTTCTGTTGCTATGTGACTTGACTTAGGCTCTTTTCTCTCTTAGCAAAACCTAGAACCTAATTAATTTTCCCCTGTTGCAATGCTTACTTATGTTGCTTGGGAATATGGACTAATATTTCCTTTGGTAATATTAGTTCAAATTCATGTAGCGTTTTACAGTTTGTTGAACACTTTGCACATATTACCTCATTTAAGGTTCACAACTGCCTTTGGGATAAGTGCTGTTATTAAACCTATGGGAGCTCATGAAGCAACCAGGTGAAAGAGTGCAGAGAGAAAACAGAAAGGGGTCAATGAAAGAGCCCTAGGGTATGCAAAAAATGAGTAGGCAGCTACTAGATGATTCTAAAGCACAGGTCTGATCATGTTTCTTGCTACTTAGCTCTGCTGGCTTCCTATTAACACTAAGGCTGATGGGGCAAAGTATGACTTATATTTGTCTTTTGAAGCACTTCACATCTTTTTTCTTACTCCTCTTCTTACACTTTTTGGTCTAGCCAAGCTGGCCTTCTTTCTTTTCCTCAAACATGGCATTCATCTCCCATTGCATGAACTTTCTCTCATTCTTGGAATGTAAACCTTCTTCAGTTCTGTCTCTGACTCCTTACTCCATTTAGATCTCAGCTTTCCCAATCTCTCCAAATCCTAGTGCTTCTCCATATCCTAAATCACATAATGTTTATTTTGTTAACATTAGAATTGTGAACTTAGAATTATACAAATTGTTTCCCTATCTACATGTGAGCTTTTTGAGGACAGGTTTTATTTTTGTCATTGCATTACTAGTGCCTCACACAGCGCCCAACACACAGCACTTAAAAGATCCTTGTTGATTGATTAATTTCCTTCTCCTGATTTAAGGAATTCCTCTCTATCCTAAAGGAGTGTTTTGGTATGTCTTGATTCTGAAGCTTCACTATGTTTTTAAAACAAGAAATTTAAAAATAGTTTTTTTTTCAATGATCTATCCATTGGTTCACAATGTCAAAGACAGTTGTGCTAGTCACCAAAGATACAAAGAACAAGAACTGAGCAGTCCCTGCACTCAAGAAGTTTTTACTCTACCTAATGAATACTTGTTGTTCACATGTATGTGTGGTAAAGGTAAACTGTGGAAGGAAAGAGCACTGAAGACTGAAAGAGTTGGGAAAGATTTCATTGGGGAAAAGGCACCTGAGTTCATCCTTGAAGGAGACCAAGAAGGCAGAAATGAGGAGGGAGGGCAGTCTGGGTACGGAGAGTGCATACACAGAGGAAGAAGAAGGAATATTGAATTTGGGAGATAACTAATAGTTCAGTTATATTGGAACAAAGGGCTTTAGAAGGAGAGTTGTATGAAATAAGGTTGAGAGACATATTGGGCATCCTTGGTCTCACTGCTGTAGACTACAAGGACTGATAATACATCTGATTTAACCTCACATCTCCTGTATTTCCAAAAAATCCATTAATTCCTTTTCAAAACATTTCTTGAACAACTCCTTTAGTCATAAACTCAGGATTATAGGTCCAGAGCTGGGAGGCAACTAGAATATCTAATCCAAAATTCCATTTTATAGATAAGACTCTAAATGTCTGCCTTTTATCCTATAGCTAGGCTAATGGGGAATCAGAGAAGGCTTTTGAGCAGGGGAAAGACTTAGTCAGACCTGTGTTTTAAGAAGGTTATTTCTGTGAAGGGGAGAGAGACCAGATCCATGAAGATCAGTTATGAAGATATATGTAACAGGGAACTGGCCAGTACAAAACGAGTTATTTGAGCATGAGAAATCTGCTGGGTACAGAGTCAAAGAACATCAATGCTTGGGAAGCTTACTTCCAATCATGTATAATGGAGGTCTCCGTCCTCCACTTCAGTGCAAGCATAGTTATCTGGGACTGTTACCTGCTTGTTTGTTGAGTTGAGAAGAAAGGTCTTTTGATTGGCTGCTGAGCCAGAACTGAGTTTGCATATAAAAAGCACTAACTGACCTTTCACAGCTCACAAGTTGTTGCTTAGTTTTCTCTCTCTATTTCACTGTCTTCCGCCCAAGAACAGGAAAGAATAATATTCACCAGAATTAGGGGAAAAAAAAAAACCAAACCAGCAATTCCATGGCTTCATGGGGTCTTAGGTAGAGAGACTAGGTTGCTTTGAGCAGTCACTTTTTAGTCATGTCTGACTTTTCATGACTCCAGATGTGTTTTTCCTGGGAAAGACACTGGAATGACTTGCCATTTCCATCTCTGGCTCATTTAATAGATGAAGGAACTGAAGCAAGCAAGGTTGAATAACTTGCCCAGGGTCACACAGCTAGTGAGTATATGAGTGCAAATTTGAACTCAGATCTTTCTGACTCCAGACCCAGCATTTTATCCATTGTGCCACCTAGTTGCCTTGGAAGGAACCTTACAGGCTATTATATCCAATGCCCTTCTTTCATGCACCACAGTTTTTTTCTAAATGCTTCCCTTCTATTTACATTTATATTTCCAACCTGTACCCCTTTGGGGAGCAATGAGGCAATGAGTTCTATACCTGTATTCCCTTCTGTGCAATTGACTAAACATCCCTCTCAAACTCTAAAGGAGTCCCTTTTCTGAGTCTCTCACGTTTTGTAGAAAGAGACTATTTTAGTTTTCTCTTATACTACTTGGATGTTTTAAGCCTTTGTCTCATCAGTGCTTTTATGATATTTCAATTCTTAACAAGGAGCCAAAAACTGAGATCTGCAAAATGCAGTTCTTTCTATTTCTAAATCTTTGGTCTATCTATTTCATAATCTATGATCTTGGCACAGGGGCATCTTATGCAAACAAATCTCTGGTAGAATGTAAACTCTTTTGTAACAGGGAATATTTGTTTATTGTATTTGTATCTCCAGTGTCTGTCACACAGTAGGTACTTAATAAATGCTTATTGATTGAAGATGTTATCTTAGAGCCAGAATTTCCAGGTACTCAGCCTACTGCTATTCTGCCTTCCCTCTCTCCTTTCCTGAAAAGTATACTGAGTGTAGACTGTTTTTTAGAACACTGGGAACATGCCTAATTGTCCTCTAGAGGTAACACCATTCCCCCCCATCCCCATTTTTCTTTCCCTGATGAAAGACCAGAGTTTATAGGAAACACTGTTTCAACCTCAAAATATGTGTTGGGTGAGAATAGAAAACTTTCACCAAGTGTTAAAAGTTCAGAAGAAGCCCCATGACCTTAAGCAGTGACTGGAGCAGAATTCTAAAGGAGAAAGTGGAATTCTTCCCCATCCCCTACCTTCACCTGCCACAAACAACTTTAAGCTCTTTTTGTTTAGGACTGGATGGTCTCTCTCTGAATTTACTATATAGCTATATGCCTTTCTAGCCTCTGGTAGATTTTACTGGGATGTGAATTGAGGTAACTCATGAAACCATTGTGAAATCTGGAGTTTTTAAACCATTCCTACCTTCTCCTGCTTATTCAATAGCTGCAGTTCTGCTTGGGGTTCCTTGTAAAAGCTACATTTCCAAGGATCGTAAGATTTTCAGCTGGAAGGGATTTTAGACAACATTTCTCCAACCTCTTCATTTCCAAAAAAAAAAAAAAAAAAGGGGAACTTGGAGCCCAGAGAGGCCAACCAACTTGCTCAAAGTCACACAGCTAGTTAGTGAGAGCGGTACTATCTTAATGCAGGTATTCTGAGTCCAAATCCAGTGTTCTTTCCTCTAGAGCAGGGGTTCTTAATCTGGAGTCCATGAGCTACTTTTTAGAAGCAGGGTTGTCTTATGGATAACTAGAGGAGGGATCACAAGTAGGGCCCTGTGAGTAAGTCCTATTGAATATTCTCTCATCAGAAAACAGAGCACAGAGCACATGACAGCACAGAAATCAGTAAGCACAAAGCCCTGGGGACAGAAGCTGTTACCTGACAGCCAGGTTATTGTCTGCTCTTCATTCGCAAAGAGGACCATAACGTCAAGGAGGTGATGCCATGCCTTGCAAGTGAATTGGATTTAAGTGAGGGAGGGCTATGCAAAAACACCAGCCTCACTCTCTTCCCCTGAGTCACTGGGGTTCAGGATGACTAGAGATGGCCCTGGATGCAGTGGGAGACCTTGGCCTTTTTAAGCTAAGGTCTTTCCCAGGTCTCACCTGAAGCTTCACTGTGTTATAGAACTGATCTGTGACATCAAAGTCAATGCCATTGGAGCACAAGTTTCCCCAGGGATCTCTTTAAGACCTCAAGTTAAAGATGAGTAGCCAAAAGCTAGAAGTAGAGTGTTTTGTAATGGGAGCACTCTGTACTGATTAAATCATAAGTCTGGGCAAAACAAAATAGCAAACTCTAGTGAATACTTGAATTGACCTATTCTCTTCTAAATGCTCACATTATCTTTCTAAATTGTCTGATGTTTAGACTATCTGATTTTGTACTACAGACCTTGGTGTACTTGTCTTATCTTCCCCATTAGATTATAAAATCCTAGAGGAAAGGGACTATGCCATATATCTTTGTATTTACCATAACATCTGGCACAGTATTTTTCACTTGGGAGGTTCTTAATGAACCTTTACTGAGTAAATGAAGGAATGAAATTTACTATCTTTAGTCTTAAGCTCTTGAAACATTGAAAGACCACCGAAGACCCATAATAGAAATTAACTACCAGGAGGATTATTTGAGGGGGAATTATGTAGAGGGGTGTCATTTCTCTTAACATAGCCGCTTTTGCATCAGAGGATAGAACATATCTGTGTAGGCAATTTGAAGCATAGTCTGAGCTCCTATCGAGATAAAGGAAGTGATGGTTTTATCAGATGTACAGAAGTCATGATCACAGAGTCAGAATGTGTGTGTTCATCCTTCATTGCTGAAGACCATGCCATCAGAGAAATAATGACATAGCTTGTACTTGATTTTGTTTTGAGTGAGGGAGGGCTGTGCAGGTCACCAGCCTCACTTCTCCTCCAGAGCCATCTGAATCCAGTGACCAGATATTCATCAGGATGACTGGAGATGACCCAGGATGAGGCAATTGGGGTTAACACACAGCTAGTGAATGTCAAGTGTCTGAGGTCCTCCTGACTCTTGTTCTGGTGCTCTATTCGCTGCACTATGCAGAGTCAGAATACAAGAGTTGTAAAGGACATTATAAATTACCAAGTCCAAACTCCTTATTTCACAAATGATGCAACCAAAGCTCACCAAGGGCAGTGAAATCTCAATATTATTAGGTGGTAAGACAGATAACTGAAACTGTTGGCTGGTCTATCTCCATAGAAATATGCACCATATACATCTTCACTTTTTGTTTTGAGCTCTTATGGGAAGCAATTTTTTTTACACTCTCTCCATGTCCTTCTCCCCTTATTTTATAGCTTGAGATCAAATGTTCTCCCAGTGCAACTACGAATAAGGAAATTATTAAAATTAAATTATTAAAGCCCTCCACTCTTACTATATACCACGTTCAATGCTATCCCATTTCCATGTTGGCACTGCTCAGCATTGAGCATGTTATTGAACAGGGATGAGAGAACGAATGAAGTCCCACATTTTGGGATTATGGTGCTTTATTGCTGCGGTTCAGTCATTTTAGTTGTGACCCCATTGGGGTTTTCTTGGCAAAGACCCTGGAGTAGTTTGCCATTTCCTTCTTCAGCTCATTTTACAGGTGAGGAAACTAAAACAAACAGGGTGAAGTGACTTGCCCATGGTCACTAGGAGAGTCTTCCTGACTTTAGGCCTGGCACTCTATCCTCTGGGCCACTTAGCTTACCCTACAGTTCTTTAACGCACTGCATAGAAATGTCACACTATGATTCTACCTCTTCCCTCTCCTCCTTTACCTCTCTCTATGGCTGCACTAACTCATCAGCCTAAGGAAGAATGGCTACGTTAAGTTATCACTGAGTTCCCATCCTCCTGGCAAAACCCTGCCTCTTTTTTGGACCTTGGCATATTTCAAGGGGGTTAGCATAATGCAGTTGCTTCCCACAGGATTCAGCAGAACATACTTAACAATATATAATACTTTACTCTTGGCATAGGAGCAATAAATGCAATAAACAATACATAATAAAACATATTTTACTTGGCATCATGCCTGCTGCCTTTCCCATGCCCAAGACGTTTCCATAAATTACAGAGGCTGCTCCAAAGCCAGGAGTTCTAGGAAATACCCAACTTAACTTGTGGCCTCTCTTCCCCTTCCTTGAGTATATTGTGGGCAAAGGAATATAGACAATATTGCACAGTACTTAACTGATATTCTCTAGATGAGGGCTGGGTATTAGGTGAAGATTCAGCAGCTCTAGCCCATGGGAGATTTGCTACTTTTCTCTTTGGTGTCCTTTCACTGGCAGGGAGCTCTGCATCTCATACTGGTTCTCTATCTCTCATGGAGTAGAGAAAGAGAAAGCCCTCAAATCCTTTTGGCATTAAACCATATGTTTTGACTTCTGGTGTCTGGGAGGTATGCCACATCCCTTTGGTTGCTTGAAATTAAGTGATCTTGCCCATGAAACTCCCAACTCCCTTTAGGCCATGTTTATCCACTTCTACTTTCAATTCCTCTCCATCTCCTCTGCAAGGCAGATGGAGCAAGAAGGGTACTATTGAGCAAGATAGTCTTTGGGGAGAGGGAAAGGAAAGGGGAATAAACATTTGTGTAGTGCCTACTATGTGCCAGGCACTGTGCTGATTGCTTTACAAATATTATCTCATTTGAGAGTTTAATACTGACATGTTATTTATTGATATTTAAGGCTAACTTTTGCAAAAAATGCTTCTTTTAACCTCAGATAATAAACAGTAGCTATCGTCTAAAATTAGCAAAGTTGATACAAGTTGAACTATAATAAAAACTAAATATACTGCAACAACAATAACCGCAAACAATAATTTTCAATTGAACCATGAATGATGCCAACATTTTTTTCAGCAAAATTCTAATGAACAAGTGGGAACCAAATATTTATTTTCAAAATTTAGAACCAGACCTTAATATTAAAATGTTCTCTGAGCAAAACCTTAAGTGAACCAATATTTAGTCCAAGTCCCCAGTAATAAATGGAACATATGAAAAAAAAACATTTTCCTAAATTGATACAAATATATACCAAAAAGGGTTCTTTTGTTAAAGGAAGTAAGTAGCCAAATGAAAGGAATATTTTTAAAATAAACAAATGCACACTTAAAACACCCTAGGAAAGATTTCTCCAATTCATTTATAATCAAAAATGTATATTAGAACATTTTTGAGGTTTTAGTTCATACTCAGAAAACTGGCAAAGATAATAAAAGATAGATATATTCAATTTTGTGGGCACTGTGGGCACACAGGCAATATTATTTATTGTGGCTTTGAATTCTGGAAAACCACTTGGAATTGTAAGAAGTCACTGAGTTCTTCATTCCTTTTGACTTAGTTTTTCCTCCCCTCCCCAGTTGGCCTATTCCCTGGGGAAGTAAAAAAATAAACATTATACTCAAACCAGAATATCAAACTGTTCATAGCCAGATGTTTTTGACAGCAAAAAACAACAAAGACAAAAAAAGAAAACAGAACTGGAATTAAAGTGGGCACTCATCAAGTGAGAAATGTTTGACCATTAAGTGAGGGATTGTAGCATATGAATGCTTTATAATAGTATTAACAGTATTGAAACAGTGAATATGAGGGATTCAGAGTAACTTGGGAAGACTTCTACAAATTGATTCGCATTGAAATAGACCCAAGAGGGCAATATGCACAAAGCCTGCTCTGTAATAATGCAAACAGAAAAAGCACTTCAGGGAAGCCAAAATATGAGCAATTATAAAGATCTACCTTGGTCTCAGAGTACAAATGATGAAAAGCATCTCCTCTTTCGGTGGAGAGGTGAGCACAGCCATAAGTAGCATATTCCATTAGACAATTAAAAAAGAAAAGGAAAACATTTATTGAATAACTAATCATTAAGGACATTGTTCTTATTTATTAAATTCAGTAAAAAAAATTAAAATTTTAGTGAACCTTTTTTTTAAATTGACAGCTACATTTTACTTAAAATGCAATCAAAGGGTTCCTTTAAAAAGATATTTTTTTCCTTGCCCTAATCTACCAAATAGTTCATTTATTCTTGACTTCCTGGTTAAAAGAAATCATCTTTCCAACTAGAATCTGCTTCTCTAAATTTGTACTTTCCCATAAGAGTTATGCAGTACGGTTTAAGGAGAGATGATCAAAGGTGTATAATTTTAAAATGTTAAATTTTATCTTTCATATTTTCTGTACCCATGGGGAAGGGAGGAAAGAGAAGATGAATTTATTATGTATCTACTAGGTGTGTGCTAGGTGCTGTGCTAAAGTGCTTTTTATATATTATCTCATTTTATATGATAAGAGGCAGGTGCCATCGTTATCCTTTTTTGCAGATGAGGACACTGAGGCAGACAGAGGTTAAATGATTTGGCCAAAACTACACAGCTAGTCAATGTCTGAGGCCACATTTGAACTCAGGTCTTCCTCTCCAGGCCCGGTATTCTCTCTCTATCTATTGTACCACCTACCTGTACCTGTAAGCAGAGCCTGACAGGTGGAGCCATAAAAAACCAAAATAACCACAAATATCAAAATGGGAATAAAAAGCCAAGGAGAGTTTTCCTTGAATCAGCCATAGCTGACCAGAGATCCCAAGGAGGATCTAAAAGGCAACTAGGAACTGTAAGGAGGAGGGCCAATAGTTTTCTTTGTCCTAATAGGAACTAGGTTCTACTCAACAGCAGTATGGAGCAGGTGAGGGAATATCATGGAAATAATCTGGGAGAGGGTCAGGGAGGGGCCTGATCTGCAGCACAAAGACATCATTGGGCGCCTCTTTTGCTTCATCCTTTGCTAGAACCTGATGGAAGAGGTGGAGAAAAGCCATATAATAAGTGAAGGAGAAAAGCAAGAGTAGTGGGGATACTGACTAGCAATTGTGGGTTCTAAAAGAGAAAACCCCCCTCCTCTTTGATTTTGGGTAGTCTCACTGTGGCAAGAGAACTGCAGGGACATGTGGTGTTTCTGTGTACACCGAATATATCTTCCATGCATGTCTATGGCGTTAAAAGATTATGGAATGGGTTAGAAATATCGTAAACAGCATCATTCATTGAGTCAGTAAGTTTTGTTATTCTGTTTTTTTCTTTACAAAAGGAGAGGTTATGGGTAGGTAGGTGTCAGTGTAGGTTGGAAACATATCTGGAAATGGTTAGGTGTAAACATAAACATAAATCTTGATTTTTCAATAAAACTGAAGACAAAGGAAAGAAAAAAGGAAAATCCTAAGGAACATCTGTTTCACTCATTTATATTGACATTGTAAGCAACCAGTCTTTCTTCAAAAAATGAAATTTATTATTTATTTTTAACATTAATTTATTATTATTTTAACATTATTATATTATTTAACATTAATTTATTATTTATTTTTAACATTAATTTTAAAAAGTTTTGTGCTCTCCTTTCCCTATCCTACTAATTGTGAAGGTAAGCAGTGTTATCATGTAAAATGATGCAAAGTATATTTCCATATTAGCCATGTTGTGAACACACACACACACACACATACAAACAAACGAAAAATGAAGAAAGTGTAAAGAATATACTTTAATTTGAGCTGAGTTCATTACTTTTCTCGCTGCAGGTAGGTAGCATTTTTCATAAGTCCTCTGGAATTTTCTTGAACATTTCTATTGACCAGAGTAGCTAAGTCTTCACAGTTGATCATCCTTACAATGTTGATTCTGCTATGAACAATATTCTCTGGGTTCTGTTCACTCCACATCTGCATCAATTCATATAAGACTTGCCAAGTTTTCCTGAAACCATTCTGTTCATCATTTCTTGTTGCATAATGGTGTTTCATCTCTATCATATACCACAACTTGTTCAGCTCCAATTGATGTACCCCAGTGGATGAGAAGTCCTTCAATTTCCAGTTCTTTGACATCAGAAAAGAACTGCTTTAAATATTATTACATGTATAGTTCATTTTCTCTTTTCTTTGACCTCTTCAGGACACAAACATAGTAGTGGTATTGCTGGGTCAAAGTATAGGCACAATTTTATAACCCTTTGAGAAAAATTCCAAATTGTTCTCCAGAATGATTAGACCAGTTCACAACTTCACCTGCAGTTCATCTGTGTACATTTTTTTCCACATCCCCTCCAGCATTTGTCATTTTCATTTTCTATTGTGTTAGCCAATCTACTAGGAGTGTTAAGTGGAATTTAGAGAACAGCTAGTATTCCTAATGGAAAGAACAGTGGATTTGGAGTCAGAGGACTTAAATTCAAATCTTGGTTCTGCTATTTACTACGAGCATGAACAAGTCCCTTAATCTCTCTGAAACTCAATTTACTCATTTGTCAAATAGATATAATAATATTTAGCTTAATTGTCTTGTAATACTTTCCAAATTCTTGTTTGGAGTCAGCCTCTAAATCTTGGTTTGCATTTCTGTGCAGGAGAATTGGGCTTAATTCATTGAACACTGTCAGATGAAATGGCACCATTATGTTTGGCTCTTCTGATTCATTTTGGCTAAAAATACAATCTGGCCTTGCCACAGGAACCTGGAAATATTTCTTTACTATATTAGTGTACCTTTGACTTTTCAAGAATTTTGAGTGATCTTAGAGATGATCCTCTCCTGCAAGGAAATATTTCAATGCTTCATCTTGACTTGAAAGCAACTTGAACTTTCTGAAAGCTCTGCCAGTGGAGCATCGATTATGGAAACTCCATTATTTTGAAATGACTTTGAATATGGACCTTGAAACAGACTCTCTCTGTTTTCTGGGGACCAGTTTAGTTGAAAGAAGTTTAATGTTGGTAGGTTGGATACTTTCTGACAGATTTTTCAGCTATGATGATCCCTGAAATAATGGAAAATGAAACATGGCTGTTGGACCTATGTGACCTGATAGCAATGACAGTGATGAAAAAGAGGACAGATTGCAAATAAACATTAATGTATATATTAGGTATTTTAAATATGGAAATTCTTTTAGCCCTTCTCTTCTATTGATGAGTTCCTTCTGGAGCTTCCATTTTGAGAAAGAAATTAGACCAGCTATCCATTCCTCTCCTGGCTCTGCTTTTGACTCTGGATTTTGACACCATGATCCACTTGAGTACTTCCCTTTTTCACTTATAATTTTTAGTTACTTTTTATGTACTGTCCCTCACCATTAGAATGTGAAATTGACAACAGGGACTTTCTTTCTTTTGGGTTTTATTTGTATACCCCACACTTAGCATAGGGCCTGCCACATTGTAAGTGCTTAAAGAAATGTTCGTTCACTTGTCCAACAAACAGACACACTTTTGGAAGAATTGAATCACTTCCACTCTTATATTCTTACTCTGGAAAAACTATAGGAAACCTGACTAATAATTGGGAGGATGAAAAAATGCTTAATACCTTTTTTTCTTGCAGAAGCAAAAAGAGGAGTTGATGCACTTGTTTTTGTCCTCTGTTGAAAGGCAAAAAGAAACATTTCATGAGACACTTGGTCATTTCCTATTAAAATACTCATTTGTAAAAAGACTCTCCTGAAGATCAATGCATCTCATTAGCCTTCCACTGCAGAAGATGAAAAGGTAGAGAAATTCTGTTAAGGACTCTATAAGTCTCCAGTTAATAATTTGATTCCAAAGATGGATATAATATAGACTGGTAAAAAATATATTGGAAAACATAGTTCATAAATAAGAAAAAGAGAGGTAAAAACTTTATAGATTTTTGCAAAAATCTCACTCCTACATAAAATGGATAGGTTGTTGGAGAAGAGATGGGAGGCACTGGACATGGCAAATATCACCTTTCACATGAGGTCTTTAGCTATTATACTCTCTCCTGCATTACCTTATGTTAATTTGTTTATATTTTTATATACTCCCATAGACGTTGTCTTCCAAGATATAATGTAAAGTCTTTAAGAACATTGCATTTTTTAAGTCTTCCCAGTGCCTAACCTAGTGTTTTGCACATAATAAAACTTTTATCAATTGATCATAAAAGTGGAATTTTTCATGTTTTCATGGATAGGAAACTACTGGCTACCAATATAGGGATGACTTCTAAATCATCCATCTGTGTATAGAAACATGACCACATTATTGCAGTAAAGATTAAAATGAATCTTGGAAGAAAGAGTAAAATGAGAAGTTTTGAACAGCAATAATTGCAAACATCTTTAAACAAAGTGCTTATTCAATTAAAGAGGAAAAGGATAGAAGAACATACGTAGACACCAACTAGTGGGAAGTTTATAAATCAATCAGAATACTAAAAGAATTTTAAAACAGCCTCAGTTAGCAATCTCTTGATCTCACAAAACAGGGAGAACACAAAGGAGCAACACTGGTTCAGATACCAAAAACCCCTTAATTTTTAAGTAATTGTGGAGGAGAATGGTGAAAAAAATATGAATAATATTGACTCAAAAATAGTGAGAAGCAGAGGAGGAAGAAGCAAATTTATAAAAAGCTTAGTAAGAAATATCATTCAACAAGATCATCCCAAGGGGATATAAAGGCAAATTTGGAAGGACAATAAAAAGACAAATAACATAAAAGATCTGCATAGATGTTTATAACGGATAGTTTTCACCATGAAATGTAGAGAAGCTAATACAGTAAGACTCTATTATTATAGACTCCAATATGCTGCTTGAGTTAGTGGAAGTATCATTGGTGAAAATAAAGATGAAAAAAGCAGGTGAACTAGACCAATGGTACATACAGGAAATTCACATGAGAAGCAATTCTGTTTTTAGAAATTTTAGGCATTGATTGAAATCCTTTATTTCTTTTCAAAGCAGTTTAGCTATCACCGTGCACATGGGACTTTCTGGGGATGACTGTTTGTTACAATAGTACATAGGGCAATGGATTTGGAGTTCATAGTCTTGGGTTCAATGCCAATTTCTGTAACTTACTAACTACTAACGTTGGATAAATCATTGTACATCTGGGCCTCTGTGTCTACATCTGTAAAGTGAGAAGAATGGACTAGATTCCTTCCACCTCTAATGCCATGATTCTGTCATCTCTTTAGTTACTAATACTGTCTTCTGCTTGACAGTATTTTGTGTTGGCTTCATTTTTACTGGTCTGTATATATATTTAATATTCCTATAAGAGTTTGCTGGGTTCAGGGATTATTTCAATCCTATTTTTGTATTGCATTTTTTCCATTTTATTCTTATTTCATTTTGTTGTTCTTTAATTGGTACTTAGTAAAGATTTGATGAAGGGAATTAAATTGAACATAGTCTCTCGTTCTTCCCTCCCCCCTTCCCTCATAGGAATTAGTTTTTGGGGAATCATTTTCATTCTATTTTTGTGCCTTTATTATTTATTTTATACCCTGCTTACTCTCAGTACTCAATACTCAAGGATGTAGTTTATTTTGGCCTGGTGATCGAGGCCAGCTACTCATGCGCTCTTTAATCTTTGGTATCAACTCTAAGTTCACTCTTTTTTGATTTTCTCTTCAAGGCCAAAGATCATTCTTCTTGATACTGAGAACAAAAATAATATGAGTTGAGCAGGTCTGGTGGTTTTAGTCCCACCTGTCCCAGGTAGCTACACTATCTGTCTTTGATTGTTTTTTCTACAACAAAGTAAATTTAAAACAAACTAACAGCTCTTCTTATTGTCCTTAGATTTCCTAATCAGCTTCTCCACTCATTCTGGGTTTTAGTACTCCTTATACTATACTTAATGGGCTATGACATGGTTTTCTATTACTCTTCCATTACCTTAATTTTCTCAGCTGTAAAATGGAGATAATTCTAAGGCTACCTACCTGATCTGTTGTTATGAAGAAAAAAATTTCAATTTTCAGTTTGGGAAGATGGTGACCATTCCCTTTCCCAGGGGACATATTGTCTATCATAGTGTGTAGGAGAAGAGAACCCCAGAGACTTTTCCTCCATATTGCACACTTAGAGCTCACAATGCAGACGAAAGTGCCTTGTTCCTTGGTGCAATGGTTTAGGACTTCCAAGAATGAGATCTCTTGGGGGGTGGAGCCAAGATAGAGGAGTGAGAGCAACGACTCACCTAAACTCTCAGACAAACTCCTTCAGGTACCTCTGAAAGGAGAATCTGACCACATTTTGGAGGTGTGGAATCGAGTGGGAGATAGACGGTGATAGATTCGGAGCTCAGGTTGGACTGGAAGGTCCACGGGAAGGATCTGTTCCACGGGGGTGAGCCCACAGTGCACAGCGCAGCGTGGCCAGCGCAGCGGAGAAGAAGAGATCCGAGAAACCTGAGTGGCGGGCGGAACCAGAGGAGTGGCACCCAGGGCGGGAGAGAAGCCGAACCGAGTCAGTGAGAGCCGCAGAGCACCAGATATCAGCACAGCAGCTCCTGAGACCTTCAGCCCGAAGATCAAACTTTGGTAAGTCACCTACTTGAACTTCCAGGAGCCAGGATGGCAGAGTGATCAGTAAATGCTCTCTCTTCCCCGCTCAATGACTGTGAAAGAACCATAAAATATCTCCCCAGAAAAATCCCAGATCAGTAGAAATAGAAGAAGGAGACCAATAGTCTCATAACACCTGAGACGAGGAAAGTAGCTAAGGGGGATTCCTCCCACGGTGGCAGAGGCAAACCTGAAGGACAGAGGACCCAGGGCAGAGAAAACTTGCACTAGGACCCAGGCAAGCCTCAGCGCCAGGAGAGGAGACCCAGGAGGCGTGGGAACACGCATTAGCATCTAGGAATGCCTCAGCTGTCCAGGGGAATCAGAAAGACAATAGAGCAGTTGGGATTGCCAGCCCCTGAGCTTGCCTTTGCCTCAGTTCAGCTGAGGAGATCTCCTGGGACCAGACCACCCCTCCTCCACACTTAACAAGCTAAACCCAGGGCTGATCAGGGAAACACCAAACAAAAACCTGCTTTTAGCTTTTTCACACATCAGCTCAGCAAAAAGTTCTCTAGCTTCTGACTGAAAGAACCAGAAGCCGCAACACTCAATCAACATCATGAACAGGAAAAAGCAGAGGGCCAAAAGAACCATAGAATCTTTCTATGGGGATAAGGACCAAAACACAAACCCCAAAGAGGTCACAGCTGAGACTGTACTTCCATCTGAAACTTCAGAAGGGACTATGAACTACTCGCAAGTACAAGCAGCTCTCCTGGAACAGCTGAAGAAGGAAATAGAAGATAAACTGGCCAATGATTTTAAAATTATTAAGAAAGAATTCACTGATAAGAATGAGATCTCTCAGGAGATATCGGAAATATATCCTCTTCTACTTAACTAGTTTCTACGTATCCTTTATTCCCTTCTGGCATATGACAACTTTCCTATCTATGTCCTCTCTCCTCCCAGGACTAGGCCAAAGCCTTTTGATCTTTTCCCATTTTTCTTTCAGTTCCTGGTGATTCTTTCTGGGTAGCTGAGGGGAGGTAGTCAAATTGCCTTGGGCTTCTCTCCAAAACATTAAGAAAGAGGAAGGAACAAAACTGTCCTCACATAATTACCACTGCCTGGAAGAGGTTTTGTAATCATGGATATAGACCTCTTAAAACTGAGCACTGGACCTGGTGTCAGGAAAACCTGAATTCAAATCTGAAATCAGACATTTATGACCTGTGTGACCCTGGTAAAGTCCCTTCACCTCTGTCTACAATAGTTTCTTCAACTATTAAATGGGGATAATAGAAATTTGTATCTTTCAGAGTTGTTATGAGTATCAAATAATATAATTGTTAAGCACTTAGCACTATAGCTGGCATATGTAAGTGCTTAATAAATGTTTCCTTCCTTCCTTTCTCCCTCCCTACATACATACAAATGCACACATATATACGTGTATATATGCATGTATATATTTGTGTCCATATATACATATATGTGTATATACATATATGTGTGTGTATATATGTATATGTTCATATCTCTTCTCTGATGCTTACTCCCTATGTATCCTTGGACAAGTCACTTATATACTCTGGGTCTCAGTTTTCTAATCTTTAAAATAGGTAAGAACTTGACATTCTCTGAAGACCCTTCTACTTAGAAAATATGATTCTATGACCTAGGTTTGGATGTTAGCTTTGAAATTTAGCAATTCTGTGACCCTGGACAAGTCACTTGATTCTTAGCCCTGTATCTAATAATAAAATGCACCTGTGGCACCTACCTCAATGGACTAAGGTGAAAATCAAATGGGATTGCATATGATAATAATAATTATAATGTAATTATTTTCAAGCTTACAAGTTTTTTATGATGAAAATGCTTTGTAAACATTAAACTACTGTCTAAATATTTTGTGATTGTGGATGATAGTTATAGGACTTTGCTCTTTACTTGAGCTGTGTTTTGAAATAGAAGTGTAGTTAACAGATCATCTCCTGAGTGTGAGATACTATTTTTCCATGAACATGTTTCTCAGAATTGTAGATTATCCTTTTATGGGAGGGGGGGTGATTGGAGGGAGAAATAATTTATTGAATTCCCCTGGTGTTCCAAACCAAGTGTTTCAAATCTTCCTTTAGAATATGGGATTACAGCTGGGACTGGATAGAAACAAAGGAGGGAGAATCTCCCAGGCATGGAAAACAGCTGAGAGAATGCCCAGAGCTGGGAGATGCAGCGTTGTGGTTTGTTTTTTTCTCTCTAAGCAACAGTATAAAGGCCAGTGTCACTGTATCAGAGATTGTGTTGTGGGGAAAGGGAATGGTGTAGGAAGACTGGAAAGGTTGAGGCGGTAGTTTCTGAAGCACTTTGAATGCCAAATAGTGATTTTTGTATTTAATCCTGGAGGCAATATAGAGTTACGGGAGTTTCTTGAGCAGGGGAGTGACATGGTTGGACATGAGACTTGTGACAGGCAGACCAATCAGTAGGTTATTGTAATAGTTCTGGTAAGAAGTGATGAGGGCTTACAACAGGGGGGTAACCATATTAAAGGAGAAAAATGCATGTATTCAAGAGATATTGTAAAGGGAAAATCATCAGACCTTGGCAACAGATTGGATATGGGGGAAAGGACCGGATGAGCAACAGTAAGTGTTAGCATTTTAAGACAGGCAGCCACAAAAGGCCAACAAGCCACTCTCCCTTCAAATTCAAATGTAAAATCGAATAAACCAAGGGGAGAGAATGTGGCATTTTGTCTTGGCCCCAAATGGACCAGGTTAGAGTTTGCAATTGACTCTTTGATTGCAATTGACCTGTTGGGCATCCCTTGTCTATACTAATAATTTGATACATCATTTACTGCCTTGTATAGTTAGTTATCCTCCACTAATATCCTACTCTGATGTCACATAAAATCAAAGATTTTAGAGTTAGAAGGCCCCCTTGAGAAATCTAGCCAACTTTATCTCTTTTTACAGAAAACTGAGGCCCTGAGAGGCTTGTTCAACATCGCAGATGAAGGTACCCCTGAGGTGTAAAAGAGTATCGCAACAAAGTTCAATCTCTGACAGCATCTCCCACACCGAAAAGGTTTCAAGTATTTAACTCTGTCTAGTACCCAAGGAGCCATCTGGCTAAGTTTAGAGAGGGTCAAGAGATGTTCCAAATGGCTCTCAAATAGTGATGACTGAAAAAATTTCCAACACTTTATGAAACTGTATACTAGTGTGCTGCACTGCCTTCAGTGGGGAAAGTGCCCACATTGACATAGTCATGAATCTTTTGAAATGTTTGAATAATCATGATGATATTTGTATTACATTTTGAGATTTATGAATGCTTTATCTCCAGTGAGTGTGAGATTTGTAGTGCAAATATTACTATCTCTTCTCCAGGAAACTGAGGCTCAAAAAGTGTCAGAGAGAGCATTTGAAATAAGGTCTCTGATTCCAAATCCAGTGTTCTATTCCATGTTATTGATTATGATTTTTGGTGCATATATCTTGTTTCCTTAACTAGACTGTAAATTTGTTGAGATCAGGGAATCTTTGCCATCTTCTCAGTCAATGCTCATTACTCAAAATAGATGTAGAAGGCTGTAACTTACAGGGGAAAAACACAATAGTCAGTGGATAAGGATCCTCAGGTCTGGACCCGACTATGCTTTTAGTTGTTTACATGATCTTAAATAAGTCATTTTGCATCTTTGGGGCTCAGTTTTCTCACTTGTAGAAAGAATTAGCTTGAGGAAAATCATCTCAAAGTCTTCTTAAAGTTTTAAAATTCTTTAGGTCTAATGATATCAGATGAGAGGTAAATATTGGTTAATTATTTTGTAATTTTTTTCTCAATGAAGAAAAAATATTTTCTTACCTCACACTATTAAAAGAGAAGACATATGAAAAACAAAACTCATGTAATAAATATTCAAAGTCATAATTCCTCATTGGATATATCTGAGAAAGTATTTCCCTCAATTTGCACTTAAATATTCTTTACTTGTCTGTCAGGAGGTAGGTAGGTAATATTCTCCATCACTGGTCCTTTGGAATCATGGCTGATCATTGCATTGTTTGGAATTCTTAAGTCTTTCAAGTCTG
Source organism: Bettongia penicillata ogilbyi (assembly GCA_023548195.1). NCBI lineage: Eukaryota > Metazoa > Chordata > Mammalia > Diprotodontia > Potoroidae > Bettongia > Bettongia penicillata. The sequence goes on from JAJHZJ010000244.1 coordinate 5,207,692, forward strand.
CTTGTCATTACAATGTTGTTGTATAAATTATTCTCCTATTCTCCTCATTGTATCAATTAATAGTGCTTATAATATGCCAGGCACTGGGCTAAGCACTTTGTAATTATTATCTAATTTGAACCTTACAACAATCTTGTAGATAGATACTATTATTACTGTCACTCTCATCATTTTACAGATGAGGGAACTGAAGATAATGGAGATTTTGTGACTTACTCAGTGTCTCCCAGGTAGTAAGTGTCTGAGGCTGGATAAACTTAGGTCTTCCTCACTCCAGGCCCAGCACTCTACTTACCAGTGCCACCTACCTAGCTATACTTGATATGTGTTCCTTAATTTTTTGGACACCATCCCTTTGACCACTTCTTATGGTGTAATAGTATTCTGTATACCACAATCTGTTTTTCAGTTATAATCGTTAGGGAAATAGCTGGTGATAATAAAATGAGGAACTGAAAATTCCAACAGGAAAAAAAAAACGGGTTCAGATATTTAATGCTAATCCAACACCCTTGTCTTTCAGGTGAGGAAATCAAGGCCCAGTCTCATTAAGTGATTGAGCCAAAGTCACAAAGGTCTTGGTTTGAGTTCAGGTCCTCCTAGCTGAAAACTAGTGCTCTTTCCTCTCTCTACTTCTCACACAATTCCTCCCTGTTGTGAAAAAAATTTAGTTGTTTCTTTTCAGGTATCATTTCTGAAAACTTAGACCCATAGCCCAATTTTGCTGTAACATGTTACATATACATTCTGAATGTAAATCTGTAATTGTTTTCTCCCTTCTCATGTGTCTACTCAGTAGTATAATGAACACTTACAAGAGATTGTCATCTCTAGAAGCACAGCCAAAACATAAAAGATTCTTAAAATCAATTAAATAAGAAATGAATGATTTTTTTCAACAGATAAAAGTGACGGTGACAGCAATAAAAATTACTTGAGGCAAAATTTTAGGAAACGTCTATTTTAATTTAATGAAAATAAGAATCTCTCTTATCCTGGACACTAGAAGTTAAGTCCATGTCCCTTTAAGCAATCCCCCAAGATCACTCTGTTTTCAGTCTCCATATCACCATGGTATGTCAGTAAAGACTGCTCTGGTTATCATGTAGGAAGCATTCTTTATCATGAACTAAAGATAATCAAACTCAAACTATCAAATATGAATCCTCTCAAAGAACTCATTTTGATGGAGTTAAAAAATTTAATGTTTAAAATATCATCCTGGTTAGTATTCAGTTCAGGGATAGAACACCATGTACTGAATTATAAAAGCCCAATGGTCCAGAAATGCAATGAGAATACATAATTGAAAACTGGAGGTAACTCTAGCATGTAAAATATTCCCAAACATAAACCTTGGAGGAGATATTTAAGAAATAGATCACATTTTCAGTAGAAGTTTATAGCTGCAGTTTTGGAAAAAATTATTTTAGGGGATACCAACAAAATTCAAAGCTATATATTTTAATAAAATATGTATCTCAGAATATCAGAATCTGCCTCAGGAACATAGCAATAATACTTTGACTCCTACTAAGTGCTATCTACACAAAAACCTGAATGAATTTCAGATAATCCAGCTCTCACATTTAGACAGGAAAGACTATATAGCTCAGGCAGGTCAAGGGACTGACAATATGTCTTTTTGATAATTCATAAACCAGTAAAAACTTGTTTCCTCTGTGATATCTGATACAGCAAATTAGATGTTTCCATCATTTGGTCAGTGATGGTGAGGGTGGTTGATCAGCTGAGGTCTTGAAGTGTCTGTTGCTCTCATGAAGACTAAATGGAGTTAGATTGTGGCAGATCAGGTTTAATTGAAAGTTGTGACTCTTTCAATTTTGTAGACACTTTGATTGTACCTATATATGTCTTTGGTATTCAGCTGTACTATAAAAATTACAACAACTATTTTTCTGTGGAAAAAAATACTCATAAACTCTCAGAAGGTTAAGGAGAGAAGGAAAAGTATTATACGGACCAGAATTTCTATAGCAGGATTTTGTGGTAATAAAGAACTAGAAACAAATTAATGTCCATAAATTAGGAAGTATGTAAACAAATGCAATGCTAATATTATTGTACCATCATAAGAAAACATGAATGGGAAAAATTCAGAGAGCTAGAATATTTATATTAACTGATTCAGAATGGAATAAGAAGAACTAGGTAAACAAAATACTTGAGGACAACAATGCAAATGGAAAGAAGAAAAAATGTCATTAAGTGCAATATAATTATAACAATGAAGTTTGGTCCTAAAGAAAAATTGAGAACATTCATCTTCCTCTTCTCTTTGAAGATCTGAGGAACTCTTAGAATGGAATACATAATATGCTCTCTGACATATTTGATGTGCTATTTAATTTTGGTTAAGTGATTTTCTCTCTTTTTCTTTTAAAATAATTGCTATATGATATAATTCATTTGTTGGATGAAGAGAAATGATATATTTGGGAAAAATGTTCATGCTAAAAAGAAAAGATAACAAAATTAAGGCAAAAAAAAAATGAAGGACTCAATCCAGGTGTTTAGTGTTAACAGAACAGTTAGCTCTTTGCTTACATTTAAAAATTTTCTACATAGCACTTTGACATTAGTGCTTTTGACATTTGCCTAGAGCCCTAGAAAGAAAACAAGCATTTGTTAAGTGTTTCTTTTGTGCCAGGAACTGTGTTATTTATGAATACTATCTTATTTAGTCCTCACAGTATCTGGGAGGTAGGTGCTATCCTGATTCTCATTTTGCAGTTAAGGAAACTGAAGCAGATGTAAGTTAGGTAACTTTCTCAGGGTCATGCAGCTAATCAGTGTGTGAGGCTAGATTGAAACTCAAGTCTTCCTGTCTCCAAGCCCAGCACTTTATCCACTGGGCCGTTTTGCTGCCTTAATCATATGGCCCAATCAACTGTGGCAAAACAAGAGAAGATAGCAACAGTTCCCTTGCCCAAGAAGAAGAAAGGAAAATCCTATAAAGGGGCAGAAAAGGAAAGGATGACCAGAGAGCATTTCAAAAAGACAGGATCATAGAAAAGTTTCATAAAGATCTGTGATCTTCATTTAGTTCAATGAGTGGTGAGAAATAAGAAAGATGAAGTACTAGAACCTGGTGAAAGACTTGGAAGATGTTAGAGAATAAATCTTGGCCAGTGATATGCTGCTGAGACATTATATCATTAAAGAGTCACACATTCAAGTAATGCATTGCAATAAGGAAAAGAGGGACTTTTTGCCTACCTAGGGAAATATTCTTAAGAGGGTGAGTACTATGGCATCTCTGTAATTAGTGTACTAAATTAGGTCAGGAACCCTCTGAGGAAAAAACAACAAAAACGACATTATACTCAACAGAGTATACTGCAATAGTGTACTTCTCAATTTGCTAAACACAGGCACATTTGTAAATGAATTTGGAATTTGGAATTGAGCCTGTAGCTTTATGGAAATACAGGAAATGAAAATGCCACCAGATGGAAACAGACCAATACTTCTGTAAATGTTCATCCTCCATTAATTTAAGATCTTGTGTAGGGCGAGAAGCAACTTCATGTTGTGTATTTCTGAAAAATGTCCCACAGTGACTTAGTGAAGTCACAAAGGGTATGACATTGTCAGAATGATTTAAGAAATGAATGTACATCACATTGATTTTCTGCCTGTAACCTTTCAACTTGAGGATTTTACATTTCTTGGAAAATAAGTCACAATAAAGACTTATTTATGAGCTCTTTTCTAGGAGCTAATAAATTTACATTTGGGAAAAAATCTATATTTATAAAGAAAATGGAAAATGTATTTTTCTACTTAAAGAGGAAGGAAGGATAATTCCACATTTTGGGCACAGTTTGAAAATGTAAGAAAGGACTTATTACTATCCACATGGATGAAACATACGAGTATATTTGACAGCACCTCGTGGTGATACGTTCTATGTACCTGACTCCCGCTGTCCCACCTGTACTTTGCCAATTAGCCAACCTTTTTCTTCCCTTGACAGCCCAGGCTCTCTTCCACTGTTTCCTTGTATGCTTCTAGTGTCAGTGGAACAGAATGGTCAGGGCCCCAAACTGTCATTTATGGTCAGTGGCAATTGTCCCTTAACCTCACCACCTGAGAATGGAGCAGTTTTATGCAAAGCTACTATTAAAGGAAGAGGAAAGCTATGATGACCAGGCCACCTATTTACTGAAAGCCTGTCCCAACTGCTATTGCTAGGAGGGAAAAATAGAAGAAAAGGGATGAAAAGGTCTTAGAATGTTAGGAACATCAACTAGTGTACTAATTGGATGTGAAATAAAAGAGCTACCTTTGGGGAATATAAAGGTGAGAAACATACAATCAGGTTTACCTGCGGACAAAGGAATTCAAACAGACAAGGACATATTCATTAAGTTATTGTTCTAGGTGCTGTGGAAAAACAAACAAACGATCTCTACTCTCAACTTATATTAAGAGAAAGTTCACCTTTTCAGGCCCATTCGGGAAAAAAACAAAATAAACCTAACCCAAAGCAAAATAAAACTCAATTTTAATAAACTTTAATTAAAATTTCTTTGTTGAGCATGATGTACCAACTAGAAAGACCAACTACCTCCTTTGGTCTCCTATTTTCCTTTGGTATAGGCCTAATTAACAGTTATCCACCCATCCCCTCACCCCCATACACTTAATAATACCCAGGCTAAATTTGTTTGGCTTTTATTTTCACTCTCTACCTCATTGTGGAATGAAGCAGAAAGGGTCTCATTCTTCTTCCAAGTGGCAGTTCTTTAGTTACATGAAGACAGACCATGACCTACCTAAAAATCCTTTTTCTCAGGCTAAATACTTCCAGTTTTTTCAACTTATCTTCATAGACATAATCTTATTGACCCATCACCATCTTGGTTTCTCATTCCATTGTAATGATCTACTCTGAATCTAAGGATTTAAATAAAACTTATATTTAATAAAGAAAACAAAGCAATTCATAGATTTGGGGGTATCAAAGCAGACCTCAAGGAGGTCTTGCATTGTCTCAGAAATTCACAACTCTGTATAAATTGTGTGTAAAGGGCTCCCAAATGGGTTGCAGGTCAATTCACTTGGAAACAAAAGTAATTCAAACTGCCCTACTCTACATCATATCATCCTGGTGTCAGGAACTAATGCTCCTTGGTCTGCATTTCAGTGTACTTACCAACAGCCCCCTCTTATTGGCTTTTCAGCTTGTCAGTGCCTTTCCAACATTGAGAGTCCTTGCAAAAGATAATAAGGAGCTTGAATTAAAAGAGGTGAACTAGTTTGTTATTCATCTCCTTTTTGGAGAGGGATGCTTTTTTTTCAATGTCAAATTATCCCAAAGTTACTAACTGGCAAACTCCCTTTGACTCTAATCCTTGCCAACCTTTCATTTGTACTTTGGGGTTTGTTTGTTTTTGAGATTGAGGTGGTACTGGATCTTCCTACCTCATCCAGGGTAGAAGTGTAGTGGTCACTCAAAGGCATGACCCCACTGATGATCAGTGTGGAAGCTTTGATCTTTTGTATTTATAACTGGAGCCAGTTCTTCCCTTCTTAGGCATTCTGGTAGCCCCCCACTTCCCTCCTGTGGGCTCAACATATTGGTACCAGACATCCAATTGTTATGGATGCCCAATCAGTTTTAGCACTATTATGTCTCATGAGTTCAAGTTATCCACGGACCTCAGTTTTCCCTGCAAGAATATGCCAACCCAACAAACAATTTATTAGTTATTTAAAGATTAAAGGGAAAAAAAAGCAGAGTTCTGTGCTCTCTTTTAGATAAAACACTATGATGTATTTCTGCAATGTAGAATTTACTTAGACTATTGCTTTCCTCATCTAAAAGAGGATTGGATGACCACCCCTGAGCATGCTTTATGAAGTAATCTTCCACTTCTTGGAGCTAGGTTCATGAGACAAGATTACCTAATACTCCATGTCTTTTCCAATTTAACTTTGTTACAATAGAGATTTTATTTGGGTTTAGTACCAGACTTCTCATCAGGAAAATGAAAAGTTGCTACCTATGATATGATTAAGACTCTTCATTATCTTCACTGGAAAGCAAAGGAGCCAAGCATATTAAGGAGAAACTATCCTTTGAAAAATCTTTGTCCCAAAGCTTGACTGATTTAATATTTGGGAAGTCAGAATACTCAGCACTGCTCAAAACACAGAGGAAAAAAGACAAACTTCCTGTCACCTAGGAGTTTACAATCAGTGAAGCAAGATTTATGATAAACAGCATTTTCTGCACTTAAAATAAACCCTCAGTTCTGTTAGAAAAAGGACACAAAATAGAAAAATGAATTATCAAAATAATCTGCAGGAGTTTCCACCTACACTACCACTGGGGCCCTTGGGGAGGAAGAGAAACTTCATACTCCTTATTTTCTCATCTTGGTGGCCTAGATAGCCACTGGCTCAGGTAATTTTCCTAGAAGTGCAGAGATGTGGGGAGAAGTGCAGAATGTGGGGAATGGTAGGGGAGTACATAGAAAATTTCTCGACAAATATAATATGTCAAAGAACTGGAACTGTGATTATTCAAAAAATAATGTACTTTAACACTGATGTATGTAAATTAATAATATAAGCTTGCTTTCCCCGTTTGGCTGGGGAACCTAGATTCCATCAGCAGAAAAAGGGAAGGGGAAAGATCTCATTTGTTCCCAAATGATTGTACCCAAAATCCTAAAAGGGAAAGATAAGATAAGGTTTTTCTGGAAAGTTTTTGTGAAGCTAAACTCTTTTCTCAACTCTCAGATCCTTTTAACAAGAAATTTAGAGATAGCCACATGGAGAACCCTTAGAAATGTTCATTGTTCATTTCTCTCCACTTTTCTCTGAAGCTTTGCATGTGCCCTTCTGGTATGTGTTCTGGCTTATCATTACAGGAACAAATGATTTTTTAAAAAGTTTGTTTTAACACATTTCTGTTTTATCAACATATGGATATTCTTGCATGTGGTAGGTTCTTAAAATGTTTATTTCAAATTTAAATTTAAGACACACTAAAAAGTTATCTCAGACACTATTATCTAATATTTTAAAGAATTTTTAAAAGTACAGACATTTTAAGAAAGGGCTTGGATGACACACAAAGTGTGGTAGCTCCTTTTGCTTGTAATCCTCCTATTGTGGAGATTTATAGTAGTTGAGAGTTTGAGTTCATGAATTTTGAGCTCCATGAAGCTAAACTGAATGTATGTGAGCCCTAAAGTTCATCAATATGGTGAGCCCCTTTGAGCAGGTGAGCTCCGATAATATCCAAGTAATGGCAAACCATGCAGGTCAGAAAAGGAGTAGGATGAAGCTCCTATGCTGATGAGTAAGTAGGTGGATCACAGTATTGTATTTCCAACCTGGGGCAAGATAGGATGTACTAATCTTAAAAAAAAATAGCTGGATAGATGACCTTAAAATTTTTTGTGACATAGTTTACACAGTTTGGTGAAGCTGACGAATCCCTTAGGGAAAAAAAAAAAACCTTTTAAAATAAAATACATAGGAATACAATAATACCTATATTGAAAAAAGCTCTTGAAATACTAAAATAAAAGTTCACAGGCATCACTTTGAGAATCTTTGCTCTTGGGGTTGTGTGTTCATCCATTGCCAAAGAAGAAGATGATGCCATCAGAGAAATAATGATGACTTGCACTTGACTTTGTTTTGAGTGAAGGAGGGCTGCACAGGTCACCAGCTTCACTTCTTCTCCAGAGTCATCTGAGTCCAGTGACCAGATATTCCTCAGGATGACTGGAGATGACCTAGGATGAGGCAATTGGGGTTAAGTGACTTGCCTAAGGTCACACAGCTAGTGAGTGTCAAATGTCTGAGGTGAGATTTGAACTCAGGTCCTTCTGACTCCTGCACTGGTGCTCTATCTACTGCATCACCTAGCTACCTCTGCTCTTGGGGTTATTCATTCCTTCAGTCACCAATGTTGATAGAACACTTCCTTTGACATTTATTCCAAATCCCTAGCAGAGCTTTGCTGCTATTCTTCCCCTCCCTTTTTATATTACTTTCAAGATTTCCATGTAGAAAAAATGATCTTGGAAGAAAGTAAGGTTTGAAAACTGTGATTAAAATATTAGAAACCTTTACAATGGCAGGGTAAAAGCAGGGACATGCTAGAGTTCTCCCCACTCAAACCCTCAAAAGACATGTAAAAATGACTCAAAACAAATTCTGGAGCACCGGAAACCACAAAATGACAGACTGAAGCAAATTTCCAGTGCAAGCCAATCTGGAAGGTCAACTGGAAGGGTCTATTACACTGGGATGATAGTGGAGCATAGTTTGACATGGGCTGCACCAGCATGGATGGAGCCGGAACAGGTCTTAGGGGAATGAATTGCTGGTGGCTGCCACAGTTTCCAGACTTCTCAACCCACAAAAACCAAAGACAGCTTCAAAGGTCAGTGGGAAGGGTCTGTCACTTGACTGAGAGGGGAGCATGGTTCTGCCCCAATCCCAAGGCAGCAGCAGCTACTGCTGAAGAAGAGGCTGCTTCTGGAGCCCTCCGCTTAACAAAGAGTTTAAAAGTCAAGTAATTGGCTGGGAAAATGAGCAAACAGTAACTCATGAGACCTTTTTAGTATTAGGATAATTGGAGAGAATATATACTACACACACACACACACACACACCCATATACATATATAGAAAGATAGAGAGTGGGTGGCACAAGATGAGTTGAATATTGAAGCGATGATATCTAAAAACTAAAATTAAGTATTGGGAAGACTGTACTAGGAGAAAACAAAAGGGAAAGGTACAATATAATAAATCATAGCACATAAAAGAGGCAAGAAAGAGTTTTTACAATGGAGGGAAAGAAGGGGAAGAAGGGGAAGGTGAGAGGGAAAAAGCAAACCTTACTTCCATTGGATTTAGCTTAAGGAGGCAATAACAAACACACTCAGTTGGATATGGATGTTCATCTTATCTTACAGGAAAGCAGGGGAAAGGGGTTAAAAGATGAGGGACAATTGAAGAGATAGCAGATTGGAGGAAGGAGTAATCAGGAGCAAACACTTTTATAGAGGGAGAGGTCAAAGGAAAGAATAAAATAAATAGAGGGTGGAAGAAGATAGAGGGAAATATAGTTAGCCTTTCACAACATAACTTATCTGTTTTGCGTGACTACACAAGTATAACCTATACTGAATTGCTTGTCTTCTCAATGAGGGTGGGTAGGCAGGGGGAAGGGAGAGAATGTGGAACTCAAAGCTTTAAAAATGAATGTTAAAAATTGTTTCTACTCAGAGGTAGGAAATAAGATATATAGGCAATCTTGCCCTACAGGAAAACAGAAGGAAAGTGTGGGGGGGGCAGAGAGTGATAGAAGGGAGGGCAGATTGGATGAAAGGGTAATCAGAATACATTCTTCTGAGGGGCGGGGAGGTAGGAGACGGGAAGAAAATTTGAAATTCAAAATGTTGTAGAAGTGAATGTTAATAAATGAAAATAAATAAATTTAATTAAAAATATTAGTTAAATGGGGACTTAAAAATATTTTAGAAGCCTATATAAAAAGTGGAGGAAGAAATGAAATAATAATAATAGTAATAAAAGACTAGATTTATCTATTTAGCTCTAGTTATTCCTTTGAAATTCAATCCCAAACACTAAATACTTATTGGAAACACCCAAATACTGGGCATCTCTAAAACGGGTTTTTCAAATTCAACATACCCAAAACCATTCTTTTAAAAAACTTACCTACTTCTGTTGAGAGCATCACCATATGTCCAGTCATCTAGGTTCACAATGTTGGATTCATCATCAACTCCTACATCTTTCCTCACCTTCCTCCTACTGTATCTATTCTTAAAACTTGATTTTACCTCTACTTACATGGATACAATCCTATTTTAGGGATTTAATCACCTTTCAGGTGGACTATTGAAATGACTGCCTAACTAATCTCCCTTCCTCTAGGCTCTCCCCTTGCCAGTCTCTCCTCTACACTAAATTGTTTTCTCCTAAATTGAGGGTTATTTCAAAGTATAGCTTCTAGGAACAGAAAGTGATGATCTCAGGATACCCTGATCTTATCAGAACTTATCTGGAGTATTGTGTGCAGTTCTGGGTCCTATAGTTTCTGAAGAATGTTGATAAGGTGGCTACTCCGCATAATGGCATTTGACCTGAGAGGGTAGAACTGGTAGTAATGAACGGCCATTTCACAGAAAGACTAATTTAGACATGACAGTGTGAAAAAAATTAACTTTTGAATAATTAAAATTATCTAAAAGTAGAATGGATTACCTTGAAAGCTGGTAGATTCCCTCCACACCTCAGACTTCTTCAAGAAGAGGCTAGATAACCAATGGCTAACTATGTTATAGTGAGGATTACTTCCTGTGTTTATTAGACCACATGGTCTCCTAAATCTCTTCTAATTCTTAAATTGTGCAAATCAGTGATTCTTCTCTGTAAGCTATAAAGCATTATGTGTAATAAATGTAAGTTTTTATTTAGCTTATAAGTAAATTATATTTGATCATCTACTTCAAAAATCCAGACAATATCTCTATGTTCTGTTCAAATCCATTCAACTATTTTTGTTCTGGTTACTTCTTCACCTAGGTATGATAAAAATAGCACTTTCACATTATCTTCATCCAAGGAACAAATATATGAAGGTTAATCATGCACTTAGAGAATCCTCCTACTCTCCCTAGAAGAAGTTATGTGTTAAGTATAGGAAGGCACAATTTGGTCCCATAGACAGGACTTAGGCATTCAAGCTTACCTAAATAACTTGATAAATACATTTTTTCCTGGTTCTTATTAGTCTAAAATCAAAGATGTCTGTAGTAAGTGATAGAGATTTGGTTATTTATCTTAGAATGCAATAGGGAATGGGCATTTCAGCTCATGTCATAGAACCATGGACATTAAAACTGGAAAGATGGCATTAAATTATTTACTCTTTCCCCAAGTAATGTGAATATGTTTTATGGTTTCCTTTTCTTATTTTTGTCCAGTTGTTATTATTCATAGATGCTTTGGTTTTCAATTTTGTTTGTTTTGATTTATTTTTGACCTAAAATAAACACCAAATTGTAGATTCAAGAAAGAAAAATTATGCCTCACCTTTGTATTTTCTCCAGTGCCTAACAGAGTGTTTTTCACCTAATGGTTCCTTCTGCTTCTCTAAAATGAATACAGTTTGGCCATCTATATGTCACTGTATCTATACTTCATTTCTTACTATGTAGATACAACATTTCTTAAAGTACATGAGCAGGATGGGCAAATTAGAGATTGATTGCTTTTTCTTGGCATCATGAATCACCATATCTCTTTGATTTACAGCCCAGTGTGAGATAATACATTTGTAACTATTTTAAAAGATCTGAAAAATCCTCCCCCACCCTGAATCCTTGTGAGAATGGTCCTTCCTATGCTGTAACATTCTATGCTAGATATAACTATATATATTTGCACTCTACCAAGGATACAGAAGATTACTGGAAGAAAAACACATGCACACAGGTCTCCCATCCACACTTCCCCATTTCTATTTTGCTCTTCCTTGGATGCTAGACAAGTCAGCAGAGCACAAAGACACACATGAAAGGGAAAGAATTCAATAGACCACAGACCACTTTGGTTGCACTATTCCACTGTGGGAAGCTAGGTGGCTTAATGAAAAGATCTTTGGACCTAGAATCAGGAAGACCTGAGTTCAAAGCTGGTCTCAGACACTTCCTAGCTGTGTCATCCTGGACAAATCACTTAACTCTATTTGCCTCATTTTCCTCATCTGTAAAAGGAGCTAGACAAGCTAGAGCAAACTATTCTAGAATGTTTGCCAACAAAATCCCAAATGGGGTCATGAAAGTGAGACTTAACTGGACAACAACAGCTGTGACAGAGGCTCTTTTTGAGTCCTCCCCTTTCCTCCCTTCATTCTAATTCACTATTATCCTCCCAGTGTTGTTGCATTTGAGAACAATAAAAACATTTGTACATCTTATTGTTCACCTTACAGGTAGTGGAACAATGAAGTCTAGTTTCAGAGAAACAACAGCAATGTACAGCTACTTCTAACCCCTTCGGTACACTGGCTAATTAACTGCAGCGCGGACAAGATAGGAACAAGAATTTACTTCCCAGGTCATTAGTCATATTTGCTCTTTTCCTCACTCCAATAGATTAGCTACACCACTTTCCAAGTTGTGTCACAAATCAAGTCATCCATCCATCAATCAACTAGCATTTGTTAAGTGCTAGCATTATACATTCAAAGACAAACAAGAAAGAGTCTTTGACCCTGTCTGTCCACTTCAGTCCATCCTCCCCTCAACTATCAAATGAATTAGGTGGTTCAGTGGATAAAGTGCCAATTCTGGAGTCAGGAAGACCTGAATTCAAATCTGATTTCAGATACTTAGCTGTGTAACCTTGGAAAAGTCATTTAACCTCTGTTTGCCTCAGTTTCCTCATCTGAAAAATGAGGATAATAATTGCACCTACCTCCAGAGTTGTGGTGAAGATCAGATGAAATAACACTTGTAAAGTGCTTGGCATGATGTCTGGCACATAGTAGGTGCCATATAAATGTTCCCTATCATGATTATTGTTGTCAGTTATAAAATTGATCTTCCTAAGCTCAAGTCTGACCACATCACTCCTCTCACTCAATAAAATTCAGTGTCTTCCTATTATCTACAAAATCAAATATAAAATCCATTAGTTTTTAGAGCCCTTTGTAAGTTGGTCCATTTCTACCTTTGCAGGTTTCTTGTACCTTACTACCTTCTCTTCCCTTTCTCCTTACTGTTTCTCAAATCAGACAGACACTCTATTTCCCAGCTTTGGGCATTTTCAACTGAGGGATCAAGGACTCCGTGCTGAAGGCAAGAAAGATCTTAAAAAAGGTAATAGGGGATTGAGGGTGAAGGTTGACTTTCCAAGCATATTGTAGGGTGAAGCATGAGTAAAATCAAAGCATTGAAATACCTTTACAACCTGACTTTAACTTGTCTTTCCAGGTGGGATCACATCTGCCTTCCCCTTATGATTTCATGTGCCAATTAAACTGGCCTTCATACAGGTCCCATCTTCTGAATCCGTTATTTTGGATAGATACCCCAAGTGTACTGTTTACCCTGTGATGAAATCACTAATGTTTTATAATATCTCTTTTATCTTTATTTTCTATTCCCACAACACAGTGCTATGTTCATAGTAAGAGCTTAATAAATGTGTATTGGTTTGTCAAATTTAAACAATTATGGAAAATATTAATTTTCAGAAAGGAAGTAATATTTTAAAAATATAACCCTAAAAGACTAACAAGAAGTTGTGAAGTTCTTCATAACCTCAGGGTTTTTGTGTTAGCTATTTTCCTTCTGTAAGAAGCACCATGTGTGCTAGAAAACCAAACTGTCAAATACTTAGTAATATCTTTGTTAAAAAGTCATAAACATTCTTAGCCTTCACACTATGCACTTTAATTTTTAAGGTATGTGAGAAATAGCTATGGATTTCCCTGCATATGAATATGTAAGTCATGGTACTTCATAAATACATGAAATTCAATAAACAGCTCATGACAATAGACCTTTTTCATGATAAAGGATTCTACAGCAAACAGGTTGAGGAGCTGAAGGTTTAGAGCTTTCTCCCTTTTCATTTTTTGCCCTTTGCTTTATCTCTGTCATCTAAAAAACTCCAGAAGTACTTTTTACCTTGTCTCAAAATAAAAAGTACTTTGGGGGTTTGATTTTGGTAAATGGGGAGGTAAAAAAGAAAGCCCTCAATGCACAAAGTGTGGAGATTGATGAGTCAGGACCTGAGGTCTGAATTGCTGCAACCAGAATTAAGAAGAAATGGAACTGAGCTAAAGTCCTGTTTAAGATGATGAGGTATGGTCCCAAGCTGAGACCTTTGCCCTTTCCCCCCCAAAATTTTGGTCCCATATGTTTGAGGGGGGAATGACAGGGTACAAGCCCAAGACAAGACCTTTGCTCCTTACTCCCAAAGAATTTGAGTCCTATTTGTCTATGGATGCTGGATAACCCCACCTTGAATTCTCCTACAACCTCCCCACTTGATCTGTTGTCCCTTAGTACCATGCCCAAACCTCTGTTACCCTTAATCTAGCCTAGCTCTCCATTGTCTATTACCTCCAGATAGCCTTCAGCTACTTCCCACCCTTAATCCCATTCTCCTGCTTCTGGGCATTTGACCTCTGCCTACTGGCCACTCCCATCAAGACCCTGCCTAAACCCTTCCTCTAGTCACCCCAGACTACTTGGCCAACCTTAGATCCCTCTCATAATCTTTCTGTATCCATCATGTTTCCACGAAAGTGCTCAGATTCCTTAAGAGTCAACCAATGTTGAGATTTTTTAAGTATCACCAATGTAGCAGATTTTTAATAAATTGTGTTTTTTCTTTGGCTGAAAGAAGGTTTGGGTCAAATTCATTTGGGTAGGACCCACATGTTGCTATTTCAGGTTCCCAGCCCTGCTAAACGTCAACATTTTAATTTCCTAACTGAGAATCGAACCAGGTCCAAAGTGTGAAATCCTAACCACTAGACTTTTGAGGAACCTTAGAAGTCATCTAATTCAACCATTTCATTTCAGAGATAAAGAAAATAAAGTTTAGAGAGGTTAGGTAATTATAAAAAAAATGGTGAATATTCAGTCAGTCAATAGACATTGATTAAGGGGCAGCTATGTGGTGCAGTGAATAGAGCACCAGTGCAGGAGTCAGGAGGACCTAAGTTCAAATCTCACCTCAGACACTTGACACTAACTGTGTGACCTTGGGCAAGTCACTTAACCCCAACTGCCTCATCCTGGGCCATCTCCAATTCATCCTGATGAATATCTGGTCACTAGATTCAGATGGCTCTAGAGGAGAAGTGAGGCTGGTGACCTGCACAGCCTTCCCTCACTCAAACAAGTCAAGTGCAAGTCATGTCATTATTTCTCGGATGGCATGGTCTTCTTCAGAAACGAAGGATGAACACACACCCAGATGTTGATTAAGTCCCTGTTATGTGCCAGCCCTGACACTACCCCAAGGGCTGGGACACAAAAAAAGTCAAAAAGATAGCTTCTGCCCTGAAGGAGTTCACAATCTAATGGTGTTAATAGTGCTCCCCATCTAATTGGGAGACAGTAAATAGATAAAATAATTCCTTTTGATAAATCAATCAACAAACACTTATTTTAGGCACTAAAGCAATATACTAGGCCCTGGGAATACAAAATTATAAAGTAGTCACTGGCAGAGATAACACATATCTCTATAAGTAGTAAAGTAGTTGATGGAAATAAATGGCCAAAGGAAGAAAGGGACATCAGAGGGATAAGATGGACAGGTAGTGTCATGGAAGCAACACATTTGATCTTGGATGGACTTCAGGAGATAGTGGAGGATAGAAAGGTCTAGCATGCTATGGTCCATGAGGTCATGAAAAGTCAGACGTGCTGGAATGAATGAACACCATTGTAGTAGATAGTGTCAGACTCTGTCAAGAAGACCTGAGTACACGTCCTACCTCAGACCAACTGTGTGACTGAACAAATCACCTAACTTCCTCCGTCTCAGTATCTTCATCTGTAAAATAGGGTGTTGATAGCACCTACTTCACAAAATTGTTTTGAACATCAAATGAAGCAACATTTCAAAGTGCTTAGCACAGTGCTTAGTACATAGTAGGTGCTTAATAAATGTTAGCTATTATTATTATGAGTTAACAGACCTCCTCAGGGAAAACCTTTCTTTCCTTTTTTTCCTAATAGGTGATCCATAGATAATTTGAGGAGCAGTGGAAGGAACAATTAATTAGGAATTTGGGAACTTTGGTTCGGGTTGTGGTTATGCTACCTACTTAACCTATATGAAAAAGTAATTCATTTCAACGAACTTGACCTCCATTTACTTAGCTAGAGTGGGGCAGTCCTAAATGATCTTTAAATTTACTATAGTTATAAATCTATTGTGTATAGTCCTGCAATTGTCTTAAATTATTGAAGTTGGTCCATTAGGGTTCTGCCTGCCATATTAGCATTGTGGTAAACTTTTGCTAACTTGACTTAAAGAATGCCTGAGTCCATGAATTCATACCAGACAGCCCTGTCCTGCACCCTGACCCTTGAGGAGTCCCTGAACCTGTCAAACTGAATCACCTTGATTTCTTTCTTCCTTCAAGGTTCAGTTCATGTGCTATTCATTGCCTATAGGCAGCCTTTCTTCATATTTATCGTTAAATTATCCTATATGTATTTTCCTGTTTTCATGCTTATTGTATACTCATGTTTCCCACAGTTGAATGCTAGTACCTTGGGAACAGGAACTATTTTTCAGTTTGTCTCTGTATCCCTAGAATCAGGCACATTACCTTGAATGAAGTACTTACTAAATAAATGTTTGTTAAATTGAATCAGATTTCAGAAGTAGCATACACTAAAGTGGGCTGGAGCAATTTATACTAGTATAATACTGTAGGATCATTCAAATAACACAAATATAAAAGTTGTGCAATTGCTGCAAATATTGAAATGTATTTCTTACTCCAGCGTTCCAGAAATGTACAGACATTCCATGTGTTTGTGTATTTGGGATTTCATTGATAAACTGAACTCCTGATGAAAAATTCCCTCTGTTGATAAAAAAAATAATCAACAACTTGTCTATTACATGGAGTCTTAGAAAAATTACTTGAGGAAAATGAGAGGTTAACTGACTTGTCCAGGATAATACAGCCAGTATATATGTGTGTGTCGGAGGCTGTATTTGAATCCAGCTAGTCCTGACTCTCAGATCAATCTCCTGTTCACTGTGCCATATATCATCCCTAGACTTTCCTTAGGAAGATCAAATTAAGCAAACCAAAAGAAAGCTTTAAAAAAGCCTCACCTGATTTTTCAAAATTTTAGTATATGGTTGGATCTCAAAGATGCTTTGGAAATGGAAAGATAATCTATTTATCACCAATCAGTAGGGTGAAAAATTTCACTCAATGGGACAGAAAAAAGTACTTTGAAATAAAAATAAAAAGAGGAAAACATTTCCAAGATCTCAGTGAATCAATTTTCATATTTTTCTATCTTTAAATAATTGAAAGTCATGCTGGGGGAAAAATTTTTACATATCCTACTTGACCATAGAAATCAGAATAAGGAATAGCTGATAAAAGATTCTTGTTACTGCTTTGTTGATTTAGTCATGGTTGACTCTTTGTGACCCCATTTGGGGTTTTCTTGGAAAAGAAACTGGGAAGAGTTTGCCATTTCAATTCACTTTACAGATGAGGAAAGCGAGGCAAATAGGATTAGGTGATTTTTCCAGGTTACTCAGCTAGTAAGTATCTGAATTTAGATTTGACTCAGGTCCTTCTAACTCCAGGATGGGCACTCTATCCACTGTGCCACCTGGCTGCTGAAGTTTTGTTCAACTTAAAAGGAAGACTTTCATAAGAATTAGAGCTGTCTAGTAATATACTACCCTGTGTAGAAATATTCCCTGTCCCTGAAGATTTCCAAGTAGATACTTGACAAACACTTTTCAAGAATATTATAGAAATTTTCATGTTTCAAGGAGATAAAGGAATAAATGATCCCTTAGGCCCTTTCCAACTTTAGGATCCTATGAGTATCCACACAACCATATGGATCATGGTAACGATTGTGAAAACATTTGTTTCTATAATGTAGGCACATTTATTTGTCTTGAGACACAGAGATCAGCACTTTGCTGATTCCATGTGAAATCAAAACTGTTTGTCCTAAGATTTACAACCTGAATAAGGAAGAAAAGTTTGAATCTCTTGCCCAAATTAACAGTACTATGTAGCAGGTCATAAATGTATTTGCTGTCTGGATGCTTTACTTCTCTATCTGACCTTGTTCATTCAGAGATGCACTTGTTACAGAATGTCAGTCACTAATGAAGCCTAAAGTAATTGAGGCTGATTGAACTGGCAAGATGCTGCCTAATTAGAATGATAAATGGAATTGGCTGATCAACTATGGAAGGGTGAACGGCACGGAGGACATTAAGCAAGGTCACTCTGTCAAGGAGAAATAGTCGTTTGGTTTTACCAGCAATGACTGTCCCTCATTTCATGTGATTTGAACATGGCAGGATGGCTGCACTCTACTAGGTGAGTGTTGTCGACACAAGCAAAGTAAGGTAGGGTTTTAAGAAATTTCCTGATATGCTTTAAAAGTACTGAAACCAACTTGAAAAATTTGAGTTGAATATATTTTCTTTTTTTCTTTTTGATGAATACTGGACATAGGACCTGGCATTATTATACTGACCTTTGACTTTGGCTTATATTAATCATTTCAGCACAACAAAGGAGGCAAATAAAAGATCTTTAGCAGCTTAAAATTCACTGGACTTATTTTATGATGTTCTATTAGAATCTATACAATTTCCAGCCAACCTTGTCATTTCTTGTAATTATCTAGATAGAAGAAACTGTTATACTTTATTATCAAACAGGTTAGAGAGCAACTTGTAGATTTTTCTGTAGGATGGTACAAATAGTACGATGCCTCATTATGAACTTGTAAAGATGTATGCACCAATATGTAACTGACAAGATTATTTTTCTATTCAGTTCACCTTGTAGCGATACCTGTATGGGACCTGTCAGGGAATGAGTTGCTCTAGTGGTTAATTTTCTAGATAATTGAACTTTACCTCATCAAGTGATGTTTCTTTTTTTTTTTCATTTTTTAAAACTAAAATACTTCAGAACATTTTAGCAACTTCCTTGCTTTATTGAAGTGAGCCTATTAACCATACCAAGCTTTTTGCCATGTTTTAGGGTTGTCATTATTAACCTCAATGATTTTACAGTGATGTCCTCAGGGCCTACTGAAGCACACTGAGGTATATCACCTTACACGGAATGACCTCAAGCTACTGAGCTTTTCTATTTGTGATTCATCAGTTTCTTTCTCCATTATTAGTTACCATCATCCACTGAGTCCAGGATTCTCTAGTTGGGAAATAGCTAAGTGACAAGGTAGAAAAACGACTGAGCCTGGGGTCAAGAAGACCTCACTTTAAATCTAACCTCAGATACTTAGTAGTGGTGTGATCTTGGGCAAGTCACTTAACCTTTGTTTGTCTCACTTTCTTCAAGTGTAAAAATGGAAATACCTACCCTATTTGTTATTGTGAATATAAATATTATATAAAATAAATAAATAAATATTATATAAATATAAAGAAATATAAAATATATTCACAATAACACTGAGAGGGAGGTATTTCTATTTGTAAAGTGCTTAGCATAGTGCCTGGCATATAAGTGCTAAACCTGGATTCAAGAAGATCTGAGTTCAAATCTAGCCTTAAACACTTGCTGGCTATGTAACCATGAGCAAGTAACTTAACCTTTGACTCAGCTTCTTCAGCTGTAAAAATGGAAATAATAATAGCATATATCTCCCAGGGTTATTGTGAATATAAAATGAGATAATATTGGTAAAGCATTTGGCATATTGCCTGGCACATACTAAGTGCTTAATAAATGCCAGTTATTATTATCATTATGATATTCCGATTCTAATCTGTTCAGTAAAAGTTACGACATTCCGGGGTAAAACCAAAGAGCTACCTTTGTACATATTAGATAGATTTAGATGCAACTCTTCCTGCAGATCACACATTGAAGAAAATAACTAAAACAATACTAACTGGGCAAGTACAGTATCCTATCTAATCATTGTTTGTGCCTGTATGATATCACCATCATCATCATGACATCATGATCAGGAACAAAATTGTCCTCCTCATCGCTAGCATACATATAGCACTTCTTAGGGTTTGCATACACACACACACACACACACACACACACACACATACTGGCATTAGGACATGCAAAACCTTTAGATATATAACATTTTTAAACTACTGTAATATTGGTAGAATAGGATGTATTGAAATCTATGTAAACAGAAACTAATTTTGTTTTGTTAAATTTCATTTTATTTTCAGTTTCAAATTCATTACCTCTCCACACTCTGCACCCATAGAGAAGACAAGAAATACAGAGTTCATTAAAAATTTAAAGTTATGCAAAGCCTGTTTATTGAAGTGCTACAAAAATATTTTTTAAAAGGATATTTTTTTTTTCAGTCTGCACTCTGAGTCCATCAGTTCTCTCTTTGGAAGTCAATAGTTTTTTCATCATGAGTATTTGGATATGTTGATGTGTCCACTGTGTTTTTCAGAATTACTAAGGATTTTGAAGATAATTATTTTTACAATAGCTTTGTTGCTGTGGGAATTGTTCTCCTAGTTGTACTTACTTCACTTTGCACCAATTCATAGATGTCTTCACAGATTTTTTCCTGGAACCATGCCATTCATCATTTCTTTCTTTTTTTAAAATTTATTTATTTATTTTTAGTTTTCAACGTTCATTTCCACAAGATTTTGAATTCCAAATTTTCTCCCCATCTCTCCCCTCCCCTCACTCCAAAACACAGGGCATTCTAATTATCCCTTCCCCCAATCTGCCCTCCCTTCTATCACACCCCTCCCTTCCTTTATCCCCATCCTCTCTCTTTTCTTATAGAGCAAGATAGATTTCTATACCCAATTACCTGTATTTCTTATTTCCTAGTTGCATGGAAAAAACAATTCTCAACATTTGTTCCTAAAACGTTGAGTTCCAACATCCCTCCCTCTCTTTCTCCCTCCCACCCATCACAACTGAGAAGGCAAGCAATTCAATATAGGCTACACATGTGTAGTTATGCAAAAGACTTCCATAATAGTCATATTGTGAAAGACTAATTATATTTTCCTCTATTCTATCCTGTCCCCCATTTATTCTGCTCTCTCTTTAGACCTTGTCTCTCCTCAAAAGTGTTTACTTCTAATTATTCCCTCCTCCCATTTTCCCTCCCTTCTACCATCCCCCCACACCCCACATATGCTCTTCTCCCCTTCTTTCCTGTAGTGTAAGATAGATTTTCATACCAAATTGAGTGTTCATATTATTCCCTCCTTAAGTCAAATGTGATGAGAGTCAGTTTCCCTTTTCCCCCTCTCAACTCCCTCCTTTTCCCCTCCATTGAAAAAGCTTTTTCTTGCCTCTTTTATGAGAGATAATTTGCCACATCCCATTCCTCCCTTTCTCCTCCCAATATATTTCTGTCACCCCTAAATTTTATTTTCTTATATCATCCCTTCCTATTCAACTGACTCTGTTCCCTCTGTATATATATATATATATATATATATATATATATATATGTATATGTATATAGTGCATATATATATTGCATATACATACATATACACACACATATATAATTATTTGAATAGTTGGATAGGTATATCCCTCCAACCATCCAAATATTGAGAAAAGTTTCAAGAGTTACAAATATTATCTTTTCATGTAGGAATGTAAACAGTTCAGCTTTAGTAAGTCCCTTATGATATTTTTTTTTCCTGTTTACCCTTTCATACTTTTCTTGATTCCTGTGTTTGAAAGTAAAATTTTTTATTCAGCTCTGGTCTTTTCATCAAGAATGCTTGAAAGTCCTCTATTTGATTGAATGAACATTTTTCCCCCTGAAGTACTATACTTAGTTTGGCTGGGTAGGTGATTCTTGTTTTTAATTCTAGTTCCTTTGACTTCTGGAATATCATAATCAAAGCTCTTTGATCCCTTAATGTAGAAACCACTAGATCTTGTGTTATTGTGATTATATTTCCACAATACTTGAATTGTTTCTTTCTGGCTGCTTGCAATATTTTATCCATGACATGGCAACTCTGTAATTTGTCTATAATATTCCTAGGAGGCTTTCTTTTTGGATCTCTTTCAGAAGGTGGATTCTTTCAATATTTATTTTGCCCTCTGGTTCTAGAATTTCAGGGCAGTTTTCCTTGATAATTTCATGAAAGACGATGTCTAGGCTCTTTTTTTGATCATGGCTGTCAGGTAGTCCCATAATTTTTAAATCATCTCTCCTGGGTCTATTTTCCAAGTTAGTTGTTTTTCCAACGAAATATTTCACATTGTCCTCTATTTTTTTCATTCTTTTGCTTTGTTTTATAATTTCTTGGTTTCTCATAAAGTTATTAGCTTCCAACTTCTCCATTCCAATTTTTAAAGAGCTATTTTCTTCAGTGAGCTTTTGAACATCCTTTTCCATTTGGCTAATTCTGCTTTTTAAAACATTCTTCTCATTGGGTTTTTGGACCTCTTTTGCATTTGAGTTAGTCTATTTTTTGAGGTGTTAAATTCTTAAGCATTTTTGGGGTCTCCTTTAACAAGCTGTTGACTTGCTTTTCATGGTTTTCTTGCATTGCTCTTATTTCTCTTCCCAATTTTTTGTCCACCTCTCTTAATTGATTTTCAAAATCCTTTTTGAGCTCTTCCATGGCCTGAAGACCACTGCACATTTTTTGGAGGTTTTGGATGCAGAAGCCTTGGCTTCTTCTGATGATATGCCTTGTTCTTTGTCATCCGAAAATAGATGGAAGAAAATACCTGTTCACCAATAAAGTGCCCTTCCATTGTCTTATATTTTCCCCATTTGGGGGGCGTTTTCCCAGCCAGTTACTTGATTGTTGAGTCCTTTGTCAAGTGAAGCATATACTCTAGGGACCTGTAAGTTCTCAGTTCCTTCAAGGTGGCACAATCAAGGGAAAGGAGTTTATTCCTTTACTGGCCTGCTCTCTGGTCTGGATGCAACCATAAGCTTTTCTGCCCAGGATCTGTGAGCAGAATTCCCTCTCCAGAATCTCCACCAGCTCTACTACTCTGGTACTCTTCCTCACCCCAGGGCAGCCACTCAGGGCTGAGATGTAGATGGTCCCAGATGCCCTCAGGGTCTTTAGGTCAAGGGCTCCAAAAAGAGACACTGCTGCAGTCACTGTTGCTGCCCTGGGCCCAGTGGTAGGGCTGGACCCTGTCTCTCATCTGGGTAAAAGACCTTTGTTACTGACATTTGAAGCTGTGTTTGGCATTTGCGGCTTGAGAAATCTGGCAACTGCAGCTGCTACCTGTGATTCTGCATCCTGTAACCTGCTCTAGTCATGTCCCTACCATGCCACATGACCAAGGTTGGGCTGTGCTCCACTCTAAGCTCTGTGTGATAGACCTTTCCTGTTGGCCTTCCAGGTTGCCTTGGGCTGGAAATCTCTTTCACTCTGTCATTTTGTGGCTTTTGCTGCTCTAGAATTTATTTAGACTCATTTTTACAGGTATTTTGTGGGGAGGGAAGAGCTACAGCAGGTCTATCCTTCTACTCTGCCATCTTGACTCTCACCCTCTTCTCATCATTTCTTGCCACAAAATAGTATTTCACCATATCCAACAATTCCTCAATTGATGGACATGCTCTCAACTTCCAGGTCTTTGCAGTTCCCTCCAAAAGTTTCTACAATATTTTTGTACATAGTGATCCTTTTCACTTTTATTTGATCTCTTTGTGTTATAGATCTAGTAGAAGTATTGTTGGGTCAAAGGTTATACACAATTTAATACCTTTTGGGGCATGATTCCAAGTTGATTTCCAGAATGGTTAAACTACTTCACAGCTCCACTACCAGTGCTTCAGTGCATCTTATTTACCATATACCATCCAGATTTTGTCATTTTTCCTTTTAATTTATTTTAACCAATTTAATAAGTGTGAGATTATATCTCTAATCTTTTATTTCTCTAATTATTAGTTATTTAGAGCACTTTTTAATTTGACTATTCTTAGCTCTGGCTTTTTTCTTCTGAAAACATTGTGTTCATAACTCTTGACCATTCATCAATTTGAGAATAGCTCTTATTCTTACAAAATTTGGCACAATTCCTTATATAATTTTTAGATGAAACATTTATCAGAGAAAATTGTTGCAAAGATTTTCAAGTTTTCAGTTTTTCTTCTAATTTTAGCTGAATTCATTTTACTTGTGCAAAAACTTAAAAAAATATATAAGCAAAATTTTCTATTTTAATTCATCTGTACTTCATCTCTTGTTTGGACACAAACTCTTCCCCTTATTTGTAGATTTATAAGTAATCTTTTTCATGCTCCCCCAATTTACTTATGATATTTTCCTTTAGGTCTAAATTGTATATCATTCTGAGATTTTTTTGGTTTACAGTGTGAGAAGTTGGTGTATGCCTAATTTCTGCCAAATGACTTTCCAGTTTTCCCAATAGTTTTTGTCAAATACTGAGTTCCTGACTCAATAGTTGCGTTCTTTGCATTTACCACAAACTCTGCTATGGTGTTCAATAGTTTCTATATATTATATACCTATCCTGTTCCTTTGATCAACCACTTTATTTCTTATACAGTACTATGTTATTTTGATGAACATAACTTTGGAATATAGTTTGAAATCTGGTACTACTAGGTACTACTACTAGTACTACTAGGCCCCATTCCTTCACATTTGCCTCCATTGATTTCCTGTGATATTCTTGATCTTTTGTTCTTTCAGATGAATTTTATTATTTTTCTAGCTCTTAATTCTTTTTAGTTTTATTCATATGGTAGTAAATAAGTAAATTAAACTGGGTAGTATTCTCATTCTTTATTAATTTGGCTCAACCTACCCATGAACAATGGTTATTTCTCCAATTATTTAGATCTGTCTTAATTTGTGAGGAGTGTTTTATAATTGGGCTCCTATCATTTGTGTGTTTGTCTTGACAGGGTGACTCCTAGGTATTTTATACTGTCTTATAGTTATTTTGAAAAAAATTCTCTTTATATGTGCTCCAATTGGGTTGTGTTGATAATGTGTAGGAATACTGATGAATTGTGTGCATTTATTTTTATATCTTGCAATTCTGGTGTTGTTAATTTTTTTGGCAACTTTTTAAATTGAATCCCTAGGGTTCTCTAGGGAAACCATTATATCATCTTCTAAAAGTGATAGTTTTGTTTCCACATTGTCTATGCTTATTCCTTCAATTGCATTTTCTTCTCTTCTTACTATATTTAGCATTTCTAGTACAATATTGAATAACATGGTGATAACGAATATATTTGCGTCTCCACTAATCTTATTGGAAAACCTTCTAATTTATCTTCATAAATGGTGTTTGGTCTTGATTTTAGATAGATATCAATTGTCATTTTCAGAAAAGCTCCATTTATTTCTGTGATTTCTAGTATTTTTTTAACCGAAATAAGTGGTAACATTTTCAAATGTTTATTTGTATCTATTAAAATAATGTAATTTTCATTGCTTTTGTTAAAATGGTCAATTATGTTTGTAGTTTTCTAGTATTGAACTAGCCATGCATTCCTGATATTCCACCTGGTCATAGTGTATAATCATTGTGGCATACTACCATAATCTCCTTTCTAGTATTTTATTTTAAAAATTTGTACTAATGTTAATTAGGGAAATTAGTCTACAGTTTACTTTTTTGGTTTGTTTTGGTTCTCCTTGATTTAGGTATATATGTTATAGAACAAATTGGGTAGGACTACTTCCTTACTTATTTCTTCAAACAATTTATGTAGTATTGGAAATAATTGTTCTTTATAATGTTGGTAAGAGTTGCTGATAAATTCATCAGCATTTAGGGATTTTTTTCATAATAAACTCAATTATGAACTATTTGTTTGAATGCCAAATGTGTGCTTGCCAAAAAGAGTATAGGGCAGAAGTTCACATGGTGGTCAGAAAAAGTGATACAAAGATACTCTCAAGGTTTCCTAAGAACTTTGGAATTGATTGTGTGATATGGAAGACACTGGAACAGGACCAACTAACATGGCATGACCTCATCAGAGAAGGTGCTGCGCTCTATGAGCAAAGCAGAATTGAAATTGCTCACAAGAAATGAGAAATGCACAAATTAGAGAATCCACTCAAATGTTCACATGAACTATTTTTGCTCAACCTGTGGCAGAGCATTCAAAACCTATATTATTTTAATCAACCATAGTCAGAAACATTAACTTTACTCTGGTATAGTGATGCCATTTTGATCCTCTTTGACTCTTTGACAATGAAGAACAACAACCAACAAACAAATCAATGTCTTTTTCTTACGTGCTTTGTCTGATCAAGATGAATAAGTAAATAAATATACACAAATATATGTATGTATGTATGTGTAGGTCTATGTGTATATATAAATACTTGTATATATGTGTATATATAATATATACATACATTTATATTTTCAGTTTTATTGGCATATAGTTGGACAAAATAGTTCCTTATGTTGGTATATCAAATTTTCTATTCCATCCTGGTCTTTTAATCAACATTATTTAAAAGTTCTCTACTTTGTTAAATGTCCAGTTTTCCTGGTAAGATTATGATTAGTTTCATGGGTAGGTGATTCTTTATTATAATTCTAGCTCCTTTACTCTCTAGAATATCATATTACAAGCTTTGCAGTGGTAGCTGCTTAATTTTGCGGCTCCATGCTTTTTGAATTATTTCTTTCTGATTGATTTCAATTTTTTCTCCTTGATGTGGAAATTCTGGATTTTGACTATAATATTCCTGTGTATTTTCATTTTGAGATTTCTCTCAGGAGGCAACTGGTAGATTCTTTTAATTTCTACCTTGTCCTCTGATTTTAAGATGACCAGTAATTTTTAAGAATTTATTCAAATATTATGTCTAAGTCCCATTTTTGTTCATGGTTTTCATGTAGCCATATGAATCTTAAATTATCTCTCCTTGATCTATTTTACAGGTCAGTTTTTTTCCTATGGAATATTTCATAATTTATTTTTTCAGCATATTGATTAATTTTATTGTTTCTTAATGTCTTATAGAGTTAGCTTCCGTTTGACCAATTCTAATTTTTTTCTTTTTGTTAAATACAAATTTATTTATTTAACTTTTTACATTCATTTTCACAAAATTTTGGGTTCCAAATTTTCTCCCCATTTCTCCCCTCCCCCCCACCCCAATACGCTGAGCATTCTAATTTTCCCTATCACCAATCTGCCCTCTCTCCTATCATCCCTCCCTTCTCTTGTTCCTATCCTCTCTTTTGTCCTGTAGGGCCAGATGACTTTCTATTCCCCATTAACTGTATTTCTTATTTCCTAGTAGCAAGAACAATACTCAACAGTTGTTCCTAAAACTTTGAGTTCCAAATTCTCCCCATCCATTCCCTTTGGGAAGGCAGACAATTCAATATAGGCCATATCTGTGTAGTTTTGCAAATGACTTTGATAATAGTCGTGTTGTGTAAGACTAACTGTATTTCCCTCCATCCTATCCTGCCCCCCATTGTGTCTATTCTGTCTTTTGATCCTGTCCCTCCCCAAGAGTGTTGACTTCAAATTGCTCCCTCCTCCCACTGCCCTCCCTTCCATCATCCCCCCCCACCCTGCTTATCTCCTTCTCCCCCACTTTCCTGTATTGTAAGATAGGTTTTCATCCCCAAATGAGTGTGCATTTTATTCCTTCATTTAGTTGAATGTGATGAGAGTAGACTTCATGTTTTTTTCTCAGTTCTCCTCTTTTCCCCTCCACTAAAAAGTCTCCTGCTTGCCTCTTGAATGAGAGATACTTTACCCCATTCCATTTCACCCTCTCTCCTCCCACTACATTTCTCTCTCACCATTTACCTTAATTTCTTTTAAGATATGGTCCATCCTATTAAATTCACTCTGTGCTCTCTGTCTCTGTATGTGCATGCATGTGTGTGTGTGCACACGCATACGTGTACATGTGTGCGCATGTGTGCGTGTGTATCTGTGTCTGTGTGTGGTCCCACCAACAACCCAGATACTGAAAAGTTTTAAGAGTTAAAAATATTGTCTTTCCATGTAGGAATATAAACAGATCACCTTTGGTAAGTCTTTTATGACTTCTCTTTTCTGTTTACTTTTTCATGCTTCTACTCATGCTTATGTTTGAAAGTCCAATTTTCTTTTCAGCTCTAGTCTCTTCATGAAGAATGCTTGAAAGTCTTCTGTTTATTGAAAGACCATATTTTCCCCTGAAGTATTATACTCAGTTTTGCTGGGTAGGTGATTCTTGGTTTGAGTCCTAGTTCCTTTGCCTTCTGGAATATCCTATTCCACACCCTTCGATCCCTTAATGTAGAAGCTGCTGCATCTTGTGTTATCCTGATTGTATTTCCACAATACTGGAATTGTTTCTTTCTAGCTGCTTGCAATATTTTCTCCTTGACCTGGGAGTTTTGGAATTTGGCCACAATGTTCCTAGGAGTTTCTCTTTTTGGATCTCTTTTAGGTGGTGATCGGTGGATTCCTTCAATACTTATTTTGCCCTCTGGTTCTAGAATGCCAGGGCAGTTTTCCTTGATAATTTCATGAAAGATGATGTCTAGGCTCTTTTTTTGATCATGGCTTTCAGGTAGTCCCATAATTTTTAAATTGTCTCTCCTGGATCTATTTTTCAGGTCAGTTGTTTTTCCCATGAGATATTTCACATTCTCTTCCATTTTTTCATTCTTTTGGTTTTGTTTGGTGATTTCTTGGTTTCTCATAAAGTCATTAGCCTCCATCTGTTCCATTCTAATTTTGAGAGAACTTTTTTCTTCAGTGAGCTTTTGAACCTCTTTTTCCATTTGGCTAATTCTGCTTTTGAAAGCATTCTTCTCGTCATTGGCCTCTTGAACCTCTTTTGCCAATTGAGTGAGCCTATTTTTCAATGTGATATTTTCTTCAGCATTTTTTTGGGTCTCCTTTACCAAGGTACTGACCCGTTTTTCATGCTTTTCTTCCATCTCTCTCATTTCTATTCCCAGTTTTTCCTCTACCTGTCTAACTTGATTTTCAAAATCCTTTTTGAGCTCTTCCATGGCCTGAGCCCACCGGACATCCACCTCAGATGTCTGGGATATAGAGGCCCCGACCTCCATGTCTTTCCCTGATGGTAAGAATATTTCCTCATCATCAGAAATGAAAGGCAGGAACATCTGTCCCCCAAGAAAGTAGCTTTCTATGGTCTTATTGTTGTTCCCTTTTCTGGGCATTTTCCCAGCCAGTTACTTGACTTCTGAGATTCCTCTCCACCCCTGCCTAGATCTGCCCAGCTAGTGCTTGGGGTCTGAGATTCAAATGCTGCTCCCCAGCGTCAGGGCTTTCCTTGGTGGGTGGGCTGCTATTCAATGTGAGCTTAAGTTCAGGTGCTCAGGTGGGGGAAGGGCTGCCTCCCAGACTCAGTTCCCTCAGGGGGTTTATGCAAAGACCTTTGGTAATGGCCCTGAGCTTCTGCCTGCTGCTCCGAGA
Source organism: Bettongia penicillata ogilbyi (assembly GCA_023548195.1). NCBI lineage: Eukaryota > Metazoa > Chordata > Mammalia > Diprotodontia > Potoroidae > Bettongia > Bettongia penicillata. The sequence continues at coordinate 5,236,917 of JAJHZJ010000244.1, forward strand.
GTCCCAGGTCACCTGCTGCCTCTGCCGCTGCCTCCCAAGGGGCCGGAGTCACAGAGATAGCCTGCTCCCCTCTCAGCCAGCCCAGAATTCTCTCTCACTTGTAGCACCTGTGGGTCGAGGGACCTTTGAGGCTGCTGGAGATTCTGTCCCTGAAGCCTGCTTGGATCTGCTCCTCTGGGGCAGCGAGGCCAGGGCAGCACAGGGGTGGGCTCCGCATCTGGAGAGCGACAGACCCCTGGTGATGGCTTTCCAGGGCTCTCTGGAATGGAAATCTCTTCCACTGTGATTCTGTGTGGGTTCCACTGCTCCAGAATTTGTGGAGAGTTCTTTTTACAGGAAACTTATGGGCTGTGGGGTCTGGAGGTAGCATACGTGAGTCTTTCTACTCCGCCATCTTGGCTCCTTGCCAATTCTAATTTTTAAGGAATTATTTTTCTTCAGTGTTATATTTGCTTCTTTCACTAAACTGTTAATCTATTTTTATAATTTCTTTGTATAGCTCTCATTTGCTTCTATTTTTTCCTCTACCACTCTTCTTTGATGTTTACAATAAGCTTTTCCTCTTTATAAACATTTTTCTAAGAATTTTTGTTTTACTTATGTCCAATTTCCATTTTTCTTTGCTTATAGATATTTTAAAATCAGTATCTTCTTTTGTGCTCATGTCTTAAGTTCCCTGGTCACTATAGAAACTTTTTTTTGTCTCTTTTTTTGTTTGCTAATTTTTCTCATGTTTGTACTTTATGCTAGTGTTGGGGTCTGCTTACTTTGGGTGGGTGGTGTCTTGCCTGAGCTTTTGTCTTTCATTTTCCACAACTTTCACATCTCATTCTGGGTTTCATTAAGTTTTTGCTGCTTCTAAAGTGTCATAACTCTGGAAAAGTTCTTTTCACTACCCTCCTTGTTTCTGCTATGCAAATTCTTTACCCAATTTGTTTTGGATGGCTTGTATAGACTGTTGCTTCACTGAGTCATTAATTAGCCTTCTTAATCTCTACTGCCCTGAATGATTTTGACCTGGAATAAAGTGATAAGCAACAGAACTGTCTGATGACACCCCTTACCTCTCCCGGTCCTATACAGAGGTCCCCTAGGATCTCTTTCTGGCAAGATGTTTAACCCTTTTATCATCCCTGGATGCCGAGCTGCTCCCTACCAAAGGTGTTGTTCTGTAGCCTGCTGCTGATTCTGCCAGCTGTTTTATTGTGGCTGTTGCTGCTCCACTTCTCTCCTCTGCCAGCCCCTACCCCAGTGTCTGAAGACTTCTCTCTTTTCTCTATCTTTTTAAGCTACTCTGGGCTATATTTTTCTTGGATTTCACTGTCAGAATTCTATTTGGTATATTTTCTAGGTCACTGAGGAGGAGGAGAAAAAAGAGCTAAGGAAAAATTTCTACTTCTCACTCTATGATCTTGGCTCTACATCCCCCCCACAAAACCCCCAGAAAGGAACTTGTGAACAGAGCCCATGACACTGAATTTCTTAGTTTCTTTTAGGCATTCAAATACATTTTAAACATAGTTAATTTAATCATTCTAAAAGAAAATTCTTGGAATATATTTGTATTAACTAGTCAGATAGACAAAAGCAAAAGAGTGACAGTAACTTTGATAATAGTTTACAAAGTACTAATTTCATTATCATTATCTAAAATTAGTATTTGGGCACCTGTTGGATGCATGATGCTACTTTAATTGTAAATATTTGCCCAGAAAATCAGAATTTTTGAGTTGTAAGTCAACAAACATTAACAAACATTTATTAAGCCCTTATGATATGTCAGTCACTGTTCTAAGTCTTGGGAATACTAATGCAAGTAAAAAGAAAAATAGACTCTGACTTCAATGAGCTTATATTCTAATAGAGGAAGATAGCACATTGAAGTTGAAAAATTAGGAGTAAGAGTGGAGGACTGGAAAATGTACCCACATGGGGATACGTTGGAAAAAGAACTTCACAGAAACATGACTGAAACCTCAGAAGAATAAGAGGGAACATTACTGGCCTGTACAATTTCCTTAAAATGGAGATTCCAGGAGCAATTGACCATTCCTCCTGTGGCATGAACTAATGACTTTTTAACATTCGATTTGCTCTCTTTTGGATGTTCTGTAGCATATGAGTAGCCTTTCTAAACTGTAGAATACTAAAGCAGACACAATATTATACGATATTCTGATCAAGGTTGGTGGCATAATAATCCCCTTATTCCTGGAAACTCTATCTCAATGATAACTTACTACAAAATACAACTATATCAGGGAATGAGTTGATGTCTACAAGAAATCAATGTAGCTATTTTTTTTTTGTCTAACCTGTAACTTCTTTTCTCATCCCAATAATTAACTTATTTTATTATGGCAAGTTAGTTCAGTTGCTTGGACTGTGGCACAAATGAGGTCAAGGTTATATATTTACTCTCCACATGGTTCACTTGCATTGGCTTTGTTCCTTAGTCCAGTCAGAGAACAGCACATGTCTATGACTGCTATTGGGAAAGCAACAGCAGTGCTACCTGAGTATTTTTTTGAACTATAGATTTAAATGTATATATTAGAGTTGAACTGACCTTTTGATCCACTTTGTCCAAGTTCTCCATTTTGTGGGAAGAATATGAGACCCAGAGCCTGAAGTGACTCAAGTAAGGGAAATAACAAAGTCTTGTGAAAAGAGCATGGGATTTTGACCAGAAGAACTGGGTTTAATTTTTGGCTCTGGTAGGAACATTGTGGTTCCTGAATGAAAAGAATACTCAGTTTTGAGTTAGAGAATCTGTGTTTCCAGAGTTTTGCAATTTAATAAGGATGGAACTTTGGGCAAGTCCCATATCCTCTTTTGGCCTTAATTTCCTCATTAAAGGGTACAGACTAAGTGATCTCTAAGGACTCTTCCAGCTCTAATATTCAAGGAATTCATTAACACTTTTATTTTATTTATTTTTGTAACTAGTATTTTATTTTTTCCAATTACATATAAAGATGGTTTTCAACATTCATTTCTAATGAGATTTTTCTACAACTCACCCCTCATACCTCTTCAAATAGAAAGCAGTTCAATATAGAATATACATGTACATTCATGTGAAACATATTTACACATTAGTCATGAATGAACCCATTAAACTTGCCAATATTATACACTTTATAAATATGAAATATGCATAACTCTTGGCTAAAGGGTGGAAGAAGGGGTATGTGTGTAAGGAGATAGATATACAATGAAAGACCAAATGGAAATTTGCTACTTTTTTTCAAATTCAAGGAAACTCTATTTACTAGCATTTGAATAGTAGGATAGACAGAGTACCTAGTGACATTTTACAGTGGGAATTCAGTTGTACTTGGAACAAGAAGACAGAAATAAACCTTACTTCAGTCATATATTATTTATGTGACCTAGGTCAAGTCCTATAACTTTTTGGACTCACTGTTCCTAATCATTAAAGTTAGGAATTTGGACTAGAAATTCATGATTCTAAGAGTTTTTCCATGTGGGATAAATGGACTAGATTAAATGACAAGGCAATTCTTTTTCTAAACTACGTGATTTTCTCCCTTAATTTAGATTACGTTTCCATGTGGCAAATGGGATTTTGCATTGCTTCACATCATAAATCTCCCTAGGATAATTGTTACCTTAGGCTCTGATAGCCTGTTAAAAGCATGCTTTGGATAATGCAACCTATGCAAAACATTACGTCCATTTTGAGTGGCGCAGCAGCAGAGTCTGCTCCAGTGGTCTTGACCAGGTAAAATGAGCATCAATGTTGGTCGTTTTCTTTCCTAATGTCCTCTTTTACAAAGAATGGAAAGTCCAACATGAATTCCCCATTGCCATTGGTTGTAGAAGGGGACAGAGAGAAAGTGGGGGCAGTAGGGGCTACTAAAGAAATCTGACTCCATTACTCTAACACAAAGCCTTTTGTTTGGAAAGTGTACCTGTGAAACAGGGCAGGATTAGGAAAAGAGCCAGTGCCAGTCCCTGCAGGGAACTGCTTAAAGAAACTCTATTGAAGTTTCAGTTCAAAAATTCTTGGGTTTAATGAATCTCTGTGGGTAGATTTATCTTATAATTGCAGATCATATTTGGAGAACTGGACTAATTAGCAGTTGATTTGTATATGCATTTAAGCTTAATTGAAAGTGATGGGTTTTTTTTTCCCTGTGTTATCTAAAAAAGATTCTATAGCAATACCAGACAAAAAAATTTAAGGTGGTAACTAGACTCCAAACTCTGAAGGTGTTTGTCTTCTTTATATTTAGATTTCATGTCCTTTTTTTCCGATGAAATGTCACTTTCGGAACAAAGAAAAGTGATGATTTCTTTAATCTCTACTTTGTGAGCTTCAAAATGTACAGATATTATAATAATTTTTTAATAAGCTTCTCAAGAGACGTTTGTTTCAGGAGAGTTACACACTAATGCAATGAACAAAAGGGAAACCACATTTATTCCCTTAACATTCGTTCCTTTATATGGTCAGAGCTGATAGCTCAGTAGTTGCTAAAATATAAATAAGACCTCACTGCAATTAAAATGTATACTACCTTTAAATTCTTCAAATTAGCATAAACAATAATATGACTGTTAATAAGAGGTATTTATTATACATTATTATTTAAATTTCACATTCATATTCACACACTGGATTAAAAAAAAACTTTGTTTTACATAGTGGTTCTATTACTTCTCTTTATTGTTTCTCATACTCATGTGGGGTCAATTAGAAATATAATTAAAATTCTTGGGCTGACCAATTATGGCAGAAATTGGTGATAGTTTAAAGCACAATGCTGTAGTCATGTTCATACAGAATTACAAAGAATTTCCATAATTGGAATTATTTTTACAGCTTGGAAAGGAAAGTCCTCAAGGATGTGGTTAGAGTTTCAACTTTACTTTTTGGTTTTGTATAACTTGAGGGATCTGGGGAGTCATTCCCAACTCCTCCATCATAGTGTTAAGTAGACAGTCACTATGCAGTATCACTGGAGGATCACCAAGAGGACTCCTTAGCTTGTCAAGAATTATCCCTCAATCTTCCACTGGTACCTCGCATTCCACCATTAGAGCTCGTTTCTTTAGTCTAAATTCATTGTTCTCTTTTAAAATCTAAATGACTCAGGGAAAACAAACACCTGTTACTCTATTAACATCTTACTCTTATTTCTAATTATTACAGCTAGAGAGTATATTTTGATGAAGGAGAGAGGGGAGGCTGGTATTCAGTGTATTGACAATATAAAGGAAGTATTATAAACCTTATTCTTTGGGACAGGAGAGTACGACTGCTTCAGGGATATATCTGCTAAATGAATGAATGAGTGTTACTGCCAAATAAATAAAAAAAAAGACTTCAAATGGAATTGTATTGAATAACAAGTGTTTTTTTTAATAAACTATTTTACAGTCGAAAAGACTGTATTTTGTATTAGTTGATTCTATTTGTTTAAGATATATGTATCAGTAAGCACCCCAACATACACGGGAGGCCTGTATCACAGGTTCTTTGATCTGGAACTTTTGAATCAAGCACATATATCATTTACTTAGTTCAAGAAATCAACAGATAGCACTTCCAAACTGTCTGGCATAAGCAATACATACATGACAAATCAACAGACAGCTCCAATTGTCTGACTATAATTGCTGGAGATGGAAGCACCAACATGTAGGTTTTCAAAGTCAGGGGACTTCTTAGGAGCTTCCTAGAGTCTCACCTGGCACACAAGGCTTCTTCCAAAAACTAAGTCCCAAAGTAAACCCTTGCCCTTAGCATATTTATACTTTTTTTTTAGAACCAGAGGGCATCCCAATCCTTGACAACCAGTGCCTCATTAACAAAGGGTGTGGGTCTTCCTACAAATCTTCCTTAATCAAACTCCCTTTAATGGTCAGACCCACTAATAGATGGGGAAGTTCTTTAATCACATTAACAATGCACTTGCATATACTGTTTCTAGGTAATGAAACTCTTGTTTCTGTACTTTACTCCTAGTAAAGACTCTTGGTTGATAAAGGCAAAATTCAATCACAGGCACTTGATTATACTAAAACAAAAAATAAACCCAAAAGATTCTACTTTGTTTGCCCTTACAATCCACTGTTCCAGGATCCTTGGCCTTACAATCTAAAAGGCCATTGATCCTGGGACAAATAGAGGCATTATATTTCTTGATTATACTGAAGCAAAAAAAAAAAAAAAAAAAAAGAAAACAGCAAAAGATCCTACTTTGCTTATCCTTAGAGTATGTTATAAAAATAAGAAGATCAAAGAAAAGGTAGAACTTCAGAATGTATGTGACAATGATGAAGGATGAAGGAGAGAAGCCAAGATTTGCTTCTGCTTTCACTGCTTAGTAAAATGATCCTTGATTTGGAAAAAAAACAAAACCAAACCAAAAGATCAATGACTAAAAAGGGAACTGAATCCAAAATAAGTAAGAACATGTTAAGAGAGGATTTAGTTGCCTTAGGTAAATTCAGGTCAGCATGATCATGAAGTGAACTTCATCTAAAGTTAAAGAAAGAACTAGCAGATTTAATTCCTAAGCTAATCAGTTATCTTTGAAAAATCATGAAGAAGAAGAGAAGTTTCACAAGATTGGAGACTTCAAGTAGCCTGATTTTTTTTACAGGCAAGAGAATGAATACTAAAAACTGTAGACCAATGATCTTGACTTCAAGTGTTGTCAAAATTTCAGAGTAGAATAGACCACTAAAAGGACAATTAATGAACATCAGAGGAAGAAATAGCCAGATTTCATCAAGAAGAGTTCATGTTAGACTAACCTCATTTTATTTGTTGACAGGTTTAGTTGACAAATGTATCAGAAAAAAAATGTAGACATAATCTACCTATAAATTAGCAAAATATTTGACCAAATGTCTGATATTATTCTTACAGGTAAGATGAAGAGATATAGGGTAGATCCTAGAACAATTAGGAGGATTCACAATGGGTTGAGTAGCTAAACCCAAAGAATACTTAATAAGAATTCACTGTCAGCTTGGAAGGAAGTCTCACACATATAAGCACTATGGAGGTTTGACAGATCTCTCTGTATTCTGTGCTGATGTGGAATTTCTGGCTGTTACATTTTCAAAGTCATTAATATGCTGGAGATATTCTAAAAGTTGCTGACAAGATGGTAAAGGGACTTGAATTTTGTATCAGAACTGAAGAAATTGGAGATGTTTAGTCTGAAGAAGAAATGTCTGGATGCAGCGTGGTAGTTGTCTTCAAAGTAGACTTGTGTGAAAGGGAATTTTTCAAGGGATAGGATTGGATGGGGAATGGAAAAGATAAAAAGCATAAGTGGATGAACTGATCTCATCAAAGAGAAAACAAGATCCTCCTTTGAAATATCCTAAGATTTATGGCATGTGAGAATGTTTTTAAAATGGATAATGTCAGTGGACAAAGCAATAAAATAAAAAGGAGGGGGATGTGTTTATGGGGAAAGACTATATTTCACTGTATAATTTTCACAGATTTTATGCCCAAATTTTTGGCAAAATAAGTGGGATATGACCATTATGTGAACCTCTTTTTAAAAAAAATTGTGCCAGTATTACTTAAAAGTTATTTATTACTGAACTGTCTTTGGTGCAAGATTAGGATGCATGGAATACTTGTGAATATTTGTTAAAATTGGTAAGATGCATGTCTTATCATATTATATGATTTATGGCAGCTTTGCTTGCCTGTCTGCTTCCCTTGTGCCTACTACTCTTCATTGGGTTGTGTGACAATACAATTAGTCCTGCAGTGATATAAACAAACCACACAAAGTGGCTTTTGGAAATATACTGACTGTACATGCACTGAGAATTCTAGGTTACTGGCTTGCAACGTACAAGAGATAAATTCATATGCATATGCCACTGGTAAGTACATTGCTGCTCTATTTGCCTGTTAAACAGGGTGACAAACAGAATTACACCATGCAAAAATTGTGCGATGAAAAGCTATAATAAAGTTTTGGATTGGAGGAGAAACAAAGCCTGATGATTATGCAGTGAGACGTGGTAATAGTCAATCAACCAATCAATTAACATTTATTAAGCCCCTAGTATTTGTCAGGCACCATGCTAACTGCTGGGTATTAAAAAAAGTCAAAAGACTCCCTCTGCCCTTAGGAGCTTACAATGTAATGGGAGAGACAGCAAACCAAAAAATTTCTACAAGGCAAGTTATACATGAGTTAAATATAATTTTATAGGAATAGGCTACAATCTATGTGAAAGAGTTTTCAGGAACACTGAAAAAGACTCCCTTACCTCCAAATACAGCTTTCCTTGCCAACACTTTAGACAATAGATGGAAGCCTTTCCATATGTAGAAGAAGCAACCTTTGCAACACCCTGGTGTTTCCAAAGAATCACACGCCACTTTCTGATGTGACTCCTGCTTGTGCCAATTCAGCATATTAATAATTTATGGAAAGAGACAACAGTCCCATTCTGGAGGAAACAGTTGGTAAATAAATGGACCACATCTCCTACCATTTCTCAGAGAGACTCTTTCTGAAGCCTAGGTATACCTACATGGATTCTGGGTATATTGGCTTAAAATTGGTGGAAAACATGACTAAATGGATGTGAGAAGCTTTCTGAATAATAATCCCAGTCTACATATCAAAGACAGATACAATTCTCATGGTTCTTTTAATGGGGGAAAAAAGGAAATCTTCATAAAAGAGGGATGATAACATGGAAGACAACTGGAAGATGAATTCTATCCCGTAACCCAGATTAAAGTTTTATAGATGTCCTCAGAAAGTTGGCACTAAATCCAAAATGGAAAGTCATTCCATAATTAGAATCCCCCCTTTCTCTCTCTCTCTCTCTCTCTCTCTCTCTCTCTCTCTCTCTGTCTCTCTGTCTCTCTGTCTGTCTGTCTCTCTCTCTCTCTCTTTCTCTCTCTCTTTCCCCATATATATGTATATATGCATATATATGTCTATGTAGCATATTCATTTTTTTATATTCACATATAATTGATAATAAACTAATGCAATAAAGTACTATATGTGGAAGAAAAATCATTAGCAGAAGAAGGGTTTGAAGACTTAAGAAAGCTGAGGGTGGGAAGGTATGATAGATTGCAATAAATGCAGTGTCTTTAATGGGTTTATTGCTAATGGGTGAGTAGGATGGCAGCAAGAGCTAATTTGATTTGTTACTGATGCTGGAATAGGTTGTTGATTAGATTTTAATGTGTACAATCCACAAATTGGTATTAAATGAAGGACCGAGTGTGAGTGCTTAACATTGAGGAATGTTTCTTTGAAGCAAGCATTCAAATAACGAAGTCTGATTTTTCATGTTTGAGGTCAATGGTAAATCAACATTTGAATATTCTCTACAGAAGTTTTGAATTCCTGACTTTTTGTATTCTTGACAATCAGGTCTTGTGCTGATCAATATCATGGCAGGAACATGCAGTTGACAGGCTAATGTGCACGTTACAATAAAATGCTTTGTAAAACTTTGAGGAATATCTCAGCATAGTTAAATACTTAACTCGTTATCTTTCACTTTCACATGAACCTGTTAGCTTGATGTTAGCATAATTAAAAAAAGGCAAGTAAATTCAGATATAGTGGCTTATTTGAGGGTAAAGATATCATAAACTTGAATGTACTTATAATATTTTATGTCAGGCAACACCATAAAAATAAAACATATGGATTTTTGTCATGTGGAAAAAAACATGTAATATTCTAAAATTTAGGATAACTTCTTGAGACTTAGAATTGCTATACAATTTGGTTGCTATATCAACTGGAAATATCAAAAATATTCAAAGCAAGAATACATTAATAATCAGAGTAATTTTACTAGAAACCAGATTACAAACCTGAAGAACACTGTAATACTACTAAAGAGCTGCTTGAGAAATAAAGATGAAAAATATTTTTATAGAGAATAATTCAAATTTATTCAGTACAGTAACTCTTGATTGCAAATGTTTAAAATTATTCATTCTAAGTTCTTTTATTTACAACTTCAGAAAGTTCAGCTACTTGGTATTTATTCATTGTTTACTTTATTTTTCTTTTCAAACTAGATTTATAATTTCATTACATACAGACCTCATGGTGGGGAAATTTCCATAATCAAAATAGATTAGCAACTTTTCCAAAGTTTGTAGTCTGAGAGTTTACCAGGGACTGAGAGCTCATGACTTGCCCATGGTCAATTAACCAGTGTGTAAGAGTGGAAACATGAACCCATATTTTTCTAACTTGGAGGGCTGCTCTCTTTTACGCAACATAGCCTCTTTCTTCATCATTTAATTGTATCACTCTGAGCAGAGAGGAAGCAATACTGACACAGATGCCCTTGAAGTTGAACCTATTCTACCTTCAATCATTATGTGGTGCTCACAACTGTCATCCGAATAAAACTTCATCCTTCATCCTTTCATTGCTTCAAATGGTTCTCTCAGATTCAATCTATTGAGCATAGAGGAGGATCCACTGATGTAGACACTCGTGTATAGCCAAGTGATGACTATGAACATGCCAGCATAGTTCTCAATTGACAAGTATCAAAACTCTTCATATAGAAGGCAGAAGAAAAACATTCATTTAAACATCAGAAAGTCAAATCCCAGAACCAGAAAGCAAAATCCATCATTGTGATCAAGAAGTTAATAAATATGATTACTGCAGGGGGCAAAGCCATTCTCAAACCTCCCCTCCCTCAGTCAGGGCCTTGTCACTCTAAACTGTCACACTGTGTCAGTTGACCTGTGTCACTTGGCCCACTCACTTGCTTTCTCCCACTTCTGACCCACCCCTCCTGTTCTGCCTCTTCAGCAAGCTCCTCCTACCATAGTGACTTAGGCTTACAGGTGATTTAAGCAGATCATATGGACCTATTAATTAATGAGAAAGATCTTTCCATCTAAATTACTATTATATCATATCCTGACATCTCCTTGACACTACGCCATCATTGGCAAAAGTAATTAGTTCTTATTCACTGTAATAAGGGCTTGAAATTTTGTGGGAGATGTAGATTGATTTTTGGTTAGGTACTTGCCCTGTGAAATTCTATACACCTTTAAGATTGTATTATTCTGGAAATGGAGCATCTTATGGTTCATGAAATGATGATGGACATCTGCTTCCTGCAGAAAAAAGACACACATCTTGATGATTGTTGACTACCTACTGACTTGTAATTAGATGGCTACATGTGACTAGAAAAGAAAGAAGAAAAGAGAGTAAACAACTGTCCTATGAATCCTTCTATTGATTAATTTTCTTGAATTGCTGCTTTCCATATCTTTTTATAGTCTCTGTTGTAAAAGCTTTGCTTGCTTGCTTGGAGAGAGGGAGATACATATTTGAAAATTAAAGTGATATTAAACTTTTAAAAATAATAAAACTATAAAAAAATTGTGGGGGTATGATTTGTAAAAGAAAATTTTAATCATTCTTTAGCAAATATCACTTAAACTGAGTATAATAGGTGTCAAAGATGCTAAAAAACAGAGGCACTTTGGCTTAGTGTATTGAAATATTCTCCTTTGGTACTAATAGGAATGAGTTTTCTCATCTTTGACACCAAGCCTATTCATTTCACTATTTATGATTTTTTTAAATTTCCATGTTATTTGTTGTAGTCACTGTGTTTATTATTTTCCTAGATCTGCATACTTCACACTGCATCAGTTCATATAAGTCTTCTGATAATTCTCTGATTTCTTCATATGCATTGATTCTTATGGAATGGCAATATCTATTAAGTTCATGTTTCACAATTAACACAATAGTTTTTAAGTCATTTTTTTAGCTTAGGGTCATAAATTTAAAACCAAAGGGGACCTTTAATGTCATATACTCTAATACTCTCATAAGACAGTTTATTTTCTATATATTTTCTATTTAAAGTCATATGTGACCAGATTTATCATACTACTGACTTGCATTAAGTTTGCATTCCACTATGTCCCCTAGTCCTTCCCTTGCCCCTCATATTAAGTGTTTCATAGCTACATTTTTCAATGTTATAATTTCTTTTCTGAATCAAAAGCTAGAACTTTAAATTTATCCTTATTACATTTCATTTGAAACATATCTCTTTTGTCCCTTCATTGATCTCAAGGAAGCAAATTCCATTTTACTGTGTGTATAATTATGTAGACTAGTGGTCTTTTTGTGTACTCCCACTCCCACTCCCACTAGTGAGTCAGGTTCCCCAAAACCAAGCTACATTCCTCCTTCCCCAAGATTCTCAGCACAACTCTGAGGATATAAGGGTGTCTTTTTTTAAATGGAGATGCTAAGGTTTTATTGAATTTAATACCACTTAGATCTAATCAAATTTCAGGTGTGATGCCAGTCAGTACACAAGCTTATGATACCATACCATCCATTTAACCCACAATTTTAACTGTTCAGCTCCTTTTAAGCTCAATACTGTTCCCCTCCAAAGGCTGCTGACTGTGCTCTCCAGAGTAACCCATCTTTGAAAGATCTTGTTTATATGCACTAGACTACTATAACCTCCGTCCCTTTATAACATATGTTGCTAGAAGTTAATCAAATGAGTGGCTTGTATTTTTCATTCCAGTTCATCATGACTCTTCTCTTCTCCAAGGTGATAAGGTGTCATTTCTAAGTGAATTTCTATTCTACTGGGAGAATTCTCACATTATGATCTAAACCAACATGATCTATTTCTGTCTTCAAGATAGAGAGGAGAGAACAAGGTATACCAATCCCTGTTACTCCAAATCAGATATTGAGGACAGCCTTCTTGTATATTGAGATATAACAACAGGAGAACACTTTGAGTTTTCTCCCATGGAAGGGATATGCTTTCTTTTTTTTAAAAAAAAAAAATACATACTTTTTTTTTATTTTCAGTTCTTAACATTCACTTCCACAAGAACTTGAATTCAAAATTTTCTCCCCTTCTCTCTCCACCCTCCACCCCAGAACAGCATGCACCCTATCCAGCCCTTCCTCCACTCTGTCCTCCCTTCTATTATCCACCTTTCTTCTCTCTCCCTTCCCTCTATTTTCCTAGAGGGCAGAATAAATTTTTATACTACATTGCCTATAAACTTAATTTCCAGTTGCATGCTAAAACAATTTTTAACATTCATTCTTAAAGTTTGGGTTCCATATTCTCTCCCTCCCTCCCCACTCACCCTCACTGAGAAAACAAGCAATTCAATGTAGGGCATATATGTATAAGAATGCAAACCACTCCCATAGTAGTTATGTTGTAAAAGACTAACCACATTTCCCTCTGTCCTATCCTGCCCTTCATTTATTCCATTCTCTCCCTTGATCTGTCCTCCCACGATAGTGTTTGCTTCTGATTATCCCTTTCCCCAATTTGCTGTGCCTTCTATTATCATCTCTGTCCTATCCCCTTCTCCTTTGCCTCCCTGCAGGGTAAAATAGATTTCCATATCTAGTTGAGTGTGTGTTATTCCCTCTTTAAGCCAAATCCCAGGAGAGAAAGACTCAATTATTTCCTTTCATCTCGCCCCACCCCACCTTCACCTCCCTTGTAAAAGCTCTTTCTTCCCTCTTTTATGTGAGGTTACTTGCTATATTCTACCTCTCCTTTCTCTTATGCCTAGTACATTCCCTTCAATAGTAAATTTTATTTTTTTTGTATTCTCCCTTCATAATCAGCTCATCCTGTGCCCTCTGTCTGTGTGTGTATAATATATATATATATATATAATACACACACACATACATACTCACCCGTGTACATATACATACCTACACATATATAATATATACATACATTCACACTCATACCCACCTACATATATATGTATTCCTTCTAACTACCCTAATACTGAAAAAGGACTCATGAGTTACAAATAATATCTTTTCATGTAGGAATGTAAACAGTTCAACTTCAATGAGTTTTCTTAAGGCTTTTCTTTCCTATTTACCTTTTCATGCTTCTCTTGATTCTTGTATTTGAAAGTCAAATTTTCTATTCAGCTCTGGTCTTTTCAACAAAAATGCTTAGAAGTCCTCTATTTCATTGAAATTCCATTTTTCCCCCTGAAGTTTTATACTCAGTTTTGCTGGTTAGGTGATTCTTGCTTTTAATCCTATCTGCTTTGACCTCTGGAATATCATATTCCAAGCCCTTTAATCCCTTAGTGTAGAAAGCGTTAAATCCTGTGTTACCATGATTACATTTAGACAATTCTTGAATTATTTCCTTCTGGCTGCTTGTAACATTTTCTCCTTGATCTAGGAACTGTGGAATTTGGCTACAGTATTCCTAAAAGTTTTTCTTTCAGGATCTCTTTCAGGAAGAGATTAGTAAATTCTTTCCATTTCTAATTTAAACTCTGGTTCTAGGATATCAGGGCAATTTTCCTTGATAATTTTTTTGAAGATGATGTCTAGGCTCTTTGTTTCATGATGGTTTTTAGGTAGAACAATAATTTTTAAATTATCTCTCCTGAATCTATTTTCTAGGTCAGTTGTTTTTCCAATGAAATATTTCACATTGTCTTCTATTTTTTTCTTTCTTTTGGTTTTGTTCTGTAATTTCTTGGTTTTTCATAAATTCAATCACCTTCCATCTTGTCCATTCTAATTTTTAAATAAGTATTTTCTTCAGTGAGTTTTTGAACCTCCTTTTCCATTTGGCTCATTCTGCTTTTTTAAAGCATTCTTCTCCTCATTGGCTTTTTTGAAACTCTTTTACCTTTTGGGCTAGTATATTTTTGAAGACGTTATTTTCTTCAGCATTTTTTGGGTCTCCTTTAGCAAGCTGTTAACTTGTTTTTCATGATTTGTTTGCATTGCTTTCATTTCTCTTCCCAGTTTTTCCTCCACCTCTCTTACTTGATTTTCAAAATTCTCTTTAAGCTCTTCATGGTCTGAGACCATTGCATATTTTTTTTTGGAGGTTTTGGATGTAGAAACCTTGGCTTTTAGGTCTTAATCTGATGGTATGCTTTGTTCTTCCTCAACTGAAAGGATGCAAGAAAATACCTGTTCACTAATAAAGTAGCTTTCTATAGTCTTATTTTTCCCCTTTTTTTGGGCACTTTCTTAGCCAGTTACTTGACTTTTGAGTCTGTTGCCAAGTGGAGGGTATTCTCTAGAGACTTGTAAGTTCTCAGTTCCCCCAAGGTGGCAGAGTCAAGGGAGAGGAATTGACTCCTCTCCTGGCCTTCTCTCTTGTCACTGAGCAACCACAAGCTCTATTT
The DNA here is from genome assembly GCA_023548195.1 of Bettongia penicillata ogilbyi. Taxonomy (NCBI): domain Eukaryota; kingdom Metazoa; phylum Chordata; class Mammalia; order Diprotodontia; family Potoroidae; genus Bettongia; species Bettongia penicillata. The sequence goes on from JAJHZJ010000244.1 coordinate 5,252,140, forward strand.
AGTAGTATTCCTTCTCCACAGTCACCACCAGCTCCACCATGCCAACACTTCTCCTTACCCCAGGACCACCACTATGGACTGAGACCCAGAGCAGTTGTTTGATTCCCCCAGGGCCCTTAGGCCAAAGGCTCCAAAAACAGATACTGCTGCTACAGTGGCTGTCACCACCCTGGGGCTGGGGTTAGGGCCAGAACCTGCTCCGTTCTCTCCCAGGTGAAAGAGCTTTCTTACTGAAATTTGAAGCTGTCTTTGGTGTTTTAGGGTTGAGAAATCTGGGAACCTCAGCTGCTGGCCATGATTCTACTCCCTGAAGCCTGCTCCAGTCCTATCCATGCCAGCCAAAGCTCCCTGTACTCTCCTCTGAGCCTGGTGTGATAGACCATTCCTGTCAGCCTTCCAGGCTGACTTGGGCTGGAAATCTCTTTCACTCTGTCACTTTGTGATTTCTGTTGCTCTAGAATTTGTTTAGAGTCATTTTATACAGGTATTTTATGGGCTCCAGGAGTAGAGCTAGAGCAGGTCCATCCTTCTACTCTGCCATCTTGGCTTTGCTTTCTTTGCTTGGCTTTCTAATGCTATTGGATCATGTGCCCATGTTGGTGTTTTCTATCCATTTTCATCTATTAGTCACAGTTAGAATTTCCTGTATATGCCTGATTGACCAAACAATTAGCAGCCCAATATTGTTTAACCAAATTACATCAATTGACTTTTGCAATAGAGTATTATTGAGAAGATATAGTAAAAATAGAGGTTAAATGATTCCTCTTGAATTGGGATTTATCTAGTCAATACCAGGGAGGGGAGGAGAGAGTGAAGTTCTAAGCAAGAACCCAGTTATAGCTTAGTAACTAATCAATATGCTCCTCAATGCCACAAAATAAAGAGTCAGGATATAGTTCTAGAATACCTGAGTATGCTCCAAAATGATGAAGAAGGATTATATAAGGCAAAATAATATGTTTATGCTCATAAGGACTGGGATCTCAGACTTTATAATGATCTCATTCCATGTGCATCTCAAATTAGTGAACCAGTCCACTGTTCAGGCTACTTGTCTTTCTAGATTATTATTTGTTAAATTTAGAACTTTAAAATATTTTTATATGGTGTTAATTACATTTTTGAATTAAACATATAAATGTTATTTGAACCAATTTAAAAAAAACACAAAAATTTTGTTGTGAGGGAATTCCATTTTATAAACAATCTATTAATCATTTTGTTTTTGATTTTGTCAATTGTTTAACTTACCAATCAAATTTTAAGGAATGTGGTCATCGATTCTTCATATTTACTAAGAAATTCGCTAATGGAAAGTTAGAAAACCTGCATAGAACTTTCAATGATCTTCAGTTCCTCTAAACCTCAAAGCCCTTTTTCTTAACGCTACTATTTTCCATATCACACTCACATCATAGTGTGATGAAATGATGACAAGAAAATGGAAAGTTACATGTTATAAGTAGGCTTCCTGATATTTCCAATGATAACTTGAATTCAAGACAGACTTTCAAATACTTCACAAAGGACATCAGTGACCAGAAATGTAAGTGGGCTCACTCATGTAAGAGTGAGAAATAACAAATGGATGGTTCAAGAGATATATAGGTATGCATGAAATATTCGATGTACCAAGACATTATAGAGACCATGTACTTAACCTAATACTCATATAAAGACATAGACAAGAATCACATAGATTGAGAAATCATGAATGGGCTGCAATTTAGACACATGTAATGAGTATCACAAAGTCATAAAAATATATCCATAGTGCCAGACTTTCTTTCTGATAGATTTTAATTTAAGCATAGGCAATATGAATAATACTTTTGTTAAGAATGTGAGAATTGATATTGACACTTTCCCCTGCACAATTGAATAAGCAACTATTTCTGACAAGTTTATGTCTGATCATCATTTCCACTGAAATTTTGAGTATTACTTTAGGGCAACCCACTTCTAACTCAATAATTATAGTGTTAAGTTCAGTATGAATAGAGTATTCTTAAAAGATGTTAATAATTACTGGATTCAATATGCCTAAAGGTAGAGAAGGTAAAGTATCCCCAGAAACCTAATTCTATAAGCCTAAATTGGGCAGAGAAAGAGGTTCCACTCCTTTTTTTATAAATTTATTTATTTAACTTTTTTATTCATTTTCACAAAATTTTGGGTTCCAAATTTTCTCCCCATTTGTCCTCTCCCACACCCCAATACACTAAGCATTCTAATTTCCCCTATCACCAATCTTCTATCATTCCCTCCCTTCTCTTGTCCCCATCTTCTCTTTTGTCCTGTAGGGCCAGATGACTTTCTATTCCCCTTTACCTCTGTTTCTTATTTCCTAGTAGCAAGAACAATACTCAACAGTTGTTCTTAAAACTTTGACTTCCAACTTCTCCCCATCCCTCCCTCCCCACCCATTCCCTTTGGGAAGGCAGGCAATTCAATATAGGCCCTATCTGTGTAGTTTTGCAAATGACTTCGATAATAGTCATGTTTGTGAAAGACTAACTATATTTACCTTCATCCTATCCTGCCCCCCATTGCTTCTATTCTCTCTTTTGATCCTGTCCCTCCCCAAGAATGTTGATTTCAAATTGCTCCCTCCTCCCATTGCCCTCCCTTCCATCATCCCTCCAACCTGGCTTATCCCCTTCTCCCCCACTTTCCTGTATTGTAAGATAGGTTTTCATGCCAAAATGAGTGTGCATTTTATTCCTTCCTTTAGTCGAATGTGATGAGAATAAACTTCATGTTTTTCTCTCAGCTCTCCTCTGTTTCCCTCCACTAAAAAGTCCCCTGCCTGCCTCTTCTATGAGAGATAATTTTCCCCATTCCATTTCACTCTCTCTCCTCCCAATACATTTCTCTCTTACTGTTTACTTTAATTTTTTAAAGATATGCTCCCATCCTATTCAATTCACTCTGTGCTCTCTGTTTTTGTGTGTGCATGCATGTGTGTATATGTGCACGTGTGTATGTGTGTGTATGTAATCCAACCAACTACCCAGATACTGAAAAGTTTCAAGAGTTACAAATGTTGTCTTTCCATGTAGGAATGTAAACAGTTCACCTTTGGTAAGTCCCTTATGACTTCTCTTTGCTGTTTACTTTTTCATGCTTCTTCTCATTCTTGTGTTTGAAAGTCAAATTTTCTTTTCAGCTCTGATCTTTTCATCAAGAATGCTTGAAAGTCCTCTGTTTCATTGAAAGACCATATTTTCCCCTGAAGTATTATACTCAGTTTTGCTGGGTAGGTGATTCTTGGTTTGAGTCCTAGTTCCTTTGACTTCTGGAATATCCTATTCCACACTCTTCGATCCCTTAATGTAGAAGCTGCTACATCTTGTGTTATCCTGATTGTATTTCCACAATACTGGAATTGTTTCTTTCTAGCTGCTTGCAATATTTTCTCCTTGACCTGGGAGTTCTGGAATTTGGCCACAATGTTCTTAGGAGTTTCTCTTTTTGGATCTCTTTCAGGCGGTGATCGATGGATTCCTTGAATACTTATTTTGCCCTCTAGTTCTAGAATATCAGGGCAGTTTTCCTTGATAATTTCATGAAAGATGATGTGTAGGCTCTTTTTTTTGATCATGGCTTTCAGAGAGTCCCATAATTTTTAAATTGTATCTCCTGGATCTATTTTTCAGGTCAGTTGTTTTTCCAATGAGATATTTCACAATATCTTCTATTTTTTCATTCTTTTGGTTTTGTTTGGTGATTTCTTGGTTTCTCAGAAAGTCATTAACCTCCCTCTGTTCCATTCTAATTTTGAGAGAACTATTTTCTTCAGTGAGCTTTTGAACCTCTTTTTCCATTTGGCTAATTCTGCTTTTGAAAGCATTCTTCTCCTCTGGCTTTTTGAACCTCTTTTGCCAGTTGAGTTAGCCTATTTTTCAAGGTGTTATTTTCTTCAGCATTTTTTTGGGTCTCCTTTACCAAGGTATTGACCTGTTTTTCATGCTTTTCTTGCATCTCTCTCATTTCTCTTCCCAGTTTTTCCTCTACCTGTCTAACTTGATTTTCAAAATCCTTTTTGAGCTCTTCCATGACCTGAGCCCACTGAATATCTATTTCAGATGTTTGGGATACAGAGGCCTTGACTTCTATGTCTTTACCTGATGGTAAGCATAGTTGTTCCTCATCTGAAAGGAAACGAAGAAATATCTGTTCACCTATAAAGTAACCTTCTGTGGTCTTATTTGTTTCCCCTTTTCTGTGCATTTTCCCAGCCAGTTACTTGACTTCTGAGATTCCTCTCCACCCCTGCCTCACCTCCAGATCAGCCCAGCTAGTGCTTGGGGTCTGAGATTCAAATGCTGCTTCCCAGCCTCAGGGCTTTCAGCGGGATGTGGTGCTGCTATTCAGTGTGAAATTAAGTTCAGGTTCTCCGGTGGGTGCAGGGCCACCTCCCAGGCTCTTTTCCCTCAGGGGGTTTATACAGAAATCTTAAAGGATGGATCCGAGTGCCTTTCTTCTTTGGGAGCTCTGGTCTGTTTCTGCCTCCACTGCTGCCTCCTGAGGAGGCCTGAGTTATGGAGACACCCTGCTCTCCTCTTGGCCAGCCTAGAAGTGTCTCTCACTGACCTGTCGCACCTGTGGGTGGAGGGACCTTCGTGGACACCAGAGATTCCGTCCCTGAAGCCTGTTTGGATCTGCTCCTCTCAGTGCCACGCAGCCAAGGCAGGGCTGGGCTCTGCTCTGATCCCGTGTGCAATGGACCTTTGATGTCAGTTTTTCAGTGCTCTCTGGAACAGAAATCTCCTGTACTCTGTTGCTGTGCAGCTTCCACTACTCCAGAATTTCTTGGGAGTTCCTCTTTACAGGTAATTTATGTCCTGTGGGTTTGGAGCTAGCATATGTGAATCTTTCTACTCCACCATCTTGGCTCCTCTCCACTCCCCTCCTTTTTCATACCATATGTTCATTTAGGGCCAATACATTACCAAATCATTCAACTGAGTATGGCCAATGTCATCATGGCAATCAAAAGAGAAGACTAAAGGGCAGAAGTTATAATTTTCTTCAAATGTTTGAAAGGCCATCACGTGGAGAAATGAGTGTATTTGTTCTATAATATTCCACTGGCTGAAAGTTACAAGAAGGTACCATGTAGTTCAGCACAAGAGTTTTCCAAGAGCCACTGAGTAACTAAATTTTCTGTTTGACCTAGAAGTCCACTAGTCCAGCCCATGTTAATCCCCGCTACAATATCAGTTGCCAACATGACTACCTATTTTGTACTTAAAGACCTTCCCTAATAGCTTTCTTTCTACTTCTTTAGATATTCTATTTTCTACAATTCTTTGTTTTGAGAAACATTTTCTTTATGTTCAGTTGATATCTGCTTCCCTGTATTTTCCACCCACTCATCCAGTTTTGTCAAAGAGTCCAAGGAACGCAAACATAATGCTTCTTCTATATGACAATCCTGTAAATATTTGAAAAGAGCTATGGAGTCAAGTGAAAAAGTCAGGAAGCATTTATTAAGTGTTTACAATATGCCAGGTGATGAGATTAGCAATTGGAATACAAATAAAAGAAAAGAAGAAAGTCAGTTCCAGTCCTCAATAAGTCATATTTTAATGGAAGAATATAAGATATAAAACAAAACTTAAAAGTAGAGGGAGGAGAGTTTGAGAGAGGGAAAAAGAAGATGTAGTAGAGAAAGAAGTCTGAAAAGTCAGGAGTGTAGCTCTTAGAGGACAGAAGGAGTGAACATTACTGGCCTGGGCTCTATCTCAAAACAGAGATTCTAGGAACAACTGATTAATCAGAAGAAGGGGCTTCAGGGGTGGAGGGATCTTTCAATTTTAGATAACTACTTTATATTGGTGATGAAGGCATCTTCCAAGATGAGAATTCTGGAACATATGGAGACAGAAGTCCTGAGTCCCCTAGAGGAATAACATAATAGGTCCAACAAAATCTCTTCTAAACCCCAGTATTTCCAACTATCTCAATCAATAGTCATATGGACTCATTTTCAATACTTTCAGAAGCCTATTCATTTTTACTTGAAAGCCCCAAATGAGTAAGTATTTCTTGTAAAATATGTTCCTTTGAGGGGGGCGGAGTCAAGATGGCAGAGTAGAAAGACACACGTTTGCGAGCATCGAACCCACAGCCCATAGATTTAATGTAACAAGAGCTCCCCAGAAGTTCTGGATCACTGCAGGGTGTGCAGAAACATAGTGGAAGAGATTTCCATTCCAGAGAGCCCTGGAGAGCCATCCCCAGGGTCTGTCGCGCAAAGCGGACCCCAACCCAGCACTGCCCTGGCCGTGGCCCCAGAGAAGCTGATCCGAGCGGGCTTCAGTGACCCGGTGGCCTGGAAGGTCCCTCAGCTCACAGACTCTACAGGTCAGTGAGAGACACGCCTGGGCTGACTGAGGGGGGAGCGGCGTGTCTCCCATGGCTCGGGTCCCCTCGGGAGGAAGTGGCGGAGGCAGAGGCGGGGTGGCAGCGGAGGCAGCAGAGACAGCAGCGACACGGTCACAGCGGCCCAGGACTCCCCCCAGCAGCAGGCAGGATCTTCATTACTGAAAGTCTCTGCATAAACCACCTGAAGGAGCTGAGCCTGGGAGACTGCCCTGCCCCACCCACTCCATTTCTGAAGGTTTCTGCATAAAGCCCCTGAGGGAACTGAGCCTGGGAGGCGGCCCTGCCCCTACCCGCTCCATTACTGAAGGTCTCTGAACTGAGCCTGGGAGGTGGCCCTGCCCCCACCCCAGCACCAGAACTAAAGCTCACATTGATTAGCAGCCGTGCCTGCCACGGAAAGCTCATTTGAATCTCAGACTCCAAGCACTAGCTGGGCGGATCTAGGCGGGGGTGGACAAGAATCTCAGAAGTCAAGTAACTGGCTGGGAAAATGCCTAGAAAAGGGAAGAAAAACAAGACTATAGAGAGTTTTTTCGAACAGATGCAAATGATCCCGACTTTCGGATCTGACGATGAGGACATTTTTCTTGCCGTCAGGGAAAGACGTGGAGGGTGAGGCCTTGGTACCCCAGACATCCCAGGGGGATGTTGGGTGGGCTCAGGCCTTGGAAGAGCTCAAAAAGGATTTTGAAAAGCAAGTTAGACAGGTGGAGGAAAAATTGGGAAGAGAAATGAGAGAGATGCAAGAAAAGTATGAAAAACGGGTCAATACCTTGGTAAAGGAGACCCAAAAAAATGCTGAAGAAAATAACACCTTGAAAAATAGGCTCACTCAATTGGCAAAAGAGGTTCAAAAAGCCAATGAGGAGAAGAATGCTTTCAAAAGCAGAATTAGTCAAATGGAAAAAGAGGTTCAAAAGCTCACTGAAGAGAATAGTTCTCTCAAAATTAGAATGGAACCGATGGAGTCTAATGACTTTACGAGAAACCAAGAAATCACCAAACAAAACCAAAAGAATGAAAAAATGGAAGAGAATGTGAAATATCTCATGGGAAAAACAACTGACCTGGAAAATAGATCCAGGAGAGACAATTTAAAAATTATGGGACTACCTGAAACTCATGATCAAAAAAAGACCCTAGACATCATGCTTCATGAAATTATCAAGGAAAACTGCCCTGACATTCTACAACCAGAAGGCAAAATAAGTATTGAAAGAATCCATCGATCACCACCTGAAAGAGATCCAAAAAGAGAAACTCCTAGGAACATTGTGGCCAAATTCCAGAACTCCCAGCTCAAGGAGAAAATCTTACAAGCAGCTAGAAAGAAACAATTCCAGTATTGTGGAAATACAATCAGGATAACTCAAGATCCAGAAGCTTCTACATTAAGGGTTCGAAGGGTGTGGAATAGGATATTCCAGAAGTCAAAGGAACTAGGACTCAAACCAAGAATCACCTACCCAGCAAAACTGAGTATAATACTTCAGGGGAAAATATGGTCTTTCAATGAAACAGAGGACTTTCAATCATTCTTGATGAAAAGACCAGAGCTGAAAAGAAAATTTGACTTTCAAACACAAGAATGAGAAGAAGCATAAAAAAGTAAATAGCAAAGAGAAGTCTTAAGGGACATACCATAAGTGAACTGTTTACATTCCTATATGGAAAGACAATATTGGTAACTCTTAACACTTTTCAGTATCTGGGTAGTTGGTGGGACCATGCACACACACATACACACATGCATACACATACAGAGACAGAGAGCACAGAGTGAATTGAATAGAATGGGACCATATCTTAAAAGAAATTAAGGTAAATGGTGAGAGAGAAAGGTAGGGGGAGGAAAGAGGGTGAAATGGAATGGGGTAATTATATGGCATTTAAGAGGCAAGTAGGAGACTTTTTAGTGGAGGGAAAAAGAGGAGAGCTGAGAAAAAAAAAAACCAAGAATTTACCCTCATCACATTTGACTAAAGGAAGGAATAAAATGCACACTCATTTTGGTATGAAAATTTATCTTACAGTATAGGAAAGTGAGGGAGAAGGAGATAAGCAAGGGGGGGGGATGATGGAAGGGAGGGCAAAGGGAGGAGGGAGCAATTTGAAGTCAACACTTGGGGAGGGACAGGATCAAAAGACAGAAGAGAAACAATGAGGGGCAGGATAGGATGGAGGGTAATTCAGTTAGTCTTACGCAACACGACTATTATGGAAGTCATTTGCAAAACTACACAGATAGGGCCTATATTGAATTGCCTGCCTTCCCAAAGGGAATGGGTGGGGAGGGAGGGATGGGGAGAATTTGGAACTCAAAGTTTTAGGAACAACTGTTTAGTATTGTTGTTGCTACTAGGAAAGAAGATATACAGTTAATGAGGAATAGAAAGTCATCTGGCCCTACAGGAGAAAAGAGAAGATGGGGACAAGAGAAGGGAGGGATGACAGAAGAGAGGGCAGATTGGAGATAGGGAAAATTAGATTGCTTGGGGTATTGGGGTGGGGGGAGGGGATAAAAGGGGAGAAAATTTGGAACCCAAAATTTTGTGAAAATGAATGTAAAAAGTTAAATAAATAAATAAATATTTTAAAAAAAATAAACTATGTTCCTTTGAAATGGACTAAATATTCTCTTGTCTGGACAAGAAAGTACTGAGCTGGAATGTACCATACTCTAATTGTTTAGGCCTAAGTATGCAATCCCTTTTTTGCTTGTTTTTTACACTGATGTATTAATTCGTATTGAACTTGTCATTGAGGTATTTTTTCACATGAATTGTTTAATTAGGATATTCCTCTCCTCCATTTTGTACTCAGGAAGTTTTTGTTTACCTGTGTTCATTTGCATGAATATTTAGTCATTTGTTTGTATGTTTATTTATTTGTGTCTTTTAGATCACATTCAGGGTTTTTTTTCCTTACCAAATTCCATTTTGGTAGCTTTGCTCTTGAGTATTTCCCAATGGTTCATGAGATTGAGGGAGTGACTTAATAATTAACTATCATGACCTGAAGTCCATTTTAGTTCTTGCCATTACATTCCTGCACTGGGATGAGTGGTAGTAGGGTATTCTCAAGACTCTACCTCCTTATTTGGGCAAGTAGGTAGTGCAGTAGATAGAGCACCAGTGCAGGAGTCAGGAGGACCTGAGTTCAAATCTCACCTCAGACACTTGACACTCACTAGCTGTGTGACCTTGGGTAAGTCACTTAACCCCAATTGCCTCATCCTGGGTCTTCTCCAGTCAGCCTGATGAATATCTGGTCACTGGATTCAGATGACTGAAGAAGAAATGAGGCTGGTGACCTGTGCAAACAAAGTCAAGTGCAAGTCATGTTATCATTTCTCTGATGGCGTGGTCTTCTTTGGCAGAGAAGGATGAACACACTTCCTTATTTGAAATATAGTTGAATAAAATGTCAGTGAGGAAAAATTTGAGCCTCTCCTACTCATCTTCTCTTCACAAATAGTAAAGACTAGGTTAGGTGGGGAAGGGTGAAAAGACTGGTAACCTTTGTCCCACTTCATCCCCTCCAGTAATAAATGACAACCTAGTCTCTGTTACATATGAAGTTTGTGCCTGATAAATATTTTCTTATTGATTTTATTAAATTGACAAGAGAAGATCTGAAAGTCAAGTGGTTAGTCTCTTTATATACTACTTCCTAATGCCACGACTGCCCTCTAGGTAGACTGTTAGCTCCTGACTGGCAAAGACTATTTCATTTCTGTTTTTATATCTGTAGTCCCTATAGAGGTTCCTTGCGGTTGATAAATGCTTGACTTTTGAATAATTGGTAGATAAATCTAACCTCCACATATTAGTTCATACTGTAGCTGCCTGGTGATAAGTGAGAGATGTTTTAATGAATGTTTTGACAGTAGTTCAGAATCATTCTTTGTTAAAAAAAAAAAGTTGTTTTGACCAGGTCAAGTACTATCACTATGGCTCATCCCATGTAACATGAAAATAATTTTAATAGCAACTAATATTGGAATAATTTTGGTTGAATGATAGTTTGCTTAAAAAATTATTAGCCTTCCATAAAAGAACTATAAGAAGGATTTTCTTATTTAATAGTCGTGACTGTTAAGCCTTGAAAAGATCATTTTCTTTTTACCTTAAAGGGCTAACTTCCAACAATTATATAATCAAATGATGAATCAGAATTAGAAAAGGAAGGAGAAAGATGGGGGGAGGGAGGTTAGGATGGAAGGATGAAAAGGAGAGAGAGAGAGAAAGAAAGAGAGAGAAAATGGGGGGAAGGGAGGAGAAATCAATGTTCTACCAAATGAACAGCTGATTCTGGCAAGATTTCCCAGAGAAATATGACTATAGCTAAAATGCAATCCATGCAGAATTGATTTGTTGTGACTGACCTCATTGTATACCAATCTACTATAAACTGAAAGGGAATTACTTTAAAGAGAGGGTGGACCCATCATAAAGCAAACTGTCAATCTAAACAAATACAAGTCTGTGTGTATATCTATGTTTTATTTCAGCTTGACTCCTATGCTTTTTCTTCTCTCATGCTGTATCACAGGCATTATCTATTTGTTCAGTGATGACTCCACAATACTTTTCTCTGCTCAATTCTTCATTGCTGCCTTGTAGGTAAGGATATAGTTATGTTTTCTAAAGGAGTGCCCAATTGTATGGCAGTCTCAGGCAATTTTCACTTTAACTCCTTTGATGACAGGAATTGCTATCACAGCCATCATTACAGAATAAAGGACTATAGGATATGCTAAATCTTGTTTATACTTTATTTTTAAAGTATATTATTCAGAAGTGACTTAATAGAAGGGAAGGTATACTCATTCATCCACTTTTCTTCCTTGTAACTACACATTTAAAATTATTGATAAAGTCCAGTGCTTTGCAAATTCAAAAAAGGAAAGAAAGGAAAATGCTTAGCTTCACCCCAAATAGTAGTAAGATACTTATTGTTCAAAATATCCACATTTTCCATTAAGTAAAATAAAAAAAAATTCCTATGGACCATCTTAGACATTGCAAGTACTGCAAAATATTGCTCAATTCTGTTTTTTGCCCATCTTAAATATTTGAAACTCTTTGCTGTCTTTGAAAGCAGGAGTGGGAAGAAGGTAAAACCCTCAAAGCTTCAATAAAGTGTGTCAAGTGACACAGTAAACAGATATTTGGTGAAAGGTAGAGTATCATCTGCCAAGTGACACTGAGAGCTTTCAGAGTCTTTGACTGCATTCATGCAAGAGAAATCTTTGACGTGTATAATAATTGACAAGCAGAGCCTTTCTCATGTCTTTTATTTTCTTTATCTCCATCTGTCTATTCCCCACATTCTTAAGAAGTAGTGTAGAGCTCTCAGCCAGGTTTCACAGGGTCACATGATTAGATAGGAGCATCAAGGGAGAGATCTCTGTTATTAAGTTCTAGTGTCTCTTCCAATAGGCTTTTTCTCAAATTGCTTTTGCACCTGTGTCCATTTGCAGGCCACTCTGATCAAAAATGTGGTCATCCCTCATGTATAATTCATGCAATCAAAACTTGGTAACTATGCAAAAATGTTCCCCACTATCCTGTGTTCCCAAATATGGCCTCCAGAAATTGCCAGGAGTTATGGCTATGTGGTTTGCTCGGTGGTCATAAACTGAAGTACTAATGAAGCTTCCCAAATGACCCTAGAGAGAGTCATTTAATCAGGCACTGGTTTTAATTGGGATTGGTTGACAGGTGGCCCTAAACATTGAGAAACTTCAGACCAGTCCTTCCCCCAACCCAAATGATCATGTGACTTGCTGTGAAATGAGCATGCAGAGATTTCAATAATGAATTTTTCACCCCTGATGAACAAAAGTAATGCTTTAGGAAAAGGCAGAAATTGTTACTTAACTTGTTTCAAAACCCAGCATTAGATTTAATAATTATGCAATTAGACCTGAATTACTGAAATAAATGCTTCCGAAGCCTTGTGACTTGGAGAGTATGTTATCTCAAACGTGCACAAGCCTTAGAACAGTATAATGAAATTAGCCAATAGCAACAGGAGAAAATCCACCACATTTTCTTTTCATAAATGTCTAAGTTGGTATTGGGCCAGTAAGCTTTGGCTATAGATGGAAGGAAAAATAAAATGGAGGGGGGAAGGGTTTTAGAAAATTTCACATTTCTTCATGCTGCCAAATACAGTTTGCTCACAAAGTATAATTCCATTTCTCATACATGAAAGTAAATTCTCCTCAGACTCTTGGCAAGCACCTCTCCTTTTCTACTAAAATATATCAATTTTATTTTCTTGTAGAAGTTTTCAAATTTACCTTAGATTCTTTTTAAAATGTTTGTTCTGGTAATCAAGCAGGTAAACTCCATCTGAGAACAGAAGAAGTAAGACACAGGCATGACTATAACACAACACACTGCTTGATATTCAAAAGCCAACTTTCAAAATTAGGTAGAACCCAAGAGAGTTTACTGCCTGCTGAATAGATCGTATCATGATCAAAGTAAGTGAGCAGATCATTTTGTATGAGGTGAAATGAACACACTGTCTTAGAATCAGAAGTGGAAGCTTCCTTAGTAATTACCTGTTCCAGTCCCCCATATTTCATGAAAGAAGAAACTGAGCACAAGAAATGGGAAGTGATTTCCCCTTGAACACACAGAAAGTATGTTAACAGAACTCAGCTTTGGCACTCAATCTAGCAATCTCATCGCTACATCACCTTGAGCCTAGCCCAGTCCTCCCTTCATCCTAGTACCTGTGTTGATTGATAGACAAATCTTTTCCAACTCATACCTGAACAGTAATCTTACACAGAATTGAGATCTACCTCTTTGCTATCTCTAGTTCTATATTCTGGGAGAAGCATAACAGGTCTCATTTCTTTTCCACATGATAACTCTTAAAACATATGAAGTCACCTGTCATACCCCAGAGTCTTCTGTCTTCAGACTAATTCATCCTAGATCCTTCAAATAATCCCCAAATGGCAAGGGCATGGCATAATTATCTTCTTCATCTGTTGTATATGTTACCATTTTTTCCAGTGTCCTTCCTAAAAGGTAGTGCCTGGAATTGAGTACATTATATCAGATGTCATCTGACAATGGCAACATGAAATGGGCCTATTACCACCTTTGTTTTGGACACTGAGAGTGAAATATCAATGGTTACTCTAGGGTGCAAACCTGGATGACTAGAAGAATTTTGTATCTTTGACAGAAGTAACAAAGGCTTAGGATGACAATAATGAGGTCTGTTTTTGCACAAGTTGAGTTAGAAATGTCTATATGATAAATAGGTGAAGATGTCCTCTAGTTAGTGGATAATGTGGTACTAGAACTCAGCAAAGAGATGAAGAACAGGTACGTAGATTTTGGAGGTATCTTTATAGAGACGATACTTGGAACCCTGGGAATTCATGAGATCAGTAACTAGAATAAGTGTTAATAGAGAATATGAGATGACTAAGGACAGAGACTTGGGTTCCACTCAGATAAAGAAAGTGGGCATAGATGATAACTCAACAAAAGACAAAATGGAACTGAGGAGGCCTGGGAAGGCATGTAGAAGGAAAAATCAAGGAGAATACAGTAGAACTTCGGTTTACGAATTTAATTCATTCTGAGATTCTGTTTGTCATGCAACCTGTTCTCATTGCAAAGCAAATTTTCTCATAGGAAATAATACAAAGCCCGATGATCTCAAAATAGTCAAATAAAATAATTTAATTTTTAAGTTTTTTTGTCCCTGATGCACCTGAAATGCAACAGCAATGATTAGTACACAGTATAAACCAAAAATAAAATAAATTAACCTGCACTTTACCTTTGAGAAGAGTCATAGCTGACAAGAGGGAGGAGGAGGAAGAAGGGTTATTGCTTGGAAGGAGAATCTCCTTTTATGAGAACATCAGGGATTTCAACGTTGGGAGTATTCTTTCTTATGCTACTTTCATTAAAAGTAAGACTAACACTACTGCCTTCACTTATGTTTCATTTTTAAGAATCACTTTCATGTTTTGACTCACTGATTTTTTTTCCTTACCTTTGCTTCTGACTAGGAGTCTAACAGCATTTGTTTTTGATTTTTTTTAATTTATTTGTTTTCAGTTTTCAACAATTCCTTTCATAAGTTTTAAATTTTCTCCCTCTCTTTCCTCCCTCCCTCTCCAAGATGACATGCAATCTTATATGGGTTCAAAAACAAAACCATTGCCCTAGTTGAGTGTCATCCTTTCATGAGATGTTCAAGTCCAAACACAATGTTCATACCTCTGTGAATTTTTGTTTGCAAAATTTTTTTCTTCATCCAGAGAAGCATATATAAATCAGGTTACTCATAAACAGAGGTTCTACTGTAGTGCTGTAAAAGTATATGGAGGATAGAATATCTGAGAGGAAGGGTTGGCTAATATGGCTAAATATACAGAATAGTCAAGAAGGATGAGAACAGTATTTAACAATAAAGATTATTAGTAAACTTTTTGAGAGCAGTTTCAGTCAAGCAGAAAAGGAAGAGGTTGAAAAGTGGAGATGTAAATGAATGTAGATGGCTGTACAGAGAAGTTTGTTAAGGAAAACTTATAATTGAGGATACAATCTTAAGGGTCAATTGAAATTATTCTTTGTGTATTGTTTTAGGATCAAGGAAATCTGAATATTTTCTTAGGTGGTAGGAAAGGATCTACTGGTTAAAGAGAGTCTGGAAATTAGAAAAGAATTGATGCTTAAAGGGATAAACTTCTTGAGAAAAGTAGACGGCATAAGATCAAGAGCACAGCAAGAAGAAGGCTTAGCCTTGGGAGGAAAGTTAAACTTATTAGCTACATTAAGATTTTGATACAAGGAAAGTGACTACATAGCAGATGTGATGTATAGCAAAAGCAAAGAGAGCAGCAGAGACTGGAGCTTGCAGTGATGATTTAAACTAGGTTTAGGTTTAATATAAGTGACACAGAAGAAAAAAAAGGACAGTAGGTTGTGGTTAGGTAGATGAATTTCAGAGTTCTGTTGTGGTGGTGTAACCATTGTTGAACATAATGAGATGTGATTATCCCTGTGGCTGGGATGGATTGAAAGTACAGGTTATGAGAGTTGAATAGATTCATGAACCAGGAAGCAAGTCTTGTGCTTCAGGGGAAATTAACATGTGTATTCAATTTTAAGATCAAGGGTTGAGATGGAAAGAAAGGCTATAGGTCAGATATTAAAAAAAGAGGGCAAATGACAAAGAGTGAGTAGACAACTGCCTCTGGGATTGAAATAGGTTATATCCTGAAGCAGGAGGGTTTGCTTAGTGATGGTAGAAAGGGAGTGGTTAGGCAGTGGCAGTGAGGAGGAAAGACAAGATCTATTTCCCCTCCTGGCCCAGTATATTTGTGTAAGAGAATTAGGGTGGAGGGGGCAATGAGAGAAGGTGCATCTAGTGCTAGGGTTGGTGGACAAGAAGGAGAATGGGGTGGTTGGCGACAGGTTTTGGTGACTGTAAGAAGATAAAAATAGCCTATGTAAGTAAGAAACCTATGATGAAGGCCAGTCTATTGAATGGGAGTGCCAGACAGCATAATGATATGGGGAAACAGAATGATGGAGACATGGAAAAGTACAGATTAGGTGGATGGGAAAAAGAAGAGTTTTCTCTTACATAGCTTTTCATATGAATTTTGTGAGAATCTGGAGAGGTATTTGCTAAATGCAATTCAGTAGACTGTCACAGTAGCCAAGGGCACTGAGTGAACTTTCAGTCTTTAAGAAGTTGTTTAACTTTAATCTCTACCCTATCAAGGATCCTGATTTGATTTCTTTCCCTCAAGTGATTCTAGAAAACTTATAAGGGGATGAGGCTGAGTTCTTGACCCTATGCAGGTTGGGGTGGTCAGTAGGCCTGGTGCCAAGAATGTCATCAATGGCCCTTTCTCGTTAGAAGGCTATTGATTGACTAAATTTCCATCATCAGTAAAGACAGTTCTGGCCCAAGCTCTGCTTTTTCTTGCTATGTGATAAACCAATGAAGCATAATGGACCATTCATCAGTTTTTACTTGCTCTCACCATTAACAAGTACATCTTTTTCTTCTTTGATAGTATCCTGTGCTCTGGTTCTACTTTGTGGTTCCATTTCATTATGTGCTGTAGCTGATCATACTCACCATGTACTCTCCACGGTCCTAATTTTTTAAATTCTTCAGAATTTTAAAATCTTCAAAATTCAGAATAATGTTCTCTGATTCATAGTCATATCAAAAACACTGAGAGAATTAGCTTGATTTTCTTTGTTTCAGAGAGAAGTTTCAGACCATTAAGGTATTTAAACAATTTATTAAAGTCTTTTTAGATCACTCTCCTCCTATTTAATTCTGATTCCAAGTAATTTTCAATTTTCAGTATGTATATACATATATTCATGCATACAAAAACATATATATATTTCTTTATATCTATCACAATTAAGGCTATCCATATAATCATATATAAGAATCTGATTATAGACAACGTTCATCCACCTGCTTTTTAAATTTTTTGAATGCTTAGGATTTTTGAGTGGTTTTATATATCTTTGTGTCTATAGGTATAGACTATAAATATTGCATATGCACATACATATATGGCCTGGGTGTGGTGTGGAGGTCTACTACTGTCCTATCACTGCCCAGGGCTGGCCTTGTGAGTAAACTCTCCCAATAAACCTATGTCATTAATATGTAATATATAATATAATAATATATCATAATGTGTAATATAACATTATATTATAATATATGTGTGTATGTAATATCTATAGTATATACATATAGACACAGATATAGATAGGTAAAGCCACTCAAAAGCTTAACCATTGACAAATTTTATTTTAAAAATAAGTGGACAAAATATGTATAAATATATATACATATATACACATATATGTGTATGTGTTTAGTATATATTATATGTATATGTATATATTCTTTGTTCACTTGCTTTTTTAAAAAATATGAATATATCTATCTGTCTAATATAGGAAGATAAGTAACTTTCCGGGGTATTCCCAATGTCACTTTATTATTCCAAAATAGGATGATATCTAGATGATCATCTATAGAGAATTCCTCTTCAATTAAAACTCTGCTGTCTCTCATGTCATGGAATACAATGAATAGACTATGGCCCCTTGCATTACAGCTTTCTTAACATTAATAATCAGATCATCATAGAACAAGGTTATCTCTGATGCTATATCTTTCAAGAAATCTTGTATATTTTGATAAATGCATGGGTGACATCTTGTTGGAAGAGAGTCTCTGATCAATGCAATGAATTACTTGGATGTCAGAGGATTAATGGTAAAGCATGTCTCTTGCCTCTTCCTAGGGAGGTGATGCAGAATAAGACATACATATTTATCATATCAATCAACAAGAATTTTTAAAACATCTATTATATATTACCAGTTTTGAATAAAAAAGACAAAAGTGATACAATTTTTGCCTTCAAGAAGCTTACACTTGATTGGTTGAAGAACACATGATAAATGTATAAGTTTGTTTTGCTTACTGGTGCTTATGCATTACAAAAGACATTTCTATTGAAGGATAGGTGAGTCATTGGAAAATGACAGTAATCTTAACAAAAAAGTACAAAGATATAAAATTTAAAAATAAATAGAAGAAAAATAGATGTTAAAAACGAAAAAAAGAAAGAAAGCATTATGCCACATGTGGTGTTCTCATCACTGCTGCCACTGGCAGGGCTTCAGAAGAGAAGGGCTAATTTGAAAAGCGACAGCTGGTTGAAAGGATGATGCCTAAGAAAAGAATTCTGGATTTTAGAACATCACTTACAATATTGGAATGGTGGATTCTTGACCTGGCAAGTTCGTCCAACAAAGTTTGATAGTGCATAACAAGTAGTTCTCTTTCTGTGAGTATATGCAATATGTATGTAACTATATGTGCATATATGTAAAGTGTACACACATATATGTATATGTGTACACACACACGAATGTATTCATGTGTGTCTTTAGGAAAAAAGCATTGGACCTAGAGTTAGGAAGATCTGAATTCAAATCTAGTCTCAGACATTTATAAGCTGGGGTTAATCTCTGTCCAATAAAATTTACCTATCTATAAAATGGTGCTAATAGCAGCATACCTACCTCATAGGGTGCTGTGTGTATTAAATGGGATAATATAAGGTGCTTAGCAAACCTTGAAGCCCTACACAAATGATAAGTATTATTTATAGCTAAGTGCTACAGTGAGTAGAGCACTGGAGTGGAGTCAGAAAACATGAGTTCAAATCTGGTTCTAGTCATTTATTAGCTATGTGATTCTAAGTGAGTCATTTAACTTCTGTCTGCCTCAGTTTCCTGAACCATATAGTGGTAATGATAACAGCATTTCTCTTACAGGGTTGTTGCAACGATCAAATGAGATAACATTTGTAATGTGCCTATCACAGTGTTGGCCTGTAATAGATACTATATTAATAATAGCTATTATTATCTATTGAACAATAGATAAAGGTTTTATAAGTTGTATTCCATGAAACCTCAACCCAGTGACCTGTTATCAGTTCCCTGGCCTCATACCTAGGAGATGAATTAAACAATATTGACCTTAAGAAGAAGAAAGAGATGCTAGCTCCAGCAAAGCCCCCTCCTAGCACTTTTGCTCTTCTTTGACTAGGTTTTCTGGCCTGAGGAAGTTGAACCTTCTCATCAGTAGAGTCTGCCACTTCACCCACCCTTGGGTGTTCCTACCATCAAGACACACTGGTCCTCCCTCAGCCTGGTAAGGGTACCTCGAAACCTCTGAGTCATACAATTAAAAGGTAGAGTGAAATGGAAATCTCTATAATAATAACAGATTTCTGGGAAAGATTCTGGTTGTTTATTATAGCTTAAAGCCAGCTAGGTAGCTCAGTCTAATTTCTGCTTCATTCTTTTGACTAAACTTTGTATAGACTCCTGAATACCCCCCTTCTCTGTGCTTTTCACTCAGCCTTTCCCCTAGACATATTCTCACAGGAAATTTACATTACCAAAATCTGATCTCATTTCTGCATGAGTCATCCAGTGGTATGGAGAATGAAGTGGAAGGAGTTTCTAAAACACAATCTAATTCATATCTTACAGGTTCTTTCCTTGCAATTTCCCTTTTCTGAGCTTATAGAGTAACTTTTGTTTTCTAGGGGAGAAATTCTGATTTTCTTTCAACTTTCAGTTTCTCAGGAAATCTATAAGGAGACAATGGCTCTGTAATATGCAAATTTCATACATTTATGCAAAATGAAAGCCAAAGTGTGTCCATTTTTTAACCAAAATACAAAGTTAAATGTCTTAGAAATGGTTCTGTGCTGAAATCAATGGAGAAATATGGGCAAAGAATAAAAAGAGGAAGTCCCTATCAAAAGCTTTCATAAAATATGTATTAAATCAAAGTTTTCCTGTAAATTTTAAATCATTCTTGCTTCTTTGAAATTTAGGTTTTTATAAATATTGCAACTGCATAATGCATATCATTTTATTGGCAAAGTTCTTTGCCAGTCCTCTTTAAAAAAATTCTCACAAATATACCATGTGCCAAGTTAATGCTGTTTCACCCAGGTTATGAAGGTAGATATTGAAGAAGTGAGATTATTTCCCCAGAGTCTTCATAATTATTGCCATGGTTAGGATCAGAAACCATAGGCCTTCAAATCCAATCCCACCTGCTGCCCATCATAGTGCTTTGGCTTTTCCTTTCAAATTCAATTTCAAAGTCATCCTTTTTCTTGACAATGATTATTAGCATTTCACAGCAAAAGCTCATGCAGATTTCTTATTTATGTTTGTGTCAAAATTCGCATTGTGTCAGATGGCCATGGTAATAATTCTAGCAGAATTATCCTGGAAGAGATGAATGCTATTCATATTGTATTTCAGCCACCCTCTCCATAATAGGGAATTATAGTCATAATCATTTGACATGTAACTATTGCAAATACATGGTAGTAAACTTGTTCTCATATTTATCTTTGCCAAAAGATACTCTCTTGAAATGTGGAACATGGTGAGATGGGGACTGGGGGAAGATTAAAACAAAACATTGTCTTAGAGATTCACTAAGCAACTGGAAATATACAAAGCTATTATGAGGTTGAGATGAACTCATTAATTTTATCAAGTGACATGTATGTTCTTGTGATATTAGCTTCACTTCACATATACTACCTAAAGTAAGTGTTGTTAACAATGTGTAAAACCAGAAATGTTTTATTCAATCATTAGTGCTGTAGCAGTCAAACCTAAGGATATTTGTGAGATGTAAACCTGTCCTTCAAGGCAATTTGAAAAGACGGAAGGTTGATGCTTTCCATAAGTAGGGAAAGGATAATTTCCTCTAACCAATTAATCAAGAGAAAAGCATTTAGCTAGGAAAACACAAATACACATGCATACGTAGACAAACACGGAGGAAGCCTTGTAAAGTACAATGTAGATCACCTAGAAAAGAGTCCAAATTTCCTTCATAAATGTTATTCAGGACAATATAGTCAATAATTTCATGCATTAGGTTATAGCAGAAAGAACAGTGCAGGGACCTGGGATCAGCAGCATCCTGACTCAGCCATTAACTGAGTGTATAACATTAGACAAGTCCAGGAGTGTGGAACCTGGAACCTTGAGGCCACATGTGGCATTCTATGTCCTCAAGTGTGGCCCTTTGACTTAATCAAACTTTCCATCAAAGGGCCACACTTAAGGACCCAGAGAGTCACAGGCGCTCCATCCCTGGGCAAGTTTATTGACTTGCTTGAGGCACAGTTTCCATCTGTAAAATAGATAGTTGTTCCGGGTGAGCTCTTCCTTGTCTTATCTTTATAACTGAATACTAAGAATTTAAAGTTCTGCCATAATTGCAGTCTTATATTTTTTGTTGCTTTTAACTTCAGTTTCTAAATAGCCTGGTGAGAGAATTTAATGTTATTTTCAGGAAAATGCTAAAATATTGTTTTTTAAGAAAATCTGTTTTTAAGATAAGGTACATGAGTCTACTTTTGCATCACAGAATTTGGAAATGGAAACTGATTTCATAGTTTATCTCGTCAAAGTCTCATCTGAAGCAAGAATCTCCCATGGGATATTCCTAACAGGTTGTCCTCCAGTGTCTGAACATTTCTGTTGAGAGGTATGCTAGCCTCTGGGAATGATTGGATTAAAAATTAGACAGTTATATATGGAAGATGGTGAGGTCTCTGAGTTGTCAGTAACTATAACTATTGCCCAGTCCAGTTGGTGTGCATTAGGCATTCTTATGACACTGATGACCAAGTTTGGTTAGGCAATGAGAATCTCCAAATGTTGACAGTGGAGGAAAGGACAGAAGGGTAGCAGTGAATAAATAGTTGTGGAAGTCAGGAGGGTGAATAGGAAGGAGGCAGAGAATAGACCATAACAGTGAGTGGGTGAATGAGGGCATGCCTGACTGTGAAGCCCTGACAGACTGGGAAGGAGCGCACATTGGAGGAAGTAGGGAGAAAGTGCTTGATATGGCAGAGGTTGGTGCTCCTCTATCCTTCAAACCTGAGACTGAGCATAGTCTCTGTGTCCTACTCACTTCTTAGCCGTCAGGACCAGTATCTGGGTAGTAA
Source organism: Bettongia penicillata ogilbyi (assembly GCA_023548195.1). Classification (NCBI taxonomy): domain Eukaryota; kingdom Metazoa; phylum Chordata; class Mammalia; order Diprotodontia; family Potoroidae; genus Bettongia; species Bettongia penicillata. Next base: position 5,274,146 of record JAJHZJ010000244.1, read on the forward strand.
TGACAAAACAAGATCAAATGTTGCTTATCTAGGCACTTTCTGAAACTTCGGTATTCTATACATGGGAAGAAAATGTTCTGGGACACTCAAATGGAATTATATTCAGGGTTTGGTTGAGTACTCTGTGTATGAGCACACGGATCAGTGTGACAATTAGTATACTATACCAAAAAGGATACATTCATAATTTTTTATGAGATAGTCATTTTGCTTTGAACAATTCTAGTAATTCCTGACACAGGCATTTTTTTAAACAAACATTCAACTAAACACGTTGCAAAAACATAAAATTTTCAAGGTTATACTGATCAAACTCAAAAAACCTTAAATGAAGTAGCATGTCTCCAAAGAAATCCAAAATGAGATCATCAGGATTTTTTTTTTTTTACCAAATTTAAATATTTTGTCTTAAAAAAGAAACATTGCCCTCAGAAGCAGCAAGTTAACTTCCCGGTACATGGAAAATGCAAAAAGAACAATTTTTTCTTTTTAAAAAAATATTACCATGTAGGATGTACTATTTCCATACAATAAAATTGCAAATGTTTTTGTTGCTGTGTAGTTGAGTTGTTTCAGTTGTGTCCTACTTTTCATGACCCAATTTGGGATTTTCTCAGCAAAGGTATTAGAGTGGTTTACCATTTCCAGCTTGCTACAGTTGAGAAAACTGAGCTAAACAAGGTTAACGGACTTGCCCAGGGTCACATAACTCTTAAGTGTCTGAGGCCAGATTTGAACTCTGGGAGATGTGTCTTCACTCCAGACTCAATGCTCTATCCATTGCGCCACCCAGCTGCTTTTCAATTCAGTTTGCTGTTCATTTGTCTCTGACTCTTTGTGACCCTATGGACCACAGCATCCCAGGCCCTTCTATCCTCCACTATCTCTTGAAGTCCGTCCAAGTTCATGATTATTGTTTCCATGATAACATCTATCTCATCCTCTGTCACTCCCTTTTCCTTTTGCCTTCAATTTCCCATCCAGTGAGTCCCATCTTCTCATTCTATGTCAAAATATTTAAACTTCAGCTTCAGTATTTGGCTTTTCAGTGAATAAACTGAATTAATTTATTTAAGAATTGACCAATTTGACCTCCTTGTTGTCCAGGGAACTCTTAAAAGTCTCCTGCACACCATAATTTGACAGCATCGATCCTGCAGTGCTCAGTTTTCCTATAATCCAACTCTTACAGCTATCCACTGCTAATGGACAAATCATGGCTTTGCCCATACTGATCTTGTGGGCAAGATGATATCTCTGATTTTTTATATACTGTCCAGATTTGCCATATTTTCCTTCCAAGGAGCAAGCTTTTTTATTTTCTTCCAGTTTCATGGTGCCAATCAGTCAGAAGTGATCTTTGAGCCCAAGAACATAAAATCTGACTCTGCTTCAATTTCTTTTTTCTCTATTTGCCGGAAATTGATGGGACCAGTGGCCAAGATTTTAGTTTTTTTTTTTAACATTAAGCTTCAAGTCACTCTCCTCATTCACCCTCATTAAAAAGTTTATTAATTCCTCCTGACTTTCATTCATCAGAATGGCATTGTGTGCACATTTGATATTATTGGTATTTCTCCCAACAACCTTAATTCCAGCTTTTGATTCATCCATCCTGGTGTATCACGATGTATTCTGGATATAAGTTAAATAACTTGACAATATTCAGCCTTGTCTTATTTCTTTTACAATCTTAAACCAATCAGCTATTCCATTTTCAATTGTAACTCTTGCTTCTTGGTCTGCATGCAGATCCCTTAGGAGACAAGTAAGATGATCTGGTACTTCTATTTCTTTAAGGACTTGGTACAATCTGTTGCAATTCACATAAAATCATTAGTGTAGAAGATGAAACAGAAATATTTTTTTCCCTGGAATTCTCTTGCTTTTTCAGTAATCTGGTGAAATTTGGTCTCTAGTTTCTCTTCCTCTTCAAAAACCAACCTGCTCTTCTGGTAATTCTTGGTTCCCATATTGCTGAAGCCTAGATTACAAAATCTTAAGGATAACCTTGCTGGTGTGTGAAATGTGTCAAATTCAGTACATTTTGTAAATATGGATAATTTTCTTTGTGGAAGTATAGAGATGTAGGGAATACGAATTAGAAGAACTCATGCTTTTTGGTGAGCCAGAACTCTGAGTTATAGGATGAAAACAAAGTAAGCATTAGGACCTGTGGTGTTTAAATTCATTCTCACTTTTCTCTATGCAGTTCAATTAATTTCAACAAGCATTTATCGTGTGACTGTGCTAAACACTACACCAAACACTGGAGATAAAAAGTAAAAAAAATAAAACAATCCCTGTTCTCGAGCATAGCTTACTGAAGGAAAACAACATGTGCATAAGTAAGTACAAACTATGTTGTTGCTGAGTGTTGTTTGAGTCACGTCCAGCTCTTCATGATTCTTTGTCCGCAAAGTATATACAACATAAATATAAGGTAATTTGAGGGCGAGTGAGCACTAACAACGGGGGAACCAGGAAACGCCTTTTGTTGAGGGGGGCACTTTAGGACACTCTTTTTTGTTTTTTAAATTAATTTATTTATTTAACTTTTTACATTCATTTTCACAAATTTTTGGGTTCCAAATTTTCTCCCCTTTTCTCCCCTCCCCCCACCCCAATACCCCAAGCAATCTAATTTTCCCTATCTCCAATCTGCCCTCTCTTCTGTCATCCCTCCCTTCTCTTGTCTCCATCTTCTCTTTTCTCCTGTAGGGCCAGATGACTTTCTATTCCTCATTAACTGTATGTCTTCTTTCCTAGTTTCAACAACAATACTAAACAGTTGTTCCTAAAACTTTGAGTTCCAAATTCTCCCCATCCCTCCCTCCCCACCCATTCCCTTTGGGATGGCAGGCAATTCAATATAGGCCATATCTGTGTAGTTTCGCAAATGACCTCCCTGATAGTCATGTTGTGTAAGACTAACTGGATTACCCTCCATCCTATCCTGCCCCCCATTGTTTCTCTTCTGTCTTTTGATCCTGTCCCTCCCCAAGTGTTGACTTCAAATTGCTCCCTCCTCCCTTTGCCCTCCCTTCCATCATCCCCTCCCTTGCAATATCTCCTTCTCCCCCACTTTCTTATACTGTAAGATAGGTTTTCATACCAAAATGAGTGTGCATTTCACTCCTTCGTTTAGTCAAATGTGATGAGGGTAAACTTCTTGTTTTTGTTTTTTTTTTTCTCAGCTCTCCTCTTTTTCCCTCCACTAAAAAAAACTCCTACCTGCCTCTTCAATGACATATAGTTACCCCCTTCCATTTCCCCCTCTTTCTTCCCACTACATTTCTCTCTCACCATTTACCTCAATTTCTTTTAAGGTATGGTCCCATCCTATTCAGTTCAATCTGTGCTCTCTATCTCTGTATGTGTGGGCATGTGTGTATGTGTGTGCATGCATGTACATGTGTATGTGTGGTCCCACCAACTACCCAGATACTGAAAAGTTTTAAGAGTTAGAAATATTGTCTTTCCCTGTATGAATGTAAACAGTTCACTTCTGGTAAGTCCCTTAAGACTTCTCTTTGCTGTTTACTTTTTCATGCTTCTTCTCATTCTTGTGTTTGAAAGTCAAATTTTCTTTTCAGCTCTGGTTTTTTCATCAATAATGATTGAAAGTCCTCTGTTTCATTGAAAGACCATATTTTCCCTTGAAGTATTATACTCAGTTTAGCTGGGTAGGTGATTCTTGGTTTGAGTCCTAGTTCCTTTGACTTCTGGAATATCCTATTCCACGCCTTTCGATCCCTTAATGTAGAAGCTGCTAGATCTTGAGTTATCCTGATTGTATTTCCACAGTACTGGAATTGTTTCTTTCTAGCTGCTTGCAAGATTTTCTCCTTGAGCTGGGAGTTCTGGAATTTGGCCACAATGTTCCTAGGAGTTTCTCTTTTTGGATCTCTTTCATGTGGTGATCGATGGATTCTTTCAATACTTATTTTGCCCTCTGGTTCTAGAATGTCAGGGCAGTTTTCCTTGATAATTTCATGGAAGATGATGTCTAGGCTCTTTTTTTGATCATGACTTTCAGGTAGTCCCATAATTTTTAAATTGTCTCTTCTGGATCTATTTTCCAGGTCAGTTGTTTTTCCCATGAGATATTTCACATTCTCTTCCATTTTTTCGTTCCTTTGGTTTTGTTTGGTGATTTCTTGGTTTCTCGTAAAGTCATTAGACTCCATCTGTTCCATTCTAATTTTGAGAGAACTATTAAATTCAGTGAGCTTTTGAGCCTCTTTTTCCATTTGGCTCATTCTGCTTTTGAAAGCATTCTTCTCCTCATTGGCTTTTTGAAACTCTTTTGCCAATTGAGTGAGCCTATTTTTCAAGGTGTTAATTTCCTCAGCATTTTTTTGGGTCTCTTTTACCAAGGTATTGACCCGTTTTTCATACTTTTCTTGCATCTCTGTCATTTCTCTTCCCAGTTTTTCCTCCACCTGTCTAACTTGCTTTTCAAAATCCTTTTTGAGCTCTTCCAAGGCCTGAGCCCACCTGCCACCCCCCTGGGGTGTCTGGGGTACTGAGGCCCTGCCCTCCACGTCTTTCCCTGATGGCAAAAATACATCCTTGTCATCAGATCCGAAGGTCGGGATCATTTGCATTTGTTGGAAAAAACTCTCTATAGTCTTATTTTTCTCCCCTTTTCTAGGCATTTTCCCAGCCAGTTACTTGACTTCTGAGATTCCTTTCCACCTCCGCCTGGATCTACCCAGCTAGTGCTTGGCCTCTGAGATTCAAATGTGCTTTCCGTGGCAAGCTTTAGTTCTGGCGCTGGGGTGGAGGCAGGGCCACCTCCCAGGCTCAGTTCCCTCAGGGGCTTTGTGCAGAGACTTTCAGGAATGGAACAGGTGGGGGTGGGGTGGGGGGCCCACCTCCCAGACTCAGTTCCCTCAGGGGCTTTATGCAGAGGCCTTCAGTAATAGCGCGGGGTGGGGGCAGGGCCGTCTCCCAGGCTCAGCTCTGTCAGGTTTTATGCAGAAACCTTCCGTAATGAAGATCCTGCCTGCTGCTGGGGGATTCCTGAGTCCTGGGCCGCTGCTGCCTCAGCTGCCACCCACCCCTCTGCCTCCGCCGCTTCCTGCCCCCGTCTCTGCTGCCGCCGCTTCCTCCCGAGGGGGCCTGAGTCACAGAGACACTCCGCTCCCCTCCTCTAGCCCAGCCTTCTTTCTCACTGACCTGTAGCTTCTGTGGGCGGAGGGACTTTCCCGGCTGCTGGAGCTTCTGTCCCTGAAGCCTGCTTGGGTCAGCTTCTCTGGGGCCGCGGCCAGGGCAGCGTTGGGGTGGGGTCTGCTTTCCGGGGCGCGACGGACACCGGGGATGGCTCTTCAGGGCTCTCTGGCACCAAAATCTCTTCCACTCCGTTTTTGCACACCTTGTATTGACCCAGAAGTTATGGGGGTCTCTTTTTACATTAATTCTATGGGCTTTGGTTTCGGAGCTCGTAAACATGCGTCCTTCTACTCTGCCATCTTGGCTCTGCCCCCCTAGGACAGTCTTAAAGGAAGCTACAGCTTAGAAAACATGGAGATGGGGAAAAAATTATTTAAGGCATTTGAGGATGACCTGTGCAAATGCTTTGTGGTGGAAAAAGGAATGTTGTGAACTGAGATTATTAATTAGGCATGCATGGACTTTGCTCTAATTTCATGGACTTTGTTCTGAAGAATGTTTCACTATTCATTGATTTTTTTTTTCTTTTCCTTTTAATTATTTAATATATAAAAACCTATTTTTTTCCCATCCTTCTCCTTTCCATTTGGGAAAAAAGAAAATCCTTATAAGAAATATTCACAGTAAAACCAAACAAATTTCCTTATTGCCTGCATCTGCATTCTCATTCAGCACCTTGAATCCATCGACTCTCTGTCAGGAAGTGAGTATTAATTATGCTTTATCATAAATCCTCTGGAATTGTGGGTGGTCATTTTTTTTATATCACACTTCTTAAGTCTTCAAAAAAAGTCTTCACTTTTAAAGTGTTGTTATTCCAGATATTATTATTTTAGTTATGTTCACATTTACTTTGCATCAATTCGTCAAAGTCTCTTTAGGTTTCCCTGCAATCATTTCTTAGGGCACAATAGATCTCCATTGTAAGCATATACTATAATTTATTCAGACATCCACGAATTTATAGGTGCCTCCTTAGTTTCCAGGTACATGCTAAAGGTACACACAGACAGTTACTATGAGTATTTTGGTGTATATAGGTCCTTTTCCTTAAAGATAAACATAACCTAACTTTTTTGAGTTCACTGCATGTGAGTGCATTTTGATTAATTTCCAGATAATTTACACATATTGTAGATATTTTGAATGGAATTTCTCTATCTCCCTCTGAGCTTTGTTAGCAATATGAATAAAGGCTGATGATTTTTGTGAGTTATTTCCCTCAAACAATTTTAATGATATTGTTTCAATTACTTTTTTTATTTAATCTCTAAGATTCTCTAATTAAACTATCATATCATCTAAAATAGAGATAAAGTTGAATCTTTTGTTTATGTTTATTTCTTTTTGTTATTTTTACTGCTATGGATAGCATTTCTAGAACTGCATCAAATAATAGTGGTGACAGTGGAAATTATTGCTTCTTTGCTTCTGGTATTTCTTTATTACAAATCAGTTAGCTCTTGTTCTTAGATAAGTTACTTTTTATTATATGAAAGGTTTTTACTATATTTATGAATATGTATTGTATTGAAATAATGAGTATGAATATATTTTGAAATTTCATTATGAAATAATGTAAATATGAATATATTTTGTTATATTTATGCAAAAGGTATTTTATTGCTATGCATTACAATATTTTTATTGAAGTTTTGTTTTTTGTTAAATTTTTCTTCATATATTTATATGATCATTATCATGTTATTTTCTTGTTTTATTAATGCATTCTATAATTGTAACCGATATCTATGAATTTTGTTAGCTTGTTAAATGCTTTACATATTTTATATGTATTTATCCTTATATATTTTCTAATATTGAATCATCTCTGTATTCCTGGTAGAAATGAAGTTGACCATGATAAATTGTCTTATTAATACATTATATCAATATTCATTCATGATATTAGTCTATCATTTCTTTCTCTGCTTTATCTCTCCTGGTCTAGGAAATAGGACCAATTTTATTTTCTTGAAGATATTTATTATTGTACCTTCCTTCTTTGTTTGACAAATAATCCATGTCAAATAATAAATATTTTTATTGTTTTCATAGAATTAACTTGTAAGTAAATTGATACTTAGGCTTTTTCTTTAAGAATTTATTATGGCTTGTCTAATTTATTTTTCTGAGACGTTCTTGTTTAAATTCCCTATTTCTTAATCCATTCATCTGGGCATTTGACATTCCTATAAACATTCGTTAATTCATTTCGCTTTTTACTTTGTTGGAATATGATTTGGCATAATAATTTCTAATATCTTTTATTTTCTCTTCATCTTTTATGAAGCCTGATTTCATTTTATTTTCCCAGGAATTCATAATCTTTAGCAGTAATTTTAGATTCATATTTGGAAATATCATTTATCTTCACATGATCACCCAAAGTAAGTCATTTTTCACAAGGCATAAATATCTAGAGGTTTTCTTCAAATAATGAGCAATTCTATAGGAGTTATTATTTATGTAAAAACAAGATAAGAACTCTTCATTTTAGACATATAGTGATCCTTGTCTAGACCTAGTCAGATTAATCACTTAATTGTCTTAGTGTGTCATATAGTACCCAAGTGCTAAAATATCGAGTGATATCTATTGTGAAACAGACTTTCACTGAGCTGGGTCAGTCATAATAATCTTTATTTACTATAAAAATATTACTCAGGTCTAGCTCAGTGAGGCTTCTATTCAGATAAAATCCATCGTGCATCGAATTCTGCATCTGTTCAGCTTGTTCTGTATGGATGTTATCAGGGCAAGCACCTGCTTTTAGAAGCATAAACTCCCACTTAATTATCTTTCCTATTGCTTTAGTAGCATTATTTTTGTGGCTACGTTGCTCTCATTACCATAGTGTTCTCCAAGATCCTGCACTCAGACCTCCTGCTGTTTAAATATAGATATATGCTCCAACAAGACAGCAGACCTCTCTGTTATTCATTTCTTATCAAGAAATAGGTACATTAACATCCCTCCACAGGGAGTCAACAACGACCACTCTTTTTCTCTCCTTCCTCCTTTATTGAACAAGCTCTCTTCTGATGACACCTGTGGATTCATATTCTGTTTGATTCATTAATATTTATAAAGCACCTACTAGGTAAAGACATTGTACTCATCCCTCGGTATTCAAAAACAACCAAACAGATCTTGCCCTAAAGGAGCTCACCAGGAGGGTGATATAATTTCTGTGAAAAAATAATGAAATACAAGATGACTCAAGGAGGGGGAAAATAGTAACACCCAGGGGAATCAGGAAATGTTTCATAAAGGAGGTGACAGCTCAGCTAACCTTTTAAGGAAACTAAACATTCTAAGAAATAGATATGAGGAGGGAGTGATTTCCTGTGGGAGACAGCCTGTGGGAATAGAAGGAGATAAGAGATAGAATGTCAAGTTCATGCAATAATTGGTAGACCAGTTTAGTTGTAATGTAGAGTGTGAAGGAGGATCATATAGATTAATTCTAGAAAGAGAATTTGGAGTTAGATTGTGGAGAGAGTTTAAATGTCATCCTAGAGCCGGGGTTATTAATATTTTTTGTGTGTCATAGGGTCATTTTTCAGTCTAGTGAAACCTAAGAATACTTTCATCGAAAAATGCATTGAAATTTATAAAATAAAATTAATAGGATTATAAAGAAAACTAAGTACATTGAAATACATTTATTAAAAAAAAGTTCATGGACCCTAGGTTAAGAAATACTGAGTTTTTTTGAATAAGGAAGTGATATGGTCAGAACAGGATCTTAGGAAGGTAATTTATCAATTTTGTAGATGATGAATTACAGAAGGGAGAATATGGATTCCTAGAATCTAATGGGGGAGGGTGTGTACTGTGGTTGTGCTTGTGAGGCTTTAATGGTGGCCTCCATGCAAGTAAAAAGGATTGTACAGAGAGAAGCTGCAGTAAGTGTGGGTGAATGTAAAAGAAAAAAATTGAATGAGCAAGAAAAGCAGATCAGTCTTTTGGTTCTGAAATTGATTGGTGGTTAGATCTTCATGGAAAGAACAACTGACACATTTCTTCTAGCTGCCTTGACTCATCCTGACGTAACAAAGAATGAAATATACACAGAAGATAACTTGCATGTAGAGTAAGCACTAGGCTCTGGTCAGGCTTGGTTTCTGAAGGCTAGGTCATTATTTTTATATTAAATATTTCATTATATTTAAATTAAATTACAATTACATAAAATTTTTAACATTCATTTTTAAAAATTTTGGGTTCCAAATTCTCTCCTTTCATCCTACCCCTCCTTTACCCCTGGCTAGGGAAAGCAACATGATATCAATTATACACGTGAAGTCATTCAAAAGATATTTCCATTCAAAAAATATTGTAAAAGAAAACAAAACCCACATAAGAAAAATAAAATACAAACATGTACTTTAATCTGATCTCAGAGTTCATCAGTTTTCTCTCTGGAGGTATATAGTATTTTTCATTATGAGTGATTTGAAATTGTTTTGGATCATTTTCTTGATCGGACTAGCTAAGTACTTCACAATTGATCATCGTAATATTGCTGGTACTGTGTGCAGTGCCTGGTTCTGCTTACTTCACCCTGTATCAGTTCATATAAGACTTCTCAGCTTTGTTTTTTTTTCCTGAAAGCACCCTGCTTATCATTTTTATAATATAACAATATTCCATCAAAATCACATACTACTTTCTTTATAATATTATATAATCAACATTATCTGCTTTATCTTTCCTGATTGTCTCTATCCCTTGTGATATCACAAATTCTCTCTCCAGCCATAATTGTGAAATGAATCTCATTTAATTTTTCTTCTGACATATTATTTTTAGTATATACAATTTTATATTTTCCTCCAATTGCATGTTAAAACCATTTTAAACTTTTTCTAAGTTTTGAATTCTAAATTCTTTTTCTCCCTCTTGACATACCTTCTCCTTTCTCTGAAACATGTTTGTTTGTACATGACATGTACAATCATGTCAAATGTTTCCATATTAGCCATTTTGTACAAGACTCAAATAAAAAATAATGAATGAAAGAAAAAGAAAGAAGAAAGAAAAAAAGAATTAGAGAAAGAAAGAAAAAAAAATAGCATGTTCCAGTCTATGCTTTGGTCCTTAACTAGGAAGGGCCCTTCCTTGATCCCTTGGCATTGCAATCAATACTCCTTCTTAGGACCCCTGCTCCCTGGGAACCAGAATGGATACTATTCCTCAGGGTCATTGATCTCTTGTGACTAAAAGAGATACTTTTCTCAAAGCCATTGCTCCTCCCTGACTGAAAATACTCCTCTCCTCCGTGAACTGTGACCCAGAAGTGGGTGTAGGCAGTGAAGTTGCCAAACAGCACTTGGTTCTATGACCAGGGCTAGCAAAGGGGTTCCTCTATTATCTCCTTGTCACCACTTGCTAGGGCCTTTTACTATTTCTGGCTTGAGAGAAGCTGCTGCTGCTTTTGTCACCATCACCTAGTTCTGCCATTTATGCGACATCCACTTTGGTTCTTGGTCATCCTCCATTTTCGTGTGGCATATCTCCTTTTTGACCTCCCAAGTTGTCTTAGGCTGACACCTGACCTTTCTCACCCAGACCTTTTGTTGGCCCTGTCCTTTCAGAATTTGATTTGAGATGTCATTTTAAGTTGTTGGTAGGGGTATTTTGGGAAAGCCTGGTTGAGTGCTTCCTCTGCTATACTATTTTGACCCTGCTCTTGGAAGCCCAGAGAGGCAGGTTTTCATGGGGCCCATTAATTACTAAGTACCAACAGTTATTCTTTTTTTTAGGTAATTCAATAAACAAAGCAGAAAAATCACTGTTTCCATTTGTAATAGTAGGTCATGGGGTGAGGAGGACTCTTAACCTAGTTTCAGAGGAGAACTAGATTCTATGGGGTTCAGTGGGTTCTGGGACAATGCCTGGGTGTTAACAATAACTTACACTTATCTGAACACTCAGTGGTAATGGTTAAGATGGTAATTGTTTATTTACAGGGTAGAAAAGTTCTTATCCTCACCTGTGAAAGTCAGTCCTAGAGTAAGTAGGCATTCAGACTCATTCCATGGAAAAGGGTAGAATTGAAAACCCTACTTATTTCGTCTTCTCCATTCATGTCTTATACACTGTGTCAATCAATACTCCATGTTCATCTTTTCCTGCTTCTTCAATTATGGAACTGTGAACCATGATCAAATTAACTCTGTCATTATTTTTGAAAGAGATATATTAGTCTACTCTCCTGCAACTCCACTCACCATTTTTATAGCTATCAAAACAAAAATAAACCTCCCCTACCAACACTCTCCTAAGTATTCTGTTTCTGCTACCAAAATGTAAGCCCCTTAAGGACAGGAAATGTCTCTGCTTTTGCATTTGTATCCTAGTGCTCAGCACAGAGTGAAGACTTAATAAATGCTTTTTTATTCATTCATTCCTATGTTGATTGATCATTCATTTGTATGAGGAATTGGTACTAGGTGTTGGCATCCATCTATTTGGTTGCTTGAGTAGTAAGACAGGCAGTTGTTTTCTCAAAGTTCTTTGACATAGGGACTGCTGGGTTTAGTAGGTAATAAATTCCCATAATACGGCATGTCCCATAATAAGGCATGTCTGTTAAGTGATGACAACTCCACTTCCTGCTCTTCTTGTTGAGAAAGTGGACATGTTCTTCACTGTTATGCTTGTTCCATAACTGCTCTTTCCTGGGAGCAGTCCAAGTTCCATCTTCACTAATTATAGAAGAACCTGTTAAATAATTCTTTCCATTCCTTTCCTCATCTATTTCACATTTTTTCCCCATTTTCCAAACACCTGAGTAGTGGCAAATTGCTCTTCTTCCCTTCTCTAAAGGGCAATTCGATTCTCCTAGACAGCCTGAAGAATTGAAAAAGCCTAACTTGAGCCCTTTCACCTCATTTAGGAAGGGTACCAACTTTTATCAATAATTACTTGGTACAGGTCATGCACGATCTCTCTAATTCTTCTCAAAATTTTCTGTTCTCTCCATGTTGATTGGAAGTGAAATCCTCCCTTCTTTGTCACTCTTTTTGGTGACCCGTATGGACAACTGTCCTAGAATCCCAAGCGAGCTGCTTGCTGTCATATTCTCTATCTGGGAGGGGGTCACTTCTTCAGGGCTTTTAAGATGGGTTGTTGTTGTTTTCTTAAATAGCAATTTTTTATCTTAGAGGTGAGATGTCAACTTGATCATTACCTTAAAGTAACTGTCCATAGATTAGGAGTGGTTATGCAAACTGTAGTCGATTCATATAGTTATGGGGGAAAGGGGTCCACCTTTACGAAGCACTGTACATTTAACATCACTTTTTTCACATGTTGGTTGGCATTGAAGTTTTTCCCCCCTCTTCTTCCTCTTTTGTTTGTTCTACTTTTTTTTTAATACTAAGACATGGTTTTCTTAAAGGGTTAGAGAGGTATGGGGGAAATATAGGTATATAAACACACATATATTTACATGCATTTTGAAAGTTAGTTATATGACCAATTAACAATACATACCTATTGAATGAATGGATCTTCTTTATTAAGCACCCACAGTATCCTACTTTAGGTATTTAATTTGTCCCTGCCTCCAAAGAACTTTAAAACAAGTGATTGAGTAACGGTAAACTAATAAAGGCATCATTGATAATGATAACATTTTCTCCCAATTTTATTCAATGAATTATGAATTTAATGTCTACTTTTACATATTATATAGGTAAGGACTTTCATATTTTGTTGTTTAGCATCATTTGGGTAAGTGCCTATGCATCATTTCAGAATTTCAGTTGACTTTCTAGATCTAAAACCAGGACAGTCATAGTCTTCTCATATGAAGTGGTATTGGACTGTGTGTTTGCTCCCATGCTTTTTAGCATGATGTTTTCAGCCATGTTGTCAAATGCTTTCAAAGAGGATGAACATGGCATCAAGGTCAAGTACCATACTGATGGTGAGTTCCTCAATTTGAAAAGGCTACAAGCCAAGACCAAAGTGGAGGAAGTGTTGGTGCATGATTTTCTGTTGGGAGATGATTGTACACTCAATGCAGCCTCTGAAGATGAGATGCAACAAAGTATGGATCAATTCTCTGCTGCCTGTGCTAATTTTGGCCTAATAATTAACACCAAGAAAACATAAATCCTCCATCAGCCACCACCACACCATCCATATGTGGAATCATCAGTTACAACAAATGAAGTTCTGAATGCTGTGGATAAGTTCACTTATCTTGATAGTGTACTTTCCATGGATGTACACATTGACAATGAGGTTGACACATGTATTGCCAGAGGTAGTTCAGTGCTTGGGAGACTGAAGAAAAGTTTGGGAGGAAGTAATATTAAACTGACTACCAAACTGAAGGTCTACAGAGCCATTGTGCTGACCTCATTGCTGTATGCCTGTGAAACATGGACAGTCTACTAGCACCATGCCAGGAAACTGAATCACTTCCATTTGAACTGTTTTAGGAAGATTCTAAAGATCACATAGCAGGATGAGGTGCCAGACACAGGTCCTTGCTCAAACTAACCCGCCAAGCATTCAAACTATGCTTCAGAGAGTGCACCTCCAATGGGCTGGCCATGTTGTTCAAATGCAAAATGTATGCTTGCCAAAAAGACCATTTTATGAAAAACTCACATGGGCAGGCAATCACATGGTGGGCAGAAGAAGCAATACAAGAACACTCTCAGGGTCTCTCTCAAGAACTTTGGATTTGACTGTGCAACATGAGAGACACTGGCACAGGACTGCTCAGCATGGTGTGCCCACATCAGAAAAGGTGCTATGCTTTATGAGTAAAGCAGAATTGAAATAGCACAAAGGAAATGTAGGATGCACAGATTTGGAGTAACCACCCCAAATGCTCACACAGACTTTCTGTGCTCAATCTGCGGTAGAGCGTTCTGAGCTCACATTGGTCTGATCAGCCACAGTCGGACACACTGAAACTTCACTTTATCATGGTGATGTCATTTTGGTCCTTTTCAAGAATTCAGAACAACAACCAGGACTAACTAATGTTTCTAGGTATCAACCATTTGTCCTGCCCCATTAAAAAATCCTAATTAATTTTGCTTACCAAAAATTTAATTATATATCTATAGGGAATGCCTATATAGCCCAAAAGATACTTTTGCTCTTATAGCCTTTGTGGCAAAATCACAACAGTTGAAGAGTGGGAAGTGGGGGGAGAAATGTAATCAGGACTATACATAAATGTAACTAAGCAGAAGGCTCATTGTTTAACTCAAAGGTGGATTGAAAACTGACTCCTTGAGACAAGAGACTCATCACCTCTGAGAGTCTCTGAAATTCTCACATTTGTAATGTAATTACCCATCTTTCTTTACCTAAACTGTCTAACTGTCCAGATACTAACCTCCTATCACCTCCATAGAACTCTGATTGACATATCTCTCTTCACCTCTGCCTCCTCTGCATTCCATTGCCTTCCCCTGTTAGGACACTGAACTCAACAAGTGTGTGTGTGTGTGTGTGTGTGTGTGTGTGTGTGTGAGTGACATGGGATGGGGTTGCACTTTCTACCACCTGTTTCGTATTGTAAGTGACTGATTTTGAAACTGTCACAAAAGTTACCCGTGCCATCCCCAAATGTGGGCTCCCAAGTCCTTTTTGCCTCTTGGGTGATCTATTCTGCCATTCTCATTCCTGTAGCATGTATTAGCACACACCTATACCTTCTGTTTCCACCCCCACTCTCCCATGCAATATTTTTCTAGGATTTTCCCCCACCATGGTAACTTGGGTCCAAAATCAGAGATTTTCCTCAAGATTTTCCCTCCAACAAACTGTAGTGCCAATGTGATATTCATAGTGCCTACAGCAGGCATGAATATCCTGGCACAACTTTGAATCGCAAAATACAACAGACTCTCCACATGGAAGACAGAACCAAAACATTCATTCAGACATCAGAAAGCCAAATCCATCATAGTAACAAAACTATATACACAATAACAATGCCCAGGACAACACCATTCCAAGTCTTCCCCTTGCTAGGCTTCCCACAAACCAGCTCCATTAAACAAATCACAAGCAGGCCCTCATGAAATCACAAACAAACTCTTTCCCTTAGGATAGCCAGCTGCTTCTTGCCTGCATCCTTCCTAGCTCTGACTGCTCTCATGACATCGTCTGAGCTCTGCTCTACCCTTCCTACTCCACCCATTCAGCAAGGTCCTCCCACCACAGGCTCCCTGTGACTCAGGCTTCCATGGGACCTGGGCAGATCACATGGGCCTATTAATGAATGGGAAAGATCTTCCCATTTAAATTACCATTATACCAACTCTCCAAATTGTTATTTTTGGTTCTACTTTTAGGCAGAATTGTACCTAAGCATGAACAGAAATCAATCTTACTTTATGTATAAGCCTTTCTCTTGAAAACCTCAAATGAAAGTGCTTCATACTGTGATTTCCATAATTCTGGACAATATGCCTGATATAGAAACTATTTCTCAGATCAAATTGACACCTATTACAATAATGTTTTTTTCTACAAGTGCACAACAAATTCACTTCTATGCCTTTATCCAATAGAATATGACTAGTCCCTCCTATAGAAGCATCATCTTTTCAAGCCTCCAAGCTTAATACTCTATCTTTCCCTAGCTTCCCTCTAAGATGGAAAGAAAAAATTTGTAGTTATTAAGTGCCTATTATGTGCCAGATACCATGCTATGTGCTTTGAAAGTATTTTCTTAGTATTATAAAACATCAGTCATTTAAACTACTTGGTAATGGCTAGGAAATAGAGTGGCAGATCAATGCAATAGGTTAGGTTCACAAGACACAGTAGTCAATGACTATAGTAATCTATTGTTTGATAATCTGAAAAACTCCAGCTTCTGTGATAAGAACTCACTATTTTACAAAAACTGCTCAGAAAACTGGAAAATAGTATGACAGAAATTAGGCACAGACCAACATCATACACCATATACCAAGATAAGGTAAAAATGAGTACATGATTTTGACAACTAAAGTGAAACTATAAGCAAATTAGGAGGGCAAAGAAGAGTTTACCTGTCAGATCTATGGAGAAGGGAAGAACTTATGACTAAAAAAGAGATGAAGAACATTATGAAATACAAAATGGATAATTTTGATTATACTAAATTAAAAAGTTTTTACACGAGCAAAGCTAATACAACCAAGATTAGAAGGGAGGTGGAAAGCTGGGAGATAATGTTTTTATAAGCAGTGTCTGATAAATGCCTCATTTCTCAAATATATACAGAACTGAGTCAAATCTATAAGAATACAAATCATTCCCCAACTGATAAATGGTCAAAGAATATGAACAGGCAGCTTTCAGATGAAAAAATTAAAGCTATCTATAGTCATATGAAAAAATGTTTTAAATCACTATTGATTAGATATATGCACATTTAAAAACAACCCTGAGGTACCACATCATACTTATCAGATTAGCTAACATGAAAAAACAGGAAAATTATAAATGTTGGAAAAGATGTGGAGAAAATGGGACACTAATGCATTGTTGGTAGAGTTGTAAATTCATCCAGCCATTCTGGAGAACAATTTGGAACTACGCCCAAAGGGCTATGAAACTGTGCATACCCTTTGATACAGAACTACTATTACTAGGTCTGTGTCTCAAAGAGTTCATAATAAAAAGGAAAAGGAGTCACATGTACAAAAATATTTATAGTGACTGTTTTTGTGGTGGTAAAGAATTGGAAATGGAGTGGATGTCCATCAGTTGGGGAGTGGCTGAATAAGTTATGGCATATGAATGGAATGGAATACTCTAACAAATGGAGAGCTGGTGGATTTCAGAAAAACCCTGGAAAGATTTACTTGAACTAATTTGACTGAAGTGAGCAGAAGCAGAACACTGTACGCAGTAACAGTAATATGGTATAATTTGTTACACTTAGCTCTTCTAAATAATGCAATGATCTAAGACAATTCCAAAAGACTCATGATGGAAAAATGCTATCTACATCCAGAGAAAGACCTATGGAGTCTGAATACTGATTGAAGCATACTATTGTCTCTTTTTTGTTTTTTTTATTTTTATGTTTTCTTTTCCATGGTTTTCTTCTTCTGTTCTGATTCTTCTTTCACTCCATGATTAATGTGGAGATACGTTTAATATGATCATAAATGTTTAATATATATATATATCAGATTGCATGGTGTCTCGGAGAGGAGGAAGTAGAATGAGGGAGGAAAATTTAGAATTTTTTTAATATAAATTTATTTATTTAATTTTTTACATTCATTTTCACAAAATTTTGGATTCCAAATTTTCTCCCCTTTTATCTCCTCCCCCCACCCCAATACACCAAGCATCTAATTTTCCCTATCTCCAATCTGCCCTCTCTTCTGTCATCCCTCCCTTCTCTTGTCCCCATTTTCTCTTTTGTCTTGTAGGGCCAGACGACTTTCTATTCCCCATTAACCGTGTTTCTTATTTCCTAGTAGCAACAAGAATACTCAACAGTTGTTCCTAAAACTTTGAGTTCAAAATTCTCCCCATCCCTCCCTCCCCACCCATTCCCTTTGGGAAGGCAGGCAATTCAATATAGGCCATATCTGTCTAGTTTTGCAAATGACTTCGATAACAGTCGTGTTGTGTAAGACAACTGTATTTCCCTCCATCCTATCCTGCCCCTCCTTGTTTCTATTCTGTCTTTTGATCCTGCCCTCCCTGAGTGTTGACTTCAAATTGCTCCCTCCTCCCATTGCCCTCCCTTCCATCATCCCTCCCTCCCTGCTTATCTCCTTCTCCCCCACTTTCCTGTATTGTAAGATAGGTTTTCATACCAAAATAAATGTGCATTTTACTCCTTCCTTTAGTCGAATGTGATGAGGGTAAACTTCTTGTTTTTTTCTCGGCTCTCCTCTTTTTCCCTCCACTAAAAAGTCTCCTTCTTGCCTCTTGAATGAGATATAATTTACCCCATTCCATTTTACCCTCTCTCCTGCCACTACATTTCTCTTATACATTTACCTTAATTTCTTTTAAGATATGATTCCATCCTATTCAATTCACTCTGTGCTCTCTGTCTCTGTATGTGCATGCATGTGTGTATGTGTGTGCGCGTGCACGTGTGTAGATGTGTGTGTGTGTATGTGTGTGTGTGGCCCCACCAACTACCCAGATACTGAAAAGTTTTAAGAGTTACAAATATTGTCTTTCCATATAGGAATGTAAACAGTTCACCTTTGGTAAGTCCCTTATGACTTCTCTTTGCTGTTTACTTTTTCATGCTTCTCATTCTTGTGTTTGAAAGTCAAATTTTCTTTTCAGCTCTGGTCTTTTCACCAAGAATGCTTGAAAGTCCTCTGTTTCATTGAAAAACCATATTTTCCCCTGAAGTATTATACTCAGTTTTGCTGGGTAGGTGATTCTTGGTTTGAGTCCTAGTTCCTTTGACTTCTGGAATATCCTATTCCATGCCCTTCAATCCCTTAATGTAGAAGCTGCTAGATCTTGTGTTATCCTGATTGCATTTCCACAATACTGGAATTGTTTCTTTCTAGCTGCTTGCAAGATTTTCTCCTTGACCTGGAAATTCTGGAATTTGGCCACAATGTTCCTAGGAGTTTCTCTTTTTGGATCTCTTTTAGGTGGTGATCGGTGGATTCCTTCAATACTTATTTTGCCCTCTGGTTCTAGAAGCTCAGGGCAGTTTTCCTTGAGAATTTCATGAAAGATGATGTCTAGGCTCTTTTTTTGATCATGGCTTTCAGGTAATCCCATAATTTTTAAATTGTCTCTCCTGCATCTATTTTCCAGGTCAGTTGTTTTTCCAATGAGATATTTCACATTCTCTTCCATTTTTTCATTGTTTTGGTTTTGTTTTGTGATTTCTTGGTTTCTCAGAAAGTCATTAGACTCCATCTGTTCCATTCTAATTTAGAGAGAATTATTTACTTCAGTGAGCTTTTGAACCTCTTTTTCCATTTGGGTAATTCTGCTTTTGAAAGCATTCTTCTCCTCATTGACTTTTTGAACCTCTTTTGCCAGTTGAGTGAGCATATTTTTCAAGGTATTATTTTCTTCAGCATTATTTTGGGTCTCCTTTAGCAAGGTATTGACCTGTTTTTCATGCTTTTCTTGCATCTCTCTCATTTCTCTTCCCAGTTTTTCCTCCACCTGTCTAACTTGATTTTCAAAATCCTTTTTGAGCTCTTCCATGGCCTGAGCCCACCAGACATCCACCTCAGATGTCTGGGATACAGAGGCCCCAACCTCCACATCTTTCCCTTATGGTAAGCATTGTTCCTTGTCATCAGGAATGAAAGGTGGGAACATCTGTCCTCCAAGAAAGTAGCTTTCTATGGTCTTATTTTTCTTCCCTTTTCTGGGCATTTTCCCAGCCAGTTACTTGACTTCTGAGATTCCTGTCTACCCCTGCCTAGGTCTGCCCAGCTAGTGCTTGAGGTCTGAGATTCAAATGGTGCTCCCCAACCTCAGGGCTTTCAGTGGCAGGCGGGGCTGCTATTCAATGTGAATTTAAGTTCTGGTGCTCAGGTGGGGGCAGGGCCACCTCCCAGGCTCAGTTCCTTCAGGGGCTTTATGCAGAGACCTTTGGTAATGGCCCTGAGCTCCTGTTTGCTCTGGGAGTGCCTGGCCACCGCTCCCTCTGCCGCTGCCTCCTGAGGGGGCCTGAGTTACAGAGATACCCCACTCCCCTCTCGGCCAGCCCAGAAGTCTCTCTCACTGACCACTGTGGGTGGAGGGACCTTCGTGGCCGCCGGAGGTTCCATCCCTGCAGCCTGCTGGGATCTGTTCCTCTGGGGCCGTGCGGCCAGGGCAGCGCAGGGGTGGGCTCTGCATCCGGTGCGCGACAGACCCCTGGAGATGGCTTTCCAGGGCTCTCTTGAATGGAAATCTCTTCCACTGTGTTTCTGCGTGGCTTGCAGTGCTCCAGAATTTGTGGGGAGCTCTTTTTACAGAAAATATATGGGCTGTGGGTTCAGAGCTAGCATACATGAGTCTTTCTACTCCACCATCTGGGCTCCTCCTCCTGAAAATTAGAACTTAAAATCTCATAAAAGCAAATGTTGAAAACTAATAATAAATTAATACTTTTTTTAAAAGCATTTTCCTTAATTTGATCTTCACTACAATTTTGGGGGAATGGGTAGCTAGGTGGTTCATGAAAAGGACAGAATTCAGGGTCTGGAATCAGCAAGACTTATCTCCTTGAGTTCAAACCCAACCTGAGACACTCACTAATTATGTCATCCTGGTCATAATTTGTCTCAATTTCTTCATTTGTAAAACGAGCTAGAAAAGGAAATTGCAAAGCACTCTAGTATCTGCTAAGAAGATCTCAAATGGGGTCACAAAGTGTCAGACAAAACTGAAATGACTATCCTGAGAGGTAGGTGCTATTATTATCCTCATTTACAAATAAAGAAACCTATTAAGTGTCTGTCTCATGCCATATTTGAACTAGATCTTTCTGACACTAGCTTTGGCGCTCTATGCACTGCACTACTTAGCTACTTCTACTCATTAAGTTCAAGGCTCTGATAAAGTAGAATCAGTTATAGTTCACTGGAAACAAGACACTAGACAGGACTTTAAGAAATCATCTATTACAATCTTCTATATTATGTCATTTCCCCTGTTTTCATTCTCCCTCCCCTGCCATGTGAAGTCTTAAGACAGGAATGGATTCATTTTTTTATATTTCAAGTTCCTAGCCTGGAATATTGTAGGTACTTAATATATCTTTGTTGCTTAATTCAGACTGTGGGCCACAGAAAGCAATTGAGACCTTTTTTGCAAGTTAATACCAGACTTGGAACGACAACCAAATTCTTCAAACTCTCAATTTAGTGTACTTTCCACTCATTATAACAATGTCTTCTGACTAGTGGTGCTGGTGATGCTGGGTTTGATTTTTTTTTTTTTTTTTGATGGAAGCAAATCAATTCTGAGACCCGCTCATTGATTGCCCTCCCTCCCCCATGGAAATGTTATTTTTCTTTTAGGTTGTTTACACAGCCCTGGGCTTGAATCCTAACTTTACCATTTGTGACCTGTGTGATCCCAGGCAAGTCACTTAACCTCTTCTGGTTTAATTTTTCTCATTTGTAAAATCAGTGTTGAGCTAGATGAACTCTAAAACTTCTGCCAACTTGCCATCTGTGAACCCATCAGACTTTACCTCTAACACTTATTAGCTGTGTGTGGATAAGTATTTAATTGATTCTGAGCCTTGAACAACACTTACTCTGAGACTCTATAAATGAGTGTTGATCTGCATCTATGAAGGGAGTTTTCACATCAGGATTCTCCACTGTAATAAGAGTGAGTTAGTGCAGTGATTCTAGAGTTTAAGAAGAACAAGTGGAAAAGGTTTAAGAATCCCTGGAATAGGTGACCTCTAGGGTTCATTCTAGTCAGGGTTGTGTAAAGAGAATTAAAGATCTTCCCCACCCATTAATAGGCCTCAGGTGAAACCCATTAAGAGAAGCTTGATTAGGCGAGGTTTATTGGACTTGCTTGGTAGGAAGGCCCACACCTTTTGTTAGTTAATGAGGCCCTGGGTCAGGAGGGTCTTGATGCCCTCTGGCTCTGAAAAGTGTTTATATACTGGTGAGGTGTTGCTTTGGAGGCTTACTCTTTGGAAGAAAGTTCATGTGCCAGATGAGACTCTGGGTAGCCATTAAGGATTCCCTCAGCTTTGAAAACCCAGATGTTGGTGCTTCTCTCTTCGGTAACTATGTATGCATGTCATGGTCAGACATTTGGAGCTGTCTGTTGATCTGTGATGTATGTATTGCTTATGGTCAGTTAGAAGCTCTGTCTACTGGTGTTTATTTCTCTGCTTGTATTTTCTCTGTTGTAATGTGTTAGTCCTTCATTGCCGAAGAAGACCATGCCATCAGAAAATTGATGACATGACTTGCACTTGACTTTGTTTTGAGTGAAGGATGGCTGCGCAGGTCATCAGCCTCACTCCTCCTCCAGAGCCATCTGAATCCAGTGACCAGATATTCATCAGGATGAATGGAGATGATCCAGGATGAGGCAATTGGGGTTAAGTGATTTGCCCAAGGTCACACAGCTAGTGAGTGTCAAGTGTCTGAGGTGAGCTTTGAACTCGGGTCTTCCTGATTCCTGCACTGATGATCTATCCACTGCACCATCTAGCTGCCCCCTTGACCCCCATTTAAGCTGCTTTTCTTAGAAAAGTAGATCTAAGAACCTGTTCCAGCAGGTCATCCTGGATGTGTGCTCCAGGCTGTGATGGAATCAGTTTTAACAGGCATGCTGAGAATTCATAGTTAAATTTTTAATATGAATATTTACATATCAGAAATCAGCACTCATTACAAATCAGGGCTTGATTTATTGTTCTTTTGATTGTTTAGACTGGTTAGTAACATATGTGAAATTTAGACGTGTGTGTACATATACACTCCTCTCACACCTCTAATTGTTAAATATTTCCCAGTA
Source organism: Bettongia penicillata ogilbyi (assembly GCA_023548195.1). Lineage (NCBI taxonomy): Eukaryota > Metazoa > Chordata > Mammalia > Diprotodontia > Potoroidae > Bettongia > Bettongia penicillata. The sequence goes on from JAJHZJ010000244.1 coordinate 5,296,796, forward strand.
TGGTAAGATCTGTGTGGGTATTTAAAAATCACCTGAGTTTAGCAAGGGTATAATAGAAGGCTCAAGGAAAGAAGCTGACTTTTTTGATAGTAATAATTATAACTGGCATTTGTATAACTCTTAAAGGTTTACAAGTGCTTTATAGTCATTATCTCATTTGAGCCTCATAACACACCTGATCTCAGCTCTAAATCTGTGAACTTTTTTTTAATCTGTGAACTTTTATACTACACAGTCGTCTTGCCTCATGGCTACATGATTAATATTGATGATCCAAGCTCAAAAACCTTCAAAGTAGAAAGACTGATTAATTGTCCTGGCTGAAAACTGAGGTTATAATGGATTTCTGATTTGTCCTGTCTAGATCTTGCCGAAAAATGGACTGCCAGAAGTGCAAGCCTCTGGGCTTCATTTCTCTTCGCAATCACATTGTGTATAGTTCTTGCCCTTGTTTCATGATTGGGCAACTAGGTGATGCATGGATAGAGCAACAATGCAATAGTCAGGAGGACCTGAGTTCAAATCTCACCTCAAACACTTGACGGTCACTAGCTGTGTGGCCTTGGGCAAGTCACTTAACCCCAGTTGCCTTATCCTGGGTCATCTCCAGTCACCCTGATGAATATCTGGTCACTGGATTCAGATGGCTCTGGAGAAGTGAGGCTGGTGACCTGCACAGTCCTCCCTCACTCAAAACAAAGTCAAGTGCAAGTCATGTCATTATTTCTCTGATGGCATGGTCTCCCTCAGCAAGGAAGGATGAACACACTCTCTGTGTTTCATGATCAGGACCTATGCTAGCCTTTCCCCCACTCCCTCTTGTGGCTCATTAGCCCAATTCCTCTGTCCTTCTTTTTGTAACCACTTCCCTCAGTCATTAGCATGATTCAACCATCATGAAAGTAAGAACTTCTGGTGCCTCTGAACCATTCCTTCCTCCAAGCTACTAAGTAGGACATAATCCTTGATCCTACCCTATTGGACCTCAGCCCATTCTGCCATCATCTGTGAAGACACTAACTTATTTGTTACTAAGACAATTGTTGGTGTGACTTTGCTGCTCCCGTCATTATATATCTTTTTTTCATCTTTCTTCTCCCCTCCATGCCTATCTTCCTTTTCCCATTCTTCCCTCAATTCCTTTTTTCCTTCTCTTCCTCACTTCAAACCTTTGTCACTAGCTTAGTGAAATTGGGGCTTTTTTGGTTTCTTTTAGGTCTGTATGCATGATCCTAGGATCTTTCTTACTATGTTTCCTTTTCTTCCTTCTTCTTTTTCTCCTCCCCTGTCCCACAATACTAACAACACTCCTTGATGCCTTTTCTTCATTTTCTTCTTCTCTGCCTACCTGTTGAAATCATTAGATTCCCCCATGACCACAACCTATCCTTATCCATCAGGAACCAGTTATAGTCACGGGGAAATCTTGTATCTCTTGTTCTAATTCTAAACCACTCAGTGCCCATGTTCATAGCTATAGTTTCTTAAAAAAAGAAAACAAAACAAAACACCTAGATTGCTTTCTTGGAGCTGTACCTCTTCTTTCATCTACAATGCTTTTTTAAAGGCAGATTTTTATATTTAATCTGTGTTCAATGGAAGGTTTCTACCAGATTGTTTGTACAGTAATGAGTCTGTTTAAACAACACCGCATGACTGCCACCGCTTTGGGACCTACAAGAAAATGAGTCTCATGAGTTAATCTTTGTGCTAAAAAATGTAATAAAATTGGCTTCCGCTTTATGTACAGTTTATAACCACTTGTACAGGGTGAGCTGCTACAGGAGATCAGCATGGGTTTTACTGGATAGATACTCATGAGACTTATAAAAGAAAATGATCATTACTCTCAAACCCCAGTAGACTCTTTTCTCACTTCATACTGCAACTTGACTTTGACATTATTGTGTTTTTGTACATGCAAATCATTACTGTTAGCTTTGTACTAAAACAACCTATTATTTCAGCAAGCACAGCAGTAAATTTCAGAGTAATGTAGACATGTAGACATGGATGTCACTTTTTTTTAAAAAAAAGGTCTATTTTCAATTGAGGTAAGTATATGTCATTTATCACAGAAAGCATCAAATTACAGATTTGAATTTAGTTCATGGATTTGTACTTTTAACTATTATGATGTGCAAGCAAATGAAGGACATTTCTTTATTTTGTTTAGATTTTTCTTGTTGCTCTTTTTTAAAAAATAAGTTATCAGATACCCATTCAAGAATGATTGGTTCATAGATATAAAGCTTGAAAGGGCCTCAGAGACCATCTAGCATAGACAACGAGCATTTATTAAGCCCTTACCTATACTAGACACTGTGCTAAGTGCTGGGGCATACAAAAAATATACAATAGATAGGACTGTACTCTAGGAATTCACAGTCTAATAAGGGATGATAGCATGCACACAATTATGTACAAAGAAGTTATATACAGGATCCATTGGAAATAATCAACAGAGAGAAATCCCTAGAATCAAGGTTCGCAAAAGGCTTCCTGTAGAAAGTAGGATTTTAGCTGGAATGAAGTAAATCAAAGGAGGCAAGAAGCAGAGATAAGTAGTTTGATCATTCCATTTATTGGTTGCTGGTAGAACTTGAGAGCATTGTCCATCATCCAGAATCTGTGTAAGGATGCTGTGGTTGAACTGGTATGCAATATTGGTCAACTTCTCTGGGCAACTTAATTTTGCTATGATTTTCCACACTCTCCCAAGAATGACAGTACCAAATTTGCGGCTTGGTGTAATTAATGAATTTTGTGTACAGACCTCTGTTTTGCCTCCCGGCATTTCTCTTGAAGTCATCAGGTATCAAACATCATATCAACCATTCTTTAGTCCTTTCTGAAGCCGCACTGGGTAGATGATCATCTTGCAGTTGAAGGATCAGCCTATTAAGAAAGATGCTGGCAAGAATCTTGTCAGCAGTGACTAAGAGAAAGACCTCCCTGTGATTGTCACAGGGCAATCTATTTCCTTGTACTTTATTAAAAATGGAGGCATCCTGGAACTCCTATGGGATAACCTCATCTTGTCATAAAACCTGTAAGATTTCCATCAGCTTTTGTATGAACAGTGAACCCCTAGACTTTTAAATCTCAGCTGGAATAAAATCAGAACCAGGTATTTTACCACATGAGAGGAGTCTAATGGTGCTCAAATCTTATTCTTCAGTTAGAATTTCAACTAGATAGGTATTTACTTCAATCTGAGTTATATGGTCAATTGCTTCAGCATTGGTTGATGATGATCTGTTGAGAAACCTATGAAAGTGTTCAACCTATCTCTCCAGGATCATTTCCCTATCACTAATCAATGTGGCTCCATCAGCACTAAGCACTAGAGATACGTCTTTGACACATAAATAGACTTCAGGGCATTATGGAAGAGCCCTAAATTGCTACTATCAGAGTAAAACTAAATTTCACTTGTCTTCTTACTGAACCAAAATTCTTGCTTTTCTATAAGCTTCACTTACATTTTACTTTTGATGGAGTTAAATACTTTCTTCTTAAGAAGCGAATCAACTATCCTACTGCTAAACCCTGTGGATTTCTTGTTTTTTATTTAGCAGCTTCTGAATTTCCCCATCATTTTGCAGTCTTGATGTTTGCAAATGTTCTAGCCCAGATGGTTAAATCTGGTGCTATAAACCAAATCTTTGAAGGCTGCCTACTCCTTTTCTGCTCAACTGTTGCCAGCTGTGTGTTGGCTCAGCTTTTCTTCCAAATTAGCAGCAAACTATTAACACTCAGAAAAGGACTCTAATATGTTAACAATCAGTGTTCTGGTAGTTATCTTGCATTGAGACCACCACTTTTATTGAATATGAGTACTTTACTTGGAGAGCACAAGTTGATAATCAGTTCAGCCTTCTGCACACACATTGCCTTCGTCACTCATATCCTGTCCATCTCTTCTCCTTAAAACGACACAGTCTATTAAATGCCCATGTTTGCTATTGGGATGTCTCCATAAAATTCTATTGTATTTAGGTAAACAGAGAGAGTGTTGGTGATGAGAAAGTCATGAGGCACACAAGTGTTCATTAGTAAGTGACAGTTGCTTTTGCTTTTTTAGATCAATTTAAACAAGGACTTCCTTCCATTTCTGATAGTCTATAATTAGTCTAGTGTTAACAAGAATTATAAGCTGGTCCTCTTTTGGAACATTGATAATAAAGGTCTCCAGCTCTTCATAATGTTTTTCTTTGACCACATCAGGGTTCTTCATGATGGGAGCATATGCACTAGTGATACTCCATGATGCTTTGCTGCAAGTGGTGATGGCATTCTCATCAATCTATTGTTCACTTCTTTTGGAAGACATACAAGCTTGTTAATTGATTAATTTTGATTTCAAAACTCATACCAGCTTCACAACTTTCCTCATCATGGCAACTAACTCCAGAAAAAGGTGTATCCAGTTTTGGCTTCAGTAAGCTGGTCTTCATTTGCCAGTCTCATTTCATTCACAGCTGCTGCTGTGATAACTGCTTAGTTCTATTGAAACAAGAACTGTTAATTTTTCAGCACTAATATATTTTATGCTGTTCATAAGCATTTTGACATTCCATCTACCAATGGTGAGTAGGATTATCTTTGCAAAAGCTTTTCATACATTTTTGGATGTTTTGATGACAGAGTAGGATCCCTCCCTTCACAGTAAAGAGGTCAGGGTTATATTAGGTGGAGCAGATGATGTTTAAGTCACCTTTCCTAGCTGCTTTGTCATGCCAGAAGGTGAATGAGCTGTGCATCCTTTAGAAAGGCTGCTCAGAAACCATGGGGGATGCTGAATCCCACTGCTGTTCCAGTTCAGTGAAAATACAACCTTGTGATCTAGGCACCTTGTGTGCAGGCTTATGACTACATCTCCCAGTCTATCCACACCTACTGCTTCATCACTTGCCTGTCACCGCAGGACTTTGAGGTTGATAAAAATATTAAAATGGTATAGGTGACATCTTTTGATTTGCACATAAATTAGATTCACCTGAGGCAAAGCTGCAAAGTCACGGACCTTACTTACTCTCTTCCAGAGTCATCAGAGTCTAGTGGCAAAACAAAAGTCAAAATGACTAGTGATGGCTTAGGATGGCGGGGATGACCTTGATCTCTTCAGTATCCAACCACGCTCTAAGCATTCCACAGTACCTGCTTTGGCTTCCTTCATGCTGTTGGAACAAATTGTTCTTATCCACCCATTCTGTCAGGAGAAGTTTTTACATGCTGGGGTAGACAACACTAACTCATCAGTGGGTTTGAGATCCCTCAGTTACCCTGGTCTAGTCATCTGGTGAAAAGGTTTAATAGGGTGTGGCTGCTGCACCTGCTACAACTTCTTGTAGACACTGGTGAGAGCTGGATGAATTCAGTGCACACTAAAGGTGGAAAGCAGCCCTGAAAAGGATTCAGCCACCCTTACATCAGAAGTACGAGTGTTCCCTGAACATCCGTACAAACCCAAAACATTGATTAATTCATTTAAGAATGGATGACAGAGCCTGAATTAGACACTTGGTTCTCCTGTCACCTAGTCTGGTGCTCAGTTCATTAATGTTTCTTCTATAGAACCAACCTCTCAAGGTTGCAAGGAGAAAATATAATATGTGAAAGCACCTTGTAAAATTCAAAGTGCTATATAAATGTTACTTATTGCTATTGACATTATTATTATCATGGGACTGTGACATAAAAGTAAACATTGATTTAAACCATAGATTTAATAGGTTCAAAATTATGTAATCTATCTGCCTTTGTACTGAATTCGTATTGATTATCTTGAGAATGTGAGAACATCTTGAACAGCCATTATCAATTGTTTTCTCTGGTTTGAGCCACCTGAAAATTTTAAATGTCATCTAGATTTACCTTGTACTTGAGGCAGGACTCATAAATTAAAATAGTATCAAATGAGATAACCTTTGCTAATTATGAATCACTATGTAAATAGTATTATTATTTATAGTAGTAAAATATTTGCTTGGGAGAGAATTGCAAAGCAATAGAGAAAAAAACATGTACCAACTATTGCCAAATAAAAGTAAACTCATCCCTGATTTCCATAAAATGTAACCTAAGAAAACAAAATTTTTCCTCAAGACTTTTACCTTCAAAATGGTGTTGGAGAGGGTAAAGGTGAGGACAAAAGTAAGAGCAACAAACATGGCTCAGTCTCTCATGGCTAGAACAAAAGTTGGCTAACTTCCCAAATATAGTACTGAATCTATGTTAGACTATGCACTCTTGTCACCATTTTCCCAAGGACTGGCTATCTATTCTCCTTCCTTGTTCCTTGAAATCTTAGGCACTTGCTAGGACTTTTCGGTTCTTAGATGACAATATAATAATCTTGGATGTTTTTTTGTTAGAACCCATGTGCTGGCTTCTGCTTTTCTTTCCTTAGGCCTCTTCCCATTGTCTCCTTGGGACTCGGTAACCTAGCACTGCATATATATATATATATGTATATATATATATATATATATATGCATATATATTCAGTACAAAGGCAGATAGATATATATATTTCCATAAGAAATGAAACTCCTAATAATGACTGCTCTAGTCACCTGGAATTCTGGGAACTGTAGCTCATCCTTAAGGTTCAATACTATTGGAAATATAAGTGTATAAACCTTTTCCCATCAAATCTGCCTTTATTATAACTATATTGATGTTATATACATACATAAGAATATATATGCATTTATACATACATGCATATATTTATATAGTGTGTATATATACATATTTGTATGTGTATGTATATGTGTATACACACAGATATGAGTAAAAGAGAAGATAGTGGGCCAGTCTTGGAATACAGGTGATGTGAGTTCAAATAGCCCTTTTGACATGTAATTCACGGTCTCTCAATACCTCAGACAACTTTCTAAGACTTTGAGTTTCAGTGTAACTAATGATCTGCGCTGGCAAGAGAGTTTTCTCACTATCAGTTTCCGACATCCATTTACATCGGTCTCACTTCCCTCTCCCTCTCCCTCTCCTTCTTCTTCTCCCTCTCCCTCTTCCTGCTCTTCCTCCTCCTCCTCCCCCTTCCGCCCTTCCTTCTCCTTCCTTCTCCATATTATTATTATTCATAAGTATAGACTAAAATAAAACAATTACTAAGCCAATAAAATGGTAGGAAGCTGGCTTTGTGTTTACTTCTGAAAATATAAAAAGCTGGTAGGTCACCTACTAATTTCAAGTGTCTTATTTGTCAATAATTTCTCCCACTGCCTTTGTGTTGCAAGTTTACTGGTTATTTCGTTTAGCTAAGAAAAGCCTATATAGTGCAGTTAGGAAAACCTGGGCTCTGTTGCTATGTCTGACATACGCTGATTGTGTATCTCTGGAGAGCAAATTAACCTCTCAGTGCTACCAGATACCTTTTGGAAACTAAGCTTGCTGAGTAGTTGCTGCTATGCATGATTGAGAACACTGACTTGGAGTCTTTTCCCATGTCAATAAAATTACAGATCCAGCTTCAATGTTTCTTTTTATTCAATGTATGACCATAAAATCTAGACTGTTGAGGAAATATGAGGGAGGGTCATTGAAAATGAGGGACAAGTATTCTCCCTCTGCCTCTTTTTACTACTTTTGTGTTACATATTGTAGGCTTCCAAATTAATGTGGTTCTTTCTGGACAGTTTCCTGGCTTAACTAGGTCTAAGTAGAGGTTGGAGTTGGAGGTTGGAGTTAACAAAAAGTGCACCAATGTAGGCTGTTTCATGACCTGGATATGTCTAACAAATGGCTGTTTCCAAAATCAGTTTTTACATTGAATCATTAGAGAACCTGGAACAACTAACACATGAAAACTGGATGATATTTTGAGATTCATTTGGGTGCTAATAGACACATGCCAGTGGTGTTTTACAAGGGTGTACACCTACACACCTGTGATCAGAATACTGCCTGGAAGTGTGTAGCTAGAAGAAAAAAAGGTTGATTGATTCAGCCATGAACTGTTCCTCCACTCTGCATTCCAAACTTGTGAAAATGTGTGTGTATGGGGGGAGTGGGGGGCACACGTGCGCATACACTCTTCCCAGGGCATAGGATTAAATTGTAATAGTCAACACTGGAAGCCTGAATCCCCTTCTGAATAACTGTTTCATGCTGTCTCATGTTTTATGCAGATTATGTTTTTGCTAGAATTGCCTTTGCCAGACTGCATTAAACTTTAATGAACTGAGAGAGGAATTAGATTACAAAAATTACTGTTAATATCATAATCTCCATGTAAAAATGGAAGAAAATTCTTTGAACATTTTGAAAAGACACATAGGGGGGAAGGAGGAGAGGATATAAGAAAACTGCTCATGTGTACGTAACTGTTGGAAATGTTTATTTATACTCTCAGTACAGCATCCTACAGAGTTTGGGGTTTCAATTTTGGTCAATTCTTTACATTCAGATTAATATTTAACATTCTTTCACATTTGCTATCCTTTTTTTTCTTCTTAAAGTTGAGCAGGCTTAGAGAGTGTAACTAACTTCTGCTACAAGGCAACTTCCTAAACAGGCCCTCAACACTTCTCTTAAACATTTTTGACTTGAAGGTATTTTGGAAGATTGTAGAGAGATAGCAGTGGTCTTGTTTAGTATGGTTTTACTTGATAGGTGTTTTTCAACAGTTTTTGATGCCAAACTGATCATTCTCATTGAACATTGTGGGACTACGGTGAATCTGTTTATTAGTATGACTATAGGATTTCGTCCATGAAGGCCTTTTCTTCTCCTTAAACATGTGATTTTAGATATGAAGGGACCATGTATTATTAGAGTGTATAGTTCTTCTACCTTCATAGATAGGTAATTGTTCTGAAATTTTTAGTAACAGAATTCGCCAAAGCACTGAGAATACGTGACTTGTCTAAGGTCACATAGTTAATATATCAGAGGTGAGTCTTGAATTCAGATTCTTTGACTTTAGCTCTAGCCTTTTATCCACTATGGGATTCTACTTTTCAGAACATTTTCAGAACGACCAGTAGTAGAACTAGTGAAAACAATGGCATGACTTTGTCTCTCCTTTCTAATGGCTCCAAGGTGGCAAAGTACAAAGTCAGTTGGTACAGTGGATAGAGTGCCAGGCCCGGAGTCAGGAAAGTTCATTTTCTTAAGTTCAAACCTGACCTCAGATGTATACTAACTGTGTGACCCTGGGCAAGTCCCTTAACCCTGTCTGCCTTAGTTTTTATCTGTAAAATGAACTGGAGAAGGAAATGGCAAACCACTCCAGTATCTTTGCAAAGAAAATCCCAAATGGGTCAACAAATCAGACACAATTGGAAAATGAGTTAACAACAACAGAAAGGTATTATGTGATAGGCATTATATATGAATGAACTGAGGCAGAGAGGAGTGAAGGGACTTTTCCAATGCCACACACCTAGTATGTGTTGTAGTCAAGCCTAGAACCCAGGATTAGTGATCTTCCTACCATTTATCCCAGAAAGGGACTCTTTGGTTGGATAAAGGCCTGGTGTCCATCTGTGGCCTTATCTCTGAGTTACTGGATGGAATTACTGAGGTCTTCCAAAGACTCTCTCCCAGGGAATTAATGAGCATTAAAGCTGTCCACTTCCCAGAAAAGTTAGAGGTTTTGGGTTACAAAGCTATCAGCAGACTAAAGACACTTAATCTCTGACATTGGATCTAGAGAGCATCCTTTTTTTTTTTTCACATTGCCCAAGAGTGACCTAAGAATGTCATTTGCAAAAGAAAACTCCAAGAAACCCTTCTCAGTCTGAATAAATGTGAAGTTATATTTTCTGAAATGTCAATTCAGTATTCATTTTTAAGACAGTACGAAAGTCATCTGTAAATATGTCATATAGCATAGCTACTATTCACGAAACACCAGAGGGGGAAAAATCAACTAGAGGCAGTTAGGATGATGAATGACTGGTTTCTTTTCCCCCTTATACCAATGAAATGATCCAGACACATGATAATAAATGTATTCCCTTTGCTCATTCCTTTTCATGGCAAGATGAGTTATTAATAGATAAGATTTTAATATTAAATTGGGAATATTTTCTTTCCCCAGAAAACCTGGATTGGGGATTTGGCAAAGAAAAGCTATGAAGAAATAAGTTTACAGAGAGTTCTTTTATTGGCAGCAAGAAACCAGACAAATCTTATAGCTATTTTCCAGATGAACTTTGTCATTTAAATTTCTGAGCCTCAGTTGAAATGTCTATAAAATGGACATTTTAGAGCCATGCAATGTCACAGGAATATGGTACCTGTGCTATAAATAAGAAGGGAAAAATAATCATGCTTAATGTAGGAAGGGCATTAATTCTTCAAGGAGAAGAATTGGTCATTTCTTATATTAGGGAGAGCTTTACTCAAAATGATCCTTAAAAAGTAAAAACTGTGTCACAATATGAATAGACTTTGTATAGCCATTTGATCAGATTCATATGTTTAAGTGAAAAAAGTTTGTGTTAAATTTCATGTATGCATATAAAATAGCATTATTTTAAATTAATGTAGTTACATCTTACCATAAAGTATTTTATTCCACTGCGACCCAATGTCCAAAAACTACTTGGATGGCCATTGTCCTGAATGCAATTGCTAAGTATTTAATATATGCTAATTTTCCTTTATCCTAATAAAACCCCATAATCTTAGTCCACTGGTTAATTGAGATGGAATGTTGGCTTTTGCTTTACCTCACATGCTGTGAAGAACTAATTGTACAAAACCAGAGGCATAAGGTATTGTGAAATAAAAACATCTTAATGTGATATTTTTGTTGGCTTTGAAAAGAAACTCAACTAAAGAATCTTAAATTAATGATTTATAAATATAAAAATAAAATACATTAGTGTAAGGTATTACGAGAAATTGGAATAAATTGTTTTATCATGACATTTTTACCACATGAAAGTGATGATTGATTTATTGGAGATATTGTAAGAGCCTCTTTATAACTTTTTACTTCTCTTCTCCCCCCTAATACCCATATACATATATATGTACGTATGTGTATTTATATCTTTATTTTCATGCCCTATTTATTTGGGAGGTGAATATTTTACATGTATGTGTATATATATACATATGTATGTATACATATATGTTTGTGTGTGTATCCTGCTCAGAGATGAGCCACTGAATGGTGGATATCCATATATAGTTTTGGGGAAAAAGCTACCTTTCCCCATGTTTCTACTTTTTCATAATTTAAGGAGAGATCAACAAATAGAAACAATGACAAATGTGATAATGCCATATTCTTTAATAGTACTCCTTACTGACCACTGGATTTATTTTAGTATTCATAGCAAATATATTTTGGTACTTTATATTTCTATAAGATGGCAAGTAACTGTGTAAGATGAGTTCATCTCAATGATCATGGCACGTACAAGGCTGTTTCAACCCTAGTGGAACTGCCCATAATAAATTAAGAACATATATTGTGCTAGAAACCTCTTACAGATTTTGCAAATTCAAGTTTCAGCTTTCAGTTTCAGCTCAATTCAACAAATATTAATTCAGCACACACCTCATACAAATATCCTGTTAGGACACTGGGAATACTCAGAAAAGGAGAAAGCCCCTTTCCTTGTGCAACTTACATTCCTCCATGGCAAGAGATAGGCTAGGACAAGGACAGAAATAAGCGGATACAAGATCATTTGGGAAGGCAGAAAGCAGTTATAACTGGGAAGAATCAGGAAAGGTGTCACAAGCAAATGACACTTGAGCTTAACCTTGAAGGAAGCCAGGCCTCATAAGAGACAGAACTAAAGAGGGAGAACATTCTCGGCTGGGGAACAGTCAGTTGAAGGCGCAGGTTCAGGGGATTGAATGTCATATTTGGGGAAGAAGTTAGCCAACATATTTGGCTAAAAGTGAATGAAGGGAAGGAATATGAAGTCATTAGGTAGGGCCAGATTGAGGAGGATGTTAAAAGTTAGGGTAAGGACTTTGCATTTTATCCTACAGATATTTCACCTAGGAAACAGCCTCATTAATGCCTAGAGCTGCCAAAATACAGTGTGCCTTTTAAAGTGTTTAGTGGCAATATCTAAAAATTCAGATGATAAATTACTTTATTCCCTGAAAGCCATTTTTTTATCTTAGTGACTTTTTTGTCAAATTTTCTCTCTTTATATTTTTTCTTTCCTAATTTTTTTCCTTTTCACCCTCTCTCCTTTGTTCTATTTTCTCTATATGCCATTCTTTTTTTCTTCCTCTATTCCTCCCTTCTCTTCCCTTCCCTTCCCTTCCCTTCCCTTCCCTTCCCTTCCCTTCCCTTCCCTTCCTTTCCCTTCCCTTCCTCTCCAATAGGAACATAGATCCAGAACTAGAAGAGATCTCAGCGGATCTCTACTCCAGGGGTTCTTATGTCTGTAATCTCAAAGGATTCGTAGACTGATTGCAGTGGTCCTATGAACTTTGATGGGAAAATACATCTTTACTTCCATTAACTGAAATTTAACATTTCCTTCAATTATAAATATAGGCAACAAATCATCATTCTGAGAATGGGTTTAGAGGCTTGGCCAAGGTCACACAGATAGTAAGTACCGGAAGCAGGATTTGAACCCATGACTTATTCCAAAGCCAGTGTTTATTCCATTGTATCATATCCTTGCCTCCCTCTTTCCCTTAACTAAACTTAATATAGAACTGTGGTTTTATGATTAGTGGTAATGTAGCACAATGCAAGTCACAAAAGATCTTTAAACAGAGTTGGAGGTGGGAATAAGGGTAGAGTGCTAATATGAAAGGTGGTCCTGAAGGCAAGACAGACAGTAATTTGAGCAGTTTTCCTAGTAGACTCTAGGTTTCAAATTTTCCTCTTCCCTCCATCCTCTTATTTTTGTTTACCTTCCTTGTCATTGAGACTAGGCCTTTGCATAAATCTGAGACAGATAAATAAATGCCTTTGTTTTCCACTCAACTGTCCACTCTCAACTTATATCCTAGTAGACCTTATGTAATTCAAATGTGGGTGACTTCATTACTTACTTTTGATTCTTACAAAGATACAGAATAAGTCATTTTGATCTATTTTTATGAGACACTAGTATAGTCTATGATTTCTTTCCCTTTCCTTTGAACATTCATCTCAGACTATTCTAGGTAAAGGCTAAAGGGAATTCACATTTTCATTTTCACAATGTTTTTTCAAGCACCAAAGTGTCCCAGCCTTAAAACTAAAAATCTGACAGATTTTTGCATTCACAGTTTTATCCTCAAATCTCACGACTATAGATGAAACTGCCATCTCATAAACTTTTGGGAGGGCATGAAGTTTGGACAACAGATAGAGAGCTTTTGTGATTCCTTGACCCTCATAGCAGGACAAGCAGGACTTTTTCAATTTCAAATGCAGAGTTATGGAAATTTTTTTGTAAATTAGGTAATAAATTTGAAGACTGCCAACCTTATGGGAATTATCAGCTTTATGGTTTGTATAGCAGTTTTAGTTCTGTAGAGGTGAAAAATCAATAGCACATATTCGCATTGAGACTCTCTTTGGATACTTCCACAATCTTCATAGGCATTATATAATTAATAAGTACATTAGACCTGGAAAAGAACAGGTATGATTTTCATTTACCTACACAAGCAAGAATTTATATAATTGCTGCAATGTCCATCTGCTTCTGATTTTTAAACAATAACAAGAACAAAATTATCTTAAATTAAGCTAACACACCTCTCTTCTCATCTAGGGTTAAATTAATAGTATTAAGGAAAGGACACTTTATACTGTCTGTGTCTGCTTAAGAGACAGATAGCTAATGCAATGATTTCTATTACACAAATTAGTAAGTTAAAGACCAAAGAGTTTAAATGATCTGAATTTGTAGTTGCAAGGTGTAGCAATGTTAGAAGCAAAAAACATATCCTTTGAGTCTATTAGTTATGTCTACATAGAATTGCTTTGCAAAGCATTAAAAAAAAACAAAAATTGACTCTATAAAATTTGCAGTGGGTTTTAGTTGCAACTCTGCTTTTCCTCTTCACAACTTCTTTGCCCTTCTGTTCCATCATTCGTAATTATATAGCAAGTAATAACTTCTGTTCTTCTGAGAGGTCAACATAATGATCACATTACAAAATATAAGAAAAAAGATCTGTATAAAATTTGAACTGTATTAATAATGCAAAATGGAACTACTATTTTTAGGAGTATTTTAAGTAGGTTGCAGCATGTTATCAATCAATCACTTATTGTGAGGTGAGGAATGGAAGTTATTTGGTATAAATATGACCATAGAGGGAGATGGATCAATCATGTAGGGAGAATGAGGGACAACCAATGGATACACCACAGAGGACAAGATGAAGTCCTTTAGTACTCCTTTAGTACTCCTTCTATCGAGGATTTATGCATTATGGACAAGAGCTGTTGGAGACATGTGTTGAACATTGTCCAAGTATGCTGGCATACCCTAGAGAGAGAAATATCATTAGCTTAACCATATCCCCTCATGGGGAGAGAGATGTGTACTGCTGCACAAGAATTTGAGATATAAACAACACTGTATTTTATTTGCCATTTTCCTTAATTATTTAGTCTATAATACTACAGATGAAAAGGGAATCTACCAAATGAAAAGAGAAACTATTCAGAAAGAGAGGTAAAAGAAGTCCTCAGTTAAAAATGGAAGTTTCTGTGAATAAAACTGTGCACCTGATCAGAATGTGAAGGTATTTAAAATGGGACTACCATCTGGTTATGCATTTCAGGGTTATTAAAATTCTTATGGATTTGGGGATGAAGTTTCTTCTGTAAGTATTTACAACAAAAGCACTCAGAGTGAGAAGTGTTAGTATCTCTCTTGATTTTGTTAAGTAATGCTGAAAGAATAAGAAGGAAAAGGAAATGTTACTCTAGCAATGTGAAAGTGATCCCTAACTTATTCATAAATCAATATTAAAACTAGGGTGTTTACATAACTAGCAAATAAGAAACACTGCCTTTATTAATCAGAGCAGGAGATGATGTGACATGAACAAAAATATCATAACTTTGTTTAATTTATAGAGGCAGCCTAGTGTAGTGGAGAGAATACCGGAGTCAGAAAGACCTGGATTCAAACTCTATCTATCATACTTAACAAATTTTTGACTTTAAGGAAGTTACTTAACTTTTCAGTATGCCAGACAATTTCTGAGGATTAGCCAACCAAGTCATAGATCTAGCAGATATATTCAGCATTTACTATGTATTCAGTATGAAAAAAATAGCCTGGTGTGGTGGATAAAAAAATCTGGCTTCATGTAATATAATATTATTATGCCATAAGAAATGATAACAATGGACAGTTTCAGAGGAAACTTCAAGAATTCTATTAACTGACACAACACAAATTAAGCAGAGAAAGCATAAGAATTTACACAATGACAACATTATAGATAAAAACATCTGTGAACTATTTGAGAACTGATCAAAGTTATGACAAACCATAAGTCCACAGGAATGAAGATGAAACATACCATTCACCTTCTGCCTGAGTAGTTATGAACTTAAACTGTAGAAAGTAATATAAAATTTCAGCAATGGCCAATAAGAGAATTGTTTGCCTGTGATATAGACATACATGTATATGTGTGTCACACATATATATGCAGGTATATCTGAAAGGAGCCTAATGGCCCTCAAAACCTCTTCTTCAGTTGGAAGTTCAAGTAAGGAGGGACTGACTTCAACCTGAGGTAAACCTCAGCATTGATTGCTGATGGTCTGTTAAGAACACTATGGAAGTGTTCAGCCCATCTCTCTAGGATCATGTCCTTATCACTGATCAGTGTGGCTCCATCAGCACTGAGTAGTTGTGGTGCACGTTAGGTTTTTGTTCCATAAATAGCTTTCAGGGAATTGGATTGTTACTATCAGCATAAAACTGAATTTCATCTGCCTTCTTACTGAGCCAGGAATCCTGCATCTCTCTAAGCTTTCCTTGTACTTTACTTTTGATGGAATCAAATACTCCCTTCTTAGAGGTGGATGAACTATCCTGCTGGTGAATCCTGTGGAGTTCGCATTTTTCATTTAGCAGCTTCTGAATTTCCCCATCATTTTCATCAAACCAGCCTTGGTGTTTGCGAGTATTCTGACCCAGATGAGCAAATGCAGTGTTGTACACCAAATCTCTGAGAGCTGCCCACTCCTTTTCTGCTCCACTGTTGCCAACTATGTGTCGGCTCAGCTTTCCCTTCAAGTTAGCAACAAACTGTTTACACTAAGGGAAGAGCTCTAATTTGTTGACATTAATTCTTCTGGTAGTTATTTTGCCTTGGGGGCAGCACTTTTCAGGGTGGCAAAGCACCTGGTGCTGATTCTGTTCCAGCTGAGTTTTACAAGGTAGGGGGACCATTGCTCACACAAAAGCTGACTGAAATTTTCCAGGTTATATGGCAAGAGGAGGTTATCCCTCAGGAGTTCAAGGATGCCTCCATTGTCCATCTCCATAAAGGCAAAGAGAATAGATTGTCCTGCAACAATCACAGAAGATTCTCTCTCTTAAACATTGCTGGCAAAATTCTTGCTAGAGTCCTCCTTAATAGGCTGATCCTTCACCTGGAAGATGGTACTATACCTGAGAGTCTGTGTGGTTTCAGAAAGGGCCAAGAAACAGTCGATATGATGTTTGCTGCCCAACAACTCCAGGAGAAATGCCAGGAGCAGAACAGAGGTCTGTACACAATGTTTGTAGATCTGACAAGGCCTTTGACACAGTTAGTCGTGAGAGCTTATGGAAAATTAAGTCAAAATTTGGTTGCCCAGAGAAGTTCATCAGTATTGTATGTCAATTTCTTGAGGGCATGTTTGCCTGGGTTCTGGATAGTGGACAATGCTCTTGTGCCTTCCCAGTCACCAATGGAGTGCAACAGGGCTGTGTGCTTGCTCCCATGCTTTTTAGCATGATGTTTTCAACCATGTTTTCAAATGCTTTCAGTGAGGATGAACACAGAATCAAGGTCAACTACTGTACTAATGGTAAGTTCTTCAATTTGCAAAGGCTACAGGCCAAGACCAAAGTGGAGGAAGTGTTGGTGCATGATTTTCTGTTTGCAGATGATTGTGCATTCAATGTAGCCTCTAAAACTGAGATGCAACAAAGTATGGATCAATTCTCTGCTGCCTGTGCTAATTTTGGCATGAATACACACAAATACATATGTGTGCATGTATGTGTATATATACACACATACATATACATACATTATACATATATGTGTGTGTGTATATATATATATATATATATATATATATATATTTGTTCGAACATCTTTGCACCATTGTAAACTTTTAAAACTTCTTCCTATTAAAACTTAAAAAAGGCACTAAGATTTTTGGGGACATACTGTAAGTATTGAGGGCTTTGATCATACTTTTATTTTTATTTATTTGTTTGCTTTGCTCAATGAGTGCAGGAGGAGAGATGTATTAATGAAATATTAAATATACACACAATCAATAAAAAAAGCAGCACTTAAACTGAGGAGGTTGATAGTAGTGATGTAGGGATTAACTCCCATCCTCCAAAAAAAAATGAAGGAAAGAGTATCAGTGGACCATTGCTATTATTAATATTATTAATTAATTAATTGATATTATTCTTTGGCTCTTTCCCCCTCTCCTTCTGTTCTCTGTCTCTATCTCTCTGTTTCTCTTTGGGCATTTCTTTTGCTCAGTCTCTCTCTTGAAAACATACAGAGGAAAAGAGAAGAAAGTTCAGAATGGGGTGCAAACATAATAGACCATTTTCTTATAGTTTCATGGAATCCTCTTTTCTATTCTTATTACTATGTTGAATTTTCCTATTTGTAGATGATTGTTAAATTCGTAAACAAATGTTGGCCTTGGCACCATAAAAACTCACATCTGATACCTGTCTCTACCACACAGTGGCTGTACAATCCTGGGCAATTCATCGAACTCTTAGTTCTTTAGGCACCTGAGTCTAAGCTATAGAAAAAATTCCGATCAGTTCTGCGTTAGTGGAGGGAATTTCCTCAAAAGGAACTTCTTACTGATTACAGATGCACAAAAATATAGGAGAAACTTGAACTGGTCTTGCTTCTGAGATTTACTCTCTATCCACAGCACCATGTTGCTACCCTAGT
This sequence comes from Bettongia penicillata ogilbyi, assembly GCA_023548195.1. Classification (NCBI taxonomy): domain Eukaryota; kingdom Metazoa; phylum Chordata; class Mammalia; order Diprotodontia; family Potoroidae; genus Bettongia; species Bettongia penicillata. The sequence continues at coordinate 5,314,931 of JAJHZJ010000244.1, forward strand.
AAAATGGCAATGAAAATACAATGAAAAGTCAAAATTGTTTATATATATCCATATATATTCATGATAGATTAACTAAAGGTAATTATAAATCAACTTATATTTTCTAGTAACTTCAGTGAAATTTTGAAAATACATTCCAACAAAAAAATAGTGATACTCTCTAATATTATCTTTATTTTTGCAGTATTTTATCATTTTCAAAAGAATTTCACATATATTGTTTTATCTGATCCTCTGGATGCCCTGAAAATTACACAGTGTAGGTAAGATCATGCCCATTATGAAATGAATACAACGTATTCCCCCAAAATGTTAAGGGATCTAACCAAGTCCTCATGGGTTATCTACAGTAGATCTTTATTCCTAAATGAATGTTGTTTGTGACATGATGCTGGCAATGTCCTTTGTACTTACATTTGCTTCTCCCTTACATCTTTGACAATTAACCAAATGAGTCATCAATCCATCTGCTTTTATGCACTCCTCAAGAAGTATGTATCAACCATATATGTAATTTCTCTGACTAGTCCCATTGACCACAACACCAATTTTTAAGGTACCTTCCTTGCTGTGCATAATTTCAGGTACATTATTCTAAATATTGAACAAGAGTAGTAGAACCAGAAACCATTTACAAGGTGTTGGAACTACTGGGACAAATATGAGAAATACATCTTTCTCCGAATGTGCTTACATATATTCCACTGGCAGGTATTTTCCTACTTGGAAGAGATACATAATGATTCCTTTAGATTTCTCTAGAGATGGTTTACTAACTCAGGTAGGTAGTACGTATTTATGGATCTATGGGTCAAAGCAGAATTCATGGCCTCAAGAGGTTCATAAATTTATTGGGGAGGTAAGGTTTACATGCAGGAAAATATTCAAAGCTAAGTAGTCAATCAAAAATATTAAATTGGGTGCCACTAGCAATCTGTTTTATGGATATTCAAAAAAGAGAGATCAAAGTAGGTAGGAGGATGTAGGATTTGAGTTGGTACTGGAGGAAGGGATTGATTTGACCAATGGAACAGAAGGAAAGGAAGACAATGGACAAGAAAAGCCAGTATTTCATATGTTTGTGGGTTTTGGCAGGGTGAGGTGAGGAGAAAGAGACCGAAGTGTGCATCATGACCAAAAATTCACTGGAGGTAATGTCCCTGGAATATCAAGGATATCAAGAAGGCCAGTTTCCTAAGATATTGGATTTGTTTCTAGGAGGTATCTTCTGCTATTTTCTGGAGTCTACTCATGTGATAACAAATCCATACACTGGAAATCCACTGTGCCTGTGATCTTGATGATATGAATAGTTTCCATTTTCCTATAAAAGCAGAATGAAACACATCCATTTTTGCCTAACTTGTATGACTTTTCCCTATCTTACCATTAATCCTCCATAGAATGTCCACTATTAAGTTCTAGGGATATTTCTCTAGGTTACATAACATCAAGAATTCTAAAGGAATATTTTGAGAATTTAGGGTTGGGAAGAACAAATGAGAATATATCCGGGTGGCATACAGTGTTGGACCTGAATTCAGGAAGACCTGAGCTAAAATCTAGATTCAGGCAGTTATTAATGATGTGACTCTGGACAAGTGTCTTAATGAGCTAAACCTGCTTCAGGTTCCTTAACTGTAAAATGGGAATAATAGAAGCACTTACCTTTCAGGATTGTTGCGAAGAATAAAATGGGATAATATTTGTAAAGCACTTTTCAACCTTAAAGAGATATATGTGCTACTACAATTATTATCATATGAATGTGTAAAGTGCTGTGCAAACCTTAATGTACTATGTAAGTATTAGTTGTTTTTGTTGTTAACGATTATGATAAATATAATGATGAAGTGGACTAATGCCTACTATCCACCTGGGCAAATTTATAGGAAGGGAAAATCTGAGGCTTCCCTTAGAAAGAAAAGAGATTGGAAGCACAAAGTGACTGTAGATAAAGATGCCCTTAAATGCCTACACTGATGGATTTGGATTTGATCTACTAGGGAAAATGAAGCCAGTAAGTTCGTGAATAATGATGTTTTAGTGATGGTTCTGACAACTGTCCAAAGTAGTAGACTACTTAATTAAGAAAACTTGATTAAAAAGCATTGATAGTGTAAACTTAGCCAGTATTTCATAAAGAAATTTTTGTAGCTCAATAGGTAAAAACTATGTATCTTATAACAATACTACTGATTTATTTTATCAAGTGCATGAAAACAAATCTATTCCAAATCAGGAGACTTAAAGAGGAAGTCTGCCTATAGCTATGTTCATCTGCGTTTAAGCAGTTTCTGTTGCAGCTATAATTTCAATTCTTAAATGGAAGTATTTTTGAGGAACTTAATCACACTATTTTTCAGAAAGGAGGAAAAACGCATCTAGTAAAAGAAAATAGGTAACTAGTTATGACAGTGTTTAAGGTGACAATATCTTACCAATTTTATTATCAGCTTTGTGCATTTTCAAATATTGCTCAAGAGGTAATGCAGTGGTATAGTGGATAAAATGCTGCATCTGGAGAGGGGATGGCATGGCATGAGTTCAAAACCAGCCTCAGACATTTGCTATCTGTATGACCCTAGCAACTTCTATCTGCCTGACTTTCTCCTCAATTATAAAATGCAGATAAGAAGAGAACCTACTTCGCAGGCTTGTTGTGAACATCAAATGAACTGATAACTAAAAAATGGTTAGTATAGTTCTTGGCACATGGCAAATGCTTAATAAATGATTGCTTCCTTCTTTCCTGATGAGATGCTCTAAGGTGTTAGAACAACTTTTTTTTTCCATTTAGGTATTTACACTACTGCTTCCATAAAGGCATTTGGAAGGCACTCCAGATGTAAGTCTTGGCCTGGAGTCAGGGATACCCAAGTTCAAATCTTCTCTCCGACACTCACTAGTTCTATAATCTGGGGCAAGTCACTTACCCTCTTTTTGCTTTAGCTTCTTCAGCTGCAAAATGGGGATTTAACAAACCCCTATCTGTCAGGGTTGCAGTAAAGATTAAATCAGATAGCTGTATACAGCTTAGCTTAGTGCCTATCCCATAGGAAGTACTATATAAATATCAGCTAGTATTATTTCCATGCAGCTCAGGGCCACAGTGGATAGAATGGTGGGCCTGGAGTCAGGAAGACTCATCTTCCTAAGCTCAAATCTGACCTCATATACTTACTAGCTGTGTTACCCTGGGCAAGTCACTTAACACTTTGCCTCAGTTTCCTCTCTGTTAAGTGAACTGGAGAAGGAAATGACAAACTACTCTAATATCTTTGCCAAGAAAACCCCAAATGGGGTCCACAAAGAGTCAGGCATGACAGAAAAATAACTGGATTAAAAACAGTATCAACATTATTTTTATACTGGTCAAGTTACTCAACTTCTGTCTTCCTCCCTTTCCTCACCTGTCAAATGAGACTAATAATAGCACTTACCTCACTGGATTACTATGAGGATCAAATGAGAATATATTTCTAAAAAAGAATTTAGCACAGTTTCTGGAACTGGAGTAGCTATTTATTTATGTAGGAAGCACTATATATTTATTCCCTTTCCTTCCCTATTTAGAAACATTTGAGGCCATTTTCTTCTGTTTAATAAATGTTCATCAATGGATAGATTCATCTTACTGGTCCAAATCCCACTATAGCACCACTGTCAGCAGGTATTATTCCAATTGTTGGGTGAGGGAAACCATTTCTTGAAGTGGCCATCCCATTTCAGAGCTTCTGCATTCATGTGTCCTACTCCAATAGAGAGTTATACAGCTTTGGCCTTGGCTGTGTTTACTTCAGTGATTTTCAGAAATGAATTCTTTGTCTGGTATACAAAGCTGCTTCTTTAACAGGTGCCCTTCAGAATGTTTCTATTGAACTCTTTGGCTCCACTCTCAGGGACAGCCCCGGTAGATTTATGAGACACTGAGAGTTGATGGAAGTCACTGTTCTACCTGTTTATCTCCCTGTTTCTTGGTTATTCTAAAGAGTCTGGAAATTAGTTTCTCACAAGAGTGATGTGCTCCTGAAGACATGCCTGCTATGTAATTAAAGGAAATTAAATGCAACAATACCACCACATCGACATTTGTGGTGGAAAAGAGGCATCTACTGTAATTTAGCTGACTGTTGGTGTTGTTTTAAATAAAATAATGATTTTTTTCTCTTAAATCATGCTTTAAAGAAAGAATATTTTCAAAAGAATTTATTAAGATGAATTTTTCAAAAAAAATAAACAAGAACAGAAAACACAACTAATCTGGAATCTTGAACCACAGAATAGTAACTGACAAAGAATTGCTTTAGAAGCTGCATGAGACAAGAAGAATCTGCCATCTAAGGGGGAAGCTTTTTGAGTCATGAAAATCTTCATGTCCTTTAGTATTGTCTTGTGTTTAAATGTTTATCCAGAACAGGGGATTACTTGAAAGGGTTGTTTATCTGGTGATCAAAAACTTCTTTTCTTCTTATCTGTCTTCCAAGTTCAGATCAAGAATTCTGTTGAAATGTGCTGCTTATTGCAGAAAATCCTATTGCTTGAATAAGTAACAAATTGGAAATCTGATAGAGTTCACTTTGGGCAAAGATTAAAAAAGCAAGAAGCCAACCAATTCTTTCCCCAGTTAAATGTATTAGAGATGTGTCACTACACAACAGAAATACGTCAGTGAAACTGTACTGCTAAGTATTTGTTTCCCTTGAAAGACAACAATTTAATAAGATGATAACCTTTGGACTTTTTTTTTTTATTAAGCTTTCACATACTAACTATTAGGTTCCCAGAGTATTTCATTATTTCCACGTCATGCATGCTTGAGAAATCCAAGCTCTGAGAAATATGTGACAGTTACCTTAAATGTGAAATATTCAAAGCTATTTTTTAAAAAGGTAGTATAAAGGAACCAATGGCATTACAGAAGCAAGTCAGATAATTTTCTCTGTCTGTTAAGCTTTCTCTCAATATCTCACATAGCTTCTTTTGAACATTACATGCTTAGAGAGTGTAACTGAGCCAATTTTATTTCCACACTAAGATAAAGCAAACAAACAAGTAAACACAGTAAAGTTAATCAGTTTCAATATAGGGTGAGTAATTACAATGAGAAATTAAATTACTTCTTGAATTCAAGGGAATCTCCTTCTACCTTTAATTATAGGAAATGAGTCAAACCCCAGTTATTTTTTAAAATAATTTATAATTCTCTGGCTTATAATTTATTTTTTGGCATTCCATTATCCAAGGAGAATTTTCAAGTGTCTTAAGGGGGGACTTAATAGGGAGGCAGTATGGAGCAGTGGAAGATTCCTGACTCTGAAGACAGGATCTGGGTTCATATCTCATCTCTAAAATTAACACCTTTGTGATCATAGACAAATTTCTTCACCTTCCTAGGACTTAATTTCCTCATATGTAAAATGAAAGGATTGGACAATGTATCTTTTACTTCCCTTCTAAATTTATGATACTATAATCCTATCATTTTATGAATATTATCTGACACAAATACAGGGAACTGAACTGTAACATTAGTAATTCAATCATTCTGGCCTTTTTAATGATCAATTCTGAAACCTGACTAGCAAATCTTGAACTTGGGTCTTCATGGTTCATTCATAGTCACATTAAAGGGAGTATGGAAAAAAGGACAGTGATTACTTGAATTTGTACACCTGCGCCTGTAGGAGGGGAATGATCCATTCATTTCATTTCCATGTTCTCTAAATCTCCCTAAGTAAGCAAATATTCCAAGATTTCTAATCCAATAAATCAATTATGTGGAAGCATGATGGTTGATATTTTAAAAAGATGGGAAGGCTGAAATATTCTCAAGTGAGTTTGTTGAAGGGGATGTTATTCTGTCTTGGTTTTCTCTGATAAGCTGTTGGAACAAGAGACACTTCAGTGACATTCTCGGAATGGTGTGATGACACTTTATTTTCTCTTTTATAGGGAAAGGAGATAAATAAACAACTTGCAGTGTATTTGGTTATACTTCACTGGTACAGAGCATCTTAAATCAAAATGCAAAAGAAACTTCTCTTTGTGCCAATCCAGGGGAAAATTAATGAATGTACCTGTGCTTTTCTCACCTTGAAATCTGTTCAGTCCCTCCTTGCAAACTTCATGCTTTGAGAAGTTTTATCTGCAGCCAGATTTCTCAGTAGATGAACAGACTGCTATTGGAGTTAACTCATCTCTTTATTTCAAATGTATATCCAGCTCTATGGTTTATTATTATTATTTATAAATAAAGAACTTTTACAGAGGGAAATGACAAACCATGGGCTACCTTAGTCTATAGGTTACACAACTCTAAAAGAAAATAGCATACTCTTTCCTGTGAATCACACAAGAATTAATTAGGCTAGTGCAACATTAGAAAATAGAGACTTGGCTTCTGGGACACAGGAATTTGTATTCTGCATTAGAATTTCTATGTGTGTTCAGATGTGATTAGATGGATTTCATGAGTGTAAACCACATGGCCTAAATAAAAGATCCCTCAAGCAGCCCTTTAACTTTGGAAGTTATCTACACGTTGCCAAAAATATGTATTGATTTAAATAAACACGCTTTTGTAACTGGGTCATCATTAAATCAATCAGTAGTGACATTGCTAGGTCACTATCAATCAACGAGCATTCATCAAGAGCCTACAGAGTAGCCTGCTGCAGCCAAGGGTGCTGGATTCTGAAACATAAGTCCAGTATTTGCTGATGGTGTGACTGTGAGCATGTCATTACACCCCTCTGAGTCTTAATTTCTTTATCTATGAAATGGGAATAACCTGTACTACTTCTTTCACAGGGTTGTCATAAGGAAAGGACATTGTGAACTTTAAGGTGAATTATTATTATTAATTAGGAAATATTTTTCACACAGCTATTGTTTTTCTTCTTTTTTTAACGGTAGTAGCTAAGGTGAACTAGCACACAGAGTTCTAGACTTGGAGTTAGGAAGACCCAAGTTCCGTGTAACACTAAGCAAGTCAAGGTCTCTGTCTTTGTTTGCTTATCTGTAAAATGGAGATAATGACACCTACCTGAGAGGGTTGTTGGTAGGACTAAATACAATTAAATATGTAAAGTACCTGGCAAATCTTCAAGTGCTATGTAAATGATAGCATTATTATTAATAGTAGTAGTAATATTAATCATAGTAAAAAACAGCATTGTTATTATTCAGTTATTTTCAATCCTTTCTGCCTCTTCAGGATCACATTTGGGGTTTCATGCCCAAGATACTGGAGAGGTTTGCCATGTCCTTCTCCAGCTCTTTTATAGAGGAGGAACAAAGGAAAAATGGGTTGAGTGACTTGCCCAAGGTCACACAGTTAATGTGTCTGATACAAATTTGAACTCAAGGAGATGAATGTTCCTGACTCCACCCTATGCTCTAATAGGCTGCATCACCTAGCTGCCCCCAGTGCAATGGGGGCTGGGTAAGCTGTGGTGATTTTTATTTTATTAATAACTTTCATTTGTTTCTAAGCTGCCTAATTATAGATCAAGTGACCATAGAAACCTGTGGGCCATTAATCTAGGCTAAACTCATAATCTCATTTATTATTGCCATAGTCAGCCTGGATTACTTTGAATGTGGGTACCCTGGCAAAAAACCTTCAACCTATATTGGACAATAAATGGGGAAGGAGGGGAGGGAAGTGATCAAAGGAAAGCTTCTGCCCCTGAGCTAGTGTAATGTACCAAAATAGGCAGAGTTGTCTTGGTAAATGGTCTACAATCACATCTCAAAAAAAACCAGAAACAAAATTTTAATCTATATTATTAACATTTTCAAATATTTACTGATTTCTGAGGTGAAAATACTCATGCTGAAAATTTAACAGTTTACTAACAATTGACAGGCTAGTAATTGCTAGCTGAACACATCCCTGAAAGCAATTATAACTTGAGAGGATCAGCTCTCCCCGTTTTTCTTTTGGAATTGGAGGTAGATAGAGTAAGGAACAAATGCGCAGGAATCCTAATTTATTCCAGGGCAATACTGGTGGCTTGCACTGATTTGTTGATCTTTTGAGTTCCAAATATCATTACATTTTCTCCATTTTCTTGGAGCTTGGTCCCCAGAAGGCCATCAGTAGAACTTATTTTTCTCCTCTTTCCTCCTTTTCTTTTTTTTTTCCTTAGGAATTTTGAAAGAGAACTTGCTATAAAAAGCTAAGGAGGAAACACAGAAGAGGTAAAGAACATCATCAGCAAAAAAAGGTTAAAGATTTTTAAGTCCATATTTCTAGTGGATTTCCCTGAATCCTTTGAACCAAGTACAGAGAACCAGGCCTACTCTTTTTTATCTTGCTCCCCATTTATCTGGTCTGTTCCTGGTTTAAGTCCTACCACCATAGCTATCTGAATGTCTGGAAATTATTTTTGTATCTTTATTATTCAATATAATACTTTGTATTAGAGTATTTATATGGAGCTATTCAGAAATTCTCCCAAGATAATTTGGTCACTGGTTAACAAAAGAAAAACAAGCAAACATAATTTCTATCCATAGAAAAATATGCTGGATAAGCTCAACTGCACCCATACCATTCCTATTAGAGCTGGGCTCTACTCACTTGTTGGGGTGACTGAACTGAGTTTCTGTCTTTCATGTCCCTCTGCTGCTTTCACAGGTCAGCCAAGGAGCCTGTAAATTTTTAGTAATTCCAACATGGTGTGATCCAGAAAGAGGTCTGTTCACTGTCCCTCTGCTCTGCACTCTGGTCCTTAGCCAGCCTGGTTCCCTGCTCCCTTGTAATAGTGACTGCTCCTTTCTGCCTGTGACCTGGAACTGGATATTGGGTGACACAGCTGCTAGATGATATACATTATTGCTCCCAGGACTGATACATGGGACTCTTGAGGTCTCTTTCTGCCCAGATATGCAATCCCTTTACTGTTCTTGGACTTCAATGATGGAATAAATGAAACATACTAAAAATTAAATCATAACTTTTAAGAGAAAAAAATGGAAAAAAGATAAATAGCATAGGATATGATATAGAAATTTTACCTCAAGTTCTAGACTCCCTAAAAAATAGAACGCAGCAAACAAAATGTAGTGATTCTTTGACACAACAAAGTATAATAAAATAAGGTCAGGAATGGAAATTATAAATTATGAGGAATTACCATTTTTAAAAATGGCCTAGAAAACAGGATACAAGGAGAAAATTTTAAAGTGATCTTATTCCATAAAACCCATGGACAACAGCAACAAAACACCTTAATGCCATATTTCAAAAATTAAACAAGAAAACTGCCAAGCTTCATTATTAAATGATTAATCAATGTGCATTTAATAAGCAGGTAAATGAATAGAAAGTCAGTAAGTATAAATATAAACGCAGTGGTTGGGGAAGAATGACATTGCCAGGAGCCAGAACCAGAGAAAGTTTCATGAAGAAGATTGTGGTTGAACTGTATTTGAAAGGAAAAGAAGAACTCTAGGAGGCAGGATGGATACTAGGAATGGAAAACAGCCAATACAAAAGCATAAAAATGAGAAATGGAATGTAAGGAGCAGAGAAAACTCATTTGGCTGGATCAAAGAGTATAAGGAAAATAATAAGCAATGTGGTTAGAGTAATAAGTTGGGGCCAGGTTGTCAGAGATTTTAAAAGCTAAACATAGGAATTTATGTTTTATTCTGCAAGCAATATGGAATGACATAGAATGGCATGATCAGATTGGTTTGTTTTAGCAGCTAGGTGGAGGATAAACCGTAGAAAAGAAAGACTTGAAACAAGGAGACTGATTTGGAAGCTATTGCAATAACCTAACAGGGAGATGTGACAGTATGAATGGAGAGAAGAGATAAAAGCAAGAGTGTTTATGGAAGTAGAAAAATAAAGGTTTGACAATATATGGGTCATATGGAATTGGGGAGAACTGAGGATAAACTAAAGTTATTTACCTGAAATACTAAAAGATTGGTTAAAAACAGAAAAGAAATAGGGAACTTTGGAAGAGAGGTAGGTTTAGGGTTTTGGTTTTTTTTTGTTATGATAGAATGGGTTTAATATGAGTTCAGTATGAGAATGAGCAAATATTTAGCTTGGAATTGCAATGTTAAGTTTTGAAATATCTATTTTATATGATGTGAGCCTAAAACTCAGAGGAGAGACTGTGGCTGCATATATAAATCTGTGCATCATTTGTACAGAGATGATAATTAAACCAATGGAAGTGAATGGGATTATAGAGAGAAAGTATAGTGAAAAGATGAGGGATCCCAGGACAAAGCATAGTGGGTATATCCACGCTGAAAGGGTGTGCTGTGGAGGATAAGGTAAGACTGAGATGGAGCAGTTAGGCAGGTAAAAGGAGTCACCCCAAGATTATCACCCGGACTGTGACCCAGATCAGCTGCTCAATCCCTCACCATCTACAGGCCAAGAGCTGCAGAAGCAGCAGTTACTGCAGCAGTGGCTGCCATCACCCTAGAGCTGGCACTGAGACTGGGGCCAGACCAGACTTCTCTTTCACTCAGGTGAGAGAACTTTCCCACTGATCTTTGAAGCTGTCTACGGCATTTGTGTGTTCAGAAGTCTGGAAACTGCTGTAGCTGCCGTGATTCAGTCCCCAAAGGCCTGCTCCAGCTTCATCTGTTCTGGCATGGCCCATGTTGGGCTGTGCTCTGCTCCCAGTTTGGTGGGTATGATAGACCCTTCCTGTTGGCCTTCCAGATTGTCTTGGGCTGGAAATCTGTTTCACTCTGTCATTTTGTGACTTCAGCTTCTCTAGAATTTGTTTAGAGTCACTTTTTAACAGATATTTTGAGGGGTTTGGGGAAGAGCTTGGGCAGGTCCCTGCTTCTATTCTGCCATCTTGACTATGTCCCAGTAGGTGGAACATTTGCAAAATGATCTGTTGGCAAATCACTTAATCTCTATTTGCTTCAGTCTCCTCAGCTATAAAATGAGGATAAAATATAGCATCTACGTTCCAGAGTTGTTGTAAAGGTAAGAAAGAAAATATTTATAAAAAACTTAGCATAGACTCAGGAACATAGTCAGTGTCATATAAATCCTTATTTCCTTTCTCCTATTCTTTGCTTATCTCCTTCCTTCATCTTGCAATGATGAGAATCAATAATGATGTTCCCTGTGTGGCTAAAATCAAATGAAAAAAAAAAAAGATTGTGGAATTTAGGCACATGAACAAATTGAAAGGTGGCAGCTAGGTGTCAGTGTCCTGGGCCTGGAGTCAGGAAGATGAGTCTTCCTTCAAATCTGGTCTCACGCACTTACTAGTTGTGTCACTCTGGGAAAGTCACTTAACCTGTTTGCCTTAGTTCCTCATCTGTAAAATTAGTTGAAGAAGAAAATGACAAACCACTCCCCTAATAGGGAGAAACCCTTAATGAGATGACAAAGAATCAGACATGACTGAAATGACTCAACAAATACAATATTGAGAGTAACAAGAATGAGGCAGCATCAACATGAATATTAAACTCTGCTAGCGCAAGGACTTAAGGCATTGGAGAAAAGAAGAAAAGAGTGAAGTAGTTGTTGGACTCTGAGAGAGGGGAGTGGTAGTGGGAAAACTTTTTTTCCCTTCAGGGTTCCTCTAGCCCTTTAACTGTTGAATATCAAGAGTTAGGGTCTGACTAGCTGTGTACAAAGCACCGCTCTATATTCCTAGGGTTCAGTCATTCATTCACTGAATCATTCAATAAACAGTATTAAATGCTTACTGTGAGTAGAGTGCTTTACTAGACGCTAGAGAAGGTATGTACTCCAGATAATACATGTTCTCTGAGCTCATGGAGTTAATAGCTACTGATTAGCTGGACATGGACAAAACACAACATTGCATGACAGGCACATTAGGAATGAGTAAAACAAAATGCCATTTAAGACCTTAGTCTCGGAGAAGGGCATTGCTGACAGGGGTATCCAGGAAGGCTTCTGAGATAAAGTTAACTTTAAGTTTTTTGTTAATACATGGTTTAAGAATTCATCAAATGAACAAGGAAAGAGAGGACAGAGCATTTTATGCATGGGAATGATGAAAACAAATGATATTCAAATAAGTATGAGGTCAAGAAAAAATAGTAAGAAGGAATAGGATTTAGCAGTATTAGGACTCTAATTATGCCACAAAGTAGAAATTATCAAAACTAACTAGTACTGGTTAAAATGTAGAAAGATGCCCAGCGGAATAGATTAGGCAAGCATAACCCAAAAGCAATGGCACATAATGGTGTGATGCTTGATAAACCCTGGGTTACTAGCTACTGAGATAAGGACTCGACAATGACAAAGTCTGTCAGAAAAATTGGATACCATTCTGAGAAAATCAGTGTTGACAAAAATATAGATTGTGGATCAAGAAGGTCCAGCTAGATACATGACCTAAGTATAAAAGCTCACATCATAAATGATTTCAAGAAGGTTGAAAACATTTTTAAAACTATGGATGGTTGCCACTTTCTTGATCATCAAGGGATAGAGTTGAACAAAAAAAGATAAGACAAAGAATTCTGAATACATAAAACTGTTAAGTTTTTGCACAAACATAACCAATGCAGTTACAAATAAGAGGAAAGGAGCTAACCGGGAAAAAAACCACAACTTTTTAGTGGATTTTTTTTTTAAAAGATGTGCTAAGATACACAGGGAATTTTTCTAAAGATGTTAGGACATGAGCCAGCCACCCAATAGATAAATGGTCAAAGGATATGAAAAGGCAGTTAGCAAAAGAAGGAAAGCTTTCAGAACCATATGAAAATTCTACAAATCTCTAAGAATCAGGAAAATTAAATTAAAACTTTTAGGTTCGACCTCATACTCATGAGATTAGGAAAGAAGACATAAAAGAATAATAGCAATTATTGTAGGAAATAAGGAGGATAGATATATTAAGGTACTACTGAGAGAAATATGAGCTAGTCCAGTCATTCAGAAATCTAGTATACCTTTTGACCAAGTGATAACACGACTAGGCATATACCCAGAAAAGATCAAAGAAAAAAAGGATTTAAGTATACAAACATATTTTCAATAACACTTTTTTGTGTGATAACAACTGAAATTAAATAAGGTAGCCATATATTAGGGAATTGTTGAGCAAATTATCATATATCTATGTAATGAAATGTAATCACATTCTAAATGATAATGCGATTGTTTCAGAGAAACCTGGGAAGAATTGCATGAATTGAGGCAAAGTGAAATGAACAGAATTAGAAAAATTTATACTGTAGCACTTAACAATTCTGGTTAGTGAAATGAATAATCACAAATTCAGAAGAGTGGTGAAACATGTTTCCCACCACTGTGATACATATTTACATACATGACCAATATGTATATTTGTTTTGCTTGAATATACTTATTTGTTGCAGAGGAGTACTATTTATTTATTAATCTTTTTTGTTTAATTATATAGGAAAGAATTATTGGGAGTGTGGATGGGTGGTAGTAGCTATAAAAAAGACCAAAAATAATTTCAACATACAGTTTATACTACTGTATACTATTCAATATAGTATTCAATATTCAACAATATACTACTGTATACTATTCAATACACAGAGGAGAGTATTAAGAAATTCAGAAGTAGGCAAAGGCAAGTAAGATTGTGATGGTACTACACAGTATTCAATTTAATACCTAATTTTAAAAATATAAGCTGTACATAAGAGAAACACGGTTTCATATACACTTCTTTTTTGTATCAGGAAATGTTCATTTGCTTATAATTGTCAAGTTTAAAAAAGGAAACATGAAAAATGTAAATTATATTGGCATATTGGTAGCTTGTCTCTGTTAAATGGTACTTCATTAGTAACGAATATAAATCTATTGCGCCTGTTTTGTACAGTCCTCTGGATAGTCATAAATAGATTTTAATGGCCTGATGTAATGGGCCATGAGTTTTCCCAGACTTGATTAAAAAGTTCTCAAAGAATAGGAATGATCTTCCTCAGCACCTGAAGTAGCTTCTCTTTAAGATAATTCTCAATCTTTAGAATAATGTTCCTTGTCATGGAACACTATGCAAACACAGACCTCTTTCAAATTAAGTTTTCTCAAGATAAAATGTAGTATATGAATTATAAAGAAAAATTAAGACTGATAAGGGTTTTTTTTTTGTTTCTTTCTACTTCTTTTGCTTTTTCATAATATAATTTATTGAGTCGTGGGAACATTCTCTGCTCTCTTCCAAACCATCCTTCAGTCCTACTACCACTGAAATTATATGCTTTGTTCATATACGTATGGCTGAATCATTCTCTTACTCAAGGTTTTTGAGCTTCCCCTATATGAGAAATATTTAAAGTCACTTTATAGTCTAACACTTCCCTACCTTTCAAAATTGACTTCGTTATTATTTACGCTGACTCTGTCTACACTTTGACTAAAATGAATTGATGATTATTGATGTTTACTTAAAAGTTTGCAACATACTTATTTGAATATCATTTGTTTTCATCATTCCCATGCATAAAATGCTCTGTCCTCTCTTTCCTTGTTCATTTGATGAATTCTTAAACCATGTATTAACAAAAAACTTAAAGTTAACTTTATCTCAGAAGCCTTCCTGGATACCCCTGTCAGCAATGCCCTTCTCCGAGACTAAGGTCTTAAATGGCATTTTGTTTTACTCATTCCTAATGTGCCTGTCATGCAATGTTGTGTTTTGTCCATGTCCAGCTAATCAGTAGCTATTAACTCCATGAGCTCAGAGAACATGTATTATCTGGAGTACATACCTTCTCTAGCGTCTAGTAAAGCACTCTACTCACAGTAAGCATTTAATACTGTTTATTGAATGATTCAGTGAATGAATGACTGAACCCTAGGAATATAGAGCGGTGCTTTGTACACAGCTAGTCAGACCCTAACTCTTGATATTCAACAGTTAAAGGGCTAGAGGAACCCTGAAGGGAAGATTTATCAAAATTACAGAATGCTATGAATGCAAAACAAAAGATAATAGATACAAGCGTTTATGAGAACAATGATTTCCTTTAACAAGAAAACATAAATAGCAGATCATTTAGATGACAGACTTTTAATGAAGAAAAAAGTACAGTATGGTTAGTTGTAAGGATGAGATGATATTGACAACATTTAAGTTTTTTTTTTTTTTAAAGCTCATGTATTGTGATCTAGTCCTACCCTTATCTACCACACTTTTGTCCTCCTACCCTCTCCCCCTCCCACTTGGATTCTCGGGTGATTTGTAGAGTAATTGAAAGCTAAAGCAAGGAAACTATGGTTGTAAAGATGAGGGCAGAGTACAACTAGACAGAGCCTTCAAAGAATGAACAGTGATGCATTATCTTTACAAAGAGCCTTCCCTCTTGGGTGAATTGCCCCTTGCAATTTTGAGCTCACTAATCCTTACAATATCCCTTTGAGGCAAATGTGCTTAAATTGAACACATTTTTAAAGGATCCAGTACAGCTTTCCTTACCCTCCCCCATCTCCTACATTTTTTTATAAGCGTAAGAAATATATTTTTTGGGATATAGGCTAAAGCCGACATAATAAGAGGTCACAGAATACAATGGTTTGGTTCTACAAAGAAATTTCATATACTTTATATCTTTTATCCTCACAGCCACCCTGTGAAGTGGGTAGCAAAAATATTATTCCCCCTTTTTCAAATGAGAAAGCTGAGGTACAGAGAGACTGTGACCTGGAGTCATGTAATCTTGATGTTAGAGGGGACCTCTGAAGTTATTTATTCTAACTACTACCTAAATCAGGCATCCTATAACATCTATAACATCCCTGAGAGATGGATATTTAACCTCCACTTAAACACCTCCAGTGATGAAAAATTTACTATTTCCTAGATAGCAGATTCTTCTTTTACCTTCATTTATTAGGAAGTTTTGTCCTCATGTTAAGTTACAAGTTATTTGTAACTTATTTTCATTGGATTTAGTTCTGTAACTGGGAAAAAAAGTGGAGCAGATCAAAATCTCTTCCATATGGCATTCCTTGAAATATTGGAATATAGATACCATGATATTCTCCAGGCTAAATATTTCCACAGAATCACAGAATTTTAAAACTGGATGAGATCTTAGCTGCTGTACAGAAATCATTGGTGTGATGACCGGAAGAAACACTAGAACTCAAAGATCATTCAGACATTTTATTACTCCCAGATAGGCAAGTCTGTGACCCCCAACCTCTTCAGTCTCATAGTCAAGTTCAGGTGATGGCATAGGCATATGGGGGGTATGTGTATCTGAGTCAATAGCCCGGAATGCTGCCTTTGTCCTTACATCTGAATGCTATTGCTGAACAAATTTATAGGCACCAAAATGTAAGAGGAACCTTAAAGATCATAGAGAATAGGCAAATTCCCTGGACTTTTTGACCACAGTGAGATTATGATTAGGAAAATTTGCTAAACTGAATATGATTAGGCAAATTTTGCAGACCTTAGCTAAATAAAATTGGCTTAAACCAGTTTTAGAGTACATAGGAACTTGCGCATGAGGGAGTTAATTTATGATCAAACTTTGAGTTAATGATGTCATCTGGAGCCTAAATGCTCACAACTGTAATCTATTTATCCCCAAACCCATAATAATAAAATCAACAAGATACTGTGCAATCTCTGTTTGAAAGCCTCCAACAAAGGAGAGTCCACTGCTTCTCGGGAGGAAGCCTGCTCTATTCTATCATTAGGAAAATTTTCCTAACATCAGTCTTAAATTTTCCTCTTTGTACTTAGACTTTTTTGTCCATGTTACTGTCTCTTACAGCCAAACAAAATAAGTTTAATCTTTTTTTATATATACCTTCCCTATAAATACTTGAACATAGTTATAATGGATTCCTTGATTCTTTCATTCTCCAAGTCAAATATTCCCAGGTTTTTCAATTTTTTTCAATAATGATCTTTATATTTTAGAGTGAATATAGTTCATCATCTGGGTGTGACACTTTACTCTGCTGGAGTATCCCAACTGGTCAATCCTTTTCCTCTCAGGAAAAGGAATAATTGTACTTTTCCAGGGTGTTATTCTTTTAAATCTATCTTTATGCCTTTAATTTTTTCTTGTCTTACTGTTGTTGCTCATCTTTCTAGAATTACATTAAATAATAGTGGGGAGATGGATGATGTATGATGGTGTGCTTACTGATATAGCAGAGTGAGTAAGATTCTAGTATATCCCCACTGCATATAAGGCCTGATTTTGACTTTACCTAGATGACTGTTATCTAATTAGAAAGGTCATTCTGCACATATACTTTATTGGGTTTTTAACATAAATAAGTGCTGCACCTTCTGAAGGCTTTTTCTGCATCTAATGATATGATCATATTGTTTTAGATATTTTGGGTTTTAATATGACCATGTTGATTGTTTTTCTAATGTTGAGTTCCTGATATGGAACCCACTTGGGCATAAAAATGACTTTTTGAATAAGTTGCTGTAATCTATTTGCCACTATTATGTTTAAAAGTTTTTAGTCAGTGTTCATTAATGTTATTGACCTATAGTTTTCTTTCAGGGTTTTTATCTTACCCTAGTTTAAGCATTAGGGCTATATTTGCCTTAGGAAAAGATTCAGGTGGGGTGCTTTCTCAATTTTTGAGAATAGTTTTCAAGTATGAGTATTAATCATTCTTTACAAGTTTGAATTTATCAGAACCAGGGGAGGTTTTTGTTTATTTTTTTTGTAGTTCCCTTATTGATATATCAATTTCCTTTTATGAGTATCTCTGTAGGGTCTTCTGATATTTCAGGGTATTTTATATTTTTTAAAACATTCCTGTTTTTTAAACAATTTAAACGTTTGTAAAACATTCCTCTTTTCGTGATATCAGTTTTGTTAGCATAAATCTGTGCATAATATATTCTGATTATTCTTTTTATTCTGATTTTATGATTTTACCTTATTTATTATGTAATTGCTATGATTTTCTGCCTTATTCCTTTTAATCAAGTTAGGGCATATCCATTTTATTAGTGTTTTCAAAGACAAAGAATCTTCTCAGATTTTTTTTTTTTGGTTCATTTGTATCTTTCCTTCTTACCTTTTGTTCCTGGATTTGTCTCAAAATCTCTTTGAGTCTATACCCTCCCACTCTCCAGGTCCCAATTCAGCTCCAAGTCTGCCCATCCCTGGTGACATAGAATGAGTGGACTTGTAAGTATAAAATCCTCCAGATTTTACCCAAAGCAAGATCCCCATCTCCTTTCACAGAACAGTTCTCTTTGATCATAGAAGTAATCATTATTAAAACCCCACTCACCATCAAAGCACGGTCTCCTTCCTTTTCCCCACCCCTTTTTCCCCCATCTTCCCCACCCCATGCACTTCTCTGCAGACTCTGAGATCACAAGTGTGACCTTTACCTCATTGATAGCCTTTGATACGACCTGAGTACATCACACATTCCTCTATAACCCCTCTCTCCCCTCCTCCCTTTCATTCACATTCCCACTTTACAATGTGCCCCCCCACCCCAAACAAAAGAAAACATTGATTCACGTATGGGTACGGTGCCACCAGATTCTGTCCATAATGTCTCCCTGTGCAATTATCTCC
Organism: Bettongia penicillata ogilbyi; assembly: GCA_023548195.1. Taxonomy (NCBI): domain Eukaryota; kingdom Metazoa; phylum Chordata; class Mammalia; order Diprotodontia; family Potoroidae; genus Bettongia; species Bettongia penicillata. Next base: position 5,333,480 of record JAJHZJ010000244.1, read on the forward strand.
ACTTGGCTTCAACTTTGCCTCTGATTCTTTGAGAATATTTAGGAAGAAGTCACTTATTGGTTTCTCTGCCTACAATATCTCTCTCCTTGGCTATCACATTTATTGGATCCTTCTGTATTTTTGTTTTCTGGGAGGTTCAAGATTCAAATACTGTCAACACATTATCCAGTCAAAGTATTGCACTTGAGGACCTACAGGGCCACATGCAGCCTCGAGGTCGCAGCTTCCCGAGCCCTGTGTCTAGACTCCCCTAGGTATGTGGTCTGGCTCTGTCTTGGTGACTGCTCTATGTATTCTAATTTAAACTACAGAGATTCAAGTATCCTCTCTTCATCTCAATTCCCTGCACAGAATTTTTTTCTGGGGGGGATACATTTTCCCAGTATCACACTGACACTGGGACCTACCCCACTTCTCAGGACCTAGTTTGAGGACCTAGTTTAAGCAAGCAGGAATCACCTCCCTCTCCCATCTAAAATTTTATCTGTGTCCATATATGACAAGTGGAATACCAGTTAATTATTTCACTCACTGCCTTTTTGCACCTGACTGATAATTTCCTGGAAACTGGAATATGTCACATTCAATAGGCCAATGCAGAGTTTTCTATTTGCGAAAAGAGTTCATAAAGACCCTGACCTCAACCCTGTACCCCCTCATACCCCAGGCCCAAAACACACACATATACCATTCATAACAAACAGGTAAATGAGTGCCCTTGGCTGAATCAGAATGTGTGGGTCAGGGGAACCATCCTCTGAAGATCATCACACACACACACACACACACACACAGAAGAGAGGCCAACATCAGGTATAGCCATAAGGGAAAATGTGCCAAAATGTGCACAAGCAAATGTATTTAAAGCCTTTAAGAATTCTGCTAACATTTAACACAGACAACATTCATGTTTATCTCTGTCAGTGTGATGATAGACAAAATTAACATAAAACAAAACATGTTTTCAGGCTCTCAAATGAAAGGTACTGAAGGGTAGATTACAATGTAACTGTGTAACTTAGATTATATTTGCTACAAGAAGGTATTTTACTGCATCCTAACTTCTCATTTAGTTCTGGTAAGACTCTCAGGACTAGTATTGTCTTTAATCTTAGCAATTCATTCCATTTATTTATCGACATTTATTGTGTTTGTCATATACGACGAGTTGTGCTTGGCACTGGAAGAGACACACACATACATAATTAAGTTATATTCCATAATCTTGTGAAGGTTATAGAATTTTCATTTTCTTTCTGTTTGGGGGCTGAACCTATGATTAGCATAGGAAACGAGGTCTGCCTTTTTTCCCATGGTTTCTAGTCTTAAGAGTTTGGCCAAGGGCACTGAGAAGAGACTTCTCCCACAAGCACTAGGGACTTTAGCCCAGATATTCCTGACACCAAGCCCAACTCTCTATCAAATATGCCATATTACTTTACCTTATTTTTAGAAGTTTCAAAAATAGGAGTATTTTGGTGATTCCTTAGAAAATTCATCAATTGTTGCCATTCAAGGACCTTGCAGTCTCCACAGTGAAATTCACATTGCCCAAAATGTGAATATAAATCTGTACCCTTTTCACTCCCATGAGAGCTGAAAGAAACTATTTGGTCCTTCACCCCTACTACCCATTTCTTTTAAAATGAGGAGGCTGGTGTCCAAAGTGGTTAAGTAATTTGCCCAAACTCATGCAGACTGTAAGAACGAGAGCTAGGATTTTAGCCTAGGTCCTCCAACTAGATCCATAGCCCTTACCTTACTTACACTATGCTGTCAAGAAAATATTTTCAGGTTGCAAATTTCGCTCAAAACAATTATGCTCCAAAGTGGTTAATGGCTACTGCAGTTAGCCATAGGTATCTCATAAAACTTTTCATGCCAGGCATTTTTTTCCCTTGAAATGATGAATGAGCACTTAAACAACAAATAGTGGGCAGCAGATGAGGGTCAGGCAAATTTGGAAAGAGATAACCCTTATATATTTTAGAGAGCAAGGATTTTTACAGGCACACAATAAAGTCGAGAATTGCATTTACTTATTTTAGGACTAGATTCTTTATCATTTCTAATTTTTATAAGAAGCTTTTTTTTTACCCTGAATTTTTCAGAAGGAAGTTCAATACATCTTTGAGTCTTTTAAAAGATAGGAGTATTGTGTTGGTTGCCAGTAGTACATGGAAAGTGCATTAAGCTCTAAATAGGCAATGTTTGTAGCTTTAAAGTTCTATGTGGAAAGCAAACAAACCTAAAAGGCAAGTACCAATGAAACGGAAAAGGCATGTAGTGGATATTGACCATGTTAGGGATTCACAGTCTTTAGTCTAATTGAATGCATTAGTGCAAACAAAGATGAATCAAAATGAGATCTCAGGCCTGGCTTGTTTTTTATTTTACTTTATTATTATCATTTTTGGATTAGCTGTTGCCTAAATTCAAGTTAGAGTAGAATTTCTTAGTATTGCAAATAAGACATATTTTGGATGAGTACAGAAAAATAAAAATTGGAAATGGGCTATTGACTATATTCGGTACCTTTTTTGTTTTTTAAAGAGCAAAGGAAGACAGAACTGGAAATAAATTCCACCCCACTTGCTCTTATGTTTGGAGAGGGAGAGAGGAAAGGGGTAGAAAAAGAAAGAAAAGGAAGGGAGAGGGGATTGGAAAAGAAAATCAGAGTCCTTTTCTCATGATTGCTTTAGATTTTGTCATTAACAAAAGACTAAATCTTCTTCAGATTATCATCTTTTCTCTGTTTCCCCTGCCCCATCTTGGGGACCTAGAATTCAGAGCCATGCAATCCCAGGACTAGAGTAGAAGTGAAAAACACCATAGAAGTTATATAGTACAACTTCTCCTTTTTAGAGACAAACTGTGGCTGAGAGACATTAAATGACTTGCCCAAGATGACACAGATAATAAGTAGCAGAGATGGAATTCAGCACAGTTCCTCTGACCATAAAACCAGCATTCACACTGAGATCTATCTGTCTATCTATCTGTCTATCTATCTATCTATCTATCTATCTATCTATCTATCTATCTATCTATCTATCTATCTAATCTACCAAACAAACATAAATAAATGCCACAATAGACAAAATGAAAAGTAGAACATATTGGGGGAAACGGATTTTTCTGGAAAATGCCCGTATAGTCTGTTCTCATAGTTGCTTTGTATCCCCTAAAGTGCATTGAATTACTATGTGAGTGCCAGATAAGTACTTGTTGATTGACTGAGTGCCGTTGGAATTTCTTCCTTGAACTCAGATGATGGATTGCTCATGTGACTGACATTTCATGACTGAATCATGGAGACTTTCTCAAACAAGGGTATCAAGTGGCCTGCTGGACCTGAGCTTTATAGAGTTCAGCTGTTTTCACTGATAATTGTGTGGGATTTGGAATCTTTGGCATTTCACAATATTCCAAAGCACTTTCAGAAAATGAGTATGGTACGAATATATTTTGTACATAAAAGTCAATCTTTTGCTCCTAATATTTGGGAATAATAACTTTCAATGGGAAAATCACTGATCATTTCTCATGGAAAAAGAAATGATGATATTATATAATATTAATCAAAGGACTCAAAATCAAGAAGGTCAATGAGAAAAGGAATTCCTCCTAATGATGGGTCAAAGGACAAAAATCTATAAATTTAAAATAAACAGCAAATGAGGTATTTAAAAAGCTCTAATTTCATTTAAATTGTAAACATAGGCAATAAGTCATCAAGGACATTATAGTGGAGTAATTATATTAGGAGACAAGCAGGAATTTTTATAGCAAGCCAGTCAGACAATGTCCACTGTTTTCAAGTATCCTGAAGAAGTTTAGGGGGAGGTCTCTTGCTGACTGTGTTCTCATAACTGTAAGAGCCATTTACTAGCACCGCAGTATGATTTAACCACTTAATCTTAGAGTCACTTTTTACAAAGAAATTTTTATTTTCAAGGTACTGCAAGAACAAAAATATTTTCCTCAGCAACTCAAGGACATATTCCCCCAATCCCCTGCCATGCTTATTCCATATATACACTGCCTTCCTGTCTGAGCAGTAGAAAGGCATTAAGTTCACAGCATAGCTAAATTTCTGTATATTAATAGTCCTACCATGTTCAGTTTCCAGTTCAAAGCCTATTGTGCTACATCTGAGGACTCTAGCTTCTCAAGATTTCTCTACTGTTCTGAATGTAATATCTAGTCTGGAATCCTGGGCTCCAATATTTTCATGTCTCATCTTTTCAGGTTGGGCATTACACTTACTGTCCCTCAAAGCTGAAGGTACTCACCATGGAACATAAACTCAGCTATGGGGATATCTTATGTTTCATGGTGAGTACTTTCCACCTTAGTATACTGCTTCAATATTTTATGTGATATGGTTTACTCCCTTACCCCCTACAAACCTTAAATATAATTTCATATTTGGCTTCCTCTCTTATAGTAGAAATCATTCCATTTGAGATAAATAATCTTTTCTGGTAACATGAAAGGCAATGTAATGTATGTGATTCAAATTCTGGATTTATAATTGAAGGATATGGGCTGGAATACCATCTCTGCCACTTATTATCTGTGTGACATTTGAAAAGTCACTTAGCTTCTCCAGCCCTCAATTTCTTCAGTAGAAAAATGAGGGAGGGGCAGGGATGAGAGTGAATTAGAACAGATGAGCTCTAATGTCCCTTCTACCTCTTAGTCCTATGTTAATTTATTTATCATACCTTTCTTTTCCACATTTTTCTCTTTAACTTTCCCCTGATTTTGAATCCAGTATGACCTGAATTCAAGCCCTGACTGACACATACTAGCTGCGCAAGCCTATTACACAGGCACGTGGCAAATTATTAAATCTCTCAGTGTTCTAGGAAATTCTCTAAGATGTAGGATTGTAGAGAAGTGCTGACCTGCATAGGTAAAGTGTCCTCATGTGTTTCCTCATATCATTGAAATCACAGTCGCTATCTCTATCCAATTGTCCTTGTATGTATAAGGGCTATATTAATAGATATGTGCATAAACACAACTATAACTATGGGCATACTCATGAATATTGCATTTGTATGTAAAATATGGATCTGGTAAAATTTGTTATCTATCACATAAAGCAGTTGAATAGATTAGAGAAAATTTAAATCTTAAATTCTTTCCATGCCACACTTGTTATATGTGTACAGAATGAGCATTTTAATTATGCTGGGCTGAATTTCTATATAAAGAGTTCATGCATTTCAATGGATTCCTTGCTAGGCTTTATGTTTACTTTTGTGTGGGTTGCAATAATTGAATTGGCTCCTAAGATTTGGCTATCGATAATGGACACGGGTAACTGAAGAGACTGTTTTGAGGACCCCTCCTGAGTACCTTGTAAACAATTCTTATTGTCCCTGTCAATTTTCTCTTTTCTGGCATATTCATACAATCTAAGATTTCAGCAGAAAGATTAATGAAATGTCAGGTTTCCTTTTAATGTATTCAAAACTGCAATGGTGAATGCAAAAAAGGGTCTTTGTTATTTAGGGGAAATGCATCAATCACAGAAATGAGCCAGGCTGTAGGCCCAGGTCAATACCTTACAGCCCATTAAACAGAGGGAACCAAAGCAAGTTTACTTATGTTCAATATGACAGATAGTAGAGAGAGAATAGCAATAATGCATGTCTCCAGTTCCAGCTTGCCAATATTAACATGAAAAATTATCAATCATTAATCTATCATAGGGTGTTAACTTTTCTAGGCTCAATTATTACTGAATTTCTGCATTAACAGGAAAATTAATGAAATAAGCCAAAAAGCTTTAGTTTAAAGGAGCATCTTATGAGATGCATTCATATCAAAAGGTTTTATCTATTACTGATGACACTGGACACTTTAATGGAAAGATTACCTATTTTAATCTAAAAGATTTAAAACAAGTAACTATGGTCAATGGAGGGATAGTTAAGACATTGCTAGTTCCAGGTATATGTTTAGTCCAAATCTATGCCTTGAATAATATGTGGAGTTCCCATTGTAGAAACTTTATCCGCTGATTCAGACCAGTGACTCATATGTAACTTATAGTCTTAGAAAGTTGCTTGAAGTACTGAGATGGAAAGAGACTTTCCTAGGATCACCTAGCTAGTGGGTCTCATTAGCTGGACAAGATTCAGTGTCTTTTTTATTCCAACGCATGTCTTCTATCTAGTACACCCCACTGCCTCTCCAAAAGTACGTAGATCCTGAAAACAGTAGTCTTAAAAAAAACAACTAATATTTACTTGCATTTAAAGCAAAGCAACTGGTTCTAATGTGCCCAAAGACTGTCATTTTACCAATCTGATATGTGAAATGAATAAATGCATGGTGATCCTATTCCCCTTGGTCTATGACTCCGATGACAATTCGCGTTAGCAAAATTCTCATAACAGACTAAGATATTATTTGGCATTAACACCATCAGCAATTTTAGACGAGGAGTCTGCATGATATAATCAACTCTGAGAGTGAAGCTTGAGTAGCTTAAATATGGAGCCAGGCTGTTCAGTTGTAAATGCCTATATTATTAAACTGGGTCCATCTGTCATTTTTATTCCTTCCTTTTCTCAGTATAGATGCATGGGTCATACCGTATTTCATGCAGTGTAGCATGTCAAGGAAAATGCAGAGAATCAAAGATTTTTCAGGATAGTTCATTATTTAATTTTCTCATTTGATTCATAATCCTTGAATGCTTTTTATATTTGTTTTTCTGAGACTACAATAGAACAACTCACTAGGTTTTTTTAAAGACGTTTTTATATTATTAAGTTGATTGATAACATAACTACAAAGTTCTCCAAAGATATTTTTATAATAGATTTGGAATCTTACCATTTTTTTTCGCTTTATATTTATAGACCTTCATAATGTTTCAAAATACAAACTAACACCATATGGATTGTGGCAACATTTTGATGAAAAGAAAGATTTTTTTTTTTGAGGATATCTACGTTATGAGGATATTTGTTTTTAACTCACTAAACGTTCAACAACATGAAGGAAAATAGTGACTTTAAAAGAATTTTCAAGGTTGAAAGTATATTAGAATAATAGCTATTAGTGAAAAGTACAAAGATGTGTCTTCTTGGTGGATGTAATAGTATAGTATTATATTTGATTACTCCACTAGAGTACAATCATCCATTAACCCCTGGAGAGTCAGGGCCTCATGGCAGGCCTAGGGCTATGTCACATTGAGTAGCACCATTATTTTCAATGACATGACAGCACTAGGACACACTGAATATGTCCTGGAGCCTTTCTGGAGACTCTTTGGTAGAAGACATATTTGGAACATTCAAGGGTCTTAATGGGTTAATTAGGTTATGTCAAAACTGGGTGCAGAGAAATTGATTAAATTATTCTCACTGTGAAGAAAAATTGATATAGCACTTGAATGCTGAAATAACTGTTGAGACAGATACCAGAAAAATCTCTGTATCAAAATAATTGCTTTTTGCAAATTACTTTCGTTGTTGTTTTTAAAAGGTAGAGTTATACAAATGAGTAAGTAGAGAGGCTTCTTTTGGATTTGAGAAGCAATAACATTTTCCTCCAATTTCCTTTACCACTACTTATTCTTCCTTTCTCCTAATAATCCAAAGTAGGCAAATTTTACCCAATTCCTAAAATATGCATCTTATTTTCTGGAGTTTCAGGTATTGCACATTTGTGATCATGTTAACATATTCAGCTGCTACTGTATAAAACAAAGGGACCTACCTAAGTTTTATTTCTCCAATCTATTTCCCTTGCCTCTTTGGCTTATAATGTAACTGAATGAGGCACCAAATACATAGCTGATTTAAATGGGTTCAGATGTTATTTGAATCACAAAAGTCTTCCAATAACTATAAGATTTTAAATCAAATGAGTGAGCATCAAAGGTGTAGCTAGAGGATAGCTAGAAATTCATATCTAAGTCTTGAATCACTTTGCCTCACAACTCTGATTGCACTTTTAACCAGTTCCCGTAGCTTTTATTATAAATCTATATCTCTTCTAGTGAGTTTCAGTTGTTTAGTAAATTACAAGAGAAGAAATTTATAGATATACAGAATCTCAGAGGTCATTTCCTTCAAGTTCATTTTACATCTGAGAAAACTGAGGCCCAGAGAAGTTAGCTGATTTCCAGTGGCAAAGCTTGATCTGAAACAGGGTCTTTAGGGTCCAAATTCAGTTTTCTTTCTAGTTCACCTTTTGCAAAACAAACAAACAGGGGTTTAATTTCTTTATATTTTCCCATATCATCTAAAATGGTAATAAAAATAATTTCCAAATCCATTTAAAGGAAAAATTTCCCTGAAACAAACTTGGTGTTATACCTGTTATTTTCTCTCTTTCAAACTGTTTTACTTTCTTTCTCTTAATCTTTTTTTTGTCATTTTTTTCCCCAATCACATCAAGAAAATATTTAACATTCATTTTTTCAAGATTTTGAATTTCAAATATTTCTCCCTCTTTCTATCCCTCCCTCCCCTCCCCTCTTCTGAAAATGGTAGGCAGTTTGATACAGTTTATACTTGTGCTATCATGTAACACATTAATAAGTCACATTTGTGAAAGAAGAAATAGATCAAAATTAAAAACAGCATGAGGAAGAAAAAAGTAATTGAAGAAAATATGCTTTAATCTGTATTCATAGTCCATCAGTTCTTTATCTGGATACGAATAGCATTTGCCTTCATGAGTCTTCTGTACTTATCTTGGATCATTGCATTGCTGGGAAGAGCTGAGTCATTCATCACTGATCATCACAAAATGTTGCTGACACTATATACAATGTTTTCTTGGTCTTTCTCATTTCACTTTGTATTAGTTCCTACAAATCTTTCCAGGTTTTGCTGAAATCTACCTGTTCATCCTTCTTATTGTACAATAGTATTCCATTACATTCACATACTATACTTGTTCAGTCATTCCCCAAATGATGGGCATCTTGGCTTTAATACATATTTTTTGCACATGTAGGTTCTTTTCCTTTTTTATGATCTTTTTGGCATACAGACCCAGAAGTTGTATTGCTGTATTAAAGGGTATGCACAGTTTCGTTACCCTTTGTACATAGTTCCAAGTTACCCTCCAGAATGGTTGGATCAGTTCGCAACTCCACCAACAGTGTATTAGTGCCTCAATTCTCCCACATCTCTAACATTTATCATTTTCCTTTTTGTTATATTAACCAGTCTGATTGGTGTGAAGTGGTCTTTCAGTGTTGTTTTAATTTAATCAAAAGTGATTTAGAGCACTTCTTTGTATGCCTGTAGATGTCTTTGATTTCTTCATCTGAGACTTGACTGTTCATATCCTTTGACCATTTATCCATTGAGGAATGGTTTATAATCTTATAAATTTGATTCAGTTCTCTATATATTTGAGAAACGAGGCCTTTATCATAAACTTGCTGTAAAGATTGCTTCTCAACTTTCAGATTTCTTTCTCATCTTGATTGCACTGGTTTTGTTTGTACTAAAGCTTTTTCATTTAATATAGTCAAAATTATATATTTTTACATTTTCATAATACTCTCTGTTTCTTGTTTGGTCATGAATGCTTTCCCTCCTCACAGGTCTGACAGATAAACTATTCCTTGGTTCTTCTAATTTGCTTAAGGTATATATTTCTTTTTTGTTTCCATTCAGTTTTCTTCAAGGGTCTTGATATCTAACTTTTCTAATATTCCATTTACCTCCTTAGTTTCTTTTTTTGACATTTTTTGTTGGATTTATCCAGTTCTGAGAAGGGATATTGGAGGTCCTGTACTAGTTTAGTTTTGTTATCTATTTCTTTCTGCAATTCACTTAATTTCTCCTTTAAGAAGTTGAATGAGGCAGGAGGGATAGAAAGCAAGTGATATGCACAAACATAAGAACAAAGACCAGGAGTAAAATTATTTTGGTAAAGTATATGTCTATATACGTATGCATGTATGTAAATATGTATGTATATGTCTATAGCTTTAGACAGACATATCCAAACTCAATTGTTCCTTCTGGGGGTGGGAGGGGAGGAGAAAACAAAAGAACAAAGTAAAAAAAATTGCCCAGTAGAGAACAAAATAAAACTTGCAAGGAAGTAAAGATAGTTCTCAATGCAAAGTGTATTATTTATCATACAGGTTTTCTTGAATGAAAATTGGCTGTTATGTATTTTGTATCCTTTCTGATGCTCTGTTATACACATAACATGCTTTTTTTATGCCTTTATAACTTTGTATTTAAGTTCCAATATTTAAGTTTATGCTATGTTTTTGTTTCCCTTCTCCATTTTGCATTGGTATTCTGGTGTTTGAGTCCAAAATAAAAAAAAAAAAAAAGAATTTGGATGCTATGCCATTTGGTACATATGTTTAATTTATCTATGGTACCATTATAGCAAAACAATTTTCTTCCTTATCTCTTTTAATTAAGTCTGTTTTTACTTTTACTTTGAGATCAGGTTTCCTACCATTGCTTTTATTTTTTACCTTCCGTTGATGCATAATAGATTCGGCTCCAGCCTCTTCACTCTGTGTGCATGTGTCTCTCTGCTTCCAGTGTATGTTTCTTGTAATCAATATATTGTAGGATTTGATTTACTCTGCTATCAACTTCCATTTTATGGGAGAGTTTATCACATTAACAGTTACAGTTATGATTTTTACTTGTGTATATCTCTCCATTTTATCCTTCCTCCTGTTTGTCCTCTCTCTCCTTTCATCCTTTCCCTCCTAACCAGGGTTTTGCTTCTGTCTGTCACCTTCCTGACATGCTCTCCTTTCTGTCAGTCCTCAACCCCTCCCCCCAACACTTTTCTTAATCTCTTCCCCTCCCACTTCCTTGCTGGGTAAGATAGATTTCTATATTCAAGTGATTATGCATATTAGTTGCTCTTTGAGTCAATACTGATGAGAGTAAGGTGCAAGTGATGCTTATGACCTAATCTCCCATGTTTCTCTCCACTGTAATAAATCTTTTGTGCCTCTTCAAGTAAAATAATTTACCCCACTCTATCTTTCCCTTCCTTCTGTACTCTTTTTCTCATACCTTGATTTTTATGTCATTTCCTCTGTCTAAATATGTTCCTTCCAGCTGTATTGTTAGTGATACAATTTTTAAGAGTTACATGTATCAATTTCCAATGTAAGGAGATGAACAGATTAGCTCCATTGAATCTCTTATATTTTCTTTCCCTTTTTTATATATTTATGATTCTCGTGGCTCTTGATATTGGAGGTCAAATTTTTGGTTTGGTTATGTTCTTCTCCTGACTATTTTCCCCTTTGACATATTACAGTTAATTTATCTGGGTAAGTAGTTGCAGTCTTAGCTCCTTTGCCTTCTGGCATATTATGTTCCATGACTTTCAGTCCTTTAGGGCTGCAGCTGGCAAAACCTTTGTGATCCTGATTGTTGCTATCCAATATTTGAATTGTTTCTTTCTGGCCACTTGTAGTATTTTTTTTTTCCTTTACCTGATGGTTCTGAAATTTAGCTATCATTTTCCTTGGGATTTTTATTTTGGGATATCTTTCTTAAGGTGGTTAGTGAATTCTTTCAGTGCTTATTTTGCCCTCAGTTTCCAGGATATTGGGGAGTTTTCCCTGTTAAAATCTTGAAAGATGCTGCACAGGTGCCCTGCCCTTTTTGATGTTTCAGGTGGTTCAAGAATTTCGATATTATTTCTCCTGGATCTATTTTCCATTTTTTTTTAAATGAGACGTTTTACATTTTCTTCTTTTTCATTCTTTTGGATTTGTTTGATTGATTCTTGAGCCATCAGCTAATCATTAGTTCCATTTGCCCAATTCTAACTTTTAAAGTGTTGTTTTCCTCAATCAGCTTTTGTACTTTCTTTTCCATTTGGTCAAGTGTACTCTTTAAGGAGTTGTATGCTTCGTAGATTCTTGCATCTCCTTTTCCACTTGACCAATACTACTTTTTAAGCAGTTTTCCAAGCTGTTGACCCATTTTTTCATAATTCTCTTGCATCACTCTCATTTCTTTTCCATTTTTTCTTCTACCTCCCTTACATGATGTTTAAGCTCCTTTTTGAGCTCTTCCATAAATTCTTTCTGTGCCTGAGACCACTTCCCATTTTTCTTTGGGGCTTTGCCCATAGGTGTATTGACATTGTTGCTCTCTTCTGAGTTCATGTCTTGGTCTTCCCTGTCACTATAATATCTTTCTATGGTCAGATTTTTTTCTATTGTTGTTTTTTGCTTGTCTTTTATTTTTAATTTTTGCCTTTTTCATTTGTTTTAAATTTGAGCTCTATTCTCAGGTTGGAAGGGGCTCTGTCTCTGGCTTCTTGTGGCAGTGGCTGCAGCCCTTATTGGTGCTGGGCTAATGTCACCTTGAGGCCCATCAGAATTTATCTATATTGAGGAGTGGGGTGGGGGTAGGCTGGTGCTATTGGAGACTATAAGAGCCTGGCAGCTTACCTAGTGCTAAGCTGGGGTCCTAGTGGTGATGCCTGATGTGTGCTGATGCTGATAAATAGTTTTTTCATTTCCTCTGGGCTACACTGAAGCGGTGACTGTCTGGTCTCTGGAGCATGCCTGTCTGCCAGGGGCTACAATGAAGTATGTGGTAGCTCTTGGAGCTAGAGTCTGCCAGTTCCCCTGGTTATGCCAAGCTATGGGCAATCCTGGTGTTGGTGTTTATCTGCTCTACCACATTGAGGCTTGGGATCTCCCACTGGTTTGTAGAGGTGAGGCTTGCTGCTGGCTTGGTGGAACACTTCCAGGCCTGGACTGTACTCCCCTTTCACCTGAGATGGACCTTTCTTGGTGATCCTTCTAGTTTCTTGGGCTGAAAGATTATTATATCCCAACTTTTGGCTAGTTCTGATGTTCCAGGGTTTGTTTGGGGGCTCTATTTTGTGGTTATTTGGAGGTGAATATGGGAGAATGACAATCATTCATTGCTTACTCTGCCATCTTGACTCCAGAAATAGAATCTCTTTTTCTTAATTATAGCAATTTTGTTTTTGCAAGAAGGATGAGCCCATGTTAGATCATGCAATTGTAATCATTTTCATAATTTGCATGATGATGACATTGATAATCTTTGCAATATAAAAGGGTACCTAGTTGAAGCTGTCCAACTACTATACAAAAATCCACTCATTTATCATCCCAATTTCCCTGAGGATTAAACTGCTGAGAGGCAACATTACCTTAATTTCACAGATATAAAACTTTAACCACTAAAGAGTGGTGACTTCCCCAAGGGTGCATCACAAATTAACTCTGGTCAGAGAAGCTAGTGATCCTGACCATGTTTTGCTCTAATCTAATCATTAGACAATGAAATACCTCGGAGTCCAGTTGACCTGGATATAAAAAGCATGGTTCTGATGGAATGCATGCTTATAATTTCCTGAAAGTATTTTTTGGGGAAATATGCTCATTTATACTAGCATTGTGAGTAGCACAAGCCAAAGATACAAATTTGAGCCTTTTGAGATGGAAAAAGAAAGATCCATTATTTTGCTATATTCATTTTTTTCAAACATTTTTGGCAAGGATTCAGAATACAAGAGGAGTCTCTTGGGTAAAGCAGGGCACTTGGTTACCCAAGACAAGGAAAACCTATATGCATGCTGTCTTCTCACTCAAGCGTATAATGCAACACTTTGCTATCTCCATTAAAAGACTGACTTTGTACCATATCATGCATTTCTATAATATTTCTATCTAAATGCAGATTTCAACATTCCATGTGCACCATCTAGTAAGATTTTCCATAAAAATAGCAGCAGGAGAGTACATTGAAATTCATTTTGCATATTAAAGAAATTTCTCTCAGAGATTCCCTTTTTTATTTGTTTTATCAACTCAAGCAATAAGCAAGAAAATTAGAGTTTCAGCAATGATGGAAAAGTCATTTAAGATTTTATCAGTCTTCTTTTTTCTGCTTAGACAATTTATAGTACTTAAGAACAAGCCATTTTACAAGTTCCCCAAGAAAAGGAAATATATTTATCTATATCATTTAAGCCAAGTATCATAGTACCCCATCACCTATGGAAACTCATTAATGCTTCTCTTACCAGTATCTAAAGCATATATAAAATGTGTCTCATAGAGTATATTCCATATGATAACATTATAAAAGCTTATGCAATATTCCTTAACATATATTTAATGACATGCTATAGTCATCAGAGGAGACAGTGCTTAAAAGTTGGGAAATCATCTTTTATAAGAAATTTGTTAGGTATTTAATAGAGAAAGCACATTTTAAAATATCTTTCCTGACAAGTTTGCATATATCTAACTAGATTAAAATTTTTTGGCTAAAAATCTCTGTATGCCTAAAGAAAATATTCACTGAATGGCAAAACATAACCCAAGGCAATATGGAATTAAACAATTAAGCAATTCAACCAATATTTATCAAATGTCTGCTGTATACAAATGACATCATAGATGCAAAAGAGGGTCCAGTGAAGAATTAGAAAGTCTCTGCTCTTAAGTATTTTATAATTTAGTAGTGAGGGGTGAGAATTTGAGGTACAGAAATAAATATTACAAAAGAGAACCACCACAAAGCACAGAGAAATTAAAAGAAAATATTAAAACACATTACATACAAATGTCAAATATAAAAACTCTTTTATTTTTATGCATTTTTTTCAAAGTATATGATCTTAGAAAGAAAATAATTTAAGAAGAAGCAGAAGCTAGTAATGTTAGAGAATACAAAATCTGGGTTTTGTTCTATAGGTATGGATTTCTAAGGCCAGAACCTCATGTTGTCCAAGGCATGAAGTTATAAGTGATTGAATTAGAACAGATCTCAAAAGTTTGATTCTGTTATCCTTTACTTACCAATTGATTAATTTATCTATCTAGTTAACTATTTTTGTTTCTAGATTGATAAATACCTGAAATTCCCCCCCAAATTATAAATATATAGCATTGTTATATGTCTAGAGTGTTCAAGAGACTAGTTTTTCTTGGGGATCGATTCTTTTTATTTTTTTGTAAAAAACAATCATAAATACCTTTTATCTTTACATCATAATCACTTCATTCCTTCACAAAGTTTGAAGCCTCTTTTGCGACAAATAATTAACCAAAAGCATTTAATACAGTGACCATATTTGACAATGTAAAATAATAGTTATTCCTCTCCTTGTCTCACTATATCTTTCTCTTTGTCTCTAAATATATTCTATATGTCATCTAATTTGCATACAATAATCTCCATAATCTGTGTCATGAAGAATATGTGTTTATTATTAAGATTTTTTTATTGCTTTTCTGCTACTCAGAGTTCAATTCCTTTAATTCCTTTTGGTGACCATTGTAATACTGTTGTCATTGTTTATATAGCTCTGGTTCTTTTATTTGCCCCTCTACCTTGGTTCATATAAATCTCATTTTAAAAAGTCTCCTTAATTGCTATTTCATATTATATAATAATTCTTAATTACATATTCTATATATATGAATTATATATAATATATTATATTAATTATATAATTTGTATTATATCATAATATTTCTATCATTTTTATATATATATACTTATATATATTAATTATATACATCATATTAATTATATAATTATATATGATTCTTGTTATATAATAATTTTTCTATCATTCTTTTTTGTAGAAATCATTCTACAATTCTACAATCAATCATTCTGGTTGTAGGAAACTGTTAACAAATTTTATAGATAACTCTTTATTTACTATGACTATTTCCATGTATTTATTTAAACAAATTTCTGAATATGCATAGGATACATGAAATTAATTTATTTATATATTTCTTCAACAGTAAGGCAGAATCAGACTTGATCCTAAAGAAAAAAAAAATGCATGTTAATAATCCATGCTTTAAATAAAGCTTTGAAAGATAGACATCTTAATACACTAATAAAACTGATAACATTTTTAAATTTTCTAATATTTTCATAATTTTCATGATTCATCAATTAAGTCACATAAAATATGATGGAGTTTCAGAAGATATCATGATCAGGTTATTTCTTTTTCTGAAAGTAACAAAAAATAATGACCAAGTTTAATTTCCCCTTCAGATGTAAACTTTGGGTGGAAATTTGAATTTGAGTCAGTCTGAATGACTTTAGTATACTATGCTCTACTAAAATTGGCATGTTGGATTATCAGTGAGATAATAGCATAAGCAAGATGAAATTTTTACATCAAGTATATAATCTGCAGAGGATTTTGTGTGTGTATGGTGGGGGGAGATGGGAAGCAGTGCACACATGAGAAAGAATGACTAATGAGAGTGTATAGTGTGGATTCTTGACTCAGGACACTTTTGACATCATCCAGAGCTTATGGTCTCTTCCATCATTGATTGATTGGAAGGCCTTGACCAGGAAAAACTTCAGTTCCAGCTTCTGGGCACACCAGATGGTTGATGGAAGTTTGTCTTTGCCAAGCTTTCTCTCTGACCCATCTCCTTAGACTTGACCTCCCAAGTTCATAGGCTCACCTCCCCTTCTTTACCAGCTGTCTTTTGTTTTCTCTTTTTAGTTTGTAATAAAGGTGAGACACAGGGGAGATATATATTCAGATATAACTTTGTTGATTTATTGCTATTAATTCAAGTTAACTAGAACTTATCAATCACCTCCTATATACTAGGCATTGTGATAAGTGCTAGGAATTCAAAGAAAGTTGTAAAAATACCCTAAACAAATGAGCCTGAAACCTGAAAAGAAAAACCATTGTCTCAATTTGAGATTTTGCCGGTGCAGATAGCTAAGGACCAAGCTGAGACAAGCTAGATGTCTGGAAGCTGCTCCTTATGCATTTCTAAGGTACCATCCAGACTATCTTCCTATGTGAGGTCAATCCAATCTGAATAGCTTCTCATGGAATCTTTCTGTACTGTTCTCCTAGGAGCAACCTCCTCAAGGATCAGCTATACAGTCCCCTATCCAAACCTTTCAAAGTTGGGAGTTCCTTGTCAATGAAATTCTCTGCTGACTTCAGGTTTCAATATCTAGTTAGCACAGAGGTTTATGAAGCCCTAAGAACCCAAGTGTGGCTAGAGACCTCTACATTTTCTTCCTTGAAGAATGCATCAACTCCTATTAGCTGGGGAATTTACCCTTTCTATAAGCACATCTTTTGTTCTTTAGTTTTGTAATCTGAAAGACTGCTTTGAAATATTATATGCATTAGCAGTTCCAAACAATATCATTTGAGTATTTCAGCTCACCATGTATAAAACATATTGGCTTAGAGTATTAATCTAAAGATCTATTTCTCAGCAGGAGCCCAATAATTACAACCCACATTTACCCTGGATTTGTAAGCATCATAATCTAAGAAAGTATATTCAAATAGTGTGTTAGGATAACAAATAGGAAGGCTGGAGTTTGCTACAAAACTTTGCCTGATAAAGCAAGGTTTGAACATTATTATGGAGGGAAGAGCCATGCCATGAACTTGTGGCAAGGTTTATCATCAATCCTAGAACATTAGAAAGAGATCCATTTTCAGAGTCTGTGCAGGGAAAAAGGTTGGGAATACTATATTGGAGAAAAAAAAGATTACAGTCAAGAAGACAACTATTCCTGGCAGCTTTAAAATGAAACAAAATATCCTACTTCCACCATAAGGTTGCACATTATCCCTGGTGAGACAAAGAATTAAATACTTGTCACGAGTGATCTATGGCTGACACACAGAGAGATATGGGATAGGGAGGTTTCAGAATCTCTGGTAGCTGTTTTCCCCCAGCAGAGCAATGAAATGCCAAGGACAAAACTGCAATTTGATGGGATTTTTTTTACCCTTCAAACCTCCTTTTCTAGTCCTGTCATGGGAATACTTTTGAAAGAAGAAGAAGCTTAACTGAGTTACTCCAAGGTTATTATGGTGCTCATGGTATCACAAGCAAAATATTCTCCCCTTGCCTCAAATCATAACAGCCAAAAACTTCAACTAGTCTTATAGAAGTTTGTGCATTTTTTGTTTCTAGAATTTAGCTCTTGGCCAAGTGCATTCATGATATGAAACATAGTAGCAAACAAATAAAATTTGACTGAGTGACTTAAGTCAATTCTTTTCTTATTTGAATCAATTTGCCACAGTGGGTCCTGATCTATATTCTGAAAACCTTAATTTTGATAATCAAGGAATACATCTTTTTGTAATTTGTCACATGCAGACTTCCTAACATGTGGGTCCCCCAAATATTATCCTATGTGAGAAGCACTCTGTTGATCAACATCTACTCAACATTCAAGTTGCTGAGCCTGCACCAGTGTGATAACTTTTTCCCAATGATTCATCGTAAATAGTTCAGAATGAAAGACATTGCGTCAAATAGCATAGCAAGCTAAGTGATCAAAACATCTTCTCCTTTATACACGTAGAGTACATTCTCCCACAGGATAAAGCCACTATTAGGAAAAAAAAAACATACACATGTTGAACACAAAAATGAAGGAACATGCACAGAGAACCCATGTAGGGTACAAGTCTGGTCAGAGAATATACATACAAGGCACATAAATATGGGGCTGCTTGGTTAGGACAAAAATACATACTAGAAAGCAAACATATACATCTAGATATTGAGAGGCAATATCACTATCATTTTTTCCCTTAATGGTCAGTTGTTTTTTTCTTTCCAAGTGATTGTCTCAGAGAAGAAATAGGAGATGGCTGGTACTCTGAAAGTGAAGTTGAAAGGGTCTAGGATACTGGCTTACTTATCCAATGACCTCATAGCTAGGTTGATTGGAGGACACAAAGCATAGAAACCTATGTCTCCCATAAAATGTGTGTTATGTAGTTGCTGGGAGTACAGGGGATTTGAAGACTTTACTTGAAATGTTTTCCAGGGAAAAGATTGTAAAAGGGTCTTCTAGGATACCTATTCAATTACTTTCCCTGATTCATTTATTGACTCCATTTAAGATTTTGCTTCATTTCAAATCAGCAAAATAGGTGGTCAGGACTATATAAACCTGGAATGAGAAAAGAAAAGGTTCTTTTTAGAGGAAACAGAAAAGATATATAGCTTTTAGTCTAAAGAAGGAGCAACTTATCAGAAAAAGTTTTTTTTTTTCCCTTTGGGGGTGCATGGAAGGGGAGTTACTTTAGTTTGATAACTCAAAAGTATCTGAGCCTGATTATTATGACCTGTATTCTCAGAGTATTGGGTTCCAGACTTCAAGAAATGTATGAAATTGAATTAAAGAGCTTTTCTGATGTTAACACAGGGATTTCTGTTGCGGGACCTCACACGTATGAGAAGTGAATCCACAGACAAATACAGAATTCATGATACGATGAGGTAATTGCAGAGGCCTAAGTCATATTCCAAGGGAAAAAAAAGAAGAAAGAATAAAACTTCACAATTATATAATATTTATGCTTCAGTGTAAGTAGTTAATATGGATAATTCAGACAAAAATAGATTTATAATTAGGATCGCAGGTACATACACTATCTATATAGCTATAGATATAGATCTGACCTTGGAATAAGAAAGATATTGGTTCAAATCTGAATTATGTATATATATTCCAAGGAAGAGCTAGTTTGGGGTATAGCCTAAAAAGAGGCAATCCAAAAGGAGGCCAGAAGCTGTCTCTTCTCACTTATATTTCACAGAGTATTCAGTAACTTAGAGTTGAATTGCCAATCATCTTTGATGCACATATACACCTCATATGGACCAAGAGAACTACAAGTTTCTGGTCACACATGAAGTTTAGCAAGGGGTCAGATCATGAGTATCATAAGAAGGGGCATGAATAAAGACGTAGATATGGATATATAGATAAAAACATAGATATAAGAAGTACTATGCAATAAGCATTGGAGAACATGAACAGAGAAGATGGAAGAAGGAGGTTCCTCCAAACTTTATGACCTCTCAAACTTCTCCAAAATAGGAATTAGGGGCAACAGATGAAGCAATTTCAAACTTCTCTATTGTCTTAGATAGCAAGAAACAGATGAGTTAATGATGCAATGAATTCATAGCAGATAAGGTTACTTATTAGCTCACTTAGCACCCCCTTCCTCACCATATACCATGCTTAGGCATCAGCCACAGCTGCAAGATTGACCACCAGGTTTATAACAGAATTTAACTTTTTCCCCTCTTCCCAGTGCTGATGAACCCCAAACCAAGAACCTTGCTCAGTCTGAGACAGTTGTGTGCTAATATTCTGTAATGCAATATAACTCAGTCAGAAAACTGAGGAACAGAGGCTGGGTGTAACTCTATGGCACTCCACTAAACTACTTCTAGACAGGAACAGTTATATCCTCCCAGAAGTTTGGAGAAGCAGTAAACTGAAGCCTGTGAAAACTAAATTGTCCAGTTTAGGACGACATTTTGAGATTCAGCCACAGGGAAATAACAATTAAAAGGGAATGGATTAGGAACTGACTCATATGGGAGTGTAAAAGAATTCTGAAATTATGGAAGATTTTAGGAGGAAGAAATATCAATATAACCTTGAGCACAATTAGATAAATGAACAGGGAAGATATTAACAACAGAAGGGAATGTGAACTCTAAAACAGGTAAAAGAGTTCAGTAAAATAAGACTAGCTATTTCAAGACAAAGGAAAATGAAAAATCACTGAAAGAGACAGAGAACACAGAAGATTGCGAAGAGAGAATGGAACCATGGAATATCAAAAGAGAAATACGAATTACAAAGGCAGCAATTAGACTTTGTATAACAGAAATATTTGACAGAACAGAAACCTTGAATCCTCAATAGGAGAGAGAGAGAGAGAGAGAGAGAGAGAGAGAGAGAGAGAGAGAGAGAGAGAGAGAGAGAGAGAGAGAGAGAGAGAGAGAGAGATTTTTTGAGCACTTCAGTGGGAAAAAAGGGGGAGGTAAGAATTAAATAAGCAAATAAAATGCAGAAACAAAACTGAAATGATAAAATAGGTTAAGCAAAATTCCAAAACAAAAGAGAGAGGAGGTGAAGAAGATGAGGAAAAGGAAGGCAGAGGGAATAGGATTGCCTTCAAGCAGATCAATCAAAAATGATGGAACACATCTTTGGAAAAATCCAATATTAGAGACAAATGAAAGAAAGTATATAGATAACTCTCATGACTTTGAATGTGAATGGTTTAAACAATTCCAATAAATAAAAAAGTGACAGATTGGATAAGAAATCAAAATTCTGTGATCTGTTGCTATGGTCAGTACAAAAAGGCAGGAATGGCTATTGTACTATCAAAGCAAAAACAAGCATTCATAACAGGACGGGGGCAAGGAAACTACATCATGCTGAAAGGAAATATAAATGGCAAATCAATATCAATTGCAAATGTAAATTCTCCAAATGTCTTATATCTAAAAAAGAGAAAAAATCATAAAATTTCATGGTGTCACAGCACTTTAGAATCATAAAGAATAAAATAAATACCATAGGAAGACATAGACAATATTCCTGTTTCAGTTTTGGATAAGTCTAACAGAAAGTTAAGTTAAAGAGAAATATAGAACTAAACAAAAATTCAGAGAAATTAGAACTAAAAGACTTTAGTATCTTCTCTGTGGAACTGCTAAAGTATATACACATTTCTTAACACAATATAGTTCTTTTACAAATGATCTGCTTTTATTAGGGCACAAAGATCTCCCCAAAATATAATAAAAGTTAGATCTGTATATCAATTTGATTAATATTTTGATATACTCAAAGTCTTGTAAGGTAAGGACTATTATTTTCTTCATTTTGGGGATGAGGAAACTGAAACTGAGAAAGGCAAAGTGATTTTTTCAGGGTCTCACAATCAGCAATTTTCTGAGATAGGATATAAACTCAGCTCTTCATCACTCAAATTCAGCACTCTATCTATTGTGTAAACTAGCTATTTTTTTGTTATTGCAAATAAAAACTTTTATCACTTATCTAGCATGATTTAATACACAGGCACATGTATCTATTTCTTTTGATTTCATGTGAAAGTATTCAAGGAAAACAATGTCTGAAAATATAATTATTATAATAAAATAAGTATGAACAGTTTAAAGCTTAATTATGTGTACACAATACTGTGAATTATAAAAAATGCATTAAAAAGAGAAGGAGGCAGGGAAAATCTGTCAGTGCCTCTTATATTTAAACAATATGCAATTTCTTTATTTTATATAAACACCACTTCTTATTTACAAATGTTTCTGCTAAACAAAAGTAGTTCATCATTCATCATGCTGGTCTGTCATGCAATAATCCTGGAATCAGTGACTCTTTAAAAATAAATGTATGATTTCATGGTTCTCATATATATATTTGCTAAAGCTTTTCTTCCCAGAAGTGTATAAAGAATGTACCCATATACATTGTTGTTTTATTTTTGAAATTAAATTATCTATAATTCTAAGTGAAAATGTGCCAGATTTAAAATTAAGTCACTATCAATAAACATTTATTATTATTATTTATAACCTACTATGTGCCTATAAGACACTAAGTATCTCATTTCTTTTTTCAATCCCCATCTATCCTGCATTATGTTTTCACTTTCTTTATTTCTGCTTTCTATATTTATTTCATTCTATCATGTCCCTTCATCCCAAAGACATCCTACTATTGAGCTGTATTAAATGACAATAACAAAGTTAAAATAGAATAGTACAACTTTCTTATAATTATATTCTCACTTTAATGAAATTGAGAAAGAAAGAAAAAAAGGCTATTGGCTTGCTCCCTTTCAGTTCTGGATGAATGGCCTATTTGTCTTCTTTCTCCTCCCACTTTCCTCAAGGATCAGATCAACCTTACCTTAGCTATTGTAAATGATGTAATAATCTCCAATACCATTTCCTGACCTCTATTTTCTGCACCTTCACATTCATTTAATTCAAATCTATAACTCTTAATTTCCCCTTTCCACTCTTTCATGGCACCCTATCAGTCTCATTGTTAACAGATATCCTCCCCCATGAAATTACTTACTTATTATTTATTTTGTATTTACTATAATTGTACACATTATTTTCCAGAAATATAAGTTCTTGGATGGCAAGTATTGTTTAAACTGTGTCTTTCTGTGCCCAAAACCTGGCACTGGTTTTGTGTGACTGGAATATGTAAAGTGCTTCATAAATTGTGGTCAAATGGAGTTGAACTCTTTCAAGACAACAGAAAGTAGAGGAAGGAGACTATTCAAAAGATTCTTAATTTCCTCCTTAAAATATTTCTTTATTCTAGGTGGCACAATTGATAGACTCACCTTTCTGCATTCAAATCTGGCCTCAGATGCTTAATAGTTGTGTGACCCTAGGCAACTTATTTAACCCTATTTGCCTCAGTTTCCTCATCTATAGAATGAGCTGGTGATGGAAATGGCAAACCACTCCAGTATCATTGCCAAGAAAATCCCAAATGGGGTTACGATCAATCAGACACAACTGAAATGACTGAAAAAGAGCAAACAAAATGAAAACATATAGAGGCTTTTCTTGTTTCAAGCAGAAACTTCCATAAATTTTTAAAATGTTATTTATTCATTTATTAATAGAGGCCTATTGCCCCCAAATGAAAGGCATACCTTTATCTATCTATCTGTCTCTCTGTCTCTGTCTCTGTCTCTGTCTCTCTCTCTCTCTCTCTCTCTCTCTCTCTCTCTCTCTATTGGTTTGTTTTCTTTTGCAAGATTCAGAAGCAATGTTGTCATGAGTTCCGTAGGAGGCACTATAGGTTTATTTCTAATGGTCTGCCTTTTTTTTTTAAATCACTGTTTGGGTCCTTTTTACTGTCCCTGCTGCACTCTTTGTTTTCAGTTTGTTCCATGTTAAAATGCTCTTTTGTCAAAACCCCTAAGCCCATAGGTGATAACTGCTACAGGAAAATCTTACTGATGGGTAGATATGTTTTCAATAACCCTTGACTTTTATTAGTTCAGCCACTGCTAGAATAAAGCATAACAGGACCCTTGACATTTTTAATAGCCTTCTCTACCCTCAACAATTCTCAGGTCAGCATTCTTTACTGATAAAATTCTGGCCTGGACCTTGAGTTTTTTTTTGTCATTGATATAATATCATATAATATAATAAGTATCAGCAACATTATGTCCCTCTGAGCTTTGGTTGATAGTGGCAAAAGCTGTAAGATCAATAATAGAAGTTGGAGCCTTGTACTTAGTTCCTTATTTTCATTATCTCCAAGAGACTGAGCTGAGTATCAGATTAATAAATTTCTGAGAGTGTTCTAGAAAGATGATAGATCACTAAGATAAGAAGTAGGTAGGAAAATTGTTTATACTAAAAGCATGAATGTTGCCCAGGAGATAAGAGAACAACATCTCTGCCCCCATAAAATTTTTTAAAGAAATGATGCACTGTACATGTACCTCAATCTTGTGGATAGAAAGATTTTTTAAAAATCCTTCATCTTCCAAACTTTTAGTAACTCATTTATTATTAGTATTTTTTCCTCATTGATTAGTGTTCTAGCTATGTTGCATATGATGATAGAGAATATGAAGCTTAGAGAAATGATACATGGAGCCAGTATTTTGATTTTCACCATAATTTTATAGGATTTTGTGAGTTTGGAACATATACAAATTTTGGTCAGGTTTGAGGACCTATGCTAATCTGCATTCATGAGGAAGCATTATCCAACAAACTTTGACTAGAAAATCATTCATTTCATTCCCTTGTATACAAATAAACCAATTAATACAAGAATATATATTTGAATACGAAAACTGCTCCTCCTTTCAAATTATGTTCTTTGACTTACAAACCAGAGTATGCTGCCTTCCAATGTGAGAATTAATAAAATTGGAATTCCTATGCTTTTCCCTATTGGTTTGAATTCAGGGTAGAATACACGTTTCAGATAGGAACATTAGTTGAAAAAAATCAAAGAAAGAGCTTTTTAATGTTGGGTCAATATTTAATATTAAGTTTTGAATATCTCCATTTCTTCCCTCCCTATCCAGAATGGATAAGATTTGTGCCTGAAGTAGTGAAGGTAGGTAGTGATGAAAACTTAGGGGATAGGTAGAATGGAAACAATCTAAGGACCTAATAACATGCTAGTGGGAGAGCACTGGGTGAGGAGTCAGAAATAGATAAGGACTTCAATCTTAGCTCCATTGGTAACTAGGTATGGAACCACAGGATCTTTGAATTTGAAGGGACCTCAGAGGTCATCTAACCTAACCCTTATTCAAATGAATAATCCGTTTATACTGACTCCATTTGAACTGTGGCATATAATTGTAAAATTACTCACTTTATTTTTCCTTTATTTTCAGCTATTGTAACTGATAAAATTTATGTCTCCTCTGGCTTATCCTAAGTATAAATTAAACAATATGGAGTATACTTGAAAAACAAAAGTAAACTTTAAAATAAGTGATGTGCATGCTTTTAGAATATTTTCCTATTTTATTTCTTTCCTGATCCTTCAACTTTTTAGAATTTTACCAAAAATTTATCAGTCTGATAGATTGATAATTTAGACTCCTGAACATAATGAGAGGAAATGTGTTAATATTTCATAGCAATTTCTGAAATATGTGTGAGCTCTTTCTTGAAAATACACAGAAAGAAATCAAACGTATTAGTGAATACATGAGATCCTACTTATATAAGAATGATGGAGATCCTTGAAAGGGCTGTCTTTTACCTGTCTTTGTGTACCCAGGACTTAGTATAGTATTTGGCTTAAGGTAGGTGCTTAATAAAAGCTTGTTGACTTAAGATAAATAAGTAGTAACCCTTTTTCATTAATAGCAAAAAATGGCATTTTATCTTAAAAAGTGGAACTAAAATTATAAGACTGGGTTTATTTTCTCTTATAGTCAATACAATATAGGTTATATTTTCAACTATTTACTGATAACTAGAATAAAATATGTTGAGTGTTTTTAGTGTCATTTCTCTGACAAAATTATAGGATAGCATGGTCCAATATCCTTTCTTTCATATTTGACTTATGTGTGATGATCTTAAGGAGGGTCATTCTTGCCAACTTATTGAAAAGCTTGTTGACTTTTTTCCATGAGATTCTCAATGCTTTGATATTTTAGCACATGCTAAAAGTCAGCAACAGGCAAAGCAACAGAAACATTGTAAAGATTATCACTAATAGTAAAATGCTTGAGGGAAGAATAATTTTATGTGTTCAGTTCATAAGAGAGTTGGTTACATATCATGATGACTTTTTCTTCCTTTTGCAACCTTGTAGGGGAAACAATCCTTAATCATTAAAGAATAGGCCTCTGAGGCTCTCAACAATATGAATTGACTCTAATAAACCATCTCAATGAACCACAGAAAAGTCCAACTGTCAGAGTTGAGTGTAATTCTTCACTTTCAACATCCCACTGTCCTGAGCATTTGCTTTCCTAATATATCATTGGGAGCCTGTGATGATTGGGTATTACATCAGCTGGGATACATATGGTAAATTATGTCTATGATAATAAGGATTTCTAGATTTTTAGTATTTGTACTCACAAGCTGGACACTTGGAAAAAAACGCCCACTACCAATCACTTAATTTATGCTACTGAATCTCCCACAGGAAATGCCTATATTTTAAAACTGTTTACTTGTTTTCCAAGATGAAAATTATTTTTTTCATCTTTCAAACTCTGAACCATGCTAACATCAGGTGAAATATATCATCTCGAATTAGAAATGTGACATTTTCCCCCATCTGACATGCTGAAGCAGCAGTTTTTATCAAGACCCGGACTCTCTCTTTGAACTGAAGGCAATGTATAATAGTTAATATGCATATGTGAATGAATCTCTATAAACATGTCTTTGTATACAGAGGTTTTCAGTACTGCACATAATATTAAAAATTCTTAAATAGTGAAATATACCTTTTATCTAATTAGGGATTTGAATTGAATTTAAAGGAAGCCATTGTGTAATTTCTTTATGTAGAAATTTCAGAAAAATGCATATTAACTAGAAGGTTGAAGAACTTCCAAAATGTTTCTCTTCTAACACAAATATAGTTGTTTATAATTTGTTAAGCAAGAAACCATTTTTTTTTACTTCAAAAATTAGTTGAGTTGCATTTATTACTTTTCCTCTACAAAAAAGAAAATACTTTGCACTAGGAAGGACAGAGCAAAAATGACTAATGGTGAGTGGAAAAAAAGATAAAATTATTAATAATAATAACGGAATTTATATGGTCATTAAGAATTTACACAAGTACACATATATATGCACATATACACGCATATATACACACACATACACACATGTATGTGTGTGTATATATATTTATATATGTCATGGATGATTTGGTGGATGGCAGTACCCTCAAAAGTACCAGACAATTTTGGAATCACAGAGCATTTTTGGGGAAAATAAATTAATTCAGTTTTGAATATGTTGAGTTTAACACTTCTATAGGACATCAACTTTAAGATAATGAACTGGTAATTGGAGAAAAGAGAATAAAGTTCAAGGAGAAGCTGGGTTGGATAAATAGATCCGAGAATCAGGAAAAAGAGATAATAATGAGAGCTCCTCTCATTTTTCCCTTGAATGATGAGGTAAGAAGCCAGAAAGTAGAGAGTTAAGGAGAAAGCAAGAGGAAAGTAAGTAGAAACATTGATTGCAACATGGTCTTCTTAAGAACTTAACCACAAACATTAGGAGAAATGTAACATGACAGCTAGCAAGGATGGATATATCAAGTGAGAACTTCTTGAGGATGGAGGAATAATGAGCATATTTGTAGACAGCAGGGAAACAACTAGAAGACAGGGAAAGACTCATGAATTGTGAGAGTATAGGGATGATAGAGGGGATAATCTGCTTGAGGTGACAGGATAGAACGGTATCACATATGTACGCAGAGGAGTTTATCATGGCAAAGAGAATGGCCAAAGGAGGAGATAGTGGTAGAAAGCTTTGGATTGCTATGAGATGTGGGGTAGGGGGAAGGAGCTCTTGGTGAATGGCTTTGATTTTTTCAGTGAAATGTACGTCAAGGTTTTCAACTGAGAAGGTTGGGGAATGTGCAACAAAGGGCAGTGTAAAGAGGGATAAAATGGTATGGAAAAGATATTATGTTCAGTTGGATAGTGAATTATTTAGGGAAATATAAAGAGAATTGTCCTGCCACAGTGTAGTGCCAGTTGTTATTACAGAACATCAATTTGTAGGATACTTAATCTGTTTGTTTAGCAGCACAAGAATAGGCATGATGGCAGCAAATGGTAGGATTAATTAAAAGAAAAGATCTTGACAGGACAAGGTTGGAAGGGTATTGGGGCAAGGAACTCAAGAGATGAGATTAATGTGGATTTGAACTAGTTCACGCAGAAATCAAGATGAAGAGGGTATAAGAGTTTTAGTAGTGCATGCATGGTGGCCCAGGGAAGAATTGAGGTTTTAAAGGATTAAAGATCATTACGAAGATAAAAACAACAGGGTAGGGGTTTTAAGGTAGAGAGAAAGCTAGAATGTAAAGAGAATATGATCAGATAAAGGAATCATAGCCAATGAGTCAGGGCTCATGAGCTAAAGTACAACTAGTGCTGGAAAGAGTGGTCAGAGATGCAGTTTCATCAAGTGAGAAACATGTTTCAGGGAGTGCAAGAAAATGCAAAAATTAAGAAAGAAGTTTTATGATGAAAGGGAGTTTGCTGCTTATTTTGCAGGCAGTTTTGAGAGTACAGTGGAAGTGGTGTGTAGATTTTGATCGATATGTTACAAGGGTCAGGTTGAGAGATTGGAAATAAGGGAGCAGGCAGTAGAGGTGCAGGATTTTTAAAATGACAATGGAGGTCAAAATCACTAGAATGGAGAAATAACAAAGAAGTAGGAGTGTGCAAATGAGTTCAGATTTGTTATATTGGTTACTGATGGGCCGGAAAACCAATGTGGAGATAAAACAAGTTAGAGTGTGCAAGTAGTGGAGAGTGAGCAGCATGGACCTTGTAATGATTTGGAACCTCCAGGTAAGGACTCTCAGCAGGTGTGGAGTTGGAACAGATGGAAGAATGTGCCAGTAAGACTGATGAAATGGCCCTATCTGGGAAAGGACACTTCTTTTTCTCTACTTAATAGTATTTTATTTTTCCAATTACATGTAAAGATAGTTTTCAACACTCACTTTTATAAGATTTTGAGTTCCAAATATTTTTCCCTCTCTCCTTTCCACCCTCCCCAAGATGGAGCAATCTTGATATAGGCTATACACCATGTACAATCAGGATAAATATATTTCCACATTAGTCATGTTATAAAAAAAATCAGAACAAAAGGTAAAATCCACTAGAAAGAAAAGAAAAGGAAGAAAATAGCATGCTTTAATCTGCATTCAGACTCCATATTTCTTTCTCTGAATGTGGGTAGCATTTTCCATGATGAGTGTTTTGGGGTAGTCTTAGATCACAGTATTACTGAGAAAAGCTTAGTCTATCAAGGTCAGTCATTGCACCAGGTTGCTATTACTGTATACAATGTTCTCTTGGTTCTGCTCGCTTCATTCAGTATTGATTCATGTAAGTCTTTCCAGGTTTTTCTGAAATCTGCCTGTTCATCATTTCTTATTGTACAATAGCATTCCACTACATTTATATACCACAACTTGTTCAGCCATTTCCTAACTGATGGGCATCCCCTCAATTTTCCAATTCTTTGCCATTACAAAAAGAGCTACTATAAATATTTTGTACATTTGGGTTTTTTTTCCCCTATTTTTATGATCTCTTTGTGCTACCGACCTAGTAGTGGTATTGTTGGATCAAAGGGTATGAACAATTTTATAACCCTTTGAGCATAGTTCCAAATTGCTTTCCAGAATGGTTGGATTACTTTACAACTCCACCAAAAATTCATTAGTGCCCCAATTTTACCATATATTTTCCAACATTTATCTTTTTCCCTTTTTGTCATATTACCCAATCTGACAGGTGTGGTGTGGTACCTCAGAGTTGTTTCAATGTGCACTTCTCTAATCAATAGTGAATTAGAGCATTTTGTCATATGACTATAGATAGCTTTAATCTTTTTCTCTGAAAACTGTCCATATCCTTTGACCATTTATCAATTTGGGAATGACTTGTAATCTTATAAATTTGGTACAGTTCTCTATATATTTTAGAAATGAGACTTTTATCAGAGACATTGGCAATAAAAAAAATTATTTCCCCAGGTTTCTTCCCAATCTTGGTTGCATTGGTTTTGCTTGTGCAAAGCCTTTTTAATTTAATATAATCAGAATTATCTATTTTGCATTTCATAATATTCTCTCTCTCATTTGGTGATATATTCTTCCTTTCTCCAAAGCTCTAACAGATAATATTACTTGTTCTCCTAATTTGCTTATGGTATCATCCTTTATGTCTAAATCAGGTATCCATTTTGACCTTATCTTGGTGTACTTGGTAAGATGTTTGTCTATGCATAGTTTCTGCCATACTATTTTCCAGTTTTCCCAGAAGGTTTTTTTCCTTCCAAATAGTGAGTTGTTATCCCAGAAGCTGGAGGCTTTGGGTTTATCAAACAGTATATTACTATAGTCATTGACTACTGTATTTTGTGTCCCTAACTTATTCCACTGATTCACCACTAGCCAGTACTAAGTAGTTTTAAAGATTGTAATTTGAGATCTGGTATGACTAGGCTGCCTTCCCTTGAATTTCATTTCATTAATTCCCTTGATATTGTGGACCTTTTGTTGTTCCAGGTTAATTTTGTTATTAATTTTTCTAGCTCGATAAATAATTTTTGGTAGACTGATTTGTATGGCATTGAATAAGTAAATTAATTTAGGCAAAGTTGTCATCTTTGTTGCATTAGCTCAGCCTACGCATGAGCAACTGACATTTTTCCAATTATTTTGATCTGACTAAATAAAGTCACACAAATAAATGTGAAAAATGCTTTATAATTGTGTTCATATAATTCCTGGGTTTAAAGGACCCTTCTTTTGAGAGTAAAGCAACAAGTGAACAGTTTGAATAGATAGGAGATGTCAATATTAATAATAATTACTATTAAATTAATCATCAACAATTAATAATAGTTATTATTAATAATTAATAATTTAATTAATAATAATATTCTCTTATAGATGAATCTATGCTGGCTCTTAGTGATCCTATATATCTCTTCATGTTCACAAACTGTTCCCTTAAGAATATGTTAACATTTTGAAAAGGATCAAATTAAACCTCCTTTAGCACTTCTCCCATTCTTCATAAGTTTTCAAATTCCATTGAGATTGAATCAACAAGGTCCTACTTAAACTAAAATATTGATAATGACACTTTTGTGGTACTAAAGAATTGAAAACTAAGTAGATTCTCAATGATTGTGGAACAGCTAAAAAACCCATGGACAATGTAATGAAATATTATTGTACAAAAAGAAATGATGAATACAAAGGATTCAGAGAAGTATAGGAAATCATAGAAACTGATGCAAAGTAAAATGGAAAAGAAAACAAAAAGTACATAAAATGCTTTAACAATATAAATAGAATGGGAAAACAAAGTCTAAATGAGGGCTGTGCGATTGTAATTGCAATGCTTGACTCCGCAGAAGAGTTGTGGAATCAAATCTTTCTCCTTTCTTTGTAGAGGTTAGGGACTTCCCTAATAGTAAATTCCCATTTACTATAATATTATAAAACTAAATTGATGTGTTGATTAGTTCTCTCTCTGTGTGTCTGTCTCTGTCTCTCCATCTCCCTCTTTCTCTATCTTCCTCTGTCTTTCCTTCTGCCTCTCCCTCCCTCTCTGTCTCTCTTTGCCTCTGTTTCCTCTACCTTTAATTATACAGACTGGCTGAATGTTAGAGAAGGGGCAGGGGCATATGTAGAAACTGCAGGTTAGACAAGGGGCAGGGGCATATGTAGAAACTGCTATCAAAACAAAAGATATCACTAAGGATTTGACTTACAATTTCAATAATAAATATAATTTTCATAATTTTAGAGGATGATTAAGGGTATTCTAGGAAGGGCTAATTGTGATTAAGATTGAATGAAAACATGAAAATTTAAAATTTATTTGAGGAACCATGAGTAGACAATTTCTTCCAGGAAAGAGAATTTTTATAAAGGAGCAGTGATAGACAAATTAAGACCTGATTGTGAGCACTCAGAAGGTAATGAGCTTAGACTTAATCCTTTAAACAATTGTTCAGTTGTTTTCAGTTCTGTCTCACTCTCTGTGACCCCATTTGGGGTTTTCTTGGTAAAGATATTTTAGTGGTTTGCCGTTTCCTTCTACAATTCATTTTACAAATGAGAAAACTAATATAAATAGAGTTAAATGACTTGTTCAGAGTGACACACCTAATAAGTGTCTGAGATTGGATTTGAACTCACAAAGATGAGTCTTCCTGACTCCACGTCTAGCACTCCACTGCACTACCTAGTTGCCCTCCATATAAGTAATGAGAAACCATTAAAATTTTGTGAGTTGTGGAGTGACATGAGGAAAACATAGACAAGGGAAATTAATCTAGTAGTGAGGTGCACAATACTTTGAAACAGAGAGAAACTAAAGAATGGAATCTTAATTAGGAGACTATTGATGCAATTCCAGTGTGAGTTAATGAAAGCCTGAATTTAGGAGGTGAGCAAGGGAATTGAAATGAAAAGACAGTGTAAAGTAAAAATGAAGAGAATATGATATCTAACTTGATGTTAAGATATTGACAGAGTACTAGGAGAGAGAGAAGAAGGTTTTTTATTAATTAATTAATTAATTTGTTTTCAGTTTTCTACAGTCACTTCCATATATCTTATATTTTCCCCCTTCCTTTTCCTTGTTCCCCCTCCCTCTGCCCTCCTTCCCCAAGACAGCATGAAATCTTATATAGATTCTACACATACATTCTTATTAAGTACATTTTCACCTTTGTCATGTTGCATAGAAGAATTAAAATGAATGGGAGAAACCATAAAACCAAACCAAACAAAACATAACACAAAAGAAAATGGTCTGCTTCATTCTGTGATCCAATTCCATAGTTCTTTCTCTGGATGTGGAAGGCACTTGCCTCAAGAGTCCATTGGGAATTTTTAGGTCCTTGCATTGCTGTGAAGGGCTCAGTCTACCAGAAAAATTCCTCCCACACTATGGTTGTTGCTGTGTACAAAATTCTCCTAGTTCTGCTTCTTTCACTCAGCATTAATTCATATAGGTCCTTTCAGGTCTCTCTGAAGTCTTCCTGTTCATCATTTCTTATAGCACAATAATAGTATTCCATTACATTCATATACCATGACTCATTCAGCCATTACCCATTTGATGGGCATCCCCTGATTCCCAGTTCTTGGCCACCACAAAGAGAGCTGCTATAAATATTTTTGTACATGTGAGACCCTTTCCCATTTTTTATGATCTCTTTGGGATACGGTCTTAGAAGCAATATTGCTGAGTTAGTTCCAAATTGCTCTTCAGAATGGTTGGATCAGCAGCTCCACCAACAATGAATTAGTGTTTCAACTCTCCCACATTTTCTCCAACATTTATCATCTTCCTGTTTTATCATGTTAGCCAATCTGATAGGTGTGATATGGTACCTCAAAGTTGTTTTGATTTGCATCTCTTTAATCAATAGTGATTTAGAACATTTTTTCATATGATTATAGATAGCTTTAATTTCTTCTCTGAAAACTGCCTGTCCATATCATTTGACCATTTATCAATTGGGGAATGACTTGTATTATGTACATTTGACTTAGTTCTCTATGTATTTTAGAAATGAGACCTTTATCACAGACACTAGTTGCAAAAATTCATCCCTAGTTTGCTGCTTCCCTGCTAATCTTGGTTGCATTGAATTTGTTGGTGCAAAACCTTTTCAATTTCATGTAGTCAAAATTATCCATTTTGTATTTCATAATGTTCTCTATCTCTTGTTTGGTCAAATATTTCTCCATTATCCATAAATCTGACAAATACACTATTCCTTGGTCCCCTAATTTGTTTACAGTATCATTATTCATACCTAAATTATGTATCCATTTTGACTTTAGTCTTTTGTACAGTGTCAGGTATTGGTCTATGCCCAGTTTCTGCTACACTGTTTTCCAGTTTTCCCAGCAATTTTTTTCAAACAAGTTCTTATCCCAGAAGCTGAGGTTCTTGGGTTCATCCAACAATAGATTGCTATATTATTGATTACTGTGTCTTGAGGACCTAACCTATTCCACTAGTCTACCCCTTTATTTCTTAGCCAGTACCAAGTGGTTTTGATGATTGTTGCTTTATAATAAAATGTGAGATCTGGAAGGGCAAGGCCACCTTCCCTAGCATTTATTTTCATTAGTTCATTTGATATTCTGGACCTTTTATTCTTCCAGTTAAATTTTGATGTCATTTTTTATAGTTCTAGAAAATAATCATATGGTAGTTTTATTGGTATGGTACTGAATAAGTAAATTAATTTAGGTATAATTGTCATTTTTGTTATATTAACTTGACCTATTCCAGAGCAACTGATGTTTTTCCACTTAACTTAGATCTGACTTAATTTGTGTGAAAAGTGTTTTGCAATTGTGTTCATATAGTCCCTGGGTTTGTTTTAGCAGGTAGACTCCCAGATATTTTACAGTGTCTATTGTAGCTTTAAATGGAATTTCTCTTTCTGTCTCTTGCTCTTGGACTTGCTTAGTATTATATAGAAATGCAGATGATTTTTGTGGGTTTACTTTGTAACCTGCAACTTTGCCAAAGTTGTTTATTATTTCAAGTAGTTCTTTTTTTTAACTTGTCTCTGGGATTCTCTAAGTATATCATCATATCATCTGTAAAGAGAGATAACTTAGTTTCTTTTCTGACTATTCTAATTCCTTCAAATTCTTTTTCTTCTCTTATTGCTAAAGATAACATTTCTAGTACCATATTGAATAAAAGTGGTAATAATGGACATTCTTTTTCACTCCTGATCTTATTGGAAATACATCTAGCTTATTTTCAATTCATGTGATGCTTGCTAATGGTTTTAGGTAGATACTGCTTATTATTTTATGGAAGGCTCCATTTACTCCTATGCTCTCCAGTGTTTTCAATAGGAATGGATGTTGTATTTTGTCAAAAACTTTTTCTGCATCTATTGAGATAATCATATGGATACTGTTAGCCTTGTTGATATAATCAATAATACTGATAGTTTTCCTAATATTGAACCAGCCCTATATTTCTGGTATAAATTCTACCTGATCATAATGTATTATTCTAATGATAAGTTGCTATATTCTTTTTGCTAATATCTTATTTAAAATTTTTGCATCTATATTCATTAAAAAAATTGGTTTATATTTTCTTTCTCTGTTTTGTCTCTTCCTGGTTTAGGTATCAGAATCATATTTGTATCATAAAAAGAATTTGGTAGGACTCCTTGATCCTTGGTTGTAGTTCCAACTCCTTTACCTTATGGAATATTGTGTTCCAATTCTTTCAGTCTTTGAATGTAGAAGCTGCAAGGTCCTGTGTAATTCTGACTGTATCTCCTTGATATTTAAATTGTTTCTTTCTGGCTGCTTGTAATATTTTCTCCTTCACTTGATAGCTCTGAAATTTGGCAACTATAGGGGTTTTGAGTTTGGGATCCCTTTCAGGTGGGGAACGGTGGATTCTTTCGATGACTATTTTGCCCTCTGAATCTAGTACTTCTGGGCAGCTTTCCTTGATGATTTCCTGGAAGATATTGTCCAGGCTCTTTTCTCCATCATGGGTTTCTGGCAGGCCAATAATTCTTAAGTTTTCTTTTCTGGATCTATTTTCCAGGTCAGTTGTTTTTCCAATTAGATATTTTACATTTTCTTCTATCTTTCCATTCTTTAGATTTTGTTTGACTGATTCTTGCTGTCTCATTGAGTCATTAGTTTCTACTTGCTCAATTCTAATCTTTATCAAATTGTTTTCTTCCGTTAACTTTTGCATCTCCTTTTCCATCTGCCCAATTTTTCCTTTTAAGAAGCTATTTTCTCCAGTTAATTTTTGTACTTCCTTTTCCATTTGCCCTTTTAGGAAGTTATTTTCTCCAGTTAATTTTTGAACTTCTCTTTCCATTTGTTTAATTTTCCTTTTCAAAGAGATGTTCTCATCAGTGAATTCTTTCTTAATAATTTTAAGATCATTGGCCAGTTTATCTTCTATTTCCTTCTTCAGCTGTTCCAGGAGAGCTGCTTGTGCTTGCGAGCAGTTCATAGTCCCTTCTGAAGTTTCAGATGGAAGTACAGTCTCAGCTGTGACCTCTTTGGTGTTTGTGTTTTGGTCCTTATCCTCATAGAAAGATTCTATGGTTCTTTCGGTCCTCTGCTTTTTCTTGTTCATGATGTTGATTGAGTGTTGTGGCTTCTGGTTTTTTCAGTCCAAAGCTGGAGAACTTTTTGCTGAGTTGATGTGTGAAAAAGCTAAAAGCAGGTTTTTGTTTGGTGTTTCCCTGATCAGCCCTGGGTTTAGCTTGTTAAGTGTGGGAAAGAAGTGGTCTGGTCACAGGAGATCTCCTCAGCTGAACTGAGGCAAAGGCAAGCTCAGGAGCTGGTAATCCCAGCTGCCCCATTGTCTTTCTGATTCCCCTGGACAGGTGAGGCATGCCTAGATGCTAATGCGTGTTCCCTCCCCTCCTGGGGCTCCTCTCCTGCCAATGAGGCTTGCCTGTGTCCTAGTGTGAGTTTTCTCTGCCCTGGGCCCTCTGTCCTTCCGGTTTGCCTCTGCTACCGTAGGAGGAATCCCCCTTAGCTATTTTCCTCATCTCAGGTGTTATGAGACTGTTGGCCTCCTTCTGCTGATCTGGGATTTTTCTGGGGAAATATTTTATGGTTCTTTCATGGTCATCAAGGGGGGAGGAGAGAGCATTTACTGATCACTCCGCCATCCTGGCTCCCGGAAGTTCAAGTAAGTGACTTACCAAAGTTTGATCTTTGGGCTGAAGGTTTCAGGAGCTGCTGCGCTTATATCTGGCGCTCAGCGGCTCTCACTGACTCGGTTTGGCTTGTCTCCTGCCCTTGGTGCCACTCCTCTGGTTCCACCCACCACTCAGGTTTCTCGGGTCTCTTCTGCTCCACTGCGCTGGCCACCCTGCGCTGTGTGCTGTGGGCTCACCCCCGCAGAAGGGATCCTTCCTGTGGACCTTCCAGTGCAACCTGAGCTCCGAATCCGTCACCATCTGTCTCCCACTGGATTCCGCACCTCCAAAATTTGGTCAGATTCTCCTTTCAGAGGTACCTGAAGGAGTTTGTCCGAGAGCTTAGGTGAGTCGTTGCTCTTACTATGCCATCTTGGCTCCTCCCCACTCATTCTTTAGGATTAGATTATTGAGTTTCTAGTTAATTTTTGATTTATCTTTCCATGGCCTTTATTACATAAAATGTTTATTGCATTATGATCTAAGACTGATTCATTGACTAT
Source organism: Bettongia penicillata ogilbyi (assembly GCA_023548195.1). Classification (NCBI taxonomy): domain Eukaryota; kingdom Metazoa; phylum Chordata; class Mammalia; order Diprotodontia; family Potoroidae; genus Bettongia; species Bettongia penicillata. The sequence continues at coordinate 5,370,845 of JAJHZJ010000244.1, forward strand.
CTCTTCCTTTCTGCACTGGATTGTGAGGTTTTTATGCCCTAGTACATGGTCAATTTTTTATATATGCCATGTACTGCTGAGAAAAAGGTGTATTCCTTTCTATTGCCATTCAATTTTCTCCAGAGATCTATCATATTTACCTTATCCAGAGTTTTATTCATCTTCTTAACTTCTTTCTTCTTTATTTTGATGTTAGATTTATCAAGTTCAGGGAGGAGGACGTTGAGGTCCCCCACTAGTATAGCTTTGCTGTCCATTTCTTCCTGTAACTCCCTTAACTTCTCCTCTAAGAATTTGAATGGTAACCACTTGGAGCAGAAATGTTTCATAATGATAATGCTTTATTGTCTATGGTTCCTTTTAGCAGGATATGGTTTCTTTCCTTATCTCTTTTGATTAGTTCTATTTCTGCTTTTGCTTTGTCTGAGATTAGGATTGCTATCCCTGCTTTTTTTACATCAGGTGATGCACAATATATTCTGCTCCAGCTTTTTGCCTTTTCCCTGTGTATATTCCCCCATTTCAAATGTGTTTCTTGTAAACAACATATTGGATTATGTTTTTTAATCCGTTCTGCTATTTGCCTCCATTTTATGGAATAGTTCATCCCATTCACATTCACAATTATGAGTACTATCTGTGTATTTCTCTCCATCCTCTTTCCCCCCATTTATGCTTTTAGTTCTCCTGTCTCCCTTCCCTTCCACAATAGAGGTTTAATTTTTAACTACCCCCTCCCTTAGTCTTCCCTTCCTTCTTTCAGTCCCACTTCTTTTTACTCCCCTTTTCCTTTTCTACTTCTTCCCTCCCTTTTAGCCTCCCTTGCCTTTTCTTTCCCTTTACCCCTCCTACTATAGGCAGCTATATAGAGCTAGTTAGATTCCTATACTTAACTGAGTTTGTTTTTTCTCTCCTTGAACCAAAACATCTTAAACAATGCTCATCTCCCACCCCTCTTTCCCTCTATTGTAATATCATTTTGTTCCTCTTCCTGTGATGTAATTTACCTTTTTCTGCCTCCTCCTTTTCACATTTCCTGTTACAATCCCTTCACACCCTTAAATCATATTTTTATCATCACATCATTTAATTTATACCTACTCCCTCTATCTATGTATATCCCTTTTAAATATCATAATAAATACATAATTCTCAAGATTATGAAGTATCATCTTCCCTTATGGGAATGTAAACAGTTTTCCCAAATTGAATTAAAAAAAGTTTTTTCCCCCTGTTTACCTTTTAATGCCTCTCTTGAGGCTTATGTTTAAAGATATAATTTCTTATTGAACTCTGACCTTTACATCAGGGAGGTCTGGAAATCCCTGATGTCATTGAATATCCATCTCCTTGCCTGAACTATTATGCTCAATCTTGCCTGGTAATTGATCTTTGGTTGTAGTTCCAGCTTCTTTGCCTTATGGAATATCACATTCCAATCCCTCTGTTCTTTTAATGTAGAAGCTGCAATCTTCTGTGTGATCCTGACTGTAGCTCCTCAATTTTTCAATTGTTTCTTCCTGGCTGCATGTAGTAATTTTTCCTTCACTTGACAGTTCTAGAATTTGGCAATGTTATCCCTTTGTATTTTCAGTTTGGGATGCCTTTCAGGAAGTGAATGATGAATTCTTTTATTGACTCTTTTGCCCTCTGGATCTAGGATCTCTGGGCAGTTTTCCTTGATGATTTCTTGTAAGATATTGTCCAGGCTCTTTTTTCATCATGGATTTCTGGAAGATCAATAATTTTTAGATTTTCTCTCCTGGGTCTATTTTCTGGGTCAGTTGATTTTCCAATGAGGTATTTTAAATTTTCTTCTTTTTTTTTCATTCTTTAGATTCTCTTTGACTGATTCTTGATGTCTCATGGAGTTATTAGCCTCTACTTGCCCAATTCTAATTTTTAATGGATTGTTTTCATCAGTTAACCTTTGCATCTCCTTTTCCATTTGTCCAATTGCTCCTTTTAAGGAGTTGTTTTCTCATGTTAGTTTTTGTACTTCTTTTTCCATTTGTCCAATTTTCCTTTTAAATTGTTCCCTGATTTCTTTTTTTTCATATTTTTAAAATCATTGGCCAGTTTTTCTTCTATTTCTCTACTTTGGCTTTTAAAATCCTTCTTGAGCTCTCCCAGGAATGTTCTTTGGGCTTGAGACCAGTTCATATTCCCTTCTGAAATTTCAGATGGGAGTACAGTCTCAATGCCGCCCTCTTTGGTATTCATGTTTTGATCCTTTTCCTCACAGAAATATTCTATAGTCTTTCCTGGTTTCCTTTTTGTTCATAACAATCACCTTTTTCTTGGGTTTTAAAGTAGATCTCTGCTTCTGGGACACAGGAGGCTCTGTTCCATGGTTCTGGTGCTTAGAACTTGAGACTTTGTGTATTGCAGCCTCTGGTTCTTTCAGCTAGAAGCTAAAATACTACACCTTACATGGTGCTGAGTTGACTGGTGTGCCAAAGCAGAGACCAGGTGAAGTCTTTCTGAGTTTCCCTGGAGTTACCCTGGAACTTGATGCATTAAATGTGGGGGAGGGGTATTCTGACCACAGGAGGTCTCCTTTGCTGAGCTACAGCATAGGCAAGCTCAGGAGTTGGTGAATTCCATCAGTGCTAGTGTCTTCCTGATTCCCCTGGTTGTACTGAGGTATGCTAGGGTCCTGGTGTTGGCCATTACAGACTCCACCCCCCTGGGGCTCAGAATCTCCTCCCGTTTTACTGACATGGGGCTGTTTGGGACAGCTCTGGTCCTGCACTTGACTTCTTCAGCCACAGCAAGAGGGACCCCCCCCCCCCCCTTTGCAATTTTCCTAGTCTCATGGGCTGAAACTATTTAGCCCTTTGGCTGATCCCACTGTTCCAGGGTTTTTCCTGAGGAAACACTCTATGAGTTTTTCAAGGTCTAACAAGGGGGGAGATATTGCATTTACAGATCACTCCACCATCTTTGCTTCCGGAAGTTCAAGTACATGAGTTACAGACATTTAATCTGCAGGCCGATAGTCTCAGCCTCAGAACTTGGAGTTCTGTGCTTTCTCTTGCTCAGTTCCACTGGGCTGCTATCATGGGCTGATATATTTGAGATTCCACACTGTGATTACTATTTCATATCCCCTGAGGCTTCCTGCTAGGCTTTGCTATAGTGAGGTCTGCACTGGTACAGCCTTTGTGCTGCGTGCTGCCTATCCCTGTGCAACAGATCCTTCCCGTTCACCTTCCAGGATGTCCTGTGTTGGAAATCTGTCTCCTATTGGATCTACCACTCTAAAATTTGTTCAGATTCTCTTTTTAGAGGTATCTGAAGGAGTATGTCTTAGAGCTTAGGTGAGTACTTGCTCTCACTATACCATCTTGGCTCCTCCCCCCCACCCTGAAGAAGTTTTGGGAAGAGTCTGACCTTGGTAATTGGGAGCCTTGTAATATGATTAATTGAAATAGAAAGGGATGTGAAAGTGACTGGTTTGAGGGGGGGAGCCATTGAGTCTTGGTCCACATTGCAATTCAATTAAAAGAATGTTAGCAATTGAATAACACTGTTTTTTTTCTTTTGAGAGTTAGTAGACATAGCAGTTTCAGAGAGTGGCAGGTGATGTTATTGGCATAAGTCAACCAACTGTGTCACGTAATTTCTGGAGGTAATGATGCATTAGATAGTTCAAACTAATGCATACTTTTTTTCAAAATGTTTAAAACTACATTATAGCCACTGAATATGAAACTGGTTTGCACCCTGATGAGATCAAAGACAAAAATGCACAAGACATACTGTGAAAACTTAAGCAGAGGTCAGTTATACATACCACCGTTCATTATCAATAAACATAGCCCCATATGCTGTTTCACAACTGTCCTTTGACTCCATTCATTGTTTTTTAGGAGTGAGGTCAACCTGACTAGATAATAGAGAAAACTCCTTAAGCCAAATGTGAGTCATTTACATTTTATAAATAATAAATACCTCCACCATAAGTAAGGCTATAAAAACTACAGGTAATAGAAAATGTGTTTTCCTGAAGGAAATGATGTACACCACTGCTCTTAGAGAAACCCTATTTCCCTCACCTCTCTACATCAGTGATGGACAATTACACAAAATCAAGATCATTTTGCAAATGTCCATGTTTATTTTTTCCTAACAGAAGTGAGAGTTAATGTCATTGCTTATTGATTGTCAGTCTCAGAGGCTGAAGTCTTTTATTTATCTATGAAGTAGGCCCAGGATAGTCAATCTGTCATTTCAGCGGGCCTGGCCTGTATATATCACAGTCACTATGGGAAGACAGGAACCCCATTTTTATATGGGGCATGGTAGTCTGCACAATTCAGAAAAAAACATAATACCAAAACAAAATATTCAAGGACTATCAAAACCAATAAAAAAGACAATTCATTTTGGAAGAGAATTATTAAGAAGGTAAACAGGGAGAGCCTGGATTCAAATCCTGACTCTGCCACTTAAATATCTGTAGTCTCTCTTGGTCTCAGTTCCTCATCTATAAAATGAAAAGATTGATTTTCTCTAAAGGTTCCTCTAGTTCTAAATGTATGATCCTATGATTCTATGTTGTGTATAAGAAAAGCAAATTTTACAACTGGGCTTTCATAAAATAGTAAGGATTTGAGTTACTTTATCTACTTCCAGAAATGTTTGTGTAATTTAGGGTCAAATGTAATTTGACTTCACCTTCTTTGAGGTCAAAGACCAAAAACAACAGCTTTGAATGACCTGAAATGAATCTTAAATCTGGCGAGGCAAAAAAAATGGTCAGTTTCTAACTATAGTACTTAACATATTGATCATTCCTGCAATAATCTACATTTATTCATTCTTTTGTTTCATAATTTGTAGCTATAAGGTAGTAATTTGTAATTGTTATTATGCTTGTCACAATGCATGCCTCCCCCAATTCCTTTATAATCTTACTGTTGGGGTAAAAGAATTAATACCTGCATTAAGATAATTGAGACAAAATGGACACAACACAAGCTTATTGAATTGTATTTACTTTTAAATGAACCAGATAACTACAAAATCTTAATACCCATCATCCCATTTGATAATCCAAAGAAGTATTTAATATGAGTGTTAGAATTATACCACTTTGAAAATTAGAAGTTAATTCTCTAAAAAAGTTTAAATTATTTCCCCCAAATGACACAGATAAACTATTGAATCAACGTTTCTTAATCTATCTTTGTGTCATGAAGCCCTTTGGTAGTCTGCTGTAACCTATGGACCTTTTTGTTTTGAGTGATATTTTTAAATATATAAAATGAAATACAAATGAAACCACTTATAAAGGAAACCACTTATATTAAAATATACTTATCAAAATAATTCTCAAAAAATAAGTTTACGGACCCAGATTAAGAACATCTGTCTACATGATCAGAGATTGAATTTGACTCCAGTTCTCCTTATTCCAAATGCAATGCATTCTTCACTGTTTCATGATTGCCTTTAAGTTATAGATTCATAGGTCATAAAGTTCAAATGATTATCAGAGATCATCACATAAAACATGAATTCTTTCTACAGGACCTCAGAGGAGTGATTATTTACCATCTAATTAAATATATCTAGTGATAGGGCTCTTTCCAATGGATTGGGCTGCTTCTTGAGGAAGTTATTACCTTTGCAACATGGTAACTAGTCCTTTTCTTTACTCTGTAGTTCATTTGTGTGTTTGTGCGCATATCTATGTTCATGTATTTGTGTGTATACAACTGTTCCCTTCTAATTTATTGTAAACCTCTTAGAGTCAAAGACTATATTTGTTTCTATCATTACTTCCCTAGCATCATTTAGTATATAGTAGGCACTTAATATATGTTGTTGAATTGAATTTTAGTGCATGAATTTGTTTCAGAAGAAATTATGTCCTCCACCAGACTCCCAAATCCATGTCATAATAAGCCATGTTATAAGTGTTCTTATTAATATTTCAGTAGTACTTAGTGCTTACAAACTATTTTATGATCATTTTATTAGTCATTCCTCATGACAGCTTGCATGTATGAGTAATGATGGTAGAGTCTGGTTATGCAAATCCCATGGGATGGAGAATAAAAGGCTCATGCTATTAGTGATTCTGATATTAGGGTTGGAAGAGTAGCAACTAACACTTTACTTTTAGTGCTAACTGATGGCCAATCAAGGTGGCAGGTAGAGAAATCAGTCAACTAGTCATGAATTAGATACCACAATCCTTTCCTATTGGATCCAGCCAGAATAGTCTACTAAAGTATACCCTTGCTTATTTTCAGAATAGATTCTGAATAGATTCTGGACCATGTTACAAGAAAGAAAGAAGGTAATGTTTGCTTAATACAGACATTAGGGGAATGATCTTCCTTTGGAACTTAACTTTGTTAAGATGAAAAAAAAAACTTACATGCAAATGATGTCATAGGAAGAAATACAGTTTTATCATATGACATAATTATAGAAACCTCACTATAAGAGATTAACTGAAACTCACGGACTATGAAGAGCTAGTAAATAGTGCAGAAATTTGCAATAAAACATTCATATGCTGATGGACTGAAATAAACAGTGATGAGATTAGGTTGGAATTTTTAATATCAATCATCTTTTAAGCATATTAGAAAAACTATAAATTTCAGGTTTGACCAATTTTGGCAGAGAATTACAATGGAGAAACAAAATAAGTGCCTGAATCCTTTTCTTGCTATATCAATGTACAATTTTTATCCCTTTCTATCCTTACTCATTCAAAAAATGTTATAAGATTCTGTAAGATATCTCTTTATTCATATCTGAGTTATCACTGATTATGAGACTACATACTTTTTCAAAAATAGACTATAAAATTAATCTCTGTGGGATTTAAAATAAGTATGAAACCTGAACTACATTTTCTTTATGAGCTAAATAATATTCTAAAGCCTTTGTGGCAAGCTGTCACATTAGGTTTTGTTATATAGATATTCAAATCCAAAAATTTACATAATTACAGAGAGATTACAATTGTCTGATGGAAAAATAAAACAAAACATAATGCCAAAGTCACAGCAAGGGTCTTTCTAAAACTGACAGAACAGTTCATAGATGAAGCTCTTGGTTTCTCATTGTTGATTACAGGAAGTGATTGCAACTTTGATTTATGGTTTTATGTACTTGAATCCAGAACCATAATGCCATAATGATTTTGCACTGAATGGAAAATGCAATTAATGTGCATCTATGATAAAACAGATGGGTCTTTAATGACCATAGCTAGTGGTAAATAAGTCTGTGTTCAATATTCCCCAGCAAGAAATGATTCAACTTCCATCTATGAAATTTGAGCATAAAAATGAATTAGAGTTGAGGGAGACTGAGTCAGAATCCTAGCTACACTCCTGACTTTACATGAATAACTCTATTTTCTCATCAGCAAATTAAGGACATAAATACTTCAATCTTGCCTCAGAGGGAAGCTATAAGAGAAAATGAAATAATGCATTAAAAGCACTTTTTTTAGCAACATAAGACCCTATAAATGAATTATCATTAATAACTAGTGTTATTAGGGAGAGAAATTAGATAATAAACATAAAATTCTGAAATCTTCAGGGAATTGACCCACAGAGATAATGATTTGACTAGTCTTCTCTAAGTCACTCTTGCTTTGAAATTTACTTTTTCATATATTTGGATCCTGCGTATGGTTGTACATGTGATTTCCTCCAAAATGAAAACAAACTTAGGCAGAGACTTTTTGTTTGTTTGTTTTTCTTTGTATACTCGGTACTTAAGCACATGCAATATGTGTTTAACAAATACTTCTCGATTATTCTGACTCCTTTGAAAATAAACAGTCTTTCATTCAAAATGATTGGATTGTCTCCAACTGTTCAGAAGGTTCTTGTGAGTCCTAAAACCTCTAGGTTTTCTGAAGTGAATTTTATAAAGCAAATAATAGTTTTAGAAATTTAACTTAATTACAACTTTACTAACGTGAACCAAAATAATTGGGTTGTTTTTTTTAGGTCATTAAATTTAATTTGGAAACATCTCTATATCATATTAGTAACTTCCTTTTACTTTTAGGATAAAAGGCCAACTTTCATTTTGGACAAAAGACCTCACTTCCTGTTTCTAGTAATAGATATTTTACTTCTTCCCTGTATGCTTTTGCGCAGACTTTCCAATCTACTTATGTTTCTAGAATGTACTCCTCCTTCATTTCTAACTCTTGGAATTTTTTGCTCTCACCAAGGTTCATTTTCAAGCCCACTTATTCCAAGAAGCCTCTCCTGATACTTTCCTCCCCTGAGGTGTTCTTGCTTTTCCACCCTGAGGAAATTACTTTCTAATTTATTTTAACAGTAATTTATATTTAATTCTCTAGGTAAATATTGTTTCCTCTCAATTGATCATAAGACCATTGAGAGCAAGGACTGTTTTACTTTTGCCTCTATACCTACAGAATTTACTCCAGCTTCCAGCATATAGTTACTGCTTGATAAATGTTTGCTGAGTTGAAATGAATTGAACTGAATTGAGTTGAACTGAACTGAACTGAAGGAGGTGTAGTTGTTTTTATTGTGTTGTGTTCAGTCATGTTTGACTCTTCGTGACCCCATCTGTGGTTTTCTTCTCTAGCTAATTTTACAGATGAGGAAACTGAGGCAAACCATTACGTGACTTGCTCAGGATCACACAGCTAGTAGCTGTGTGTGGCCATATTTGAACTCAAGAAGTAGAGTCTTCCTGATGCCAGGATCACATGGCCACCAAGCAAAAATGGAAAATCTTTATTTCCATGATTTACTTTTGGTAATAAGCTCATGCTTAGGCTGCTATGGTGTTAGTAATTAAAAAGTAATGACACCTACTACTGATTTTATAGTTTATTTAACCACTAAGCAGCCCAAACATTGTGTTAATGATCATACAATGTCTTCAAAATTCTTCCTTTCCTATTAGCTTCCCCCGCTCCAAGCATTGTTGTCCTACTTGATATTTCAAAATCAACCCTATGCTGTGTTGTGTCTATATACAACCCACATAGCCTAGCTCACTGAAAAACTCACTAAGGTTTTCTAAAGAATTTAATTATTTCTAAAGTATCTTAAAGGTATTTATGCTATCTTTACTTATTTGCCTCTCATTAGCTTTAACTGAAATTGTAACACTAGGCTTTTTGCAATTTTAAAGACCTTTTCAAAAATTTTCCCAGACCATTGTTTCCCTTACCAATGAAGAGAAAGAATATAAATTTTGCAGGGCAGTGTTATCATTTTTCTCAAATTCAATCAAACTTTCTAATGTAGCACATAGTAGGTCATTTTCAAACTACTAGAGAGAGCTTATTGATACAATAAAAACAAGATCTCTTAGATCAGGAAACATTAAGTAGGAATTTGAAGATTTTCCCCTAGTTTCAGTACAGCACTCTGTATAAAATTGTGTACAGCTGGTGACAAAGTGGACCATTCTGATTTATTGCTTGTAAGGAAAGGGAGCAGGCAATATAGATCTGAAGCTTGTTTAGCTCTAAATATCAGGGAAGTACCAGCATTTTCAATTACCATTGCCAATCACTAGTGGTAACTTTATTTTGATTGCATCAAAGGCTGCCTTTCTTGTCTTGATGTTCTTTGTAGCTGCTTAAGTAGATTTATTCTAGATAGTAATCCCTATTTTCATCACTGTCAGATGCACGCCACACTTGGTTGGTTAAATTTAGATGACAGAAGAATGCTTCGTTGATTACAGTTTTCACAAAGAGGCGTCTGTGGCTGTGTGTCCTCCTACTCAACTACTGATTGATGATATTTCAACTCCTCCATCGTCTTCACCTTCATTTTCTTCACAATGTTTTTTTTTAAAACTCAGTTGGAAAGAAATCTCACTCTAAACATGTTTGCTCTGCTCAGTTTACATGCAGGACTCCAGGGTATGAATGTGATCAGCTCGGCAAGTCAATAGTCAAGTAACCAAGCTGCCAAACAATTTCACAGTTTCAAGGTTGATTTTTTTAAAATTTGTTTTGACCCTTTTTTCCTTAGGAAATTAGGACTAACATCCTTTTATTTTTCCTTCTCTGTCAATTATGAATCTTTTAGGTTTCATCTGGTTCCCCCACAACAAAAGAAAATCCTATTCTGACATTATATTGATATATATTAAATGCATTTTCCATTTCTTCTAATATTTAAAATGCGGTATTTATATTATATTTATATTGATATGTTTATGTGTATACATACATATTTAAATTGAATATATATTGAAATATTTATTTCATGTAATAGCATGGGAAAAATTATCTTGTTTCTATATTTCTATTTATATCTGTCATTTATTCTTATGCAAATTGGTGCAGCCTCAAATTTAGAAGTCATACTAGTTAGGGCTCAATTTTAATGCAAAAAAATAATCTCCTGTTAGCTAGTGATTTTCCATTAAGTTGGGAGCTCCTTGAGAGCAAGGCCTGCCTTTTGCCACTTTTTGTATCTCGAGTACTTAGCACAGTGTTGGGCACATAGTAGATGCTTAATAAATGTTTAGGGCAGCTAGGAGGTGAAGTAGATAGAGCACAGGGCTTAGAACCAGGAAAGCTCATCTTCAGGAGTTCAAATCCAACTCCTGAACCTTATTAGCTGTGGGACCCCAGGCAAGTCACTTAACCCTGTTTTCTTCAGTTTCCTCTTCTGGAGAAGGAAATGACAAAACATGCCAGTATCTTTGCCAGTAACAGTCCAAAATGAGTCACTAAGAGTCCAACCTGACTGAACAACAAAAATAAATATTTATTAACTGACTAATAAACTAAAAATAAATTCTGTACCACAAGTAACAGATTTCTTCCCACTATGGATTTTCCCTGATTTCACTTGTGCCAATGATGCATTGGATGCATATGAGACAATGGATAGGCCTGGAAGAACTTTGCGCTTCATTTCATATCCTGCTTCTAATACAATCTGTGTGAACTGGTAAAATTATTTCAACTCTTTGATCCTCAGTTTTCCTTAGATATAGAATGAAGAGAATAATAAAAGGATTGGAGTGGAAATATTCAATTGGTATTCTACAAAATAAATTCAGTTAGTTTTCTAGGTCAAATCTTTTAGAATGAGACATACCAAATATACATGGAGAAAAGAAAGTATATTTTGGAAGACTTCAAGAGTCTATAACTTAATTATCTAAGTAATATAAATCACACTTCTAAAATGTAAATACAATTATTTGCTTTTCTTTGAATTAAAACAGCAATTCTCAAATACTTTCATTTTTGAACCCCTTTAAATTCTTAAAATTATTAAGGACCTCATTGAGCTTTTTTTATTAGAAACTAAATCATCAGTGTAATTGCAAAATGTTTTGACTTTGCAGAAACCCTGACAGGGTCTCAGACTTTGTGAAAGGCTAGAGTAGATAATATAATTGAATAAGACACAGTTCTAGGAGGTGGCATTGCTTATAGTCAGTCAAGTATTTATTAAGAACCTACCATACACCTTTAGTATTCAACATTTATAGCAATTTGACTACCTCAATGTTATTGACAGAAATTGTTGTACTCTTTAATATTCAGTCAGTCAGTCAGTCAAAAGGCATCCAATGTGCTCCTATTATGGGGCAGGTAAATAATTTGGTTTCTTATTTGGTTTTATTGCAAAAAAAATCACTGCCACAATGACCAGAATGAAATAAAGCATCTCATCTGAACTTTCAGACAAAGAGAATCGAACCTGTCAGGGACACTGTTAACTCAACAGACTAACAAAGAAATGTCTACATCATATCAGCCCCAAAATTTTTTCTTTGTTCTTTTAGGATATTGTGTAAAATACTTATTAAAAAGTACTTTTCTTCTAATGGTGATATAAAATAGTGCACTCAATTATTTTCTTTCTTATTTGATATAATTAAAAATTTTTATCTTCTCTTACTTTCTTAATTCTCCAAGCACAGTTTCCACCAAATAGCCAATATATGAGTGCAGATGGTTTCTGTTTGAACTTTACCTTTAAATTTTTTTCTCCAATATTTGAATCTTGGAAAACTTGATTCTATAGTCCCTCAAAAGAAAAAAAAAAAACTAATGACTCTACATTATGAAAAATGTTGATAGCTTTCACAATGATAACTTACTACCTATTCAACAGTAGTAGTCCCTTCAATTTATTTTCTAATAACGTTTATGTTTTCAGTCCAGATAAGACTGGTTTTTCCTAGGCAACTTTGGTGTCTTTTCCAATCCCAATTTCTAAAGAAATGTTTCCAGATAACATTTTCACTTTCCATAAATTCTCATCTAAGATAGAGGCTTTTTCTTAGGGCTTTTTAAAAATATAAAATCAGAACTGTCTATTGACCATACTTCTACTTTAAAAAAATACCACCTCAAACTATATTTCCCCCCTGCAATGACTCCTTACTATTTTATAATTATTCTTCCTTCACCAATTGTTAGATAGTGGTCTTAGTAGGATTTTATTTCCCTGTTCTTGATGATACTGTCATTTAATACTTTGCAAACAAAATGAGAGAGCTTAATTATCTTATGTTCTTAAGCAATAGTAAGGTTTATAATGGACTAGTTTAAAAAATATACATATGTGTATACATATGTGTATAATATGTGTATATACATGCATATACAAATACTATACACACACACACACATATATATACATATATATCAAGTGAAGCAATTTGGGAACTACTTCTATTGTTTAAAAGTTCAAGATTATTTTTAAGTATTGATGGCTTAACTCAGGTTTATTGCTGAATGATTCCAACCACTTTTTTTTCTCCTCTGCAGCTAATTTACTTTTAATCTGAAGACTTGTATCCAACTACTCTCTCTTTCTCACTTAAACTTTGCCAATTTTCAAGATCAGCTCACTCCCAGTATTTGTGCTACCAACTTGGCTGTTGTCAATATATTACTTCTGATCACCTGTATTTCCATGCTTAGACTGACAGACATATATCCTGATTCATACAATGTAGAAAAAGGGATTTTAGAGATCTTGGAGTCCAGCTTTACAGTAGGATATGTATCTCCTCTTGCTTTCAGGTTCTGATACTCTCTTTGGCTCAATTTTTACTCCTACCTATGGGACATTTCCTGCCTTTTTTTGGCATTCCACTGCTGCTAAAAATAACTTAGACTTCATTTTAGTAGCCAAATACCCAAATAATTTACTTTAAAAGGGAAAAATTATAAGACTATCTAAAAACATCAGCAGCAAGTGCTTCCAACACACATGATCTAGGTAAGACACAAATTAGCTTGTTTGTTTTCCTATTCAATCAGGATTAAACTTGTTTCCTTCCAGCTGTAAGGTACAGCCCTGGCACAAAATCACATGGAAGGCATAATTCTCAGACTTTGTGCTCATAATTCAGCATTCTTTGTTGTGACGAATTGTTGTATACTGCTCATTTAAGTTGTCATTATTACGAGAAGGTTGGAAAACATGCATACACAATTGCTCTTCAAGATAGATAGCTATTTGTACTGAAATCTTCGTGAGTTGAAGGTCTGATATATTTTAAGCACATTACACTTTTGTAATAAGCAAGTTTTTTAAATTGTATAAGTTTGGTATCATAAGTTTTGGTATATAACATATGCTGTATAAAATGTGGACACACACAAAGGACATGAATAAGAAGTTTTCAAATGAAGAAAATAAAATTATCTATAATCATATAAAAATACACTCACTATTGCTTAAAGAAATATACATTAAAAACAACTCTTCTGTACCCCCTTACACCTATCAGAATGGTTAATAATAATTTTTTGCCTATAAATGAGTGCACTATTTATTGCCAGTAAAGTAGAATTATGGTCAATAAACAGTTCTGATTTTTTAAAAACCTTTTCACTTATGGAAAGTGAAAATGTTACTTGGAAACATTACATAAGAAATTGGGATGGGAAGAAACACCAGAGTTGAATAGGAAAAATTAGTCTTATCTGGACAGGAAACACAAACTTTATTAGAAAATAAACTGAAGGAACTATAACTGTTGTTTATGCAATAAATTTTCATTATGAAAAGTATCATTGGCCAATAATAATAGCAATATAGTAATACAACAAAGGAAAATTATAAATATTGGAGATGATGTAGGAAAGTTAAAACACTAATGCATTGTTGGTGTTGTGAATTGATCCAACCATTCTGGAGAACAATTTAGAACTATTCCCCAAGGCCTATAAAACTGCATACTCTTTGTTCCAGAAATACTACTACTAGGTCTTTATCCCAAAGAGATCATAAAAATAGGGACTCACATGTACAAAAATATTTATAGCAGTTCTTTTTGTTGTGGCAAAAGATGTGAAATTGAGGGGAATCCTATCAATTGGGAAATGGCTGAACAAGTTGTGGTATATGAATGTAATGAAATAGTATTGTTCTATAAGAAATGACAAGGAGACAGATTTCAGAAAAACCTGGAAAGACTTATATGAACTGATGCTGAGAGAAGTGAATAGAACCAGAACATTGTACACAGTAACAGCAACATTATGCAATGACCAACTTTGACAGCAATACGATGATCTAAGACAATTCCAAGAGATTCATGATGGAAAATAATTTCTATATCCAGAAAAAGAAGTATGGAAACTGAATGTAGATCAAAGCACACTATTTTCTCTCTCTTTTTTTTCTTTCTTAGCATTTTTTCTTTTGTTATGGTTCTTTCTTTTAATTAATGTTGAAATATATTTAATATAATTATACATATATAACCTATATCAGATTGAATGCTGTCTTGGGGGAAAAAAATTGGAACTCAAAATGCTGAAAAAGTGAATATTGAAAGCTGTCTTTCCAAGTGATTAGAAAAAATATTTCTAAGTGGAAAACATATATGGACACACAATATAATATGTGTGTGTATTATATAATAAAATAATTCTTTTATTTTTATTCTTTTATCTCTTATAATAACCAAAATATTAATACCTAGCAAAATTTGCAGCACACCCTTTTAAGAACCACTAATCTATACAAACTATAAATATTAGGATAATAAACTTATCTTTCTTCAGAGATACAACATGTCCTAAAGACTGAGAAAATGTAAATACTTGTCCAGGAACATGGATAAACCAAGGAACTCTGATCTAATGCAAAGATGGTGGTCCTCTCAGAGTCTAGAAGGGTACCAGTCAACCTGAATTTGCCAGGCAAGACTCATTAGGAGTTATGAGACCTCCCTTCATTATAGCAATACTACTACATTAGAACCCAACAGCTTACCTAGGCAGGAAAAGGGAAAATCACAAACTCTCCAAAATCCTTGGCAGAATACTGAGTTTGTGGCCTTGCCAATGTTTCTTTCTAGTAATAATAGAAATGTTTATGTAACATTTAAAGGTGTGTATATAGCTGAGGAAACTGGGTCGTTGAGGGGTTAAATTACTTGCATATGGTCACATGGCTGCTATCTGACAGGACTGTTGACTTGGGTTTTCCTGGCTCCAAGTCTAGTACATCCTCATTTCCAGTGTTCTTTTCAAAAATCTGGTTGTATGTCCTTGTTCATTCAAAATTCACTTCCTCTGCTAATAAACCATGAGTTTTAAGGGATTGGATTGGAAAGATAATCAGTTCTACTCTAGACCTGTCCAGTCTAAAGATTTGGATTTGACATGAAGTTGTTGAAATATCACAAATTCACCAGAGAGACTAGAGTTGGATCAATTGTTGGAGATATGAGCAAGCAATCAACAGAAATTTATTAAGCCCTGTTGTTCTCAGTATAGTGATAGGCACTATAAGTAAAGTGGATTTTAGTGTATGTAAGGTGGCTTTTTGTTATTCTTTCTCAGAGTTTAGTTTCCCAGGATCCATGGTCATAATAATCTCTATTTCCTAGACTCATGGTTCAAAATATAATGTGTGTGCAGCATTGTATAAAGATAAATACTATAAACATTTGTGCTTAAATTATAAATATCCACTGCAACTACACAGTGATATATAATGGTGAGATAACGTAAAGCTATGAGGGGGAACCCTTAGGGTTGACTGCATAAGCTGGAACGCTATGTGTACCTGGATTGGTCCCCATCAAGGCTTGAGGGGGAATTTGTATTTGCCTCAACTGGCCCTCAATGAGACCTGAGGGGATTTAGAAGAGTGTGCAAGCTGTTCCTGTCTTAATTGACCCCATTGAGACATAGGGGTAGTTGCCCCCCTTTCACATCAGCCCCTGTAGGAAGGGTGATTAGAGAATACTATAGGAGTTTTAGATCAGCAAACTCCTTTTGAGAAGACTACACTAGAATAAAGATTATTAATGCTTCGGTAGCTGTCTTCCTATCCTTCCTGTATGATCAGGTCAAGAATGAACCTATTAGAGGCTGGAATTAAAAAATGTCCAGTGCCTCCTGTGTATTACCTGTCTTACTGAGCATACAAAATACAAAGAAAGTGAAGCTATTGAAATATCAAGATGCTGGCAAGTAAAGAAACCAAAGAGTTTAAGACTCAGGAAGTAAATTAAAATGACTTGTCCAAAGTCAGAGTGGTAGCAAGCAGCTTCCATGTTTGAAAAATGAAGAGCCAGATTACTTATTCTATGATATTCTTTCTAGTTGTAAAATCACAAACAGAAAAATTTGAATCCTAAATTCTAATTTCAAACTCAGCTCTCATTCAGTTAGGTCACCTTGCCCCCTAAGCTCTCTCTTATTTCATCATATTCTCACCCTACTGATAATACTTTCCTGATTTGAGGTGGGAATCACAAAATGTATAGATTCCAAACATATATTATTTATTTGAAATTGAAAATCCATTTATTAGTCATCCACTATCTGCCTGTGTTGGGCATGGGAGAACATGCAAAAATACTTAAGACAAGATTTCTGCCTACAAGGATCCTACAGTCTAGAAATCCCACTAAAAGTAGAGTGCAGGTAACTACAAAAATGATGGTTTTATAGGTTTTGGCTTTAAGTACTATCAACAATTACCAAATCATAAAGAAGTCAGATGTTGCTTCAACCTCTAAAATCCTAAAATGGAAGTCTCCACCATACCTTCATATTTATATGACTGGACTACAAGATGTAGTTAAGTTTAGTCAACAAGAATTCATTAAATGCTTACTATGTGCCACACACTGTTCTAAGCCAGGGCATAAAGAAAGACAAAAAAAGAAAAAGAAAAGAAAACACACAAACAAAAACAAACAAACAAAAATAGTCCCTTTCCTAAAGTCACAATACAATGGAGAAGACAATTTTCAAACAATTTTGTGTGGACAAGATATATACAGAATAAATTGGAGATAGTTTTAGAGGGAAAGAACTAATATTAAGAACTGGGAAGGGTTTCTTTTAAAAAAGATGGGGCAGGATTTTATGTGAGACTTGAAAATGGAGGGGTGTTGAAGTGAGGAAACAGGGTATTCTAGATATGAGAGAAAGTCATTGAAAATGAAAAAGGTAAGGAAATGTTTGAAATGGGCAGCTAAGTGATACAGTGGATAAATCATGTGATTGGAGTCAAGAAGACATGGGTTCAAATATGGCCTCAAATATTTATTAGCTGCGTGAACCTGAAAAAGTCACTTAATCCTGTCTGCCTCAGTTCTTCATCTGTAAAAAAGAACTGCAGGGGGATGAGCCAATATGGCGGAGTAGAAAGATCCACATATGCTAGCTCCAAACCCACAGCCCATAATTACTTGTGAAGAGGAACTCCCAACAAATTCTGGAGCAGTGTAAGCTGCAGAGCAACAGAGTGGAGGAGATTTCTGTTCCAGAGAGCCCTGAAAAACCGGCACCAAAGGTCCATCGCACACTGGACCCAGAGCGGAGCCCAGCCCTGTCCTGGCCACGTGGCCCCAAGAGGAGCAGATCCCAGTAGACTTCAGGGATGGAATCTCTGCCGGCCGTGAAGGTCCCTCCATCCACAGGTGCTACAGGTCAGTGAGAGAGCCTTCCGGATGGCTGAGAGGGGAGCGGGGTGTCTCCATAACTCAGGCCCCCTTGGGAGGAAACAGTGGGGGAAAGCAGCAGACAGGAGCTCCCTAAACAGGCAGGAACTCGGATCTATTACTGAAGGTCTCCTCATAAACGCCCTGAGGGAACTGAGCCTGGGAGGCAGCCCTGTCTCCACCTGAGAACCTGAATTTAATCTTACCCTGAATAGCAGCCCTGGCCCCCGCTGAAAGCCCTGAGGCTGGGGAGCAGCATTTTAATCTCAGACCCCAAGCACTAGCTGGGCTGACCTAGGCAGGAATGGAGAGGAATCTCAGAAGTCAAGTAACTGGCTGGGAAAATGCCCAGAAAAGGGAAAAAAAATAAGACCACAGAAGGTTACTTTCTTAGTGAACAGATGTTTCCTCCTTTTCTTTCTGATGAGGAAGAACAATGCTTACCATCAGGGAAAGACATAGAAGTCAAGGCCTCTGTATCCCAAACATCCAAAATAGATATCCAATGGGCTCAGGCCATGGAAGAGCTCAAAAAGGATTTTGAAAATCAAGTTAGACAGGTGGAGGAAAGACTGGGAAGAAAAATGAGAGAGATGCAAGAAAAGCATGAAAAACGAGTCAATACCTTGCTAAAGGAGAACCAAAAAAATGCTGAAGAAAATAACACCTGGAAAAATAGAATAACTCAATTGGCAAAAGAGGTTCAAAAAGCCAATGAGGAGAAGAATGCTTTCAAAAGCAGAATTAGCCAAATGGAAAAAGAGGTTCAAAAGCTCACTGAAGAAAATAGTTCTCTCAAAATTAGAATGGAACACATGGAGGCTAATGACTTTATGAGAAACCAAGAAATCACAAAACAAAACCAAAAGAATGAAAAAATGGAAGATAATGTGAAACATCTCATTGGAAAAACAACTGACCTGGAAGATAGATCCAAGAGAGACAATTTAAAAATTATGGGACTACCTGAAAGCCATGAGCAAAAAAGAACCTAGACATCATGTTTCATGAAATTATCAAGGAAAACTGCCCTGAGATTCTAGAACCAGAGGGCAAAATAAGCATTGAAGGAAACCATTGATCACCGCCTGAAAGAGATCCAAAAAGAGAAACTCCAAGGAACATTGTAGCCAAATTCCAGAATTCCCAGGCCAAGGAGAAAATATTGCAAGCAGCTAAAAGAAACAATTCCAGTATTGTGGAAATACAATCAGGATAACACAAGACCTAGCAGCTTCTACATTAAGGGATCTAAGGGCATGGAATAGGATATTCCAGAAGTCAAAGGAACTAGGACTCAAACCAAGAATCACCTACCCAGCAAAACTGAGTATACTACTTCAGGGGAAAATATGGTCTTTCAATGAAACAGAGGACTTTCAAGCATTCTTGATGAAAAGACCAGAGCTGAAAAGAAAATTTGACTTTCAAACACAAGAATGAGAAGAAGCATGAAAAAGTAAACAGCAAAGAGAAGTCATAAGGCACTTACCATAGTGAACTGTTTACATTCCTTCATGGAAAGACAATATTTGTAACTCTTGAAACTTTTCAGTATCTGGGTAGTTGGTGGGATTACACACACACATACACACACACACATGCACACATGCATGCACACACAGAGACAGAGAGCACAGAGTGAAATGAGTAGGATGGGATCATATCTTAAAAAAATTAAGGTAAATGTATAAGAGAAATGTAGTGGGAGGAGAGAGGGTGAAATGGAATGGGGTAAATTATCTCTCATTCAAGAGGCAAGCAGGAGACTTTTTCGTGGAGGGAAAAAGAGGAGAGATGAGAAAAAAACATGAAATTTACTCTCATCACATTCAACTAAAGGAAGGAATAAATGCACACTCTTTTTGGTATGAAAAACCTATCTTACAATTCAGGAACGTGGGGGAGAAGGTGACAAGCAGGGTGGGGGGGATGATGGAAGGGAGGGCAATGGGAGGAGGGAGCAATTTGAAGTCAACACTCGGTGAGGGACAGAATCAAAAGAGAGAATAGAAACAATGGGGGGCAGGATAGGATGGAGGGAAATATAGTTATTCTTACAGAACACGACTATCAGGGAAGTCATTTGCAAAACTACACAGATATGGCCTATATTGAATTGCCTGCCTTCCCAAAGGGAATGGGTGGGGAGGGAGGGATGGGGAGAATTTGGAACTCAAAGTTTTAGGAACAACTGTTTAGTATTGTTGCTACTAGGAAATGAGAAATACAGTCAATGGGGAGTAGAAAGTCATGTGGCCCTACAGGACAAAAGAGAAGATGGGGACACGGGAAGGGAGGGATGATAGAAGAGAGGGCAGATTGCTGATAGGGAAAATTAGAATGCTCGGTGTATTGGAGTGGAGGAAGGGGACAAATGGGGAAAAATTTTGGAACCCAAAATTTTGTGAAAATGAATGTAAAAAGTTAAATAAATAAATTTATATTATAAAAAAAAGAACTGCAGAATGAAATAGTAAACCATTTCAGCCTCTTTGCCAAGAAAACCTTAAATGGGGTCATTACTGAGGACCAGTAATAGGAAATGCACTATTTGGTAGGGGGAACAGGAAGAAGACTAGAGTTGTTAGATAGAGCACATGGAGTCATGTACAGGTCACAAAGGATTAGGTTGTGAAGGCTTTAAATGCCAAACAAAGGATGTTATACTTGATCCTAGAGACAACTGTGACAGAATTAATTATGAATCAGCAACCAGCTTGGGAGATACCTATAATGATAATTCTTTTTCTCTTTCTAGGTCTTTCCACACTCCAAGAATATTGCCAAATACCTATTAAAAAGAACAACAACACATTTCAAATATCATTTCTCCTTTTTTCTGCATTATTGTTGCTTGAATGAGCTATAACAAAAATTTTCTCAGGAAAGAATTTCACTAAAGGGCATTAACCAGAAATGAAGCATCTCTAGAAATGGTGGAGCCTATTATTCTCATTAGTCACACATGCAAAATAGGTCAAGGAGGCAAAGATAACCCCTTGTCCATCACCTTGCTTTTGTAAATTACAAATTAAGCCTGTCAACTTACAAAAGTTTTCCCCTTATAGGGGTCAACAGAATTAGAAAAACAAGGTCCATAAATTATAATAAAGTGTTGTTGAGGAAGCCAGCATTTGCCACTTGTGAAGCTTTAGACAGAACATGGTGCAGATGGTCCCTGCTGTTTTAATGGTCAGTAAATCAATTCCACTTAAAACATTCTCTTTGTGTGTGTGTGTGTGTGTGTGTGTGTGCGTGCGCATGCTCGTGTGTGCACATGTGTATGTGGTACAACATCAACACAGAACAGTTGAGACACAGTACTCTTCAGTGGAATGCAACATGTTATGGGGAATTATTTCAGCAAAAAGTAGAAAGATAATCTCAGTCAAAGATATCAGAAGCTTTATATCTTTGGAGGTTTGAGTTCTATCTCCATTCCTGTGCTTATGTCACATATGGTCCTTGTATATGTAATCCTTCAGTCATATGTTCCATATTTGCAGATGTCCCATTCATTTCTTCTTATATATTTTTTGCTATTCATAGCTTACTCTTTGGAGGTTAAACTCTGTGCTCTGCTATTACTTTGATTCCTATGCTATTTAATTAGAATGTCTTTATTTTCAACTATGTGTCATCTAGGTAACTAGTAAAGGTAAACACATTGGTGAGAGCTCATGAGCTGTGGTTTGAAGAGAGAAGTCAGATATCACCAAATACCTGTAATCTGATGTAGTCAACTGAGAGCCCATAGTTGAATATGACTAAGGATTTTTTTTTTTGGCAAAAAAATCATTTGAACAATTGTTCCAACATCTCAGGAATAATAAGGGAATTTAAAAAGCAAAACTGAAGGGTGTATAGCATAATCAGAGACTAAAAAGTAATAATAATAATACTTGAGTATTGGTTTAAAAATAGTAGAATATACTGAAATAGGCTAGATATAACCAGATGCAACTGAATATAGCACAGTGCGATTTGAGAATCCTAGGAATACAATAATTTGGGGAAGGGCTTCCTGGATTCATCAAGAATTGTGGAAAACTAGAAGAAATTTGGCAGAAAGTAAGCTTAGGATGGCATCTTTTCTCATTTACCATAATAAATTCCAAGTTAATATGTGATGGAAAGTAAGTCATATCACCAAAAAATGTAGGAAGCTTTTTTTTCCAGAATAATTGCTAGAGAAAAAATGCTCAACCTAAAAAGGGAAAAAATGATATCAAATGATAAAATAGACTTTGAAATTGCTTACAATTTGAAAGATTATTCATAAACAAAAGTAATGCAACTAGTATATCATGAAAAAACTGTTGAAAGAGATAAATACTCACACTGACTTCTTTTTAAAAAGGAATCTAGTATTTAAGATTTGTAGTACGATGACCCAAATATAATTAGCCAATGGCCTTTCCCTCAAGAGAGGAGTGATCAAATTATATTAATGGTTTTCAAAAGAAGAATTAGAATCTATAAAAAGCCGCATGAAAGGTTGCCTCAACTCAGTAATAGAGAATGTTACAATATTCTACAATGACTTTTTTAACTTAAGAATGTGTATGATCTCCCCCACAATACACATTACCCATTCATGAGGGCCATTCCATGTGAATTCCTGCTTATAAACTTTCATAAATTCACCATAGGAGTTTCTACCCCATTTACTGTGGAAAATCTTTCAGTTCTACTGGCATCACAAGGATACCAATGGAATATAGATTGTGCCTTGCTTTTGCCATGGCTAGACCATTTTCTTTTTTGATCACACATTTATTTAATGTATAATGTCTTCTCATAACCTGATCACACAAACCAAGAACCTTCTTGTTGCCCTTTAGATTTATTATCAAATTCACTTCATCAGATTCTGTAGTGCTACATGACTTATAGTGATAAGTCATCACTGAGTGAATACTGATATTAAAAATATGAGACTTTAAATGCAATTTTGAGATTTCATCTTGCACCATGAAAGTAGAAAATATGATGAAAGATGCAAATAATTATCGGTGGGGTGGCCATGAGAAAGACAGGCACACTAAGTACTTTGGTTAGAGATATAAATTAGTTCAACCATTCTAGATACCAACTTGGAATTATATAAGGAAAGTCACTAAAATGTTTATATCCTTTGACACCAAGACACTACTTTTATGTATATGTCTCAATCAAATACCCAACAATTATTAATTAAACACCCACAATGTGCTAAGTGCTTGGCATACGGTGACAAATACTAATAGTTCCTGTCCTCTAGGAGCTTACATTTTATAAGGGAAGATAATATATAGACATATAACCATATGCAAACCTGTATGATAGATATAAAACATATATGTACAGATACATACAAAAACAAAACATAAGCTTATTATTGTGGGGAGACAATAACATCTGGTGGGATCAGGAAAAATTCTATGTGAGGGGTAGCACTTGAGTTAAGCTTTGACGTAAACTATGGCTTCTAAGGGTCACAGGTGAGGAGATAGTGCATCTTAGGCATGTGGTATAGCCTGTGGAAAAATTGCAAGGAGGGATGATCTAGAGTGCTGTGTGCAGAAGAGCAAGAAACTTAGTTGATAAAATCAAGAAGTTCCTGAAAAGAAGTAATATACAATAAGGGTAGGGAGGTAGATTGGAGGCAGGTTGTAAAGGACTTTATGTGCCCTACTGTGGTGTTTGCATTTAATCTTAGAAATAATGAGCCACTGAAGTATATTGAATAGGTAGTGGCATAATCAGACCTACGTTTTAGAAACATCACTTTGACAGTTATCTGGAGGATGGATTTGTATGGAGAGAGATGAGGTAGCAACTATGAACTAGGAAACTATAATCCATTTGAAAGAGGAAAAAGGAAGACATAAGAACATAGAGAAGGAGATTGATGTTAAAAGTAAAATCAATAAAATTTGGTAACATGGTAATGGTAAGTAGAATTGTACTTCAAAAGTGGTATAAAGGATATTATCATAGAAGTGTGTGAAGATTAGAGGCAAGAATGTCAGCCCATGTACTCCATTAGTATCTAACAAATGTCAAGTGATACAGAGGAAAACTCCAGAATATTGAAGGGATTCTTTGTGGAGGATTTATAATGTTAGAAGGACATTACATTCCATATCACCAGAGCATGTAAGAAGATCTAAGTAAAGGTATGTCAGATCCATCAAAATATTAATGATGATAATGTGCTTTCCCTAAAGGCAAATTGCCAGAATTTTTCAAATCTATGGAAATATTTCAATTAAAAAATATTTCATCAATGTGGGTACTATCACAGTAAGGATGAGCACAGTGTCTTTAGAGCTTAGTAAAGAGGTTTAATGGATTACTCAAACAAATAGAGCCCAAACCAATCTGTGTTATTTTTTGGGAGCTTCTCCACACTTGGCTAGGCATGTCTTATAAAAAGACAGTTGCACTGGAAGCAGACCAAATATAAGTCCTTTCTAGCTTGGCAATTTCATTGTATCATAAAAATGAAAAGTATCCAAGAAACCATAGAGTTCAATGTGATTATTACTTATTGTTACTGTTATTATTATTATGCAGGAGGATGCTGAGGTGCAGGAAGCCCAACTGACTTGCCCAGGATTACATAGGTGGCAAGCATCAGAATCTGAACCTGGATTCGTGGTCCCCTGAATCTAAAGATCCCACTGCACAGATTGATTTCTAGAATGACTAGCCGGCAAAGCTTACAAGACTTCAGATCACCTCTATGATGTGATAAAACATTGATTTAGGGGTAAAGTGATGAAACTACCAATGTGTCCATGTATATGTGTGTATACATACATGTATAATATAGGCTTATATACTCACATGTATATAAACATATATCTTTATGTTAACATATATGTATGCAATATATATGGAATATGTTTATTTGGGGAGAGAGAGAGAGATGGTCTTGATGTCATTATCTGATACACACATGTCTGCATATATAAATTCTTTTTGCTTCTAGGTCCACAGTTCAGAATAATGAAATAAACTAAGCACAGGCTATCTATCTATCTATCTATCTATCTATCTATCTATCTATCTATCTATCTATCTATCTATCATCTGTCTGTCTATATCTGTGTGTATGTATATGTATGCATATATGTATGTATATCATACAGATGTGTATATATATGTGTATATATACATATATATATATATATATAGTTGTGCTGTTAAGTATAGTAGGCTGTGGAAACTCAAGGAGATTTCTTCATCACCATTTATTGAGCTGTTTTAAATACTATCCTATTATATTTGAAATATAATACATAGCTTAAGCCTCTGTTGGCAAGGTGCTATATTTTAGTAAGGATACTTCCCAGCACTTGCATGTTTTTATAATGCATATAAATCCTTGGCATTTTTCTCCATTGTTTGCATATCAGTACAGTGAAATGCTAGAAGGTTTACCTCTGAGTATGGAGAAATGCCAAAACATGGAGACAAACTTGGAAATGCATATCTTCAAAATAAACACCTTACTAAATGAGCATAGTAGCCTATTAATCAAAACTGAGCATCATGTCTTAGGGAAATAATCTCCAACCTTTTGCCAAGTAGAATATTACTTAGCTAAATCCTTGTTTTCAGCCCTTTATGGTTTAACCAGTAATAACTTAAGAACAACTGAATAAGTGCTCAAACATGATAATGGTGGATTGCATAAGCTTATCTACTCTACCACACTCACCTTCAAGTTCTCTTTTCCTTCCCTTGTGAACCAGGAGACCTTGAAATAAAAGATGTCTATACCTTCTGCAATGGATCATCATCAACTATTTCTGCTGCCTGGGCAACTATGACAGCTTTCATATCCTTGATCTGTAATTGAATCTCCCTGGAAATCTTGTAATAAAATTAATCCAGCCCAATTAAATACAGTGGAGATAGATGAACGCATGCTGGCACTTGCCTTACACTCCCCACCTACAGATTTAACATTCCTATCAATCTTATATTAAATTGTGCTATATATTATTTAGATTGAAGTCTTATATTTAAAAAAATCCTCATTGAAATAACCATGCTTGTGAATTATTATTTTAAACAGTTCCTTAAAAGTAATGTGGCATTGCAGGAAGCATTGGATTTCAACCCAGAAGACCTCATTTTAATCCCTGCATCTGTCATTTCATTATTTTGTAATCCTGGGTCACTTCACATTTCTGTCTGTTTTGTCATCTGTAAAAATAGAATGCTTTGTGATACTTTCCAAGTTTTCATGAAGGAAACATTTGATAAAACTTAGAGCATTATAAATGTGTAAGCATATGTACATTGCTATTCTTTCTGAACAGCTCACTGAATCCCAGGATCTCGGAGTTGGAAGGTCTCAGAGATTATCCATTGTCACCCATACTTGAACAAGAATCCTTTCTATGACATATTAGAGAAGTGGTCATCCAGTCTTTGCTTGAGGACATCAATAAAAGGAGCCTGCTTCCTCCTCTGGCACAGTAGAAATGTGAAAGAGCTTCTGCTAACGCAGAAAGACCTATGAACCATCACACTCTCTAGTGGATGGTGGAAGTTACAGATAGAGCTAGTTAATGGAATTATAATACTTATTGCAGGGAAGAGGCTTACTAACCATAGACCCCCTAATGGATGTTACAGACTATTAGGTGGCCTTGAAGATATCTGAATAATACAAGACCATTTGAAGCACCAGGGATTCCCCATGGTGAGTAATTGAGATACAACACCAGCATGAAACAGCTGAGACACAATATGTAGGAAGAAATCAATGAAGAACAACACCTGTTGGGAAGCAGTTTCAGTAGGAAGCAGCATGGTATATCAGTCAAAGATGTAAACAGCTTTGTAGTCACTGAGGAGAACTTGTTATTTCCCGAGTGAGCCCATTCCACTTTCGAATAGCTCTAAATGTTAACGAAGTTTCTCCTTATATCATGATCAAGTTTGCCTCTCTATCTCCCCTTGCCCTGCCATTGCTCCTAGTTCTGCCTTTTGGGTACAAGCAGAAAAAGTTTAGTTGTTCTTCCATATGAGGGTAGTTCATTGAAAAATAATTGTCACCATCCAGTCCTTCACCCGTCCTACCCAAAATCTTCTCTTCTCCCAGGTAAACATTTTTGGTTTCTCCTGTTTATCCTTTTGTAGTATGTTTTCAAGGTCCTTTGCTAACTGGGTTGCTGCTGTTCTCTGTAGTCTCTCTAGCTTAACAATATCTTTTAATATTGTGACTTACAGAATTGAACACAATACTCCAAATATAGTCTTACCAAGGCAGAGTACAGTGAGAGTATCACCAACTTCATTCTGGACAAACCACTCATCTCTTAACACTGCCTAAGTTCACAATAACTTGACAGTTTTATTATACTATTGCTTCATACTGAACTCACAGTCCACTAAAACCTTCATATCTTTTTCAGACAAATTGTTGTATAGCCACTTCCCTCCCATATTGTACCATATTGTACTTATGAATTTTTATAAAAAAGTCAAGTATAAAACTATATTTCTATTCTTAATAACTTTCATCTTATTTCATCCAGCCCAATGCTATTTAGTCTTGTCAGTGTTTTTTTGGGGGAGAGAATTCTGACTTCTTATTCAATATGTTGACTGTCAATTTTGATTCATCTACAAATTTGACAAATATGTCAAACATCTTAAGATCAATGAGAGAACTCTGGAACTCTCCTCTAGGAATCTCCTATCTGTCTGTCTGTCTATGTATCTATCTATCTACTGAAGAAATGCCTTTTTGTTTTCTGGTGCATTTTGGCAATTTAGAGAATTTAAGCGCTTTGTTCTTTGTGACCTTATGTAACAGCAAGCAGAGTAGGATCTTTTGCTGTTTTACTTTTAGCCAAGCAAGTGCCTTTGATTGAATCTTGCCTTTGATTGATTCAATCAAGAGTCTTTGATTAGAAACACTATATATATATATATATATATATATATATATATATATGCTTATATTCTAATGGCAGAAGACTGCATATGGAGGAACTGGGAGGAAGAAGGGATATATATGTATCTTGACAGCATGGCATGATTTTGAAATGGATGGGAAGTGATGCAGAGGCATGTCTCTTAGTAGGATAAGGCAAAAGTTCACCTACCAGAGCTAATATATATATATATATATATATATATATATATATATATATATATATATATATATATATATATATATATATATATATATATACATGTGTGTGTATGTGTGTATGTATATATGTGTGTGTGTGTCTATATGTATATGTGTGTGTGTGTGTGTGTGTGTGTGTGTAGTAGAGGGAGAAATCAGAACCAGAGCTGTGACAGAAGGGAGAAATCAGAAGCAGAGCTGTAGCAGAAGTGACCACGAATAGGTTAGGGGAACTTGTTTGTGGGGAGTCCTAACAGAAAGAATGTTTGTGATGTCGAAGCCCTGTCTATTTATTTGTGTTGATTTCTCAGACAGAAGCCCTGTCTGTTGGTCTTTATGAGTGAATTGAGATGATGGTGCTGATAATGTGTATAAATATTATTATAGCCCTGTTAAGCTTTGTTTTCCTAGAAACAGGGAAGAGTTTGGAATGGAACTGTCCCTGCGAGCTGAGAAAAGGACAAGAGTGGCTGGCCCACAGAAGAGGATTCCACAGAGAAGGAGCCCGTGGAGAAAGAGCTATGGGGTTTGGAAGTCAGCCTCAAGTCAAGATGAGAGAGGACTTTTCTTGGACACTGTGTATTGATTAAGAAGATTGTTCTTACTGTGATCTAGGGAGGGATGGTGTGGTATTTTGAGAAAGGACTTTACTTGGATACTTAGTATTGATTAAGGATGTTGCTATTGTTATGATATACAGGCATATAAATAGAACATATATATATATATATATACATATATATATATATATATGAAATGATATGTTTTACTTGAGGATGGTGCTGGGAATGTTATGCAATACTTTACTGAGCAATGTTTATTTTTTGCTGAATAGAGAGTTTACTATACTATGCAATTAGACTCTTAAAACCATTCACAGCAGGAATCCTCAGGTGTGCTACTGTGATTGGATCTACACCTTGTAAACCATAACATTCCAATGTGTTCATGGAGTTTTCTTGGCACAGATACTGAAGTGATTTGCCATTTCCTTCTCCAATGGTTTAAGGTAAACAGAGGTAAGTGTGTTGCCCAGGATTGAATACCTAGTAATTATCTAAGATCAAATTTGAACTCAGATCTCCCTAACTTCAAGTCCAGTGCTCTATCCACTGAACAACCTAGCTGCCTCCCAATTTAAGTGCTTACTATGTCCCAAATACTGTCTTAAGTAAAAAGGGCACAGGTATATGCAAGTAAGATAACTCGTGCCCTCTAGAAGCTTATATTTTAATGGCAGAATACTACATATGGAGGAACTGGGAGGAAGAAAAGATATATGTGTGTCTTGATAGTATGGTTTTGGAATGGATGGGAAGCGATGTAGAGGCATGTCTCCTGGCAGGATATGGCAAAAGTTCACCTACCAGAGCTTAGCATCTCAGGAGCAGAATTCAAGTTTCTATAAGGAGAAGGATGAAGATAATGATCAGATCACAGATAACATAGATGACCAGGACATGATATGGAGGTCTTGTTTCTAGAAAAACAAGGTAAAAGTCTTTCAAAATTGATAGTTGATTTTTACTGAATTAATATTGCTAACAATTCCACTGCCTTTCCTTTGGGGGCCTATTAGAACATGAGCATTTTTCTTTCCAAAATTTATTTTTCATTGCAGTGTGTTCCACTGTGGTTCTCAGCTGGCTATTCAGATGCTTCTTGCAAACAAATATAAGAAAAAAAATCCAGCAAAATACGTCTTATACCAAAACATCCCCCACTACTCACTCTGTAGCTGTTTTTCTAATTTTTCAGGTTCAATCATGCTTACTACCCTGGAATTTCAATTTTCTCATCCCTTTAACTTTAGTGTACCTATAGTACAGCTATAGCATCTGGGCTTTTGAAGCCTAAGCTCAGAAAAACAAAACTCCTAAGTACCTTTTTTTAATAGTTTGTTTTTATTTTTTTCTCTACATGAGTTTTTGTTTGAAGAAGCAGGAGGATGATTAAGCTTTCTTTAAGTAAGGAAATTAACAGAAATATTCATAAAATAACTAATTTTAGATTTGGAAGAGCCCTAAGGGGTCATGTAGTTCATCTTGTACCAAAAGTAGATAATTGGAAAATATTTGTCAAGTAGTCATCCAATTCTTGTTTAAAGAAAATACCTCACTACCTGTTAAGGTAGCCCATTCTACTTGTGGATAGGTGCAATTGTTAGAAAGTTTTCCTTCTATTAAGCCTATATTTTCCTTTTTTTTTTTTGCAACCTCTCTCCATTGCTTCTGGTCCTACTTTCTGGGTCCAAAAAGAATAATTCTAATTTTTGTTCTGCATAATGACAGTCCTTCAAATGATTAAAGTCACTTCTCATTCCCTGCCCAAGTCTTCTCTTCTGCAAGCTAAAATCTCCAGTTCCTTCAATTAACCTTCATGTGATATTGCCTTCATATGACATACCCATCATTCTCATTGCCCTATTCTGCACATTCTTCTGTTCATCAATATCAATATTCTTTCTAGGAAAGAAAAACTTTTAAAGATAAGTAAATGGAAACAACTGACTTAATAAAACTGTGAAACTCAAAATAAATTAATGCCCACCTTTTTGCTTACATAAAAATATATTGAAATGTGGTTGAATAAAAATATCCCTCCTGAGAAACAAATGCAAATTATAACTTTACACAATTTCTCTAAGTGAAAACTATATTTGATCAAATTTGTTTATACACAGCTAAAGGCTGTGAACACTGAAGGAGGAAAGGAGTATTTTGGGCCAATGCCAAAGTAATAACAGAAGAAATCATACTATGTTAGAAGGAAGGGGGAAGGGTGTATTTAAGTCATCTCTACAAAGGCACACAATTACATTTTGATGTTGGAAGTCCCTTAACTGAAAAAAAAAAAGATCAAAAGTTTGATTAGTACTGCAACTTCACAGCTGGTCATCCTGTCAATATTTAGGTTTTGACAAAGTTGATGCATGGTAAAATTCAGAATAGGTGACATCTGTCCATCCCCAATGCTATACTCATTAACAGCTAGGTGTCAGTCTTACTCCCTGGTATATATGACATTACCACAATGACAATAATATAAGACTATATGGATTTAGAATCAGAGAATGTCAGGAATGACTCAAATATATGTGACACTACCATCTTGTCTTTTGACTTTCTTCTAGTGATCACTGTTTTTTTATCAGAAGATCCTAAGGTAATGTTCATTATTGTTTCTCATTGTTGCCCCTTGCCTTCCCTAAAGGGATTAGCATAACACTTGACTTGGTTCATGAGAAAGGTTAAAGTTTCATAAAATATCATACATCACCCTTCTTTGGTTATTGTAAAGAAATTTACAATGAAATACAGAGAAATAAGCAAGAGCCTTAGAAGTGCAAATAAGAGGCGAAATTTGAAAAGTTACAAAGACCTTCTCAGTCAATCCTGATCCTCCAGATATAGGTACATGAACTTACTGTTGTTGTTGTTAGACCTTTGTTTTCAAAGAGGACCATGACCTACATATATTTGTATATGGACCTGGCCTTGTAGTACAATGGGGAAGTCCTAGATTTGGGATCAGGAGATAGAAACACAGAATCTGAGAGGTAGATGGTGCCTTAGACTTCATGTAGACTAACTTGTCCCTATATGAAGGTCCCTTTTATATTTCTAAGCCACCCAGCCTTCTTGTGGACACCTCCAGGGAAGGGCAATTGAGGAACTTCCTTGGCAGGTTTTTCCTCTTTGGAGTTGCTCTAATCCTTAGGAAACATGTTGTACTTAAACTTGACTCTTTGCAGCTTCTATCTACTGCTTCTACTAAAATCCCTCTCTCACATGACCAAATTTCAAGTATTTAAAGACATCTTTCATGTTTCATGTTGACGTTAAGACATCTGCACAAGCCAAACATAATTTTCAACTAATCCTTAAACCACACTGAAGGAATGAAAAGCTTGATGGGGTAAAAAGAAGAGGTGAATTTATTTTTTAAAGATTGAACCCTTTGGAGGGGCTGGGATGAGTGAGTTATAAAAAAGAGGGGTGAGTGAGAACCTGAATCATCCACAGAAACAGGGGGAAGGAGAGGTTGAAAGGAAGGTGTCAGTTTCAACGTTTACCACAATATCTCAATGTTTCATGAACCTCTCCTGTTATCCTTTCTTATTAGAGTCATGTTTATGAGGTACTTGCAATATACCTGTGAAAAAGATAGAGGTATGAACTATGAGACAGACTTTCTCTAAGTCCCTGTACCCCACACATGACAGATTGTATTTTGTGAATATTTGATTTCTTTAAGAAGCCTTATATGAGAACTGAAAATGACTTACACTGTTACCATTTATAGTGAAATTTTCATTTGACCAGAGTATTCTTAGGATTGAGAAAATTTTCAAAACTAAAATCAAACAAAAATGAATAACAGATGTCCAGATGGAATACTATTAACTCGAATATGCTTTAATGTTTACAATAAGCACATAATTATCCTATGAAACTGGAATTAATATGTGGACATTTTAATTCCCATTTTATAGATAAGAAAAGTGAAGTTTAGGGAGTTTAGGTGACTTGTCTAAAAAAACACAGCTTCTCAATGTCAGAAATGGGATCAAAACTAAATTGTCCCTAGCTCAAAATAAAAAAAAATACTTTCTATAAAAAAGATTCCCAAACTTTTTGGTCACATGAACTCTCTACACTTTCAAAAATTATTGAGGACTCCAAAAAGCTTTTGATTCTGTGCATTATATCTATGGATATTTGCCATTTTAGGAATTAAAACATTTATTTCTTTTAAATTTTATTTACTTTACACACTCACACACACACACACACACATTTTCCAAAAGAAAAAAGTAAGAGGAGTAGTATTGTGAGTTTTTTTCCAAATTGCTTTTATTCTGGTTTAATAGAAGACAGCTAGCTAGTCATATCTTCTTTATTCAATCCATTGTACCATTGTTTTGTTTGGAATATATGAAGAAAATCCATTCTCATATATTTATTAGTAGGAAAAGGGTGGAATATTTTAATATCCTTTTCAGAATATGATGACTATTCTACTGTGATATGATACTAACACTCATTAAGTGTCAGTTTCTTAGGGTTGGTTGTACTGTAAAACCTGAAACCATATCAATGATCTTTTTGTACTTTGTTACATTAAAATCATTTGGTCTCTCAAAAGAAACTTCAAATGAATCTTTTTCCCATACGTGACTTTGTAATATGATGGTCATTTGGAAGTTATTGGTTAACTGAGCTATTCAGATCTTCCATATTTTTTAACATATTTCATTATAAAATAAGACAATCACAACATAAATCTCATCAAAAAAGATTCTCAATTCAAAGCTTTCAAGAGCATCATGACTAATACAAAATTTCCAGAATTCTAATTTTTATTTGAAAGTTTGAATTTTATCGTTGGAAACAAATACTGTCACTTGTTTTCCTTGAAGTGACAGGCTCTCTTTGTTCACTTTTGAGAAAATATCTGCCAAAGACTCAAGTCTGAATAACCATAGTTTGCCTGTCAGTTGTTCTTTCAAGTAAAAATTATGTCCCATAAAAAAGCAGGTAGTTGAATTCACAATTAAATTTCACAAGTATTTTATACAACCATCATAATTCCATATGTAGCAGAAATGCTCAAGGCATATTTCCCATTTTGTCACATAGAATATTAAAATATGTACATTCAATATTAGGAATTTAATAAAATTGATAATTTTATTACTTCATCAAGGATATTCTTAGGTAAAATGGCCTTTAAAAATTCAAGTATATGGTGGTAAATAATATAATGATTACTAATATAGTTTGGTGCCATGGCCTTGATTCTTGGTGAAGTGCCCTAGTTTTACCCACCATTGTTTTTGTACATCAATGGAAATGTCAACACAGTTTCCAAATAAACAATGAAATTCAGGAAAAGTTACTCAACACCAACATATTTCAGCTCCACAGATTTATTGTCATATATTCATGTAATATTTTACACTTACAATTACGAGATGAATTTAAGAAAACCATCAAATCCAGCCATTTCTGTGGATTCATCCATTTGTAAACAAAAAATGTATTCTCGAGACAAAATGTCAAGTCAATTTTTATAATAATAGTGAAATCGTTAATTCACAGGTCACGTAGCCTCTGGAAAACTCAGCTGTATACTGGTGAGGGAATGAGAGTGAAAAAGGCAAATAACTCATTTTGACGTTGAAGATCCCCTAAAAAAGTCTTAGATATTCCCAGGGGCCTACAAACTATGCATACTTTTAGTACAGTTGTACTATATCATGTCATTGGTAGAATGTCAAGTATTATGATGTTTGTTTTATGTTAAAGTGTGAAGAAACACTTTTTTTGTTTTTTTTTTTGTTTTTTGTTATTTTTTTTTAAAAACAAAACAATTTACATTACTGGGCAGCTACCTTCCCCAACCTTGGATAGTGAATTTGAATATCTATTCTTCTGAAGCAATCATTCAATATTAGCTAGATTGTTAGGTAACATCATGAAAAATATTATTGTAGTAAAAGAAAAAATATTTTTGAGTACTGAAATTCAATAAATTGAACCTCAATCTCATAGTCAATCCAGATTGTATTAAATAGTTCCTTCCTGTAATTGGATAGATTACTTCAGTTGGTAGTCTTAAATGCACTAGAATATTAGAAAAAAATTGATTTTATTTTGGGTTGTGTATTAGTTCTATATTGTTACTGTAATTCCATTCATATGGTCACTCCCTCCAGTGGGACAAATTGCAGGTATTCATAGTCTCTTATCCTATGTGAGTCTTATTCACATTCTTCCATAAATCTTTGAAAGGGATCCATCCAGTGTACTGGGAGGGGGTCTCCCTCTCTCTCTCTTCTTTCTTTCCCCCCATCTGTCTGTCTGTTTCTCTCTGTCTCGCAGCATTTAAGGGATACCAACAAGCATTATGTATTGATTATCCCTAGCTTTTATCATGATCTGCCCATCTCCCTTCCATTTGCCTCACTTACAATTGTTAGAATAAAATAAAATGTTTTTCAATTCTTTCTTAGTAAATATATTGATGATTCACAAATATGAGTGCCATTTTTGCTGTCTTTGAAAATGTTCTGTAATTCAGAGAATTACAGATTCATGCAGGTTACTTGATTTTTACCTTTGTTTTTTTAGACAGTCATGGTGTATACTGTGCTCACTGCTAGGACAATTTGAAATTTGCTTGAAAATCAATTTCAATTGGGAATGTCTTTGGTAAATTGCTTATCTGACCCTTTGCCCCAAAAGTCCTCTAACTCATGCCAGTTTGTTTGATTAGTTCATTAGTGAGAACAGTAAAACATGAAACATTTGATAAAAAACTGTTTACTTAAGAATACCGAGGAAAGGATACACAAAGGATACTACCTCAACATTGGTTGAGATAGATGCAATCCCCTTTTTCCCATTGAAATCGTGATTGGTTAGAAGCTTGTATTGACTCAGAAGCATTGATTGACTTATTTAGCAATGGAATATTTGCCAATTCTGAAAGGTATAGACTCTTCATGAACTGGTCTTTTTATACCTTAGGTTGCTAAGTAGTCACATCAATAACTCAGGCTTTGGTTCCACATCACCAGTACCTGGTGGACAAAGACATATGCATGTCCTGTCCAATTCTCAAATTCAGCAGAGTGCAGGGCCTGGAAGAATTTAGTTCAAATGTAGCTTCAGATATTTACAGATATACCCTGAACAAAGTATTTAACCTCTATTGCCTATTTGCTCAACTATAAAATGGGATAACAGCTCCCACCTTGTGGGGCTGTTATAAAGATTGAAAAAAAAATTGTCCAATGCTCATTTCCTTCCCTTTCTCTTATTTTCTAAATATCCTCCCTTCACTATTTCTCTCAAGGGAACAATTATTCCTTTGGTAACCCAGGTCCACGACACTGAAATCCTACTTAATGTCTCTGTCTCTTGCAATATCACTCAACATCCAAGCAGATGTAAATGCTTGCCAATTCTAGGATTCAAACATCTCTCATATCTGTCTCTTTCCTTTCACAGGACCATGACTGTTGGTTAAGGACTCACAACTCTTACTGGGACTATTATCATAGCTTCTCTCTGCTTCTAATCTCTTACCACATCAATCCATCTCCTCTGCACTTGACAAAATAGTTTTCCTAAAGGAAATATCTTATGTCACATCACTTTTATGCTCAGGAATCTTCAGTTGCTCCCTATTTTCCCTGGGATAAAATATAGTCTTCAGTTTAGCATTTAAAGTGTTTTTTTAATGATCTAGCTTCAGCCTACTTTACTGTATTTAAACTTACTTTCTTTTAAGTGATCAAACTGACTTATTATTCTTTAAACTTTGTGTTTCTTTTCAAGTATCCATGACTTTGCACAGGGTTTCTCCCATATCTGGTATACACACCCTTCTCATTATCACCTCTTAGAATTCCTGGCTTTCTTCAAGATTCAGCTGAAATGCAACCTTTTATTGAGAATCCCTTCCTTAGACTTCTGTTCAGATTGCCCTTTGCCTTCTCAAATTATATCGTATTTAATTACCTGTGAATATTTTAGGCAGAAAAAAAAGCATCATATGAATTAGAAATGAGATCAGGCAGGGAGTTTCTGAAAGTAACCATACACATATACACACGCACACATATATATATATGCACACATACTTACACATCATATACATTTAGTCAATCCCCTTAATTTATAGATAAAGAATCTGAGATCCATAAAGGTAAGCGACTTGAATACTGACAAGGTCAAGTGACTTAGTCAATATACTTTAAAAGCATGACTTGAAATCAGGTCATCCTGATTCTATGAAAAGTTCTTTATTCCTAACACCATTTCTTTTCTCATACAGTTCTTGCCCTCAAGGAGATAACACTCCAACTTAGGAGATAATACATTCATATATTTATATGTAATTAATATAGACAGAATCTTCTTCTCATCATAAATGGGGGCAGCTGAATAGAAAGTAGCCCAATATCAAGTCTAGAGAACAGGGAGAATAACAGTTTATAAGAAGAACAGAAATATGAGAACAAGCCAAGTTTTCAAATGTTTTAAATGTCAAATAGAGAAGTTTAAATCTTATCATAGAGAGTCATATTAGGGAATCACTAGAGTTCATTTAACAGTGGGAGGTTGGAAGAGGTCAGAAAGAAATACAGTTTAGGGATAATTACTGATGGAGAATGGATTGGGGTGGGGATATGAGTTAAGAAGACTGAATAATTCAAAAGAAGTAATGAGTACATAAACTAGGGTGGTAGCTGCATGAGTGGAGAGAAGAGGATCAAACGAAAGTGAAAGTAAGTAATTGAGGGAAACACTCGGGTGAAGAGGTGAACTTGGGTGAACAGAAAGATGATCGTACTCATCACATAGTGAAAAGGAAGATTATAAAAGGGTGGGTTTAAAGACACAGACAATGACTTATGTGTCAATATCTGATAAAGAAAACGAAATAGAGAAATTATGGGGAGAAATGAGAAGATCCTGTAAACCAAATTAATATGTATTATAAAGGGAAAAATAGTTCATTTTTCTACTTGAAGTAATTGAATGAGACCCAGGATAGCACTTTAGATTTCATGTTAATTCCTGAGTCTGCTTGAATTTTAATCTGCATAACTCTTCCAGATTGTTTTTGTTTTTCCCATTAACTTCACTCGTTCTCAAACCTCTGTCATAACATACTTTAATTGTATGATGGTAATGGTGATAGTCATGGTGGCCATGATGGTAGTGGTGTATCTTTTCGGGCATGTTACCTGTCATTCCCCTATGGACCTTCCATGTTCTAGTCAGACCGATGTACATGCTGTTCCGTGTTCACAATAGTCCATCTCTCACTTCAGTGCCTTTATATAGATGGACCCACTTCTCTAGAATGTTCTGCCTCTTTACTTCCAGTGCCATGTCCTACAATAGACCTTTCCTGATCTCCCCAACTGCTAGTGCTCCCTCTATTTCACCACCCACATGCCCCACAACGTAAGGTTTTGAGGGCACCAACTATTTACGTTTTTGTTGTAGTCATATCCCTGTGCCTAGAGCAGTATTTTCTTAATGAATCCTTGTTAGGTTGACTTGGTCTGGAACACACTGAAAGAATATCTGTTAGATACGCATTATGAGTCAAACATCGTCTGCTGTCTGTTTGGGGAAATTCAAAGAAGCAGGCACGGTCCTCTCTTTGACAAGCATATAACCCATAAAGGAGACAAAACAAATACATGTTGAATAAAGCTAATAAGTATGAGAATTATTATGTCAGTCCACCAAGGAAGTGATTTTCTTGTTGTGGAAATTCTTTCCATTAACAAAGACTGCAACTTGTCTACAGCCTAGAGTCAGAGTTTCCTGAGGCTCAGTCTTACATAGTGAGTAAGTACCAAAAACACAATTTGAATTCTTGCCTTGCTTTTTCTATGTCTAATTCTCTAACAACTATACCCCACTGTCCCTTTATTATTATTGTTATTGTGTGACCTTGTACAGCCCTCCCTCACTCAAAACAAAGTCAAGTGCAAGTTGTGTCATCATTTCTCCAATGGCGTGGTCTTCTTCGGCAATGAAGGATGGGCACAACAGCTATTAACAAGAGGCACTTATGTTTATATAGCATTTTAAGATTCCAAAGTATTTTGGCATAACTTTGTAAGTGAGAAAGTACCCTTTTTATACTTAAGAAAACAAGTTTGAGAGGCTGAGTTCTGTATTATCACATAGTTATCGTCCGGGACAAGTTTTGAACATAGGTCTCCAGGTTCCATGCATGCAGCACTTTCTACCATAGAGATATGCAATGGAGAAAAGTTGAACTTAATCATCTCCCTTAATATTTATAATACTATTTACATTTTGTAGACTGATTAATTGCCTAATATTTTAGATACATCTGTTGTTGCATTCTAATTGCACTATTTGTTTTGTGTTTTTAAATTATCTAGTCATTTTACAGTGATTACTTTTACCTAGGAAACTAATTTGTAATTTTATGAATTATCTTTGAAAAACAGAAACTCATATAAGACAATATTCATTTTATGTAAATGAAAGTAATTTAAGCTTTTTTCTTAATGAAATATAATAACTATTTTCTATAAAGTTTATTACAATGCATTTATTGTGGTTTAAAAATGAATAAGAGACAAGAAATTTTCCCTGTTTTTAAATTCTGGAATTTGGATTATTAAATATTCAGTTGCCTTGGGGGATATTGAAAGGAATAATAGACATTGGTTCTTATTTTTTTTTAAATAGATTGTTAGGGATTTCTACATGTTGGAGTCTATCAAGGGTCCTTTAGATTGAAAAGTTTCTTAAAAATTGATGCTGGGACCAGCTTTAAAACTGTAAGAAATTTTGTAAAGAATCCTGTTTTTTTTTCCTCAGAAGACATAGGTACTGTAGACAGTGGTAATATTTTAAAAATAAGACCCAAGGAAGAGGAATGATATCTCTAAGCTTACGCAGATAGCAAGGAGCAGAGGTGATATCTAAATCTAGTTTCTCTAGCTCAGGTTCCACAGTATTTTAAGTTCAAATTCTTGCTCTTTTATCTATTAGATGTGAGAACTTAGGTCAGTTACTTATCTCTCTTAACCTCAGTTATTTTTTTTCCTGCTCTTAAACAGTATTTTATTCCCCCACCCCACTCATTGCATGTCAAGATAATTTTTAGCATCTGTTTCTATAAGACTTTTAGTTCTGAATTTTTTTATCCTTCCTCTCTCCCCTCCTCTTTTCTGAAAAAGGTAGGCAGTTTGATATAGTTTATATATGAAAAAATATGATTCAATCTTCATTTAGAGTCCATCAGTTCTTTGTCTGGATATGGATAGCATTTGCCTTGGTCACTCTTTTGTAGTCGCCTTGGATTTCTGTGTTGCTGAGAAGAGTTGTCATTCATAGTTGATCTTCACACAATGTTGCTATTACTATGTACAAAGTTTTCCTGGTTCTGCTCATTTCACTTTGAATCAGTTCATAAAAGACTTTCCAGGTTTTTCTGAAATCTGCCAGTTTATCACTTCTTATTGCACAATATACCATTACATAGATATACCACAGTTTGTTCAACCTTTGCCCATGTGATAGGCATCCCCACAATTTCAAATTTTTTGCCACCACCAAGAGGACTGTTATAAATATTTTTGCACATGTAGATCTGTAAGGGCAAGCAAAGTAGGATCTCTTGCTGTTTTTATTTTAGCATAATCAATATGTATAAAGTATCTGATTGAATTTTGCCTTTATCAATCAAAAGTCTTTACTAGGAGTAAAGTGCAGAAACAAGAGTTTCTTTAACTAGAAACAATATATATATATATATATATATATATATGTGTGTGTGTGTGTATATTTATATATATATATTTGTATTGTTAATGTGATTGAAGATCTTCCCCACCTATTATTGGGCATGCCTGGTAAGGGGAGTTTGATTAGGGAAGATTTGTAGGAAGGCCCACCTTTTTTGTTAACAAGGCACTGATTCTCAAGGGTTGGAATGTCCTCTGGCTCTAAAAAAGGTATAAATACTCTGGGGGTGAGGTTTTATTTTGGGGCTTAGTTTTTGGAAGAAGTTTTGTGTGCCAGATGAAACTCTGGGAAGCTGCTAAGGAGCCCCCTCACTTTGAAAACCCAGATGTTGGTGCTTGCCTCTCTGGCAACTATGGTCAGATAGTTGGACCTGTCTGTTGATTTGTGATATATGTATTGTTTTAGGGTTATGCCAGACAGTTTGGAAGTGTTCCCTGTTGATTTTCTGAACTAAGTGAATGATATATATGTGTTTGATTAAAGGAGATTGTTAACCCCTCAAAATTTTCCTTCCCTCTTAGGAAAACAGATCAAAGAATCTGTGATAGTCTCCCCTATGTATGTTGTGGTGCTTTCTGATACAAGGTCCTTTCCCCGTTTTTTATGATCTCTTTGGGATACAGACTTAGTAAGTGGAATTTCTGGATTAAAGGGTATGCACAGTTTTATAGCTCTTTGAGTACAGTTCTAAATTGCTCTCCAAAATGTTTGGATCAGTTTACAACTCCACCAACAGTGAATCAGTGCCCCAATTTTCCAACATCCTCTCTAACTTTTTATTGGTTTCCTTTTTTTGTCATATTAGCCAATCTTATTGGTGTGTGGTGGTATCTCAGAGTTGTTTTAGTTTGCATTTTTCTAATCAAAAGTGATGCAGAGCACTTCTTCATATGCCTATAGATAGCTTTGATTTGTTCATCTGAAAACTGCCTAGTCACATCATTTGGCCATTTATCAATTGGGGAATGATTTGTATTCTCACAATTTGACTCAGTTCTCTGTGTATTTGAGAAATGAGCCCTTTATCAGAGATACTTACTGTAAAGATTGTTTCCCCACTTTCTGCTTTCCTTCTTATCTTAGTTGCATTGGTTTTAGTTGTATAAAATCTTTTCAATTTATTATAATCAAAATTATCTATTGTACATTTCATAATGCTACCTTTTGTTTGGTCATGAATTCTTCCCCTCCCTATAGATCTGACAGATAAGACTATTCCTTGCTCTTTGAGCATCAATGTGATAACCACAGTAGCCGCTTAGGGATACACACTCGTATTTCCAGGGAAAATATAAACTCTTTTCCTCAAAAATGAAACCACAACATTTATTCAAATACCAGAAAGCCAAATCCATCATGGTAACAAAGAAATCTATACATATTATCAAAGCAGAGAGCACAGCCATCCCCAAGCCTTCCCTATATGAAGCCTTCCCACAAACAAGCTCCCTTAGGCAAAATCACTCCCTCTCTCATTCACTCTAACTGCTCTGCCTGCTTTCTCTTTCTCTTTCTCTCTTTCTCCCTCAGCTCCACCTCACTCTCTCTTCCTGCTGTACCCTTCCTCTCCACCCATTTGGCAAGCACTTCCCACCAACTGGCTCCCTGAGACTCAAGCTGTGAGCTGGGCCAAAACTCAAAGCAGCTCATATGGGCCTATTAAAGGGCAGAGAAGTTCTTCAAATTTCTCTACCATTACACATTTCTAATTTGATTGTTTCATTGTCTATGGAACCTTTTTAGCAATATGTAATTTCCTTCCTTATCTCTTTTAATTAGGTTTATTTTATTGACTTTACTATGTTTAAGATGAGAATTGCTGCCCCTGCTTTTTTCTAAAATCTCATCTGAAATGTAATAGATTCTGTCCAGCCCCTTACCTTTACTCTGTGTGTGCCTCTCTGCTTCATGTTTGTTTCTTGTAAGCAACATATTGTAGGAATCTGTTTTTTGATTCACTTTGCCATCTGCTTCCTTTTCATGGAAGAGTTTGTCCCATTCACATTCACTGTTATGATCAGTACCTGTGTATTTCCCCTCATTCAATTCTTCCTCCTGTTTATCCTCTCTCTCCTTTCACCCTTTCCCTTCTCAACAATGTTTTGCTTCTGTCTGCTACCTCCCTGATCGGCCCTTCCTTCCATCAGTCCCCCTCCCCTTTTACTTAATGTACTCCCTTCTTAATTCCCTGTTGTATAAAATAAATTTGTATATTTTATATAATTTATACATTCAAATGATTGTGTACATTATTCCCTCTCTGATCCAATACTGATGAGAGTAAGGTTTAAGTGTTGTCCATAACCCACACTCCCATCTTCACCTCTACCATAATAGGTCCTTCCTTTGCATGTGAGATAATTTACCCAATTCTACCTCTCCCTTCCTTTTGTACCCTTTGTCTCCTCTTTCTAATCCATTAATATTTTTATGTCATGTCCTCAAATTTACCTCATATTTATACCCTCAGTCTATGTATATTCTATCTATACTGTTAGTGATAAAACTTTTAAGAGCTGTTAGTATCATCTTCCTGTGGAGAGATGCAAACAATTTAGCCCTATTGAATACTTTATGTTTTATTTTCCCTCTTTACCTATTTATGCTTCTTTTGGGTCTTGTTCTGGGAGGACATGTTTTTGATTTAGTTCTGATCTTCTTATGAAAGCTTGAAATCATTCTATTTTGTTGAATGACCATTTTCTCCTTGATGTATTATGCTTAATTATGAGTAAGTGTACCTTGTTTGTAGCTCTAGCTCCTTTGCCTTCCAGAATATCATGTTCCATGACCTATGATACTTTAAGGTTGCATCTGCCAAGTCCCGTCTAATTCTGCTTGTGACTCCCCAGTACTTAAATTGTTTCTTTCTGGCCACTTGTAGTATGTTCTTTTTTTTCCCTTGACCTGATAGTTCTGAAATTTGGCTATAATGTTCCTTGGGGTTTTATTTTGGGATCTCTTTCCTGAGGTGATTTGTGTATTCTTTCAATGTCTATTATGCCCTCTAGTTCCAGGACATTAGGGCAGTTTTCCATGATAATTTCTTAAAAGATGCTATGCAGGTTCTCCTTTTGATTGTAGCTCAAGTGGTCCAAGGATTCTGGTATTGTCTTTCCTGGATTTACTTTCCAAGTCAGTTATTTTTCCTACGAGGTATTTTACATTTTCTTCCATTTTTTTCATTCTTTTGAATTGTTTGATTAATTCATGATTTTTCATAGAGTCATTAGCTTCCACTTGTCCAATTCTTACTTTTAACGTATTGATTTCCTTGAACAATTTTTGTATTTTATTTTCCATTTGACCAATTGTACTCTTTAAGGAGTTGTTTTCTCCAGTAGATTTTTTCCTTTAATCTCTTTGTCCATTTGGCAAATTCAATTTTTTAAGCAGTTTTCCAAGATGTTGACTTTTTTCATAATGCTCTTGCATCACTCTCATTTATTTTCCCAATTTTTCTTCTACATCTCTTATATGATTTTTAGGCTCCATGTTTAGCTCTTCCATGAATTC
Organism: Bettongia penicillata ogilbyi; assembly: GCA_023548195.1. Classification (NCBI taxonomy): domain Eukaryota; kingdom Metazoa; phylum Chordata; class Mammalia; order Diprotodontia; family Potoroidae; genus Bettongia; species Bettongia penicillata. The sequence goes on from JAJHZJ010000244.1 coordinate 5,414,768, forward strand.
TTTCTGACCTTGAGACCCACTTCCTCTTCTTTTTTTTTTTTTTTTTGGTGTTTTGCCTATAATTATTTTGACATTGTTGTCTTCTTCTGAGTTTGTGTTTTGGGTTTTCCTTGTTACTACAATAACTTTCTATGGTCAAATTATATATTGTTTGTTCATCTTTTTTTTTTTTTCCTTTTCACTTTCTTTTAAGTGTTAGCTCTTCTCCTAGGGTGGAAGGGGCACTGTCTCAGGATTCTTGTGCTAGTGGCTGGAGACCCTGTTTACCTGGACCTGCATTGATGTTACCCTGAGTCCCATGGAGGATCCTCCTATCTGGCTCTGCTAAGGGAATAGAGTGAGGATTGGCTGGTGCTGCTTAATGCCATAGGGGCATGGCAGCTCACCTGGTGCAGAGTTGGTGTTCTAATGATGGTATATATTTGTACTGAGCCCTGGTGGGATGTTTCTCTGTTTCCTCAGGGCTACCCTGAAGCACATGGAGGTCTAGCCCCTGGAGGATGCCTGTTTGCTTGGGGCTAAGCAGAAGCATTGCAGGCTGGTGTTGTTTGACAGTTGCCTGTTTGATTAGGTACCAGTAGGGTTGGTGTCTACCTGTTTGCCCAGGGCTTTGCTGAAGCATATGGAGGTCTGGCTACTGAGGATACCTGAGTGTCCAGAGTCACACTAAAGCATGTGTTGGATCTCAGAGCTGGAGTCTCTCAGTTCCCCTGAACATGCTAAAGCATGAAGGGGGTCCTGGTATTGGAATTTGCCTGCTCCACTACAGTGAGACTCAGCAACTCCCACTGGTTTGCTGAAGTGTGACTTGATACTGCCTTGTTAGGACACTTTCCATCCTGGACTGTGCTCCCCTTTCACCCAAGTGAAATGGACTTTTCTTGCCATTCCTCCAGTTTTCTAGGGCTAAAAGATTGTTGCTCTTCATCTTTTTTTCAGGTTTTGCTGTTCTAGAATTTGTTTGGGGGGTCTAGTTTTGGTTGTTTGGAGGTGAAAATAGGAGTTACAGCAATTTATTGCTTACTCTACCATCTTGGCTTCTCAAAAATGACTAACTTCAGTTATTTTAATTTGTGAAATGAGAAAACCAAAAAATACTTCTGTTACCTATCTTACAGACTTTGTTTTGATGAGAGCACTTGGTAGAACATAAAAATTATGTAACTGAAAGAAATTAATAAGTACAGAGACTGTGTTATATATTAGAATATTAGCATCCATTTGGTAAGAGTTAGTGTCCTGAGGTTCCCAAAGTGCTTCTTTATATTTCTGACAAAACACCAAAAAAGTGGTGAATTCTAAATAAATTTTCTGTGAAAAAACAAAATTTTTTATGGGCCAAATAACAGAAAGGAACATAATGCATGTATTTATTTCTAAAATATATTTTATTTCAATAAATATTTCCAAGTTACATGTAAAAAATTTTAGCATTTAAAAAAGTTTTCTTTTTAATTCTTTTCCTTTGTCTTACCCATTTCCCCTTCTTGCAAAAGAAGACAAGCAATTCGTTGTTGTGAAGTCTCACAAAACATACTTCCACATTAGCCTTGTTACAGAAGAAAATACAGACAAAAAGTAAAACAGAAAACATAAAGAAACTTTTAGAAAGTGTGCTTCAGCCTATGTACAGTTCTTCAGTTCTCTCTCTGAAGGTAGATTGTATTTTTATTGTATTTTTCATAACGGCCTCTTTGGAATTGCCTTGGGTCATTATCTTCACCAAAGTAGCAAAGAAAGACATAGTTTAAATAAATATTTTAACACAGAATGCATCCTCCTTTTGTTGCAGTCATTTGTTTTACACTGCGTTCACAAGAACTTGAAACATATTCTCTATTTTTTTTTCATCATAAAGCCACTGGATTTTAAAAGTGTATTTTTGATGAACACTAATACTGGAGTGTCAAGATTACAAGTTACATTGCCAGTTACCATTTTCTTCTTTGGGGCAGCTAGATGGCACAATGGAATGAATGTAGTTCCTGGAGTCAGGAAGACTAATTTTCAGGAGTTCAAATCTGGCCTCAGACACTTAATAACCTGTGACCCTGGGCAAGACAGTTAACCCCATTTGCCTCTGTTTCCTCATCTATAAAATGAGCTGGAGAAGGAAATGGCAAGCCACTCTAGTATCTTTGCCAAGAAAACCCCAAATGAGGTCATGAAGAGATGGACACAGCTGCACAACAAAAACCTTTTCCGAAGTCTAGATTTTACTATAACTATTAGTTATTGTAATTTGTTGCTATCTTTTTATAGCAGTAGTAATTACAGAGGATTTAAATAAGTCTTTGAGCATGTTTATTTCCTCTTCTGGGATAAATTTCTCAATGTGTAATAAGGATAATAATAATAGTTAGCACTTTACAATTTACAAAGTAGTTTGAAATTATCATCTCATTTGTTCTTTACAAAGACCCAGAGAGGTAGGTGTTATTATTATCTTCATTTTACTATTGAAGAAACTGAGGAACACAGAGGTTGTTACTTGCTGTCAGTCACATAGCTAGTAATTATCAGAAATCTCATTTGAACTCGAGACTTCCTGAATCTTGCTAAAGTGCTTGTTATAATGTGCCATCTTGCTGTCTCATGACATGTGGCATAGTGCAAGGTTACATTTTAATTTTCAATTATCATTTGAAAATTTGTTTAATCCCAGAAATATCCTCCTTTTGGACATATCAATATATTTATTAGAGTTAATAATTGCTTTAATAGAGACAAGATTTCCAGAGTCATTGCAAGTAATGAATCACAAAATTTTGGGTGTGTGTGTGGATGCTTTACAATCTGATAAAGAGGTTCAGATATTATAGATCTCACCCTGGACTACTTCTGACCAAAGTTTTGGGCACTAAATGAAAGAATGAATTCTGGTGGGAAGAATTATCTTTTTTTAAGTCTTTGCACCTGTAATCCTGTCTTTGTGTTGCTTGACCCATGACAAGTTTTGAGTTTTTGTTTTTTTGTTTTTCCCACAGCAAATGTTAGTAGTTTATTTTTTAACATCATCTTGCTAATCTTCCAAATCCAAGAGGCCTACACCACACTGAAGAATCCCAACTAACTCTTCTGGTTTCCATGTTCCTTTAAAGGTCACTACTCATTTTTTTAGGGTCAGTTAGGCTACTTGGCAGCAAGAGTTCCTTATCTTTGGGTAAATTTTTGTTACTGTTTTGGTCCAGATTGTCTGCAGAGTTTTGGTGCCGCTGATCTTGTTTCATTAGGAGTTTGAATGATCCTTGGAATAATTGCCTCCCCCACAGCAACTACCACAATATCTATGAGTCATTCATGAGTTCTTTCAAAGAGCTGCAGATTTTGCATTTCTTTAAGTCATATCCATTTTTTTTAAAAATCTCACAAAATCTTTAAAAAGCAACAAAAGAGAAAAATGAAACTCATATGAAGTCATTGTAGTTTGATCTGGTCCATCCTTGATATTCTGAGTAATCTGAGTTTCAGTGGAAACACATGTGCATGATCATTGCTGCAAGAAAACAGATTTACATCAATTAATTATTGTTGATGGCAACAACAATGAGAACAACGACGATGACGACGACGATGATGATGATGATGATGATGATGATGATGATGATGATGATGATGATGACGGTAATGACCCACAAGAGAAGCCTGCAAATGTCAGCCAAGGTTATTTACAGTAAGGTCATTGTATGTCCCGAAACATGATTATGGCTATGAATATCTGGCAGGAAGCTTAAAACACTGGCCAACTGGCACTGGAAATATCTCTGATTATTTCATTATCCTGGCCAATGTGACATAACTGCTTCTAAATTACTCTAAGAAATAGAATGATTGACATTAGGTTGTAATCCAACCCCATTTGAAGCACTCACAGTGATCATTCTGACATAGAATAAAATAGAGTAGAGTACATGGTGGTCTTTTGTGTTCTCGTGTCATGGAAAAGCAAAATATAACCAATATCCCACCTGCTGAAAATGCATATGGAACTGATCACTAAAGCAGGCAAACTGTGAGTACACATGAAATGGACTGAAGATACAAAAACAATCTTATTACATACTAGTATTGCATCAATTCAAAATCGGAAAAAATCTTCACAGTTTTAAGACATTGGTTTCATATATTTTTTTGCCAGTCAATCAATGAATAAGGATTTGTTAATCACCTATTATGTATAAAGCACTGTGCTAGATGATGACTATACATATACAGAGATGTAGTCAATATCTTCTTTCAAGTGGATTACATCCTACTGGAAAAGACAGGTGCATGTAAACAGAACTAGAAATTGAATACACACACATACATATGTGTGTATGCATATATGTGTGTATGTATGTGGGTATGCATGTATATATGTGTCTATACATATATACACACACATATATGAATATGTGTGTCACAATCATTTAAGTAGAAGAGTGCTAGTGGTTGGGAGGTGAGTGGGATCAGGACCTCATTTAGATGATATTGCCTCAGCTGTGTCTAAAAGGAAGAAAGAGGTTATATGAAGTGGAAAGGAGGTGAGAGTATATTCTAGGAATGTGAGGTATAGCTGGTTCAAAAGTATAACAAATGGAAATAGGGAAACTAGAAGACCATCTGTATCAGGAAGCACCCTGGCATACAAGAAGGGCCTGCTATACAGGTTCTTAGATCTGCTTATATAAAAGGAAGGAAACTTTTTAGGGGTTAACAATCTTCTTTAATTATATTCACCAACAAAGAAAATACAAGCAGAGAAATAAAGACCAAAGGATAAGGCTTCCAACTGTCTGACCGTAAGCAATACATGCATCACAGATCAACACACAGATCCAAATGTCTTACCATTACATACATACATAGTTACCAGAGAGAGAGAGAGAGATACCAACATCTGGGTTTTCAAAGGTGGGAGCAGGGCTCCTTAGTGACTACCCAGAGTCTCCTGTGGCCAAAGGAGCACTTCTGATGAGTAAGCCCCAAAGCAAAATCTCACAGAGTACATATACACTTTTCAGAACCTGAGGGCATCATGACCCTTGTGAACCAATGCCTCCTTAGAAATTAAGAAAAAGTTTGTGCCTTCCTACAAAACAAATCTCCCCTAATCAAACTTCCCTCAATGGACAGGCCCATTAATGAGCAGTGAAGATCTTTAATTCTCATTAACAAAATTAACACCATACCATCTTGTCTGGAATACAAAGTGTGGGAGATCCAATGAGACTAGAAAGCTAAATTTCAGCCAGTTTGTGTAGAGCTTTAAAATCTGAACAAAAGAGTTTATATTTTATGCTATTTAAACCAATAAGCTGCTGGAGTTGGAAGAGATGATATCATATCACATGGTCGGATCTTCACTTAAGGAAATTGACTTTGGCAATAAAGTGCAAAATGAACTGGCATGATGAGATATCCCAGAGCAGGAAGAACAATAATGAAGTTGTTGCAATAATAGGTAGGATTTGATGAGCACTTAAATTAATGTGATAGCCTTATGTCTATTTTTTTTTTTTTTGGTTTAGCCTACTTTTCTCTCTTAGGTCAAAGTATTCTCCTCCACATTATCTACCTTTTAGAGCTATTCCATTTCTGTGTCCTTGCTCACATTGTACCTAAAGACTATCATGGCCTCCATCACTGACCCAACTGTATAAGTTGAAATTCTTCCCATCCTTCTAGTCTTATCTTAGGCACATACTCCAACTGAGTGACTCCAAGAAGCTATATCCTAAGCAATAGTCACATCCGAGTAAAGTCATCTAGGCACATGGTCTAAACCAGGTTGAGGGTAACCAACAGGCCTCAAGCCCATTAGTAAACGAGGGCGGTGTCTACCCCCAAAGTGGGAAGACTTAGAATAGGCAGAATAGATGAATGAGAACAATTTGTTCCAATGGCCATGAAAGCAACTGAAGCAGGTGTTTTGGAGTGCTTAGAGCATAGTCAGACCTAGAAGATGCCAAGGTCATCTACTGCATCCTGGGCCATTACCAGCTGTCCTGACTTTTGCCTTGCCTTCAATGATTCTGGAAGAGACAGTGAGACTAATGACTGGCTAATACTATCTCACTTATATTCAATTCACATGCAAGTCAAGATATTACCCTGTGGTATCACTGATCCTCTTAAAAAATGAAGGATGATCACCAACAACGCCCTTTCTAATACCTCATGCTGTATCATGAAACAGATGAGTTTCCAAACAATAACTAGAGCATGCAAGTAGGAGTATCAACTTCAATTTCCATTCAGTTTTAATTTGAAATTTAATTCCAGACAAAATTGTTTTAGCCTAAAATGAAAAAAAAAAATCTAATACCAATCTTTCCTGGAGGGTGCTATCATGTTTCTCAGAAAAATATACCTAGTGTTTATTGTTAGAGAATTGTGATTTTAGCTATGTTTTCCACATATCCTTGAAATGAAATTTGAAAGTTTTTTAGAATACCTTTCACTCCATGGGTAAAATTTTCAATTGCAGAGACTGTTTTTTTTGTTCTTAGCAGTCTGAGTAGTCTTTCCATCTGCCTATATTTTAAAGGAATACAATCTGGATGGATTCAGGCTCCTGGACAATTTCCTCTTTCCATGACATATTCTGAATCTCTTCTTACTGGTTAATGATCTTTGTCTTCCTATCCATGTTAGCATCTTTCAGTTTTCCTTTTGACCTCTGTATCATGGATATCCTTAAGATGACACAATGAACTCTCATGATTGACAAAACCAAATCTTTCATTTGTGATAGGGACACCCAACATTAGTGATGGTTAATACACCAAGAACCCCTCAGGTTGGAAAGTGTCTAACACATAACTGGAGAAGACCAGAGGATGACAACAAATAGTTCCAGAAAGAATAAAGCAACTGGGCCAAAACCAAAAGGAAATTCAGCTGTGGATGTGTTTGGTGATGAAAGGAAAGTCAGATACTGTAAAGATCAATATCATATAGGAACCTGGAATCTATGAAAGATGCAAGGTTAGCTAGATGTGGTTACAGGAAATGGAAGAATTAAGCATCAAAATCTTGAGTGTCAATGATCTTAAACAGATTGAAATGGATGAATTTAATTCAAGTGACCAGAATTCTCTGGTCAAGAGTACTTTAAAAGCAATCAAATAGTACTTATAATCAATAAAGGGTGGGGGGAGGAGGAGCCAAGATGGCAGAGTAGAAAGACTCCCTATGCTAGCTCCGAATCCACAACCCAGAAATTTCCTGTAAAAAGAACTCCCCACAAATTCTGGATCACTGCAAGCTGCGCAGAAACACAGGGGAAGAGATTTCCATTCTGGAGAAACCTGGAAAGCCATCCCCGGGGGGCTGTCGCACCCTGGAAAGTGGAACCCACCCTTGCGCTGCCCTGGATGCATGGCCCCAGGGGAGCAGATCTGAGCATGCTTCAGGGATGGAACCTCCAGCAGGCGCGAAGATGCCTCCACCCACAGGCACTACAGGTCAGTGAGAGCGACTTCTAGGCTGGCCGAGAGGGGAGCAGGGTGTCTCCATGGCTCAGGCCCCCTTGGGAGGCAGCAGCAGAGGGAGCTGCAGAGGCAGTGGTAGAGGCAGCAGTGGCCCGGGACACCCAGAGCACATAGGAGCTCCATTACCAAAGGTCTCTGCATAAACCCCTTGAGGGAACTGAGACTGGGAGGTGGCCCTTCCCCTACCCAAGCACCAGAATTTAAGCTCACATTGAATAGCAGCTGCTCCCGCCACGGAAAGCCCTGAGGCTGGGGAGCAGCATTTGAATCTCAGATCCCAAGCACTAGCTGGGCAGATCTAGGCAGGGGTGGACAGGAATCTCAGAAGTCAAGTAACTGGCTGGAAAAATGCCCAGAAAAAGGAAGCAAAGTGAGACCATAGAGAGCTACTTTCTTGGGGAAGAGATGTTCCTTCCTCCTTTCATTTCTGATGACAAAGTACAATGCTTGCCATCAGGGAAAGATGTGGAAGTCGGGGCTTCTGTATCCCAGACATCCCAGGTGGATGTCTGGTGGGCTCAGGCCATGAAAGAGCTCAAAAAGGATTTTGAAAATCAAGTTAGACAGGTGGAGGAAAAACTGGGAAGAGAAACAAGAGAGATGCAAGAAAAGCATGAAAAATGGGTCAATACCTTGGTAAAGGAGACCCAAAAAAATGTTGAAGAAAATAACACCTTGAAAAATAGGCTCACCCAATTGGCAAAATAGGTTCAAAAAGTCAATGAGGAGAAGAATGCTTTCAAAAGCAAAATTAGCCAAATGGAAAAAGAGGTTCTAAAGCTCACTGAAGAGAATAGTTCTCTCAAGATTAGAATGGAACAGATGGAGGCTAATGACTTTCAGAGAAACCAAGAAATCATAAAACAAAACCAAAAGAATGAAAAAATGGAAGAGAATGTGAAATATCTCATTGGAAAAACAACTGACCTAGAAAATAGTTCCAGGAGAGACAATTTAAAAATTATGGGACTACCTGAAAGCCATGATCAAAAAAAGAGGCTAGACATCATCTTTCATGAAATTGTCAAGGAAAACTGCCCTGAGATTCTAGAACCAGAGGGCAAAATAAGTATTGAAGGAATCCATCCATCACCACCTGAAAGAGATGCAAAAAGAGAAACTCCAAGGAACATTGTGGCCAAATTCCAGAATTCCCAGGTCAAGGAGAAAATATTGCAAGCAGCTAGAAAGAAACAATTCCAGTATTGTGGAAATACAATCAGGATAACACAAGATCTAGCAGCTTCTACATTAAGGGATTGAAGGGCTTGGAATAGGATATTCCAGAAGTCAAAGGAACTAGGACTCAAACCAAGAATCATCTACCCAGCAAAACTGAGTATAATATTCAGGGGAAAATATAGTCTTTCAATGAAACGGAGGACTTTCAAGCATTCTTGATGAAAAGAACAGAGCTGAAAAGAAAATTTGACTTTCAAACACAAGAATGAGAAGCATGAAAAAGTAAACAGCAAAGAGAAGTCATAAGGGACTTACCAAAAGTGAACTGTTTACATTCCTACATGGAAAGACAATATTTGTAACTCTTAAAAGTTTTCAGTATCTGGGTAGTTGGTGGGACCAGACACACACATACACATACACACGCATGTACACGCATGCACGCACACATACATACACACATGCATACACATACAGAGACAGAGAACACAGAGTGAATTGAATAGGATGGGACCATAGCTGAAAAGAAATTAAGGTAAATGGTGAGAGAGAAATGTAGTGGGAGGAGAGAGGGTGAAATGGAATGGGGTAAATTATCTCTCATTCAAGAGGCAAGCAGGAGACTTTTTAGTGGAGGGAAAAAGAGGAGAGCTGAGAAAAAAAATATGAAGTTTACCCTCATCACATTCGACTAAAGGAAGGAGTAAAATGCACACTCATTTTGGTATGAAAACCTATCTTACAGTACAGAAAAATGGGGGAGAAGGAGATAAGCAGGGAGGGAGGGATGATGGAAGGGAGGGCCGTGGAAGAAGGGAGCAATTTGAAGTCAACACTTGGGGAGGGACAGGATCAAAAGACAGAATAGAAACAATGGGGGGCAGGATAGGATGGAGGGAAATACAGTTAGTCTTACACATCACGACTGTTCTCGAAGTCATTTGCAAAACTACACAGATAGGGCCTATATTGAATTGCCTGCCTTCCCAAAGGGAATGGGGGGAGGGAGGGATGGGGAGAATTTGGAACTCAAAGTTTTAGGAACAACTGTTAAGTATTGCTGTTGCTACTAGGAAATAAGAAATACAGTTAATGGAGAATAGAAAGTCATCTGGCTGTACAGGACAAAAGAGAAGATGGGAACAAGAGAAGGGAGGGATGATAGTAGAGAGGGCAGATTGGTGATAGGGAAAATTAGAATGCTTGGTCTATTGGGGTGGGGGAAGTGGATAAATGGGGAGAACTAAATAAATTAAAAAAAACAAAAACAAAAAAACTAAAAAGAAAAAAAAAGAAAAACAAAAAAAAAAAGAAAAAAAAATAAAGGGTGGAAAAAGCAGTCGTAGGGTGCTACCTGAAAAATGGCACAATTGTGTCTGCTTCATTTCAAGGCAAACCATTCAATATAAGAGCAATCCAAGTCTATGCCCCTACCACTAGTGTTAAAGAGGCCAAAGTTGTCCAGAAAACCTACTACACCTTCTTGAAATAACATCAAAAAAGATTTCACATTCATTATAAGGGATTGGAATGTTAATTTGGATAACAGGCAAATTTGGCCCCGAAGTAGAAAAGGAATCAGGGCAGACACTAATAGAATTGTGTCAAGATATAACTTGCCAGTCACAAAAAACATTCTTTTCCAAAAACCCAAAAGATGACTCTACATGTGGACATTACCATGTGGTCATTAACAAAATTAGATTGATTATATATACTTTGTAGTCAAAGGTGGAAAAGCTTTATAAAGTGAGTTAGAAAAAGACCTGGAGCTGACTGTGCCTCAGATACTGAACTTACTACAAAATTTAGACTTAAATTGAAAAAAGTAGAGAAAGCCATTGGACCATATAGATATGACCAAAATAACATCCTTAATGAATATGTAGTTGAGGTAATGAGCTTACTTAAGGACAAAGCATCTCTGGTGTAAGAACCTGTTACAAAATCCATCCTAAAGGAAAAGAAGACCAAGGGAACAAAATGACCTTCTAATAAGACTTTACAAGTAGCTGAGGAAATAAAGAAAGTAAAGGTAAAGGAGAAAGGAATTGAAATGAAGAATTCACATAGAATAGCAAGGCAATATAAGAAGGTTTTCTTAAGTGAACAATGCAATGCGAAGAAATAGAAGAAAGCAATAGAATGGGAAAGACAAGAAATCCCTTCAGGAAAATGAGAGTTATCAAGTAAATGTTTCACACCAAAATGGGCATGATAAAAGACAAAAATTGTAGGGTCTTAGCAGAAGCAGAAGACATCAAGCAGAGTTGGCAAGAATATACAGAAAAACTGTAAAACCAAGATCATAACATTATTGATAACCGTGACGATATGGTTACTGACCCATACCTCCTGGAGAATGAAATCAAGTGGGCCTTGGGAAGCATTGCTAACAATAAGTCTAGAGGAAGTAATGGAATTCAAGTCAAACTATTTAAAATCCTAAAAGACAATGCTGTTAAAATGTTGCACTCTATGAATCGGAAAATTTATAAAATTCAACAGTGGCCACTAAATTGGAAAAAGCCAAGGTATGTCCCAATCCTAAAGAAGAGTAATGCCAAGGAATGATCAAAGTACTAAGTAATTGCACTTATTTCAAATGCCAACAAAGTTATGCTTAAGAAAATGCAAGCCAGGCATCAAAAATATGTGAATTAACAGAAATGCAGGTTGGTCTTCAAAGAGGCAGAGGAACTAGAGACAAAATTGTAAACATTTGCTGGATTGTCAAGAAAGCAAAGGAGTTTCAGAAAAAAAAAAACATCTATTTTTTGCCTTATATACTACACCAAAGTCTTTGACTGTGTAGATTCCAAAAAACTGTGATCCCAAACAAACAAATCTCGTGTCCTCAATAAGTACCAAAACATCTTGCTTTTCTATTGAGGAACCTGTATGTAGGCCAAGAAGCAACTGTTAGAACTGAATATCAAATAACAAATTGGTTCAAGATTGGAAAAGGAGTACAACAAGGCTGTACATTGTCACCTATTTATCTTATATGCAGGGTGCATCATAAGAAATGCCAGGCTTGATAAATCAAAAGTCAGAATTAAGGTGACAGGAGAAATATCAACAATCTCATTTAGGCAGATGATCCACTCTGATGGCAGAAAATGAAGAAGAATTAAAAAGCCCCTTGATGAGACCGAAAGAGGAGAGTGTAAAAGTGAACTTGAAGCTTAACATTAAAAAAAACCCTGAGATTATGGCATTTGGTCCCATTACTTCCTGACAAATAGAGGGAGAAGAAATGGAAAGTGTCAAGTTTTATATTCTTGGACTCAAAGATCACTGCAGATGGCGACTGCAGTCATTGAATTAAAAGATACTTGCTCCTTGGAGGGAAAGCTATAGAAAATCTGTACAGCATACCAAAAAGCAGAGATATCACCTTGCTGACCAAGGCCTGTATGTGTGGTTAGGGGCAGATAGTAGAATAGTAATTCTGCTCTGCCCCACTTCAAAAATCATTTTAACATGATTTGAATTTATTTTTGGTTTCTTTTAAAGTCATAATTTGAAATTTGTCACTGTGGACAAATGTAGTTGAGATGAGGGAAGGGGCCTGACCTGACCTGTTCAGTATAGTTGAGGTTTATTGGTGATATAAAATCATGTGAGTTGAGGAGGGTGAAGAAATGGGAGAACAGAATATGTCCAAAGGGAACAGTGGTTGAGGTGGAAGTGAGAACTGTGAGCCAAATATGCAATTCATTGGAATGACATGAAGTTCATGGATGGCAATAGCAAAAGTTTGGAAAAGATACTGGAGTAGATTTTTAAAGGTATAGTGGTTCCTGAATGATAATAGCAAAGAGAAGGTCTGAAAGCAGCAAAGGGATAAAAACTAATTACTACTTCTGTTTCTTTTTCAAGGAGGGGTGAGGTAACAGCCAGAGTTAGTTTGCTAAGAGATATTGTGTCCAAGAGAAAGTCCATTGCAGTGAATACTACAAGATGAAATTAGTTTGAAAGTGAAAAATCTAGGATGATAGGATGATGGCTTTAAATATGGAAGAAACCTAGGTTATCTATTTTCTTCAGCATTTTTTTGGGTCTCCTTTACCAAGGTATTGACCCGTTTTTCATGCTTTTCTTGCATCTCTCTCATTTCTCTTCCCAGTTTTTCCTCCACCTGTCTAACTTGATTTTCAAAATCCTTTTTGAGCTCTTCCATGGCCTGAGCCCACTGGACATCCACCTTGGATGTCTGGGATACAGAGGCCCCGACCTCCACATCTTTCCCTGATGGTAAGAACTCCTCCTCGTCATCAGAATTGAAAGGTGGGAATATCTGAACCCCATCAAAGTAGCTTTCTATAGTCTTATTTTTCTTCCCTTTTCTGGGCATTTTCCCAGCCAGTTACTTGACTTCCAAGATTCCTCTCCACCCCTGCCTAGATCCGCCCAGCTAGTGCTTGGGGTCTGAGATTCAAATGGGCTTTCCGTGGCAGGCCGAAACCTAGATTATCTAGATCTTTTCCTTCACTTTATAGATTAAAAGTAAGATGAAGTCCAGAGTTGAATTTCTCCAAGATTCTGAAGGTAGTAAGTAGCAAAGCCAGGATTCAAACTCAGTAATCTGACTTTAAATCCTGTAGTCTTGCAGAGGAAGGTTCCCAAAGGATACAGTGGAAAGGGAGAGCAGTGAAAGCTAGTAACTGAAGGAAGCTTGGAGATGAGTTTCCATTGAATGCACGGTTGTTATGACTGGAAGAGTGTTCATAAGCAAACTGTCCTTTCCTCTGATCCTGCCTTTTCTTCCCTAAAACTGAACCTACATTAATCTTGATTTCCACTTAGTGCTAATTCTCAGGATAAGTAGCTCATTCTGGGCAAGGATGGGCACAGCTCTTTTTTTATGCATAAATGTCTACTTTCAGCTCTTGCTCTGGTCTGGTCAACATTTTTGATCTGAGCTCTTCCACTTTTCCTTGTTCACATTAACTTTGCAAATATTTTCCTAGTCTTAACATCATTTTAGTTCTGCTTTAATAGATTTAAAATAGCAATATAAACCATAACTGACTTCAACAAGTAAGTCACTTCCCCCAATGCAATTTTCTAATGTATTCTTTAATTTGAACACTGTCTTTTGCTCTCCCTGCCTTCAATCCAGTGTTCTTCATGTTTTGACTTATTATTAATGCCTTTTAGTTATTCAAATGTCTTGGTCTGTGTTTCACAACTAGATCCACACATAATTTAATTCAATTTGATAAGTAAGTCAATCCAACCAAATCCTTTAGTCAGTCCTTCACACTTGGTCAGGGAAGCCAAGCTTTCCTTAGGTAATATAAAATGAATGCACTAGTTCTTATTCATTAAGAATCTTAGCAGTTTCTAGCACTGCATTTGCAAAACTCTACCTGTCATTGCTGTTCTGTAAAATACAAACTATGGAGTTTTGGTTATAAGAAGAAAAAAAAGCAGGAGAAAAAATATGGCAAGAGTGTGTGACCAAGATGCTTCAAAAAAGTTCAAATTAACTGCTCTCTCCCTTTCTCCAAGCACTGGATAAACACATTGCACCTGTTGCAGGACACAAAACCTTCTGAAATTACTGTAGTGGAATTTTTTTTCTTACTAACCCTATAAAATCCATTTCAAAGAGAAGCAAAATATGAGTTACAGTAGCAGTCAGGTGGAGCTGGAATATTCACTACAGGCCAGAGGATGGTAAGAAAAAACAAATGGATAAACTATTACCTGTTTAAATAAAATGCTAAGTTGCTACTTCATGAAAGATTTTATAACTGTAGGGCATTCTCTCTTCCAAAGATGGACAGGATTTTTTGTAATGATCTGCTTAAAAAAAGAACAAAAAAAGAGCCAATTTAAAAATGGTCACTAAGAGATTTCTCAACAAACTCCATTATAGATGTGAGACATGAGATGTGAGATGGACCAAAATTTTTGCCCAAATCTGTCTGTCATATGAATGCCTCAAATTACCTGAAGCAAAAAAAAAAAATTTCCCCCCAAAGTTGCAAAAACTTCCAAATTGCTACTTGAGGCAAAATTGAGATATTGAGATTTGACTTTTCCATAGCTACCTTATAGTAATATGTTTTGGTTTCTCTACTAACTCTGTTCTCAACCTTTCTGGGAAATGGCTTCTCCATTTCCTACCCTTTTAGACTTCTTTGGGACCTTTTCTAGCTGACCAGCAAAAGTTTAAATGGAATGATTACATACGAATACAACTCCTTAAAAAATTACTTTTAATTGAACAATCTAATAACCACAGGGATTTTCAAGGAATTTATAGTGCAATATAAATATGTAAATATATAACTTCTGTGATCAAATATGATGTTAAACTTTAATTCTAAACATGCACATATTCCTGCAAAGAAAATGGATTTAGATAAGAAATTGATTTTCATCTCTGGCTTCATTGAACTGAACTGGCATAAATAGTTATGTAACCTAAGACTCCGAGTCACAAAATAAAATCCCCAAATAAGTGGTAGGAGGGCAGGGAGAGATGGAAATGGAAGGAGATGAAAAGGAGGGAGGGAAAGACAGAGGAAAGGTAGAGGAAGAAGAGGAATGGAGAAGAGAGGAGAAGAGTGGAAGGGAATAAGAGAAGAGTTCAGTAATCTAAAATTTCTGAGAATGTGAGACTTGCTTGACTTTGGGAGATGTCATCAAGAAAGAGAAAGAATAAGGAGACGGCATCTTATGCTGCTTGCAGGGGGAAGAAGGGTTTGGGGAAGAACAGAAGGATGCAAGAGCCTATTTTGAGGCTTTCTAAAAAGATGAAAAGAGAGCAGACATGTGGACTATTGGCCAGACACCTAGGAAGAAGAGATGGCTGATATAGGGAGCCTACACCAGCCACTAACCATATGGCAAAATGTGAGAGAAGTGTGGCCTCCATCTGCCTTATAATCTTCCTACTATTTCCAATCTAATTGGGTCACATGCTAAAGAATCTAAATCAAATATCATCTCCTTTGCTAAATAATATTCTTCTCCTTAACTTCTCAGAGTTTAGAGACAAAATTCCAGTTTCTATTTCCTGAGTTATGTATGAATTATGATCCTATCATGATGGGGAAGAGATAGGAGGAAGAGGGAAGATAGGTCTGTTTTGAAGCTTCCCATCTTCCCATCAACATTGTTGGTCTAGGAAGCTAAGGGCTGTCACCTTCTTCCTTTCTACTGTGTCCTTTCTATTTTCTAGACACGCATGGGGGTGGGTTCATTTCTGAGAGAACCTGACCTCCTTTCATGCATACTCTTTGGCTCTTTACTTCCAAACTGTGGAGCCCTGTGGGGGAAATACTTACAGTGAAGGTTTTTCTTAGGATCTCCTCAGAAGAAAGGAACAGAAACATGCTTAAAGTATAAATATTTTTTAAATTACACTCTCAGCCTCTTGGGAAGTATAGCCATTTTAATAAATTGCTTTGTACTATTTTGTGTCTTTGTTAATACATCCACTGTGATACTCTGTCTCTATCTCTGTTTCTCTTTCTGTGTCTCCCTCTCACTCTGTCTCCCCTCCCCCTCTTTCTCTCTCTCTTTCCCTCTCTATCTCTGTCTCTCAGTCTCTTGCTCTCTCTCTCTCTCTCTCTCTCTCTCTCTCTCTCTCTCTCTCTCTCTCTCTCATACACATACACACACACACACACACACATACACACACATGCACTTCTTTATGGAGGCATTTTATATTTCACTTTGGTTCTGCACTATCCAAACAGTTCCCTCCATGTCTATATGGTATGGCCACATCATTACCCTGAGAGCCTTTACAGCTCAGGATGAATGCACATATTTCACCTAGCTTATATTGTAAGTCCCTGTGTTCTACAACCAGTAGCACAAATCCCCTCCCTATGGCAGTTCTCTTCCATAGGACATCTCACCTTCCCTACTCTTTCTTACACATTCCAGCTGGAGCCATATGCAGTTATCCTGATTTATATCTGCCCAGATGGCTCTGGAGGAGAAAGCGATGCTGGTTACCTTAGATAAGTCTCCCTCACATGAATCCAATTCTCTTTCAAGTCATGATGACATCATCTTCCTGATGCCATGGTCCTCTTTGAGAATGAAGGACAAAGAGCAACCTGTAAGTAGTATGGGCTGCCCTACTGGGGACCCAACTAGTCAGTTTTAGTTGGGTAACTAAGTCCTTCCCTTCCTTCTTCCTTCCTCTGACCCCTCTTCTCTCCTCCCCTTCCCTTTCCTCTTTCCTCTCTCTCTGTCCACATAGGGTATCATACCCTTACCTGTAGGTGCTCTGTCCAAAGGAATATAAATTTTGACCACTGAAATCTTGTAAGATATCTTGAGGTTTATGGGGCTAGATTTCTTTCTTAAGAACAATGCCTTAAACCTAATTCACTCTGACTCTCATTGATTGACCAATCCCAATTTAGTAGTCATTGTTTGAGCCCCGATTGGCTCAGAGTAAATGTAAATCACACTTGTTTCTGTTTTGGCAAGAAACCATGAAGGTCTTTCCCTTCCAAACTGATTTTTTTTTTTTTTGACTAAGCAAAGGAGGTCATTCTTATCTCATTTCTTACCTAGCCTTAATCACTCAGTCAAAGTGAGATCTGGGAAAGACTTTAGCTTGGAAAGGCCAAGGTCTCCCATTGTATCCAGAGCCATCCAGTGACGCTGACATACCTTGTGACTGGATTGTGATGACAATCAAATTAGGAGCTTTTGCTGTTTTTGTTTTAGTATAATCAAGTGCCTCTGATCGAATTTTGCAAGTCATGGCATCACCTTCCTGATGGAAGCATGGTCCTCCTCTAGGACCAAGGACAAATAGCAATTTTAACAACACTCTCCGACTCTGATGAGATCCCCCAGTCTACTCTCTCACGCATCCTTCCCTCTTTTCTACTTCTTCTATTCTTGTTGATCTCCACTCCCCAACATCCCTCCTTATTGATGGGAATAACCATCATGTTCATTGTTCATGTATGAATTTATTAGTTATGTCCTTATCTTCCATCTCCCTTCTCTCCATTTCTTCTCATTCCTGCAACATTATACTCTGTAACTCCTTCACACAAAAGACATTTTTCACTTGTAAATGTAAAACAGTTTTAACTTAAAGTACTTTATTACATAATTTCAGATAACATAATTATATCCTTTCTTCTATCTCATCTCATCTCTCTCTCTCTCTCTCTCTCTCTCTCTCTCTCTCTCTCTCTCTCTCTCTCTCTCTCTCTCTCTCTCTCTCTCTCTCTCTCTTCCTTCCCCCCTGCCACCCTGATTGGTCATGCCATCCCCTAGCATGATCATACAACCTACTAATGCAATCCAAGATCCTCCTGGCCTTGAAATTCAAGGCCTATTTATGCCTAATAAGGACTTCTAAACCTGAAACTGGACTTTATTTTTAGGCATTATCTCCTCTAATTAGTTGGTGAGAGCATGGGTTTTTTTTTCCTATTTATATCACCACTACTCATCACAGTGTTTGGCATGTATTAAGTGCTTATACAAATACATTTTCATTAATTCATTAAGAATGACCTCTAAACATGAGTAATTTATTTGCTTACTTTTGATTGTCTTGATGGTGGTACTTTATTTTTGCCCTCTACTTTTATTTAGCCTTTTTCCCCCTCTTGAGATCTCTGGTATTTTAACCTTTTTTTGGGGAGGAGGGTAACATATCCCCTGTCACTTGCTTTTGACTCCTCCTCAGTTGAAGAACATATTCCCACAGCTAGAATATAAGACTGCCTCAAACTTCTTAGGTTGGAGGATATAAGGTTTCCAGAGTAACATATGGATGCACTGTATCAATCCCAACTGGTTTTCAGTTCCCTTTCCTTCATGCCCAAAGAAGCTATATACATGGGTACTCATTCAGGTCCTCTTCATTATCTTCTCCCTTCTTTCAAATGACTGCACAATTTTAGAGCCTGCCACTTCTTGGAACGTGACTGGCTCATGATGGTTGGGACAGGGGAGGGCCTATGTAGAGTCACTGTGATAGTAGAGATCCCTGCCCTAGCAGCTAGGTCCACGTTTGCAGCTCTGCTTTTGCTCCCTACTGGGGCCTTGTGGAGGCTGATGAAGGAAGGGGGCTGAGTGTTAAAATTTTCTGGTGTTAATTTAGTTTTTTTAACATTTATATTTTTTTCTCTTAAGTGTGTAGCTATAATTACTTTATAACCTGATCAGAATTCCTTTTGTGGAGGTAGGGGGAATGCTTGAGAAGATTTGCACAAAGTGACTATTGTATCATCATAGTCTAACTTTCCTCTTTGAGTTCTTTGCCACAAAATTATGTCAATATCACTTCTGATATTTTTGAAATTTTCTTTTCACCTTCAGGGCACACAGCTGACTGTTCTTAGTTTTGTCTATCTTTCCTATATGAATTTATAGATCAAATGGTCATTTTCTCTCCTTTTTCTTATCACTTCCACTTCCAGTTGATGGATACAATAAAATCTAGATGTAAAATTCCCTTTGTTGTTTTATCTAAGTAATGCATTTGTCACATGGATAAGAAAGCCAAACCATGTCCATTGATGCCACTTACAGAGATACCCATTCATTTTCTATTTCTTAATTTTTCTTTAAAAGACATGGCTTAACATCAAAGAGGAAATGAAAGCACCACTTATATCACCAGCGCTTCAGCTTCTTAAATTTTGCCGTACTAGAGACTATCCTAAATGAGCTTGAAGAATGGCAGAAAAGAACATTAGTAACTGATCCTTGTAAACCTACTTTTTCAAAAGTGGGGCAAGCTTTTTTATTTATGTTCCTAACCACACAATTGTAGAGCTCGGGATGTCTGCAGTGCTGCCAATAGTCTTACTTTTGAAAATTCCCTAGACACAAAATGGCAGTAAATCATCCCCTCTTTTTCTACCAGTGAATAATATGAAACAAATTTTGGGTTACAAGTTTTTTTCATAAAAAAAGAAGTAAATGAAATAAGGCATAAAAATTACCTAAATAAAACAAGGTATACAGAACTTACATTTACAGTTCCAACTGTGGGTAGCAAGGAAACCAAAGTGACTCCATGTTATAAAGTTCCTCCATCTTGTACCTAGTCCTTATCTACATCAGGGATCTGCTCTCTTTTATGGACTCATTAATGCTGCGATAACTGAAGTTCTCACTAAAAGATGTCTCAACTTCTCCCCACAGCATGGAATGTTTTAATTGTATGCCTTTCTGATAACCATGAGACATCTTGAAGACACCTGGAAAGTTCCTTGCTTCTTTACCCCATCTATAAACATCCACTTCCCTGAGTCAGGTAATTGTAGTCTCCTATAGACTACCTATGTGTACATCCTCTGAGTGAGAGCTAATTCTTGAGCCTTATAATAAAGCTGTTCTATTTTCTTTGCAACTTTGGTGTCTAGATTTGACCCAACACAACATCCCAATGCAAATGAAACATTTTGCCTTGGTAAATATAGACTCTCCCATGGTTAGGTTATTTCCTTTGTTTTTTTGTTTGTTTTGTTTTTTGTAATTTCAATTTAGTAACATTTGATATCTTTCAGTTCTTTTTAGTCAGGTCTGACTCTTTTGTGACCCCATTTGTGGTTTTCTTGGAAAAGATACTGGAGTGGTTTGCCATTTCCTTCTCCAGTGCATTTTACAGATAACAAAACTGAGCAAACAAGGGTAAATTTCTTGCCTGGGGTCACATAGCTAGTAAGTGTCTGAGGCTAGATTTCAGCTCAGGAAGATGTCTTCCTGACTCCAGGCCTCTATGCACTGCATCAGCTATCTACCCAGACAATTTATACAAAGTCCTTTATAAACATTTGGGTTTGGGAAGGCTTTTCACTATATTTCATAGGAACTCCAAGAAAGATACCATGTTTTCTTTAGCCCTATCCCTTCAACGGAGTCACCACCACTATGTGTTTCTTTTTTTTTCCAGGAATTGATAATAGGTTTCTTTGTGCTTAATGAATTATGAGATTCCACATTATTCTAACAAACATTGATAGCTACTTACATAGAAGATTGGGATCCACCCTCTATGGAGAGAGCTCACACCTGTAATTTAAATCCAGTAAAACATACTCTCTATTTTTTTTTTCTTTTTCCCATCTGTGAACTTTTTATACTTGTGTTTTCAATGAAGGTTTTGATTAACTTTTTCTTTCCTGAAATATTTTATTCCTGAAATATTCATTATTGGATTATTTCTCCCATCATGGATGGTAATTGTTCATTATCTCTAAATCAGAATAAAGAGCCATTCTTTTGCATTTTCTTATGTGGTGATGGCCTTAAGCTGAAAGAGAAGCAGCAAACATACTCTTTAGGTTTGGTATCCATTCTTTCTATCTCAATACTACAACTTTTGTGACTCACACTTTGAAAATGCACCTGAAAAAGCCCATGATAAAAATTCCTCCTATGAAAATTCCTTCCTCTATTCCAGTAAAAGGTCCTGAGAATATAGGCTTTAAGCTCATTTGACTATTCCTGGCTATAATCATCCTATTTGTCCTTTATCTTAACTAGATGCTGGTAATTAGCATAAACTTTTACCATATATATACCATCCCAGTCCAAGAAATTTGCACATCCCACCCAAGAAAGATTTGACAGCAGTATTCTAAAATAGCTGTCTCACCCCTTTCCTCCCCTTTTATTTTTCCTGTTCAAGGATTG
This sequence comes from Bettongia penicillata ogilbyi, assembly GCA_023548195.1. NCBI lineage: Eukaryota > Metazoa > Chordata > Mammalia > Diprotodontia > Potoroidae > Bettongia > Bettongia penicillata. The sequence continues at coordinate 5,436,085 of JAJHZJ010000244.1, forward strand.
CTTCTGTTCACTTTTTCCTTCGTGAAGACAGTATGTTAAGGATAGGATCTTCAACAAGGGTCCCTGGGTCTGTGAAAACACTAACCTTGCTGCCATTCTCATTGGAACACAAGCAGCTTTAAATTATCCAATTATTCTCACCCTCTGAAAGCTAAGGCTGAAAAATAGAAGGATTTACAATAGCCTTCTGTTGCTATTTCTTTGTCCTGTGTCATTAAAAATGAGGCAGTAAATCAAAAAGGATGCATGGATTTCCCTTTTGGCACATTTATCCCTTACAGGTCATTACTGAGTGTGGGCATGGCACAGGTGCACTTCTGAGCTATTTTCAACTTGCTGTTAGAGGGGACCACAAGTTTTCTTCTAAATAGACCTAGACATGATTAAAGATTTATCCTTTATGGTACTTTTTCATTTCTCTCAGCCAACATAAAAATGAGTTGATATGAAGAGAAACCTGACCAGCAAAATAAAGAAGTGCCTTTATAAAAAAAGAAAACCTTCATTCAAAGTGTAGATAATCCATTCTAAGTCTGCAGAATGTATTTCTTTTGTTCTCACAAATTTCAAGCAAATAAGGAAGCTTCAAGAAAAATAAACATTCAGAATCTTGCTTAACCTCTTCAGAAAAGGGAAATATCATTTGCCCTTCCCTATCAGAGCTGTGGCCCATCACACCCATTAACCAAACTGATGCTGATGCTTCAAAGAAGAGTAAAGAAGCACTAAATGGAACCCATAATGCATCTGGAAAATTGTCAAATGCTATAGAGGAATGCAGGGATAAATACCTTCCTGACCCCTGCAGTGCTGAGCTTATTTTCTGAAGCGTGAGATTTGATTATCCATATCTCAGCAAGTAGAACCACATATACAGCTTGTCATAAAAGTAGTCAAGCTTTTCCCCCCACAAACATACAGCCAAAATATTTGATGCTATAAATTCCCCAGGCTGATTATATGCTATGTAACAAAAAGGTCCCTCTCTCCCTCCCTTTGACTGTCCATTTTCCCATTCAACCTCCCCTCCCTGTACTTACTGTTACTATTACTTGAAATGACTGACTATTCATATCTTGTATACTCCCACATGAGTCCTGATTTTAACAACTGTCTCAGGAGGGAGAGTTTGGACTGTCAGTTTCCCTATTAAAAAATGGAATGATGTATTTGGTCAATAACTCTTTTCCTTGTTGACTTGGCATTGTTATCAACATTAAACAAGGTGTGTGAAAGTGCTTTTATGAATGCCAAAGCGCTGCAGAGAAGTTAGTTTTTTTTACTATTATTATCACCATTATCATAATTACTATTGTCATAGAAAAGTGTCCTTGACTAAGAAATATGGAAAGTCATGATTCAGTGGGAATAATGCCTTTTTGGAATCAATTACCCTAAGGGTAGAAGGGATTGTCAAGGTCTTTTCAACCTGCGATACAATTAAGGAATCACTGCTCTGAAACTTCAGACAAATTATCATCCAGATTGTGTCAATAATTTGCAGATCACTAATTGTCAAGCTTCTCACTGTTGCTTTGGAATGTTTTATTATAAAGGTCTTATTTTTTTTTCTTCTGATGAGTCAAAATCTATGCTTTCCTTTAACTTCTATCAATTGTTTCTAATTCTTCCATTTAGAGCTACAAAAAAAGTAAATGGAGACTGTTTTCTTTATGGACAAATATTGGAGGATGCTTTAATTTCAGAACTCTCTTAGCTCAAGATCCAATGTTTTGATGAAATTAGGCACTCATAAGTCATTGAACAAAAGGAAGTTTATTCTGACAGAACCGCAAAGATATACAACAAGAATACGTTAGGACTTAGCTTCTCTGGATGCAATCCAGTCATTTCCATATGGGAACATATCTGGAGGTTAGGGCAGGATGTGATGAAGGACATGGGTAACTTCCATAGTCTTTCGAAATCCACCAAGTCTAAGAAATCATAACTGCAAATGACCAGGACTTTTTTTTTTTTGCCTTTAGGGCTGCAGGAAGCTATTCAAGAGAAGGAAAGATCAATCAAGTTCCTGGATAGTTTTGTCTTTTTTTTGAGGAATGTTAATCTCTAAGGGTTAGGAAAGGAGGTGAGTTCCAGACTCCCTCCCCATATGAGGGATAAGGAGAAAGAAGATATATCAAAGGAATGTTAATAAATATTAGTTCTGTCATGGAAGGTCTTCCACTATTTGAACAGGTACAGCATATGTATAGAATAAATGAGACATATATTAGAAGTTATCTAGTTCAATTAAAAGCAGTGCACTTTGTACTACAATTAGAGTCAGAATTAATAGGCTTTTTAATACATGAAAAAATGGGAATGATATCTTTGCAAATACATGTTCATTTATTTTTCAGGAAACACTATTGAATGTTTTCTATGAATAAGGCAACACATTAGTCCTATCAGAACAATAAGAGAACATACTTGGAATTTGAAAACTTATTATAATACATCAACACTAGTTTCCCTCTTTTCTCTTCTCACCGTGGCCTGCTCTATTTGTCCTCAAATGTATCTGTATCTTTCTGATGAGGTAAACTAGAAAAAAATGAATGACAGAACTAATACAAAATTGTCCAGATGGGTGAAAGCAACCAGGGCCCATCCTTAATTTTTAATTAGCCAGACATGCAAAAAACTCAATGAGTTTCTTGCTATTGATAAACAATCAATGACTCCAGCCTGAGGCCAATTACGGCCCTATCCATGTGACAGTGATACCAACCCTATACAATCCAACAACTGTCTCGGAATCTTTATATACAGTAGCTCCCTTTCTTTTGGGTGTGATGCTGGGTAAGTAGGAATGTTATATTCATTGCATTTTTAACAATGGTATGAATATATACATAAAAAAGTGGGAAATGGGGGAGATGAAGAAGTAGATCCCATTTATCACCAAGACATTCTTCAATGTGGCAGTGTCCCACAGGTAGAGATATGGTTGTAGTTATTTATGAAAAACTGATAATTAATAAGCACTATTTTGGCAAAGGGACTTAACCAGTATAGTCATTTATTCTGATTACTCATTTTCTCCATATCTGCCCACTAATTTTAGAAGTAGAAACAACACAAGTATAAGACATTCTTGTCATTTTCCTTTAGTAAATGGGGAAGGCACAAGAAGAGATGACATCAAGCTACCATTATACATGAGTGTGTAGGCTAATCCCAATATTTCTATATTTTCTTTTTTTTTAAATCAGTTATTTGTTGTTTATTCAGTATTTAGTATGACACTTGAGGAATTGGTTACATTGTTGTACATATACAGATCTTTTTATGAAATATGGAAATTTACAACTATTGGCATATATATATATATATATATATATATATATATATATATATATGTAGATAAAATCAGATCCTCTGGAAAGGTGATACATGCTGTAGTTCCATGCTGTAGTGCCCTAATGGAGGGGAGCACAAAGGTAATCAATGTATCAATAAAGAATTACTACTGTATGGTGTTTTGTATCCAGGAGTATCGTCTTCTGGACCTAAGGGAACCTGTAGCACCTACATACAAAGCAGGTAGTTTATATACCTGTATGGCACTAATTGACACCGACCACTGAGACTCTACAAGTCATATCCAGCATCATATGCTAACTGCAGCAAGGTACTATTTCCCATTTCTAACTTCAGGAAGAAACTAGAGTATGTTCACAGGTTTTACATTTCTGGTGTTTAGTCACTAATCAGAGGAAGGATTTGGCCTATTTGAAAAGTGGATCCTACCTAACCCCTCAACCCCTGTCATGTTCTCTCAGTGGCATCATATTCAAAGATTTTAAAATTGCAGCTTCTTCTAAAAGGGTATCTGTGCTCTTCTTTAAAATGGCTTTCCTCCTCCGGATTCAGGTTGACCTTCACCACATCTGAAATGCCATTCTGCCCCAAGACACATGGGACACTAAGGAAGACATCCTCATTAATGCCATATAGGCCCTTAATCATGGTGGAAATTGGATGCACTCTCCTAAGATTCTTCATAATGCTTTCTGCCAGATCTCCCACAAACAAGCCAATGGCACAGGAAGGGTAGTCCTTCAGTTTGATTACCTCTCTTTCAACCACCTGTTTATGAACATCTTTCCAATTCTCTGCATCAGCATCGGTTCCCAAAGAAGGATGAAGGTTCTTTAGAGACATGCTGGCAACATTCACACCACTCCACACAGGAACACTAGAGTCTCCATTTTCCCCAAGGACCTATCCATGACAACTTGAAGAATGGACACCAAGTTTCTCCACCATTAGGTAACGGAAATGGGCAGAATCCAGATTGCAACCACTTCCAATAAAACAGTTTTTAGGAAAGCTACTTAGCTTCCAGTCCACATATGTCAAAATATCCACTGGATTGGAAACAATAAACAGCTTGTAATTAGGGCTATATTCAACAATATTGGGAATGATGAATTTAAAGATATTCACATTATGCTGGACCAAATTAAGATGTCTTTCTCCCTCCTGTTGATGTGCCCCAGCCATAACAATGACCAATTTTGATTTTGCAGTCACAGTGCAGTCTTGGCCAGAAACAATCTTTGGCATTTTGAGGAAAAGGCTGCCGTGTTGGAGATCCATCATCTCTCCCTTTAGTTTGTCTTCTATTACATCCACTAGGGCAAGGTCATCAATCAATTCCTTTGTTAAGATACTAATGGCACATGCCATGCCAACTGCACCAATCCCAACAACAGTGATATTGTTCTGGGGAACCTGATCTTCCTTTAGGACATTCAAGATAAGCTGATCCTTGACAGTTGATGCCATTTGGAGGGTATCTGCGGGGATCGCTGGTCAGGCTGCAAAAGTTCTGAGTTAGATGTAAGGTTGCTGCTCCCAGGCTCACACCCTATATTTTCTTCATAGAATTCTGCTTAAAGGAAGTTCTCTAAGAGAGGACTTAACATAATAAGTAGTATATAACAAGTAGACTGAACTACAAAGTATTATTACATCTGATTCTTAGGGGGTTCTAGGTCAAGGATTTTATTGGTAAAGTGAACTCCCAGTGGATGAACTCCCTTTATCAATGAAGATTGGCGACTTCTGCAACTTATAGACAGTGAGGAGTTAATGACTTGTTCTTCTTTATCTCTTCCTTCAAGTATTTGACCCCTTGTTCAACTTCTTTCTTAAGATTCATCAAAATACAGCATGAATTCTATTTGTTATTCACTTTCCCTGTTATTCTTGAAGTCATTAGAATTCTAAAGAGACACGGTTTCTTCTCTCCTGATAAAATGTAACATTTAATCAATATTTTGCTTTTTCCAATTGCTAATATGTATCTTATTTTCTTGATTTTTCTTGACCTTTGTTTTTGCAGTTCAAAATTTTGAATAGATTCTAGTATTTTTTATTAGGACTTCTTTAAAAAAATCTATTTTGTTAAAGGATTATCCCCTTCTTTTTTCATTATACTCAGGCATTCTTATGCATACCATTCTTGGTTGTAATCTCTTATTTTTAATCTTATGGAATATCACTAACCAAGCATTTTTTTTCCTCCTTTATAAGCATTGCTGCCAAGTCTCAAATGATAGCTGTTTACTATTACTAAAATTCAATCAGTCTGAGAGAAATGATTACTAATATCCAATGATTTGAGGATGTCCATTGTTTCCCTCTTTTTCTAAAGTCCTAATTTCAGAAGTTCACTTTCTTGAAGGACTTTACTGATAGCGAGATTGGACCCACTTTCTTATTAGGACCCCATTCAGCTGGGGAAGTCATTATGCTCTACTCAGATTTGAATGGGAATGAATTCTTTGAATAGATTGCCCAAGGCAGGGGGTAACTTAGAAATAAATGACATAATCAAAGTTTATTTGAATGGGTTCAACTACTGTAATATTCTTTCTCTAATTAATTGTTAACTAATAAGAGTGGATTGCCACCCTGTTAAATACCCCTCCTCCAATGGGCATATAAACCCTTTACTATGATTGTCTTTGAGGCTTCCAAGAGAGAGATTGCCAAATGACCACCCTTTTATTAAAATGCTGGCATTATTAATAAAGTGGTCAAATTACTCAGAAAATATGTCTCTCATACTTTTTAATCACCATGTTAATCAACAAGAATTTATTAAACATTTGTTATGTAGTAATTATCCTTCTAGCTTTTTTCCCTTTGATCTGGAAGCTATGAATTTTGCCTGTCATCCCTGGGAATTTTCCTTTCAGGATTTCTTTCAGAAGGTGACTAATTTCTATTTTAATTTTTCTTTCTGGTTTTAATAAACCTGAATAGTTTTCATTTATGATTTCTTGAAATATGATATCCAGGTTTTTTGTTTGCTATTGTTTTATATTATAACTCTTTATCCACTATTTAAGTTTGTTTTTGATAGTGGAAAATTTTAAATTTCTTTTATTTCTTCAAATATTTTATTTTTTATTCTGATATTTCTTGGTACCAATAATAATTGAGTTCTGTTTGATACATTTAAATTTTCCAGTCCACTACTTGGCTAAACTTCTCTACTTTCTTATAAACTATTTACTTATTTGCTTTCTACTTACTTGTAAGATATTTATTCTCCTTCCAATTCATTTTGGAGCTTTTATTTAATTTATTATCTTGCTTTTTATGTTTTTCTTTAATTCTTCCAAGTACTCTTGTAGTCTTCATGTTTGAGGCATTTCCCCCCATTTCCCACACCCATCCTGAAGATCAGCTTATAATCAGTGGGAATATAACTACTTTTTATGATTTTAAGTGTCTGTCTCTCCATATGTCTTCCTAGTTTTGGCGATATCATTTCTTCACTCATATTTCTAAGGCTCAGTTCCTGGTATCAGATGTTTGGCAGGGCTAAGTTCTGTTCCATTCTGAGGTAGCCAAGATCTGCTGTATTTCAACTTCAAATTCTTTTACTCCTGTTACTGATTTCCATCTCCTGGGCAGTGGGTGGGTCTTCACTCAAAGAACTAATAGACTTTAGTTTTCATTGTCAGACCTCTGTATTTTCTGACCCCAGGTTTCTTCCTTCTAGGTTATTTAAATGGTATTCCTGCTTTTCTACATTATCTCTGGTCAGATCATTGTTGTGTTATTCTGTTCACTCTAGGGACATTTCTGGCTCTAGCTTTTCAGTCTCCCTCAGGGATCGTTGGTGAAGGATCTATCGTGGACTTTTCGAACGTATCCCTTCATGTTCAGTCACCGTTTCAGGCTTCTACTCCCACTCCACTAACGTTATACACCAGTGTTCTAATCCAGGTGTCTGTTTTGCTCATCTGAGTTGCTGCTGCTTTTGTAGATGGGGTTTCTACTTCAGTGCTTACAACTTATTGACTGTCTTTTGTGTTTAGTGCTGGATTTTAAGAAGCGGCATACTCAAGTTCTTTTTTTTTAAAAATATAATTTATAATTATTCACTTTTTTCTTATTTGTAGGTTATTGCTGTTACATATGTGGGGAAGTAGGACTTTTCTATGACCTTTTACACACAATTTTAACTGGAAGTCTCACTCCTATTGTTCAGATTGTTGGAAAGAGAGATGAACTAGGATCTGAGTTTGAATTTAATCTTTGTGACTATCTATTAGTGTTTATCAAGTGACTTACCTTTCTTGGTTTCATTTGTCTCAACTACAAAATGAGAGGGGTGGATGACTTGACTTCTAAGGTCTGATCTAGTAGTACATCTATAATACTATAATTATACAACTCCCCAGTACCTAACCTGGAACCTATGTTTTATTTTTAAAAGGACAATTCTAAAAATATTAAGTTAATTTGTCAATATTTTTCCTTGTATGAAATATCAAATCCCATCAGAGAAATAACAAATATCATCATTTAATAAATGAGGATCAAAAATAAATCACAAGAAAACTATAGCATTAAGACAAAATTTCTATTGACCATTCTATGGGCTTTTAGTTGGATGAATTCCAGCTTATCGAAGGGTGACTTGTGATGGAGGTTGAAACCACTTTTCCTGCCAAACAGTGATTACTTCCAGCTGTTCTTTGTTCACTGCCAGGAGCTAAATGGAGATATGCATTGCCTCCTCCAGCTAGATTGTTCTTTAAATGTAAGGATTGTGACTTCTCTCTCTTTTATATCCCTTTCCTTTTTTCCCCCAAATCATTCAATCAGCTACCTGCACAGAAAGGATGTTGAACAGTGATGTGTGCAGAGCATACTGATAAATCTCAAAGGTTAGGAAAAGTTTACTGACTCTTGTCAACAGTCACAGGATAACCCAAACAGCCTTAGCCACAGACTAGATCTAGGATCTCTCTTTGGTGCTGAACTAGCCTAGGCAATATAATTCCTTTTCAGGGGTTAAGAATTCTACCACATGTGTTTGTTTGTTTGATGTTCAGTATTTCAGTCATGTCTGACTCTTCTGGACCCCATTTGGCATTTTTTTTTTAACAAAGATACTGGAGTGATTTGCTGTTTGCTTCTGTGCCACCTAGCTACCTTCCATGATATCTGTAGAGATAAATAAGAAACACCTCTGTGGAGCCAGGGCTCCACCCATCTGCTTGCCATACCAAAAAACAGCTCTGCACATAAAATGCTCTGTGCTCTGTGTTAGTCCTTCACTGTTGAAGAAGATCATGCCATCAGAGAAATGATGACATGACTTGCAATTGACTTTGCTTTGAGTGAGGGAAGGCTGTGAAGGTCACCAACCTCACTTCTCTTCCAGAGTCATCTGAATCCAGTGACCAGATATTCATCAGAACAACTGGAGGTGACCCAGGATGAGGCATTTGGGGTTAAGTGACTTGCCCAAGGTCACACAACTAGTGAGTGTCAAGTGTCTGAGGTGAGATTTGAACTTAGTCCTCCTGATTCCTGCACTGGTGTTCTATCCACTGCACCACCTAGCTGCCCCATGAGGAAAACAAAGTAGTCTTTCTAGGTTATTTTAAACTGGCATTTCCTCAATGTATAAAAAGGATTTCTTTTAGATTCTGTGAGAACTCTTAGCGGAATTGCTTGCCCAAGTAACTTCACTTTAAACTCCCAATGCCCAAGAGTTCTAGAGCATATTTTCTTTTCACTAATAAGGTCCTAAACTCTTTTTCATGAGAATCATTCATTGTTTTCTGTGCATCCAGAGGAACAGAATTTCTTTTCTGACTTCAACATATCTGTGAATATCCTTTTTGGGCTGGAAGGGTTTCAAGGCAAACCTTAACATGCTAAAGTTTCCAGTGATAACTTGATCTCAGATTAGCCTTCCTTAAGGTTCATGTGTCATGATTCTAATATATCTAGTATCACCCATATCCAAAAAGTAAAAGGTACATCATTAAGGAGAAGCAGAATATAAAATATCCAGTCACTAAAAGAAAAATAATGGCTAATTTGTAGGTGAGGAGAGTAAAATAGCAGGGTGGTTGAAATATACTATTTGAGTGAATTCACTTTATAGAGAATTTAGGGGAGTGTCAAACTACATACTCAGTCACTCCTGGAAGCCAGAGAGGTTTTAGTGTAGTTCTAGAGGTGCTCTTGATAGTGCCATTGTGTTTTCATGGAATGACCAGGGTCCCCAAGGAAAATCTGACATACCATTCCATGATGTAGCATTCCAAACCCAAAATGTCATATGTCACCAGAAAAGCTAAATACCATGTAATTCTCTACTGAATCATTTATCAATTCTTTGCCACTGTCACCAAGAAATTAGGTCCCTAAGAATAGAAGAAGTGGTATCATTTTGAATCGTATAGAGTATCTGTTATGTCAGGCAAACTACAGCCAAAAAGAACGATTATTCTAGTAGCATAGTCTTCCTGTTCTGAAATGCATGCCATAAATACTATGCAAATGTTATATAAGGATCACATTTTTAATATAAACTATTCCTATTTTATCTGTGAATTAATGGATTTTTTCAAAGTGCCACAACATACATTTTACTGAGTAAAGAATGTTTTTCATATTAGGAAAATATATACAATATAAATATCTTGGGAAAGAATGCCTATATATATTAAGGTAATGGTGATCATTTACTTAGTCATGTGAAGTCTTTTCAGAGTGTTGGAAATCCATAGAATATTTTTAATGTTGCATTGTTCTTCCCACTATACAATATTTTCCTTTAGGAAGAATGATTTTCTCTCTCTCAATAAATTTTTATATACACATTTATACTTGTTCAATCTTTTAGTTATGTCCAACTTGTCATGAACCCATTTGGGGTTTTCTTGGCAAAGATACTAAAGTGGTTTGCCATTTCCTCCTCTATTTCATTTTACAGAGGAGGAATCTGAGGCAAAGAGTGTTAAGTGACTTGCCCAGGGTCACGCAGATATGCCTGAGGCCCAATTTTAATTTGAAGTTGATGAGTGAGCACAGTTCACACATAAATCTATGAACTCACGATAAAGGGAGGTCACCCATTCCCATAATCTTCCCAAGAGAACTGAATTTCACAAGTTAGCACCTAGAAAGTGCCTATGCTGTATCACCTAATATGGAATAAATGTGACTATTTCCAAGTAAAGAAGATGTCTAATGCTCCAAGTGAAGTAGGCTGCAAAATGTGAGTTGGAGATTCACAGTAGATATTATAGAACTGAATTATTTTGTCTGTTTTTTAAGGCTCTCACATGGCCTCTGATAGATCATCTAATCCAATCCCCTTATTTTATAGATGAAGGATATGTTTTCCTGGGAGGTGGAATTAGTTATCCACTGCTACACAAACAGAACCTCAATCTTCTGACACTAAGTCCCACACTCATTCTACTATAATATATCAGATCTACCATTTTCCTTCCTTCCTTCCTTTTCTTCTTCCTTCTGTTCTCTCCCCCCACTTTATGGATCTCAATCTCTGCCTATGTGTGTGTGTCTGTCTCTACTTATCTCCATTTTCTCATCTGTCATCTATACAATATTTACACTGGTAATCCTGACATCAAGATGATGACATGACTTGCAGTTGACTTTTGTCTGAATGAGGGAGGACCTTAATCTGAAAGGGTCAGGGTCTCACACTGCATCCTGGGCCGTCTCCAGTCATCCTGATAAATATTGGGTCACTGAAACCAGATGGCTTAGGAGAGGAAAGTGAGGTTGGTGACCTTGCACAGCCCTCCCTCACTCAAAACAAGGTCAACTGCAAATCATGTCATCATCTTGATGTCATGGTCTTCTTCGAAAATGAAGGACAAACACAACATTGGTAATCCTACTTAAAGTTAGAAATGAATATTTTTCTGGTTAAATTGCATTTTACTAAACCTGGTTTCCTAAAAGGGGAACTAGGTAGCACAGTGGATAGTGTACTAGGCCTGGAATAAGGAGAAACTGAGTTCAAATCTGGCCTCAGAAGCTGATTAGCTGTATGACCCTGGGCAAGTTGCTTAATCCTATTTGCCTCAGTTTCCTCATCTATAAAATGATCCGGAGAAGGAAATGGCAAATCATTCCAACACCCTTCCCAAGAAAACCCAATACAGGGTCACAAATACTCAGACATGGCTAAAATAATTGAACAACATCAACAGTACCCTAAAGTAGAACTTAAAACTTATATCTATATAAACAGATCAATTAAAATATTTATTTTCCTACTTTGTGCACAGTACAATGTAGAGAGTTTTGTATTTTTGTCCTAGCCACCTTATTATCATTATCTCTAATAAATTTATAAAATAACACTTTAAAACTGAGTTACTAGGTTTTTTGTAGTATAGAGGATATGATAACATGTTCATTTAGTATGTAATATTTTAGTGTACATTTTTTATTATTCTATGATTGTGTTTAAGGATTGAAGAATTTGGCATATTACTGCATACCTTAAAAATGGTATAGTTCACATGGGATAGCTCATCATTAATACTGCTTATATTTATGTAAGTTTGGTATTTTAGAAAGAACACCAGCCCCAGAGAGCTGAACTGTCAACTGCAGTTATTGAAACATCGTTCGAATTCCAGCTGTATTGCTCACTGGCTAGATGAACTTGGGTAGGTCAATAAACTTCTGAGTTTGAATTTCCTCATATGTAAAAAGAGAGGGCTAGATTAGACTACCTCCATGATCTCTTCTAAATCCAAATTTATGGTCCTATGATCTTCATTGTTCAATTTTTATGAGGGAGAATGAGAAACCTAAAATAAGTGAACATAATGTGCTCAGTTATCAAGATATAAACCAAATGCTTCCTATTGCTATCAGAAATGTAAGTAATGGCTTTAGTTCTCATTGTGCTCAGACCAGTCAGCAAATTATTTCAGAAGTGATACAAACTAGAAAGTGCTTTATGAGAAGTATATTTCCCTTTGTTTCATGATCCTCTCTTCCCTTTACAACCCTGCAATGGTCACAGAATAAGATATCATTTTAAAAAGAAATCCATAACCTTAGTGTAGCAAAAGCTGATTTCAGCCTGAAAATGTAGTTTTTCAAAGAAATTTTAAGAAACTCAGAGTACAGACCACATAATTCATATTAAATTCAAAATTTTGGGGTAGAGTCAAATGGAGGAGTAGATGCAGGGACCAGCTAGAGCTCTCCCTGAAACCCCTCAAAAATCTATAAAAATGACTCTAAACAAATTCTGGAGCAGCAGAAGCAACAAAATAACAGACTGAAGCAAATTGCCAGGTCAAGATAATCTGGAAGGTTAGCAGGAAGGGTCTAATACCTGGGGCTGGGAGCAGAGCACAGTCCTTGTGGGTCATGCCAGCACAGATAGAGCAGGAGCAGGCCTTAGGGGACTGAACTGCGGGCAGCTGCTGCAGATTCCAGTCTTCTCAACTCACAAACACTAAAGACAGCTTCAAAGGTCTGTGGATGGGTCTCTCACCTGGCTGTGAGGGGTAGCCAGCCCTAGCCAAGGCCCCAACCCTAGCCACAGTCCCAGTCCCTAGGCAGCTGCAGTCACTGCTGACATGGAGGCTATTTCTGGAGACCTCCACTTAACAAAGCTCAAAAGTCAAGAAATTGGGGCAAGGGGAAAATAAGCAAATGGGGAAAAAAGAAACAGACTATGGATTCTTACTTTCCCTGTGAAGAGGTATTTTCTTACATCATTGGTGACAAGGAAGATCAAAACATATTGCCAGAAGAAGATAATAAAACCAAAGCTCCTACATCTAAAGCCTCTAAGAAAAATATGAATTGGTCTAAGGCCATAGAAGAGCTCAAAAAAGATTTTGAAAACCAAGTAAGAGAATTAGAGGCAAAATTGGGAAAAGAAATAAGTGATGCAAGAAAATCATGAAAAATGAGTCAGCAGCTTTCCAAAGGAAACCCCCCAAAATGTTGAAGGAAATAACACCTTTAAAATCAGACTAACCCAAATAGCAAAAGAAGTCCAAAAAATCCAATGAGGGGAAGAATGCCTTAAAAAGCAAAATGGGCCAAATGGAATAAAAGAGCTCCAAAAGCTCACTGAAGAAAATATTTCTTTAAAAATTAGAATGAATCAAATGGGAAGTAATGACTTTAGGAGATATGAATAAATTATAATACAAAACCACAAGAATGAAAAAATAGAAGGTAATGTGAAATATATCACTGGAAAAACAACTGACCTGGAAAATGGATCCAGGAAATATAAATTTAAAATTATTGGACTATCTGAAAGCCATGATCAAAAAAACAGCCTAGACATTATCTTTCAAGAAATTATCAAGGAAAACTGCACTGATATTCTAGAATCAGAGGGTAAAATAGAAATGGAAAGAATCCTACTATCAATCACCTCCTGAAAGAGATTCTCAAAGGAAAACTCCTAGGACTATTGTACCAGAGTTCCTAGGTCAAGGAGAAAATATTATGAGGAGCCAGGAAGAAACAATATAAGTGTTATGGAAACACAACCCAGATAACAAAAGATTTACCAGCTTCTACACTAAAAGATCAGAGGGTTTGGAATATGATATTAAAGAGGTCAAAGGAGATAGGATTATAACCCCAAATCACCTATCCAGTAAAACTGAGTATAATACTTCAGGGGAAAAAAATGGAACTTCAATGAAATAAAGGACTTCCAAACATTTTGTTGAAAAAACCAGAGATGATTAGAAAATTTGACTTTCAAATACAAGAATCAATAGAAGCATGAAAAGGTAAATAGGAAAGAGAAACCATAAAAGATTTATTAAAAATGAACTGTTTACATTCCTACTGGAAAGATGATATTTGTAACTCATGAGATCTTTCTCAGTATTAGGATAATTGGAGGAAATATATGTATATCTGTATCTATATATCTATTTATATATGTATATCTATCTATATGTGTATATATACATATATGTATCTATATATATAGATATATAGATATGTATGTGTTCATCCATGTGTCTATATATGAATATGTGTACATGTATGTATTTATATATATACATATATATGTAGAGAGAGACACACATAGAGGGCATAGGGTGAGCTGAACATGAAGGGATGATATCTAAAGAAGAAAATTAAAGGTTGAGAGGAATGTACTAGGAGAAAGAGAAAGCAAGAGGTAGAATGTAGTTAATACGTAAAAGGGACATGAAAAAGCATTTACAATGGAGGGGAAGAAGGGGAGGTGAGAGGGAATAAGTGAGCCTTTCTTTCATTGAATTTAGCTTCAGGAGGGAGCACCATACACACTCAATTTGGTATGGAAGTTTATTTTATCCTACAGGAAAGAGTGGGGAAGGGGATGAGAGGGTGAATAATAGAAGGAATGGCAGATTGGGGAAAGGGGTAATCATAAGGAAGCACTTTTACAGACGGACAGGTCAAAGGAGAAAATTGAAAAAATGGAGGGCAGGATAGAGGGAAATATAGTTAGTTTTTCACAACATGACAGTTATGGAGGTCCTTTGTTTGACCACACATGTATGACCTGTATTAAAATTACTTGCCTTCTCAATGAAAGTGGGTGGGGAGGGGGTAAGGGAGAGAATGTGGAACTCAAAACTTTGAAAATGAATGTTAGAGGTTGTTTTTACTTGCAACTAGGAAATAAGATATATAAGCAATGGGGTATAGAAATCTTTGTTACCCTACAGCAAAATAAAAGGGAAGGGGTAAGTGGCTAGAATGATAGGAGGGAGGGCAGAATGGAGAAATAGGCAATCAGAATACATGCTGTCTTGGGGTAGAAGTAGGGGGGAGATAGGGAAAAAATTTGAAATTCAAATTTTTTTTGTTTTAAAAATTTCATTTTTATTGAAACCTTGTTTTTATATCTCTTGTATTTCTAAATCTATCCCTCCCAATCTCTACCACTGAGCTACTCCTGTAACAAAAGATTTTATAAAAAGATATAATGTAAAGCCCGGAGGAGGAGCCAAGATGGCGGAGTAGAAAGACTCATATATGCTAGCTCCGAACCCTCATAAATTTCCTGTAAAAAGAACTCCACCAAAATTCTGGAGCAGTGGAAGCTGCGCAGCAACACAGTCGAGGAGATTACCATTCCAGAGAGCCCTGAAAAACTGGCACCAAAGGTCCATCGCACACTGGACAGCGGAGCCCAGCCCTGCCCTAGCCACGTGACCCCAAGAGGAGCAGATCCGAGCAGGCTTCAGGGACGGAACCTCCTGTGGCCTGCGAAGATCCCTCAACCCACAGGTGCTACAGGTCAGTGAGAGAGACTTCTGGGCTGGCCGAGAGGGGAGCAGGGTGTCTCCATAACTCAGGCCCCCTTGGGAGGCAGCGTCTGAGGCAGCAGCAGAGGCAGTGGCAGCAAGAGGCTCCAGGAGCAGACAGGACCTCAGATCCATTACTGAAGATCTCTGCATAAACCCCCTGAGGGAACTGAGCCTGGGAAGCGGCCCTGCCCCTACCTGAGAAACTGAATTGAATCTTACCTTGAATAGCAGCCCCGCCTGCCACTGAAAGCCCTGAGGCTGGGGAGCAGCATTTGAATCTCAGACCCCAAGCACTAGCTGGGCTGATCTAGGCGGAGGTGGAGAGGAATTTCAGAAGTCAAGTAACTGGCTGGGAAAATGCCCAGAAAAAAAGGAAAAGAAAAGATCATAGAAGGTTACTTTCTTGGTGAACAGATGTTTCCTCCTTTCCTTTCTGATGAGGAAGAACAATGCATACCATCAGGGAAAGACATAGAAGTCAAGGCTTCTGTATCCCAAACATCCAAAATAGATATCTAATGGACTCAGGCCATGGAAGAGCTCAAAAAGGATTTTGAAAATCAAACTAGACAAGTGGAGGAAAAACTGGGAAGAGAAATGAGAGAGATGCAAGAAAAGCATGAAAAATGGGTCAATGCCTTGCTAAAGGAGACCCAAAAAAATGCTGAAGAAAATAACATCTGGAAAAATAGGCTAACTCAATTGGCAAAAGAGGTTCAAAAAGCCAATGAGAAGAATGCTTTCAAAAGCAGAATTAGCCAAATGAAAAAAGAGGTTCAAAAGCTCACTGAAGAAAATAGTTCTCTCAAAATTAGAATGGAACAGATGGAGGCTAGTGACTTTCTGAGAAACCAAGAAATCACAAAACAAAACCAAAAGAATGAAAAAATGGAAGAAAATGTGAAATATCTCATTGGAAAAACAACTGACCTGGAAAATAGATCCAGGAGAGACAATTTAAAAATTATAGGACTACCTGAAAGTCATGATCAAAAAGAGAGCCTAGACATCATCTTTCATGAAATTATCAAGGAAAACTGCCCTGAGATTCTAGAAACAGAGGGCAAAATAAGTATTGAAGGAATCCATCAATCACCACCTGAAAGAGGTCCAAAAAGAGAAACTCCTAGCAACATTGTGGCCAAATTCCAGAATTCCCAGGTCAAGGAGAAAATCTTGCAAGCAGCTAGAAAGAAAAAATTCCAGTATTGTGGAAATACAATCAGGATAACACAAGATCTAGCAGCTTCTACATTAAGGGATTGAAGGGCATGAAATAGGATATTCCAGAAGTCAAAGGAGCTAGGACTCAAACCAAGAATCACCTACCCAGCAAAACTGAGTATAATATTCAGGGGAAAAAATAGTCTTTCAATGAAATAGAGGACTTTCAAGCATTCTTGATGAAAAGACCAGAGCTGAAAAGAAAATTTGACTTTCAAACACAAGAATGAGAAGAAGCATGAAAAGGTAAACAGAAATGAGAAGTCATAAGGGACTTACCAAAGGTGAACTGTTTACATTCCTACATGGAAAGACAATATTTGTAACTCTTAAAACTTTCCAGTATCTGGGTACTTGGTAGGATCACACACACACACACATACACACATGCACACACACATGTACACACTTGTGCGCACACACATACAGAGACAGAGAGCACAGAGTAAATTGAATAGGATGGGACCATATCTGAAAAGAAATTAAGGTAAACAGTGAGAGAGAAATGTAGTGGGAGGAGAGAGGGTGAAATGGAATGGGGTAAATTATCTTTCATTCAAGAGGCAAGCAGGAGACTTTTTAGTGGAGGGAAAAAGAGGAGAGCTGAGAAAAAACATGAAGTTTACTCTCATCACATTCGACTAAAGGAAGGAATAAAATGCACACTCATTTTGGTATGAAAACCTATCTTACAATACAGGAAAGGGGGGGAGAAGGAGAAAAGCAGGGTGGGGGGGATGATGGAAGGGAGGGCAGTGGGAGGAGGGAGCAATTTGAAGTCAACACTCAGGGAGGGACAGGATCAAAAGACAGAATAGAAACAATGGGGGGCAGGATAGGATGGAGGGAAATACAGTTAGTCTTACACAGCGCGACTATTATCAAAGTCATTTGCAAAACTACACAGATAGGGCCTATATTGAATTGCCTGCCTTCCCAAAAGGAACTGGTGGGGAGGGGGGGATTGGGAGAATTTGGAACTCAAAGTTTTAGGAACAATTGTTGAGTATCGTTCTTGCTCTTAGGAAATAAGAAATACAGTTAATGGGGAATAGAAAGTCATCTGGCCCTACAGGACAAAAGAGAAAATGGGGACAAGAGAAGGGAGGGATGATAGAAGAGAGGGCAAATTGTTGATAGGAAAAATTGGAATGTTCGGTGTATTGGGGTGGGGGAAGGGGATAAATGGGGAGAAAATTTGGAACCCAAAATTTTGTGAAAATGAATGTAAAAAGTTAAATAAATAAATTTATATTTAAAAAAAAGATATAATGTATTTCAACAATCCCTGCCCCCCTCCCCAATGATAAATCTATGCAGTATTACTATACCCTCCCTAGGTCTCCATCTCTGCAAGTCACTATAGTTACAGCATTCACCTTTCCGTGTTGTGGTTGTATATTTTGCTTTCCTTGTTCTGCTTATTAGGATCAATTCATATAAAACTTCCCATGCTTTTCTGAGGTCTTCATATTCCTCATTTCTTATAGTGCAGTTAATCTTTATTACATCCATTTAATAAGATTTGTTCAGTTATTTCCCAAGTGATGAACATTTAATTTTGTTTCCAATTCTCTTGGACCTTGCTCTTCAAGGAACCTAGAGTTCATGTGATCTTAACCAAAATTCAAAAGATTTTTGATTAGCATTTATGACTGACTGAGGCAAACACTGGAGGCTTTTTACAAATATTTTGCTAAAAAGAAGCACAATATTAACAACTGATATTTATATAGAGTCTTAAGATTTGCAAGTACTTTACCTATATTATTTCATTTGATGCTCACACAGAAGAAAGAAGTTCAGAGACATTATGTGATTTGCTCAGGGTTCAGTAAAAATGTGAGTGCAAACCAAATCCAGGTTTCCATATCTAGGGATGTACAATAACTGCTCAGATAACACCCTAGTTTAAGCCTTGGAAGAAACTTGATGATTTGTTTGTGGGCCATATTTTATTTTTTCAGAATACCATTGATTTGTATAGCAACAGAAAGGAATGACTACGTCACTGATGCTTCTAATGAAACAAGTCAAAAGTAAAGAAACTGAAACTATCTTCTTCATGTAACTTATTACTCTGGTAATAAGGGCAAACCGGCTTAAATTTATGAGGTTTACTAAGTTCGTACAGGATCATGTTTTGGGCTAGCAGGGATCTGGGAGGTCATCTAGTGCAATCCCTCTATTTTTTTAGATAAAGAAAACAAGGCCAAGAGAGGTTAAAGGATACAGGTTACAGAGAAGTAATCTGGATTTGAATCTTGGTCCTCTGACTACAAATCCAAAGCCAAAAGGTTATGAGGTTCTTTGCTTTTGCAGACAATGTTTAGACTGGATCAAAGATAATTTGTATTATCTAAAAAATAAGCAGAACAGACTGAGGCCTTTATTTGTACAGCTAGCCAAAAAGACTCTCATGATGTCCCTGATTATATTATGAAGTCATTAATATTATAATCCAAGCCAAAGAGTTATCAAAAAACAATAGTAAGGAATGATTGGATATAAGATAGGACAAATGCTCTCCAGAGAAATTTGAAAATATAAATTTTTTGAAAAAAATATACTTTAGTTAAAATTCTATATTTGTCAAAGTCCACTGAAAAGGAAATATATCTTTTAAAGAAGTCAAGATAAACTTAGCTTCATCTCACTTTTTTATTAAGAAAAATTGGTTGAAGCCACTGCACTTAATTGTGGTAAATCAGATTATAATCCAAATCCTGAAGACTGTAAATATTCCATGATTAGGGCAATGAAGATAAGTCTTTATCTGAGGATAAAATTACTGAAGATTAGAAAAGTTACTGCCTTAATGAGAGAACTGCCTGCCATCAGATTTCTTCTTGCTATTGTGCTTGAAGATTTTGGACTTGTGGACATTTTTGGGCTTCTGGTAGCCAAAACCACAACCACCACCTCTTTTCTGCAATCTTTTTCCTGGGTGCTATTCAGATTTAGGTTAACAAATGGAGGTACTTTGAAACCAAATGATAAAGCAACTTCAGGTAAATTTAAGCTGTTAACATTGTAGATTTGCTTCAGAGAATGGGAATCATATGCTCAAACGTACGATTTATATGCCTCCTGTGCTGATTTATGAAGGATGTAGTTCTTCTCAATTAGTTTTTCCAACTGAGACTGAATGTCAGAAATTTTTGACCAGGAAAATTCAAATTCACATAATGGTACCTTGGCTTGCTTCAGGTAATGAAGAAATTCTTCTGGTCGTAAAATAAGTAGAGCATGACCTCTTCTATTTATGCCTCTTGCTGTTCTACCCATATGATGAATATATTCCTTTGGATCAACTGGTGGGTCCTCCTGGATAATCCAATCTACTTCTGGGATATCTAGCCCTCTGGCAGCCACATCTGTACGCAGCAAAATTCCAGAATCTGCACTGCAGAACTTAAAGAATGTAGTTGTCTGCTTCTTTTGCTTCTATTTACCATGAATGGCCATGACAGGTAAATCAGTGTAGTTCAGAAGCTCATAATGGTATGACATACATGAAAAAAATTATCATCAGCTTCTTCTTACAGTTCTTCTTGAGGAATGTAAAGAGTAGAAGAAACCTTTTCTCAGACAGGCAAACAACATATCCCTGTTCAAGAACATCTACTGTTGCAGTATTTTTATCATCATCATCAACAACATACAATGGTTCCTTCTTAAGGGAAATCTTTGCCAAATCTTCTACCTTACATGTCTGTGTGGCAGAAAAGAGCATTGTTTGCATTTTGGCAAAAGTTTGATGATCTACTTCATCTCTTCCTCAAACGCAAACTCAAGAATTCTGTCAGCCTCATCAACAACCAGACATTGCAGGTTTTTAAACATAAATCCTGGGGTGTTGTGCTTATGGTCCAGAAGTCGGCCAGGTGTTGCCACAGTAATGTTGATCCCATTTGCAAGTTTCTGTACCTTTGTCAGTTACCACCTCCCATGATCAAACCATAGGTAGGTACATGGTGATACATTAGCTCTTTAAGCACACCAAAGGTCTGCATAGCCAGCTCCCGAGTAGGTGAGAGGATAAGGACCCCTGTTTCATTCCTAGGCATGGACTTTAACTTGACAATAAGTTCTACTGAAGGAATGAGGAATGCTAGGGTTTTGCCACTGCCTGTTTTTGCAGCTGCTAGAATATCCCTGCCTTCTAGAAGTGGTCTGATACTTTTATGCTGAATCTCAGTCATGTTAGTAAAACCTATTTCGGCTATTGCCTTCAGAGTGTTTTCGCTGACAATATTACTAAACAAAGTGAATGAAGTATTCAAAGGATCCTGTTAGTCCAAGAGGGAGGCTGGGCATTTCAGCATCCTCTTTCTGATCCTCCAGATCTCCTTTATTTTGAGATTTTTTCTCACCTTCCTCATCAGATTCAGCTTGGTCTTCAGTTTTTCTTTTCCTTTTCTTCTTCTTTTTTTTTTTAAATTCAGAATTAAGGAGCTGTGCTGTTGACCCGTTGTTGGCTGCTAATATTGTAGATTTCTTAGGAGATTTTTCCACTTTTACTTTTTCACCTGTTTCTTCTGATCCATGCTCATCTTGGGCTTCTGGTATACTGACCCTCAAGGCCTGCTTCTGCTCCAGCCGCTGCTTCCTCTGACGCAACTTCTCATTGCGCTTCTCGATCTTCTTGCGCAGCAACTTCATCGGAAGGTGCAGCATTTTGCCGGCTGGCCTCGTTCTTCCCCTAGTCGCTCTGTGAGAAGACCTCCCTTTCGCCGCTTCCATGATCTTTTCTTTTTTGGCCCACACGTGTCCAAAATTCAAATTTTGTGGAAATGAATGTTGAAAACTGAAACAATAAATGTATTATAAAAATCACAATCATTTCAACATATCATTATAATAAATTCTCTATTACTAGAGATTTGCAAAAGGTAAAAAAAAAAAAACAAAACAAAACTCAAAAAGTCCTAGTAAATTCTACTTATCCTGAAAAAATTGCATTGAATTTCCATACTATTTTCTAGTCATCACTTCAACATACTGCTTACACTCTAGCCATCAGCCTCACTTCCCCCACCTCAACCTTGGACTCTGTTCCTTTTTCCTTTGGCTCAAATAGTGCAGATTCTGCCTTATCTTGCCTGGAAACGGGCCTCCACAGAATTTTCTGGTCATCTCCTACCACATTCTACATCATGTTCTGTACCTTTCCTTCCAGCTGCCCTTTAATATAGACTTCCCCCAAATGAAAGATCTCTGGTTCTGTCAAGGGACACGAGTTGCCAGAAGTATAGAACCCATATTTTCTGACGAGAATTGCCATAGGGTAGCACCAATGCAGCATTCACAGCACCCACAGCAGTCATGAATATCATGGCACAATTCAGAATCACGAAATACCACAGACCCTCCACTTGGAAGGCAGAGCCAAAACATTTATTCAGACCCAAATCCATCACAGCAACAAAACTATATACACAATAACAATGCAGAGAACAAGACCATCCCCAAGCCTCTGCCTGCGAAGCTTCCCACAAACCCAGTCAATTGCATTCATCACAAGCTGACTCTCGTAAACAAAATCAGAATCATAAAATCACTCACCATACCCAGGAGCCTGCATCCTTCCTAGCACTGACTGCCCTCAAGACTAACTTTCTCTTAGCTCTGCCTCTTCCTGCTCCATCCCTTCAGCAAGCTCCTCCCACCAGAGACTCCCTGCGACTTAATGGGCCAATTAATGAAAAGAAAAATATTCCAATTCAAATTACCATTTCACATACTCATCTATACTTTATCTATCTATCTATCTATCTATCTATCTATCTATCTATCTATCTATCTATCTGTCATCTATCTGTCTGTCTGGCTGGCTATTTGGCTGTCTGTCTCTCTATCTGAATTCTTCTATCGTCATCTACCTAATATTTACATATTTACATGTTCTGTTAACAGATAGAAGTATGGTCTTTCCCTTAAAGAATGTAGCTTTCTTAAGGGTAATGACTTTCTTGCTGGCATATATATCCTCATTATTTTTGACAGGGTCTGAAATATAGTAATGTTTAATAAATGTTCTGTCTATGTCTGTCTGTCTTTCTGTCATATCTGTTTCTCTCTGTCTCTGCCTATCAGTCACTCTGTCACTGTTTCTATCTTTGTCTTTCTCTGTCTCAGTCTGTCTGTCTCCCTTCTCTAACCTATCATTTCTAATTTCTCTATCCTAGAACCCTTTCTCCTCCTCCTCTGTCAATAATATCAGTGTAGGAGGATAGGCATAGATGAATACATAAAATCAAATACTTACAATATGCTTCAAAACAAAATATCAAACCAAAATTTACTAGAACAGCAGGTCTAAGAAAATTACAATTCTTCTAATTGTAGCAAGACATAGGTTCAAATCTCACCTCTGACATACAGTGGTAGTGTGACCCTGAGAAAGTCACTTAAATTTTCAATTCCTTGAGAAGCAAAAGGCAGAAATTACAGAGATGCCAACTTGCATTGTCAGAGATATTTTCTGCAACTAGGAGTTCCCTGTGATACACCAGTGAAGTCACAGATCTTGTCTCTTCCTTAAATCTATATTGATTTAGTTTAGTTTGGAGATACTTAGGCCAGCATGTACTTCCTTGGTTACCTCACTTCTATGGAGAAATGTATGAATAAAATGTTGGTTCACATAGTAATGCTAAAGAAATTATATATGTTAACATATTCATGTCAGCATGAATACGGCTCCTGCCATTGGAGATCAAGACATATATAGACATGCATATGTGTATATACACAGGCACATGTATGCACATATATACCCATTCAGATGTATGCGCCCATGCATATTATATCTGCATAGACATGTGCACACATATAATGTATATATGTATGTGTATGTGTTGGTATGTGTAGTACATTGCTCCTATATGCATACAGTGTCTCTTCCTATAGAATGTAAGCTCCTTCAAGGCAGGAACTCTCATTTTTTTTCATTTATATCCTCAGAGTCTAGCACTGAATCTGGCACCTAGTATACTGTATGCCTATGTTGACTGAAGAATTGATTGATTGCATATAGAAGAGCCAGTGCAGTTCTTGGAATGATAGTCTAAAAGTAGCTCTTACAAAGATATTTTTCTTCTTCCCTTTTTAGGGAACCAAAATTTGAACTTGTAGCATAAAATAACAAGAGAGTACAATGCCAGGTGGGAGCTGCAATTCTGCACCTCAGCATTTTTCCTGACACTTAAAAAATACCTAGAGGCATCTAGCCTGATACAGCCCCTGCTGTTAGGCAGTATTTGCCACTAGAGAGTGGCAAACTGCCACCCAAAAAGTCTTTAGAGAGCTTTACCTGCCACCTTTTCTTGATCAGTTACATTCAAATGTCACCTGGCCAAGCTAAATTAAGAAATATTACCCTTATCCTTAAAGGAAACATACCTCAGGGTAAACCTTTGTGCCTTTGGTGTTTGTCCAAGGCCAGCCAGAGAGACTTATTTCTATGGGCAGCCTCAGAAGCGGGCAATTAAGTATGGTAAGTTGGATGTGTTTCCTTCTATCAATGTTTCACCTATACACTGGAGAATTTCCTTTTTAATGCTTCACCTTGAAAACAACAGGGGTTTTCTCACATGTGCTCAATAGGAAATAACATCTTTCCCTTCCCTTCTCCCCATTTTCCTGCCAAATAGCAACCTCATACAGGGCAGCAAACAAAAGACGTGTACATCTGGATAAGAAAACTGTTTACATAAAGAGCATCCTTTCTTATCCTCATGCTACTTGATTATGAGTAAATTATCACAATTTTATCAGCAGTGTCTGCTTTACTTAGTATAATCCTCATGAAGGAATGACTATTTGTTGAGAGCTCTCTGGGATCATGAAACTCATTCAATGCAGTAGAAGCTTTATGGAACACCCAGAGGTGTGTTCTCTGCCCTCCAGATGCTTATAGTGTAGGAGGGGAGTCAAGCTGAGAAAACATTATATAAAAATAATACATATATACATTTTCAATTCCTAGGACAACTTTTCCCCTCATAGGGATAAAATATATTCATAAAATTAAGTTTGAACATATATCTGCCTGTTTAGCATACACACACATCAGAAAGAAAGAAAAAAACACTTAATGTAGACTTCAGAATCTGATATTTAAAAATATTATACTTACTAATACGTACATGCATACCTCTTTAAAAGCATTAAGACACAGGGCACAGTGAAAATAACCGCAATGGAACTGGAGACAGCCAAGAATAAGGAGCTTAAAATGCCAGTTATATGAACAAATAACCTGAAAGGGGATTAAATTAAGATATAAAAGAGCAGTGGGATTTGAACGACTCAAGCAGGTGGTGATGCTTAACTGAGTTTTTCTGCATTCAGTTGCTAGCTTGTTTTTCTGCATTCAGTTGCTAGCTTGAATGCAGTTTAAGTTGTTTCAACAAAAGGTATCTATTATAGGTACTTGTCTGATCATTTAAGTTTGGGTATTAGTGGAAAAATTCCATATCATGTTTAACTCATTTTTTTGACTCAGAAAAGTGGAAAGGCTGAAAAACCACATTGGGTGGTTACTTTTTATATGCTAAATTTTCATATCAATTTGATTAAATTGAGCAAATACATATTAACTTCTTCCTAGGTACAGAGCACTGAGGGAGACAGAAAGTTTAGATGATATATAGTCTTTGTCTCCATGAAATTTGCAGGCTAGTAGGAAGGTTTGATATTTATACAGATGAGGCTGTGGTACTTTTTAGATGGAAAGCTGTCTTACAAATCTGGGTATGATTTTTGCCTTTAGCAGTGACTAGCTCTGTAACTGCATGACACCTCAGGATGCTACTTTCCTGATAAGTTACAGGACAATGTTGCCTGTTGTAAAAAGCCTCACAGGGTTCTTCTAAGGCTCAAAAATATAAAGTGTTTTGAAAACCTTAAAGAATTGTATAAATATCCACATTGTTAATAATACAATAAGTGAATTATAGAGGTATAAAACAAAGTGTGTCTGTGGGGGGGATCAAAGAAAGTTCATAGAGGAAAGGAGATTTGCACTGGGTTAACACAGCAAAACAAATTTTCAGAAAAATTTGTGTTTAATGCATCATAAAGATCATAACTCATAGCTTTGGTCTGAGTCATCTCCTCCTTTTGTGGTAATTTTCTCAGGTGATGGAAACCCACTCAACTTTTCATACTTTCCAGATCCCCTTAAATTAGGAGTTCTTTAATTATTTTGGGGGTATGTGTTTGTCTTGGATACCCCACATACTTGTTTTTTTTAGCAGTCTGATGAATTCTATAGATTCCTTTTCAGAATAATGTTTTAAAATGCATAAAATAAAATATATCAGATTATAAAATAAACTAATTATGCTAAAATATAGTTTGTAAAATATATACATATATATATTTTCAGAATTTCATAGACCTCAGGTAATGAATCCCTCATCTAGCTGAAAGTGACCTTTCTCTCTTCAAAGTTTCTGGGAGAACTTTGCTGGATTTCTCCTTGATGATACCTTGCAAATTTCTTGTATATATGTCATAACTGTCCCTCCATCAAATTGTAAAAGAAGGTTGATAAAGGGGGCTGAGTTAATTTTTGAGGATAGAGGATGTGAGTTTTTATTTCCTGAGAGCCTAGTACAGAGACTGGCATATAGTAAGAGTTGCTTAATAAATGTTTATTGAACTTACTTAAACCGCCTAAAGACACGGGTAAAGCATTCTATATCTGAGTGTAAAAGTAATATGTATTTGGAAAGACAGTGGGTCCACAGGAATGGTCCAGAGTTGTGGAGTGCATTCCACTCCCCCACAAAAAAGCATATGATCAAAACACATAATTGTCTTTCTGGAAGAAGGTATGTTCCAGAGTTTGCTACTTTGAGCTTGCTCTTGGCACAGTCAAGCGATCATGAGTATTCTAGCAAAAGGACAAAGTTCACTCATATATTACTTAAATAACTCTGGGGAATAGGCAGCAAGTGAAATTTATGCTCCCATCACACCTGCTGTAATGTCCTGAGCCTAGTTTCTCTTATTTTTATATGTGATTCATAATTGTCTGTATTCTTTACCAAAACCATATTTGTCCAGTATAATACAAAAAGCTCCTCATTATTGGGATAAGTGAAACACTATATGTTATTATATTGAAAAATATGCACATTCATGTTTCTTATATAAATAATTTTTATACTATGTACCTCACTTACTGATGCTCCACTTACCCCCATATAAAATTTGAGATATGCTAAAGGAATCTTAGATATTACTTCATCCAATGGAAGAATTTTATGGTGAGAAACCAATGTTGCAGAGACGTTGTGACTTTCACAAAATCACAGTTGGAATCAGAAGATGATGGACTGAGCTGAAAGGAATTTTTAGAAGTCACTTAGTCCAACCTCTTCATTTTATAGAAGAGAGGTAGATCCTTGACTATAACCCAGAGTTGACTCCCATTCTTTTGCTCTTTTCATCAAGTCATTCTGTCTCCTCAGAATGAGAAGAGTAAGAACATATTTTTTGTCTAAGGCTTTGTAAGTAACTCTTGTACGCTATAAGAAATATCTCCAGAATTGCCTAGCCCAGAGGCAGCTTTGGTAGAACTCTACTTGATAATGAAAAAGAGAGGAAAAGGCAAAGTGAATTCTTTGGCATAGCTTTAAAGGTGTAATTTTTCAACACTACATTTGATACTGTAGCAGTATATTTTGATGGGATCTGTGAGTTGCTCAGGGAATTTCAAAGGAGTTTTAAATTTCCTTTGCCACAGAGAACTTGTCAAAGATTTTACTGAATGACTATGAAAATGTGAAAACAAACACTCTTGGTGAATATAAAGAGCTTACCAATTTGGAACAAGTTTAAAAAGACCAAATACAATATTTCTTGTAGAAATAATATACTCTTTGCTGTTTGCTCCCATCACTCATTTATTTTATTTTTTTTAAAATCTGTTTTGATGTAAAAAGCTATTTCCATTTGAATTCTATTTTTAATCAAATATGAGTTTAAAATAAAGATTACTTGTTTATGTAATTGATTATCTTTAACATTCCTGGAATTGGGAATTTAAATGAAAATCAAAATTTTGCAAACCTAGTTTAAAAGACAAACTAAGCTAAAATTATTATAACATTGATATTATCTAATACCTTTTCTTTATGGAAAAACAGCACTTAAATATAATGAGAAAAATCTAGAGAGAAAAATTTTCCTTTAATTTAATAAATGAAAATATTTCAAAGCATTTGTACCACTGAATCTGCATAACAATCTCTATTAACCTAGGAAAACATTTCTTGTACTTTCTATAGCATGGAAAAATTAGTGATTTCTCAAACCAATTGCAAATCAGGGCAGGTTATAAAAATCAAGGTCACATCTATAGAACACCTAAGAGCATATTCAATTGCTGCTATTGATGGTGTATCAGACAACCACAGCATTGGGAACCTGTGTCATGATGTAAACCATGCAGCTGTTGCTTGAAATATGTGGAGTGCTGCCCACCTCTGAGTATTGTTCCTCAGCAATAAAACATTTCCTTAGCCTAGAAAATGTGACAAATGCAGGCGATGTCTAATTCTCAAAAGTTAGAACCCACCCTTAGAGATTTTATTCATGGAAAATATCTTGGTGATAAATGGAATTCCTGATAATGGCAGGGGCTCTAACCTAGAAACTGGACTGGTGGTCTGAGGGCCCTGGTATCCTTGGGATCCTTGAAATTACCTGTTGGACAAACCTTCCTTTGTTTACAAAGCCCGGACTAGAATAGAAGGATACCTAAGATCCTTCTAGATATTTAAACTCATGAGACTGTAAATTCTACTCCCTTCACCAGTCAATAAGCTGCTCTAAAGAGTGCCCAGGCAAAGCTCTGTAACTGAGGCTAAGACTTTTTGAATGCCTCCATGGCCAATTAATGAGTTTCCTCTGCAATATGTCATTAGGCAATTAGAACTAGTTACAACCTATCTCTACTAGAACATCTGTCCAAATCACATCCATTTATATATATATATATATATATCATCGAAATTCTCTGGGAAGCAGTTCCTTTGCACACTCCTCATGGAAAGAATGTCAATATATCTCAAGTGACCTACATTACATGGAAAATTAGAAATCTGGATGATGTTCTCTGAGGTTTCTTCCAGCCCTAAATGCTAGGATCTAAGATTACACTTGATCTTAAGCTCTTTGAAGGCATAAGTTTATTGGTCTTTTTATTTCTCTCCAGACTGCTAATCTGGTCCTCTGAATAGACGTCCATTCAAAGAAAGAGCAATGTACCTAGAGGAACATCTAAATGAGTGACTAAGGAACTTTTATTCTTATTTCTCCAACAGTAAAATAAACTCAGAAGGATGGTAAGGCATAAAGTTTGTCATTACAAAAACTGAATTCTAGGTATCAAGTACAGTACCAGTGTAGAAATTATGATGTCAAACATAATACTAGCACAGATCTATATGGCAATTTAAGCATAAAATATATTTGTATGTTTCATGTTAATCATTTATAATTTTCAAATTTTAATTAATCTGTATCTGAAAGTTGACCTATTTTAAGTAAAAGTAGGATATGTGAACAAACTTTATATATTAGTAAAGTTACATGAATTGGCTAAAGTTTATAATTAAGTCAGTGAAAATTACAGAAAAATGGTAGGAAGGGGTTGTTTAAAGAATTTTCCAGGTTAATATGATGAACTAACTGTAAAGTGACATTTTATTTGAAACCTGTGGTTGTTTATTCCTATGGAAGTTGTGTAATAGTTTCTTGGCACTTCTTGGATGATGATTTGACTGATGGGAACTCTTCCCAAATGAATTAGTTAGCCAATGCTCCTAGGAAGATGGATTATTTCTTTGTACTGGTCTATAAAACAATTAACCGTTTCTTTTCAATCTCTTTTTTCCTTTTACCATTTTACTTCTAGAAAGACCCTGGTAGATCAGAAAGTGTCTATTTAAGTCCTGATCCATCCAAAACCACCATCAAGGGCTGTTGATGGCTTTCTTGTAGCATAATCGCATGGCAAGATGCTTATAGTAGAGGCATGTGAACCAAGAATATAATTTTAGAACCCAATTTTCTGGCTACTTTTAACCTCCTCCATGCACTTTTTAAGCATGATTCAGACACAAGAGAGTTGAAAGCAGATATTCTGAGCCAAAAAAGGTTACAATGGTTAGGTCAGTGATAGAACTCTTAGAGAGGCACCTTGTAGAGAGAAATAACCTACTCCAATTTGTGTGAGTTTCCAAACCCCAGATATGTTGGAGAATTCTGAGAGTCTCTAAAGATTGTCTTACACATAACTCCCAAATTTGGGAGCTTCATGATTGGGCTTCTGCTGAGGTAGGTTGAATTTTTTGACTATCATATATTGTGGAAGCAGAAGAAAATTCGGTTGGAGGGGAAGTAATAATAGAAGAGATCGTGATCTTTCCATCAATGTGAGTGATTCATACCATGAAGAACAGAAGTCCACATGTCTTTCAGACCCATTTCTCTTCAAGTGTAGTTCAAGTTTTGAGGTGGAACTGCAAATTTTGGGGGAAAGCTGCATGCATCCTGGTAGAAAATTGGATACACCAGAATATCTTCAGGTCTTTCTAACAAAGCCAAGTAAAATTCCCTTCTAAGAGGAGTACAAGTCATGTGGCACTCTGAATCTGGAGGACTTTAGTACCCCAGTGAAAGTAGGACTTATGGGAGAGGTGGGATCCTATTTTAATCTGTAGATTGTTCTCAGTCTTTACTGTGTTTTTTTGATTTGTAATATTTTTTTACAATCCATTTAGTCAATCCTTTGCTTTTTTACTTTTTTTATTTTTGTGAGGAATGTCTGTCTCCAATACCTGTATATTACCTTGAGTGCTGCTTAGGTCATGTGAATTTTTTTCTTATGTTTGAATACAGTCAAAATTTATATCCTGAGATTTCCCCAGAGTAAACTTTGGGTGGGAGACATAATGAATGAAAGAGATACTACTATTGGAGCAGCACTCTGCATTGGCCCTCATCTGTGGGATCTCAGATCACTTTGAGATGCTGGGCTACAGGTTACATAGGAAATGGAAATACTGTATTGTGAAATTCAGCAAGAGTCAGTGGGAAATGATAATTGTAGTAGAATGTTTAAGACATGAAAATCCTTCAACAAATACTTATTGAATAACTTACACGTAATTTGACAGAATTATATGTTATATAAATCAAAGGATACTTGAACAGAGATATTTCAATAGCAAATTCTGAAAATATTGCTGGTAATCAACTTCAAATCAGCCTTTAAAGCTTAAAAAGCCTTCCACTAAACAAGAATACAGTTTTAGCATCGGGTACATTGGTGTCTGAACGAGCATTTCTGCATTAACCTACTGACTGCTTCCTGATGCTAATAATGGGTAGAGTTTTGACCTATCTGTTTGTTAGAAATTAAATCAGAGAATTTCATAGACTATAAGGCCTGAAAGATACCTTAGAAGTAGTATAATCCGATTTTATTTTATATAGCTGAGGAAACTTGGTGCAGGAAAAGAAAGGGATAGGACCAAGCACCAAGGTCAAATAACTTTAGTGATAGAACTAGGAGAGAAAACTAGCTGTTCTAACCATAAAATCCAGTACTTTCTTCATTGTATATATATATATATGTGTATGTATGTATTTACACAAACATTCCCCTGCTCCAAAACCCCAGTGCTCAAAAGACAATTCAGTTTCTACTGGAAGACCTCCGGGTACCAGGAACACTTCTACTTTACCCTCACCAGACTGCCCATATCATGTGGGCACAATTTGAATCATTACAAAGTTCTTCCTTACATTTAGCTAAAATAAATGCTTCTGTGTAACTGTTGAAAGTTAGCTACTAATGTTATTTGATATGGAACAATTTGGTTTGATCTATGTCAATTAATCAACTACAGCTTATTTAGTTCTTTTACATGCCAGACACTTGGAAATCTAAATGCAAGTAATAAAACAATCACTGCTTACAGACAGCTTACATTCTTTTGCTCTCAATACATGGTGAACCTAGTATTTCAGTAATGGGTAAGTATTAGACAATGATTCTGTCTTTACATAATTGCCCTTTCTTTCAATGAATAAAAACATCTGTTTACCGGTACTGAAAATTAATCATGGTTGCATAAATGTTATACAAAAATTTACCTTCTCCCAAAGGAAAGTGAATTTAAAAGGAGAAATGCAGACAGCTAAATAACTGTCAGCAGTTATTACCACATGAAATAATATTTCAGAAAAACACTAAATCTCTTTAGGACTTAATCTAGTGAATGGAAGTTATCATCAGCTCCAAACCTTTTGGGTTTTTAATTGTTCTGTTCAAATGAGAAGCTTTATGCCAGTTTTTGTTACCATCCAATTAATTCTCAAAACCAATTAAGGTTAAGATCATACATAAATAATTTCATGCTTATTAACAAATGTATAAATTTGTGTCTCTCACTTAGTGTTTTTGAACCCCTTAGTAACCCCTGATTAGCGATGCACAAGTAGTCTCTGCTATGAAGAGACTTTAGAAAAAATACATACATTGAATTTACCGTAATTTCTATTGTACATTTGCTCAAGTTCCCTACAATTTGAATGAACCTACAATTAAGTATTTTCTTTAAATAACTGACTTTATATTGCATTGTGTTTCATCTGTATTATTCCTGCTTGATAAACAACATGACATTATGTGATGTGATTACCCCAGCTGATGGCTATCAGTACAGTTCCTGTAAAAACACTAGGAGGGGAAAATTTCAATTCCCCAAAGTAACTTTTATTTTGAAAGTTCTCAATATCGACATGAGCAGTTCATTACATTCCTCATTAATGCCAATTTGGCTGACTAGATACTGTATTTTTCATCTATAGGACCACATTATATTTTTAAAAAATTTAAACAACTTTTCCAAGAGATTATACAGTATGTTAAGAATAGATCTGTTTTAAACTGCGTTTGATTATTTCTACCTTCCCATAAATATGCTCACATTATATGAATTTAAATTTACAGTAATATAATTATGAAATTTTGTGCTAAGATACTTTAGCCATCTGGATCAAAAAATAACTAACTTTCTTTTCATCAAATTAACATTTTTAATGGATGTTTTTGCTTCATTAAAACATGTGCTTTCGGATAATGTATTTCCAAAGAACAAAAATGAGTTGTAAAAAAGTAAGATATGAACTGGAGTCTTAATGAAATTGAATAATATTCATGAAAAGTTCTAGTGGCAAAACAACTTGACCATTAGCTGTTTGAAACTATTTAAATACAAACAACTGAAAAACAGGTTAAATTCTAATTGATATTTTTTGCCACCCTCCTACCTCTCCTCTGGTAAATTCTTTCTGCTCTAGCCGTTAGCTGTGAGCAAACTAGCCAGTGCTAAACCAACTTTAGCAGGACAATTGCACAAACTACTGTAGCAAATGCTATGAATAGGAATGAATTCTCCCACACTGGCAAATGTCATATACCTGTAATGATGTTTCTCAATGATAGTTTTCAAGCTGAGAGGATAAGGCAGAGGGAAGTGGCAAGACTACGAAACACAACAGTTGTTACAACTCCAAAATGCTTTCCTTAGAGTTGAAGAACATATGCCCTAACAAGAGGTCTTAGATCCCTGGGTGACACTACAGGGCTAAGTGGCTCCTCCTTTGAGCTATACTGAAGTTACTCAATAAATATTTGTTGGATGAATGCATGAATAAATTAATATATGCAAAGTAATTTTGTGGAGGAAATGATATGATATATCAACAATACTATACAATGCACTATTAGGATGGCCACATTTGGGGTATATTCTTAGACATTAGATCACTAACTGTGTGAGAAAAGATATTATTTAATATCTTTAAGCCTAGGGATAATAATATTTATGCCACCTACTGCAAATGACTGCTGATAAATACCACATAAGTATAAATACATTTTATGAGGGGCCCCAGCCATACTCACTTACTCTTAGCTCAACCTGCCTTCCTGATCATTCTGCATCCTTTTCAGCAACTTTGCCTAGTGTTTATACCCTTTTTCCTCCTCCTATTCCCTCCAGCCCCATTTTCAGCTCTCCTTTCCAGTTTGCATTCCTGGATTAGAATATAATCTAATATAATTCTTCCTTGAGGAAAAAGACAGCCTTGCTTTCTTGTATTTGAAACCCCAGAATTTAGCACAGTCCTTGGCATATAGTAAACACTTAATAAATGCTCTGTGTAGCTATCATCCATTTATGTATTCATGTATCTCTCTCTCCTTCTGTAGCTGTATGTCTCTGTCCCCGTTTCTCTGCCTATCTCTCTCTGTGTGTCTCTGTTTCTCTTTCTCTCTCTCTGATTCTGTCTCTGTTTTTTTGTCTCCCACTCTGTCTGTCTGTATCTGTCTCTATCTCTGTTTCTCGCTCTATCTCTCTGTCCTTTGTGTCTATATCTGTCTGTTTAATCTGTCTCTCTGTCTCTGTTTCTGTCTCTCTGTCTCTCTCCCCTTCTCACTAGGATTCACTAAACAATATACAGAATGTCAAGACCCATCCCTATGGAACGGACTGAACTCAGGAGTTCAAGGACCATGAAAGAATCGGAATGAAGGAGAAGCAAGGGTTGCAGCTTCAATATGACAGAGTGAACTTCGACTTTGCACCAGCACTTAGAATTATGTGTATCGTAAATGTCTAAGGAAAGGAGTTTCTATCTCTAGCAGGCCTAAATTATTTTCCCTAGGGTAGGGGGGAAGGGTACATCAACGTAATATTATAGATGATCGCATAGGTTTTGGGCAAGGTGGAACTCACAAGAGGGAGAAAGAAGGAATCTCTAATGAGGTATCATGGATCTGCAGAACTCTACCAGACCCTTGGGAGGTTGAAAGCCCAGCAGAGAGGAAAAGAGAATTGTTTTGACTCTTTATGAGCCCAGATGTGAGTTCTTTGTGTTTACATTTTCTCTAGGGGTAAAATAAACCAATATTCCATTTGGTATATTGTAAATCTTAGTGCTTAACCTTTTCTCTAGATGCCTAGTCAGGAACTCTATTCTGAGGAAGCATTGTAGCGCAAATGAAGGGCTAGATTTCAAGTCTGATGATCTGGGTTCACATCTTTGGCTCTGTCATTTACCAGCTGTTCATTTAACATCTGTGGACCTCAAATTCCTCATCTGTAAAAATTATAAGTGGGTGTGGGATTGGAAAAGATGACTTCCAAGGAGTCTACCAGCTCTAAAAACTATGATCACATGGTGCCTGAGGGTGTACAAGGCAATTCTGATATTCTCAGGGTAAACCTTGACTAGGGGCACACAAAAAAAACCAAACAATTTTTGAAAAACCTACATAAATGAATCCGGTCTTTTTGATATCATCTACTGTCGCATTTCTTATAGTTCAATATTACTTGATCACAATCATACACCACAACTTGTTCAGCCATCCCTCAATTGTTGACTATTCCCTTAGTTTCCAGGGTGACTGTTTATTTATTTATTTATTTGCCAGCACAAAACAAGTTATATTAAATATTTTTTGTGTACAAAGGACCTTTTCCTCTTTCTTTGATCTCTTTGGGCATAGGTTTAGCTGTGGTGTAGTTGGGTCAAAGGCGATATACCCTTTTTAACAAATTTTTTGACTACAATTCAAAATACTTTTTCAGAATGACTATAGCTATCCATGGGTCCACTAACAGTTCATAAATGTGCCTGTTTTTCCTCAGCCACTCTAATATTTTATCATCAGGATTACTGTATATTTTTCTATTAGTAGTGATTTGGACCATTTTTTCATATGGTTATAGTTAGTCTGGATCTCTTCCCTTGATAACTGTCTGTTTATAACCTTATGCTATTTATCAATTGGGAAATGGCTCTTTTTTTATACATCTGAATAAGTGAGTTATATATTCTGGAAATGAAACCTTTATCAGAGAAACTTAGCAAAGATTATTCCTCTCCCCCGCCCCACCAGTGCCCTGTTTCCCTTTTCATCTTAGCTTTATTAGGTTAGATTGTGCAAAGACTTTTTAAATTTTATGAAGTTATCAAAATATTAGTTTTACTTAACTTTTTTTCCTATGTTAAAAAGAGACCTTTTATGAAACAGGAGTAACTGTTAATGTTAGTAATATAAAAACACAGCACACCAATAAAATTTAAAGAAAAAAAAAACAAAACCTGGTCTGTGTTAACCCAGTTCATGGCCCACAGCAGAAGCACAGGATCTCATTGTTATTTATACAAGAACTACTCTTATTTTCAGATTTGGTACAAGAACTCGTTGTTGTCTAGGTATGCAACTTTATCACTGCTTAGGGGACTCATGGTTCTTCTGCCCCTAAGAACATATGCGTTCCATGGAGAGACCTTGGCAGTGTGAAGGAGTTCCCTGGGGAGAATTAAGTTTGACTCTCTCTCTGTAGCCCCATTCCTATCTGTGTTTCTCAGTCTCTGTTGGTTTCTGCTCCTTCTTCGTTTCCAACCCGATATCCAAAGGCATGTCATGCTTAGGTCAAGCCATCATTCAATTAATCATCTTCAGATTTTCTTACTGATATTTATTTTTCCACCTTGTATATGGAAACACTTAGAATTCCAGAGCAAAGGCTCATCCCATTAGGGCAATGAGGACTCAAGATAATATCTGTGCATATATTCTCTATGTTTATCTTTATGACACCTAAAGATTATGAAATGCATTTACATTCATATTATTATTTGATCTCCACAATATTCCTATGTGCTGAATTGTACAAGTACAAATGTCCCTATTTCTCACATGAGGACACAGACTCAGAGAGATTAAGGGCCTTGTATCAGGTGACAATACAAGTAAATTGGTATTATCACTGTTAAAAACACAACCTTTTGTTTCAAAAGGAAGTCTGGAAGTAGTCTGCAATTTTCCAAAGGAAATCTAAGTATCAGGAATTTTTCCCATTGACTAGTTAGAGAAGTCATAATCCAAAGCTGCATAAGATATTTTTTTACAATGAAGAGGAGGTTGGAGCCCTTGCAGCATACATTAAATTTCTTCTAGTTCTTCCACACTCACTCTACTGTGGTGATAGGGGAATCAAAAGAAATATTTTCCCTACAAATTTCTACCCTCCCTTCCTTCTCTCCCTACTGTGCATTTTTTCTATTCTGAAATAGCAAATATAGCTGTGGGAGAGCATCCTCTGGGATTTGAGGAATAACAATAAGTTGTCTGGATGAAGACCAAGTGATTTATAATCATACAACCCCTTTTTCTTTTGTTGGAAACCAGTCCTTCCATTATGGAAGACTTTTCATATAAAGAAGACTGTTCTTTGGCATCACGAGGGCAGAAGCAGGTTAAATGAAAGAGAGCCCTCAGTACTTCCTGCTAGAAGAGGTAAAGGGAAAGAACGAATCAGGATTAACTGTTGTACGCCAGTTCAACTGTGTCACTTGTCTCTTGTTTGTGTATCTGCCCCCCCACTCCTTTATCAAAGCTAAATCAATACTCAGTTGGTGAGTACCACTTAGGGGGCTTATCTCAGAGACAGAATGCCTCCAGCCAGTTGATTGCTCTTCTCCTGGACTAGCATTGTTTAAGCGAGATAGGGAATCTTAAATAATCCCTGTGTTAATCTGTCTTTCCTCTCTCTGCAGCACCTCAAGACTCCTGTTATTTACATAGTCTTTTTTTTTTTTTAACATATATGGGATCCCCACTCCTGGTTGGTTATCGTCTTTCATTCTTGAAAAGGATCAAAGTGACATCACTATGATAAAGTCAAGTTTCAATGCGTCCAACTGTGGCTGATCAGGCCAACAATAGCTCGGAATGCTCTACCACAGACGGAGCATAGATAATCTGTGTGAAATAAATATGGGCTGAAGATAATAAAAGAGCAAGAAGCTTATATAAATTTTACTTTGCGGGGGAGGAGCCAAGATGGCAGAGTAGAAAGATTCACATATGCTAACTCTGAACCCACAGCCCATAAAATACCTGTAAAGAAGAACTCCCAACAAATGCTGGAGCAGCAGAAGCCAAACAGCAATGGAGTGGAGGACATTTCTGTTCCAGAGAGCCCTGAAAAACTGACACCAAAGGTCTGTTGTGAACCAGACCCAGAGCAGAGCGCAGCCCTGCCTTGGCCACGTGGCACCAAGAGGAGCAGATCCGAGCAAGATTCAGGGACAGAATCTCCAGTGGCCATGCAGGTCCCTCCACCCACAGACACCACAGGTCAATGAGAGAGCCTCTTTGGCTGGCTAAGAGGGGAGAGGGGTGTCTCCATAACTCAGGCACCCTCAGGAGGCAGCAGAGGACGGGGCTCCCAAAGCAGAAAGGAGCTTGGATCCATTGTTGAAGGTTTTCCCATAAATCCTCTGAGGAAACTGGGCCCTGTGTGGTGGCTCTGCCCCCACCCGGGAAGTTGAACTTCATCTCCCACTGAATAGCAGCTCTGTCCCCACCTGAGCACCTGAATTTAATCTCACAGTGAATAGCAGCATCGACCCTGCCAAAAGCCCTGAGACTGGGAAGCATCATTGGAATCTCAGACCCCAAGCACTAGCTGGGTGGCTCTGGAGGCAAGGTGGGTGTGGAAAGGAATCTCAGAAGTCAAGTAACTGGCTAGGAAAATGCCCAGAAAAGAGGGAAAAAAAGTAAGACCATAGAAGGTTAATTTCTTGGTGAACAGATATCTCTTCCCTTCCTTTCTGATGAGGAAGAACAATGCTTACCATCAGGGAAAGACACATAAGTCAAGGCTTCTGTATCCCAAACATCCAAAATAAATATTCAATGGGCTCAGGCCATGAAAGAGTGCAAAAAGGATTTTGAAAATCAAGTTAGACAGGTGGAGGAAAAACTGGGAAGAGAAATGAGAGAGATGCAAGAAAAGCATGAAAAACGGGTCAACACCTTGCTAAAAGAGACCCAAAAAAATGCTGAAGATAATAACACCTTGAAAAATAGGCTAACTCAATTGGCAAAAGAGGTTCAAAAAGCCAATGGGGAGAAGAATGCTTTCAAAAGCAAAATTAGCCACATGGAAAAAGAGGTTCAAAATCTCACTGAAGAAAATAGTTCTTTCAAAATTAGAATGCAAGAGATGGAGTCTAATGACTTTCTGAGAAACCAAGAAATCACAAAACAAAACTAAGAGAATGAAAAAATGGAATATAACGTGAAATACCTCATTGGAAAAACAACTGACCTGGAAAACTGATCCAGGAGAGACAACTTAAAAATTATGGGACTACCTCAAAGCCATGATCAAAAAGAGTCTAGACATCATCTTTCATGAAATTATTAAGGAAAACTGCCCTGAGATTCTAGGACCAGAGGGCAAAATAAGTATTCAAGAAATCTACCGATCACCTCCTCAAAGAGATCCAAAAAGAGAAACTCCTAGGAACATTGTGGCCAAATTCCAGAGTTCCCAGGTCAAGGAGGAAATATTGAAAGCAGCTAGAAAGAAACAATTCAAGTATTGTGGAAATACAATCAGGATAACACAATATCTAGCAGCGTCTATAATAAGGGATCAAAGAACATGGAATATGATATTCTAGAAGTCAAAGGAACTAGGACTCAAACCAAGAATCACCAACCCAGCAAAACTGAGTATAACACTTCAGGGGAAAATATGGTCTTTCAGTGAAATAGAGGACTTTCAAACATTCTTGATGAAAAGACCAGAGCTGAAAAGAAAATTTGACTTTCAAACAAAAGAATGAAGACAAGCATGAAAAGGTAAACAGCAAAGAGGTCATAAGGGACTTACTAAAGTTAAACTGTTTACATTCCTACATGGAAAGACAATATTTGTAACTCTTGAAACTTTTCAGTATCTGGGTAGTTGGTGCACTTACACACACACACACACACACACACACACACACATACACACATGCACGCACACACAGAGACAGAGAACACAGAGTGAATTGAATAGGATGGGATCATATCTTTAAAAAATGAAGTTAAGCGGTGAGAGAGAAATGTATTGGGAGGAGAGAGGGAGAAATAAATGGGGCAAATTATCTCTCATAAAAGAGGCAAGCAAAAGGCTTTTCAGTGGAGGGAAAAAGAGGAGAGCTGAGAGAAAAACATGAAGTTTACTCTCATCAAATTTGACTAAAGGAAGGAATAAAATGCACACTCATTGTGGTATGAAAACCTATCTTACAATACAGGAAAGTGGGGGAGAAGGGGATAAGCAGGGTGGGGGGGATGATGGAAGGGAGGGCAATGGGAGGAGGGAGCAATTTGAAATCAACACTTTTGGGGAGGGACAGGATCAAAAGAGGGAATAGAAACAATGGGGGCAGGATAGGATGGAGGGAAACATAGTCTACACAACACAGCTATTACCGAAGTCATTTGCAAAACTACACAGATATGACCTATATTGAATTACCTGCCTTCCCAAAGGAAATGGGTGAGGAGGGAGGGTTGGGGAGAAGCTGGAATTCAGTTTTAGGAACAACTGCTGAGTATTGTTCTTGCTACTAGGCAATAAGAAATACAAGTAATGGGGAATAGAAAGTTATCTAGCCCTACAGGACAAAAGAGAAGATGGGGACAAGGAAGGGAAGGATGATAGAAGAGAGGGCAGATTGGTTATAGGGGAAATTAGAATACTCGGTGTATTGGGGTAAGGGTAGGGGATAAATGGGGAGAAAATTTGGAACCCAAAATTTTGTGCAAATGAATGTAAAAAGTTAAATAAATAAGTTTACCTAAATTAAAAAACAAACTTATTCAACTAAGAAACTTCCTTTCTCATGGTATGGTTAAACATATATGGAGATGAAAAATTTGAGTGATACAGATATTCTGAGTTTGTATAGTTCTAAAATGTATTTAAAGCTTCTCATTTTTTTATTAGACAGTCAAAATTTAAGTTTTGGCTCCATGATCATGTATTTGCTATCCTTAAGGGAATAAAACAATATGAATTTATGTATCAAAATAAATAGATAAATAAAATAAATAAATAAATAGATAAATTTTACTTTGCCCAACCAGAAGAATCATTAGAGTACATAGAACTGAAAAAGAAGGAATCAAGCATTTATTAAGTGCCTGTTATAAGCCAGGCACCACTCTGCTAGGTGCCATATAAATACTTCATTTGATTTTTCCAACAAACTTGTGAGATAGATATTTGTTAGCCCCCATTTTATGTTTGAAGAAACTGGGACAAACTTGTATCTGAGGCTTAATGTAAACTCAGGGCATTCTGGCTCCAGGTCTAGCACTCTTTCTACTAAGCCACCAAGTTGCTACTAGTAATGAAATAATACGGTATAGTATATAAAATATGGCAAGTAATGAGTTTAGTTCTTTGGCCTATAACATAGAGGTCAGACTTAGGCAATGT
Organism: Bettongia penicillata ogilbyi; assembly: GCA_023548195.1. NCBI lineage: Eukaryota > Metazoa > Chordata > Mammalia > Diprotodontia > Potoroidae > Bettongia > Bettongia penicillata. Next base: position 5,477,324 of record JAJHZJ010000244.1, read on the forward strand.
TTTATGAGAAAGTTCTCTGAAGGTTCACTTTGGAGCAAATTTTGTTGTTGTCAAGATGTGTCAGTAGTGTTTGACTCTTATTGACCCTTAGCAAAGATACTGGAGTAGTTTTCTATTTTCTTTTCCAGTTCATTTTTTATAGATGAGGAGTGGAGGCGAAAAGGGTTAAGTGATTTGCCCAAGGTCACACAGCTAGTAAGTGTTTGAGATCGTATTTGAACTTAGGAAGATGAGTCTTCCTGATTCTAAGCCCAATGATCTTGGGGAAATGCAATTTATTCTTACTTTCTGCTTCCTCTGCATTTGGCCTACACAGTACCATCCCTCTTTGCACAATACCCCTTGTGGTTATGGTGGGGTGATATTCTCACTTAAAAAAAATAAGGATTTTTATACTCATAACTAAAGTGTTATTAAGAGGAAATTGAGACTTTGATCCAGGTCACAGAAATTCAGAGGAACACTTTAAGAACTTTTAGTTATTTGGTAGCATAGAAATTACTGAATTTAGCACTTAGCAAGAATACTTGCTTAAAAAATAGTAAAATTTTGTTCAAAGGGATGGCTTCACGTGAAGGGAAGAGAGAGAGATATATTTGAAATGAAGGTGATATAAAAACAAAATTAAAATAAAAAAATAAACTAGAAATTTACCAGATGGCAGCTACCTCTCCCCATCTGCCACAATTCAGGTGAGCTCTTTCTCATAAAAGCAGCTTCCTCTGCAATAGCTTCAGGGTCTCCACCACAAATTCAATGAAGTTTAGGGGAGTTTAGTGATATTTGCCCCAGGCACATTTTGGGCCACTTTTCCTGGGTGCAAAAAACAAACAAAAAAGAAACATTAATTACAGCAAGGATTCCTACATACTCTAGCACATGATGAAGATGTGACTTTTGGCTGAGCACATGGGATACTGGGCACCAATGAGCACTTCTTTACTTGAATTGGGTGCATAGTTGGGGGCAGATAAGAGGAAGTGAGGCTAAGGTGTTAATGGAAGATTCCCCCCCTTTTTTCATGCCTATGTGTTGCTGTGTCTTGAAGAGCTGGTAGAAAAGGGTGAAAAGATTTCAAGTTTCATTAGATTTATATTCGGAAAAAAAAAATTCTTAGTTCCTTAAGAAGTCATAATGCTAGAGACATTAAGATATAACTGCAAATTTGAAGCTTAAAGGTCTTCTAAACATAAAAACAAATGAATTTTTAAAAAAGCTACTAGCATCTAGCATGAGATTAAGGGTTGGAAGAAAAAGTGTGTGACTCTGATGGGGGGAAAATAGAGAATTGAAAAAAAATACTGATATAGCACCCCTTTTCATGTTGGCAAGTTATTGGAAACTGAGAAGAAGCCTATCATTTGATGAATGACTGAACAAGCTGTGGAATATGAATGTGATGGAATATATAGAAAGAAAGGATGAAAGGCAAGTTTCAGAAAAACCTGGAAAGACTTGCACAAACTGACACAAAGTGAACTGAGCAACAGGAAACCATTGTACACAGTATCAGCAATATTGTATGATGATCAACTGTGAATGACTCAGCTCTTCTCAGCAACACAATGATCTAAGGTAAGTACAAAGGACTTACAAAGGAAAATGCTATCCATATCCAGATTTAAAAAAAACAAAACAAAGCAAAACAACTGATGGACTCTGAAAGCATACCGAAGCATTTTTTTTCACTTACATCATTCTTTCTTGTGGTTTTTTTCCCTTTTGAGCTCTTCCTTTTTTCATTTTTCATAACTGTGACTAATAGGGAAATATGTTTTACATGATGGCATACGTATAACCTAAATCAAACTGCCTACCATTTTAGGAAGAGGGGAGGGGAGGGAGGAAGGGAGAGTAAAAAAATTGTAACTCAAAATCTTGTAAAAATGAATGTTAAAATTGTTAATATGTAATTGGGAAAAATAAAATACCATTAAAAATAGAGAATAAAAAAGAAACCCTGAAAGCCCCTACCAAACAATTAAAATGAGTCAAACCATGAATGGATAGATAGCTCATGTGGCACATTTAGAAAGGACAATATAAGGAATCACATACAGAAAGCCTATCAACATTAAAGAGTGTCTTTTAACACAGCCATGCATTTTCTTGTAACAAACTGATGCTCTTGGAAAGACTTTTTTCCCCACTGAGGAGCTTGGCCCTATTCTTTCCTTCACTTTAAAAGTGACACATTAGATTTGACCTTAATCTTCTAAACCAATTCTATAGCATTTCACAGCATGCCTGCAAAGTTTTATTATGGATTCTCTGTATTTAAAAAATCTAAGTATACAGTTAGGGAAACATGACTTTGGGGACAAGCAAATCTTTTCCTCTCCTTCCCTTCTATTTAAATTGTTGATGTACATTTCTAGCGATTCACAGGGCTTGACTGATTATTTTATTTCAAAGGGATAATTGAAGAGAAGTGAGTCAGATAGATTGTGCTGTTTATCACTGAAACTGTCAGCTATCCTCAAACAAAGTCAAGAATTGATGTTGAGAAAGTTAAGCAGCTTATAAGAAATTCAGGTATCGTTTCTTGACACAAAGCAGAGCTAAAATATGAAACTGAATGTCAAAGACTTCAACAGAAACAAGAATCATAAAACCAATTTGAGACAGTTGGGCATGCATCCAGAAAGAGAAATTCAGAGACCCAAGTTGTTAGGGAAAAATTCCACAGGGTAGTGTTATTCATGTTGGCTAGATTTAACTTTGATCAGTTAAGGAGAACAGACCTCTTTTTTTAATATACATGCCTCCTACTTTATAGTTTTTCTACCTAGAAGCCTGAACTTACAACAACATTCATAAATGTTCATGAATACTGTTTTTGATAAGCAAATGAACCATGAGGTTGAGTTGAGTTTTGTTTTCTTTGTAAGGTAACAACACACTTGCATCATCCTCATCATTGGAATGCTGTTTTCAAAATCTCCTCAATTCAAGAGCTGAAAAGAAAATGGTATGCCTCTAAAAGATTCAGGTTTCATTGCTTTGACCCCTTTTTTTGCTGCCTTACATTTTCCTAAAACTACACAGCCTCAGGGTGCAATACTCGCAGAGGGGTTCTTAAAGAGTGTCCCTATGCCCGAGTTAGTTCCACTGTGTAATGAAATGTTTAAAGGGCATCACTTAATGATATTCTGAATACTTGTCTTTGCTGGATTGGTATGCTAAATCACCGGCAAAAAAGAGCTAAAAATCTTCCACTTGTACTTGGCCTCAATTATTGTCATATCCAAACTAAATCAGATGTCTTTTACAATCTCAATGATTTCAGCAATGACTCTAAACTTTACCTAGACTTACTTTTTTGATTGACAGGAGGATGAGAGAGAGTAGGGAAGAGTTCTTTGTTCTTTTAGTTCTCTGTCTTTCTGTTTGTCTCTTTGTCTGTCTTGCTTGGTCTTTCTCTGTTTCTGTTTCTTTGTCTATCTCTGCCCGTTTGTCTGTTCTGTTTCTCTGTCTCTTTGTCTGTCTTGATCTTTCTCTGTCTCTGTTTCTTTGTCTCTCTGACTCTGTCTCTCCCTTTTTTTCCCTGAGCACCTTTTTTTGTAAATCACAATCTGAAGGTCTTAGAAAATTTATTGGGGTAAGTAGGAAGGGGAAACTGAGGATTTAGATGATTTGTCAAATGGTAAGTCTGTGTTGAAGAAAGAATTTTAAAAGAGATATTAGTGACTCAAAGGTCAGTTCTCTCCATGATATACGAGATGACATGTCAAGAACCCTAAATATAAACACGATTGATAATTTTGCTCTTTTGGATGTAATGATAATCTTCTGGAGACAAAAAGGTATATAATTTTATTTTTCTATAATACTAGCTCAGTAAATATTTTTTCAGTGAATAAATGAATTAATGATTGAATTTGCTTCTGCATGAATTGATTCCTATCCTCAGGGGCTGAGATTACTCACTAGGTTTCTCAAAAACTATTCTAATGGAGAGTAAGTTCTTCCAGGTCCGACTCAACTGGGTATGATAGCATCATCCTAGTTAAATGAACCACCAGAAGGCTTTCCAGGAAAAATTTATAAAGACTTAGGTAAGGAAAGATTGCTATCTCTATTAGTGGAATTGGTATCTACAGTAATGAAATCATGGATCCTTCAAATTACCAGATTATAGATAGACTGTTTTTAACTTTAATTGCTCATTTGAGATGACTCATGCCATCTCCATGTCAAATATAAATGGGAAGTATGAAAAATAGAAACTGTTCTTTATAAATTACCTAAAATATAAAGAATTAAACATTTTAAATATGTCAATAGCTCCTTCTCTTATCCTTTTCAGAATTATGTTTTGAAAAGCCAAATTAGGCAAATTGGAGAATGAAATTAATCATAGATGGAAAGAATTTTATAACTCTGTGGGTTTATATTACATCTAAATTAAATATATGGCTTAAAATGTTCTGGAAATTTTGTGAAAGGTCAATACGTTGGAGTCCAAATAGTGAAATAAAAGGCCATAAGGCAAGCAATAAAAATGCCTCTGTTTGTTTGACCTTCATAAATGTATTCATCATGGAGCATATGGTAAATCTTGTTTAAACCTTGCAATGACTGCTGTGGTGAATGAAACAGTCTTTAGCAACTCCATTTACCAATGGCCTTTCCTGTTAAGGTCAAACAATACGAACATTTCCTGAGCATTGAAGCTTAGCTTAGCCCTCAGTGATGTGGAATGGAAGCATAGTTATTTTTCTATGATAAGAGGGTTATGATAGCTATTCTGGTTTGAAATTCTCAAGTAATAGCCTGAAATAAAGGGAGCAGCATGGCACAATGGAAAGATTTCAATTCAGAGTCTTAGGACATAGTTTTGAATCTCTGCTGTGATACATTTTGTGTAACTTTGGGCACACATATTTGTGACTCTCACAAGTACCAGTTCAAGAAGTAAACATTCCATATGTGCTGCATATAAAACTCTGAGGCAAGAGGTTTAGGGAATATAAAGAAGAATTTTTGCCCTCAAAAATCTTACAGTTTAGTTGGAGGGACATATTACATTAAAAAAAGGTATTTTAAATAACAATTCAATAGAAAGGATCTAACATGCTATTCAATTACAATATAAATTGTTTAGAAAGTAGGTAAAACTGCAAGAAGGAAGAGGGAAAGATCACATCAGGCTAAGATGTTAAGGAAAGCTTAGGATCATAAGACCATCCATCTGGCATTAGGAGGAACCTTAGATGTTATCTAATCCCCCCTCTCCCTTCATTTTTAGATGAAGAATTGAGTGCCAGAGAGAAATGACTTGTTGAAAGTGGAAAAAAAAAAGTATTGTGGAAGAATCAGTATTTGGGCAGTCCTCAAAAGGGAGGTAATAAGTGGACAGAGTACTAGATGTGGAGGTAAGTAGACATGGGTTCAAATCCCACCTCAGATATTTTCTAGCTGAGCGACCTTAAACAAGTCACTTAATCACTTTAGGTCTCAATTTTTCTTATCTGTAAATTATGAGGGTTGGGCTGGATGGTCTCTAAGGTCACTGAGCTCTAAAAGTTTTGATCCTGTCTGAAATTCTAGGTTCAACACTGTTTCCCTTCCTCTGGAGGAAGTCAAATTTTAGTAGGTATGAAAGGATGGAAACTTTGATGGATCTATAATCTCATTAGTGTGGGTACTTTTTCCATTAGTACAGTTGAAGAACTCATAAGATATTCTCATTATTATTGAAATTTTTGGATAGATTCCCATCTGAGAACCGCTAGTTAGATGGCATCAGTACATAGACTTCTCTATGATTTTTAACCTGAGAAATAGACAGATATTCTATATAGAAAAATTCTCATAAAGTTATGAAAATATAATATGAATTTATCTTGCCTTTATTGGTAAGAATATTACTGTAATCAGCATTGAAATTAAGTACTGAGATGGTTTTCTGGGAAGAGAGAAGTTGAGGAATGTAGGAGAAAATCTAGGTGTTAAGAAATGAACACTATCAAAAAATCTATCTTAAAAAATAAATTAAAGGGAGGATTCTGGGTAGATGGTGGAGTGGTTCAGAAATTTTCTACACACACACACACACATAAAGATAGAACATTACCTCAGAGGGAATGTAGAAAAATAGAAACAAACCAAAATTGGATTAATGCATTTGTCTTCCTAAAACAACTCGAGAAATTTCCAGGAAACCAGAAGAACCCAGGAAAGACATAACCTCCAGGGTCAGAGGTTCAGCTGCCTTTGCTCAATCAACAAAAAACTTAGTTAGAAGCAGCTAAGGAACCTCAGCCTTAGAAATTTTCATCTTATGGACAGTGTGAGGGCTCTGACAGCTAAGTGTGTTCATCCTTCATTGCCAAAAAGACCATGCCATCAGAGAAATAATGACATGACTTGCACTCGACTTTGTTTTGAGTGAGGGAGGGCTGTGCAGGTCACCAGTCTCACTTCTCCTCCAGAGCCATCTGAATCCAGTGACCAGATATTCATCAGAATGACTGGAGATGACCCAGGATGAGGCATTTGGGGTTAAGTGACTTGCCCAAGGTCACACAACTAGTGAGTGTCAAGTGTCTGAGATGAGATTTGAACTCAGGTCCTCCTGACTCCTGCACTGGTGCTGTATCCTCTACACCACCTAGCAGGAACTCAGGAAGACATGAGTTCAAATCTGACCTCACCTCAGATACTTCCTAGCTGTGTGACCCCGGGCAAGTCACTTAACCCTGTTTGACAACTAAGTAGGAAAACATTGAAAGACCTTGTACTGTCAAGGGATGCATAGTACAACTGTGCTGATTGGATGTGTGCCAGGCTGGGCTGCAGCTGTGGGGGAGGAGCTAGCACATACCTGGTGAGTATAACAGTAGAGTGAAAGGGACCCTGTTGGTTGTGGACACTTGCAAGAGAACAGAGTTCGTAGTTTCAGTTCCAGGGCAGTGAGGACAGCTGTAGCTTGCAGCCACCTGAGGAATCACAGGAAGCAAGATCATCTGTGGGACAGCATGGTTGTGGGCCCTAACCATAGCTTAGAAGCAGGGAAGACAGCCCAAGGTTGAGCACAGGGACAGACCTCAGAAAATAATAGTAATTAGGATCTGAGGCTTGGGGTATCAGTCCCCATATCTCAGGACTAAAACTTGATTATACTAATGGCCATTGAAAATGAATGAATAAAGGAAGGAAGGAAGGAAGGAAGGAAGGAAGGAAGGAAGGAAGGAAGGAAGGAAGGAAGGAAGGAAGGAAGGAAGGAACAAATACATAAATAATGAAATGAAATGAGTAAGCAAAGGAGAACACAGCCATAGAGAGCGATTGTGGGGATAGAGTGTATATAAGTTCATATTCAGAGGAAGAAAATAGAGCTAAAAAAGTCACTCTTACATGGCCCCAACCACATAAAATTTTTTTGGAAGAACTTAAAAAAGGCTTTAAAATCAAATAAGAGAGATTGAGGAAAAATTAAAAAAAAAACAATAAGAATAACCCAATAAAGAAGTAATCAAACAAAATCAAAAGAATGAAAAAATAGAAGAGAATCTCAAGCAGCTCATCAGAAAAACAACTGATTTAGAGAACAGATTGAGGAGAAATAATATTAGAATAACCAAACTACCTGAAAATTATGAATCAAAAAAGAATTTGATAAAATATTATGAAAGATATCACAGAAAATGGCTCTAGAAGTTCTAAAACAATAAGGTGAAACAAACAAAAAACAAAACAAAACCAAAAACAACCAATCATTACGTGAAAGAGATCCTGGTAAGAAAATGTACAGGAATATCATAGCCAAGTTTCAAAGCTCGCAGGTTAAAGAAAAAATATTGGAAACAATAAGAAAAGAAACAATTTAAATATCATGGAGCTAAAATAAGGATTACCCAAAACTTAGCAGCTGTGACATAGAAGGACGATAGTCCTTGGAATGCTATATTTCATAGAGAAAAAGTGCTGGAGTTATGACCAAGGGTAATTTGCCCAGCAAAGTTAAGTGTAATCCTGAATGAAAAAAAAGTATATTAATGAACTAGAAGACTTTTGTAGCAGTAAGCACCCTGTAATACACAGAAGGGCCTGCTGCACAGGTTCTTAGATATGCTTTTCTAAAAGGAAAGCAACTTTTGAAGGGTCCATAATCTTTAATTACATTCATCAACAGAGAAAATACAAGCAAGGAAATAAAGACCAACAGACAGGACTTCCAAACTCTCTGACTATAAGCAAAACATATATCACATATCAACAGACAAGTACATCTGACCATTACCAAAGAGCAAAGCACCAGCATCTCAGTTTTCAAAGCCAGGGTGAGGAGGGGTAGAGGAGGGTGTGTGCTCCTCAACAGCTACCCAGAGTATCAAGTGGCACATAAACCTTCTTCCAAAGCCCCAAAGTAAAACCGCATCTCAGAGTATATATTCACTTTTCAGAGTCAAGGGGCATGACTCTAATGAACCACTGTCTCATTAGAAATTAACAAAAGCTATCTGAGGTCTATTAATAATAATTAACAATTAATAATAAAAGTGAAGTGACTACATACCCAATAATAATAATAATATTAATAGGAAAGATCTTTAATTCTAATTAACATTACAACTTTAAGATATCTGTGACAAAACAGCAGAATTTAAGGGAAAATTTGATGTATAAAATCCTGGAAAAATATTAGGTAAACATTAAAGACAATTATGAAGTACTCAAAAAGGTCAAATTGTTTATTTCTTATACGTGAAAATATTATCGGTACTTTTATGGTTGTCATCATTATTTGAGTAATTTGAAAGAAAAGCTTTGGATGAGCTGAGTATGATGGGGTGATTCTAAAGAAATTGTGTTGGGAGAGTAAAAAAAGGAGTAATTATCTCATACAAATGAGGAATAAATGGAAAAACAAATACAGAAAAAGATAGTAACAGGAGGGTGACTAGTGCCAGAAACTTATTTTTATCAAGAAGAGATTAAAGATTTTATACACATGCACTCAGGTACACACATATACACATGTATTTATGTGTATTGTGTATGTATGTGTATTTATTTATTTATATGTATGTATGTAAAAAGTCTTCTAAATTCAGAAAGAAATAAGAGGGCAAGAGGATTGTGTCAGGGGAGAGGATAAAAGAGGGATTCTCAGAGGGATAGGTTGGTTAAAGAAACAGAGAATATGATAGCAGGTAAAAGAAAAGTAGAGGAGTTAGGAAGGAAAGGGTAAACATGGTGAGAAGGATAGTGAAAAAATATAGGAGGGAAGTGCACAATAAATAATTATGGCTTACAATGTATATCCAATGATTTTATCCATTAAATGGAAATGGATAACAGACTAAAAAATTGAATTTGACAATGTTACTTTTTGGAAACACAGTAAAAATGAGAGATATACACAAAAATACAATGAAAGGAAGAAGTAGAATTTATTATGGATTAAAAAAGCAGGCGTAGAGATCCTAATCTCAAAGTTAAAGGTAAAATAGATTTATTCAAAAGAGAAAAATAGGAAAACTATACTATGTCAGCAATATCATTCAATATTGTTTTAGACTATTTAAAATAACCAGATAGTATAAAGTACCTCAAAGTATACCTGCCAGAACAGACATAGAAACTATATGAACATAAACATAAAAATGCTTTTTAAAAGCAAATAAAGTCAGATCTAAATAGTTGCGTAATATTTCTTGGTTATAGGTAGGTAAAACTAATATAATTTTTTAAAATGACAATTTTAGCCAACTAATTTATTTAGTTAATGCCATTCCAAATAAATTACCAAAAAAAAAATTATCTTTCTGAGTTAAAAAAGAAATTAAATATTGGTTTACTGGACCAGAACTTAGGTGAACTCAGTGGAAATCAATTAACGTTCTCTTTAAAAAATCTGAATACAATTGCACATCATTTATTACCTCTGTGATCTTGGACAAGTTATTCAGCTCTCTGGTCTTCAGGTTCCTTATCCGTAAAACTAAAAGGTTGAACTAACTGGTTTCTGAGATTTCTCCTAGTTCCCAATCTGTGATGTTATGCAGATTTCTTTATAGAATCACAAAACTAGGAAGCTGGAAAGAGTTCAAGGGATACTCTGCTTGGACCAACTCATTTTGCAGATAAGGAAAATGAGGACCAGAAAAGTGAAGTGACTACATACCCAAGATAAAAGAGTGGTTTTTTTTTCCCTCTTCTAACTGAAACCTGAAGCTTATTTCTGCAAATCTGCATGGGGGATGCAGGATTGACAATGCTGGTTGTATAGAAAGACATGTGCCCTCTGAGCTGAGTGATAAGAGAATAATAACAAATTATAATAGCTTGCATTTATAAAGCATTTCACAGTATGCAAAGCATTTTTCTCATAACAGCCCTGTGGAAGGGAAGATATTATTATTTCTATAATACAGATAAAGAAACTGAGGTGGAGAAAGGTTAAGTAACTTGTCCAGTAAATAATTCTTTGACTCCAAATTCTCATGGAGCAAAGAGTGGGGCTGATTTAGTAATGTTTTGTTTTTAAAATATTTTTTAAATGACAGCAATTTCAAAATACTCTGTATGGAGAGTAAAATGTTTTCTATGAGCTTGAAACATTATTCATTGTACAATGAAGGAAAAGGTAGGAAAAAGTATGTTGATGAATTCTCTGTAGAAATTCATTATTTTCCCAATACCAATCTTGCTTCTTTTTCCTCCATGGACACTATCTTTTATGAAATAATCAGATCTACCAGCAAGTAGATGGAAACATTGAACATAAAAACAACTGCCAAAATTTTGAAGAGGAAAAAACCTATATCCACCTAGGAATAATTAATTGTACTGTCTAAACTGTTGATAACAGTGGGGGAAAGGGGGGTGTTACTTTCATCATTTATTCAAAGCTGCCAAACAGCATTGGAGACATTGATAAAAATAACTGCATTTGCAATTTAAATAACACAAAATATTTCATTTTTAACTGTTTTCCCTCCTTTATTTCACAGGAAAATTCATTCCTCTTTTCAGCTTGGTTGGGTTGATTGCTCGCCTTCATAATGTGCTGTTTGGAATGATTTAAATTCACTGTGCAATGAAAAAAAAGATAAAGGAAATTGCTTTTTAAAAAGCCCTTCCCCCCCTCCCCCACAATCACTAGGGATTTTGATATACATTCTCTTACTTTAGTTTTCTGAAACATTTCAAATTATAAATGCTAAATTTTTGGAATTTAGAAGTGGAGAAAGAAGGAAAGCATTTGACTCTATGATGGGAAATAGAATCTTTCCATTTGAAAATTCTTCATTGGTTACATTTTAATTAAACAGCTTTCATTTTTATTGTTGTACTATCCAGTTGCACTTTATGGGTGACACTTAGGCACAGTAAACTTTCCCCACATCTGCAGGGACTGATAACAATGACTTTTTTAATTTAAATTAAGCCTATCCCATTGTAAATTCCGTGCAATCCAAAACAAGCTAGTGGTGCTAAGAGCACTCACCACAATGGTAGATAGCAGCGGATATTTTTTAAAGGAATCTGTACAAATACTTAGAACCGAGTTAAGGTTGTTTCTAGTGAGTTGCTGAGTTATGTAAGCATTTGAAGGGCTTTGGAAATTAAGCCATTTTGGTTTCTTTCCTCAACTGATTCATTGGATACATGTATTTAATTTGAATCCATCCAATTCAACAAGTATTTTATTAAATACCTACTATGCATCAGGCAATCCTGACACAGCATTATATTGTTTAGACTCATATAAATAGTTTCATTTTTCTTCCCACTGAAAATGTGGCATTTTAAATAATTTGTAAAGAACACACCCTTTAGGGTATTTGAATGTTAAGTTCCAAGGAAGAATTTAATAAATAAAAACATTCCAGAAATAACTATAGAAATATTCAAATGAGTGTGAACTAGAGGACTCAGGAGGGAATTGCAATACTATTATTAACTATTAACAATAATAGTAATTCAGTGATTTAAAGTTTACCAAACACTTTTCTAGATTATAACCACAAGATACCTGGAGGTCATCTAATTCAACGTAACTCCTCCTCCTAGTTTACAGATGGAGAAACTGAAGCCTGGAGGGTTGTTTCTCGCCTGATGTCACGAGAGTAGTAAATACCAGAGCTGGGATTCTAACATAAGGTCTCTGACTCTAAAGCAGTGCTCCTCCTTTTATAGCAGCCCCACAAAGGAGAACTAACATTATTTAATTACCTGATTCAGTTTCTTTTATTTGTGATTCAGTTACAGTTTTATCTGTTCTTCTCTAGAAACCATTATTCAACACCTGAGCAAGTCTTACCTTCCCCAGCCTGCTCTCCCTGATAATTTCAACAACCTACTTTGAGCTCTTTTGTTTTTCTGGATTCTTGTAAGTTGTTTTATTTTTAAAGTGAAATATAGCACTTTACTGCATACTCATATGTGCATAGACATGCATGCTATACACATATTACATATATATACATATACATGCATACATATCTTATTCTGTATTCTGAGTACATTTTATCATAACTTCTTTGGAGTCTTGGGTGGTCATTCTATTGATTAAATTCTCTAAGTTTTTCAGTTATTTGTCTTTACAAAATTGCCATCATTATGTCAGTTGTTCTGGTTCTGTTCACATCAGCCTCATGTATTGGTATAAAACAGACCTGTACAACTTGGCAGTAGGTAGGGTCCAAAATTAAAACTGACTAAACTTCTTTGGGCCACAGAAAGACTTTTAGCAGCTCACTTTCTATATAAAGGTATAATTAATGACTGTTTTTCAATTAAACTATATGAAAAAAGAGAAATTTCAATTAATATCAATTAATTATACTTTTCACTTAAGATTTTTATCATGAAATTGCTTCTCTCAGACTGAAGACAGATTGATAATGGTTGGTTGCACACATTACGTCTTTACTTTGTTTTACAACTTCTAAATTTTTCGTGAGTCACCTGAAATCCTTTGGTGGTGGCAGCTGTCCTATGTTGTTCAGCTCTGATGTAAGACCTCCTACCTTTCCTCGAAGCCTCTTTCATCATTTCTTACGGCACAATATTATTCCATCACATTTATATATCATCCATTTCCCAATTGAAGGTACTCCCTTCTTGTCACCACAAAATCACTGTTATTAATAATTTTTGTACATCTTTAATTAGAATCTGTTTTGCTTTGGCTCAGTCATTACCCTAATCTATATCCTCCAACCTCCCACTCACCCCCACCCTAGTCATTCACCTACCTCCTTATTCAACTGGGCCATCTCTAGTTGTCCTGATGAATATCTGGCCACTGGACCCAGATGCCTCTGGAGGAGAAAGTGAGGCTTTCACCTTACACAGCCCTCCCTCATTTAAATCAAAGTCAACTGCAAGTTATGTCATCATTTCCCTGACGTCATGGTCCACTTTGAAATTGAAGGACAAACACAGGAACAACCACTACAACCTGCTAAGTGAAAAGTATTTCTGTGTCCAACTACGTGTGCATGTGCATTTGTTCCTCCTCTAATTCAGATCAGAATGTTGTTCAAGTTTCAACCATCTCACACTCTTCTTAGTTGTATAGACTTCCACTTATACACTATGATTTTGTGAGATAGAGTTCTTTAAACTCAACTCTCCCTTTTCTGAACCTCAGGGTGCTCATCTTCCTCTTTTTTTCCCCACTCTTCTCTTCAAGATATAAAAGAACCACTCTCAGGCCCTCTTTTCTACAGTCTTTGATCCCTGGCATCAATAGGTTTTTATAGGAGTACATGTATCATTCCCCGCATGGAATGTAAACAGTATACTTATGTTTAGTTCCTTCTGATCATTTGTGCATACATATCTTCATACATTTTTTCTAGAACTGAGTATCTAAATAGCTCTGGTCTTTTCATTAGGATTGCTTGGAAGTCCTATGTTTCATTATATAGCCATTTTCTCCTCTTTGGGATCATATTCAGTTTTGTGGAGTAAATTATTCTTGGTTCCCTCCAAGAATATCATATTCTATACTCTCTGTTCCTTTATAGTGGGAGCTGTGAAATCTGCTGTGGTTGTGATTGTGGCTCCTCCGTTCTTGAGTCATTTCCCCCCCACCCCGCCTTGGCTAGATGCATTATTTATTCTTTAATCTGGAATCCTTGGATTTTGACTGTAATGTTACAGAAATTTTTCATTTGGGAGTTTCATTCAGGAGTAACCAGCAGATTCTTTCTTTTTCTACTTTGCCCTCTGGTTTTAAGAGACATGAGTAGTTTTATTTTACGGTTTCTTGAAGAGTATGTCCAGGGTTTTTTTTTGAACCATGACTTTTAGGCAGTCCAATGAATCTTAGATCTCTTTGATCTATTTTCCAAGTTTTTGTTTTTTTTTCTGTGACGTACCTTGCATTTTCTTCTATTTGTTTAACATTTCTTATTCTTTCAAAGAGTTGTTAGGTTTTATTTAGTTCATTCCAATTGTCAGGGAGTTTGTTGTTTGGACACATTTTGGAACTCTTACAAAAAGCTGTTAATTCAATTTTCTTTTATTTTTTTTCCATAATTCTCATCTTTATTCTATTTTTCCCTTTAGTAGTGTCACATCATTCATAAAAAGCAAACAAAAAAACCTTTTTCATCTCTTAAAAGAACAACTTTTGCTTCATCTCTTCTAGGAATTCTACTTGAAGTTGTGCTGGAGCTATCTTTTTCTTTGACACTTTTTTTTGTAGAAACAATCAATAATTTTATTAAAGAGAATGATAATAAGACAACATACCAAAATTTATGGAATGCAGTACTTAAGGGAAAATGTATATCTCTAAACACATCAATAAAATAGAGAAAAAGCAAGTCAATGAATTGGTCATGGAACTAAAAAAAAAAAAACTGGAAAAAGAATGGATTAAAAATTCTGTTAAACATGAAATTGGAAATCCTGACAATTAAAGGAGAGATTAATAAAACTGAAAGTAAAAAAAAATCATTGAATGTTTACATGGAACTAAGAGCTGTTAATTGAAAAAAAATAAATCATTATTTAATTTCATTTAAAAAATGAAAGAAAACCAAATTACCAGTATTATTTGATACTTCTCTTGTAATGTTTTGACATTATTCTTTTCTTTTAGGTTAGTGTCTTGAACACCCCTGAAATCACAATAAAGGTTTTTTATGAGGTTACTTTTTTTCATTTTTTTTTCCTTCTAGTGAACTTCCTAACTTCAAAATTTATATTAGAGCCAGGCTGTTTGCAAATCTGGCAGGAAGATTTTGGCTTATTCTGTTTCTTGGAATGTTGAGTGTTCTAGCATTCCCTAATCACATGAACAGTGTCTGACTGGAGACTTACAAGCTATTTGTCCCCACAAAGAGGTCACAGGACAAAGTCTGATTTCTGCTCACCTGTTCTGAGTTTCATGTTACTGACTTGATTTGGATTTGAGCAACAAGCCTATGGGTTTGACTCATTTAGAGTTGGAGTAAATTGTTGTACTTTGCTATGAAGCCAGCCGGATGGTTCTGTTGGTTCATAGCGACAAAACTATAGGTTTCTCTGATTTTCCTGTTATTTTTTTTGTAGGCTTCAGACTGGGTTGGAAACTAGAACTGAGGTCCCTCTTTGCTTCTAGGGTCTGAATCTCACAGCTGCTCCTTATTTCTGAACTTGTTCCATACTAGCTACACTGTTTAGGGCCCACGGTCTCTCCTTACCCTGGAATGTCACCCCTAGATGCAGGATACTTCTTTAGTCATCCCTGAATCTGTGACCCAGAACTAAGTGGTGAGGAACTAAGCTGAGAGTTGGCACCTTTTCCTGTACCTAAGACAAATTTAGATATCTCATTGTTGGACCGTGGACCTTCTCTTGCCCTTGTGTACAGTGTTTCCCTGTGCTTGAATGCTCAGCATAGCAGATTCCTAGATTAATCCCATCCTCCATGTCAATCAATTTCTCCATTTCCCTCTGTCTACCTGGACTGGAAAATGACTTCTTGTGAATTTTGCTTGGATTTTCCAAGCAAGTTTCAATCTGATGCATTTTGGAAAAGTGTTGAGTAGCGGGAGGGGAAGACCAATATCTTACCATCTTGGCTACAGGAGAACTTTTTTTGAATAGAATTTTTAAGGAATCATTTTGTTCTAGTAATTTTTTTAAATAATTAAAAAGTAATGATCTTATACTTGGTTGTCAGTGTGATCCATTTTATTTTACAAAATGGTGTTTTATTGAATATTTATTATGGAAATTCATCTGTCTTTTACTAATATCCTCATCAAAGGTACCCTTGGGATATCTTTCTATCTATACATAGATAGATAGATAAATAGATAGAAGGCACACATATGCTATATATGTGACTGTCATGAACATTGTATATAGGAGAAAAAGTAGGCATACTGGCCATTTATTGTTAATATTCTATGGATTTATTATTTTTTTGTATTAATAATGTCCCACTTTTTTTTTTGTATGTGTGTGCACTTTTGACATTTTCCTCTCTTCAGAAAATTGGCATGGAAATCCCTCAACACCTGCACCATTTTGTTGTCTTCCATGTATACCTTCTCTACATACACTTTGTCGAATTCAACTGTTTTTTCTGTTTTCTTAAAGGTCAATTCTATTTCCCCATTAACATATCCAAGGCTATGATGTTATAGTTCAAGTGTGGAGACCCACTGTCATTGCTGGTGAAAATAGTTTGCTATAATTTTTACAGATCTATTAAATTTTCATTTTGTTTGTTGTTCCCTTTCTAATTCTACCATTTCATGCATTTGTGATGATTTTACTTAGGGAGATCTCATGACAAGCTTTCTCTGTGTTGTCTTTACCCTTTACTAATTCTCTTGGCTTCATGAGTCAATAATGCCCACAATTTATCCAGTATTTTTCTTTGTAAGATTTAAAGGACTTTATTTTATAATCTGTTATTGCCTTTGGCCGTGATCTTTTTCACTTGGCAAGTAAATTAAGCTTTTGGAATGTTTTGAAGTTCTTATGGTAATTAATTTATATTAGTTAGAATTCTGTATAAAGTTATTAAGTCTATGTTGATGTCATATCTATTACCCATTTCACATTTTTAATGATTTTTTAAAAATAGTTACAGCTTTGGGTTGTTTAAAAGGTATGTCATTTTCTTTTATAATAATATATAATTATAATAAATTTTTCTTCCTGTTTATTGTAATCTGCCCTGGTAAGTTGGAGGTTTGGTTATATCAAGGCAGGGATAATTTGCATATCGGTAATGATTCTTTCTTTGTTTTTAAAATATAATCAAGTGATTTGCATAAATTATTTGGACCTTGCTCTATTTAGATCCTACCAATTCTTTTCTTAAATAAAGTGTTCACGATATAAAGATATTAGGTTTTCAGGTAGTTCATATCTCACATTTTTTGTACTGAACCATGCTCTTCCATATATTTCTCACCACTGCCATTTTTATCCAACTTTAAGTTGAAGTCACGTAGTTACAGCATCCATTAACTTAATATGGAGGGTCTATTAAGATATCCATAGAATTTCTTTACTATTTCATTCTCTGTAACTAGTACTGGTATATAACTCAAATTTTAATGGTCATCTTTCTGCAAATATTCATTTTTTTCTTTTTTAAAGAAGAATTTGTTTTTTCCAGTAGCATAAAAAAACAATTTTTATCATTCTTCAGCAACACAACAACAATTCTTGTTACCCTTAACCTAGCCCAGCGCCTCATTGTCTTTTACCTCTTAATTGCCTCCAGCTGCTCTCCACCCTTGATCTTATCTAAGACCTCATTCTCTTATCTCCAGTCATCCTAGACTCCCTAGCCACTCCTAGATCCCTTCCACAGTCTTTCTTGTATATATGATCCATTTTGTTTCCATGAAAGTGCTCAGATTCCTTAAGAGTTTAGCCAGTGCTGGTCAACATGGCAGATCTGTTTTAATTAGTCTTGTTTTTTTCATGTGTTGCTATTTTGGGGCCCCAGCACACCTAAACCTCAACAATATAGCTCTGTGGCTCTGGGGAACATGATTTCCTGGGTGAGAGATATTGAGAGTTAACGTCTTAGCAAGTTGATCCTGTAGCTGAAATCATTTGGGGCATAGTAAGGTGCTTGATGTCTTGGGAAATCTGATGAAATTAGTTCCTGTATGAGTATAGGGTATTTGTTCATTGAGAGATGAATGCTATAAAATGTGCCATAACTCTTATAAGGGATAAGACCTTTTGGTAAACTCTATAGAAAAAGAAAGACTCTATTTTCCAGAACTACTATGAAAGAAGACATGTTTTGATTTAGGTGATAATCCAGGATTTCTAGGGTAAGAAAAAATCCTATATAGTGTTAAAGATGTTTGCTTGGATGATTTCTGGTTTTGTGGAAGAAAATGGCCAGTATTTGGAAAGAACTCGTTTTCTTTGGAACCAGAGAGATCTGAAGAAACCCAGACTCCAAATATGGCTATTTTATACTTTCTACAAGAAAGTATAAAGTTTCTTCTCAATAAAACTAAATTTAGGTGGTTTGGAGACTGACCAGGTCTGAGAATGGTTGTGGCAGAGTCCTCTAATCTACTTTCATTCCTTCTTAAGGATCATCTCCGGGGTTTCTTAAACTTTTTGCACTCATGACCCCTTCAGTGCTTCTTAAACTGTGGGTTTTGCAGTCTAAATACATTTTCAGGGGTGAAGAGATGTCTATAGCATCTGGTTTCCCAGCCACAATATTTAGTGACTGGTTGGAAATCAGCTCTGAGGAAATCAGTCTATTTTTAGTTTTTTAGGAATCTTTTCAACTGATTAAGATACATATGAGTGGATAATGGTAAGGCAAGAGAGGAACTTTGAGTTAGTATGATTCTCCAAATGTGATGGAAGTATATTGAAATCTACTGGACCATATACACAATTTTGATTTGTATTGACTGAGTCTGTCATGGGAGAGAAATTCAGAGATTATTGTGTAAAATGATTCATGGTATATGAGAGATAAAAGCTATAAAGTCTGTTTCAAACACTGTCTTTAAATTGGGCAAATATACTTGGGATGGTCATATGAACAAATGACAAAATAAGTTGATGAAGTAATGATAAATTTATAATTAATAAGGATAAATTATGAATATAAAGGACCAGGAGAAGGGGGAGGGGAGAAGGTCTTCCTAATAACTTGAGCTAGAAGAATGGGGAAAAAATTACTTTTGTGATTCACAAATAAATCTGAGTATGTCCTGATTATCTATCTATCTATCTACCTATCTATCTATCTATCTATCTAACTAACTATCTATCTATCTATCTATCTATCTACCTATCTACCTATCTATCTATTTGTGTGTATACACACACACATACACACACACACACACACACATATATACATAAATGAGTTTGTTCTTTACATGTGAGGTCAGGATACCAATGTGTTCTGAGCAACTCATACTTCCAATTCTAAGGAACAGCCATTGTCCTCTGTTGGAGTCAAGGCACTGCCTATGTTGGGTGATTGTTGGCCTCAGGTTTGCCGAGGTCTTTTTCATGGCAGTCTGTTGAACTCAGCTGAGGCGATGTTTTATTATTGTTAACGGAAGAAACCTTGGGTCCAGAAGGGACCCCCTGAAATGAACCAGAGTCTGATCACAGGTTATGAAAGTTATAAAAGCATTTATTATTTGAGAAGAGCTTGTCCAAGGAGAGCAGAGAGAAGAGAGTTCTCAGCTCCTCAAAGGGGAGTGGAAAAGGAATTAGATATTAGTAGTTTCTAGAGGCTGTCAGGTGAGGAATGGGGGTTAAGGGAGAAGACATACGTCAGGGAATAAGATATTTGAAAAGTCCTGACTAAGGTATCAAGTCTGCAGCTGCTGGTCAAGGCTGGTTCTGTGATTTCTGGTAGCTGCACGAATCTCCAGATTAGGCTAGAATTTACTCCCAAAGGTTCACTGGTATATCAAATAGCTTTGAGCCTCAAAAGTCCTTCTGATTGGCTAGTTATTATGTAATTCCATTGTCCTACTCCTCTGTGAAGAAGGGAAACTGACATATTTAAGAGGTTAGTAGAGTCCTTATAAAATGTATGATCACATAAGTGACTGACTCTATGGGCTCCCACTGCAAGGGAGTGAAATAATAAATGCTAGCAGTGGTCTCCCAGCTAATGTTGTCTATTAGTTTGAGTTCCTTAGATTACAAGTTTATAGTTATTTGGGTTAAGGATACCAAACCTCTATGAGCCAGTGTCCCTCAAATTCTCACAAATGTGAGGCTTGCTTCCAAGATCATATTGGATTGGCATGCAAATGCAGCTAAGTGAAATGAGTAGGGTTTCACTTTATTGCTATTACTTTCAATTTCTGCCAGGAATAAGCCCCCTGACTTTTGGCATTTTAGCCAGCACAAGATTTTGATCATCTCCCCATATATAAGCATCTCTTTCTCTAAGGTTCAAGCCACTTTACAGTAATGATAAAATCAGTTCATAGATAACAAAGAAAATAAGAAAACTAAGGAACTGAGTTAGTAGTACAAGGTATCTCAAAGTGTAACATAGCACTATTAGTCATGTATAGAAAACTTAGACCTCCTGACTTTTTTTTTCAGTGTTGAATCCAAGAAACTACATCCCTAAATTAGATTCTATAAAGAAAGTACTTAAGTTATGCATTCTTGACATGGTCAATTTTATTTCACATATTCTTCATTCTTTGATGAAAAATATAGAACATCTCCCTAAAGTCTCTACTCACAGTTGCTAAGAGAGGGGAAAAAAAATAAAAAAAAATAGTAGGAAAGACGTTTTTATTATACAAAGACTAATAGGATTCCAAATTTAATGTTCAAGCCATTAAAAAAAATAACTTGGACCTATTTTACTTGAATCATTGTAGAGAATTTAATTTATTAACTGGACCCATAATAGACAACATGTCATTTTTTCTATTAATTTTAAGTGTATGAGGCAATTCTGTGCTATGCATCAATATGCTCTTTTACAGAAAATAATATGAAAGCAGTGAGCAGTCTGTACAATTTTATTTCTTTCTTTTAAATCCTGGGTGAGGAGTCAGAGGACATTATTCTTTCTACAATCTCTATAATAAATCCCTTTATGACTTTGGTCCTTTGGGCAACAATTTCCTAATTTGTAGAATTAGAAGGTTGCACTAGGTGATGATGATTTCTGAGGTCTCTTCTAGTATTAAATAATTATAATTATAAGGGCTACCATTTATATAGTGAATAAAGGTCTGTAAACACTTTAAAAACATAATCTCATCTGATCCTCACAATAATCCTGGAAGGTAGAGCTATTACTATCTTCATTTTGCAGATGAAGAAACTAAGGCAGAGACAGTATAAGTGACTTGCCCAGAGGTCTTATTTGAACTCAGGTTTTCCTGATTCCAGGATCAATATTCAGCTGTGTCATAAATATATAGTCCTAACCCACTACATCGGTTAAAATATAATCTTTTGGAAGTTAGGATTACACTTGGTTTTTTGTTTTGTTTTCTCCTATCACTAACATTTAGTTTCCTACTCAAAGTGATCACTTAATAAATTGATAATTGATTGATTAACAATGCTGTTTTGATATATTTAGTGTTTGACAAAGATTTGAAAAAAGAAAAAGATTTTGGGTTGTCTTCTATATTCTTAATGTAAAAATTGATGCCTTGTAAATTTAAGTTACAATTTCAAAATGAAGCATTATTTTTATCTGATTGATAAACATTTATCAAGAGCCCATTATATGACATACAAGCTGCTTAGTACTGAGGTTACAAAAATAAAAAAAAACACATAAAATAATTCCTGATCTCAAGGACCCTATATTCTATTGGGGGAAAACAATAGTAAAATGTACAGGTAATTACAACATGTTTACAAAGTAAATATAAGATAACTCCTAGGCTGGCAAACTAGGGAGAATATTAGCAACTTGATGTATTACAATGGGTATAGTGGAGGAGGTAGTACCTAAGCTGAGACTGGAAGGAGAAAATAAGAGAGTATATTCCTAGAGCCCAAGAATACACATAGCAGGGAAAGGAACGAGTCTACTATATGACAGACACCATGCAAAGGGTTGTTCCATCCATACAACACCTCTGGAAGGGAAATACTATTTTTATCCTTATTTTACTGTTGAGGAAATTGAGGCATACAGAGGTTAAGTGACTTGCCCAGGGTCACATAGTATGTGTTGGAGGCTGGATTTGAGCCCAAGTCATGTCCAGTCCTCTATTCATTATGCCACCTAGCTACCTCTGGAGATGGAGGAAGAAATGTTGTACACAAGAAACAACTCATGGGCCCAGTTTGGCTGAAATTAAAGGAGAATAATGTCCACAAGCTAGATGGTGCAGTGGATAAAGTGCTGGGCTCAGACAGGGAGAACTGAGTTCAAATCCAGCCTCAGAAACTACCTAACTATGTGATGTTGGATTTAGTGGAGAATGAAATGGAAAACCACTTCAGTATCTTTGCCAGGAAAATCTCATGGGCAGATGTCACTGGGATCATGAAGAGTCTGATATGATCGAACAACTGAATTGTCTGACAAGTCTGCAAAAGTCATCTGAAGCCAGATTGTAAGGAGTTTGAAAAGCCAAAATAAGTTTGAATTTTGTTTTAGAATTCACTGGGGGCCAATGGTGTTTTTTAAACAGGGGATGATGTAGTTAGATCTGTCTTATAGAAAAACTACTTTGCCAACTATATGGGGCATAAATTGAAGTAAAGTGGAGAAGAGTAATTAGGAGGTTATTGTGATAGTTCAGGTTAATTGGTTGATTAACCAATGGTAGAGTCAAGAATCACATACTTTAGACCTTTTTATAAGACCTATATATATATAGACCTAGCAGATGCTAGCTTCTTGTTCAGTGAGCAATGGGTAGAAAACTGGTATCAAACTTGACAGTCCCCCTATGAACATGACTAGGAGAAAGAAAAAGGTTTTAGATTTTAAAAAAAAAGCATGATAAGTTGTCTTCCTTAGAGAAGACATTAAAGGAACAGCTAGAGTTGGTTTTATAATGTACCCCAAAGCAACAAGAAACACCATTTCATGAGACATTTGCTCACCTTTCTTTGCAATGCTCATGACAAGTATTGACAAAAAGATCATCATGGAAATGATTGCCACTTATAAATCAACATCTGTTACAGAGGTTGAAGAGATAGGGAAAATTTATGAAGAAATCAATTCAGTTATCCAATTAATTCACTATCTACACTGATTCTTGGTGACTTCAATGCAAAGGTTGAAATAGGAAATGATGGTAAAAAAAAAAAAAAGATAAAGGAAGTATAGATCGGGAGTAGCAAGTGAGAGAGCTCAAAGACCCATGTACTACAAGGTAGCCAAACCCCTATATATTATGAAGGTTTTATTTAAGAAAATAATCTGAAATTATTTAATAATCACTTAATAAATATCTTTGAAAAGCTAGGTACTCTTCTAGGAGCTCATGGGATGCCAGTTTGTGCCCTCAAGGAACTTGTAGTCTTTTAGGGGTGGTGTGGGGAAACATATACATTGAAAATTAAATATAAAATAAATCCAAATAAATTTCCAGGGAAGGAAGGAACTAGCAACTTGGGGGAGGAGGACATGATTTCTTTAGGAAATAGTATTTGATTTATTGGAAATTGAATGGGATGCAAATAAAATATAAAGTTAAAACCTTGTCTTTAAGGTATTTATAGTCTAGTAGAGGTCAGGACACTTTTACCAATATCAGATATTATTTATTATAGACAAGGATGTAATAAATGCAATACAATTCAAGATTACTGGGACCATCATAGAACTTTGGACTGGAAGGAACTTTTGACAAATGACTATAGTTTCCAGAAAAAAAAAGTGAGACCTAAAGAATGAAAGTGGTAGAAAATTGACTTCTAGGAACCAAGATGGTGGGGTAAACAGTAAACTTCTACAACTTTCCCTTATTCACTTCCAAGCAACCATAAAATAGAGCATTCAAACAAATCTTATTATAGCAGAACCAGCAAAAAGAGGGAGATGAAGCAATATTTTAGCCTACTTGGAGGATTGTCAAGAAAGATCCATCTCACCTGGGTGAAAGGGCAGCACAGGCCAGGATAGGAAGCATCCAAGCAAGTGAGCAACAAGCCTAGCCTCAGCAAACCAGTTGTAGATCCTGAGGTCTAGGGTGGTAGAGCAGGCAAATGCCAACAGCAGGACTTCCCACATGCCTTAGCATACCAAGGGAAGTGGCCGATTCCAGCTCTGAGAAACACTATGTGGTTCAGTGTAGCACCATGTAAACAGGAAAATATAAAATGTTTCATGAGAGAAACAGCTGACCTGGAAAATAGATCCAGGAGAGACAATATCATAGTCATTGGACTACCTGAAAACTATAATCAAAAGCAGGACCCAGATAGCATTTTTCTAGAAATTGTCAAAGAAAACTGACCTGATGTCTGAGAACCAGAGGGCAAAATAGGTATTGAAAGAATCCATTAATCATCTCAGGAAAGAGATCTCAAAATAAAATCCCCAGGGAACATTACAGCCAAACTTTAGAACAAGGAAAAAAACCACTAGAAATAGCCAGAATGAAAAAAATTCAGATAGTGGGAAGTCACAATCAGTATAACACAAGATTTGACAGATGCAACACTGACGGACCAGAAGTCACAGAACATGATATTCTGGAGGGCAAAGGATCTAGGACTACAAACAAGAATCACTCACCTGGCAAAATTCAGCATAATACACAAAGCAAACTAAATAAATAAATGAAAATGGTTATTCAACAAAATAGAAGGATTTCAAGAATTCATGAGGATGAAAAAACAGTACTGATCCAAAAATTTGACCTCCAAAATCAAGACCTGAGAGAAGCATAAACAGGTATAAAGGGAAAAGAAAACATACAGAATTAAATAGACTTAACTGTTTACATCCCAGGAGAGGAAGAGGATACTTGTAATTCTTAAAAATTGTATCACCAACAGTACAGATAGAAGAAATATGTGTGTGTGTGTGTATCTCTCTCTCTCTCTCTCTATATATATATATGTATATATATATGTATATATATATACATATATATATATATATATATATATATATATATATATATATATATATATATCCAAAGGATACAGGTATAAGGTGAATTTGAGGGAATGACAAAAAAAAAAATCAGAGATGAGAAAGAGGAATAAAACAGGAAGGGAGAGGTAGAATGAGTAAACTATCTCACAAGAAAAGGCGAGTAGAGGGGAAGATGGAAAGATGGGAGGATGGGAGATGGACATGACCTTTCTCTTATCAGTATTGTCTCAGAGGGAATAATTTACACAATAAGTTGAATATGGAAATCTATTTTAACCAATAGGGAAGTAGCAGGGGAGGAGTAAACCTGGAAGAAGGGATTGACAGAAGGGAGGGCAGATCAGGGCAGGTGGTAGATAGACGCAAAACCCCGTTAAGAAGGGAAAAGGTGAAACTAGAGAGAGGGCAAATAGAGGGAAGAACTGGATGGAGAGAAATACCCAGGTAGTAATTATAACCATTAATGTGAATGGGATGAATCCTCCTATAAAAAAGAAGCAGATAGTAGAGTGGATCATAAATTAGAATCCTACAATATGCTGCATACTGAAAACACACTTGAAACATCGAGACTCACATAGAGTAAAGGTAAGGTGCTGGAGCAGAATCTACTATGCTTCTGCTCAAATAATAATAATAACAATAGCAGAGGTAGCAATCCTGATCTTAGATGCAGTAAAAGCAAAAATAGACCTAATTAAAAGAGATAAGGAAGGAAACTACATCTTGCTTAAAAGGTACCCTAGACAATAAATAAATAAAATTAAAAGAATAAGGAATAGTTTACCTGTCAGATCTATGGGGAGGGCAAGAATTCATAACCAAAGAAGAGAATGAGAGCATCAGAACATGTAGAATAGATAATTTTGATCACAGCTTTTGTACCAATGACACCATTACAACCAAGGTTAGAAGGAAAGCTGGAAAACAATCTTTCACAAGTGCCTCTGATGAAGACCTCATTTCTCAAATATATAGAGAACTGAGTCAAATTTATGAAAATATAGGCCGTTATCTAACGTTTAAATAATCAAAGCATATGGATGGACAGTTTTCAGACTAAAAAATAAAAAGTATCTATGAGCATTTGAAGAAATACTCTAAGTAATTTTTGATTAGAGAAATGCAAATTAAAGCAACTCTGAAACACCACCTCAAACCAATCAGATTGGCTAATGTGACAAAAATGGAAATGATAAATATTAGAGAGGATATGGAAAATTAGGACACTAATGTACAGTTGGTGTGGTTGTGAAATGATCCAACCATTCTAGAGAACAATTTGGAACTATGCCCAAAGGACAATCTAACTATGTATACCCTTTGATCCAGTAATACCCCTAGTAGGTCTGTATCCCAAAGAGATCACAGAAAAGGAAAATAAGAGATGTGCGAAAATATTTATAACAACTCTTTTTGTAGTGGCAAAATATTGGAAATTGAGAAGATGCCCATCAACTGGAGAATGACTGAACAAGTTGTGGTATATGAATGCAAGGGAATACAATTGTGCAATAAGTGAGAAACGATGAACAGTCATATTTCAGAAAAAATCTGGAACAACTTGTATGTTGTTCCAGGATTTGCATAATGAAATGAACAGGACCAGGAAAACATTATACACGGTATCAGCAACATCAGATGGTGATCAACTATGAATGACTCAGGTCTTCTCAGTGACATAATGATCCAAAACAGGTACAAAAAACTCAGGAAGGAAAATGCTACCCACTTCCAGATAAAGAACTGACGGCCTCTGAGTGCAGATTGAACCATAGTTTTTCACTTACATTATTCTTTCTCATTTTTTTCTTTTGCTCTTTTTCTTCACCCCCAATTATGATGAATATGGAAATATGTTTTATATGACAGCACATGCATAAACTACATCAAACAGCCTACCATTTTCAGAAGATGGGAAGAGAAGGAGCGAGGGGGAAATTTGCAGTTCAAAATCTTGTAAAAATGAATGTTAAACAACAGCAAAAACAAAAGAATTAAAGTGACTCATCCAAAATCTCACAACTAAGTGACATCAAAAACATGGAGGACAAAAAAAGTGAAGACAGAGTGTCGTAGGATACCACAAGTTTGCTACGCTGTTGAATAAGGAATAACAATGCATGAGAATATGGCTACCCTTACTACTGCTGCCTCTGAGATGAAGCAAGCAGGAAATTGAAAACTAAAAAGGTTTAATAAAGATGTTGTTTAATCATCAAACTTTGAACTTTAAACTTGAATTTTAAACATGATAAAATGTTCCTCGGCTTCCAGAATTGTTATGTAGAGGCAGATCTGTGACTAAGGTGGATCTCAATTCTACTAAACGTAGACCAATTTGGTTTGTTATTAATGGCAGCTATGTGAAATTTGTCTAAATATGTGGCCATTCCATGCATGGATATCCTGTTATTGCATGGCCAAATTTCTTCCATACCAAAAATTTCAAGTGTTATAGACTTTTCATGATCTTTTTTTTTTTAATTCTTTGAAAGAGAATTTGTTCTTCCCTTGAAGGTAATATTGGGGAAGTTTCAAAGAATTAAAAAATTAAAAATTCTTATAAGCACATTGTGTCATCATTATTTTGAGGTATGTTTTTAAACAGTGGAAGCATCCTTCACATAGCATATTCGTTAGAAGAAAAAGTTAACAATTTGGAATGCGACAGTCCTGACGGCAAGGTTAAATCTCGCATGTTTCATTTCCTTCAGATGAAGCAGTTATGAAGGTTATCCATAACAAAGTCGATTTATTTCTTGTGTGGTTGGGAAAGAAATTTATGATGAGAAATGACCTGCATAAATCCCTGTATGAGGACTCTAAGATTTATGAGATGAAATGAAGAAAGGTAAAGCTATGCAGAAGTTGCATCTCTGTCCCACCTATTTGACATAATTAACAAGAGCTTATTCTTTGCTCTACTGTATATATATATATATTATATATAATATATATATATTTATTTATTTATATGTGCGTGTGTAACACCAATGATACTTAAGAATGTCTGCCTTCATTGATTGTAAATGGGACAAAAAAGGTGATCTATGAATCAATCAACAAGCAATTACACTGTGTACTGGACACTCCCTTGTGCTTTGTGATTTTCTTTTCTTTCTGTGGTTTACACATTTGTTCCTATGGATCAGTTCCAGAAAGATGTTGTCAGAATTGGTCAACCTTGGGCCAGCCTGAGAATGCAAGTACAAAGGATAAAAGTCACTTAAAAGACACATGTTTTAATGGGAGAGAAAACAAGGACTTTCTCTCTCTCTCTCTCTCTCTCTCTCTCTCTCTCTCTCTCTCTCTCTCTCATCAGTATACACTCATATATCTCTCTTATATTTCATATATTTTACTCTCCATACATAAAACTTCCAACTCCAATCCTAAATGTCTATATCCAGATGTATCTATAAATCTATCTAGTAAAAATACAAGATCAAGAAACATAAATATAGACATAATAATTAAAAATAACTGGTTAAGGAGGAAAAGTACCACACTTGGAATATTAAAATACCTTCATGTAGAAGATAATGGTACAGCTATGTCTTAAAGAAAAGATTGTATTTATGAGGTAAATTAGGCATCCCAAAGAAAAGGAGACAGAGAGACAGGCAATGCAATGCAACAAGAAGGGAAGAGAGTTCATATGACTAGAACACCTGGCAGTCATTTGTATCAGTACACAGCACAATATCCTACAGCTTCAAAGGTAATATCCTGGCAGAATCTGTAATAGATGGAAAAGAAAAAAAAAGGAAAAAAAAAGAGTAAACAAGTTTTTAAGCTCTTATAATTGTTTCTCTGCATTTCTCCCCGGCATAAAATTGTCATCAATACTCTTTTTCTTTTTTTGAGTGAGGTGCTGTTGTTGGTTGGTCGGTCTTACTTCATTATGTTTTTCTGGCTCCTGAATATCCAGTGACTGCAGAATGTACTCTTTTACACATGAAGCATGGACCCAGATTTATGGGTATGGTCAGAGTGACTAAGATGATGCTATGAACAGGGATGTGACTCATAGAGTGGGCTATAAAATGACTGAGTTTTTGGATGCAGATTCCCACAGAATTGTATTTGCCCTATGTTAAATTAAAATTCTGATTTATGGAGAGGACGATATGCTGGGGCACTGTAATGTTCATCTGGTAGCTCAAACCCTGAAATTTAGGGAGTATACCCAGAAATTGGAGAAAGATTAGTGTGTTGCTTGATTTGTAATACACACACTCACAGGGAAACTTTCCTTTTATGTCTTATTGAAATGAATAAATTTCTTTCTTTGATCAATTTCCCTCCTCTGCTTTCACTTAACAAAAGACTAGAAATAGCCTTGGACTCATGGGTTCTTAGAATGTTAAATGGGCACAGCAAATGCAAGAGAATGAGGTAAAAGGTAGAGATTTCTTTATTAGAAGAGGAAATGAATAGGAATGATCTGAACTTCTTTTCCTAAGTTCTCCATATGATTTTGACTAACTTAAAATGTAGTTTCTTCTTCTCTTTGTATTGTTTCATGTTTCTCTTTTCTCTTGTGCTATATAGGTGGTTTCCTTTTCTTTCTGTGGTTTATACATTTGTTCCTGCGGAGGAGCTTCAGAAAGATGCTGTCAGAATGAGTAAACTCTGACCAATCATAACTTACGTTTTCATCAATCAATCAATTATGTATTTATTAAACGTCTAATGCACTGTGCTGGAAGTTAGGGATACAAATGCAAAGAATGAATTGTAAAGCCTACTCTCAGTGAATTTCATTTTAAACACTTGACTATTTACAAAGTGCATTCAAACTACCACCATTAAGGTTTATTACTTATTAGACTTTGCTCAAGTCACTTAACCTGCTTGGGCCTCATGTTCCTCAAATAAATAGGGGTTGGACTAGATAGAGTATCTCTGATAAGCTCTCCAAGTCTAGATCTGTGATTAAGCTATTGAGATTCTTACTTGTCCTACTGTTGATTAATCTCTAAGTGTCATGGCCAGTCTTGTAAGACTTTTATTACTGCTTCTTATCTTGTTGTCTTGGACTATGATACACTGCATTGTTAACAAGTTGTAGCTAACTTTATGGACTGAAAAACAAAATATTTCTGCTTTAACTTGTACAGAAACACCCCAGATGATACTATTTAACCTATATAGCCTGTGCCCTGTGTACCAAATAAACAGAAAGAGATGTAGGAAACCAGTCACTAATTTTGACTAGAACTCCAGGCAGTAATTTGGATCAGTACACAGCACAATATCTTAGAGCTCCAAAGGTACTGTCCTGGAGGACTCTGTAATAGACGTAAGAGAGAAAAAAAGAGTAAATATGTTTTCAAGCTCTTATAATCACCCTTAGAATGGCATGTTAGGAATTCACAGAGGAATTAGATTTACACTTAAATGCTTCAAAGATCAATGTTTAAGAAAATATAGGTATTGTTTTTCAGTTTTAGGATTCCTACAGGAGACATTATCCATAGGAGATTAAGTCCATAAATTTAAACCAAGAGATTCAATGCCCAATTGTTTAAGTATCAGATTAAAAAGATTAATAGGAGGCAAAGATTGGAATAGGAGAGTATGTGCTTGTGCATGCATGTATTTGTGCTAAATAGCTTCATGAACTCTATTTGCTCCAGTTATCCTGTAGCAGGAGAATTAGTCAAGTAATGTGAGATCCACAGTTGTTTCTCATGCCTTCTCTATACCCTTCATCAGTGGTGTCAAATTCAAATAGAAAGAGGGCAGTTAAACTACAAATAAATATCCCTACAGGCCACATATTGACTCAGAAAATCCACAAATTAACAGTATTAATGTTTTATTGGATTTCTATTTATTTTGTTAAATATTTCCCAATTATATTTTCATTTTGGTTCAGACAGAACTGCTGCCTCTAGGGTATTTGATACCTCTGTCCTGTATCCTTCTCACAACAACCTCTTTTAAAGCATAATTTTTTAAATGGACAAGATCCAAAAAACTCAGATACAATGCTTATTTGTTCATAATGTCTATCAGTATACCTCAAAGGAGGAATAATTCTGGGAACAATTATCAAATTATGTTGAAGAATGGAGATATCCAGTGGCAATAGATATTAATAAGCTGGTGCCTTTACTCTGTCCTAATGAAGAAACGTTCTTTAACCAAAGACACAGAAATGTCCGCACAATGAGATGGCAGCATATGGTTTACACCATGTTTTTCACTGAGGTGGCCACCCTACACTTAACAGGATCAGCAATGCGTATTCCTATCCAGTTCTCTGAACATAATAACCATTCACTCTCTTAATTGCTCTTGTCTTGGACAAGGAGTTTCAGGTGTTCAACAGTATGTTTAACAAGCATTTCCTCAAAAGGAATACATTGTGAAGGTTTCCATAACAATAAAAAAATTCCCCATAGTGTGCAGCAGGTAATTATTTTTCAGAAGTTGAGTTGCACAATAATCCTTGTGTAAACAAGACATTCCTATGCATTTTGTTAATGACTGTTAATTAAATTCTCCCTTAATGTAATGCAAAAAATTCATTGGGAAGCTGCGGACTGCATGAAATATTAAGCATGTTCTGCAGGTTTCAGAGTACCACTGAATGATAACAAAAGTGGGCAATGATAAGCTTTTAATTGCAACCCATTCAGTTGAGCTCCTTTATTTTCATAACCTCTTATTTTTCATTAGTTATCTGTCAGTTTTTAATATAGCTGTTAATTGAAGTAGAAATAAAGAGTATGTACACTGTTTTCCCAGTTGTATACTCAGTTTGTCCAGAAAGACAAACATTCATGGAGCAATAGTTGTATTGCTTTTTTAAACAATTTAAGCAATTTACAAAAATAACAATATGGAAGAGAATAAGGGAGGGAGAGTGATACAGAGCTTACTAAACATTGTGAGCAAGAAAACCTCCCCTAAGTTCTAAATAGGAGATGAAGAACTAGAGGGTCCTGTTTTTGTAACAAGTACAATTGTGAAATGAAACTGTTTTCTGACCATCCAAATGGTTAAACCAAGAAGTGAGGAAATTGATGTAGTTCATCTTTATGATAGTATAAAAAAAGAAAACAGACAAAGGGAGAGGGCTATTTGGACATGGGCGGGGGTGTCTGTTTTTTAAAAGCATCACTTTTAGCTGGCTTTGCTTTAAAGATATTGTGAGTATAAGTATACTATAAGGTGGCAGTAGCAATAAAAGCAAGCTATATTTGCTTATCCATAGCATTCAAAAGCCATCTCCCCATTTTATGCATTTCTGTAAAATCCTCCACAGTAGTGAAATTACAGAACCTATTCCTATTGATTTGCGTAATGATGTCTTGCCACTGGGCAGGACCTACAAATTATGTGATTCCTCTTAGAGTTTCCCCCCATTTCATGCCAGTACTTGAATTCTGTCCATGCCATTACCTCCTCTATATGTGACCATTCATCTCTTGCTTGGAGGGCTAGAAATGATTACATTATACTGAAGAATACATTGCCCATTCAACTGCACCTTCATTTAGAAATCTTGCCTTCTGTGTCTATCAGCAGGGCCTTTTAATTGATTTGGGGAAAAAATGGAATTAAATTCAAAATGCTCAGATCCATTGCAAAAGAAGTGTGCATCCTCAGAATTAGTAAGGTTGTGCTAAACTGTCACAGTACAAATCAGAACTTCAGGACATTTTTTTCTGCTAATTGCCACTTCTGAAGGTCCTTAGTACTTGCTAGAATAGAGGCAATTTAATTCTAGTATAAGATGAATGCTTATTTCATACTATATCCAAATCAGAGAAGGAACTTTAAGATATCATCTACCTGGTCCAGTTTTTTGCTTCAGGCAGGTGAATGCTAAAGCAAATGGTTGTATTCTCTCTCTCTCTCTCTCTCTCTGTCTCTCTGTCTCTGTCTCTCTCTCTCTCTCCCCCTCTCTCTCCCTCCCTCCCTCCCTCTCTCTCTCTCCCCCCCCCCCTCTCCCCCTCTGTCTCTCTCACTCTCTGTCTCTTTCTCTCTCTCTCTCTTTCGCTCTCTCATTTCCAGATTCCACCACTGTCACATCCTACTGTTTCATTGTCATAGCCAAGAAGCTATCCAACCAACATTTCTCCTTTAATTTAAACCCATTTCCTTTTATTCCATCTTCCAATGTCACTAGCACCTACAACAATATCCTGAACTCAGTGGGCACTGAAAGAAATGTTTGCTATTGGGGGTAATGAAAAAAGGGAGGAATTCAAGCAGCCTTTTTGAGAGCAAGATTCAGCTTTATTATTTAAGTTTAAGATAATAACCAGTTCTAAATTTTAAAAGCTTGGATCACATAATCAAGGTCATGGATTTTCAAGATATTAATTTCTTTTAGAATTATTTATTCATAGAATCATGCAATTTTTCAGTAGGAAGGGGCTTCTAGTAGATCTAATCCTTTAGTATAATTCCTGAAAATCTATGATGTTTCTTATAATAGAAGCATAGAATTTTAGCTTTAGAAGTACATGCAGCAATGTGCTAGTAAATGTTTATGAATCATCACTCTGGGGAAAAAAGATGTACACATGACACAGTTTTCAATTTTATTTACATTCTTAAAATTTTTCCTATCATTTTCTTAAGTCTTTGTTGTTTTTGTTGTTGCGGCGTTTCAGTCATGTCCAACTCTTCATGATATCTTTTTCTGGGTTTTCTTGCAAAAATAGTCAAGTAGTTTGCCATTTCCTTCATCAGCTTATTTTGAAGATTAGGAATTGAAGCAAACAGGGTCAAATGGTTTGCCTAAGGTTCACACAGTTAGTAAGTGTCTGAGGCCAGATTTAAAATCAGGGCAGTCAGTCTTCCTGATGCCAAGCCTGATAATCTGACCATTGCAGCACCTTGCTGTCCTTTTTAAAGTCTAGACAATCAGAAAAAAATAAATTAAGGATAGATTTGTAATGTATATTGATTCCCAAGCTGATATGCTTACAATGAAAATAAGAATCAGCTTTCAAGAGCTAGTAGCAATAGACTGCTGTAGTCTATACCTCAATGAAAGGCAACTTAGCTGTCATAAAATCCAGTCTCTTCCTTTTACATACAAGAAAACTGAAGCTAAGTGACAGTAAGTGATTTACTCAGGGTCACAAATTTATTAAGTATCTGAAGTAGGATCTGAACTTAGATTGTTGGGTTTCCAAGCAGTGCTCTACATAGTTAGGTGTCAGCTTACTAGGTGTCAGGCATTATACTAAGTGTTACAAATGGAAAGAAAGGAAAAAAGCAGTCCATGTTCTACCCTCAAAAAGCTCATATTCTAATTAGGGAAACAAGATAAAAATAACTGTAGATTAATTCCTTCTCTCTCTGTCACATGTGTTTTTGTGTACACACAAGCACACATGTATATACATGCACATAAATTTCACACACGTATTTCTGAAGTCAAAGAAACCAGGATTAAAACCAAGAATCACCTACCCAGAAAAATTGAATATAGTACTTCAAGGGAAAAAATTGTCATTCAATGAAATAGAGGACTTTCAGGCATTCTTGATGAAAAAACCAGAGTTGAATGGAAAATTTGACTTTCAACACGAGAATCAAGAGAAGCATGAAAAGGTAAACAGGAAAGAAAAATCATAAGAGACTTACTAAAATGGAACTTTTCACATTCCAACATGGAAAGATAATATTTGTAACTCTGTAACTCTTGAAAATTTCTCAGTATTTGGGTAGTTGGAGGGATTACACACACACACACACACACACACACACACACACAGGACACAAGGTGAGTTGAATAGGAAGGGATGATATCTAAAAAATAAAAAGGGATGAGAGAGGAATATATTGGGAGGAGCAAAGGGGATAAATAGAATGGGGAAAATCATCTCATAAGAAAGGCAAGAAAAAGCTTTTTCAATGAAAGGGAAAAGGGGGAGGTGAGAAGGAAAAAGTAAAACTTACTGTCATCAAATTTGGCTGAAGGAGGGAATGACGTGCACTCAATTTGGTATGAAAATCTATCTTACACTACAGGAAAGTAGGAGAGATTTATTAAGTATCTGAAATTTATTGGGTGAGATGATAGAATTGAGGGCAAATGAGAGGAGGAGGGTAATTAGAAGTAAACACTTTTGGGGAGGGATAAGGTCAAAAGAGAGAATAGAATAAATGGGGGGGCAGGATAGGATAGAGGGAAATAAAGTTAGTCTTTCACAACATGACTATTATGGAAGTCTTTAGCAAAGCTACACATATATAGTCTATATTGAATTGCCTGCCTTCTCAGTGAGGATGAATGGGGAAGGAGGGAGGGTGAGTAGTTGGAACTCAAAGTTCTAGGAAAAAATGTTGAGAATTGTTGTTGCATGTAACTGGGAAATAAGAAATACAAGTAATGGGGTATAGAAATCTATCTTGCCTTACAAGAAAAGAGAGAAGATGGGATAAGGAAAGGAAGGGATGTCATAGAAGGGAGGGTGGATTGTGGGAAGGGGTAATTAGAATGCACGGTGTTTTGGGGTGAAGGGAGTAGAGAGATGGGGCAAAAATTTAAAACTCAAAATCTTGTGGAAATAAATGCTGAAAACCATAAATAAATAAATTTCAAAAAAAAAAGAGCGAAAAATAAAAAAAAAAAATCTTTCTCTATCCTAACTTTATATTCACATTGATCATTACATCCCATCCCACTTTCTGAAGCACTATCATTCTGGCCTTCTTTCTGTACCTCCTACAGCATACTCTGTATCTCATCTCCATGACTTTTCATTGGCTTTCCTTCTGCATGAAATACATTCTCTTCACCTTGATTTAGAGAACTCTTCCCTCCCTCACTTTCTGCAGCACAATCACCATCTTCTATATGGAACATTTCCTGATCCCTTCCAATTGCTAAGTAAATTCCCTCTCAGAATTTTTGCTTACTCTCTCTATATTTATTTCGCATTTAATTACATATATCCTTATGGTCTGTCTCATAGAATGTAATGTCTTTACAAGTATGGACTGTTTCATTCATTGTATTTGTATCCCCAAAGTTTAACACAATACCTGCTACATAATAGGCACTTAAATACTTTTTGATGTTTTGAAAACCTTTAACTGGTGTTTAGCTATATTTATACCATCATTCAAACCAAACTCTCTTAATTGCCAAATCTAATTGTCTTTTGTCAATCTTCACCCTTCTTGAATTTTGCAGCCTTTGATATTTTTCATCACCCTCTGATCCTTAACACCCTCTTTTCTCTAGGTTTTCACAATATTACATCTAGTTCTCCCCATTTGTATAAGATTGTTCCTTTTCAGTTTTCTTTACTGGATTTTCATCCAAATCATGTCCACTAACCATTGTGTGTCCTACAGTGCTCTATTCTGGTTCCTCTTCTCTCCTGTCACTTTATATTAAGTTTCTTGACGATCTCATCACTCACAGATTTAATTACCATCTCTATGATGAAGATTTTTCAAATCCATTTATTCATTCCAAACTTTCTAATGGATTTCCTCAAAATTTAGGTCTGACCATTGCATACTCCCTACTCAGTGATTTCCAGTGGTTCTCTATCACCTCCAGGAACAAATTTAAAATTCTGACATTCAAAGCCCTTCATAATTTACTCCCAGATCATTTTTGCAGTCTTCTTATATCTAATACTGCCCCACCCCCACTCCCACCCACCCTCACAACCCTCTCAACCACACACACACACATACACATACACACACACACACAACATCCATTCCCCCCTGTAACACACACACCCATCAACCATCCCCAATAGACTGTGAACTCCTTGACAGCAAGGCTTATCTTTCTTTTTAGTATTTGTAAACCTAGGACTTAGCATGTATATTTTTAACTGATGATTATCTAGCATGAATGTTTAGAGTAATTGTTTCCAAAACTGGGCTAGATATCACCAGACATCATAGTCAGACCTTAACAGGGCTGTGGAACGTCCTCAACCAATTAGGGTGGGCAGGTAAGTTATCTCCCACTTTTGTTGACATTGTCAACCATAGGGCATATCTCCAACACCTATTCCTATGCCTGTTTCCTAATGTTCCCCAAATCTTCCCTTCCCTTTTTCTGTACAATGTATTTATCATTTGCAATTTCTATTGTTGCATTTTACAATGTACATAATTATTGGTGAATTAAGTTCACTATTTTACTAAATTTCACTAATTTTCACTAAATTAACTAGTTCAGTTGTATACAACTCTTCATGACCTCATTTGTGATTTTCTTGGCAAAGATACTGGAATGGTTTCCATTTTCTTCTCCAGCTCACTTTACAGATGAGGCAACTGAGGCAAACAAAGTTAAGTGACTTGGCCAGATTGTCTAAGTGTCATTAAGCGTCTAAGGCCAGATTCAAATCCAGGACGATAAATGTTCCTGACTCCAGGCGCAGCACTCTACACACTACCATCTGACAGCCCATAGCAAGTAACGTGTGTATATGACTTATATATTAATAAAAATAGTAAAAATTGTGGGCTATGAGTCAAGAAGGCTAGAGTTTATCCTCAGCCACTTACTAGCTATGTGACCCTGAGAAATTTACTTAATCTGTCTGCTTCAGCTTCCTTAACTATAAGATGGGGATAATAATGCTTTCCTTGCAGGGTTGTTGTGAAAAGCAAAAGAGATATTTGTAAAGCACTTAACACAATGCCTGGCTCATGTAAAATGTTATATGAATGCTTATATGAATGCTTATTCTCTTTCTCTTCCCTTCCCCCTTTTCTCTTTCTTTCCCTGTAAATAAGCGTGTGTATATATATATATATATATATATATATATATATATATATATATATATATATATATATATATATATATAATACACACACACACACACACTGGGGTATATGGGCTTTTTATTCTTTTGTGATAGCAAAAGAATTTGGACATTACTGGATTAGAAAGCCCCTATAGTTCTGCTTGATAGAAACAGATTCCAGGCCTAATTTTAGCAAAGCACATTTCAGTTGTCTGAACAAAGCTTAGTATAGGATTTATGGGGAAAATGAGAATTTTAAAATAGTTTTATTGAATAAAAAGTTGTTAACTAAAAATGTATCCTTTAATAAGGAATTTAAAGACAATGAAATAGAAAGTGCTTAACCAAATAAAAAAATATTGGTTTAGTAACTTTGCAATCTCTTGTTTTTTATGGTTAAATTATATATTTATATATGTGTTTATATGTGTATATACATAGATATAGGTATATAAATTTAAGTTCAAATTTTCTCTATACTGAGACTGAGCCAGTGTCTATATATCAACCTTATCATAGACTTCATGGCAGAATAGAAAATGTCTTGAAT
The DNA here is from genome assembly GCA_023548195.1 of Bettongia penicillata ogilbyi. Classification (NCBI taxonomy): domain Eukaryota; kingdom Metazoa; phylum Chordata; class Mammalia; order Diprotodontia; family Potoroidae; genus Bettongia; species Bettongia penicillata. The sequence goes on from JAJHZJ010000244.1 coordinate 5,515,680, forward strand.
TTGAAATTAGAGGAGGTATGTACCAAAACTGACTCTGCTACTTCCTATATACATAATCTTGGAAAAGTGACAACCATTATGGGCAACATGGTGCTTAATTTTCCTCATTTTTTCATTTGTAAAATGATTTTAAACTAAATAATATACATCTTCCTCTGAATTGTTAGTTCCTATACGAGGAAGGGTCAATGTTGTCTCAGAGTAAGAGGGATTATGTTGAGATAATTTTGCATAGTCAGGAACAAGGAAAAGAAAAGTCAGAAAAGAAAAAGTAAGATAAATTTATTCATTCAATATGTTTCAGGAAGATTATTATACCATGCATTCATTCAGGACAAGCCCAAGGGATTTAACTATGAGATCTATACAAAGGATAGAATAAACCAAAGTGGAGTGTGCTTACTCTAACTATAATTGCATTCATTAAATTAAATACTCAGTGAATAATTGTACTGTAGTAAGCTGTGCAACCTCTAACCTTTGTTAGTTACTCATAATTCTGATATGATTTCTTCAAGAAAATCTAATTTGTCTATAATTTTAGCTTTCAGGGAATGATCTATTCTGCTAGATTTTAAGATGTAAACCAATGGTAGAATGATTGAAGACATTTTTGACAGTGCATTATTAGGAGAAGTAGATTCTCTGGTACAGCGGATACAGTGCTGACCTTAAAGACAGAGAAAAAGAAGATATAAGTTCTAGTCTTTTTTACAATAATATTGATTTTATGTGATCCTGGGTGAGTTACATAACTTGTTATTGTTCTAGATACCTCTCTACAATTATGTTAGGGAATAGATGTTGAACTGCATTAATAAAAGGAGTTAGTTCTCCATGCTAAGGGAATTATAGACCCAGCGCCCTGCACAAATGGAATCACCCACTCATTTTGAAGATTCTTGTTGACATGCCTAATCACATCTTTATTTGGTGATTCAGTACATATTTACTGGGTACCTACTGTATGTAAAACATTATATTAGGTATTATGGAAGATGTAAAAATGAACAACCTACAGCCCCTCACTTAAGAAGTTTTGTAATCCAGAAAAGGAAGGGAAGGAAAAAGGAACAAGCATTTTTAAAATTTGCATTCATTTTAATTTTAATTTATGAGATAAAGTATTTCAATAACATAGTATAATAAAAATATTGCTCTTGAAACTGTAATTCTATTGTGTGTAACTTGTTCCATTTAAATATAAAATAAAATCATCATATAAGTTTTTCCTTCTTTTTTTTTTCTCTTCCCTTTCCCCCCTTCCTAGTGATGACTGCCATTAGATATGAATATGGATAGATAGATAGATAGATAGATAGATAGATAGATAGATAGATAGAAAGTGGAATGTGCTTACTCTAACTAAAATTTCACTCATTAAATTCTCAGTGAATAACTGTACTGTAGTAAACTGTACAATCTCTAACCTTTATTAGCTAGTCATTATTCTAATATGATTTTTTCAAGAAAATCTAATTTGTCTAAGAAATAGACATGTGAAATCATTCTATACATACTTCTATCTATCATTTGTTTCATCTTGTGAAGTTATTTTGGGTATCTATAATCGTCAAAATGACATCCTCTCAAAGTCATTCTTAAACTAATATTGCTGTTACTGCATGCAATGTTCTCGTAGTTCTATTCATTTTACTCTTCATTATTTTGTGCAAGTCCTTCTATGTTTTTCTAAAATCATCGAGCTCAGAAATAAGCACTTATTAGGTACCTGTTATGTACCAGGCACTATACTAAGTGCTTACAAATATTATATCACTTGATTCTCAAAACAACCTCATGAGATAGGAACAATTATTATTGTCATTTTATAGTTGTGGAAACTGAGATGGATAGAGGTTAAGTGACTTGCCTAGCATCATACAGAAAGTGAATGACTGAAGCTGGATTTGAACTCAAGTGTTCCTGACTCCAGAGCCACCACTCTATCAACTGTGAAACCCAGTTATCCTAAAGGAAATTTGGTATAAACAAACAAAACAAAAACTTTAAAAAATTGTGACTTTATAGGTTAAGGTCCTTTCTTTGCTAATATAGGTTAGAACACCTCCATGTTCTAGTAATTTTAATGGACCCAAGAAGATGAATATCTGATGGCTAAAATGCTAGTGGTGAATCTCTCTGGAATTAACTAGTCTGCTAATTAGACACATATTTTTTCTGTTGCCAGACACATACTCACTGTCTTTGCAGATTGTACACACATCTCAAAGCTTGTTCTATGCTGGCCTAGCAGAGCAGGCAGAGCCTCCACAAACACAGACATACCCATGGTATAATGAGGTATCAGAGAACGTTTTTAGTAATGGAAATAACTATAATATAAAGTAGTATATGATTTTTCTTTTGTGATTTGTTATTCAATGGATTTTCCTCTTGAAATTCTGATCACTCCTGTCTCCTTCAAGATCTCCTCTTCCATTCCTTGATGTAGTCATTTCCCACGGTTGTACTCTTGCATCTGCCCTTGCTGTCTACCCTTTATTTGTTGTTCACATCTCTTCCCACAACTTTGACTATTGGATCTGTATCAATTACTCCCAAGTCTTTATCTCTCATTGCAATTTCTTTTCAAACCTAGATTTCTGATTCACTGCTGGACACTTCTTTTTGGATATCCTGGAGAACCTCAAAAACTCAATATGTCCAAAAATGAAGATCTCAATTTTTAGCTCTATCCATTTATCATCTCCTTTAGCTGTCTCTTCTTATGGTGACAATGATCTACCACTAGATAGTAGTGGTCAGTTTTGGCTCTTAGTTTTCCATATCTATGCCTTCATACTCAGTCCTACCCTGACTCTTGCTTTGAGGAAGTTTTATTAAATATTTCCATATGATCTGGCTATGAATTGGAATGTTCTCTCTGATATTTCCTTACTTGTGAGGGTTAATTTTGGTTTCGTAGCAATATTTTTTTTCAGAATTCCCCTCATCCCCTTCTTTCTTTCTGGTCCTTGAATTGCCAATATTTATTTATTTGATGTGTCTATTGATGGTTCATCTTGCTTCTTAAGGAACTCATTAATTTTGTGTTGTACACGTATTATCCTGTGCGAATGAGGCATATCCCATGCCTTGCCTTTCGTGGAACTAAGTTCCAGAGTAAAAAATTATATTTATTTTCTACTGCTTGATTGGTTTTAGGAAAGAAAATATATTTTAAATGATTTGTAAATTAGAACCTATTCCTAGCAGTTATCCATGATAGTTAACCATCATGTTAACTGCCTTTTCTGGGCAGCTATAAAAAGGGCTTCCCTTACATTTTCTATTGGAATTGAAAATGAGCCACCACATTTTCATCTTTTGGGAAAAGAGGAAATAACTAAATGAAAAAGTTATATCTCCATAGCTTTAAAAAACAGGAAAGAAAAAAGTTGAACCTAAACAATTAGTACTAAAAGCCTGTCAAAACTAAATTTGGAGTGGATCCTAGAAAAGACTAATTAATCAGCATACCATAATGTTGACTGGGAGCTCCCTCCCCTCCCCTCATGTGTATATATAATTAATCTTTAATATAGAAGGGATGGGAGAGGATTCTGAGAAGATGGTGAGTAGGTCAGAAAATTCCAAGCTCTCAAGATTTTCCCCCACAAAAGAGTTAAAAGAGTACCTTAGGGACACCCAAGTGTGGGTAGCAATAAATAAGAAAGAATAAGGGCACAACCGGGGTCTTCCTGGGACAGTTTGAGAAGATTTGAAGAAAAATTTGAAGAAAAAATTTGAAGACAAGGTTTGGTCCCTGTGAAGATAAAACACCTCCAGGTGAGGTTTCATTTTAACAACTAGAGAGGCAAGCCATTTAAACAATAATCCACAAGCCTTGGGGTTAGTTGGTATGAGAGGCTGCATTGGCCTCAACCTCAGGAACTTTTACCCCTGGATAGTGAGGGGAGTTAGGCATTAGAGCCAGGGAAGATTGAGGGAAGCTCTGCTGATAAGGAATGCCAGACCCAGTTGTGCTGAGAAGAGAGCAGCAGGGTGAGCACAGGAGCTGTGGGGCAGAAAGCCTCTGGCTATGGGCATTTACAGGGGATTAGAGATTTGGCTTTGGTTCCAGTCTAGAGGGGAGAACTGAAGACCTGGGGCTAGAGGCACCATTTCCTATACTCCAGAACTGGAGGTGATTACAAAAATTGTTATTACTATAAAAAATGAACAGGCAAAGGAAATAGGATCCAACCATAGAAAGCTATGATGGGAATAGACATGACAGGGTCCATTTTCAGAAGAGGTTGTTGAAGTAAAGAAACTGCCAAAGAGCAATGTCAAATGGACACCTGCCCAAAAAAGAATTCATAGACGATAGTAAAAAAGAATTTAAAAGTCAAATAACAGAGATGGAGCAAAAGCTAAAAAAAGTATAAGAATAATCCAGAAAAAGCAAGAAGGTGATAAAAGAAAAGTCAATCAATTAGAAAAGGAAATTCACAATATTGAAAAAGAAAATGACATCATGAAAATTAGAACTGGGCAAAGTGAAGCCAGAAAATTTTATAAGAGATCCAGAAAAAAATTAACCAAAATATGAATAACAAAAAAATAGAAGAGAAACATCTTTTAAGAGAGACAACAGATTTGGAGAATAGATCGAGAAAAGAAAATATAAAAATAATTGGAGTAACTGAAAATTATGATCAAAAAAGTCTCTTGACACAATAATACAAGAAATAATTAAATTGTTCTGAAGCATTAGAATGAGGGGGAAAGTAGAAATAGAAAAACAAATCCATCAATGACCACTTAAGAGATACTATGAAGAAGACTAATAGGAATATTATAGTGAAATTCTGCAACCCGAAGCTCAAGGATAAAATATTAAAAGCATCAAGATTAAAACAATTTAAATATGATGGTGCCACAATTAGACTCACACAAAACCTAGCAGCAGAGACATTAAAGGGCCACAGGTCTTAGAACACAATATATTGAAAAGCAAAAGAACTGGGGCTCCAGTCAAAAATTTCATACCCTGTAAAGTTAAGTATTATTCTGAATGGAGAAAATGGACATTTGATAAACTCTCAGACTTTCAGGACTTTGTTAAAAAGAATCCTGAACTTAATAGATGATTTGACATACAAGAACCAAGAGAAATAGAAGGTACATACCAAAGACATAAGAGATTCATAAGGACAGACTCATATCTATATTTACATAAATAGATATGTAGATTTGTAGATATGTGTATATATGTGTGTGTGTATACATTTATACATATTTGTATAAACATATGAATGCACCCTCCCCCCAACACACTACAGCATCAAAGCAATATTCACAGCACCTACAGTAGCCATGAATATCATGGCACAACTCTGAATCACTAAATACAATGGAATCTCCATACGGAAGACAGAACCAAAACATTTATTCAGACACCAGAAAGCCTAATCCATCATAATTTACTCACAATAACAATGCAGAAGACAAAACCATCCCCAAGCCTTCCCCTTGCCATTTCCTACAATCCAGTTTCATTAAACAAATCACAAGCAGGCTCCTTTAAAAACAATCACAAATGAGTTCTTTCACTCATGCTAGCCAGTTGCCTGCATGCCTGCATCCTTGCCAGCTCTGACTGCTCTCATGAATAATTTCCTCTCAGCTCTGCTTTAGATCTGCCTCTTCCTGTACCACCCTTCCAATCCCACCTGTTCAGCAAACTCCTCCTACCAAAGACTCCATGAGACTAAGACTTCTATGTGACACGGGCAGGTTACATCAGCCTTAAATTACCATTACATGTAGCCCTAAGATCTTTCTTATTCATTACATAGTTCATGTTGATGGGTCAACTGGTATCAACAGAACATTAACAGAAATAGTAGAAAGTAAGTATAGAAAGCAATATCTCAGGGTGGGACTTAAGCACAAAAACCCCACCACTTCCCCCTTGAATGAATGGGGCTCAAAATCTTCAGGTAAGGGGCAAAGATCTCTTCTTTCATAGCTACTTCCTCCTGAAATTGGTGTAATAGTAATTTAAATGGAGAGATCTTTCTCATTAATTAATAAGCCCATATGATCTGCTGAAATCATTTGGCAGCCTAAGTCACATGTGGTAGGAGGAGCTTGCTGAAGAAGTGAAACAGGAATGGGGAGCAGAAGCAGGAGAAAATGAGTGTGGTCGAGTCAGAGCAGATAGAAGATAGGTCAGCTGACACAGACCAGCTAACACAGGCCAACTGACACAGCATGACAGTTGATAGTGAGAAGAACATGGCTGAGGGAGGGGAGGTATGAGAATGGCTTTGCCCCCTGCTGTGATCATGTTTATCAATTTCTTGGCCACCTTGATGAATTTTGCTTTAGGGTTCTGGGATTTGGCTTTCCAGTGTTTGGCTTTCTAGTGTTCTAGTGTTTCTGCCTTCTATATGGAGAGTCTTTTATACCTGGTGTTTAAGAACTATGCTGGTATATTCATAGTCACCACCAGTGCTGTGAATATTGCCTTGGTGATACAATTCCCATAGAGTTGTCCCTGCCCCAAGAGGTCCCATTAACACACACATATATGTATGTCTGTATGTATGTATTTATGAATATATATATATACTTACGTGTGTATATGTATATATGTATAAATATAATGTAAAATGTATATCTAAGATTCTTATTGATAATTGGTAGCTCATAAGACAGATTGGAGTAAACTTGAATATGATATGAATTTAAAAATTAAAATCATTTAAGAACATCTAAAAAGAGTAATGATTTTATATAAATGAGGTGTAAGAGAAAGAATCAATACAGAAGAATTAGATGGGGAGGAGGGCTGGTAATTCTGGTAGCCTATTTTCATGCGGAATGGGTTTAAGAGGGAACAATACATACATACATACATACATACATATATATGTATATATATATGTATATTCAGAAATGTATGAAAGCCTTCTAAATTCAGAAGAAATAAAATGGTAGGGGCATAGAAAGGTGGGAGAGGACAAGGGAGGGATGTCTAGATGGGAGAATGTGGGAATTGGTAAAAAGGGGTATAGAAGAGGGTTTAGATTTATGGGAATGGGAGTGTAGGGGAGGGGTCCTTGGAGGGGAGTAGGCCAGTAATAGGAGGTCAGGGTAGTGAGTACAAGTAAAGTAGAGGAGGCAGGAAGGATATGAAACAAGAGATATTTACAAACATAAAAACAAAGATCAGGAGTAGAACATGTTTGGGATATTTATGTATATGTTTATGTATTTATTTATAGCCATAGAGAAATAGGTCTAAAGTTTATTGTAGCCTTCTGGGGGATGGGGGTGGGAAAAAAATAAAGAATGCACAACAGAGAACAAAAGAAAACTCACAATGAAGCAAAGAAAAGATGGACAATTCTCAACACAACATGTATTATTTATCATATAGGCTTTCTTGAAATGAAAATTTATTTTTATATATTTTAAATCCTCTGTTGTGTTTTGTGGTGCATATGACAAGCTTTTTTAAATTCAAATTTGTATTTAAGTTCCAACATTTAATTTTATTACATGTTTTTGTTTCTTTATTCTGTATTTGTGTTCTGGAGTTTGAGTCTAAAATAAAATTTAAGAAAAATATAAGGGATGAAATTTAGTGACAATTCAGAAAGAAAATAAAATTTCCCAAACTGAGCAGAGATGCTTTCTATTCAGTCTGAAGAACTGAGGTTCAGGGAAAGTTCATGTAAATGATAATGGGAGCAAAAACTAAATTTCATAGTGAAATAAATATTTTTGATTTTACTTCTAATTTTAAAATTAGAAATTAAATGTTCCAGATATTTTGAACCAATATTATTTCTTCATTTTCCCTCATGGAAATTGTAGGATTCAGGATTTCTTAAAAATAATTGTACCAATTCTATTTATCACTGAAAGGTGTTTAATTAATCTTTCACTTGGAGTAGCTACTGCTGCTTAAAAAGGAATTTTTATATAAATCAGTACTTCACTTTTAGTGTGAAAAGTTTTGGTTGCTTACAGGAATCAACCTAATTAAATGAATTGTATGGATAAAATTGTTTGGCAAATTGAGGGAATTTTGTATAGCTCTAATTGGATTTATCTTACTACCTAAAGAGAATGAGATAAAGAACACATTTTTGAAAGTATTAAAGAGCCAAATATATAGGAAGTACAGTAAATTGAAAAGAGACAAAAAGAATAGGAAAAAAAAATCTAGAACAAACAATACAATTGAAACACATGAAGCATTATTTAGAAGGAGAGAATTTTCAGGTTTAGAAATCAATAGGAATGTGGTAAAAGTAAATATATAGATTTAGCATAAGAAATACAGCGATAGCACAGTCACATTGCAAAACATTTGCAAATTATTGCAGATTCAGAGTATCTACACATTTAAAACTGGTAGGAGATGTGGGTCTTAAAAATACAATTTCTCTCCAGCAAGTTGGGGGTGGAGAGGGTGAGATGTGAAAATGTCAAATGATTTTTGAGCATTAGTTTAGAGATCCTGGCATGGATTTTGGAAAAGGAGCTGGAGTCATGAAGTGAATATAAGAATGAACAATTAAAACTGAAATATATATTGGGTTTGATATTTTAGCTGGCGACAATTGCAATCCATCACATAATTGATCTGGGTTGTGGATCTATTAATGATAAAAGCTGGTGAAATGCAGCTGTCAAAAACTGTGTGCTGGGGTGTTGAACGCCATCAGCATGGAATGCCAAAATTGAGAAAAACAAAAATAGATGATATTATTTTTTCCTTATTTATATTTTTAATTAGTTGGAGAGACATTTAACTAGAATATAGGATTGAAGGAAATAAGTACTCTTATCTATTTTAATTGTTCAGATGATTGTTAAATGACAATGAATTTTTCAGTTTTAAGTCTTTGAGTTTTAAGCATTTTATATAAAGAAAAAGTAGTATAAAGCCATACAACTAATACTTTAGAAATGGCGCCTCAAGTGTTATATATCTGTAGCATTATGGGGTTAAAAAATCTATTTAAAATGCAAATTTTACTTAATTGTTTAATTCTGGTAAAAGTGTTGATTCTCTATCCAGCTGCCAAATTGATTTTCTTAAAGCACAAGTCTGACCTCATTATCCTCTTACTCAATAGACTCCAATGGTTTCCTGTTGCCACCAAGAAGAAGTATAAAATTCCATTTGGCATTTTAAATCTTTCACAACCTGGTCTTTTCCTATCTTTGCAACCTTTCATGTACTTTATTCACCTGCAATCTCAGGAATTGCATTCTCAAACCAAGTAACACTGACCTATCTGCTGTTCCTCACACAGGACACTCCATTTCTTAAGAATTATTCCCCATGCCTGGAATGGTCTCCATTTTCACCTCCATCTCCTGCCTTTCTTCAAGACTCAGGTCAAACTACACATTTTCAAAGTACTTTTATTCATCTCAAAACTCAAATTATGTAAATATGGAACTTATGCTTTTTTCCCAACATACCCTTCTTTCTGACTTCCACATTTTTGTTGAAGGAGCCATTATCCTTCCAGTTGCTCAGGTTCTCACCCTAACTTGGTGTCAAACCCCAAATCCCCATTCTCCCTCATCCTCTACTCCTAATCACTTGGCAAGTCTTTTTCAGTCTACCTCAAAAACATTTCTTGCAGATTTCACATCCTCTGCACTAATAAGACCATCATTTTACTTGAAGCCTTCATTATCTTTTATCTGGTCTGCTGGAACTGATTTCTCTGAAAAAAAAATCCTTGCAGTAAGATTAAGTGATAAAGCACCTAATAAAGTTCTCATTTTTAGGATATTTCAGATTCAAATTCATAAAAATAAGTTAGCTTCACCAAACTTTCAAAGGGGGCATTAACTTCTGCAGGGAGTAGTCACCTCATCCTCAAAATAACTTTGTAGGTGCTTCAAAATTACTGAAATATCTACATGCTACTCACTCTGAATAGATATAATTACAGTCAATCAATGGTGTATTAATCTTTGTGACTTAATGACAGGATTACACAGAAAAATAAAAAACACCTTCACTACCCTCAAAGAACTTATATTCCAATGAGAGGGACAGCATTAATTTAAGTAGGTGAATGTAAACTATATTCAGAGAAGATGAAAGATACATGTACCTAGGTAGACTGGGAAAGGCTTGCCACTGAAGGTAGATTTTGAACCAAGTCTTGAAGGAAAACAGACAAACTAGGAGGCAAAAAAGCGCAGAGATGGGATAGAGATTCATATGTAAAGAAGTGCAAGTATATTAAGTGTATCAGCAATGTTGGGTGTGTGAAAAAGACAGAGTAGAAGATAAAACTAGGGGTGGAACCAAGATGGCGGAGTAGAAAGACTCACGTATGCTAGCTCCGAACCCACAGCCCATATATTTCCTGCAAGAACAACTCCCCACAAATTCTGGAGCACTGCAAGGCACACAGAAACACAGTGGAAAAGATTTCCATTCCAGAGAGCCCTCGGGAGCCGTCCCCAGGGGCCCGTCACGCTCAGGACAGCGGAGTCCACCCCTGCGCTGCCCTGGCCACGCAGCCCCAGAGGAGCAGATCCGAGCAGGCTTCAGGGACTGAATCTCTGGTGGCCGGGAAGGTCCCTCCACCCACAAACACTACAGGTCAGTGAGAGAGACATCTGGGCTGGCCGAGAGGGGAGCGGGTTGTCTTGGTGGCTCGGGCATCCTCGGGAGGCAGCGGCAGAGGCAGTAGCGGTGGCCCAGGACTCCCCGAGCAGTAGGCAGAAGTTCAGGGCCATTACCAAAGATATCTGCATAAACCCCCTGATGGAACTGAGCCTGGGTGGTGGCCCTGCCCCCACCTGCCCCATTACTGAAGGTCTCTGCATAAAGTCCCTGAAGGAACTGAGCCTGGGAGGCGGCCCTGACCCCACCCAAGCACCAAAACTTAAACTCACATTGAATAGCAGCCTCTCCTGCTACGGAAAGCCCATTTGAATCTCAGATCCCAAACACTAGCTGGGCGGATCTAGGTGGGGGTGGACAGGAATCTCAGAAGTCAAGTAACTGGCTGGGAAAATGCCCAGAAAAGGGAAGAAAAATAAGGTTGTAGAAAGCTACTTTGATGGGGTGCAGATGTTCCCACCTTTCAATTCTGATGACGAGGAACTATTCTTACCATCAGGGAAAGACATGGAGGTCAGGGCCTCTGTATGCCAGACATCCCAGGTGGATGTCCGGTGGACTCAGGCCATGGAAGAGCTCAAAAAAGGATTTTGAAAATCAAGTTAGACAGGTGGAGGAAAAACTGGGAAGAGAAATGGGAGAGATGCAAGAAAAGCATGAAAAATGGGTCAATACCTTGCTAAAGGAGACCCCAAAAAATGCTGAAGAAAATAACACCTTGAAAAATAGGCTAACTCAATTGGCAAAAGAGGTTCAAAAAGCCAATGAAGAGAAGAATGCTTTCAAAAGCAGAATTGGCCAAATGGAAAAAGAGGTTCAAAAGCTCACTGAAGAGAATAGTTCTCTCAAAATTAGAATGGAACAAGTGGAGTCTAATGACTTTCTGAGAAACTAAGAAATCACAAAACAAAACCAAAAGAATGACAAAATAGAAGAGAATGTGAAATATCTCATTGGAAAGACAACTGACCTGGAAAATAGATTCAGGAGAGACAATTTAAAAATTATGGGACTACCTGAAAATCATGATCAAAAAAAGAGCCTAAACATCATCTTCCATGAAATTATCGAGGAAAACTGCCCTGAGATTCTAGAACCAGAGGGCAAAATAAGTATTCAAGGAAGCACTCAATCACTGCCTGAAAGAGATCCAAAAAGAGAAACTCCTAGGAACATTGTGGCCAAATTCCAGAATTCCCAGGTCAAGGAGAAAATATTGCAAGCAGCTAAAAAGAAACAATTCCAGTATTGTGGAAATACAATCAGGATAACACAAGATCTAGCAGCTTCTACATTAAGGGATCGAAGGGTGTGGAATAGGATATTCCAGAAGTCAAAGGAACTAGGACTCAAACCAAGAATCACCTACCCAGCAAAACTGAGTATAATATTCAGGGGAAAATATGGTCTTTCAATGAGACAGAGGACTTTCAAGCATTCTTGCTGAAAAGACCAGAGCTGAAAAGAAAATTTGACTTTCAAACACAAGAATGAGAAGAAGCATGAAAAAGTAAACAGCAAAGAGAAGTCATAAGGGACTTACCAAAAGTGAACTGTTTACATTCCTACCTGGGAAGACAATATTTGTAACTCTTAAAACTTTTCAGTATCTGGGTAGTTGGTGGGACCACACACACACATACACACACGTGCACGCACACACACATACACACATGCACACGTACACATGTGCATATACACACATACACACATGCACGCACATACAGAGACAGAGAGCACAGAGTGAATTGAATAGGGTGGGACCATATCTCAAAAGGAATTAAGGTAAATGGTGAGAGAGAAATGTAGTGGGAGGAAAGAGGGTGAAATGGAATGGGGTAAATTATATCTCATTCAAGAGGCAAGCAGGAGACTTTTAGTGGAGGGAAAAAGAGGAGAGCTGAGAAAAAAACAAGAAGTTTATCCTCATCACATTTGACTAAAGGAAGGAATAAAATGCACACTCATTTTGGGATGAAAACCTATCTTACAATACAGGAAAGTCGGGAGAAGGAGATAAGCAAGGGGAGGGGGGATGATGGAAGGGAGGGCAAAGGGAGGAGGGAGCAATTTGAAGTCAACACTCTTGGGGAGGGACAGGATCAAAAGACAGAATAGAAACAATGGGGGGCAGGATAGGATGGAGGGAAATACAGTTAGTCTTACACAACACGACTATCATGGAAGTCATTTGCAAAACTACACAGATATGGCCTGTATTGAATTGCCTGCCTTCCCAAAGGGAATGGGTGGGGATGGAGGGATGGGGAGAATTTGGAACTCAAAGTTTTAGGATAAACTGTTGAGTATTGTTGTTGCTACTAGGAAATAAAAAATACAGTTAATGGGGAATAGAAAGTCATCTGGCCCTACAGGACAAAAGAGAAGATGGGGACAAGAGAAGGGAGGAATGATAGAAGAGAGGGCAGATTGTTGATAGGGAAAATTAGATTGCTCTGTGTGTTGGGGTGGGGGGAGGGGAGAAAAGGGGAGAAAATTTGGAACCCAAAATTTTGTGAAAATGAATGTAAAAAGTTAAATAAATAAATTTTTATTTAAAAAAAGAAGATAAAACTAAAAGACAAAAAATAGCTAAATAATGAAAACCATTATATGCAAAGCAAAGCGATTTGGATTTAATCCTGGAGATAATAGGGGGTACTGAAATTGACTGAATGTGTTGGGAAGTAATATGGCATTGGTAGACCTGCATTTTAGGAAAGTCACTTTGACAGTTAGGTGGAAGATGAATTACATTTAGAGGCAACTTGAATAAGGGACAAGAGACCAGTTAGAAACCTATGATACTATAGAATGACTGAGTATATAGACTCTAGGCAACAGCCACAGTGAATGGGTGTGACAGGGATGAAGAGGGAGCAGAAAAAACTGAGAAATGGGAAGACTATAGGAGAAGAAGCAGGAGAGATTAATATCACACTAGGGAAAAAGGGAGAGAAAATAATATCTAGAAGATCTTGATGAACTGTATCAAATATTTTGGAAAGGTAAAGAAGGATAGGCACAAAAAGAAACTATCAGATTTGGTAACAATAGTATAATTGAACTGGCATGTGCTACTTCCTATCTCTCCTTCCAGATGTTCTGCTGTTTTAGCCATGGTGGCCTATTTGCTCTTTTGGTGGAGATTAGTTTCTCAACTGCTTCTCCTAGAGCGAGGTGGAGACTACCCAGCAGCCAACAGTTCTGGGAATTGAGGTACCTGTTAAACTACAGGTCTTGATTTCTACCTGGCTTACATAGACATCACCAAGGGGTGTGACTCTTGTATTTAATTAGCCAACTATCCACTCTACCAATACCAACTGCTGATCAGTTGCCACAGACTGGCAGGTATTGTAGCCCATCTTCCTCAGAGGTCATAGCTACTGAAGACTCAGAAAAGAAAATTCCTACCATCAGACTGGGATATCCAGTCTGAGATATTCAAAAGACAGCTAGCAATCTTTGGTCACTCAGGAGAGAGACTAGGGAGATATATATATGTAGATGTCTTGGAGAAATCTATATCACAATGATAATTGAACCTTGTAAATTTATGAGATCTTCAAGTGAAATACAATAGAATGATAGTGGGGATGGTCAAATAAAGAATAAAAATTTGGAGACTGGAACTATTTCATTTTTGTTTTTCTCCCTTAGAATGTAGTATAGTGCCCAGCACATGGTAGGTCCTTAATAAGTACTTATTGATTGATTGAGATCTCTTACATCATTTCTTACATGAAGATAATTATAAGAAATACGTTTAATTTACTCATTCCCCAAATGCCAGAGGACTTTAAAAGTAAATTTGCAACTTTTGTTGTATAACTATTGCAGTGTTTAAAAATTAGCAAAAAAAAAAAAAAAAAAAAAAAAAAAGGAAGGCATCAATGGGAGATGACTTGCAATGGTTAAAAAACGCACAGAAACAAAAATATTTGTTTTGTAGCAGGTAAAAGTTTGGAATTATTTTTTTTGAATATATAATTTATTTATTTTTCTGTTTTCAACATTCATTTCCACAAGAATTTAAATTCTAAATTTTCTCCCCATCTCCCCCCTCCCCAGGATAGCATGCATCCTTCACCCCTTCCCCCAGTCTGTCCTCCCTTCTATCACTCCCCTTCTCCCATCCTTCTCCCCTTTAGTTTTCTGTAGGGCAAAATAGATTTCGTTACCTGTACATCTTATTTTCCAGTTGTGTGCAAAAACAATTTTTAACATTCATTTTTAAAGTTTTGAGTTCCACATTCTCTCCTTTCCTCACCCAACCTCATTGAGAAAGCAAGCAAATCCATATAAGTTATACATGTATAGCTATGTAAAACACTTCCATAACAGATGTTGCTAAAGACTAACCACATTTATCTCTGTCCTGTCCTGCCCTCCATTTATTCCATTCTCTCCCTTGACCTGTCCTCCCCACAATAGGGTTTATTTCTGATTATCCCTTTACCCAATTTGATGTCCCTTCTATTTTCTTTGTTTTCTTATCTCTTTCCCCTCTGCTTTCCTGCAGGGTAAAATAGATTTCCATATCCAATTGAGTGTGTGTTTTTCTCTCCTTAACCCAAATCCCAAGACAGTAAGGCTCACTTATTCCCTTTCATCTCTCCTCTCTTCCCATCCATTGTAAAAGTTCTTACTTGCCTCTTTTATGTGAGAGCATTTACTGCATTCTACCTCTCCATTTCTCTCTCACAGTACATTTCTCTCAATGGTAAATTTTATTTTTAGGTATTCTCCCTTCATATTCCTAGTAGTTTTTCTTTTGGGTTCTTTCAGAAGGTGATCAGTGAATTCTTTCTATTTTACTCTCTGGTTCTAGAATATCAATGCAGTTTTCTTTGATAATTTCTTGGAAGAGGATGTTTAGACTCTTTTTTTTTTTTGATCATGGTTTTCAGGTAGACCAATAATTTGTAAATTATCTCTCCTGGATCTGTTTTCCAGACCAGTTGTTTTTCCAATGATATACTTCAAATTGTCTTCTATTTGTTTATTCTTTTGATTTTGTTTTTATGATTTCTTCATTTTTCATAAAGTTATTAGCTTCCATCTACTCCATTTTAATTTCAAAGAACTATTTTCTTCAGTGAGTTTTTTGTATCTCCTTTTCCATTTGTCCAATTCTGTTTTTTAAGGCATTCTTCTCTTCATTTCTCTTCAATTCATTCTCTTCAATTCTTCTACAGGAATTTAAATTCTAAATTTTCTACCCTCTTTTGCCATTTAGATTAGTTTAGTTTTAAAGGTTTTATTTTCTTCAACATTTTGGGGGTCTCTTTTAGCAACCTGTTGACTCATTTTTCATGATTTTTTTGCATCACCCTCATTTCTCTTCACAATTTTTTCTCTATTTCTCTTACTTGATTTTCAAAATCCTTTTTGTACTCTTCTGTGGCCTGAGACTATTTCATATATGTTTTTGGAGGATTTGAATGTATGTGCCTTGACTTTGTTGTCTTCCTCTATTGTATGCTTTGATCTTCTTCAACCAAAAGGACAGAAGAAAATAATACTTCACCAAGAAAGTAGCCTTCTACAGGCTTTTCCCCCCATTTTTGGTTATTTCTCCAGCTAATTACTTGACTTTTGAGCTCTTTGTTAAGTGGGGATATGCTGCCCTGTGTTTCAGAGGTTCCATGCAGGTGTTTTCTGAGATATCTTTCAGGACCTGTAAGTTCTCAGTTTCTCCAAAGTGGTATAATAAAGGGAGGGATGTTTGCTCCTCTCTTGGTCTGTGAGCAACAACAAGCTCTCTTTTCTTCCCTGGAACTCCAAATAGTATTCCCTCTCTACAGTTGCCACCACCTCTGCCTCACCAGTGCTCCTCCTCACCCCAGGACCACCACTCAGTACTGAGAGCCAGATCAGCTTCTCCATTTTCCCACTGTCTATAGGCTGAGAGCTCCAAAAGTGGCCTGCTGCTGCATCTGCCACCACCCTGGGGCTGAAGCTGGGACTGGACCAAGCTCCCCTCTCACCCAGGTGAAAGAACTTTCTCTCTGACCTTTGAAATTGCCTTTGGCATTTGTGAGTTGAGAAATCTGGAAACCAAAGCAAGTGCCAGGACCCCCTGAGACCTACTCCAGTCTGGTCTGTGCTGGCAAAGCCCATGCTGGGCTGCACTCTGTTCTGAGCCCAGGGCAATAGACCCTTTCTGTTAGCCTTCTAGTTTGTCTGGGGTGGGAAATCCGTTTCACTCTTCATTTTGTATTTCTGCCACTCTCGAATTTGTTTAGTGTCATTTTTATAGGTATTTTAAGAGGTTTGATGGGGAGAGCTCAAGCAGGTCCCTGCTTATATCTGCCATGTTGGCTCTGCCTGCAAGAGTTTGGAATGATTAGAAGGTTGGAATAGTTTCACAAGTGCAAGCTGATCCACTGTCTTTCTACTATGCATTTGCAAGCCCAGATCATTGCTCACCTTCATCACTTGTCCTAAATAGATGTCCTGATTCATTGGGTCTTGTATGCATGTTTCTTTGATTAATTGCTTTTGAAGATTCAATAAGAAACTAAAAGTATCATGAGAGTTCATAAATTGCATTTAGAAATTGATATTTGAACTCAGACTTTAGAAATTAAGTAGGAAGAAGGCAGCAGTATATGTGTGTGTGTATGTGATTGTGTGTGTGTGTGTGTATGTTGAGACATAGGGGCAGGCATTGCACATGGGAGGATAAGCACCAGCAGTTTCAATTTAACAAAGATTTGCTAAGCACTTTTTGGGTACTGCTTTATTTCATTCATTCAGCATCCAAAATATGTTAGCATTTTGTTGCTCAGTTTTTCAGTCATGTTTGACTCTTTGTGACCTTATTTGGCAAAGATATGACAGTGGTTTGCCATTTCTTTCTCCAGTCATTTTTTTTTTCAGTTGATTAGTTGTGCCCCACTCTTTGTGACTCCATTTAGGATTTTCTTTGCAATGATCCTAAAACAGGGGTAGTGAACTTACAGCCTCAAGATCACATGTGGCCTCACTTTGTGAAGTTTGGATTCAAAGGGCCTTGAGACTGCAGGTTCCCCATCTCTGTAGCAGAATATTTTGCCATTTTCTTCTTCAGTTCATTTTAGAGATGAGAAAAACAAGGCAAACAGAACTACATGACTTGGCTAGGGTCATACAGCTAGTGTGTATGTCCTTATAATAGTGCAAATGTCTAAGACTGGCTTTCAATGGAGGTCTTCCTGACTCTAGCCTCAGTGCTCTATCCACTGTGCTATCTAGTTACCCAAATTTTGCCCAACTGCCATAAATATGCCAACATTACAAAGTTAATTATTACAAAGCCAAAACTAGAATATGTCTATTTTCAAATGTACTGTGAAAACCAATATACTATATTATAGATTTCAAAGTTCTACAAAAAAGTGGGGGGGTTATCAGTAGGGTGCTACATTTAAAATTGAATAATTAATGGAACTTTCCTAAACAGCATCAAATGCCATTAAGAAAGATAGAAAAGAAACATTCAGGACCACAGGTCTGTGAGACTATTAATGCAACTAATGATTTCAACTCTATATTACCACTGGACTAAGGCCAACATTGATTTCTTTTTCAACTGAAGATGATATTCAGGAGATTTCTGCTCCCAAATTGCTTTAGGAAGCAGACAAGTAACCAGTAATAGATCAGATAGTGGTAAATGCAAAAAATGTTCTAAACTTAATTGACAAACTCAATGTAGATAAATGTTCAGGAATGGATGGCATCTATCCAAGAGTTTTACTGCAACTGAAGGATGAAATTATGGGATCTTTGGCCTAAAGGTAAAATGGGCATTACAAACAGCTACTGTGTTAGATTTCTGGTGAAGAGCCAATGAGCTTCCTATTCATAAAAGACCCTGAGTGGACCCCTGAGAGCTGTGGAGTAGTGAATTTTGCTTTTTACCTTAAAAATAATAGTCCTAATATTTTACCTTTGTATTCCACTTTACACATTTCAAAGAACTTCCACATACATTATTTTAGTGTTTTCTTTTAATGTGGGCAGAATTGTGGAAATAATATTACCTTTATATTCAGAAGATTTGAGTTTAAATCCCAAATTTGCTATTTGCTCATTTATGACCTTAGGTAAGTTGTCTCAATTCTCTAAATATATTTTTTTATCTTAATTTGAGGATATTAATAATTTCCCTGCTTCTCTCACATAGTTGTTGACAGCTTAAATGAGATAATAATTCATGTGAAAGTCAGAAGTAATCTTTAAAAATTGTTAACTAAAGATTAATATTAAAATATCACTGTTATCATTACTAGAGAAAATATATTATTGTTACTATTCCCATGAGGATTGTGTGGCTCATAGGAATAAAATATTTATTGTACGATAGCATAGCTAGTGAGTAGCTGGTCAAAGACTTGAATCTGTATCTGCTGATTTGCTTGTTTATTGCTCACACCGATTAAATTCAATTCAGTTTGCTTTGGTTTTTTTCAATTAAGTTCAGCCAAGACTCTCTTACCATGTTCTCTCTCACATCCATTGTAAGGAGCTTGAGAAACATACTTAACAGAATGGGATGCTGCTGCAAAGCTTAGGGTTGGAGAAGAGGAATATTGCATCTCCTTCAGTGATTTTGTCTGTATTCATCCTTCATTTTCAAGGAAGACCATGACATCAGAGAAATGATGGCATGACTTGCACTTGACTTTGAATTAGGCAGTCACTGGAGCTGAGAGATAATTTTTTCCTGGAAGAAAAAGGAACACGGTATCTTAGCTCTAGAATTGTACATCATCTCAATCATTTAGTTTAACTAAGCTGCCCAAAGAAACACAGAAACTACATCCAAATTAGGATGCAAGTGAATAAAAACCAGAAGCCAGATTCCAGAAGAGCTAGAACCTTTCAGAACTCCGTGCTCAAAGCACTGAGGCAAAAGTTGGATATCTATGCACCAGTATGGAGAATTCAAAGAGAGAAATTCATTTTCAGAAGGCAAAAGTCATGCTATCGGAAGTGATAGAAAAATGACCAGCTGAAGTAATCTACTTTTTCAAAATGTTGGCCTTTTACGGCTGTGTCCTGTTCTTACTAAACTAAATTGTCATTAAGAGTCAGAACCCAACTAGTGTCCCTTTTTGACTTTTTGACTAGGTTTGCTAGAACAATATCTCATAGGGGGAGAACTGGGCTAGCACTCCCTCTTCAGAGACGCCATCCCCAATATTTGATTGTTCCGAAGGATTGAAGGGTCTACCATTGAGTTGGCTTCCTTATCACTTAGTGTACAGAAATTCAAGACAAGAATTAATGTCCCTCACATTTGAAGATTTTCTACTGCTATTGAGTCCACACACTTTTCTGAGAAGATGCAGTAAGAAATACACTGGGGTGTTGGTTACTGCAGCAATGTGTACTGGAAGTAGTGATTCATATTCTAGCTGAATATCCTACTCATGTTATGTCAATAAACTTCTTTTTTGTCAAGTGATAGATTTTTCTATGGGTCTTATTTCATTCTAGTCCTGAGCCTGAACAACTTGACTAATCTGAGTCAGGCCTGATCTGCTACATGATGAGATTATGGCTTCAGAAAGAGAGGTGGGATGAGGGGCAGAAAGCCAATTCTAACAGGGCACCTTCTTATATAGGATGAAATTGAGAGGATCGAGCAAAGAATGAGGTAGGAGAAAACTTGTCAATAACCATTCATTGTAAATTTATCTCTTCACTGATAATTTTCATTTAGGAACCAAAATTCCAATGACTAGGAGGCAATCACGAATGTTTTAATCAATAATGATGCCAAATAAATAATAAAGTTATCATGATGAACAATATTCTATTTTTAGAAGATGGTAAATATTAGGAGGTTAACCTATATATGCTTAAATGACTCTCAAATTAATCTTAAAGGTATAATTGAATATCAGTTGAAAAGTTAAGATAGTAAGGAAAGATGGGAGAGGGATTTTTTATGTTACCATTTTGAATGGTACTTTTAATCACCAATAATATTTCCTCTAAAATTATGCTTCAGTGATTTGACTTTTCCTTCAGTAGATTTTATCTTACTTTTAATGTGTGTATGTATATAGACATGTATATGTATCTATATAAATACATACATATATACACATATGCGCTTGTATGTATGCATTTATGTATGTATATAGGTTTTTTATGTGGTTCAAACAAATACTGTTTATAGCTACATTTTCCCTCCTTTGTCCCTTTCAGTTTTTAAAAACTCTTTTCTGCAGACCTGTGTGAATGACAGTATCCAAACGGAAATAAGGCACATTAAACTACTTTGCTGTAATGTCATGAATGATTCTTTTGGGGGAATAGTAATGAAGAGAGCTCTAGAAATTAAATTGCATTTCCTTTTATCATATCAAACATTTTTTTCCTGTCTATTGGGTTGATGTTTATATTTTAATTTTTGGAACAATGCAGTCCATTTCATCTCTCTGAGTCTGGTTTAGAGGTTTATTTCCTAAAGAGAGCTATTGATTTTTTTCCATCTCCTCCAGAGCTTTCTTTTTGTATTTTGCTAATTGCCTTGAAAGTAGCATGTTCCAAGACAAACAAACAATGACATCTCCTCTTAGGCCCATGATATCAGCATCTTTTTTCTTCCTGTAATGTAAGTGTGAGTGGTATATTTGTAAAAGACCAAAAAGTTTGAATTTATGATTTTTTATTTGAAAAATATGTAGTGATAGAATTTCCCTTCCAGTATAGCTAGTACTTCAGAGGAATAAATAAGGAAAAGTAGGACATAGCAATTTTGTGATTTCAATGAAAAACTAGAGGGAAGGGATATAAATCAACTATAAAATCCACAATAATTTATATGCGATAATGATTAGACATCAACCGAGTTAACTCTCAAGCATTCTTTGCAAGTACTTTCAAATAGATTAAAGATGAGCAATCAATATATTTGCATTGGGGTATGTGAAATGATTTTTGGATAGGTTCCCTTTCCATTTATCACATTAAATCAATCAGCCAAGAAGCATTTGTTAAACCCATGCTATGTGCTTTATCCATTTTCCTCCTCCCCTCCTTTTTAATAGATACCAGTAAGCATTAGCTACAAAATTATTTTTAGATACATATTTTAGAATTAAAGATTGAAGAAAAGTCAATGTCCAATAGGAAAAACCTGGGAGAACCCATTCAGAAGGATAGAAGTTTAATGTAACAGCTGCTCACCTGCTAGGTCTCTGCTAATTTAAAGAGAGATAAAGTCAGATCCAACTTAAGTAAAATAAAGCTGTTAACCATGTACCTCTCTGTCCTTTAAGCCCAACTGAAGTATGATAGAATTTGCATCTGGATTTCCTGATTCTAACCTCGACTGATAAAATGGTGTCTTCTGGCTTAATTCTAGAAACTGATCATTTTGAGTATTCCAAGTTAATGTGTCTTGATGCCTCCTTATCCACTTTTTTTCTTCCCATCGTTCCCCCTCACTTCCTCTTTTTCTCCCTTTCTGCATTGAACTGACTACCTTCTTTTGCCTGATGAACATTCATCTATGGTTTCAATTCAATTAGACAACCATGAATTAAGTGCCTACTGTATACTATGTTCTATATCAAGTGTTGGGGCAGCAAAGGCAGAAAAGATTATTGGTAAATATATAAAGATTCCTTTCTCTAACTACATGGTTAAAACTACTGGCTGACCAAAGCACCCTATCATTTGTTCCTTACTTGTCCCTGACTCTTGGCTGCTACCTTGTGGCAATAAGTAGTACTGTCCTACTTTGATAGGCACAGTGCCTCTTGGGCACTGACAATATTGACTAAAAGAAATTGTTCCAAAATTTAAGGTTAAGAATTCCTGTTGCACCACTACTATGAAGGAGATTGCTAATTTTTGTAGAACTTACTGTGAAGATTATTATTAAGTGAAAGAGTATGGATTAAACATGTAATACATTGACTACTTCAAGAATAGGTGATTTTTTCAGTGTGGTCACTCATTAAGTATAAATAATTCTAATCCATCTCAAGGCAAAAGAAATTCACTGGGGTTGGATGAGTTGCATCATCAGATTTGTACTTAAGGAAAATCACTTCACAGCTGTGTGTAGGATGTAGTGGAATTGTGAAAGATGAAACAGGGAGAATAATTAGAAAATGATTGGAATAGGTAAGAGGTGATAAAATCTGAAGTAAATGGGTAGTTTTGGAATTGGAGAGAGGGTGTCTGATGCCAGTGTTGAGAAAGCAGAAATATCCAAATTTGGCAACTGTTTGGTGAAAACAACGAGGGTGATATTGAGATTACAAATTTGGGAGACTGGGAAGCTGTGGTTTCTTTGACACAAATAGGGAAATTTGGAAGACAGGTAGTTTTAGGGAAAATATAAGGAGTTCAGTTTATGAACTCATTCAGAGAGATAGAGTATAAAAGCTCTCTAAGATATCTGGTTTGAAATTAGACAACTGGCATTGTGGGACTGGAGCTCAGAGCATCTTGGCAATTGATAGATAAATGTGGGAGTTATCTGCATAGACATAAAGGGTAAACCACTGGGATATGATGTAGTTACCAAGGGGAAAATATATGGAGAAAAGCTAAATGAACCTAGTCTAAAATCTTGGGGAACATCTACAATTAAGGGATGTGATAGAGATGATAAACCAGGGAAGGAGACTGAGGAGTAGAATATGTTTGATAGAAAAATAATAAAATAAGCAAACAAAAGCGCTTGGCCCACCACCACATCTGCGTGGTGCTTTGGTAGCGATAGGCAAGTGACTATCTGTTCTCAAGTATTTCCACTGTTGACTTGAAACAGTGTCTTGATATTTCTGCTTTAACTTCATTTCTATGAGTCAAGCATTTCCTTGGTAAAAAAAACAAACTGAAGAAACAAAACCAAAAAACCCTAAAAAATACAGATATGCTATAGGAAAAGAGATATGCTAATCAATTAATTCTTCTGGATGAGTGAATACAGCATTAAGGCCTTACTATGTGGGAAGCACTGGGGTAAATGCTGGGGATGCAAATGGAAAAGTAAAACAATTCCTCTTCTCAAGAAGTTCACATATTATATTCACATATAATGGGCAGAAAACACATATTAAAGTAAATTTTTTCAATTCAATTTTATTTTCATTTACAAATTCTCTCTCTTCCCATTTTTCCATCCCTAACCTTTGAGAAGTCAAGAAAAACAAAATCCATTAAAAATCATTGTTGCTCAGTCATTCAGTTGTGTTTGACCCTTCTTAACCCCGTAGACCATGTTATGCCAACATGGTCCATGGGATTTTCTTGGCAAAGATACTGGAGTGGTTTGACCTTTCCTTTTCCAAAGGAAAACAGAGGTTAAATGACTTGCCTAGGGTCACACAGCTTTTGTCAAGTGGTAGATTTTTCCATGAGTCTCATTTCGTTCTAGTCCTGACCCTGAACAACTTGACTAACATGAGTCAGGCCTGATCTATTACATGATGAGACTATGGCTTCAGAAAGAGAGGTGGGATGAGGGGCAAAAAGGCAATTCTAATAGGGCACCTTCTTATGTAGGATGAAATTGAGAAGACTGAGAAAAGAATAGGGTAGGGGAAAACTTGTCAATAGCCTTATATTGTAAATTTATCTCTTCACTGATGATTTTCATTTAGGAGCTAAAATTCCAACGATTGGGAATACTGGTGCTCAGAGATAGGCATTCACAAATGGTTTAGTCAATAATGATGCCAAAAAAATAATAAAGTTACCATGATGAACAATAATCTATTTTTAGAAGATGACCAGCAGTAGGGTCACATTTGAATTCAGGTCTTCTACCTAAGTTCTACAGTAAATAGAGTGCCAGGCCTAAAGTCACGAAGACTCATCTTCCTGAATTCAAATCTGGTCTCAGACACTTACTAGTTGTGTGACTCTGGGCAAGTCAACTAACCCCTTTTGCCTCACTTTTCCTACCTATAAAATAAGCTATGGAAGGAAATGACAGACCACTCTAGTATCTGTTACAAGAAAACACCATGAAGAATCAGAAACAACTGAGATCCAGGCCCAGTGCTCTATCCACCAAGCCATCAAGTTACCCCATTATAAATTGTGTAATAGCATGAAAGAAATTTTCACCTCCAAAAAAAAAAAAGAGGAGGAAATACACTTTAGTCTATATTGAAGTCTATCAGTTTCTATGTGGAAGTATATAGCTGCTTTCTTTGGAATTATAGTGAGTCACTGTATTGATTAAAATTGGTAAGTATTTCAAGTTGGCTACTTTTTATAATCTTGCTGTTACTCTATAAATGACTTTGATTCTGTTCATTTCACTTTGTATTAGTTCACATATCTCCCCAGTTTTTTATGAAATCTTCCCCATCATCATTTCTTGTAGTATAGTAGTATTAAATCACATAATTTATTCAGCCATTTCCCAATTGATGAAACTCCTCTTAGTTTCCATTTCTTTATCACCCAAAAGAGGTACTATAAGTGTTTTCTACAGGTGGGTTCTTTTCCTCTTTCTTTGATCTCTTTGGAATGTAGATATAGTAGCAATAACACACTGCAAAGGAGTATATAAAGTTTAATAGTTTGGGAAGAATAGTTCTGGATCATTCTCCAGAATGATTGAAATAGTTCAGAATTTTATCAAAAATGAGTTAGTGTACTTACTTTCCCACATCCCCTCCAGTATTTGTCATCTAAGCAAGCTGATGGGTGTGAGGTGGTTGCTCCAATTATAAGTGATTTAGAGCACTTTTTTCACATGGCTATTGAAAATTTTGATTTTTTTCCCTGAAAACTGCCTATTATATTGTTTGACTATCAGTAAAGGGATAATTCTTATTCTTATAAATTTGATGCAGTTCCCTATATGTTTTAAAAATGAGATCTTTACACTTCCCCCTACTTTCTGTTTTTCTTCTAATTTTACCTGCATTGGTTTTGTGTATATTTTTAAAAATTTTATGTAATCAAAATGATCAATTTTACCTCGTGTGAGCTTCTATGTTTTGTTTGGATATGAACTCTTCTGCTATTTACAGATCTGACAGATAATTTCTTTCTTGCTCCACTAACTTGCTTATAATATCACTCCTTATGTTTAAATCATGTACCCAGTTTGACTTATCTTGGTGTATAGTGAGAGATGTTATTCTATACATACTTTCTGCCAGACTACCTTCTAGTTTTATACTTTTAAATTTTATACTGAAGGTTTTACCTGCAAATAAGGTGGAATGGTACCATGGTCCTTAGGGTACAGTGCAAAAGCAGATGGTAATGCCTCTTTAATGTCATTTACACTGATAAAAATATATGTTTCCGATGCTGAATCATATCATAGTGCCAAGAATTTTGCTGGCAAGAAATTTCTTTGCTTGGTCTTCAGTACATATGGCTGTAGCACCTATAGGAGAAGATGCCAGGCTGCATTTCCATAGGGTTTGCTTTCTAGGATGGTCATTGTAGATACTGGTGTTGCTCTTGCCAAAGTCCTTGATTTTAGGATCCCAGGCTCTCTCCATCAGGGTTAGACAACTGATGGTGCTCTAAGTGTTTTACTTGTCTGAGATGTGCTCTTTCATACCTCTCCTACAGGGTGCCTTGGTTCTTCAGTTAGTCTGACTTGTCTGCTCATACGTGGAAGTTGGTGAGCAGTGATTGGGGAAGACTGTCCTTATCTCCATAGAACTTGCCTACCCAGATGATGGCTGTGAAGAATGAGCTGAAAGGAGGATTGGTGGTCTGGGAGGTACTTTCAAAGCCAGGGCTCCTTTGCTTATCTACTGTTGGTGGCCACTGGTCCATAGCTTTTGCTGGTGGTAAGGAAGGTGATCATATTAGCAGCCCTAGTAGAATAGGACACAGGGTATGCTGATTTTGTTTTTTTTTATAGAAATAGAAGCCTTGGGATCAGAATTGATTAAAAGGAGTGACCTAGATTCTTTTCTCCAAGGAGGGTAAGGTTGGAATGGGGGGTGGTGGAAGAGGGATGAGACTTAGGCCAGAAACATATGAAGACTGAAGTTCAATTCCCCTTCACAATCACACCTACGCTTGGTTCTGATAAGAATATGATAATATGTATAATCAGTAAAATGCACTAAATAAATAATTGATAAAATAATCAAATTCAGAAGACCTTGTTAATTTTACAAGAAGAAATAATATTAACATCAATGAAGCCCACATTTTCTAAAAAAAAAAAAAAGAAAAGAAAAAGGTAGGAAAAAACTCTCATGTTGTTCATTGCAAAAAAAAAAAAAAGCAAACGAAAACCAAAAAATGTTAGAGACTGGGTCTTGGAACAAATATATGCATTTTATGTGTATATCTATATATCTATATCTATAATACACACACATATATACACATATATGCCCATATAAGCATGCAGAGATAGTGTATATGTCATATGTCTATACACATGTATACATATATATGTATATCTACCTATTAATAACAGATGAAAGGAATTCCCAGGAAGAATAATGTTAAAACAGCACATTTACAGTTCCACATACATTAATAAAATCTTGAAGGTAAGTAGACAAGGAGAACAGTCCTGAGAGGAGGTGCAAAGACTTGACCATTATGGATGGAGCTCTGGGAAGCTGTGTGAGAAGGAGCAATTGAATGACATACATTAGGATACAACGTCACAAATCTTTCTTCAGACTACATTGAGCAAAGCGTGTCCCTATAGGGATGAATACAGCTGTGCTGCTAGACCTGATAGGTCACTGATATTATTCTGAGTGTTGTTCCTCTGATTTGGTAAGCCATTTATTTGGAGCACATTTGGCTTCCAAACTGAGAAAGCTACTCAGCTTAAAAGAGACTCATAATCTATTTCTGTACCCACACAGCAGGCACTCATTCATGCCGAAAGAGAACACAGACTCTGAGAAGACATTTTCCACTGCTGTGGGTTTCCCTGTAGCATCCTCAATCTCTGAGGCAGAATGTTGTTCATTAAAGAATCAGATTTGCTGCTGGAGGGGTTCCAATGGGCAAATCCGTCCAGAACAGGGTAATTTGTCTCTGGACTCCATGCTTTGAGGACTCTCACAGCTGGATAATGAGAAGTTCTCAATGTTCACACATACACACATATACACATACACACACTTAATGTGGAAGATGGGGGCCAAAAGCAATATATTCTCCCTTTGACTTTAACATCGTTACCAGGATACTTCTGTCATGCTAGCTAGAGTGTTCACGTTATAGAGCATTGAGTCTAAAGTCAGAAAAATCTGAGTTCAAATCCAGCCTCAGCTGCTTACTAGTAATTTAACCATGGGCAAATCATTTAATCTCTATTTTCCTCATTCTATTCATTGTAAAAGAGGGAAAATAATAGTGCCTGCCTCTCAGGTTAAGGATCAAACAAAGTGACATCTGTCAAGTGCTTAGCGTGGTACCTGGAACATAATAAGTATAATATGAATGCTTATATCCTCCTCCTTTCCTTCCTCCTACTCATTTCTGAAAAGAACACTGAACTATTGAGTAATTATATATCAGACTTTGAAATTAAGAGATTTAGATCGAAGGAGTATAAAGACTACTCTCAGCAAGTTTAATGCTAGGTTATATCCTACAAAAGTCCACCATCTACTTCTAACCTGTCGCTGTGGAAATATCCATCATTTTCCTATGCCACTTTTCATATAACATTATGACATAATGTGCTTTACTGTCCAGTGACATTTAATGGTGTTAGGTGCTAGAGTGAACTCAGATTTTGAATGAAGGCTAAGAAGAGCATTACAGTAACTCAAAGCACCAAGTACTACTAACCATGGTGATAAATGGTCCACTGGGAGTTGGTAGAATAAGCACAAGGAATTGGTGCTGGCTGCCTATTTAAGTAGAATGTCTTTTTAAAATGTTAATGGCTTACATGAGCTGGTGACAGAATGGAGTGGTTTACTTGAGAAGCCCAAAGGGCTGAAGGCTTCACTTTTGCTAGACTTGATATTTGGATACATATCCCATTCCAGTCTTATTATGTTTGAATAGCAACCCATTTTCCCCCTTTGCATGTTCCCTCACATCCCTTGCTCATTGGCCTTGACATAAGAGAAGATGGAGAAATTGCTCTCCACCTACACCCAGGGTGTTCAAGGGGCAAACTTATTTTCTCTGTATTATTATTGGATAGGTTGGGTTCTCTAGAAAGGTCATTTCACTTTGTTAGACATAATTTGAATATATGCATTTATATAAACACACATATACACATACACATCATATGTGTACATATTTATGCATATTTATTAATATTCAAGTTCATATACAAAAACATACAAGGTGTCCCTTGAAGTCTCACTACTTAAAAAAGTTTTGAAATACCTTAATGTGCATGCATATATATAAGTATGTGAATAAATATGCATGTGTATATAGCATACTTATAGCTCAGCAATAACGATATCTCTAGGTAAGTTTATTGAAGAAAAAATCAAAACAACCTATATTCTCTTTAAGGTGATATTGGCTATTACTTCCTTCAAAAATCAGATTGCTAAAAATATAATCAATATAATCTGCATTCCTTTTTCTCTCCCTCTTTTCCTTTTCTTCCTCCATCCTTACCACGGGCATTTTGCCTGACTTAACTGTGTTTGTCCTTCATTGCCAAAGAAGACCATGCCATCAGAAAAATAATGACATGACTTGCATTTGACTTTGTTTTGAGTGAGGGAGGGCTGTGCATGTCACCAGCCTCACTTGTTCTCCAGAGCCATCTGAATCTGCTGACCAGATATTCATCAGGATGACTGGAGATGATCCAGGATGAGGCAATTGGGGTTAACTTAAAATAAATTCCTATACCCCACACAGCTAGTGAGTGTCAAGTGCCTGAGGTGAGATTTGAACTCAGGTCCTCCTGACTCCTGCACTCTGGTGCTCTACCCACTGCACCACCTAGCTGCCCCTGCTTGACTTAAAGGTTATAGTAGAGAGAATATCATTTGCCAGGTACTAATATTTTATTCTTATATACTTGAGATGCATATTAAATTCCTGTTATTCTTCATTGTTTTGTAATGAATCCAAGTAACACTGACTTTTCAATTTATTCCCCAAGCTTACAAGTAAGATAGAATCATAGTAAACTAATATTTTAGGCAGTATCAAGTGAGTCAAGCTATATCATTAACCTTACCTATGCTATTTGGTACTTTTAAAGAGATAATACAAAAGTTTGACTTCCCACCTTTACTATACTTGTTCTACTTTTATGTATATTGTTCCAGTGAAGCTGAACTCTTGGCATTGCAATGCCAATTTCCATTATTTTAAGTTCTCTCATTCTTCATTTTTTTGCATTTCTTTTTTCCAACCTAGACCAATTCCAATGACTCCTTCTTAATGAAGCATTTCATCCTTCTCCCCTACCAGGTGACAGTGATCTTTCCCTACATAAATTTGTCTTGACAGGTTCTCATGAACCTTAATTTGTACATAGTGAATTCTTTTTAGTGCCATGGTAATTTATGTACCTTTTTCATCCAGTGGGAAGACCTGTGATTGTTTTGTTCACAGGAATGCATAACAAAGGCAGTAATGAAAACAAAGGAACTGGGATGGAGATTGCCAGGTCTGTATTTGAATCTGGATCCAAGTTAAATTTCTTATTAATCAATATATTTGTGGTGCTAGGGGATTCCAAAGAACCATTTTACCCTACCTCTAGTCAAAGACTTCGCAGTTTTGCTGAGTATAGTTCCCAAAATGACTTGAAAGTGACCAAGTTATGACCCTGCGACTCAGGGATGTGATATGAGTTTACAAGAATTCCAGTGTTTAGCATAATTCCTGGCATATAGTAGGTGCTTAGTAAATTCCACTTGACTGACAACATTTTTTTTAATTATAATTTATTTAATTTTAGTTTTCAACATTCATTTCCACAAGATTTTGAGTTCTAAATTTTCTCCCCATCTCTTCCCTCTGCCTACACCATTCTGATTACCGCTTCCCCCAATTTGCCCTCCCTTCTATCACACCCTTCCTTTCTCTTATCCCCATCTCCTCTATTTTCTTGGAGGACAAGATAAATTTCTATACCCTATTACCTGTATATCTTATTTCCCAGTTGCATGTAAAAAACAATTTTTAACATTTGTTTTTAAAATATTTAGTTCCAACTTCTCTCCCTCCCTCCCTCCCCACCCATCCCCACTGAGAAGGCAAGCAATTCCATATGTTATACATGTGAAGTTATGCAAAAGACTCCATAAATGTCATGTTGTGGAAGACTATGTTTCCCTCCATCCTATTCTGCCCCCTATTTACTCTAGTCTCTCTTTTGATCCTATCCCTCCTCAAAAGTATTTACTTCTAAGTATGCCCTCCTCCCATTTTCTGTCCCTTCTATCATCCCCCTAGCTCCCACTTATCCTCTTCTCCCCTACTTTCCTTTAGTGAAAGATAGAGTTTCGTAGCAAATTGAGTATGTATATTATTCCCTCCTTAAACCAAATGTGATGAGTAAGGTTCACTTTTTCCCTCTCATCTCTCCTCTCTTCTCTTCCATTGAAAAAGCTTTTCCTTGCATCTTTTATGTGAGAGATAATTTGCCCCATTATATTTTTCCCTTTATTCTCCCTATATATTCCTCTCTCATCCTTTAATTTTATTTTTTTACATATCATCCCTTCCTATTCAACTCACCCTGTGCCCTCTCTCTATATGTATATAATCCATTCAACACTCTAGTAATGAGAAAAGTCTTCAGAGTTATAAATATTATCTTTCCATATAGGAATGTAAATAGTTCAACTTTAGTAAGTCCCTTATAATTGATTTCTCTTTCCTTTTTACCTTTTCATGCTTCCCTTGGTTCTTGTGTTTGAAAATCAAATTTTCTATTCAGCTCTGATCTTTTCAGCAAGAATGCCTGAAAGTCCTCTATTTCATTGAATGACAATTTTTTTCCCCTGAAATACTATACTCAGTTTTGCTGGGCAGGTGATTTTTGGTTTTAATCCTAGCTCCTTTCACTTCTGGAATATCATATTCCAAGCCCTCCGATCCCTTAATGTAGAAGATGCAAGATCTTGTGTTACCCTGAGTGTATTTCCACAATACTCATTTTTTTTTCTTTCTGACTGCTTGAAATATTTTCTCCTTGACTTGGGAGCTCTGTAATTTGGCTTCAATATTCCTAGGAGTTTTCCTTTTGGAATCTCTTTCAGGAGGCAATCGGTGGATTCTTTCAATATTTGCTTTACCCTAACTGACTGAACTTTTGCCCATAATGCATGTAGAAAAGAGTTTATATTAAATATCCTGAGCATCAGCAGAAGGAAAGGAGTTGATAAAATAGACTTTATGATAGCTAAGATATCCTTAACTATCTGACTTCAGACATATCACAAAATAGGTAAAGATATTTCTCTGTGATAGCAAGCTAAAGAGCTAACATGCACCTGCCCCTGCCCCTCAGACTGGTTAAGAGTCAAATAATACCAGATGGTAGCAATCATAATAACACTAGAAACAGGGGCACCAGAGATACCCCTCAGAGCACAGCGTTGCTGCTGTTCAGTCCTTTCAGTTGTGTCCAACTCTTTGTGATCCTGTTTGGGGTTTTCTTGGCAAAGATACTGGAGTGGTTTGCCCTTTCCTTCTCCGGCTCATTTCACAGAAGAGGAAACTGCATCAAACAGGGTTAAATGACTTGCTTAGTGTCATCCAAGTGGTAAGTATCTGAGGCCAAATTTTACCTCAGCTCTTCCTAACTCCAGGCCTGGATCTCTATCCACTGTGCTACCAAGTAGACAACAGTAGAAGTACCACCAATGAAAGTATCTAGCAATTGTCTTCAAATTTTCTTATTTTTTATATTCTTACTTTGCTGCCACTATGAGAAGATATTGGGGGTTCTTTAATGTCAGAAGCCTGAGTTGCCCTACTTATATACTTTTCGTAGGCATATGTATTCCCTCCTGTCAGTGTTACTTGATCATGATTATTCTTTATATAAGAATCTCCTACCCTACTAGAATGAAGATAACCTGTGGGAGAAGATGTTGGGGGAGAAACTTCTTGTCATTCATCATGCTAGGTTGTTCAATTAAATATCTTTTGTTTCCAGCTAGTATTTAATATAATTAATATGATATGCCATACAATCATATCATATCATGTAATGTAATGTACTATAATAGAACATGCTATAACATAACATCATATAATATATGTCATAATATAACATAATAAATATAATATAATGTAATATAACAATGTAATATAATATAATTTTCTGATAAAATAAAAACATCACTAAGCCCCTGGGGCAGCAATCAGTGACATGCACATGTGCATCTTCACGTTGTACCCCTATTAAATCCCAAGTTACATGAGAGCACAAACTGCATTATATTTATCTTTATATTCCAATGATCATGTATATAGTGGGAGCACAATATATTTTTGATTAATTTTTAATATAATAAAGCATATTAAAAACAAGACACATGCAAAGAAATAAAATAATTCAGAGCCTTTTCAATACCTGAAGTTATTAATCTTGAGTATGAACACATGAACTCATACAACTGAAAAGTGCCCCATGATTCTCCTTTTCCTTTTCTGTCTTTTGCTTGATCTTTGAAACACCTAATAAATAAGAATCCAGTTGTATAAATCAGGTAAATTATGTATAGGAAGGTAGACAGGTATTGATATTTTAAAAGTGGTCTTCATTTTATAAAACTCTTCACTACAGAGGCAGCTAAATAGTACAGTTAGAGGACTGAGTCTAGAGTCAAGAAGACTTCAATTCAGATCACATCTCAGACATTTACTACATATATAATCCTTGGCAACTCACAACCTTTTTGCCCTTGGTTTCCATAACAGGAAAATGGGGAGGATAATGGTACCTGCCTCCAACAGTTGTGAGAATCAAATGAAGCAAATATATCCAAAGGGCTTAGCACAGTGCCCAGCAAATAGAAGGTCCTTAATAAATGCTTGTTTCCTTCCCTGATTTTAATTAGTTAACTATTGTAATATATTAAACTCATATGTATATGCATATTAGTATATATTTATATATAAATTTTTTGGAAAATCAATTATGTATCTAACATGTTACCATATAACCTGAGAATTACAAAGAAATATAAATATGATATCTACTCTGAAGAGCTTATTTATGTGATGGGAAAAAAGAACAAAATGTATGAAACAATAGCAAACAATAAAACACACAGCTCTGATAGTGCTAAACCCTGCTCTAAGCTCAAAGCAGAGGGAGAAGGGGGGAAATAAAAATTTGGAGAAAAATACAATTTTTGCACTAGAGAGACCCTTAGAAGCCATTAAGTCCAACCTCATATTTATAGATAAGAGAAATGAGTTCTTCAGGGACTGGTTGGTTGCTTGCTGTCCTTCATTATCCAAGAGGTTTAAAATGATATCACTATGTTGAAGTCAAGGTCAGACCAGTATGAACTTGGAAGGCTGTATCACAGGTCAGGCACAGATAATCCACATGAACATTTGGAATGGAGATTTCTTTCAATCTTGCAATTCCTCTTCACTCACAGAGCACAGTTCCTTCTTTGATGCAGGCGCACCATGCTGGGTGGTCCTTTTCCATTATCTCCCATGTCACACCATCAGTTCCAAAGTTCTTCAGAGGGACCTTGAAAGGGTTCTTGTATTGCTTCTTCTGACCTCCATGTAAGAGCTTGCCTTATATGAGTTTTCTAAAATAGTTTTTAAGGAAAATATATGTTTGTCATTCAAGAAAGGACCTCAGTGTGTTGTGTCTTATCTTGCCAAGTGATCTTCAAAATATTCCCAAGACAATTCAAATGGAAGTGATTCAGTTTCCTGGCATGGGCACTGGGATGCTGTCCAGTTTTCACAGGCATGTAACAATTAGGTCAGCACAATGGCTCTTAAGACCATCAGCTTACTAGGCAGTCTAATCTCTCTTCTCTCTCATACTTTCAGAACTTCCTAAACTCTGAAACAGTTCTGGAAATGTGTGCATCCACGTCATCCTCTTTGTGTGTATCCTTGGAATGTATGCTGCCCAGGTGAGTAAACTTATCCACAATTTTCACTATTTCCCCATTTGTTGTAACTGATGGCTATAGTGTGGTGCTGACTGGTAGAGAACTTTTGTCTTCTTGTTAATTTTTAGGCCAAAATTAGCACAGGCAGCAGAGGATTGATCCATGTTGTGTCACACATTGTCCTCAGAGACTACATTACCCATTATCGAGATACTGTGCAAGCATGCTGTTGTGGTTCTCGTATACAATACTGATGGACTTCTCTAGGCAACCGAATTTTGCTATAATTTTCTACAAGCCCTCACAATTGACAATGTCAACAGCTTTGGTCAGATCTGCAAATATTGTGTACAGATCACTGTTCTGCTTCTGGCATTTCTCCTGGAGTTATCAGGTAGCAAATACTAATGTCAGCCATTTCTTAGCCCTGGCTCTAGGACAGATGACTATCTTCCAGGTGGAGGATTAGTAAATGAAGGAGAATTCTGGCAAGAATCTTTCCAGCAGTGACTAAGGAAGAGATCCTCCTATGATTGTCATAGGACTACATCTGTCCCTTTACTTTACAGAGACATCCTTGATCTCTTGGGTAATAATCTCCTCTTCCCATATAATGCAGAATATTTCAGTCAACTTCTATATAAGCCCTGGATCCCTGCCTTATAGATATCTGCTGGGAAGGAATCAGCACTAAGTATTTTCCACATGTGAGGAGCCTAATGGAATTCAATACCTATTCTTTAGTGGGAAGTTCAGCCAGAGAGGAAATAACTTCAATCTGAGGTATACAATCAATGGTTTTAACATCCCTTGATGACTGTCTGTTGAGAACACTAAGGTCAGATACCAAACTGGAGGGGCTAAGCAAGTTATAGAAGGACAATAACAAGTTTATGGAAGAGCAAGGACTTAATATCAGGTATCTTGTCTTTCATTCCCAAAGCCTGATCTTGCAATGAGTAACAGTGCAAGCTTGCAACTGAAATTTGCAATGACATCACTGTTTTGGAGTACAATAGTTCATATAGAAACACCAGCAAAAATCAGCCAATCCCTGTCCTATTCGATGAACTACCAGCACTGGGATATTTCCCCAAGCCCTCTAGGTTTCAATAGTTATTAAACCCTTGTTGAGATCTGCTTTCCAACTGGGATCAAAATACAGCCTATTTATTACATGAACATGGCCCAGGAACTCACATATTATTCAAGCAGCCTAAAGTAGGCATTGCCACTACTACCATAGCAAGTATAGACTAAGCCCTTACTAGTACCTATCTTCTGTTGACCTTTTTTCTTCCTTCCTCCTTTCCTTCCTTCCTTCCTTTATTTCTTTGTTTCTTTTTTGTTCTTTCCCATGCTTGTGATTCCTAATTCCCAGCTTTTTAGATCACTAGATATAGAGTTCAAAGGACCTGAGTTCAAGTCCTAATATTGCCAAATACTAATTATGTGACTATTCAGGCATGTCACTTTTTTTCTAAAACATTCCCCTCATCATTTCTTATAGAACCCTAGTATCCTACCATATCTAACCATTCCCAATTGAAAGACATCATACCCATTTCCAATTACTTGCCACCACAAAGGATGTGCTATAAATATTTTGTATACTTTTTCTTTTGATCTCTTTGGGATAGGGGCCTGGTAGCAGTATTGCTGGATCAAAAGGTAAGCCCTTTGAATATAGTTCCAAATTGTTCTCCATAATAGTTGGACTAGTTTACTAGTCTATTACTAAGCTATTTTCCCACATGCATCCAGCATTTCTCATTTCAGATAGGTATAAGGTGGTACTTCAGAATTATTTTAATTTGTATTTCTCTAATCAATAGTGATTTTGTATGACTATGGATTACATTGACTTCTTTTTCTTCTGAAAACTTCCTATAGATCATTTCTCAAATGGTAAAAAATGGTTATTTTTGCAAATTTATATTATATATATACATATATATATAACATACATATATATATTTATAAAGGTATAAATTTGAATCAGTACCATATGTATTTGAGAAGTGAGGCCTTAGAAAAATTTGCTAGAACATTTTTCAATATTGCTTCCTTGTCTGTGACATCTTTTAACAAAATGTACTCTCCTTGATTATCTCTTTTAATTAGGTCTATTTTCGCTTTTGCTTTGAGATCATAATTGCTCCCCCTTGATTTTTTTTACTTTAACATAATAGATTCCACTATATCTCCTTATTTTAACTCTATGTGTGTGTATGTCTTTTCTGTTTTAAGTCTGTCTCTTGTAAACAACACCTTATTTGATTCTGATTTCTAATTCATTCTGCTATCCGCTCCCATTTTATGGGTGAGTTCATCCCATACATTCACAGTTATGTTTGCTAACTGTGTATTTTCCTCCATTCTATTTTCTTCCATACATCCCTCTTTCTTCTTTGTTTCTCTTCAAAAGTTTATTGTGTTTCTTATCCTTACCTCCTTTAATCTGTACTCAATTTTATCCCCCTCCTTTTTCCTTATCCCCTTCCTCTCCATTTTCATTTATAGGTAAGTCAAATTTTTATACCCAACTGAATTGTATATTCTTCCTTCTTTAAACCAATTTAGATGTGAGATTCAAGCCTTGTGTACCCCTCTCATTTTCCCCTCCACTGTAAAAGCTCTTCTTTGCATGCCTCTTTTGTGTGAGATAATTTTCCTCATTTTTTCTCTCCCTTCCCCTTTCTCATTGTTTGTCCCTTACTCAGTCCTTCATTTTTCAGATCCTCCCAACATTATTGGCTCACATCTACTTTTTATCTTATAAAACCTTTAAAGTTTTACCAAAGTTACCATGTTTCTTGAGTATTGACTACCCAAGTTTAGCCTTGAAGGAAAAGGACAGTGACTTAATAGGTATTATCTGATGATGATCTTGCATACCCATAAGCTTCGGTAAATCTCAGTATTATATAGCAAAGAGTTATAATAAACATTCCTAGACATGACTAGGAGTCAAAAAGAAAATGTCAAATTATATTTAGTATCCTTCTAGGTCAATATGTTAAACATTTTATGTAAGTTTCCATCCAAAATGTTTACAAAATTTTAGAAGTTTTAATGCTATTAATGTTAAAGTTTCAGCTGTTGAGAAAACTTGATTTTTCACAATAGTTTATTCTCCAGAGAAGATTAAAAAGTCCTTACATACATAAGAGTACATCCTTTTAGATTTCCTCTTCCCTCCATTTTTCACTAATCCCCACTTAAAATAATTAGGTCAAACATCAGGTGTTTAGGGTTTTATAAAATTTCCAAAGCCATATCATTTCCCCTTCCCCCACTTTTTATTTTACACCTCTTTGTATTTTTTTTGCATCTAATTAATTAAAACATTGAACACCTGACCCAGCTTTCACAGGTACAGTATCATGAAGAGCTTGTCACTCAGCATGTCAAAAATGGGTTTTGTCTGATATCTTTTGAGCATGTACCTGTGAATAAGAAGAACTGTGGGTAACAGTTGTTTCAACTTCTACACCTCTGTAATCTTGATTCATACCTTTCACTCCTGTGTACCAGACTTGACTTTAATGAGACACTGCATACCATTTC
Organism: Bettongia penicillata ogilbyi; assembly: GCA_023548195.1. Taxonomy (NCBI): domain Eukaryota; kingdom Metazoa; phylum Chordata; class Mammalia; order Diprotodontia; family Potoroidae; genus Bettongia; species Bettongia penicillata. The sequence continues at coordinate 5,553,897 of JAJHZJ010000244.1, forward strand.
TCTGAAGGTGCAATCTCACCAAAAAAGATTTTTCAAGTCACATGAAAGAGAAGATACTTCTATATTAGACAATTGCACAACTGAACTTGTCATTTTCTATACTGGTGGGTTCTAAGGACAGAGTATTTGAAGATATAACTATGACACCTCTCCTTTTCACAGTCTCTCTGCATATCTAAATCCTCATTCATATTTCTAGCCTTTCTAGAGACTGTGAATTGCACATCTGTGATTCTTTCCCAGGTTCTCTTGGGAACACTATAAGCTTAGGACCAATTCCCTGCTGCCCTCAGGGTAGCCCAGCAGAAACTTGATTCTTTTAGCAGTCCAGATGTGCAGATTTCCTTCTTTGCACTTGGAAAAGTCTCTTAGGTTGTTGGAAAATAACACGAAAATAGAGAAACAAATGCATGTGGAGCTTAGGAGTACCACATAGTTCTTTGTTTCATTAACATTTTGTCCAAGTCTCTTAGCTTTTTTTTTCATTTAGCATCTCTATTGGATTGTCACATCCTAAGAGCATGTGTGACTTTATCTTCATCTATGTATGCCCATTTCCTAAAAAAGATTATATAGTAGATGCTTAAAATTACATTGTTATATATAATATTCTGTGAGGAACATAGTCTTACATTGGAGTACCTCTAACTATTGACCTCTGTGCAGTCAGAAACCATTTTTCATTTTGGAAAAAAAAAAAGAAAGTTGGAGCTTATATAATTTTACCTTTGATCTGGTGCCTTTTAGTTGAGTACAAACCTGCTTCAATGAAAAATTTTCAGTTTTACAAGCTGCTCATGGGACCAAGACTTAATCTACATGTGGACACAATTTGGATTATGGGATAGCAGTCATGCAGAGATTTGGCCATTCATGTTGTTTATCTTGAAATTCAGTGAAGCAATGATTTAGGCTGACTTCTATACTTAAAGATTTTCAGTATAAACCTATGATTCAAAGAAAAACCTCAATTACCTTTTTACTCAAGTAAAAACTGCCAATCTAATGGTATGCATGCATGTGCTCTCTCCCCCTTATACAAATGGCTTTTACTTTATGATCGTTGGAGTTCAGCTACAGAAACCAAGATCCTATCTTTAGATGGCTCAGCCCTATGTGAAAATAGCTAACATCCAATTAAGCATTTGATTTTAAATCTAAAAATTCAATAAACATTTATTTATTGGCTCTTTAAGAAGCAATATAATTAGGTTATAAGGTTAAAGGTGAAAAAATGACATGATCTTTCACTTCAATGAACTTACAGGTCAGGAAGGAGGTTATTATTTTCATACAAATATAAATTATAGTGTGATGGGGGCAAAGGAAGGATCCTGGTAAAATTTTCTAGGAAAATTTGAGGAGTTCAATTTTTTAGTTGGGAAGTAAAGAAGGCTTCATGGAGAATATAGTATATACATACACACTTGTTTATTTATCTCTTTATATAAGTCTCTATACATCTCTTTATGTCGAAGATATATATATATATATGCATATAGATAGATAGATAGATATCTTGTTTATAAATAGTTGTTTTCATGTTGTCTTTGCCAGTAGATTGCAGACTCTTAGAGGGCAGATTGTTTTTGCTGTTTTCTGTATCTCCAGGACTGAGAATGGTGCTCCACACATAGTAAGTGCTTAATAAATCCTGTTATCTTGAGATGAGGAACTGAGCTTGGATGGAATGTGTGAGTGTGCTGGTGAATGTTTATAAGTGGCTTTACGAAATTATAGGTGACACTCTTTTAAGTGTAAGCTGATTATTAACTTTTTTACCTATCATTTCCTTGAGTCTTGACAATCAACAAAGCAATCAATCATTTCCTGATTTGTAGTGTTTTCTGCTTTGTAAGGTATAATCTGTAAGGAATTTCCGTTGTTTTAAACATCAGGAATTTAAGAAGCAGAATGTAGTAATTTGCTAGTCCTATCCTAGTAAGAGGCTTAAGTAGGGTAATGCCTATAGATTTACCACAAAATTCTAACTAGAATACTGAGATAAATGTATTTACATAGTATCTTCCAGGAGGAGCTTCCTCACTTGCTAAACGTAGGAAAGAAGGGGACTGATATGTTATTATTTTTTAAAAATTGCCACTGCTCTTCTACAAGAGAAATCATGGTGAGGACCATGTTTAAATGTTTGCAAGACTGCTACTTTATGCTATAATAACAATTATCATAGTATAAAATAAATTGAGAGCATATAACAAATAATTAGTAAATACTTTGTGATGAAAATTATTATAATAAGTATTTAAGGAACTACTATGTACCAGGCACTGCGCTAAATGATAGGGATTCAGAAAGAGGCAAAAGGTAGCTCCTGCCCTCAAGGAGCTCACAATTGAGTGGGGGAGACAATAAACAAAAAATATATATAGACACCAGCTGAACATAAGATAAATAGATAATCGTTAACAGTTAACAGAAGGCTAGAATGAAGAGAGTGGGCAAGACTTACCATTGCAGGTGAAATTTCAGTTGAGACTTAAAGGAAGCCAGAAAAGATATTAGAGGAGGGAGAGTATTCCAGCCTTGAGGGATAGTAAGAGAAAATGCCCAGGTCAAGAGATGGAGGGGCTTGTTTGAGGAACAGCTAGGAGATCGGTGTTACTGAATTGAAGAATATGTGGTAGACAGTACTGTGTGAGAAGACTGAAGAGGTAGTGGGGGCTAGGTTATAAAGGTCCCAGAATACCAAACTGAGCATTTTGTATTTGATTCTGCAGGTGGTAGGAAGCCAACGAGTTTACTGAATGGTGAGTAGCATAGTCAGACCTGTGTTTTAGGAGAATCACTTTGGTGGCTAAATAGATCATGAATTGGAGTGGAGAGAGACTTGAGGAATGCAAACTGATAAGACTGTGAGGTGATAAGAGCCTACACCAAACTAGGGACAGAGTCAGAGGAGAAAAGGGGGCATATTGGAGAGATATTGCAAAGTGAAATAGGCTTCAGCAACAGATTGGTATGGTGAGGGATAGCAAGAAATGGAGGATTACACAGAGATAGCAAGTCTGAGAAACTGGGAGGATGGTGTTGCCCTCTACAGTCTTTGTAAATGTAGGAAGGTGGAGGGTTTATGGGAGAAGATAATGGATTTTATTTGGGACGTATTGAATTTAATATATTACTGGCTATTTAATTCTAGATATCTGAAAGGAATTTGGTGATATGAAATTGGAAGTCAGCAGAGTCTAGGGCAAGATAGGTGGATTTGAAAAAACATCCTCATAGAGATGGTAATTAATCAATGGGAGCTGATAAAATCGCTAAATGAAGTGGAAGAAGACTGTTAGACTCGTGGCTGATGAGGCAGATTGAAAAGATCTCAAGTTGACAATAATTTTAGCCTTTGAAGTATAGATAGAAACATATGAACAGCTCCTGTTATGCTGCCACTTAGAGTGAACAATGGACAGGGAATCAGGATCCCTGCCTTGCTTTTGGAAATGTTACTCTCTCCTGTGTAGTTCCCAGAACTACCCCAACCCTTGCGCCCTAAACAATTAGATCCAAGGAAATTCAAGGTCAACACTAGGTGTTCATGAAAAACAAGACCAGATCAGTCACATGATATCTTTTACAGAATAAAATGACATGTTTAGAAATGGGTGTATGTGGCATCCAACTGAAGTAAAGCAAAATCAATGGGGCAAGGGTAAGGAACAACCAGTTCTTCTTATTTATTTTTCTCACAGTGCTCCTCTACTGGAGTGAACACCTCCAATAAACACACAAACTATAATCTATAACTATCTATGTCTACAGAAATTGTGTTTATTGGAGGTGTTGGTTCCACTAGTGGTAGATAAACAGAGATATAGATACAAATATATAGTTTATATATCTCCTTTTCCAATTAGATTTCACTATTTGTGGTTTCACTAGGAAATTTTCACTTGAAGAAGGAAACTGTGTATGTCACTGACATGTTACAAAGGTATCAATGTTCCATGCAATGGAAGAAGATTCCACCTCCCTTTTGTGCTTGTGTGTGTGTGTGTGTTTTCTCCCTTACTCCTCCCAGAGATCTTTCAAAAACTCCTACTATAAGGGGAAACCCCTACAATAGAGTCTGAACTCCAGTTAGCTTCCTCTCTTCCCACATTGGAAAGCAATACAATTCCCAGAGCTTTTAGTGACCTAGACCCCATTTCAGGTGGTCACTCAAGCCTAAGCAGAGAGCTACCATGAATGACTGAGTGAGTGAATGAGTATGCAGTTGTTAGGCACTTACTATATGGCAAGCATAGGAGAGAGATTCAAAAAGAAAAATGCAAGTTACTACCCTAAAGCTGCTTACATTCTATCAAAAGAAGCATGCAGAAATGGAGATAATTATAGAATATAAACTATAAACCAACTCCTAAAGAATTCCCCCAGCAAATCTGATAGGATGATCTCTTAGTTGTATATTTTAATAATCTTCATTAAGAAGAAAAATTTTGCCCTTTGTGATGGCAATCAAAATAGGATCTTTTGCTATTTTTGTTTTAGTATAATCAAGTGCCTCTAATTGAATCTTGCCTTTATCCGTCAAGAGTGATTGCAAGGAATAAAGTACAGAAACCTGAGTTTCCTTAACTAGAAACAGTGTATGTATTTGTATTGTTAATTATTTTAATGTGATTAAAGATCTTTCCCACCCATTAATGGGCCTGCCAGTTGTGGGAAGCTTTAGTAGGGGAGTGATTTTGTAGGAGGGTCCCAAGTACCTTTTGTCTTTTCTGTTGAGGCACTGGGTCAAAGGGTTGTGATGCTCTCTGGCTCTAAAAAAGGTGTAAATACTCTGAGAGGTTTTACTTTAGGGCTTAGTTTTTGTAAGAGTGTTTGGTTTGATGAGAACTTTGAGACTCGGTTAAGGAGCCCCCCAGCTTTGAGAACTCGGATGTAGTGCTTCCCTCTCTGGTAATGATGGTGGGACAGTAGGGGGTCCAATCATCTGTTGAATTCAGACAGAGGAAGCCATGTCTGTTGATCTTTTGATTTCTCTGTATTTTCTTTGAAATTCAGGGTGCTGACTCCCTGAACTAATTGAATGATACATATACACTTAGTTAAAGGAATAATACATGTGCTTGATTAAAGTGATCGCTAGCCCCTTGAAAGTTGCTTTCCTTTTATGAATGCAGATTTAAGAACCTGTAATAGTAAGCCCTACCTGTGCATGTTGGGGTGCTTTCTGTTACATCCTAGCAACCATGTTTAGTCTATAATCAAGACTCTTAAAATATGGGTGAGTCACATTTTTTCAGCAGGGTCTTTGTGGCTTTAAGTGTCTAATTATGCACTACTTCATTAAGCAAATGAATTTTCTGAAGTAATATTCAAGTGACATATTCATTACACACACACACACACACACACAAACACACACAAGATCATCGGACCATGTTCAGGAGACAACAGAAAAAATAACAAAGTTCCAATTGTCCAGTATCTACTTTGAAAATGAAGTAATTAAAAAAAAAACTCATTATAATTGCCCTGTTTTTGAGCCTTAAATATAATTCTAACTGGAATGTTAAATTTAACAGTCATTTTTAAACTTTCAGATTTTCTACTAAAGTTCAGATGTGTTAAAGTTTTCCAATCTTAACAAATAAAAGAAAAAGAAGAAATATTACTTGCATTGAAGATAAAAGCACAAGTTGTTATGCTGCTTAACATAAACAGAAACATGAAAAACATAATGCCAGCTTATTAAACTCTGAGCTTTATCTGTTGTTTTTAATATAATAACATCAGGGGTTCTACAGGCTGGACACTTGAGCTAGTCTGCTGCCAAATTCTATTAAAAAATTATAAAGATGAGGCCCTTACAAGAGACTTTTGGACGCCAAGCTGAGTTCAGAAATCAAATATATCATCTCAATATATTCACTTTCAGCATTTGGCAGTCAGAGAATTGTGGACTTCAAAATTTTAAAATCTCTCTCTCCTTTCTTACATATGAATATATCTATCACTTGGGAGTTATGAGGCTTCTAGTAAGTATAGATTTTGAAAACTAATGCAGCCAAATAAAGTATATTGAATCTTCCTCCAGAAGCAGTATATGACAGACTATTGTTTTCTCCTAACTTTTTCTTGAATATTTCAAGATATTGCATGCAAATAGCATATCTTTGGCAAGATATTTGACAAATTGTCCAAAGACAGCATGAAAAGAGGTGAGAGAGATGATGCCATAGTTGGATTCAGAATGGGTTCAGTTATTAGCCCCTGAAGTGATATTTAATGGGCCAATGTCAAATGGAAGTAAGATCTCTGGTGAAATGGCCCAGGGGAATATTCTTAGGTCTGATCTGTTCAACATTTTAATCAATAATTTAGAAAGAGGGATAGCTTCCTTTCCCACCACATTTATAGATGACCCACAGCTAAGAGGGGATAGATGATAAGCTGCTATCTGTATCAGTGTCTCCATTGGTTGAAATTAATGTCACTATAAACTTTAGAGAGCTAACTCTGGAATTCTGTACTTCACAAAAAATCAAAAATCTACTGAACCAGAACAGTGTGGATGAAACACGGCTATACAGGTTATGAAAAAACCCTTGGGGGTTTTAGTAGATTTAAATAGAAGCAAGTAAATAGTTGGATGTGGAAGTTTTGACGGGGAGGGTGAAGGTGTTGACCTTTGATTTCATTGGCATAGAAATCTGTAGATGAAGAAACCCAACTTCCCAATGTAGACCAGTAAGAACTTGGCAGCTAAAAGGGAGCCTTTTATCATCCAGTGGCACTGGTTTCTGAGTCAAAGAACCTGGATTCAAATCCCACCTCTGAAACCCACTACTTGTGAGGACTCTAGGACCTCAGTTTTCCTTATTGCTTAAAAAGAAGAGGTTAGACAAGATGTTCTCTGAATTTCCTTCTATCATTGACTCTGTGATCCTATCTGAGTTGTCTAGGGTCACTCAGTCTAGTGACTCTGACGTCAGCTGGGGACATCTCCAGTTGTCCTGATCTTTATCTGGCCACTGGACCTATTTGCCTCTGCAGGACAAAGTGAGTCTGGTGACTTTGCACAGTCCTCCCTCACTTAAATACAATTCACTTGCAAGTCATGGCAACATCTTCCTGATGTCATGGTCTTTGATAATGAAGGACAAACCACCCAAAAAAGGCCAGCTCTCTATTGATAATGCCCAGAACAAGAGACACAAAATGTCTGCATTAGCACTCCAATTAGTACTCAAAATGTACTCTATTAGTAATCTGCCTGTTTAGCTAACCTTGGCAAGTTCTTAATTATCAATGGGCGTCTGTTCACTTTCTAGCTGTTTGGAATATGGTGGTGAAAGTTTAACTGGGTGTGCATAAAAAATATGCTCCCCTCCCACTCAGCTTCAGACCTAGCAAGAATTCCAGATTGGGTGATTGGTGGCAACAAAGATTTCTAAGATTGTCCTGCAGAGATAGCTTTCTGTTATTAACAGGGTTGTCCTTTCTTGTTTCAAAACTGACATCCCTAAACAATGACCAGCAACCCAGTAATCTTCAGGTCTAGCAAAATTTTATCAACGTCTGTAACTTCCCCATTCTTGATACTTTTTTTCTATTATGAAAATGCATTTAGTTTCTTTAGGCAATATTGTATTGTTTACTCATGTCATTAAAAGCTCTAATGAAGGAAGTGTATATACTATTGCCTTGATCCCTAAGCAGAAGATGAGAAGGCTTTAGGGACTTTAAAAAAGGGAACTAAATGGAAAGTTATGGAAAGGATGCAAAAAAGAATACAAACTATTCATTATATATTGTTATCCTTTCTTCTTTCTATCAGTTGAAGCAGTAACCACCAGAGCTCCTAACTTTCTATAGTTAATTTGAAACTGATATTCTTAGATACTTTTAACTGAATGAAGAAACATTTGCTCAGAATGCATTAGGTAGGTACCTTGAACTACACTGGGGATTAAAATACAAAAGTGAAACTACTTTAATATCATCTCACTAATAAAATCATATTAGTTTTTTATGCTGAATCATTTGACAGTATCAAGGATTTGGCTGATAAGAACTATCTTTTGGTACATATAATTGTGGCAACTGCAGCAGTAGCTGTTAGTAGCAACCCCATCTCCACAGGGGTTGCTTCCCATGATCATGGCAGTGATCATGGCAGGGACAGAATTGTTATTGATAAGGTTCATGGGATCAGGATCTTGGGCTGTCTCATTAGGGCCTGAGAAAAGATGGTGGATAAAATAGTGGGTATGATAGTTTAACTTGCCTGGAATATGTTTTCTTTTCTCTGAATGCCTTGATGCTTTAGCTAGATTAGCTTGCCTGCTCTATGAGTGGCAGTTGGCTGACATCTGATAAGGATGGATGGCTGTCCCCTTTCCCACAGATGCTACTTCCTTAGATGATGGCTTCTAGGGCTGGGATAGAAGCAGGATCAGTGATTTGGGAATTTCTACCATTCCCAAGATTCTTGTGCTTATGGATCTGTTGGGGGCCATTGGTCAGCAGTTGTCACTGGTGGTGTTGAATAAGGTGGGTCCCTTCTCTGCAATGACTTGTATCCAAATTCCTGGCTTCAGTGACTCTGCTGGAAGCAAGTCTGGTGGTTTGGGAAACACTTCTATAGTGAAATAAGGATTTGGGGCTATCCCTATCAAGGCCTAAAGGTTTATGATAGTCAATTTTTGGTGGTATTCTGAATTGCCTTCAGCAAGACATGCTTGCCTGTTCTGTGAGTTGCATTTGTTTGATCATGGATGGTTTCTTCTTTATAGGATCTTTTTCTCTGAGTAAGAGCCATGAGGACTCAGATGGAAGCAGGACCATTTGCAGAAGGAATTCTCTCACTTACTGAGCACCTTGGCTTATCCCTATGTATATAACCAGTCAGCAATTCTTGCTGGCGGTTATGAGGCAGGTGGGCTCCTCCTCTACAGTGTTTCTGCCCCCAATTATGGCTATGATTACTGGGTTAGAAGTGGGTCTAGTGGTTTGGAGGACACTGCTCTTCTCATGTCTCTTAGGTTTAGTGCCTTGGACCGTGTCTATTGAACTATGTGAGGAGATGGTGATCAGGATAGTAGTGATCATGCTTTGCACTTGCTAGGCTCATGCTGCCTCCTCAGGGTACCTTGCTGCTTCAGAAGCATCAGGGTCATGGAAGCAAGAAGATGTGAAAACATAAAGTAGCCAGGGTGAAGAGGCATAGGACTGGCACTAATTAGCTATACTATATGAAAGTACATGAAATTGATCTCTGTAGAGGTAATTTAATTCAATCCTATTTCAAAGGAAAAAAAATGGACAGCTAGGTGGCACAGTGTATAGAGTACCAGGTCTGGAGTCAGGAAGACTCATCTTCCTGAGTCTGACTCTGACCTCAAGCATGTAGGAGCCGTGTGACCCTGGGAAAGTCACTTAACCCTATTTTCTTTAGTTTCCTCATCTGCAAAAGGAGCTAGAGAAGGAAATGGCAAACTACTCTAGTACTTTGCCAAGAAAACTGCAAATGGGGTCATAAAGAGTAAGATATGACTGAAATGACTGAGCAGCAAAAAAGTGCAAGAAAACTTGCAAGAACATTTCCTAGAGTTACCAGTAAGGACCATATCTTTTTGTCATTTTTGTTTTTGATCCGTTAAAGAATTTCAGTCCACCATGCTAAATGATAATTTTTAAAAAAAAATCTGGATACATGTTAACTGCTCTTCATAGATTTTGGCCATCTCTATAATTTGATCATGATGATGATAATTACAATAACAGCTAACATTTATATAGCACTTATTATGTGGCAAGTATTGTACTCAACAATTTTTGCTGATTATTTCATTTGATCTCCATCCTGGGAGGTAGGTGCTGTTATCATTATTATTATTCCAGTTTTTACAGATGAGGAAAATGAAACAAAAAGAGTTTTGGTGAGTCACATAGCTAGCAGAGTCTGAGGCCAGATATGAGCTCAGATATTCCTGATTACAGAACTGGTACTCTATCCGCTGTACCACTCAGCTGCTTATGTATCATCATCTGAAATTTTATGTTCAATTCTGCTGCCATAGGAAGAACATTGATATGTTGGAGAGAATTCAGAGGGCAAGCAGAATAGAAGTGTTTTGAGATCATGCCATTTGAGCATCACTTGAATAAATAGAAAAACTAGCATAATGCAGATGTCCAGTTCATAAAATGACTACAGTTAGTCTGGAGAAAAAAAGAATTAGGAAATGTAATATCCTTCAAATATTTGAAGAATTGGAATGTTGCCTTGGTCTATACTTGTTCCGCTTGGCCCTAGAGGAAAGAACTAGAAGCATTGGGTGGGGGTTACACAAATACAGTATCAGGCTTGCTCTAAGGGAAACTTTCTTAATGATTAGAACCATCCAAAAGTGGAATTGGCTGCCTTGAGAGGCGATGGGTTCCTTCACAGAAGTCTTCAAAAAAAGAGGATGGATGACCACTTGTGTGGTATTTGGTAGAGGAATTATAGTTCAGGAAGAAGTTGGACCATGCTGCCTCTGATATTCCTTCAAATTTGGAGACTCAATAATCCTGATTTTTAAAAAAGTGTTCATTAATACAGGGCCAAGAACAGATAGATTCCTGGGATCCTTGACCAGAGACTTTCAAGATGATTTCAATTAATGAATTATTATTTTTTGAGTTCATTTTTATCAGTTTACCATTCACCAAAACGTGATATTGTCTAGTCCCCATCTTTCCATCTTGCCCACAAAAAAGGAAGAGATTTGTTAAATATTTTGATCGGATCCGGATAAGTAATATCTGCAGCATTTTCTTGGTAGGAAGTTCAGTAACCTCTAGACAAGAAAAAGAAAAGACTTTTTTTTTTTTACCATGAGCTATTTTTGGTGAAACCATGCTGCCTCTTACTGATCACAATGCTTTGTCATTAGGAGTAATATATAGTGATCATGTATACATATTGGTTAAATTGAATCCATTCTTCTCCCCATAAGTTTCTCTCACTTCTCCTTGATCTACTTTTATGCTCTATATCTTAGGACAACCAAAGAAAATTGCTTCTCTTATGTATCTCTAAATTCATTTAGTGACTTTCCCCGGTGTTTTATGAAATAGCTCTCAGTACATTATAATCTAGGGGACACATCTCCTGAGTAACAGCTATGAGCCATAGGTTACAGTACAAGTTCTATTACTAACTAGCCATGTATGACTCATTTTGCTTGTCTTTGCCTCAGTTTCTTAGTCTGTAAAATGAGATGTTTGAACTTGATAAACTTGACAAACTCTGGCAAACTTTGATTTTGTTAATCTAGTAACCTTCAAGACTAATTATATATATATATATATATATATATGTACATACACATACACACACATATATGTCTATATAGTACCTACTATGTGCCAGGCACTGTGTTAAGCACCTAATAAATATCTCATTTGATTCTCACAACAACCCTAGAAGGTAGGTACAATTATTGTTTCCATTTTACTGTTGGGGAAGCTGAGGCAAACAGAGGTTAAGTGACTTTGCAAAGGTCAAACAGCAAGTATCTGAGATCAAAATTGATCTCAGGTCTTCCTGATTCCAGGCACAGAATTCTATCAACTACATTACCTAGCTTCCTCATCCCTCATTTATCTGGCTCCTTTCTCTCATTTCCTCGTGACCTTTGTTAAACATACTAATTACTATAGCTAGACTTGGTGACTATCCATATAAAAAGTATATCACTTTTCTGTTTGGAGGGGTTTACACAATGTGCAAGTTCAGATTTTGTTAACACAAATAAATAAAACCAAGTTTAACTTTGCAAAATAATGAGGCCCTATGGAGAAGAGCTTATGCATTCTGGAGCATTCTGTGAACCATATGGCTGGAGGACTCTGTGGAGTAAGAATATTGATGTCTTACTGCTTTGTGCCCATATTTTCATTTTCAGCTCCTGGCCTCTCAATAGTGCAATATGAAAAAAGTTTGAACATGCAGGTATTACATGCTTACTTCCCATAAATACCATCTCCATCAATACCCACATTTGGAGTCAGTTTTCCAAAGAAAGAATATATTCTGGAAAAATCACTACATTTGCTTTCACTTCAATGGATGGGTCAGTGTTGTTTGGAGTACAGTGAATCAGACAGAGGCTCCAAGGATGACCTCATTTTCCTCCTGCTACCATCACTGCTGAGAAAAAGAATTTAGCTACCTGTGTCTGTGAGTGGGCTGGGGGAGTTACTGTAAGAAAAGAAAAAAAAGAAAAAAAAGATTCCTGTCTTCCAGGAATTCAGTCCATGTCTGACCTTTGATGATTCAGCTAATCCTCTGGCTTTCAATTATTTAATAACATAATAAACATAACAGCTTCCCTTATATTGCATTTAAAGGTTTTCTTTTTTAATCCTTCTACCCCCCAAAGGGGAAATCTATACCTTTTCTTCTTAAAATGTAATACTCTCCTTTTAAAAATAAATAAATAAATGAAATATTTCTTGCTCTTGTGAAGTTCTAAAAAAAACAAACAAAATCATACTATTATTTCTGGCAACATCTGTGGGAAAAGTTGAACCATTTTGTTTCATCTAAAATTAAATCAAGTGATACACTCAACCTGAATTAACCGGGAGCTGGGTTAAAACACTGTTGCATAATGGAAAGCTTGCTGATTTTACAGTGAGAGAGTCTGGGTTCGTATTTTGTGTCTGCCACTTACAATCTGTGTGACCTCAGCCAAATCAGTCTCTCTAGACTTAGTTTCCTCATTTGCACAATTAGAAGGTTGAGCTAGATAGACTCTAAATATCCTTTTAGCTGCAAATTTGTGATCCTATAATACGAATAATTGACGGAATAGTTAAATCAGTGAACTTTGTCGACTGTTAACTCGGTGATAGGTTTAAAGCAGATCACAAGTGTACGTAATTTGTTTTCATATTAGCAACCTGTGGAACAAAAAGAAATATAAATGAGCCTACATGACACAGAAAAAGTTAATTAAAAATGGAAAATTCCATAGACAGTCTGTGTTTCGAGGTACTAAAACTGTTTTACTGAAAGTTAAATCATCCAGTAGTTCAGTTGAAATGAATACTTTTCATGTTCTGTAAATATAATCTCAATTACTTTCTGAGTTAGGTAATTGAACCAAACCAAACTATAAGTCAAAAACTAGAACAAAACAGACTCTTCTATGCATTCTTCACCCAGGCCTCATCATTCATTTTTCATAATTTTCTGTTGACCAAGGTTTTTCTTTTCTCTGTTTTCATTGGACTCTAAGACTGCCTGCTTTTTCAAATGGTTAACAATGATTCCTTACCTATTGAATCATATAAGCCTTTCATCTTATTTTTTAATTATTTAATATTTAATTTTTAATCATCATCATCATTTTTTTACCAAGATAAGCCATTTATTCAATTCTCAAACTATGCTTTCTTCTGTTTCTCACCATAACAGTCTTTTTCAATCCATTTTGCTTATGCTTAATTCATCTCCCATGTTATAAGCATGAATATACCCCAATATTCTACTCTAGAACTTCTTGTGGGACAGCTTGGTGGTACAGTGGATAGAGCACCAGTACAGGACTCAAGAGTACCTGAGTTCAAATCTCACCTCAGACACTTGACACTCACTAGCTGTATGACCTTGGGCAAGTCAATTAACCCCAATTTCCTCATTCTGGGTCATCTCTAGTCATCCTCATGAATTTCTGATCACTGGATTCAGATGGCTGGTGACCTGCACAGCCCTCCCTCACTTAAAACACAGTCAAGGGCAAGTCATGTCATCATTTCTCTGATGGCACAGTCTTCTTTAGCCACAAAGAATGAACACACACCCTAAGACTTCTAATTTTATCTGTCTACTACCTCTTTTCGAACCCATTGGTTCAAACATCATCTCAATGAAGATATTATTATATATGCACCTATATTTGACTTCATGTGTGATGTGCATACACACATAATTGTGTGTTTATATACTATATGGTTATGATTATTTATAGTTTTTGTGTAATATACAATACATTATATATGCTGTATAGCATATGTAATTTTATATGGAATATATAGAACATATCATACATATTTACACATATATGTGTGTCTATATATACATACACATATAGATACCTACCCATAGTTCTCTCTATATATACATATATACACACAAACATACATGCATACTTATTGTATATAATATGTAATGTATGATATGTCTATATATGTGTATATTCATACCTACATTTATAACATAGTATATGCACACATATGTCTGTTTATGTGTTCTTACATCTTTGACTCTCAGAGGGTCATCTCTCCTGGGTCTCCTATTGGCACATCAAACTTTTCAAGTTCACAACTGAATCTATCATCCTCTCTGTCCCCTCAAAATAAAGAACAACTGAAAGACAAAAAGATAAAGAAAATTGCCACCTTTCTTAATCCTCCAATTCCAAACCACCAATCTGGATTTTAACCTCCCCACCAAGAAGAAAAAATTCAGAAACTGAGCAATGGGGGAAAAGGAAGGGGGAAATTCAAATTGTCAGAGATATCAGAAGGAAGAAAACACAGTTAAAGTCCTTGAATATAATTGAATTAACCAAAAGAGAAGATATTAATAACATTAGGGATATAACCTTCAGACTGACTAGAAGAGTTCAGGGAACTATGAATAAATATCACAAGGCAAAGGGAAATGAACAAACCTTTGATGAGGTAGAGGATATTATGGATTCTCAATATGACAGACAATCATTTCATGATATTCTCAAATACTTTAAAAGAGTTATGAGTATTATGAAAAATAAAATTTATGGCTTACACATCAGAAAGAGTTGGCAACATAGAAAAGAATACTGGGATCCACAGTGGCAAGTCTCACACAAAAAAAATAATGAGAGAATAACTGGGAAGGCAAATATCCAAAACTGAAGGACGGTCCATAAGAAGCAAAGCAAAAGAAAAATAATAAAAGAAAACACAATATCCATGCAATAAAAAATATATTTGTCTTGAAGACAGGATACAGAGACAATGTAAGGATTATAGATCTTCCAGAGTGACATAAAAAGTTAATAAACAGAAAGAAAAAAGGAAAGAACACCTGCACACAATAATGCAAGACATGATACAAGAAAATTGCCCAGAACTTTTGAATATAGAAAAGGCACCAACAGAAAGAATACTGATCACCTACAGAAATCAAACTTTAAGACACATAATGGTTGCATTAACAATTCCAGTGCAAAATAACAAATCTGACAAATGATTAGGAAAAAGGGAGAAAGCTGATTTAAGTCTTCTAATTGACTTAGAAGAAGAAAGAGAGATTCAATAACTAAATGAAAGGAAGAGAGAAAAAGGAAGCAATAAGTGAAGCAAAACTCTCCAATTAGGAGAAGTGCTCACAATAAGAGTGGAGCTTGAAGACAAGGCAAATGGAGGCAGTGTGAATAGTTTTACCTTAAATTATGTTAAGCTAAAATAACTGAAGGGATAAAATACTGTGTTTACAGAGGAAGAGTGAAAAAAATGCTACATTTGAAAAAAGTGGAGAAAAATGGAGGAAAATACTTTCCCAGCTTATAACTTTAAATATGAATTGACTAAACAATCCCATAGAATGAAAAATAGTGATATATTGGACAAGAAAACAAAGCTCCACAATTTGTTCCTTCTAAAGACGCTATTTTTAAATAAAAAAATACAGAGAATAAAAATGAGGGAATGAAAAAAAATTTTCTATGAGTCAAATAAATACAAAAAATCAAAAGTTAGAACCTTACTATCAGAAAAAAAAACCCAAATGTTCAAATGATAGTAAATGATAACACAGGAATCAAGTGATATTTAACTTATATGCTTCAAATACCATGGAATAGAAATTTATAAAGAATAAATTATCTGAACTATAAGAAAGCATAAATAGTAATACAATGGTGGTAGAAGTTTTAATATGTTGTTAACTGTGTGATAAGTCTAAGAGAAGGTTAAACAAAAGAGAATATATGAGAGTACACAAATTGATTGGAAAAAGAGTGAAAAAAATTTCTGAAAGGGACTGCAGAAATAAGCATATTTCTCCATTCAGCATGGAACTTTTCCAAAAACTGGTCATGAGTTAGTCCACAGAAATATTGCAGACAAATATAAAAAAAAGCAAAAAATTAACACATCCTTTATAGATAATAATTCAATAAAAACAACTTAGATGAAGGCTTATAAATAAAATACTAGATAATGAATCATTAAGAGAACAATTCATAGAATCTCCTAAAAATTTAGTGAAAAAAGTTATGTGATGAAAAAACATACTAAAATTTCTAGAATTTAGCTAAAGCAATCCTGAAAGGAAAACTCACATCCCCTATAAATGTAAATTAACAAAATGGAAAGAAAGAATAATAATGAACTGAATATGCATTTTAAAAAGTTCTGAAGCATACACATGGGCATGTCAGAAATGCAAATTTAAAATAAGTTTTAAAAGATTAGATATTAAAATTAATAAAAGTTCGAGAATTAGAGAACTCATGTGTAGAGGGGCTTCTCCAACATGTAGTATGGGATTTTCATTGTGTGGCTCAAAGGGAGGCAGAATAGACGTTTGTAGACTTTCTCCTACTTCCCCTCCTCTAGAAGTGACTTTAATTCCTCTAAGGAGGGGAAGAGGAAAGTTGAGGTCCCAAGTCTGCCCACTCTGCTATACTCAGAGAGAGGGATTAGTGGGCTAGAGCTATATCTATGTGCTTCCTTAAATATTGTTGGTCTAAGGGAATGAATGAAAAAAACCAAAACAAGGCATCTTGTGAGGTCCACTTTTGATAGCAACTTAATGAAATAAAAAGCCACTGATTTTATAATCATGAGCAAATGAATTCAGGTCACAGATAAGTACTGTCCCTGTGACAATAAGGAAGTCCATTACACCCCTGACTTTTACTTCCATATCCTTTATAATAAGGATGAAAATAACTCACTTTACTTACCTCATAGGGTTGTTGTGATGATCAGTTGAGATACTGCTAATGCATATGAAACTTGTACTCTATTGATACACTCATATTTTTATTACTTTATTACTTTATTTTTTATTACAAATCACTTTTGGAGTAATACAAATTCACTGTCAACATATTTAAAAACATATAATAATAATTCCAAAAAACTGAATAACATATTACAATGTTACAAGAAAAGTCTCAATTTCAGAAAAATGAATATACTTTGTGCTTCTTCCATATGTTAAAACATCTTGTTGTCGCTAGAGCCAAATATCACAAACACAGAGGTCAAATAATTCCCTAGAACACATTTACTGCCAGCATCTGAGAGGAAAGAAAGGATTGAAAAACTAACTGCATAATATGATTAGAAGCCTAGAAGACATTTAGAGAGGTAATTCAGCACCAAAGTTATTGCACAGGGGAGTAATCTGATCATCACAAATCCATGGGGAAACAAGTTAAGTCAGACATAGATTCCCCATACCATACCCTATATCTTGCCTCCAGATCTGTTTAAATATCCCAGTCTTACTATTTACTTTTCTAACAAGTTTCTTGCTTAAAATAAAATACACTACATCCTCCTCACTCTCACTTCTGGTGCACTCATCAAATTTTCAGATTACACAGAGCTAAGCTAGTGAGCACTAACTCACCATATGACAGAATCCAAAAAAATTTGACATCATTTAGTACTAGTATGAATCTAAAAAGATGAAATTGATTAATTAAAAGTGTAAAATCTTGGTCTTGTATTTAAAAATCTTATTCTTGAAGTATAAGAAGTAGAACTGTAGATAGATACTGCTGTTCTGAAAAAAAAAATATGAGTGTCTCAGTAGAGTACAAGTTTCATTTGCATTAGCAGCGTAACACGGCAGCCAAAACAGTGGATATGATTATGTGCTGCATTAAGAAAGGCATAGCTTCTAGAAATTATTATTAACAATAATAGTATCATTTCCATAATGCTTACTATGTGCCAAGCACTGTGCTAAAATGCTTACAATTACTATTTGATCCTGACAGCCCTGAAAAGCTGGTGCTGTTATTATCCTCATTTAACAGATGAAGCAACTTGGGCACCCAGGAGTTAAATGACTTACCCATAGTCACTGAGCTAGTAAGTGTCTGAGGCTGGAATTAAACTCATATCTTCCTGACTAAGCCCAGGACTTGTGCTCTACCTGTAACACCACCTAACTGCCCACTAAGGTAGGTGATAATTCCACCATAATGCCCCTTCATCAGCCCTAATCTAGAGCATCATATTTAGTCCTGGGTACCATAGTTTAAGGAGGACACTGATAAGATGGAAAGTGTCCGGAGGAAGACAACCAGTATGGTACTTGACTTTGCAAGAATGGCTTATGAGAATTGAATGAAAGAATCTCTTTATTGAATGAAAGTACCTGTGAATCCTAAAGGGAATAAAAAGAGGCAACATGGTAGCTATGTTCCAGTATTTAAGGGTTTTAGATGGAGAGAGAATTCAGTTGTGTTCTTTTTTTTCTCGTTAGACCCAGAGGGCAGATCTAGGAGCAATAAGTAGAAGTTGCAAAGAAATTAATTTGTTGTTATTTTAATTAATAGATTTTATTTTTTTAATATTCATTTTTAAAATTTTGATTTCCAAATTCTCTCCCCGCTTTCCATCCCTCCTCCAATCACTGAGAAGGCAAGCATTGACACCTATTATACATGTCAACTTATCTAAAACACTTCTAGATTAGCCATATTGAAAGAAAACTAAAGAAAATGAAAAAAAATGCTTTAATTTGTATTGAGTTCATCAATTCTACCTTTAAGGATGGATAACATTTTGTTTTCTTCTTGAACACTTTAGAATTTCTATGGATCATTGTACTGATCATAGTAGATAAATCTTTCACAGTCAATCATTTACATAATATTATTTTTCCTATGTAGAATGCTCTCCTGGTTGCTAACTTCACTTTATATCAGTTCATGCAAACCTTCCTAGAATTTTTTTTCTGAAATCATTGCCTTCATCATTTCTTATAGCACAATGGTATTCCATAACCATCATGACCACAACTTCTTCCTATACAAGCAATTGATGGGGATTTCTAAGTCTTTGTCACCACTAAAGGAGCTAATATGAATACTTTTGTACATATAAGGTCTTTTCCTTTTATCTCTTTTTGGTACATATTTAGCAGTGGAATCACTGGCTCAAAGGGCACACGCAGTCTTGTTTTCCTTTGGACATGGTTCCAAATACATCTCCAGAATGTGTGGACCAGTTCACAATTTCATCAATAGTACATGAATACAACTATTTTCCACATGCAATCCAGATTGTCATTTTCCTTTTCTGTAATTTTAGCCAATTGAGTAGGTGTGAAGTGGTACATTTGTTTTAATTTCAATTTCCATAATCAATAGTGATCTAGATTTTTTATGTAACTATTGATAAATTTGATTTCTAAAGAAGCCAACTTGAACTTGATGATAGGAAAAAAATCTTCTTAATGCTTAGAGATATTTAGAACTTAAATGGTTTATCTTGAGGCGATGGTTTCCTCCTTCTTTAATGTGTTTAAGTAGTTGTTAGATGAATATATATATATATATAATATATTACATATATTATATATATATATTACAGGATAACAAGGATTTCTTTTCTAACCCTTAAATTTTATAGTGGTAGCAAAGATGTTGTCTGGGCTCCTTTTCTTATTGGGTGGTGATTTTCAGGTAGTCCAATAATTCTTAAATTTTCTCTCCTGGATCTATTTTACAGGTCAGTTGTTACTCCAATAAGATATTTCACATTTTCTTCTATTTTTTCATTCTTTTGATTTTGTTTGATTGTTTATTTTTGTCCCATTAAATCATTAGCTTCCTATTGCATAATTCTAATTTTTAAGGAATCATATTCTTCAGTGAACTTTTGTATATCTTTTTCTATTTGGCCAATTCTGCTCTTCAAGACATTTTTCTCTTCATTGGATTTTTGTGTCTCTTTTACCATTTGGCCATTTTTTAAGGTGTTATTTTCTTCAGTATTTTTAATGCCTTCTCTACCACTCTGTTGACTGTTTTTTCATGATTTTCTTGTGTCACTCTCATTTCTCTTCTCAATGTTTCCTGTATCTTTCTTACTTGATTTTAAACATTGTTTTTTTAGTTCTTCCATGGCCTGAGATCAATTCATAGTTTTCCATGAGGCTTTGCATGTAGCAGTTAGTTGTTTTCCTCTGAGTTTGTAATTCAATTTTCCCTGTCACCATGGTAACTTTATATAGTCAAGATATTTTTTTCTGGTGTTTGCTCATTTTTCCAGCCCATTTCTTGACTTTTAACTCTGTGCCAAAGTGAGACTCTGCTTTTGGAGTAGAGGGGGAACTGTCCTAAGATTCAGCTTTCAGTTTTTTTCAGAGATAATTCTGGGGACCTCTAAATTTTCAGTTTTTCCCCAGTGGTATGATCTATGTAGAGGTGTGCTTAATAACCTCTTGACCTATGCTCTGGTCTGTGAGTGATCACAAGAATTCTTTTCTACCCTGTAACTGTGAACCCTACAATCACAAGCTCTGGCATCTTAGTGCTCCTCTTCACCCTGGGCCTGAGACCAAGACTATAATCCACATCCAAGTATGAGAAAATCAACAGAGTCTTGCCCTTGGTGCCAACAAAGGGACCCCTTTAATTCCTTCTGACCAGTTTTCTGACCCCTTTGCCATCTGTGAACTGAGAGGTCTGGCTTTACCACTGCTACCACTCATTCAGTTGCTCTCAAGGCCTCCTTCTGGTTTTATAAAGGGCAGTCCATAAGGAATCCTTCAGAATCAGGTCAAGGAGAAAATATTGCAAGCAGCTAAGAAATATCAAATATTATAAAACAACACTCAGGATAACATAAGATTTAGTGGTTTATACATTAAAGGATGGAAGGGCTTGATATTATATGATATTCCAGAGGGCAAAGAAGGTAGGATCACAACCAAGAATTACCTACTCAGCCAAAACAGAGTATAATCTTCTAGGAGGGGGAAATGGATATGCAATGAAATAGAGGACTTTCAAGCATTCTCTATTAAAAGACCAAAGCTGAATAGAAAAATTGACTTCCAAATATAAGACTAAGAGAAATATAAAAAGGTAAACAGGAAAGAGAAATAACAAGGTATTCAACAAGGCTAAATTATTTATATGCCTACATATGAAAATGATATTTGTAACTTCTAAAACCTTGCTCATTATTAGTGCAGTAAGAAGAAGTACACAGATAAAAAGTACACATGTGAGTTGAATATGATGGGACAATTTTCTAAAAAAAAATAAAATTAAGAATTAAAAGGAAGAATGCAATGGGAAAAGGGGAAAGAGAGATAGAATTTGATAAATTATCTGATAACAAAGAGGTGCAAAAGAGCTCTTATAGTAAAGGAGAAGATGAGGAATGGAGAGAACAGTGTGTGAATCTTACTCTCATTGGAATTGGTTCAAGGGGGTAATAACATACATATTGAGTTGGGTATAGAAATCTATCTTACCATACCAGAAAGTGGAATGGAAAAGATATAAGAAAAGGAAGAGGAACTGATTGAAGAAAGTGCAGATTGGCAGAGGTGGCAGTGAGAAGCAAACAACTTTTGACAATGGACGGAGTAAAAGGAGAAAGGGAGTATGATAAATTGGGAGGAGTGTAGGATAGAACAAAATGAATAGTAATCATACCTGGGAAGCAGTTACACTGCTTCTCTGATAAACTTCTCATTTTTCAAATATATAGAGAACCAAGTCAAATTTATAGAAATAATATTCTTTCCTCAATTCATAAATCATCAAAGGATATGAACAGGCTTTTATCAGATGATGTGATCAAAGCTATTTATGATAACATAAAAATGCTGTAAATTGCTATCAGTAGAGAAATACAAATTAAAACAACCCTGAACTGCCACCCCATTCCTATCTAATTGGCTACTGGAAAAAAAGCAACATAACTTGGACCATACAAACCTTTGTCAGCAAGGTGATGTTTCTGCTTTTTAGTATGCTTTCCAGATTTGCCATAGGTTTCCTTCCAAGGAGCAACTGTCTTTTAATTTTATGGATGCCATCACTATTTGAAGTAATTTTAAGGCCCAAAAATATAAAATATGACAAAACTTCCATTGTTTCTCTGTTTAGCAGAAAGTGATGGAATCAGTAGCAAACATCATAGTTTTTTTTATGTTAAATTTCAATCCACCTTTTACATTATTCTCTTTCACTGTCATTAAGAAGCTCCTTAATTCCTCTTCACTGAATTTCCTCTTCATCTACATATCTAAGATGATTGATTTTTTTTGCGGGGGGACTCTCTTGCTTTCTCTATAATCCATCAAATATTAACAATGTGGTCTCTAATTTCTCTGCCTCTTCAAACACCAGCTTGCTCATTTCATAATTCTTTGTTTACATTTTGCTGAATCCTTGCTTGCAGAACCATAAGTATGAACTTTCTGACATGTGAGAGGAGTGCAATGGTTTAATAATTTTAACATTTGTTGACATTGCCTTTCTTTAGAGTTAGGATATAAATTGATCTTTTCCTCTCCTGTGGCCACTGCTGAGTTTTCTAAATTTGCTGGCATATTGGTGTAGTAATTTAATAGCATCATCTTTTACTATTTTAAATGATTGAGGTAGATTTCCATCACCTCCACTACCCTTACTGTAAGCAATGCTTTCTAAGACCCATTTGACTTGATTCTTTAGAATGTATGGCTCTAGATAAGTAACTACAACTCTCATGGTTATCTACGATGTTAAAATCTTATAGAATTACTTTGTGTATTACCACCTCTTTTTAATTTCTTCTACTTCTGTTAAGTCCTGTGAATGTTGTCTTTTATCATGTCCATGTCCATTTTTGCATGGAACATTCCCTGAATATCTCTAATTTTCTTGAAAGTACTCTAGTATCATTGCCAAGAAAACCTTGTGAACAGTATTAAAATAATAAAAGAACTGACAGGGAGGTGGAGCCAAAATGGCAGAATAGAAAGATGCACATTTTAGCACTTCCCCCACATCCCATAAAATATCTATAAAAATGACTCTCAACCAATTCTAGAGGAGCAGAAGCCACAGAATGACAGAATGAAAGAGATTTCCAGTCAAAGGTCTATCCCATGGGACACTGAGCAGGGCAGAGCCCAGTCCTGTCAGCATGGTATTGGGAGGAACAGGAACGGAACAAGCCTCTAGGGCAGAATCACCAGCAGGGAGGGTCTCTGATCCGTCAACCCACAAGTACCAAAGAAAGCTTCAAAAGACTGTGAGAGGGCTTTCCCAACTGGGCAAGAGGGGAGCAGGATTCCCCCCACCCCAGCATGGGCTCCAGGTAGTAGTGATAGTGGCATCATCATCTTCCATCTCTGAAGCACTTGGCCTAAAGCCCTTGGGGAAATTGAGCCTCTGATCTGAATATTTAGCCCTGAGTGTCAGTCCTGCCCTTTGCCAAAAGCCCTGAGGGCATCGAGCAACTGATCTGAACCTCAGCCCTGAGCACCTTCCTGGGGTGAGGAGGAGCACTAGGACCCTCCTCTTGACAAAGGATTCAGAAATCAAGTAAGTGGCTGGGAAAATGCCCAAAAAAGGGGAAAAAATAAGACCATAGAAGGTTACTTTTTTGGTGAACAGGAATTTCCTTCCATCCTTTTGGATGAGGAAGAACAATGCATACTGTCAGAGGAAGTTAAGGTTTCTGCATCCAGTACCTCCAAAATGAATATGCAGTGGGCTCAGGCCATGAAAGACCTTGAAAAGCAAGTCAACAGCTTTCTAAAGGAGACTCAAAAAATGCTGAAGGAAAGAACACCTTTAAAAATAGGCTAACTCAATTGGAAAAAGAAGTCTAAAAAGTCAATGAGGACAAGAAGACTTTAAAAAGCAGAATCAACCAAATGGAAAAGGAGGTTCAAAATCTTGCTGAAGAAAGTAGTTCTTTAAAAATGAGAGTGGAGTTGAGGGAAGTTAATGACTATATGATAAACCAAGAAATTACAAAACAAAGCCAAAAGAATGAAAAAATTAGAAGATAATGTGAAATATCTCATTGGACAAACAATTGACCTGGAAAATAGATCCAGGAGAGATGATTTAAAAATTATAGGACTACCTGAAAGCCATGACCAAAAAAAGAACCTAGACATTATCTTTCATGAAATTATCAAAAAACACTTCCCTGAATGAATGAAATGAATATTGAAAGAATCCACTGATCACCTTCTGAAAGAGACCTGAAAACAGAAACTCCTAGGAATATTGTAGGTAAATTTCAGAGTCCCTAGGTGAAGGAGAAAATATTGCAAGCAGCTATAAAGAAACAATTTGAGTACTGTGGAAGATCTACATTAGGGATCAAAGGGCTCCAGAAGTCAAAGGAGCTGGGAGTAAAACCAAGAATTCACTTACTCAGCAAAACTGAGTATAATACTTCAAGGGGAAAAAATGGTCATTCAATGATATAAAGGACTTTCAAGCATTCTTGATAAAAAGACCAGAACTGAAGAGAAAATTTGACTTTCAAACACAAGAGTCAATAGAAGCATGAAAAGGTAAATAGGAAAGAGAAATCATAAAGGAGTTTCTAAAGCTGAACTGTTTATATTCCTATATGGAAAGATAATATTTGTAACTCTTGAGACTTTTCTCAGTATTTGGGTAGGTGAAGGGATTACAAACACACACACACACACATTTATAGAAAGAGAGTACAGGTTGATTTGAATCAGAATGGATGATATATGTCTAAAAATAAAATTAAGGAATGAGAGGGAATATATTGGGAGGAGAAAGGGAGAAATGGAATGGGGCAAATTATCACTCATAAAAGAGTTAAGAAAAATCTTTTCCAATGGAGGAGAAAAGGGAGGAGGTGAGAGGGGAAAAGGGAAGCTTACTCTCTTCACATATGGCTTAAGGAAGGAAAAACATGCTAGCTAAATTTGGTATGAAAATCCATCTTACACTACAGGAAAGTAGAGGAGAAGAGGACAAGTGGGGTGAGGGGAATGATAGAAAGGAGGGAAAATGGGAGAAGGGAGTAACTAGAAGTAAACACTTTTGTGAAGGGGCAAAGTCAAATGAAAGAATAGAATAAAGGGGGGACAGGTTAGGATGGAGGGAAATATAGTTAGTCTTATACAACATAACTATTATGGAAGACTTTTGCAAAACGACTATATATATATATATATATATTTATATAGCTTGTACTGAATTGTTTGACTTCTCAGTGGGGATGGGTAAACAGGGAAGAAGGGAGAGAAGTTGGAATTCAAAGTATTAAAGACAAATGTTGAGAATTGTTATTGCATGTAACTGGGAAAAAGGAAATATGGGTAATGAGGTATAGAAATCTATCTTGCCCTACAAGAAAAGAGAGAAGATGGTGATAGGGTTGGGTGTGATAGAAGGGAGGGCAAATTGAGGGAAGGGATAATCAGAAAGGAAGGGGTTGTGGGGTGGGGGAGGGGAGAGATGGGGAGACAAATTGGAGCTCATAATTTTGTGGAAATGAATGTCATAATCTAAAAATAATTTAAAAAAATAAAATAAAATAGAAAATAGAAAAAGATGATTGCACATGAAAATAAATAAATTTAAAAAAAAGAAGTGACAGTGGAAGATGAGCCCATAAGACCAGAAGGTGTCCAATACACTACTGGGAAGACTAGAAGACAAGTAGTCCTAGTACTGATGAAATTGCTGGGCTAAAATGTCAAAAGGAAGTTCAACCATGGATGCATCTGGTGATAAAAGGAAAGTCTGATATTATTCCAAAGGAACTTAGAGTATAACACCTATGAGCCAAGGTAAATTGGATATGGTCAAACAGGAAAGGTTAAATATCAATATCAATATCTTGTCAGTGAACTTAAATGGATGGGAAGAGATGAATTTAATTCCTGTGATCACTATATATATATTAGTATAGGCAAGAATCCTTTTGAAGAAATGGAGTAGCTGTTATACTCAACAAAAGATAAAAATTTTTTTTAAAAGGAGCAGAGGGGTAAAAATCTCAAAAATAAGCAAATGATATCCATTTGGATCAAGGCAAAACATTTAACATAATAATGATACAGCCACAGATGCCAAAGAGGTTAAAATTGCTTAATTCTATGAAAATCTATAATATTTTCTAGAAATAACATCCTCAAAATATGTCATATCCACTATAGGGGAGTGGAATGGTAAAACAGCAAATCAAAATAAGATAATAATAACACTGACTGTGGTTGAGATCATGAGCTTCTTATTGCAAAATTCAGATTTAAATTGAAGAAAGCAGAGAAAACCATCAGACTATAGAGGTATGAGCTAAATAACATCTCTTATGAATACAAACTTAAGGTGATTTAAGGATTCAGATTTGGTATAGGGTGCCTGAAGAACCATGGGCAGAGGTTGCCAATATTGCACAGGAGGCAGCAATTAAAAAAAACAAAACATTCCAAAGAAAAAGAAGAGCAAGAAAGAAAAAAAAAGAATACTTTATGATAAGGCTTTAGAAATAGCTGAGAAAAGAAGGAAAGAGAAAGGGAAAGATATACTCAACTGAATGAAGAATTCCAGAGAATAGCAAGGAGAGAGAAGAAGTCTTCTTTAAATGAGAAATACAAAGAAATAGAAGAAAATGATAGAATAATAAAGACAAGAGATGTCTTCAGGAAAACGGAGGTGTGAGACAACATGCAAATGAGAATGTACAAAGTAAGCTCTCTGTATGTGTGTGTACATTACATATATATGTATATTTATTTATATATATACACACACATACACACCTATATATGTACATGTGTATATACATACATATATAAACATATATGTAAATGTAAGTGTGTGTATGATTAACAGAAAATAATCCGCAGATGGAAGAATTAAGAATAGTCAGTAAAAGCTTCCTATAGAAGGTAAACTTTTAGTTGGACCATAAAGGAAACCCGGGAGGTCAGAGCAGAGGAGGGAGAGCATATGAAGCCAAGAGATCAGTGTCATTGGATTAAAGAGTACATGGTAAAGAGTAAGGTATAAAAAGAAGGAATGGGGCAGGTTATAAAGGATTTTGAACGCCAGACTGTTTTATATTTGTTCTGGAGTCAATAGGAAGGCACTAGAGTTTACTGAATGAGTGAATGAGTGTGTGTGTATGTATGTTTGTGTGTGTGTGTGTATGTATGTGACACGATCAGACCTGAAATTTAGGAAAATCTCTGTTCATCCTTCATTCTTTTTTTTTTTTAATATTTAACATTTTTATTTAAAGTTTTGAATTTCAAATTCTATCCCTTCCTTTCTGCCTCCTCCTCCTCCCTCTCTGAAAAAGTAAATAATCAGATATAGGTTATCCATGTGAATGTAAAACATTTCCATATTAGCCATTTTGTACAGGAGGACTCAAATTTTAAAAAAATGAAAGTGAAAATTAGCATACTTCAGTCTGTATTCATAAAATGTTGGTTTTTTTCTATGGAAGCCAATTATTAGTCCTTTGGGACTGTCTTGGATCATTGTATTGCTGAGAATAGCTAAGTCATTGCTATTACTGTGTACAGTGTTCTCCTGGTTCTGTTTACTTCACTTTGCACCAGTGCCTGTTAAGTCTTTACAGGTTGTTCTGAAATTATCTTGGTTGTCATTTCTTATAGCACAGTAATATTCCATTATAATATACTATAACTTGTTTAGCTATTCCCCAATTGATGGACATTCCTTTGATGTCCAATTCTTAGCCACCACAAAAAGAACTTCTACAAATATTTTGTACAAATAGTTTCTTTTCCCTTTTTTTGATGTCTTTGAGATGTAAACCTAGCAGTGGTATTGTTGGATCAAAGGTATGCACAGTTTTATAGTCCTTTGGGTATAGTTTCAATTTATTCTCAAGAATTGCTGGATCATTTTACAACTCCACCAAGAGTGCAATAGTATTCCAGTTTTTCCACATTCTCTCCAATAACCAACATTTTCCTTTTTATCATATTAGCTAATCTGAGATGGTACCTGAGAGTTTTTTTTTATTATTTTTAATTAATTTGTTTATTTTTAATTTTCAATGTTCATTTCCACAAGATTTTAGGTTCCAATTTTTCCCCATCTCTCTCCTCCCCCCACCTCAAGACATGGTACATTATGATTGCCCCTTCTCCCAATGTGCCCTCTCATCTGTCACACCCCTCCCTTCCCTTATCCTCATCTTCTCTTTTTGTAAGGCAAGATAGATTTCTATGCCCCATTTCCTGTATTTCTTATTTTCCAGTTGCATGCAAAAACAATTCTCAACATTCATTCCTAAATCTTTGAGTTCCAACTTCTCTCCCTTCCTCCCCCCCCCACATCCCCACTGTGAAGGCAAGCAATTCAATACAGGCTATACATGTGTAGTTATGCAAAAGACTCCCATAATGGTCATGTTATAAAAGACTAACTATATTTCCCTCCATCCTACTCTGTCCCCCCTTTATTCTATTCTCTCATTTATCCTTGTCTTTCTCTAAAAGTGTTTACTTCTAATTACTCCCTTCTCTCATTTGCCCTCCCTTCTATCATCCTCCCCACAGCCCATTTATTCCTTTCTCCTCTATTTTTCTGTAGTGTAAGATAGATTTTCATACCAAATTAAATGTGCATGTTATTCTCTCCTTAAGCTAAATGTGATGAGAGGAAGCTTCACTTTTTCCCCCTCACCTCCACCTTTTTCCTCTCCATTGAAAAAATGTTTCCTTGCCTCTTTTATGAGAGATAATCTACCCCATTCCATTTCTCCTTTTATCCTCCCAATATATTCCTCTCACATCCCTTAATTTTATTTTTTTAGATATCATCCCTTCCTATTCAACTCACCCTTTATCCTCTGTCTATATGTATATAATCCTTTCAACTATCCAAATACTGAGAAAAGTCTCATGAGTGGCAAATATTATCTTTCCATGTATGAATGTAAACAGTTCAACTTTAGTAAATCCCTTATGATTTTTCTTTCCTGTTTACCTTTTCATGCTTCTTTTGATTCTTGTGTTTGAAAGCCAAATTTTCTATTCAGCTCTGATCTTTTCATCAAGAATGCTTGAAAGTCCTCTGTTTCATTGAATGACCATTTTTTCCCTGAAGTTTTACACTCAGTTTTGCTGGATAGGTGATTCTTTGTTTTAATCCTGGGTAGTCCAATAATTTTTAAATTGTCTTTCCTGGATCTATTTTCCAGGTCAGTTGTTTTTCCAATGTGATATTTCACACTGCCTTCTGTTTTTTCATTCTTTTGGTTTTGTTTCATAATTTCTTGGTTTTTCATAAAGTCATTAGCTTCCATCTGCTCCATTCTAATATTTAAAGAACTATTTTCTTCAGTGAGCTTTGGAACCTCCTTTTACCTTTAATTAATTCTGCTTTTTAAAGCATTCTTCTTCTCATTGGCTTTTGAACCTCTTTTATCATTTGAGTTAGTTTATATTTTAAAAGGTGTCATTTTCTTCAGCACTTTTTGGGTCTCCTTTAGCAAGCTGTTGACTCACTTTTCATGATTTTCTTTCATCACTCTCATTTCTCTTCGCAATTTTTCCTCCACCTCTCTTACTTGATTTTCATAATCCTTTTTGAGCTCTTCCAATGCCTGAGAATATTGTATGTTTTTTGGAGGTTTTGTTTGCAAAAGCCTTGACTTTTATGTCTTCTTCTGATGGTATGCTTTGTTCTTCCTCATCCAAAAGGATGGAGGAAAGTACCTGTTCACCAAGAAAGTAGCCTTTTATAGTCTTATTTTTTCCCTATTTTGGGGGGGGCATTTTCCTAGTCAGTTACTTGACTTTTGAGTCCTTTGTCAAGAGGACTGTATACTCTGAGGATGTGTAAATTCTCAGTTCCTCCAAGGTGGCACAATGAAGGGAGAGAAGTGTACTCCTCTTCTGGCCTGCACTCTGGTCTGGGAACAGCCATAAACTTTTCTGCCCAGGATCTGTGAATAGAATTCCCTCTTCATAGCCTCCACTGGTTCCACCAGTCAGTGCCCCTCCTCACCCCAGGACGGCCACTCAGAACTGAGATTCAGATCAACTACTCAATTTGCTTAGTGTCTTTAGGCTGAGGGTTCCAAAAATGGATACTGCTGCAGTAGCTGCTGCTGGCAGGGCCAGACCATGTTCCCTATTGCCCAGATGAAAGAGCTATCTCACTGACCTTTGAAGCTGTCTTTGACATTTGTGGGTCAATAAATCTGGGAATGGCAGCTGCTGCCAGGGATTCTTCCCCCTCCCCCTCAAGGCCTGCTGCAGTCCTGTCCCTGCTGCACCCAAAGCTGCACTGTGCTCCCCTCTGAGCCCAGTGCAATATACCTTTCATGTCAGCCTTCTAGGCTGTCTTGGGCTGAAAAATCTCTTTCACTATATTTTTTTATGGCTTCTGCTACTCTAGAATTGGTTTAGAGTCATTTTTACAGGTATTTTATGGGTTATGGGTGACAGCTTCAATAGGTCCATCCTTCTATTCCATCATCTTAGTTCATCCTTCATTCTTTAAGAGGATCATGAGATCAGAAAGATGATGCCATGACTTACAAGTGATTTGGATTTAAGTGACAGAGGGCAGTGCAAAGTCACCAGCCTTACTTATTCCTCCAGAGCCGTCTGGATCTAGGTGTAAGATATGAATCAGGATGACTAAAGATGGCCCTGGAAGCAGTAGGAAATCTTGGCCTTTTTAAGTTGAGGTCTTTCCTAGGTCTCAGTTTGACTTAGGTAATGCCCATTCAGTGATCAAGGCTAGGTAAAAAATGAAAGAAAGAATGGTCTCCTTTGCTTAGTTAAAAAAAAATCAGTCTGTTACAGGAACAGGGTGTCTGGGCAAAAGAGAAACACTTGCTATTTACATTTACTCTACTATTTACATTCATATTTTCCATTCACCCATTGGGGCCCAAATGGTGACTGGGCATGGGCTGGGACCTACTGTTTACCAATCAATGAGAGCCGGAGTGAATTGGGTTTAAAGTATGGTCCTCAAGAAAGAAATCTAGCCTGTAAGCCACAAAATATCCTTAAAGATTTCAGCAGTCAGGATTTTTGCATTCCTTTGGTCAGAGCACCCACAGCTAACTGTATGATATTCTATGTGGACAGAGGAAGAGGAAAGAGCAGAGGAAAGGAGAGGAGAGTAGAGAGGAGGGAGAGGAAGAAGGAAGGGAGGGAGGAGCAATATTGCCCAACTAGAACTAGCCAGTTGAATTCCATATGAGGCAACCCATTTTACTCACAGGCTGTTGTTTGCCCTTTGTTCTTCAGGAGGATCGTGGCATCAGGAAGGTGATGCCATGACTTGCAAGTGAATTGGATTTAAACGAGAGAGAACTCTGCAAAGTCACCAGCTTCACCTTCTCTTCAAAGTCATCTGGATCCAATGGTAAGACATGAATCAGGACAGAGATGGCCCCCAAGAAAATTTATAGTGGTTGAAAAGAGGATGGAATAAAGGGTAAAGAAACCTGAGACAGGTAGACCCCCTAGCAGACTACTGTAATAATCAAAGTATGAGATGATGAGGCACTAGGGGGATAATAGGGTCAGAGGAGAACTTTGCCTACTTTCCAGCTGTATGACTTTGGACAAAGATCTTCACTTCTCTGAACCTCTATTTTTTAAATTATAAAACTTGAATATTAATATTAAAGGTATTAATTTTCTTTATGCCACAGAGTTATTACAAGGATCAAATATGAATATATACGTTAAGTACTTTGTGATTAGCAAAATATTCTGAAAATATTGGATATAATAAGGGCTTTTGTTAATATTTAATACGGTAAGTCAGTCACCAAGCATTTATAAAGTACTTGGTTTATGCAAGACACCATGCCATGTATTAGGGATACCAAAAAAGGCAAAAAAAAAAAAATAGCCCCATCCTCAAAAAGGTCATTTTCTAATGGTAAGATAGCATAAAAGCAAT
Source organism: Bettongia penicillata ogilbyi (assembly GCA_023548195.1). Taxonomy (NCBI): domain Eukaryota; kingdom Metazoa; phylum Chordata; class Mammalia; order Diprotodontia; family Potoroidae; genus Bettongia; species Bettongia penicillata. The sequence continues at coordinate 5,585,861 of JAJHZJ010000244.1, forward strand.
TTTATACAGGTTTTATCCATATCTGTTTATATCTTGTCCATAATTGTTTATATATGTGTGCATATATATGTATATATGCATACATATACACATACATTCATATGCACATACATACATATACACACGCATGCATATATACATAAACAGAGAGAGAAAGAGAGAGACAGAGAGAGACCGAGAATTCGAGAATCTCAAAGAGAAAGGACTAACAATATGTATTCATGGAGTATCATGAAAGGCTTCTGATCTGAGTCTTGAAAAAGGCCAGCAAGTCAGGAGGCAGAGAGAGCTGAGGAGAGAAAGTATTCTAGGTATAGATGCCAGTTTATGAAAATGGCATTTAAATTAATATTAGCACTACATTACATGGGCAAGTTTATTTTTTTTCCACTCTAAATCCTGAAATTTATTGAATGAAATGGTTAAGTCACCAAGGAGAAAATAGTTATAATAATAATATTATGAAAAGTAGGCTCACAAACTTTTCTATCATAAAAACACATGATGCCTTGTTTTCCATGTCTTAATAAAACTCTGGTGATAATTAATGTATTTAATGTGTTGTATACTATGTTGTTTTAATAGAAATAGCAGTGCCAAATGAACATTTCTTGAATCTTTACCAATATTGCAACAAAAGTTTACCGGGTAGGTATTCGCAAAAACTATTGATTCCTCTGCCGTAAGAACAGTGCTGAAAAAAAAAAGTTATTATTGGATGACAATGATGCAATTGATACTTAATTTCAATTCCATCATATTAAATACAGATATGTCAGGGGTGTTTGAGTATGGTCATGGAGATGGTCAGGAAGTAGGGAATCTTTGACAGGAAAACAATGTGAAAAATGATTTTTTAAAATTTCCCCGAAGTGGAAAAACTAGAAATTTTTGTGTAACTGACATAAATCTGCAAGTTGCAAGTGTCATCTCTCAGAAAACCAGTCAAAAACTCTGAAGGAATTGTAAAGGGAAATCGTTCTTACCCCTCATTTCTTGGCTACAGCTTACCAGAATTTGATATGGTACACAAGCAAGACAAACAAGGAATAAAAATGTGAATTTTTATGGATATTTGAATATAATACACTCCAAGACCAATATTTCTATTTGCCATTGTTCCCCTATATTCCTTAGCATATTTTTCTCCTGAAACTGTATTACTCTTGTTCCTATTACATTTATCACTGTTCTCTAAAGACATGGGCTATGCTGATATCCACATATCACTAGATATGGAGTCAAAGGACCTAGCTTTAAGTCCCAGGTTTTCCACATGACTTGGATAGGCTAGTTAACATCTATTATTCTCAGTTTTCTCATATATGATATGAAGGAGTTCTACTAAATGACTCATAATGGCCCTTGTGTTACCTCAGGCAAGTTAGTTAACCTCTCTGACCCTCAGTTTTCTGATATATAAAAAAAGGAGTGGGACTAGATGACCTGTAAGATACCTGTCAACTATGAAATTACAATCCTTTAAATAATTTTTTAAATCACACAAACTCAGTGAAGCTTGAGATTTGTAGTAAACCAAGTAGGATATGAAGGGGCAGATGCTAAAGACAAAGTATTTTTTAAACCAGCTGTAGAGCTAACTGGAGAAGATGGAAATCTCCAAGTTTGCTTCTTCCAGCCAAGCCTGAGCCAACTGTTGTTCCTTGGCACCATTTACCTGTACTCAATCAAGCCCAGGCGCAGTCTTCGCCAGCTTGGAGAAGGGTGTTTACATCTGCTCTTTCCCAACTCCTGGGCTCTGCTCAGATGGAGGAACCTGCTGCAGGGAGATAAATCTCCCTCATTCTAATTATAGCCTCAGCTATGTTCAATCTATTTCAAATATAAATCATGTAATCATAAACAATTCCCCATTAAAGCTACATGTTATTCTGAGACATGCCTAAATCATAAGATGATGAAGAAGGTCTGGTGTTGGATTTAAAGTCTTATACCTTCCAAGGAGAAGAGATGAAAGATGAAAGAATATGGAGGAAATGTAATCATGAATCAAAATAAAAGCAAACCACCACCCTCATGCCAATATTTTAAATGGGGGCTTTAAACACTGTTGGAATAGTGCCACATCTGGATTTACAACAAGAGAGGCAGTAAGAGAAATCCTTATTACTCAGAATAAAACACCTCATCTACAAAAGCAAATGCCTGTAGTCAAATAATGGAAGCCTATAGCAGTTTGATCTCACAGATTATTATATATTTTTCTTCTAAACTGTTCTCAGTAATAAACCGAGATATAAAAGTGATACAGGAACTGTTCTGATGAATCATCATTTTGCCAAGCCTGCTACTGTACAGTAAATCACCCCCACTTACTCACTCAGTCATTCATTCATTCATTTATTGTTCCTGGGCTTTCATTACTAAGTGGAAGCGGGGGAGATATTCAAAAGTTACACAGCGTCATCCCAGCACACATGGATTTGTAGCAGGAAGCAAAGGACACATTGCAAACTTGGAAAATATCACAGACATTCCAGTATGAGAGTTGGGAGAGACATATGTGCAGTGATTAGTAACCGTAGTTAGTTACATGGTATGCATTATCAGCCTTTCCTTGCTAACTTCAAAGTAGAAAATTTCCTATTAAGATTCTGAGATAATCTTGCTTCATTTGTTTTCTTTGAATGTGGTCACATATTCAGGAGGCAATTAAATTCTCTGTTGGGTACTAATGGCTAAAATAATTAATCTGAAAATTCTGCGTTAGAGAAATTAATGTATTTACATATCCACTACCAATCCATTGGAGACCATAGAGCATTCACTAAACAGGCTTTTCAATTAATAAAGAAATTATTTTTCCTACCAAATCATCTTCTTAAAAATCAAAACAATTATGTTATATAAAAGTGCTACACTTAAGGACTCACAGAGTCTTAAGACTGGAAGAAATCTTTGAAATTATATTGTCCAACCCTTGACACCATTTAATTGCTATCTCTACCACATCCCTAGCAGGTAACTGTAACCTCTTCCTCAACACTGAATTACAGGGATTAACAGCTGATTTCATTTTAGACAGCTCAATTTGTTGGTAAAATATGCCATATTTCCCAATATAGTCCAAATATCATTATAATAAAGACCTTTCCAACAATTTGGAATCAAAAAAAGTATTACTATTTGTTTTTCTATCCATTACTATCAGTACTAATGGAGCTTTATAGAATAAGCCTACTTGCTCTTTCACTGGAAGTCCTTCAAATATATGAAGTATATCTACAAATCTTGTACCCTTCAAAAAAAACTGTGTTGTTTGTCTATTTTCTTATACTTAAATACTTTCATCATTATTGTCAATGTGTAATCTTTCAATGGTGCTTTTTAATATGAAGCACTTTGAATGGAACACACTTTTCCAGACACATTCTGACACAACCAATGTAATGGGACCATAACCTTTCTTGCTGTAGTCTAGACAATACACTACAAATGTATCTTTGGGCAACTACATCACCTGATTGAATTTGGTTGACACTGGAAACACTTAAAATCCTCGTTTTCATATGTTCACCTGAAATGCAGTTCAAACATCAAGTACTGTCATGGTTGATTTTTTTTCGCTCAAGTATAATAGTATCTAAGATCCCTTTTAACTATGACACTCTATAACACAATAATCTTATATTATTCCTATCATATTTTATCTTTTTTACGTTTGCTCTCCCATTTCAGCTTTTCAATATTAGTTTCTATTATGATTCTCCCATCTGGCATGTTAGTAATCCCTACCATTTTGTCACTGAACATTTAACAAGCCTGAATTCTATGCCTTCCATCAAGCTGTTAAATAGCTGTTTCTAGGAAATTAACTAGATTTTTCTGCATTAATAAAAAAAGTCCATGTTGCTTAGTGTCAGTTACATAAGTAACATTTTAATTGATAGTTATCAGATTTATTTAATGTCAAAATGATGATGATGGTAAGACATTCTTCCTTTTTTCCTTCCTTTCTTCCTCATTCTTTCCTTCTTTTCTTCCTTTTCTTCATTGATTTCATTTTAATTATGAGAAAAATAGCATATTATATCTTCCCCAAACCGCAGAAATTTGGTAGTAATACTATTCAGAAGTCTATAAAATTTAAAATGTTCTAATAACCACCTATATGTCAGAGAACAACAGCAACAAAATAAAAAATATCAGCTTGAGATTTGTTCATGGTATGATCAAGAATACTATAAGAAAATAAAACTCAGGTGTTAAGGAAAAATAGTTTCTACTCTATTATTTTTTAGTTTTCCTGGTCAATATTGTGATTTTCTTAGTGTGTTAAAACCTCAAAATAAAATTTTACTTCTGAAGCAGATCAACCACTCAACTATAATTTAACGTAAGACTCGCCTGGAGTCACGAAGAGACTAAGTAATTTGTTCATGGCCAATTGTATAAGAGGCAGGACTTGAAACCAACTATCCCTGACACCTAGGTTGTCACTCAATCCATTACACTACTATTCTATTTAGCATTTCTTAGTCCGAGAATTTTTGCTGAGGTGGGTGTGGTTTAATAGACTTAAAATGTGATTGTCATGGATCTGAATTTTATCATATTCTTTAATATATTTATGCAAAGTCTCCTGAATGACATTGGATTCTTAGGATGGCAAGTAGTTAATTGAATATAAAAAAGCTAATATAAATAAGCTATTTAGCCATTGAATATTTATATAATGATGGCTTATATATCTACATTAAGGAATATAACTCATTTTATGGGGCTTAGCCATCATTAAACAGCCATTTATACCTGAGAATAACAGTGAATAACGTAACACAGTTCCCCAAAGTAATTTTTTCAATGTGCTACCAAATGAGCACAGCCACTAATTTGTCAGCAAGTAAACTATCTTGTTTCCAACAGTGCTTAGAGCTACCAACGTGCTTGCTGTTCCATCAATATTAGCTAGCCCTTACCTGTATGAAAGAATTCATTCATATATTTTAAATGAATTCTTATTGTGATAATATATATGTGTGTGTTTGTGTCTGTGTGTGTGTTTGTGTATATGTGTAAATACAATTAAGATTGACTAATAAAAGAAGGATGTTAAATTCTAGCCCCAAAAGTAGGCAAAATGAAATATAATATAGGTAAATATTTAGTGATCATCTAGCTGTGTGAAGAACACTGTGATAAGTACTGAGGAAGTGATAAAGTTGAAATTAGATAAATCATTTTCCTTTAACTTGAAGAGCTTAAAATCCTAAAAAAAGGACTGAACACCAGCATAGAGAGCTAAACTTAAAAATCCACAGTAAATATAAAGAAAAGTCATGGCAGAGCTTAATGCATACATACAATATGATTTTTATTACAAAAAATATATTTATTTTACATAATAAAGTCAGAATTTCAAAATAAATTGTATTGTGAATAAAAAACCTAATTGCTGAATAGTTTAGCAACTATTTATTTACCTCCAATCCAATTAAGATTTGATGATTTATTTTACAAATAAAAATTGTTATATTTCTAGGAAACTAGTACACTTACATTATATGAAGAAAATGGCAACAGATAATATTTCTAAAGAAAAAGTAAGAAAATAATTGCCTATTCAAATAGAAGCTATTTTTAGAATCTATGTTCATATTTGTAACACATTTGCAAAAACTCAATGAAGTTTTCAAAGCTGTACTAGAAAGTCAATTACACCTTCAGCTAAAGAAATCAAAAACAAAACATGAGAGAAATAATTTCTACTCAAAGTGATCTTAAATTGCATTGGATTATATTCCCTTTTATAAAAAAAAAAAAAACTTAGAGTAACTCTTTTATGTCCTATTGTACTGTGCAAGTCTAATCTATGTCTATTCCATAAACTCTCCTCACAGTAGTGACTCAGTGTACTGGAGACCATCCTCTGATTTGTCTGATATCTTGGCGATATCATAGTTCTACTTGGGCTCCTCATATTTTAGACCTCAGTCTTGATGCATTATTAATACACCAACTTTGATCATTTGTGCTCCTGTCTAATAGTGACTTTTATGACATTTCTTATAGAGAAATCATTGTTGGTAATAGACCAAAATTGTTTTATGTTCACCATGTTTGCCAATGCCTTTTGTGTTGTAGTGTAACATAAAGGGTTTTTACAAACTTTTAAAGTTTTATGTAAATGTCAGATGTCATTATTAAGACTCAAAGATCTTTTAGATATTAGATAGACTTTGGATATTAAATCCACAGATTTAAAGTGTGGCTTTTGTCAAATTACTAAAGTTACGAAAATTGTTCAAATAATTGCACCATCCTCGTTTGACAGTTTTCAAAATGAAACTAGAAGACATAAGGAAGAAAATGCTAAATAGAATTTTAAAGCAAATTAACAAAGACATTGGAATTGTCGGGTTCCTTGAACAAAAAAGAGCAATAAATTTTTTTTATTAAAACTTGATCATCTGTCATTGCATCATATAAAGTAAGTGTAAGGAGCAGATAAGTCAGTGGATTGATCATTGTCCCTTAGCTATCAACCTCTGTTGCAGAGATTACTGTAGCAAAAGAATTCTACATCTAATTTGATAAGAATCCCCCAGTAAACATTTTTTCATAACCTGTGACTTCAGTATGAAAGTGGGCACCAGAGAGGGTGGTGATATGTTAATTAGTATGATGTGGATCAAGAAATGCAAGTTATGAAAAGCCTACAGAATAATTTAAGCTTCATGTTTGTATATCATGAATATTTTCTTCAAGAAAACAGTAGGAACATGCTAAACATGAGTAATACTGAATGACATCATAAAACGGATTTGGTTTATCTTAGCAGGAAGGAAACTGTTGGTTATAAAAGGAGCCATCATTTCAGTATAAGCTATTTGTGTGCAAAATTACCATTGTCTAGATAGATGAAAAATAAAAGGAAATGCTTAACTAGAAAAAGGAGAAAAGATGCAAAGCAGACTATATATGATTTCAGGAGCTATAGTTTTACATGTTTAAACAAACCATTAATTTTCTTTAAAAAAAAGTAATGAACAAACTTAATGCCATTAACATGGGATTTTCTCAGTTTTTTGGAAAAAAAAAGGCAACACAGTTGTCATAATGAGGAGGTCCAAAGAGCCAAGAAACCACTATTATTAAAATGAATACTTAAATTAAGTGGGATACAAAAAAGGAAGTTGGATTTTTACTTAAATTAGTTAATTAACAAGCATTTAGCAATTTACCAGGGTTATGGATAAAAAGTGCAAATATATGCAAATATATGCATATATACATATATATATAAAATACACACACACACCCATACGCATATAAACACACATATATCTGCTGATCATGAGGTCCTCCAAATGGTTCTTGTAGAAGAAGACACTATACTTCTTTTATTCAGCCCTAGAATGCTCCCAGATCTCCTTAGTGAATTCCTTAGTGACATGATAATGATTTGCTTTATCATCTATAAACAAAGTTCTAGTGGGAAATATTAAACTCCATTATTGAGAAAATAAAAAAATCTGCTTCTGCATTTCTCGTGAAGGGAGGTGAGTCCAGTGCTATAGGAATAATTTCTGTCCTAAACCAACTTTTACTTTATGCTGACCTTCTGGCCTCCTTCACCATCATCAGTAACCAACCCTGTTATTCTTCCAAAGTGAATGTGACTTGGAATCAGAAGCCATGTTCAAGCCCTGATCCTGATCTTAGCTGTGTGACTTTTGGCAAGTCACTTCCCCTCCTTGACTTTTATCTCTAAAATGAGATAACAGTATTTTTGTAGTCTATCTCACACTATTTTTAAGATGAAAGAGCTTTGTGAATGCTAAAGCATTAATATCACAGCAATAGTTTTCTTAAGCTCATGTTTTTAATAATGTGCTTTCTTCCACATTGGTCTATCCATTTATTCATGTGGTCATATAATAGAAAAGTCCTAACAGTGGTGGACATTCTTCAAGGTAGAATAATGAACCAAACCTATAAATCAGAGTTGACAGGTGATGAAGAATTTACTTCAGGAATATTGGCTCTTGCTACCTTTCCCTTCTTACAGAAAGTATTTGTATGAGTAACCTAGCCTATTCCAATCATTATATAGTATTTGGCATTTATATAAGGGCTTTATATTCTTGCACTTATTTGATGTTAGCCCATTCCTGGGAAGTAAATAATATTATTATACAAAATTTACAGTTGAGGGAATTAAAACCTGTTTTGCCTAGGGTAATTATGATAGTAAGTATTTGAGGGGGGATTCAAATCTACTTATTCTTGACTCCAAGTTCAGACACCATTCTGTCTCTTAGATATGTGTTGAAAGTTATTAATGTTCAAGCGAATAAACACATATGATGATCCGTATACATATATGATGAAGGGTAATGGCATTCTATCTATATTAAAAGACAAAAAATGGATGGTAATTGTGATGTCCACAAATGAAAAGAAGGCAACTTCATTTTAATATCCCATTTATATTTATTTCTGACTTTACATAGTTGAATAACTCATAAGATCATAAATTTAGAAATAGGAAGGATCTTAGAAGTAATCTAACCTGACTGATTCATTTTACAAGTCAGGGAATATAGAGGCTAAATGAGCTGTCCAAGGTTATCTAAGTAGTAAGTGGCAAAGCAGAGATTCAAATTCTCATCCTTGCTCTGCCTGTTAAACCACTACAACTGCTAATAGTGACCCAAACTTTATGAGTAAACAATACTCATTATCTGCATGTTTAGAAAACGTTATTGCCTGATGTGTAGTTATTTTATTTGTATATTTAGCATTCTCTAGAAGTGGAATTATTTTCTTAGACTTCCATATAGACGTAGGCAACTTTAGATTTTCATATCTAAACAACATTAAAAGCTGAGCATCATTAAGACTGCATTTTTTATGTTATTGATGCTCCAGAATTTGATTTTCATGTGAGGAAATTCTTTCTTTCAGAGTAGATCATGAAAAATAAATAACTTCAACGGAAACTAGAGTGCACATAGAACTTTAGGTTTTGTAAAGCATTGTACATCTGTTATCGCATTTGAAGCCCACAACAATCCTGTGAGGTAAGTGTCTGGTGGATAAAGCACTAGTCCTTTAGTTAAGAAGACCTAAGTTCATATCCTATCACTTTGACACTGCTTCTATAATCCTCAGCAGATCATTTAACTTTTCAGAGCACCAAGCAAGTCACCAAGAGTTGCATACCAGTTACTGATTTGCATATATACAAGAATTTCAGATTCTGACAAAAAAAACCAAAACCAACAAACCTGGTGGAGCTATGGATAAGAGAAAAACATGTATGTGGGTTTCAATTACACACACACACAGACACACACACACAGAGTTCTGTGTTTTACAAAAAAATAGACTAATTCAGTGAAAGTATACAATAGAGTCTGCATGGTTAACAGGTGTGATGTGCTGACTGTAAACATCTGAAATTATAGGATAGTTTTGAAAGAAGCAATGAAGGAATTGGGCCTATAATCACCAGTGTTAAAGGGGTAAAAAATTCCAAGGCCTTAAAAATAAATTAAACACACACACACACACACACACACACACAGAGAGAGGTTATAGCATCTCTTTCTTCACAATTCTTCACATTTCATTCAGAGATGCAAAGCCATTAGTCATCTTTAACAGAATTTCAAGTTTTATATTACAGTATTATCCTAACAGAGTGTATCTCCTTCCTTTACAAGTAATGTCCTGAATTTGGATTTACAAAGACTTATTGTTCCTTTATTTTATATAGTTATACACTGTATTACAATCCATAAGAAGTGGTGAGAGCAGTTCTGTTGAAGGCTGCACTGATGATTTATGAAGCTGAAAGTAAATAGACCCCAAATTAGGTTTCAGAACTGCAGTGTAATTTTTATCATGTAACAAGGAAATTCATTTACAAAGACTATCCTGCAGCTCTGAAATGCACTCTAAAGATTAAGTTCAGTTTGACAGAAGGTTCAAGATTTAATTTTAAATTGGGAAGGAGAAATCAGATTATCAATCACCTGGAGAAATATGAAATAGAACCTAAAAATTGTTGATTTCATTTTTTATTTGTAAAACTTTTACTTGGTATATAGATTTTGATGTAAGAGAGTTTTTTTGGTAATACTGATGAAATGCTACAAGAAAAACACAACTTTGAAATTGTTGATCATAAACTAAGTTCATAAATAAGAATCAAGTAAAATCACTCCCCCCAAAATCATCTAACATTCGGTCTTAGTTAAGAATTTACCCTTTGAGGACAATACACAGAGGAGGAAAAAAGCTGAGACAAAAAGCTATTTTTCAGACAACAAAAACCTTCCTTGACTCAATTAACAATGAAAAGAACTATTCATTAATGGAATCTTAATGTAACTCTGTTCTACCAGGACTTAGTCTGCTTATTACAAAGTTAATTTAAGATCACCTTTTATAGGAGTTGCTCATTTAATTGATAATAGAAGCTTCTTTAATTAATATTCCCAATTAGTTGCCTTGATGTTTAGGAGTCTTTCTTTATCCTCCCTTCAACTGTAATGCTCAAAGAATTTTTAAAAATGTTTGCATTAAGGCATCCTTTAAATTGTAGTCATTTAAATACCCAGACCATCTTCAATGTTTCCCTTAAGCTAATGGAACAGCATTTCCTTAGACACTTAATGCATATCTGATCATGAAAATAAGGATGAGATTATTTGGCATTCATAAAACAATTCTAATTCACTAGATATTTCTTTGGTGAATTTCCTGGATGACCTTGGATGGTCAAGCAAGAAAAAAAGTATCAATAAATGCTGTTCATTTTAAATGAGACAGAAACCATTTGAAATATAGAGAAACAGAATGAAAGAACTGAGAATTCATTTCCTTTTAGCAAAATTTTCTTCATTCAAAAATATTTCTTCACACTTACTGATGTACTTAATAAATGTACCAAAGTATAATAATCCTTAGTTTCCTTAGAAAAATTCTACTTGTGTGATAGCTTAAAAACCACGGATTCATTTGAAACCTTTCTCTTTTGGAATCTTTTGAGCACTAACTGGCATTGTAGCTGATGAAAATGGAAATACTTAGGTATGGAATTATGTAATGCATATGGATAAAGATATCCACCTTCATCCTCTTTAAAAACATAATGATGTTTTTCTTGTCAGTTCATTTGATAATTCATGGAATATTGCTCTGGCACCTACAGAATTTCAAAAGAAACCTAGAGGAGAGTATTTTTGGAGGACCAGTCCATGATGTCCTTCCACTATCTTTGCCCCATTGGCCTACTTTTCACATTGACACACCTCCACTTCTACTGTCTTTCCTAAGATTCCTGTATTCCTTTCTTAACCTGCTTTTGAGGAAGCACTCATGCAAATTATCCTACTTTCTTCAAACTTGAACCAATCTATGATACACAGATCATTTCTCCTCCTTGAACTCTCTCTGATATCTTCCCTGCTTTGTCAAGGTTTTCAACTTCCTTTTAATGACTTTTGTGGCATTTTCTCCCTACCCTTGCTAAAAGGAAAATGTTTTGAGGTTAGAAAATGTAATTTTTTTTTGGCTTGCATTTGTTTTCACAGCGCTGTGATCAGTGCATGACAAAAAGGGGAAGAGAAGTGTATTAACATTTATATAGGACAGTGTGCCAATCACTTTACAAATGTCATCTAGTTAGGTCTTCACAGTTCTGCTTGGAAGAACTGTTATTACACCCAATTTTATAGGTCAGGTGAGGCAAAGAAAGATCCAGTCACACAACTGGGAAGTGTCTGAGGTCAAATTTGAAGTCAGGTCCAGAACTCTCTCCACTGTGCCACCGTACTTCTTTCGTTGTTCAGTTAAACAGTCATGTCAAACACTTTGTGATTGTGTGGGCTTGTCCATGGGGCTCTCTTGGCAAAGATGCTGGAGTGTTTTGTTATTTCTTTTCCGGTATGTCCTTGTTTTACAGATGAGGAATTGAGGCACTTAGGTGATAAATGACTTGCCTAGGGTCACACAGCTAGAGTCTGAGTCCATATTTGAATTCAGATCTTCCTGATTCCTTTATTTATTGTACCACCTAGCTGCCCCTAGCTACCTCTAGAAGAGCTTAATAAATGTTTATCTATCTATCTATCTATCTATCTATCTATCTATCTATCTATCTATCATCTATCTATCTATCTATCATCTATCTATCTATCTATCTATCTATCTATCTATCTATCTATCTATCTATCTATCTATATCTGTTTATCTGTCTATCTCTCTGTATATCTATCTGTCTTACCTAAGGATTTATGAGAGGTCTTTGACAAAAATTGCACAGAATGAGGTTTAGACAGGTTGTAATCTTTCCCTTTGGAGATAGGAAACATGGCCTTAAGATCAAAGAAACATACAATGTTCATAAATTCTTAGTTAGTACTTAGTATTTGCTAACTAAATGTAAGCTCATAGGAGCATAAGTCTAAAGCTGATAGGGACCTTAGAGAAAATCTTGTCCAGTCCCCACATTTTACATATGAGGAAACTGAGGCCCAGACCAAGGTCATATAAATGGTAGTTAAGCACTGCAAAATGGGTTTCTTCATTTTGCAGTTGGTGTGTCTTCTTCAGATGACACTTTTTTCCTGCAAATTTAATAATTTATTTGTTTTCAGTTTTCAAAAATCACTTCCATAAGTTCCAAATTTTCTTCCCCTCTCACCCTGTTCCCACCCAGGATGGCATGCAATCTTATGTGGATTCTACACATAACATTCTTGTTAAAGATATTTTGACATTCGTCGTGTTGTATAGAAGAATTAAAATGAGTGGGAGAAATAATGAGAAAAACAAAACAAACCAATAAAAGAGAAAATAATTTGCCTCATTCTGCATTCTGACTCCATACTGGATGATATTTTGCATTATGAGTCCCTTGGAAATTTTTTTGGTCCTAGCGTTGCTGTGAAGGGCTAAGTCTATCAAAAAACAGTCCTGACACACTGTGACTACTGCATATAATGCTGTCCTGGTTCTACGTACTTCACTCAGCATCAGTTCATATAAGTTCTTCCAGGTTTTTCTGAAGTCCACCTGTTCATCATTTCTTATAGCACAATAGTATTCCGTTATATTCATATACTACAACTGGTCCCCCCATTTCTCAATTGTTGGGCATCCCCTTGATTTCCAGTTTTTGACCACCACAAACAGAGCTAATATCATTTTCATGATCTCTTTGGGAAACAGCCCTAATAGTGAAATTGCTGGGTCAAAGGTATGAAACTTTTAGAATTAATGTGTTTTCCCCAAGGTCCAGAAAGCAATTCTCTGTTAAACTGTGTCTGTGCTTACAGAAATTTGCAAAGACCCCTTGTGTTTTTATTTAGGAAAATAGTTCTTTTGTAAATGTGTAGATCCTTTTGATAATGAATGGTTCAAGAAATATTTTTAACTGATCATTCAGTGAATCAACAAATATTCCAGAATTTTAATTCATGGAAGGTTTACCAATTGCTCTAAACCATAGAAATAATGCAAATGTTAACTTTCAGGGAACTATCAATCTAGTTTTGAATATAAATAGAAGAAATTGTATAAAATGCAAATGTTTACTGACAATTATCATATAAGTGTTGGGCAATTCCAGAAGTCAAAGAATTAAAGATATAGAGCTTGATTGAAGATATGGGCCTCAGAGGTTATAAAGTTTATTTCCCTTACTTTGCAGAAAGTAAAAATCAGAAAAGTTAAGTGACTGACTTTGTAACACAGTTCATAGTAGCTGTTATAGCATTCAAACTCAGGTTTTTCTAACTATAACTCCACAACTTAATCCACTGTGCTACATTTCTACAAGGCAAAGAAATTCAATTCAATAAAAAAGCCAAACATATTCATAAACTATTTTGAAAGGCTTCATATAGGAAAATACAAATGCAAACCAAGAGACAAAATAGTCTCTGTCTTTGAGAATACTTTTGTCCCCATCTTCTCTTTTGTCCTGTAGGGCCAAATAACTTTCTATTCACCATTACCTGTATTTCTTATTTCCTAGTAGCAAGAACAATACTCAACAGTTGTTCCTAAAACTTTGAGTTCCAACTTCTCCCCATCCCTCCCTCCCCCATTCCCTTTGGGAAGGCTGGCAATTCAATATAGGCCATATCTGTGTAGTTTTGCAAATGACTTCCATAATAGTTGTGTTGTGTAAGACTAACTATATTTCCCTCCATCCTATCCTGCCCCCCATTGCCTCTATTCTCTCTTTTGATCCCGTCTCTCCCCAAGAGTGTTGAATTCAAATTGCTCCCTCCTCCCATTGCCCTCCCTTCCATCATGCCCCCCAAACTGCTTATCCCCTCCTACCCCACTTTCTTGTATTATAAGATAGGTTTGCATACCAAAAGGAGTGGGCATTTTATTCTTTCCTTTAGTCAAATGTGATGAGAATAAACTTCATGATTTCCTCTCACCTCCCCTCTTTTTCCCTCCACTAAAAAGTCTCCTGCTTGCCTCTTGAATGAGACATAATTTACCCCATTCCATTTCTCTCTCTCTCCTCCCAATATATTTCTCTCTCACCACTTAACTTCATTTTTTTAAATATGATCCCATCCTATTCAATTCACTCTGTGCTCTGTGTGTATGTGCGGGTATGCATGCATGCATGTGTGTGTAATCCCACCAACTACCAACCTGAAAAGTTTCAAGAGTTACAAATATTGTCTTTCCATGTAGTAATGTAAAAAGTTCAACTTTAGTAAGTCCCTTATGACTTATCTTTGCTGTTTACCTTTTCATGCTTCTTTTCATTCTTGTGTTTGAAAGTCAAATTTTCTTTTCAGCTCTGATCTTTTTATCAAGAATGCTTGAAAGTTTTCAATTTCATTGAAAGACCATTTTTCCCCCTGAAATATTATACTCAGTTTTGCTGGGTAGGTGATTCTTGGTTTGAGTCCTAGTTCCTTTGACTTCTGGAATATCCTATTCCATGCCCTTTGATCCCTTAATGTAGAAGCTGCTAGATCTTGTGTTATTCTGATTGTATTTCCACAATACTTGAATTGATTCTTTCTAGCTGCTTGCAAGATTTTCTCCTTGACCAGGGAACTCTGGAACTTGGCCACAATGTTCCTAGCAGGTTGTCTTTTTGGATCTCTCTCAGGAGGTGATCGATGGATTACTTGAATATTTATTTTGCCTCTGGTTCTAGAATGTCAGGGCAGTTTTCCTTGATAATTTCATGAAAGATGATGTCTAGGGTCTTTTTTTGATCATGACTTTCAGGTAGTCCTATAATGTTTAAATTGTCTCTCCTGGATCTATTTTCCAGGTCAGTTGTTTTTCCAATGAGATATTTCGCAATATCTTCTATTTTTTCATTCTTTTGGTTTTGTTTTGTGATTTCTTGGTTTCTCGTAAAGTCATTAACCTCCATCTGTTCTGTTCTAATTTTTAAAGAAGTATTTTCTTCAGTGAGCTTTTGGACTTCCTTTTCCATTTGACTAATTCTACTTTTGAAAGCATTCTTCTCCTCATTGGCTTTTTTAACCTCTTTTGCCAATTGAGTTAGCCTATTTTTCAAGGTGTTATTTTCTTCAGTATTTTTTTGGGTCTCCTTTAGCAAGGTGTTGACCTGATTTTCATGCTTTTCTTGCATTTCTCTCATTTCTTTTCCCAGTTTTTCCTCCACCTCCCTAACTTGATTTTCAAAATCCTTTTTGTGCTCTTTCATGGCCCAAGTACTTTGAATATTTATTTTGGATGTTTGGGATACAGAAGTCTTGACTTCTATGTCTTTCCTTGATGATAAGCATTGTTCTTCCTCATCAGAAAGGAAGGAGATATCTGTTCACCAAGAAAGTAGCCTTCAATGGTCTTATTTTTTTTTTCCCTTTTCTGGGCATTTTCCCAGCCAATTACTTGACTTCTGAGTCTGCCCAGCTAGTGCTTGGGGTCTGAGATTCAAATGCTGCTTCCCAGCAGCAGGGCTTTCAGTGGGGGCTGGGCTGCTCTTCAGTGTGAGATTAAGATCTGGTGCTCAGGTTGGGGCAGGGCCACCTCCCAGGCTCAGTTCCCTCAGGGGGTTTATGCAGAGACCTTCAACAATGAATCTGAGCTCTTACTTGCTTTGGGAGCCCCTATCTGTGGCTGCCTCCACTGCTGCCTCCTGAGGGGGCCTGAGTTATGGGGATACCCTGCTCTCCTCTCAGCCAGCCAAACGGGCTCTCTCACTGACCTTTGGTATCTGTGGGTGGAAATACCTGCGAGGCTGCTGGAGATTCCGTCCCTGAACACTGCTCGGATCTGCTCCTCTCCATGCTGTGTGACCAAAGCAGGGCTGGGCTCTGCTCCAGGTCCAGTGCGTGAGCGACCTTTGGTGTTGGTTTTTTATGGCTCTCTGAAACAGAAATCTCCTCCACTCCATTGTTGTGTGGCTTCTGCTTGCTCCAGAATTTGTTGGGAGTTCTTCTTTACAGGTATTTTATAGGCTGTGGTTTAGGAGCTAGTATATGTGTATCTTTCCACTCCACCATCTTGGCTCCTCCCCCCAAGGTATACTTTCTCCTCTCTGAAGAATACTTTTAAAGGAGAGAATGTTACCACCGTGACCTGGCAGAAGAATAGGAAGGATAATCAACATGCTTGGAGTCCAACAGAGGAAGGGGTCACCTCAAGTTGGGGTAGTTAGCAAAGAATCCCACAGGAAATGCCACAGAACAAAGTGGTATTTGAGCTGCATCTCACAGGATAGGTAGACTCTACATATGAAAGAGAAATGAGTGATCTTCCAGGTCAGGAACAATGCCATGATTAAAGAATAGAAGCAAAAAATGCAATCTAAAAAGAGAATTGGGCGGGGCATGAGGAGGTTTTTGAGGCAGTATGTTAATTCATTAAAGATAAATATCTTGGTAGGGAAGTAATGGGAGATATTGGTAAAGGTAGCTCAGATTATTGAAACATAGATATATCTCTCATTTTATTTTAAAATACCATGATCATTCTCTTCTATGAAGTTTCCCGACGTCTAAGAATCCTTCATTTTTTCTGAGTGTGTCATGTACCCACTTATCAATCTACTAAAATTTATGTATCCTTTCTCAGAACCATTTTTTAGAGTTAATGATTGAAGGAAATATTAAATTTCAGTTAGAGGTTAGTGAAAATAAGATATATGGCTTTCTCCCTCATCCCAGTTAACAAACTCTTCAGATTTATACAAAGAACCACAAGTGGTCCATTGACTTCAGGTTAAAAACTCTTGCTCTAAGCTGTCTTTTGCTTACAGATTTGTTTTTCTGGTTGTAAGAGAGCATACATATTTTATTTAAATTGTCTTTAGTTTTTTTCTATGAAAGTCCTTATGTGGCCTTCTCCTATTCAGGGATGTCTTGAATCTCACAGAAGTGACTAAGATCTAGATATTTCCAAAATAAGAAATTGTGAAAGCCTGATCATTAACCTTCTACTGGGGACCTACTAAGCTAGGTTCCATTTCATTTGGCTGCCAGTTTAGCTATCCCAAGTGCACGAAGAGTTAAAGCTCATGTCTTTCTCTCTGCTTGGCTGTCAGGGTTAAAGAACCTCATATTTGATATGGTCTGTGAGAAGTAGCAAATACATTTTAGCTAGCTGAAGGCCATACTGATGATTTATGGCAGCTGAAAGCACAGAGTTCCTCAATTAGGGGTCAAAGCAGCAGTGAAATTTTTTACCACACAACCAGAAAATTCATTTTCTAAGACTCTCCGTTAGAGCTTTGAAAGTCATTGCAAAGATGCACTGTTTGGCAGAGGTTTGGCAGAGACATTTCATTTTTAATTTGAGGGATAACACTAGGTTACATCAAGCAGAAACAAAGCAAAAAAAAATCAGAAATGTTAATGATTAGTACTTAACGGTTTTGTTACTTATTTTACTTTAAAGTTCTACAGATTCCTTAACAATAGGACTAAACTATTAAATATTTTATATTTTTAAACCATAACTAGGATTCCTTTTCACTCAGGGTAAGCTTCAGAATCTCAAGTGCAGAAGCGAGTTTACTTCCTTGAAGTCAGTGGAGATAGGCTTAATATATTGTTTCACAATAATTGGTTTTAACAAACAATGATAATTTCTTCACATTAATTTTTTAGTGATTATTGAGTTTTCAGTATTAATAGAAAATCACTCATAATAATTAGGTGCTCTGTTCAGTTTTTGCCTCACAGAAGAGTAAGTGCTTTGAGTGATGACTAAATTTAAGTGACTTCTTGAGAAACCCACCATTGACCCAATGACACTATGACTTTGATAATGCATTAATTATGATAATCATATATATGTCTAAAAGAGCTTCCAAGTGATATGACCATAATGTCCACATTTTTTAAAATGTATACTCTTCTGGATACAGAGAAAAGAAGATAGAATAGAGAAGGCACTTAGTTGATCCCCATATTTCCCTCCAAATATTCTTTGAAAAACACCCCAAAATGAATGCTGACATGACAAAGCCAAAAACAAGGGTCAAATGAGATATTCTTATAGGCCAACACAACTTAAGAACATGGAAATAGAGATTTGTGACTCAGGGTGGAAGCTGGCCCAGAGCCCACTGAGATGAAATACCCATGATGGAATTTGGTGGTGGTAACAGAAGTAACAGCAGAACTTTGGGAGCTATCAAGCCAGAGACAGTATAGGAACCTGGCAACTAGTCAGAAAAAAATCACACAGAACCAGTGTGTGAAATAAAAATTGTAATTTATAAATTGATTGCCTATATCCATATCTGCATCATAGTTCAATTTCTTTTAAGAGGGAGAGAACACCCCAAGGAGCAGTATCACTTCCAGTCCCAAGAAATAAGGGACCCTGAGGAGCAGTAGTATTTCAAGTCCCAGGGTTACAGGGGCCCTGAGAAGGAGCATTTACTGCAATACCAAGGAATAAAGGGACTGTTCTTTATAAGTTCCACATTGCAGCCCAGGAGAGCAGCTCTCCCTAGATCAAATCACTTTGAAAGTATCAGAAACTCCCAAACTATCAGACCTACCTTTGACAACAGAAGTGCAAAAAAGACTGTACCTTGAGGCAGTGTTCCTTCTTTCCACACACATACACCAGGTACAGAACCCAGCTTTAACATCAAGTTCAGAATCAAGAAATACCATGGAAAAATGAGCAAACAACAACAAAAATTTTATAATGACAAAAAAGCTACAGTGGTGACTGGGAAGATGAAGATCCAAATTCAGAAGACATTGAAGTAAAAACACCTATAAGGAAAGCTTTGAAGAAAAAAAAAAAGTGAATTGTATAGAAACCCAACAAGCAATCCTGAAAGAACTCTAAAACGCTTTTAAAAATTAAATGAGAGAAATAAGAGAGAAATTAGGTTAAAAAATGTGAGCAAAGGATGAAAATTATGAAAAGCAATTATCAGCTTGGTATAAGAAAAAGAAAGCACAAAAATTTTGAAGAAAATAGCATTTTTAAAAAACCTAGAATTTTCTAAACAGAAAAAGAAATAATAAAAATAACTCCGGGGTGGAGTCAAGATGGCGGAGTAGAAAGACTCACGTATGCTAGCTCTGAACCCACAGCCCATGGATTTAATGTAAGAAGAGCTCCCCAAAAGTTCTGGATCACTGCAGGTTGTGCAGAAACACAGTGGAAGAGATTTCCGTTCCAGAGAGCCCTGGAGAGCCATCCCCAGGGTCTGTCGCACTCCAGAAAGCGGAGTCCACCCCTGTGCTGCCCTGGCTGTGGCCCCAGAGGAGCGAATCTGAGCAGGCTTCAGGGATGGAATCTCCTGCAGCCGGGAAAGTCCCTCCACCCACAGATGCTACAGGTCAGTGAGAGAGACGTCTGGGCTGGCCGAGAGGGGAGTGGGGTGTCTCCGTGACTTGGGCCCCCTCGGGAGGAAGTGGTGGTGGCAGAGGCAGGGGCAGCAGCGGCCCCCCAGGACTCCTTGAACAGGCAGGATCTTCATTACTGAAGGTCTCTGCATAAAACACCTGAAGGAGCTGAGACTGGGAGGTGGCCCTGTCCCCACCCACTCCATTACTGAAGGTCTCTGCATAAAGCCCCTGAGAGAGCTGAGCCTGGGAGACAGCCCTGCCCCCACCCGCCCCATTCATGAAGGTCTCTGCATAAAGCCCCTGAGGGAACTAAGCCTGGGAGGTGCCCTGCCCCCACCCCAGCACCAGAACTTAAGCTCACATTGAATAGCAGCCGTGCCTGCCGCGGAAAGCCCATTTGAATCTCAGACCCCAAGCACTATCTGGGCAGATCTAGGCAGGGGTGGAGAGGAATCTTGGAAGTCAAGTAACTGGCTGGGAAAATGCCCAGAAAAGGGAAGAAAAATAAGACTATAGAGAGCTTCTTTTGAGCAGGTGCAAATGTTCCCGCCTTTCAATTCTGATGACGAGGAACTATACTTACCATCAGGGAAAGATGTGGAGGGAGGGGCCTCTGTATCCCAGACATCCCAGGGGGATGTCCAGTGGGCTCAGGCCTTGGAAGAGCTCAAAAAGGATTTTTGAAAAGCAAGTTAGACAGGTAGAGGAAAAACTGGGAAGAGAAATGAGAGAGATGCAAGAAAAGCATGAAAAACGGGTCAATACCTTGCTAAAGGAGACCCAAAAAAATGCTGAAGAAAATAACACCTTGAAAAATAGGCTCACTCAATTGGCAAAAGAGCTTCAAAAAGCCAATGAGGAGAAGAATGCTTTCAAAAGCAGAATTAGACACATGGAAAAAGAGGTTCAAAAGGTCTTGAAGAGAATAGTTCTTTCAAAATTAGAATGGAACAGATGGAGTCTAATGACTTTCTGAGAAACCAAGAAATCACCAAACAAAACCAAAAGAATGAAAAAATGGAAGAGAATGTAAAATATCTCATGAGAAAAACAACTGACCTGGAAAATAGCTCCAGGAGAGACAATCTAAACATTTTGGGACTACCTGAAAGTCATGATCAAAAATAGAGCCTAGGTATCATCTTCCATGAAATTATTGAGGAAAACTGCCCTGACATTCTACAACCAGAGGGCAAAATAAGTATTGAAAGAATCCATTGATCACCACCTGAAAGAGATCCAAAAAGAGAAACTCCTAGGAACATTGTGGCCAAATTCCAGAACTCCCAGCTCAAGGAGAAAATCTTGCAAGCAGCTAGAAAGAAACAATTCCAGTATTGTGGAAATACAATCAGGATAACTCAAGATCTAGCAGCTTCTACATTAAGGGATTGAAGGGCGTGGAATAGGATATTTCAGAAGTCAAAGGAATTAGGACTCAAACCAAGAATCACCTACCCAGCAAAACTGAGTATAATACTTCAGGGGAAAATATGGTCTTTCAATGAAACAGAGGACTTTCAAGCATTCTTGATGAAAAGACCAGAGCTGAAAAGAAAATTGGACTTTCAAACCCAAGAATGAGAAGAAGCATGAAAAAGTAAACAGCAAAGAGAAGTCATAAGGGACTTACCAAAAGTGAACTGTTTACATTCCTACATGGAAAGACAATATTTGTAACTCTTAAAACTTTTCAGTATCTCGGTAGTTGGTGGGATCACACACACACATACACACACACGTACACATGTGCACGCACACACACATACACACATGCACGCACATACAGAGATAGAGAGCACAGAGTGAATTGAATAGGATGGGACCATATCTTAAAAGAAATTAAGGTAAATGGTGAGAGAGAAAGGTAGGGGGAGGAAAGAGGGTGAAATGGAATGGGGTAAATTATATGTCATTTAAGAGGCAAGCAGGAGACTTTTTCATGGAGGGAGAAAGAGGAGAGCTGAGAAAAAAGAAAACAAGAAGTTTACCCTTATCACATTTGACTAAAGGAAGGCATAAAATGCACACTCATTTTGGTATGAAAACCTATCTTATAGTACAGGAAAGTGGGGGAGAAAGAGATAAGCAAGGGGGGGGGGATGATAGAAGGAAGGGCAATGGGAGGAGGGAGCAATTTTAAGTCAACACTCGGGGAGGGACAGGATCAAAAGACAGAATAGAAGCAATGAGGGGCAGGATAGGATGGAGAGTAATTCAGTTAGTCTTACACAGCACGACTATTATGGAAGTCATTTGCAAAACTACACAGATATGGCCTATATTGAATTGCCTGCCTTCCCAAAGGGAATGGGTGGGGAAGGAGGGATGGGGAGAATTTGGAACTCAAAGTTTTAGGAACAACTGTTTAGTATTGTTGTTGCTACTAGGAAATAAGACATACAGTTAATGAGGAATAGAAAGTCATCTGGCCCTACAGGACAAAAGACAAGATGGGGACAAGAGAAGGGAGAGATGATAGAAGAGAGTGCAGATTGGAGATAGGGAAAATTAGATTGCTCGGTGTATTGGGGTGGGGGGAGGGGAGAAAAGGGGAGAAAATTTGGAACCCAAAATTTTGTGAAAATGAATGTAAAAATTAAATAAATAAATTTTTATAAAAAAAAAAATAAAAAAAAATAAAAATAACTCTATAAAAGCAGTATTATCCAAACGGAAAAAGAGATACAAACGTTTGGTCAAGAAATAATTCCTTAAAAATTAGAATTCGGGCAAGTGAACACTAAAGCCTTCTGGAGACATCAAAAGACAAAAAAATGAAGTCAAAAGAATGAAAAACAAAAGAAAATGTGAACTATTTCATTGGAAAAACAACTGATCTGGGAACAGATCAAGGAAAGTTAAGAATTAATGGACTACCTGAATGTCATGATCAAAGAAAGAACCTAAAAAGTATATTTAAAGAAGTTATCAAGAAAAAAAAACACCCTGAGATCCAAGAAACAGAAAGCAAAATGGAAATTGAAATAATCCACCTTTCATCTCCTGAGATTCCAAAATGAAAACTCCAAGGAATGTTATAGGTAAATTCAAACGTTCCCAGGTCAAAAAGAAAATATTAGAAGCAGCCAGAAAGAAATCTTTCAAGTACCACGAAGTCACAATCAGCGTCATACAAGATTTGTCAGCCACCACATTCTATGAATGGAGGTATTGGAATATTATATTCTGACAGGCAAAATATGTGAGATTACAACAAAAAGGAAGTTACCCAACAAAACTTAATACAATTCTTCAAGGGCAAATATATTTAATGAAAAAGAAGCATTTTGAGAATTCATGATGAAAAGACCAGAACTGAATAGAAAATTTGACTTTCAAATACAATACTTAAAAGAAGCATAAAAATGTATACATAAAAGAGAAATTCTAAAGGACTCGATTAGGTTACACTAATTACTTTTCTATATGGGAAAATGATATATGTAACACTTAGGAATTTTGTCATCATTAGTGCAGTTATAAGGATTCTACATAGAAAGAGGGTGTGGGATTGAATGGGTTATATTGGTATGACAGAAGAAATATTACATTTAATTTTCAGAAATTTTGTTGCTTGGGCAAAATTGTGTAGCTCTTGTGCTATACTGTCAATTTCCTCTTCAATTCCTTCTGCCATGACTGTAATTTCTTTTCACTGTTTTCCTTTACCTTTCTCATTTAATTTAATATACACATATGCATGTCTGAATATACATGTAAGTATGTATGCTTATATGTGTTTATATAAATATGTGTATGTAAATGTGCACCTGTGTATATATGTATATGTACATGTGTACATATGCATGTATGTACATACATATATTTTAAATTCATACATATCTTTCAGGAATTCTAGTTTAATTTTTGACCACATTTTTTTTTCTATGAAAGCTTTTTAAAAAAAGATTTAGATTCATTCTCTTCATTTGTGCCTGTGCCTTGAATGTCCCTGTCACCATAATAGCTATTTGTGATAGAATTTTTGTTGTTATGTGCTAATTCTTCCAGCCTACTCCCTAAATTCAGATTTATTAGAGTTACCCTCTGCATACTTCTGAAGGGGAAGTCTGGGCTGGTCCTGTTGTTACTTGGATGCTGAATGTTCTTTTATTCTAAAGCATTGAAATCTTGCCAACAATTCTGAAAGACAGGTACAGCAGGTATCAATTCCATTTTAAAGATGACAAAAGTCAGTCTGTGAGGCATTAAAATAAATATCCATGCTCATATATCTAGAAATGCTGGAGGCAGGATTTAAACCGATATCTTTCCTGCCTCCAAATAATTTGTTGCTCTTTACATATATATATATATATATATATATATATATATATATATATATATATATAATATATATATATCGTTTTGTATTACAAAACATTTTAATTATATCTTTGTTTCAGGGATGCCTAGTCTGTGGAATTAGTGGAAAGATAGATAAATGAATAGATAGATAGATAGATAGATAGATAGATAGATAGATAGATAGATAGATCAGTAACATGTTATACTTTTCACCCAGTTCAGTTCAACCCAATTCAACTCAGGAAATAAAGCTATAAGAAACATTTCCAAATATTTTGTGATGTAGAAAGAAATATTTGAAAGAAAATAATCTCAGAGTCAGGAGAGTTGTGGATTTGAATCCTGCCTCTAGTATTTACTAGGTGTGCTACCATGGAAATAATTCAATCTCTCTAAGCCTTGTCTTTTTCATCTGTAAAATGAAAACAATACCTGGTTTAATTCTTTTCCAGCTTTGTTATATGAATTAAATGCATAATTTGCAAAATGATATGTAAATGTCAAATATTATGAAAGAACACATAGTAGATAAAGAAAATGACACTGACAAGTGCACTTTAGTATTTCATAGATCCATGTTTTCAATAGTTTGAGCATTATTTACATTGTCACTATCTCTCTTGTTGGGGCAGCTAGATGGTGCAGTAGATAGAGCAACAGTGCAGGAATCAGGAGGACCTGAGTTCAAATCTCACCTCAGACACTTGATACTCACTAGTTGTGTGACCTTGGGCAAGTCACTTAACCCCAGTTGCCTCATCCTGGGTCATCTCCAGAGGAGAAGTGAGCCTGGTGACCTGCACAGCCTTCCCTCACTCAAAAAAAGCAAAAGTCAAGTGCAAGTCATGTCATCATTTCTCTCATGGCATGGGCTTTTTCGGCAACAAAGGACAAACATTTATATCTCTTGATACCTGATTAAGTGATTTATTTCAATATTTATAAAAATATCACCATACTGGAACAATTTGTAAGTACAGAAATCCAAGAAATAATTAGAGTGGGATTGTGCAAGTCAAAGAAAATTTGCTCAAGGAAGTTAGGTTCTTTTGAATGGATGATGATAGGTATGATATAGTGAAAAAAATATATTTCTGTGTTCTTATTATTTCATGTACTTTTTAATCTGAGAATCTAGTTATAGCTTAGATAACATGACTGATTGTTGCATACACTCCAATCACTGGGATGGGGAGGGGGTGGAAAGTATTGAGTTTTAAAAATTTAAGTAAAAACTCATTCCTTCATTATTTTTAATCAAAATGCTTTTTGGTAGCCATGTGTAGAATGAGAAGATCCTGATCCCTGATTACATAATGTGAACTGTTAAACGAACAAATGGAAATGTTGGTATAAATTCTTGGAGGCATTAATTTATGCCTCTAGACTGGCTATCCATTACTGTAATTTTCAAGGGTTAATTAATTAAAACAGGTTAGAGCTCATTGTTCAGATGTCACATAATTATGATTACAAATAATAGGTGATTTGACCTTGTCTAACAGCCTAACTACATTTGAGCATATGAACCAAGTTCTACTTCCCAGTAGTTCATGACAATGTACAGTTGGCAAAATCTTTAGAAATCAAATATGACAACTGACAGGAGCACACTTTCCAAAGGTTACCTACAAATTGGTCATAACAGTGCATGACTGAAAAAAGGTTCCTTTACCTAAAACACTTTTATTTAAAATAATAATGACAGCACTAATAATGATGGTGATAAAATAACTGAAATTACTTTTTACCAGTTGTTAAAACCACTCAATTGAGAGAAAAATCAAAATTACCAAAGGCAGGGAATAGATAAAAGTACAGTTCACTGCTTTCTTGTTGGCAGAGAATGGATGAATGGTAGACAGACTGGCATCCCTGCAACGTGAGGAGAATATAAGAAAGGTCCTACGCATGTTGAGTAGGTCCCTTATGAATTTATGTTGAATTGGATTGAATAATAGTCATAGTTGTAAAAGTACAGCCAGAAATTCAAAACTTCCCTGGCTGTCCTTCTGCTAGCATCTTGCTAGCATCACTTGGAAGTCTCTTAGTTTAGTGGCTGAAATAATCCTGTGACTGCATTCTCAATAGATATATTGACTCACTGATGATTAAACTCTATTTGGAAAACACATCCTTCTTTATTAGCTCATGAGGGTTCAGTGAGTCCTTATCAAAATATAATCATCATCTGTAACTCAGGGCTGGGGAACCTGAAGCCTCAAGGCCACATATGGTCCCCCAAATCCAAGAATCAGGCAAAGGATTATACTTGAAGAGTTGTAGGGTCACATGCGGCCTCAAGCCCACAGATTCCCCTCCACTGATATGTCTTCTGATGAGCAAACTCCTTGCAAAGTACTCTGATATTTTGTGTATAAGCAGAGAGCTGGAGGCAAAAGAGACTCCGTATTAGCAAGCACAATGGCACATAGGGTGGACTGCTAGCACAGGTTCTTTGATCTGCCTTTGTAAAGGAAAGACAATTTTAAAGCGGTTAATGATCTTACTTTAATTACATATAAGTAGAAAGAAGTGAGTATAGAAAATACAAGTGGAAAAATTAGCACAGATTCAACAGACAGGGCTTCAACTGTCTGAACAAAATAATGCAACCACCTACATACACCTCTAGACCAAAAGAACACCAACATCTGAGTAGAAAGGGATAGCTCTTGACAAAGGGTTCTCAGGTACTCAGAGTCCCATCCAGGGAATCAAAAGTTCCTTCTCAAGAGCAATCCCCCAAAGCAAAATGCCAACCTCCAAAAATATATAACAAAGACTTGGCCCCTGATTGGCTCAGAGTCAGAAGACATGAAACTTTGTGACTAAGCATAGCTGTGAACCATCAAGTGTCAAAGGAGATCAATCAATCCTTCCGATGTTCAGAGTTTAACCAGAGCCTAAGAAACTGAACTCCAAAAAGAAAACAACAATAATCTCACTGCTTGCATTTACAGACTCCTAATCAAGTAAGTGGGAGAAGAGGTCTACAAGTAAAAATTGGTAATATACTTCCTTGTTTCTGGGTTTCTCAGTAAGTCTCATGGTTCTGGAACTTCACATACTTCCATATTTAAGGGAAGAATTGGAGATAAAAGCAACATTTTTCACATGGATGGCTTATACTCTTCATTAAACATATGAATTTACTTTGGACTGCTCTGGGACCAGGATTATCTGAATTTCAATTGGATATATTTTGCTTTGAAGAAAAATAATGGATTAATGAGGAAATACGTTTAACACAATTTTGCATGTACAACCTCTATCATTGCTTGTTCTCTTGGGGAGGGGGAAGGGAAAGGAGGGAGAAAAATTTAGAATCCAATGTTTTACAGAAATGAGTGTTGAAAACTATATTCACATGTAATTGGAAAAAATACCATTAAGGAAGAAAAATAATGAATTTCTCAATTTTGGGAATGAGAAAACCTATTTCTTCTGCTTACAGAATCTTACAATGTGGACCACAGTGATCATTTAATGCATATTTAAGAACTACATATGAATGAAAACCCTCTACATTCTTAGGCATCTTTTACTATTTTGAACTTCTCTAATGGTTGGGGAAATAATTCTTACATTAAGGTTAAAGTCGCTTTTGTGACTTGTAACTATTTTTCCTAGTTCTTTTCTGTGAACCCAAGCAAAATGATTCCCCTGTTATGTGACAAATCATCACTGCTGTTAAGTTGTTGTGATATATCCTTAGACTTTGATGGCAGGGAATGAAATCCTAATGTTTTCATTGAATAAGTTATTTAAGATAACATATTAGGGAGGTAGTGTGACTACATAGTAAATAGAAAGATGGCCTGTAATACAGGACAGTGTTTCAAATGTTACCTCTGACAAATAGTAGTTATATGAAACTGAGTAAGTCTCTGAATTTCTCTGTACTCCAAATAACTCTCTAAGATTTTAGTTTCAGAGAATTTTTCAAGCTGCATTAGAAGAGGGAACTTCCTCACCTGAGAATTTCCTATACCATTATAACCATATATCTGATCCCTATCCCTAAGATGAAATATTATTTTAACATCTTAAAATCTACATAAAGTAATGGTTTAATATCCCAAAGGATTAAAGCTTTTGCTCAAAAAGTATGAGAAATAATGATTTGAGGATACATGCCCTTTTCATAGTCTATGAAGTGGTTATACACTTTTTTCTTTTTTTTTTTTTTTGTAAAGTTTTAAATTTAGAACCATATACAATGTCCTTCAAATAACATTGACGACTTCAGAATATTGGAGCTTAGTGAAACCCTTTTGAGATTAGACTTTCCTATAAAAAAAAGGCTCTGAACATTTATCTTTTAACCTACTAGAATTTAGAGTCTAAAATTATCTTCAAAAAAAAAAGGAACTTGATATGTTGAAGCTTTCAATACTGATCCAGTGACCTGTGTTGAACTAAATTCAGAGTAAAATTCTGAGAAGAGGATAAATATTCATAATTTTGAAATATTAGTTCTAGCACTTATTTTAAAGACTAGGTCACCAGTTGCAAATTTAAAGTGCTTTGAGGTGAGACATTTACACTTATTGGACAAATATTGAGAAATACAGTTTAATATGAGAGCACAGTAGCTGAAGGTTTGTAAAGTCTAAATCATTTGGTTTATCTATTGGTATCTTAAGTGAATGATTTCCATGACTTTGGAAATAATACCTTTGGTTGATATTAGACATTGGAAACATTAGTTGTTGAAAATAATATATATATATTAAAATAAATCATATAAAATCTTATAAATTTAAATATATATTATATATTTATATTATTATATTATATATAATATATAATATATGTAATATATTATATATTATATATATATATATATAAATTTAAATATAAATTTAAAAAATCATATAAATTTTCTTTTTGTGCTTATATGTTAAAATTATGTGTTTTGACTTTAAGTTCATAATAAAATACGTTTTTATTAGAAGAATTCAGTTTCTGTGTGTGTGTGTGTGTGTGTGTATATGTTTAAATGCCCATATTTTGAGAGAGAGTGAAGGGGTTGGGGGGGAAGGGGGAGAGAATCTGCCTATTTACGGAGAAGTTATCCAAATTCCATGGGATCTTTATGCCATGTCAGATTTAATATTAGGATAACCATAGAGTTGTGACTGGTTGTTTATTTTGAAATTAAATTTGTATTGATATATTTTAACTTGTTTGCATCATATAAAATTTCCTTTGTGCCTTTTTGCCCTTTCTCCATACTATCACATATAACAAATAATATTTTTAAAGAAAAAAAGGTTAAAGGAGAGATAATCAGCCAAGCTGATCAATAGAAAAAAAAAGTTCTGAAAATATGTACAAGGTTTTACACTCATGGACTTCTTGCTTTTTCAAATCATGGTTCGTCGTGGCAACGATCTCCTGGGAGTATATTCCTAGTAATGGAATCTTTGGGTTAAAGGGAACAGACATTTTATGTCACTTTATTTATAAAATTACTCATTGTTTAGGGATATTACACTTTTTTGTAATATTGCAACTACCAGTTTTGATTGCTATGCTGTTGTGGTTCTTTGCTCTATTATAGTAATTATACACCGCTGTAGTAATTATCCATATTGTTTTCCTGGCTTTTCTTATTTAAATCTGCATTAGTTAATGTTACTCTTTCCATGCTTCACTGTATTCTTCACTATTCTTAAAGCATAGTAATCACATTTATGTGCCACAATTTGTTTAGCTATCCTCTATATGCCTCTACTCTATGCCCACTGTTATTAAAGATGTTGTCAATACTTTTAAATGCTGTAAACAGCTGGTGTATGAGAGGTGAGGAGTTCTTTTTGTTTTAATAGCTTCATTACAGTATACTCCTAGTAGTGAAATGTTTGTATCAAAGTCCATGGACTTTTTACTCATTTTATTTGCATAACTATAATTTTCCCTAAATATTTGCATTGATTCACATCTCCAGCAAGAATGCATTAGTATTTTTGTATTCCTACAACCCTTTCATAATCGATTGTTCCAATATTTTGTCATCTTTGCCAATTTTATGGGTAAGTGATACTGCAAGTGTATTTTGATGCACATTTGCTTTATTATTACCAATTTGGAGCATTCTTTCATATGGTTATTTATTGTCTAAACTTCTTTTGAAGTTCACATCCTTTGACTACTTATACAGTAATAAACAATATATTTACAGATAGATATATGCATATATACATACACAGATAGATACATCGATACACAACAGGTAAATGATAGACAATTAGATAAATAGATGAGAGATTATTAAAGGATATATATAAACTTCTCTATAACATAATTATATACATCTACACACAGAGATAGAGTTCAAATTTATGTTGGATAATAAGTCCTTACCTCAGAAATGTTATATAAATTGTATCTATACCTATCTATAAATTATATATGTATATGTACATACAGAATACATTTTATATGAATATTTTTCTCTTTAACCACATCCCTTTTAGTCTAGATATTTGGTATAATAACTTTCAGTTTCATGCTATTTATTTTACCTTTTGAAATTGCCACATCTCTTGTTGGTTAAGATTTTCTTGCCATTAGATGTAAAATGTATGTGATCTTTTCTATTTTTTTATCCTATGATCTTTAACATTAAAGATATTCATATCCTCAAAGCTGTCTCAGTCTACTTTCATGCTGAAGAATTTACTTTTAACTGGGCTCAATTCCACTTTATATATTGCAAATGATTCTTATATTGGGAAGTTTTGATAGATTGTGAGGATCAAAGGAAATGTCTAATCCTCTATCTTGTTGGTCATATTACACAGTTTATTTATTTTTCAAGATAGAAGGAGTCATGTAGAGGAAGAGTTTTTGAAATTCAGTGTTTATTGATCTTGATAAAGCAAATGATTGTTCCATTTCTACTGTTCCAGTAGGAACTTAATGAAAATCCCATCTCTACTTTTTCAGTACATAGTACTGAATTTCATTAATTCAATGTTTTTTAAGGAAAAAAAATCAAGTGAATTTTTCTTATTTATTTTTGAGTATATTTCTATCCATCTATTTCTATGAAAGTTCTCCAGTGGAATTTAAGTGCTAGTTTGTTTATAAATAATAAAATTGTACTTACTGAATGAGATCTTCCACTGATCATGTAGTTAGCACTTACAGTAGGGAGGGGAACCTATTTTGCTTTCTAAATAAAAGCAATTCTGAAGTAAATAATAGCCCTGCCTTGAACTAAGAATTAATAATCAGTAGAATTTATATAAAAATTCAAAGCTTATTCAATTATTAAACTAAATTATCTTTCTTGATCTTGTAATAATTCTGTAAAGAAGATACTACAGGTTGTTATAGTTGGTTTACAGTTAAAAAAACTAATACTTAGAGAGGTTAAATGGATTAGTTTTTATGGTTAATAAGTATCAAAAACACGATCAAAACTTATGTTTCCTTGATTCCCAGTCCAGCACTTTATTCATTCTATCATGTAATATTGTATTTATATGCACACTTCCTAGAAGAGGTCACATATATGAAGGGCAAAATTACCATCACTTTAAAGAAATTGTTACAATAAATAAAATCGGATACTTGCTCATTGATGTAATTTTAAAATATTATTTTCAGTGTAGTAATTATAAGCTCTAAGGGAGCTCAATTTTGTTGATCAGCTAAATTTGTCCTAAAACATCCCATTCTCCTACCTGCACATCTGGTTGGGAAACAATTTCATATACATAAATGATTCATCTTTTATTTAGTGAGGTAGCAATTTAAAATCATTTCCCAATTGCATGGCCTGCAATCTGCTCTAGAGTCATTATAGTTGCCCCTCTGACTCCTTGTAATTGTGTATGTCAGTATTATTTTGAAGTACAGTACAAATTCTCTTAGTATCAAACAAACCACTAAATATTCCACCAGTTGGTTGTCTATACTCTGCTGAGAGTAACATTAAAAATGTAAAGGAAACAATATTTACAGCATTCTTTTTGCTGTAACACAAGGTACTT
Organism: Bettongia penicillata ogilbyi; assembly: GCA_023548195.1. Lineage (NCBI taxonomy): Eukaryota > Metazoa > Chordata > Mammalia > Diprotodontia > Potoroidae > Bettongia > Bettongia penicillata. Next base: position 5,617,992 of record JAJHZJ010000244.1, read on the forward strand.
GTGAATGGTTTCTTGTGCTCTTCCATCCCAGATTTTTAAGAAGTTTTACTGATGGATATTTAGGATTAAAAGTATTGAATCAGGAAATATTACAACCAGAATGAAGCTTTGATGCAGCTCTAGTCCATTATGTCGCATCATGCCTCCCCTTCCACATATTTTAAAGAAACTGAGGACTAATGTGTGCTACAGTGGATAGAGTACTTGGCCTGGAATCAGAAAGACCAGCGTTCAGATCTGACTTAAGACACTTACAAGTTGTGTAGCCCTGGGCAAATCACTTAAGCCTTGCCTATGTAAATCTGGAGAAGGAAATGGCAAACCACTCCAGTATCTTTGCCAAGAAAACCCCAGCGACACTTATTCCATGGGGGTAATAAAAAGTAGAACATGACTGAACAACGTGCTTAAGGGCATACAAATGGCAGAGCCAAGACTTAGATTCAGACACATTAAACCCTGCCATGTACATAGGTATGTACATAGGTAACTGTACTAATAATATGTTTTTCCTTATTGTTGATGTAAATTTTTTCCCATCCATTATTGTGACCTAAGTCATATGGAAGCCTAAGTCACATGAGTTTGAGTCACATGAAGCCTGTGGTGGAAGGAGTTTGCTGAAAGGGGTGGAGCAGTTTTTTTAATTTAGTATTTTATTTAGTATTTTTAATTTAGTATTTCATTTTTCTAAATTAAATGTAAATGCAATTTTAACATTCAGTTTTTAAAATTTTGAGTACCAAATTCTCTGCTTTTCTCCCTTCTCATCCTTTCCTAACATGGCAAGCAATTAGATATAAGTTATACATGTGGAGTCATGCAAAATATATTTCCATATTTGTCGTGTTTTGAAAGAAAACCAGACAAAAAAAGAAAAAGGAAGTTTTTTTTAAAAAAAATATGCTTTGATCTGAATTCTGAGTCTATCATTATTTCTCCACAGATGGATAGCACTTTTCATCATGAAAATTCTACAGAATTTTCTTGGATAATTGTATTTTTGAGAATAGCTAAGTTATTCACTCTTGATATTGTTGTTCTTATGTACAATGTTCTCTTGGTTCTGTTCATTTCCCTTAGCATCAGTTCATATAATTCTTTCCAGGTTTTTTCTGAGAGTATCCTCCTCCTCATTACTTATAGCATAGATACTATTCCATCACAATCATATACCATAACTTGTTCAGTCATTTCCCAATTGATGGGTATCCCCTAAATTTTCAATTCTTTTGCCACCACAGAATGAGTTGCTATAAATATTTTTGTACATACACGTCCTTTTCCTTTTTCTTTGATCACTTTGAGTTAGACACCAAGTAGTGGCATTGCTGGATCCAAGTGTATGCAGTTTTATATCCCTTGGGAAAAGTTCCAAATTGTTCTCCAGAATGGTTGAATCAATTCACATCTCCACCAAGAGTGCCTTGTTGTCTCAGTTTTCCCACATCCCCTCCAACATTTGTCATTTTTTTTTTGCTGTCACGTTAGCCAATCACACAGGCATGGGGCGGTACCTCAGTTATTTTCATTTGTATTTCTCCATTAAATAGTAATTTAGAGCATTTTTATATGACTATAGATAGCCTTGATTACTTCAGCTCAAAACTACCTGTTCATATCCTTTGACCATTTGCCAATTGGTGAATAACTTATATCCTCATAAATTTGATTCAGTTCTCCATGTATCTGATAAATGAGATCTGTATCAGAGAAACATGCTATAAAGTGTTTCTCACAGTTATGATAACTATTTCTCTCCACCTTATTTCTTCCCTGTTTATTTTACTCTTTTTCTCCTTTTTGTTGCTATCCATCCTAAAACAAAATGTTTTGCTTCTAATTAATGCCTCCCCCAATCTTCCCTCCCTTTTATCAGCTTCACTTTCTCTTATCCCCTTCCCCTTCTACTTTCATATATGGTAAGAGAGATTTCTTTACTCACCTGAGTATGTATATTATTCCCTCTTTCAGCCAATTCTGATGAAACTGAGTTTCAAGAACTCACTGGCATCCTCCATTTCCCTCTCAATTTTAAAATCTCTTCTACGATTCTTTTATGTGAGATAACTTACATGGGTCTATTTCTCCATTCCCCCTTCTTCAGTGCATTTCTACATTCCTCTTTCTCGGCTCATATGCTTTTTTAGACATTATTTCATCATATTCAACTCACATACATGCCCTCTGTCTATGTATATTTCTAAGTGCTTTAATAATGATAAAGTTCTTAGGAATTACAAGTATCACCTTCTCATGTAAGAAGGTAAAAAGATTAACCTTATTGAATCATTTATAATTTATTTCCTGTTTACCTTTTTATGCTTCTCTTGTATCTTCTATTTGAATGTTAAATTTTTTTTTCTCCTTTTTTCATTAGGAAAAATTGAAAGTCCTTTATTTTATTAATTGATCACTTTTGCACACTAGAATATCATATTCCAAGCCCTCCAAGTCCCCTTTAATGAAAAAACTAAATCTTGTTTATTTGACTTGTTTGTATTTTCCTTGACCTGAGAACTCTGGAATTTGTATATAATATTTCTAGGAGTTTTCATTATGGGATTTCTTTCAGGAAGTTATTGGTAGATTTTTTTTCATTTCCATTTTACCCTCTGGTTCTAGAATATTGGGGCAAATTTTCTTGATAATTTCTTGAAAGATGAGGTCTAGGCTTTTTTTAATCATGGTTTTCAGATAGTCCAATAATTCTTGATTTATCTCTTCTCAATTTATTTTCCAGGTCCGTTTTTTTTTTGAGAAATTTCATTTTTCTTCTTTTTTTATTCCTTTGATTTTGTTTTATTGTTTCTTGATGTCTTCTGGAGTCAATAGTTTTTACTTGCCCAGTCTTTGAGGCTTTGGATGCAGCAGTTTTGGTTTTGTTGTCTTCTGAATTTTTGTTTTGATCTTTCTAGTCATCATAGTAACTTCCTATGATCTGCTTTTGCTGTTGTGGCGGTTGTTGTTGGGGTTTTTTGCTCATTTCCCCAGCACATTTCTTGACTTTTAACTTGATGCTGAGTTTGGACTCTGCTCACAGGGTGGAGGGAACACTGCCCAAGGATTCGGTATTTGTTGTGCAGCTGTTTAGAGTGTTAATTCTGGAGGTTTGTAAGTTTTCAGTTCTTACAAGGTGGAATAACCCAGAGATATGTGCTTATTATTCTCCTACCATGTGCTCCAGTGCGTGAGTGCCCATAAGCACTCTTTCCCCCTTAGAAGTAGTCCAGACAATCAATAAAAAAATAAGTAAATAAAGTCCCATTTTTTTTAGCTGTTGCTTATTTCTGAGGTATTAATATTCACACTGAAAATTTAACAATGGATTTTCAAAAGCAGGTTGAAGCTGACTCCAAAATGTCCCTGATTTGGGTAAAGCATAGGTATCGGGTGGGGTTGAGTTGAGGTTTCCACACACTGAGTTTGATATTGTTATAGAATATCTAGGTGGTAATGCCCAGAAACTATTGGTAACGTGGGGATTTGGAATCAAGAGTGACATGAGGGTATCATAAATGAATGTTATTTAAATTAAGAGGATAGATGGGAATAGAACTGGGAGGATTTTGAGCAACGTATGGTAGAATAGAAAGAGACAGGAAGGAAGGAAAGAGGGAAGGAGGGATTGAAAGAAGGAAGCTTTGGGGGCTAATCTTCTTGCAATAAACCTTGTGATATTTAAGGAGATGGCATCTCATATTGTACCTTGATCTCATACAAATATTTACCTTGTCTGTACTCAAAACCTTTTCCACTTTCTAGGACTTTCCCAAGCTTGTTCCCCTTCTTTGAGTAGCTTTTATGAATTCGAGGTTATAAAATGAAGCTTCAGAATAGCACTTCAATAGAGATTATGCTTTTATAACAACCATGATCACCAAAGTTGCCCTGGTTGCCTTTAATGCCATTTCTCCCATATATTTTCCTCATTGCTTATGGAGAGCTTGTTACCATACTAAATAATGGTATACTTATAGACATATTTTTCTCTTACATAGTTTATGTTTATTGGTAGATTATGTTTATTAGTAGAAGGTCCTACTTCCAAGGACAGTAGCTGAGATTTAAAATAATAAACAAAAGAGCTATTTCAAGAGAGGGATGGTATTGAAATCTTATCTAAAGATAATTCCACTAGCAGTGTGCATGATAAACTGAAATGCTTAGAGACTAGAGCCAGTAAGAGAACTTCTGACATGCTTCTGAATATGCAAATGTGAGAAGAGTTCACATGCTAGAGTGGTGGCAGTGGAAATATGAAACAAAAAGAGTTGTGAAAAAAAATAGTGATTAACTATGACAGATTGGCTATGGGATAAGAAAGAAAAACTGAAAAATAGTAAGTGGTTTTGAGTCCAAATTTTAGCTCTGCACAGAAGAAAAACTGATAAATGTTGAGAGAAATGTTTAAAGAATTTTCAGGGCATTAGTGGATATCAGCATTACAAAGAATTTTAGAATTGTCTTTCTTGATCAACCAACATGATAAGATTTAGAGTTCAAATCCTTATATTGAATATGAAAATCAAGCTTACTTCTTTGTAGATAACACTTTCTGCTTTGGACAGCAACCATCATTTCTAGTTAGCATCACTGATAGGGTTCATTGTAATAGGAATCATTTTGCATGCTTAGAGAATCTAATAGGATTGCATGTGTATACTTATATGGCACTGTAAATGGAAAGGAGAGCCTTATGGGCAGGATAGTCAGAGAAGGCACAGTGAATATGTACCAGATTACAAGAAGATTCAAAAGAACACTTTCCTAGAAAATAATAGGTTTTCTGTATATAATACTGTAACATGGCAATAAAGGATAATTAGAGCAGACTGAGGCTAGAAAAATCTGATTGGCAAAAAATCATGTTGTAAACAAACATTTCATGATATTTTTCTAGACTTTATATCAATAGGCTTAGCATGAATCAGGAGATGAAAAACACCTTTTTGGGGGAGGGGGAAACTAAGAACTATAAAGGTTCAAGAAAAAAAAAATCACAGCCTACTTCAAGATATCAAATAATTTCATCTTTAAACCAGGATTATCATAACCGTGTGATTAAGATTTTGAAGATAGCAATTCAATATGAAATGCTCTTTGAGAGACATTTCTAATTAGAGTGCTCCTGGAAATATGTTTTTTATTGATCCTAATAAAATGACAAATCTTAAAGGGGAAAACATTATGACATGATTCTGCAGAAGGCCATGGGTTAAAAAATTTTAAGAATGTCAGCCCCAAAATGGGGAAAGTCTAATAAAATATTCACTTGCCCAATCCCTTGGTTAAGTTAAAGTTTTACTTTAACAAAGATTTGAGTACAAGAGTAGGAATAGTCAAGGAGTGAGGTTTTTCTTTCATTTGCCATCACTCTAAGAAATATTTGTTAATAATACTAAAGAAAAGAAATGCTAGGAAAGGTGGCCTAGCTGTACCAGATCTCAAATTGCCTTTTAAAACAGCAATTATCAAAACCACTTGGTACTGACTAAGAAATAGAAGGGTAGACCAGTGAAACATGTTAAGTACTCAAGATACAGTAGTCAATGAATATAGCAATCTACTCTTTGATAAACCCAAGGACCCCAGCTTCTGGAATAAGAACTCACTGTTTGACAAAAATTCCTGGGAAAACTGGATAACAGTGTGGTGGAAACTAGGCATAGACCAAGGCCTGACACCATACACAAGCATAAAGTCCAAATGGGTACATGACCTAAGTACAAAGATTGATAATGTAAACAAACTAGTGGAGCAAGGAATAGTATATTTGTCAGATTTATGGAGAAGGGAAGAATTTTTTACACAAGAGATAGAAAACATTATGAAATGCAAAACGAATAGTTTTGATTACATTACATTGAAAAGTTTTTGCACAAACAAACTCAATGCAACCAAGATTAGGAGGGAAGTGGAAAACTGGGAAAGAATTTTTGCAACTAGTATCTGTGACAAAGGCCTCTTTTCTAAAATATATTGAGAACTGAGTCAAATGCACAAGAATACAAGTCATTCCCCAGTTGATAAATGGTCAAAGGATATGAACAGGAAGTTTTCAGAGGAAGAAATAAAAGCTATCTATACTCATATGAAAAAATGCTCTAAAACACTATTGATCAGAGAAATGCAAATCAAAACAACTCTGAGATACCACATCACACCTATCACATTGGCTAACATGACAAAACAGGATGATGATAAATATTAGAGAAAATGTGAGAGAGTTGGAACACTAATTCATTGTTGGTGGAGCTGTGAGCTGATCCAACCATTCTCAAGAGCTATTTGGAACTATGCCCAAAGGGCTAAAAAAATGTGCATACCCTTTGACCCAGCAATACTGCTTCTAGGACAATATCCCCAGTAGATCATAAAAAATGGGAAAGGGTCCCACATGTACAAAAATATTTATAGCAGCACTCATTGTGGTGGCCAAAAACTGGAAATCAAGGGGATGCCAATCAATTAGGGAATGATTGAATAAATTGTGGTGTATGAACGTAATGGAATACTATTGTGCTATGAGAAACAATGAACAGGAAGTCTTCAGAGAAGACTGGAAAGACTTATATGAACTGATGCTGAGCAAAAGGGGCAGAACCAGGAGAATTCTATACACAGCAACAACCATAGTGTGTGAGGATTTTTTCTGGTAGACTTAGAACTTCATTGCAATGCAAGAACTTAAAAAATTCCCAGTGGTCTCTTAAGGCAAAATGCCTTCCACATCCAGAGAAAGAACTATGGAATTTAATCACAGAATGTAACATTATTTTCTTTTGCATTATGTTTTGGTTTGTTTTATGATTTCTCCTATTCATTTTAACTCTTCTGTGCAGCATGACTAAAGCTAAAATGTATTTAATAGGAATGTATGTATAGAACCTATGTGAAATTGTATGCCATCTCAGGAAGGGGGGGGGGAAGGGAGGAAGGAAAGGTGAAAAGGGAGGGGGAAAATCTAAGTTCTATAAAATATTTATTAATTGTTAAGGTTCTCACTTCTACTAATTAAAGAACAATGACTCACTAAAAGTATACTGGAACGAATGACAAAATTAATTGGAATCTGGATTTCCCCAAATATTTCTGTATATGTTCTTTCAAATTTAGAGTGATTGTTTTAATTAAGCAAAGTTATATATATATTTGTGACTAAAGAGGAGGAAGGTAAATTGCAATTCTTTGAAAAATAGGACATACATTTATGAATTTATTCATTTTCTAGGTTTGGGTTTAGTGCAAATTTAACCAGGAATAGAAGGAGCTTCTGTATTTCCAACTCACTGAATCCCTCTTTGATGAATTAGTGTCACCATTGACGGACCTAAACCTTATATTACATAGTTTAAGCAGTGGAAAATAGGTAAGGAAAGACGGGCCTAAAGAATGAATGAAGATCTTTTCTTAACTCTCCTCTCTGTAGTCTACAATAGTCATCAAGCTATACCTTCAATTTAAAGTTTCTATTGTTGAATGCTTACAATGAAATAGTTTTCTTTCTCCTATAATTTGATTGTGAGATTTTGAATACAAATCAATAAATTAATTGTTTTAATAATAACTTCTTCTTTGATATTTCAAAGATCTGTGAATTCATCATGTGGATACTCCATTAATTATTTCAGATTACAATATCTTCCCTCCTTAGTGAAAGCTCCATGATTTACTTAGGTTGAAAAATTCACGAACTGGTGATCAACCTGAATAGGTCTTTGTGTAACTATCCATCATCAAGATTTTATTTGAAGACTCAGGTGTTACAGGTTCTGTCGTCATCGTCACTTTAATAGTTCTAGGATTTTTCCCCAAAAATGATCCATTTGCCCAACTCTTTATGACCTTTTGGCATAGCAATGAAGTGTCAAATCTAGACTATTTCAAAAAATCTTCTTCACGCCAATATAAACCATTAGACAATGACTTTTGTGTAAGCAAAAACATTTAAAACCAACACAAAATGCTAAAGTTTTCTTATAAAAAGCCTTTGAAATTTACTGATCCTAAATTGCTGCATTTATAAAGTAAAGCAAATGAGCCTATGAGCAATCTGATTTTTTAAAATTTTCTCTTTCTGCCTTGTCTTAGATCTAATATAAGTTTCAGTTTGGTAGAACATTTTAAATTTTCTCTTCAAACAAACAATTCTTTTCTCTATTAAAATTGAAAGAAGCAAGTGATGTATGAATTCATGCATACAAGTTTGTTTCTCATTCTGCTAACACTTATGGAGGGAGGGGCAAGATAAAAGTATTTCATCTAATGTTTCTTTGAAAACAAAATTCATGTATCAATAGAGTTTTTACTTTATTTGTATTCATAAGGTGATCCATATCCTCTGAAAAGTATAGATTGTCATAACACTCCTAATTTTGAAATGAATTCTTCATTAATGTGTTCAACTGTTTAAGTGACAATACTGATTTAAAAAAAAAAAGTTCCTTACCCCTAAAGGGACATAGGAGAAATTTAAAACAGTAGACCTGGCTCCAAATTCTAGTTCTGACCCTCATTAGTTGTGTAGCATTTGAAAAAATTACTTTCCCTTTCTACAATTCATCATGTCAATTCATCACAAAAAAGCACATACTGTGTGTCTGACACTGTACTTGGTTATGCAGGAGACAAATAAATTGGGAGTCCATTAATAGCTGAGGAAATAAGAGGAGGCCTCTTGAAGAAAATGGTACTTAGCTGAGCCAAGGGATCCAAAATGTAAAGAGAGGAGAGGGGAATAAAGGTGTTAAGTCTCAAATGATCAGCCAAAGCAATTTTCCTCACCTTCAGAATGGGTACAATTAAACTTTTACTACTTACCTAATAAGACTTTTTGGGAAATTTATTAAATCTTAAGGATTTATGCTTATAATGTGATATTGTTAATATTACACAAAACTGTGCCACCATTATTCCTGCTGCCCAAAGTTGCTTAAGGTATATTCAGGACCACCCTTCAGAATCTTCATATCCTTTTTCTGTCATATGGTCTTATATACAAAAAGGGAGCCCATTCAAAGCCCACATCTGTAAATTCCTATAGCACATACAGTATTAATTGCTGTTTGCCTCCCCCAACCCTATTTGTGTGGGAACTCAATCACATACTGTTAGTTGTATTGTACCAAATGTATGTTGATTTCTGTCCCTCCCTCCATGGATTGTCCATCCTTTAAGACAAGAAACATGGCTTATATTTCCTTCATATCTATTCTATTCTCTTGTGGTGACAATAGAGTTAATATGCTGCAAGGGTATGGATTAATAAATATAACCGAATTATTGAACCTTAAAAAGTGAAATGCTTACCACTATTTAATTTTAAATGAATCCATTTATAAAAGAATGCATTTTCACAGAAATTAAACAAGATAAACATTCACCTATAGTGATGAAGCTAGTAAATGGAGATCCTAATTAGTTTAGAATTTTAAAATATACTATTATTATTGAGGCTGAAACATTATAGCCGCAGTAATAAAACCATTACATTCTACTTTGGGGTAACATTTGCTGAGAGTGAAGATGCAAAGTTTCACCCTGAGGATCTTCATTTTATCTCTGAATCATTATACCATTTCAGTGTTTAATACCTGATTTCTCTTTCTGCAGCCTATATTTTATACCCCATTTGTGTTGGTTCATTAGGAGTAAACACTCTAATTTATCACTTAATCTCCTTCCCTACTCTTTTTTTCTTTGATTATAACCTATTAAGATGCTTTTTTCTTTACTGTGTAAAAATATATTACTGAAAGAACATTTTTATCTTTAATTTCAGAAACAAGAAAAGGCTAAAGAATATATTTTTCTTGCAAAAAATAGTAATTTCAGAGTGTTTTCACATATACTATTGATTAGGATGTTACATTTAGAGGTGGTAGGGATGTCAGAAAGGCTACAGTCCAACAGCTTCATTTTATACAAGAGGAAATTGAGTCACAGAAGGATCAAGGTACTTGCTCAGGGTTACATAGCTACTATGTATCCAAGGCAAGATTTGAACTCAAGTCTTCCTGACTTCAAGTTCAGTAACCTATTATACAAAGTATTTCACTTTGACTAGATATTTTTAATAATTCTGTGAGTAATTTGAGGCATGCATTTATCACTTTCATTCCCATGCTAAAACTGTGAAAACATGAACTCAGAGACATGATACTATTATCTGAGACCTAGGACTAACAAAATAGTAGAGATTTTCAGCAGCACTTTACCATAGCAGATCTCAGGGACAAAAATAACAGTGATAATTCTCCAGACAGAGAATAACTAAAGTTGAATATACAAGTTAAGAAAACAAACCCTGGAAAAGATGAAGGCCTCATGAAGTAAACATAGAAAACATGAATACTAAGCAATTCTCATTTGATATCCTGCTCCCAATTCAAATGGCATTTAGAATAATCCAAGTGTAAACAACTGCTAGGGGTAAGTAATGATGTATCCTTAGGGAGCTAGACTACTTTCTGCCCTCTGTGAGTCAGTGACTCAGGCTGAATCTTCCATATTGTCCTTTGAGGTGCAATAATCTCTGTTCAGTAACTCAAATGAAAAAGGAAGAGACTGGAGGAAGATAGTGAGAGAGAGCAATGGGGAATGCCTGTGAAGTAAAGAAACAGGATAGAGGTGGAGAAAACCTTGGGGGTTGAGGAAAGGGAGCCTGGACACTCATCCAGGATCAGTTCTCTCTCTTTGAATTTATTCTGAAAAAGAATCTGGACCAGACTGACATCCATAGCAATGGAGGGCTATGAATTAATGGAAGTGATTGAAGTCAAAGAATAAAAAGGAAAAACAGAGGCAGGTGACTCTGAATTTAAAAAATTGAGTAGACACTAAAAGTATAAGAGAAAACTTGAAAAAAACATAGGTTATCTAGAATAGTGGCTAACAGGCAACTCTCAGGTTAGGTCACAATGGTTGACCACCTGTATACATTCCTAGTCTCAATATTTCCTTATGGTTTGCCCAGAGTTGGTTACTTTGGGGAGATCTGCCTCCTCAATAGGGGAACTAGAGTTAGCAGTGCTTCATTACACACATATATTATATTTCTGAGGGGAAAGTCCATTTTGATTACTAAGTTTTGTCCCTTTCATCAACAGGTGAAAGAAACAAAAGAAGAACCTAATATAAAAAATGAAATAGGCATGAAAGCAATACTTTTATTATCACAAAGAAAAGATAAGGCTAAATGATAAAGAACCAGAGAATGATTAGAAAACAATCCAGTCACTTAGTACTATAACATAATCAATTGAAGTTTCAATTTGATCAGGTCATTTGCAAATAATTTTTATTGCCAGTTAAGCATTTTACATTTTAACTCCCAATAGGTTTTTGGCATCATGCTGTAGTGAATAGAATGATGAACTTGGGGATAGTGAATGCAGAATTCAAGTCCTACTTCAGATACTTCCTAGCTGGATGACCTTGGGAAAGTCATTTAATCTCTATTAGGCTCAATCTCCCCATTGTAAAATGATGATGTTGGATTCTATAACCTTAAAACATCCCTTTTAGCTCTAAATCTGATCCTATGTTCTTTTTCTCTCTCTCCAAATCTGTTTCTGCTTTTCAGTTGCTCTTACCTCTCCCCTGTGGTTTTGGTGCCCATTAAGAGAAGATATAAACTTATTCTGTGCCAAAGAAAAGAAGACATACATGAAAGATTTCCCTTTCCTAGTCTCAGGCAGGTCTATAAGGCCATAAGTAGATACTTACAATGGGATGAAGGGAAGTGCACTCTCCTGTAACCCTCCAGATAGTTCAGAGAGCTATATGTGCACTTTGAAACTCTCAGAAAGAGTAAACCTAAGACAAGGAATTATCCCTTGAGCATAGCCAGAGTTCAATTCAACAGTTTGTTGAAAGACACATAGTATGAATCTATGAATTATCATGATTCACAGAAAGGAGTCAGATTATATCTACAGTTTCTGACTTCCATTACACATGCCTAGAAGTCAGCTCATTCCAAGCTTGCTTGCATTTGATTGGAATGCCTACTATGTAGGGAGAGCTCATAAGCAGAAAAAAAAAGATCAGAAATAAAAAAGGAAAAATATGTAAACTCTTCCAAACTGACTATAACAACATGAATAATTTTACATATATATATAATATGTGTGTACATATATATTTACACATTTATATATGTGTATGTGTATTTGTGTGTGTACATCCACCCACATTCACACACATATTATGAATGAAAATAAGCCAAGATTGTCTAATATAAAATATATTTCTGTAGATTGCCTACAGATCATGAGAAAAAAATAACACAAAACTCTAAATTAGTTTAAAAAATAAATGAAACACTACTACTGATATCTTTTATTTTTTAAGTAAATCCAATTCAAAATATATCCTTCCCCTCTCCCCATCTTAAAATCCATCATTTGTAACACAGAATAAAACTTACATAAAAAGAAGTTGTAACTGAAATTTGATCAGAAATCAGGATTTTCAACATAGAACTTTTAAAAAATCAAACATCATGATAGGAATAATTGAATACAAAATGAAGAAACTATTCAAAGGAGCAGAAACTACATGACAGACAGAAAACATGCTTAGAATTCAGAAACACAAAAAGAGGAGAATCTTCCTGATAAAAACCAAGTGACACTCTGAGAGAGACACCAGAGACAATATGTCCCAGGAAAGTCAAATGACCACCGCTATCTTGATAACATCTCCCTGAAGATCAAAAGAGAAAGCCAAGAACCTTGAGCCCAAGAGACTTGAAAATAGCAATAACCCATAAACCATTAGATCTTCTTTTAGAACAGCTACCAGAAATCATTGTAGAGAATGAGCCCATTCTTCTCTGTCTCTAACAGCAATTGCTGTCCAACTGACATTGAAAGGTATGTAAGGACAAAAGCCCTGTGAGTACTAGCAGCAACCAGACCACCAGTCCTGCTCCCAATCCAGCCCTCACAGTCATTATTCCAGGAAACAACTCCTGTGGAGAATGGACCAGCCATCCCTGCCAGCTGCCAATTATCTGCCATCTACAATCTAGTCTAGATGAGGCAGCAAGTCACCCTGAAGGAGAGACAGGAGGCAACATATGCCAGGCAGAACAAATTACTACCACCTTGGCTACTATCTCTTCTCAGATCCCTATAGCCAAGATCTCGAATCCAAGACTCTCTGGAATGAAAATACTTCCAGTCCAGTGACCGACCACAACCATCATTCTAGGGAGCAATCTTTTTGAAGATGCAGCCTAAGAACTGCTCCTGCAAGTTAAAAAGCTGTAACTATTGAAGATCTGGAAAAGAAATTTCTTACGACCAAAGTACTTGGCAATGTCAAATGGTTCAACACTAGAAATTGATATGTGTCTGAGTGAAAATAATATTAAAGAAGTGGAAATGCACTCTACTTTGTGACTTCACCTTAAGAAACATGAAACCTTTTCATCTGACTTGACACTATAACCTTACATATGTGTTTAATTTCCCATAAAAATGTGAAGTCCTTAAGAGAAAAGATTATCTTTTTTTATTGCCATTGGTTTAAACATATTAAGTGCTTAATTTTTTTATTCATTAATATTAAAAGGATATGAGAACTCTGTGCAAGCCAAAAATTACTAACTTTTCACAATGAATTGCATAAATAACTTCAGGATTATAATTTTTCCCAAACAAGACAATTAAAACAAACTGAATGTCGTAACATAGAAAATTACATGACACTCTAAAACATCTAGAGACTAATATGGCATTATCTGAGAGAATCTGTTAGTTACCATCAAGAATATTTTTTTCAAACTCTAAAGCATTTGATTGTCAAATTTAACGAGTTCAATAAAAAATAATATTTTTAAAAGCACCTAAGCTAAAATATGCTCAAATGTGAATATAAGTAAATGCATATATCTCAATATTATTCCACAGACACAAGAAATGAACAGAGAAAATAGAATGCTACATTTAAAAATAAAATTAGTCCAAGGTTCAACCTCAAATGATATCCTAGAAATTGGCATGTAATGATATACAAAAGATGTATTTTCAAAAAAAGTCATGTTTTAGAGATATTACTATGAAACATAAATAACGAGAAGAGATGATCATATTAACCTACTAATAAACACTCTTAAAACAGGAACACAAAAATAAGTATAATTTTCAAGAAAAAATATTAACCTGTAAAACCAACCTTTTATGCCTATGGTGTAATTTTAAAAGTAAGAATAATTTATAGGTAAAAAAAAAAAGAGAGAGAAATAACTGAAGAGCCAAAAGTATACAAGAGCTAAAAAAAAATTAAGAATCAGCAAACTGACGTGGTGCAATGGATAGAGCCTTAGAATTAAGAGAAACTGAGTAATTAGATACCTACTAGCTATGTGACCCTAAGCCAGTCACTTAACCCTGAGAAGAAGACAATGATGAAGAAGAAAATGAAGAAGAACATAGAAGAAATAGAAGGGCAGGAGAAGGAGGAGAAGGAGGAGGAGGAGGAGGAAGAGGAAGAGGAAGAGGAAGAAGAAGAAGAAGAAGAAGAAGAAGAAGAAGAAGAAGAAGAAGAAGAAGAAGAAGAAGAAGAAGAAGAAGAAGAAGGAGAAGGGGAAGGGGAAGAAGAAAAAAAAAGAAAAAGAAGGAGGAGGAGGGAGGACAACTGAAAAAGAAAAAGCTGAATAATAGCCCATGGACTGAATTTGAATCAATATAGTTTGCTGAAAGGATACTAGAAAGGGGAGTTGAAGAAATGGAGAAAGAAAGACAAATTTAAAGTTACAAATACTCTCTTTCCCTCCTGCCCTCCCCCCTTCCTAGAGAAGGCAAGAATTATGATATTGATCATATACATACATACATACATATATATATACATATACATATACATATACATATATATATATATATATATATATATTTATATATATATATATATATATATATATATAAAATGCCATACAAAATCTATTTCCTTTCCTGGAAATGGCAGTCAATCTGCTAGATGTGAAGCAGTCTCTCAAAGTTGTTTGAATTTTCATTTCTCTGATCAATAGTGATGTAGAGCAGTTTTTTTCTTGTGACTATTAATAGCTCCAATTTCTCCTCCCTAAAACAAAGAAATTTGCTGTATTTTTTTCTCATGCTGTTTTTCTTCTAGTTTAACTGTTATTTTTGTTTATGTAAAACCCTTTTTAAATTCATGTAGTCAGAATTATCTCTTTTGGGGGGGGCGGAGTCAAGATGGTGGCGTAGAAAGACTCACGTTTAGGAGGACCGAACCCACAGCCCATAGAATTAATGTAAAAAGAGATCCCCATAAGTTCTGGATCACTGCAAGGTGTGCAGAAACAGAGTGGAAGAGATTTCCATTCCAGAGAGCCCTGGAGAGCCATCCCCAGGGTCCATCATGCCCCGGAAAGTGGACCCCACCCCAGCGCTGCCCTGGCCACGGCCCCAGAGAAGCTGACCCGAGCAGGCTTCAGGGACGGAGGCTCCGGCAGCCAGGAAAGTCCCTCCGCCCACAGAAGCTACAGGTCAGTGAGAGAAGGCTGGGCCCGCTGAGATGGAGAGCAGGGTGTCTCCGTGACTTAGGCCCCCTTGGGAGGAAGCAGCGGTGGCAGAGGCGGGGGCAGGAAGCAGCAGACGCAGAGGCGGGGGCGGCGGCGGTGGCAGCAGCTGCAGCGGCAGCCCGGGACTCCCCCAGCAGCAGGCAGGATCTTCATTACTGAGAGTCTCTGCATAAACAACCTGAGGGAGCTGAGCCTGGGAGAGGCCCTGCCCCCACCCATCCATTACTAAAGGTCTCTGCATAAAGTCCCTGAGGGAGCTGAGCCTGGGAGGCGGCCCTGCCCCCACCCCAGAACCAGAACTAAAGTTTGCTGTGGAAAGCCCATTTGAACTTCAGACCCCAAGCACTAGCTGGGCGGATCCAGGTGGGCGTGGATAGGAATCTCAGAAGCCAAGTAACTGGCTGGAAAAATGCCTAGAAAAGGGAAGAAAAATAAGATTATAGAGAGTTTTTTCGAAGAGATGCAAATGATCCCGACTTTCGGATCTGACGAAGAGGAGGACATATTCTTGCCATCAGGGAAAGACATGGAGGGCAGGGCCTCAGTACCCCAGACATCCCAGGGGGATGTCGGGTGGGCTCAGGCCTTGGAAGAGCTCAAAAAGGATTTTGAAAAGCAAGTTAGACAGGTGGAGGAAAAACTGGGAAGAGAAATGAGAGAGATGCAAGAAAAGTATGAAAAACGGGTCAATACCTTGGTTAAGGAGACCCAAAAAAATGCTGAAGAAAATAACACCTTGAAGACTAGGCTCACTCAATTGGCAAAAGAGGTTCAAAAAGCCAATGAGGAGAAGAATGCTCTCAAAAGCAGAATTAGCCAAATGGAAAAAGAGGTTCAAAAGCTCACTGAAGAGAATAGTTCTCTCAAAATTAGAATGGAACAGATGGAGTCTAATGACTTTACAAGAAACCAAGAAATCACCAAACAAAACCAAAAAAATGAAAAAATGGAAGAGAACGTGAAATATCTCATGAGAAAAACAACTGACCTGGAAAATAGATCCAGGAGAAACAATTTAAAAATTATGGGACTACCTGAAAGCCATGATCAAAAATAAAGCCTAGATACCATCTTCCATGAAATTATCGAGGATAACTGCCCTGACATTCTAGAACCAGAGGGCAAAATAAGTATTGAAAGAATCCATCGATCACCACCTGAAAGAGATCCAAAAAGAGAAACTCCTAGGAACATTGTGGCCAAATTCCAGAACTCCCAGGTCAAGGAGAGAATCTTACAAGCAGCTAGAAAGAAATAATTCCAGTATTGTGGAAATAAAATCAGGATAACTCAAGATCTAGCAGCTTCTACATTAAGGGAACAAAGGGCGTGGAATAGGATATTCCAGAAGTCAAAGGAACTAGGAATCAAACCAAGAATCACCTACCCAGCTAAACTGAGTATAATACTTCAGGGGAAAATATGGTCTTTCAATGAAACAGAGGACTTTCAAGCATTCTTGATGAAAAGACCAGAGCTGAAAAGAAAATTTGACTTTCAAACACAAGAATGAGAAGAAGCATGAAAAAGTAAACAGCAAAGAGAAGTCTTAAGGGACTTACCAGAAGTGAACTGTTTACATTCCTACATGAAAAGACAATATTTGTAACTCTTAAAACTTTTCAGTATCTGGGTAGTTGGTGGGTCTATACATACACATGTACGTGCATGCACGCACACACACATACACACATGCATGCACATAGAGAGACAGAGATCACAGAGTGAATTGAATAGGATGGGACCATATCTTAAAAGAAATTAAGGTAAATGGTGAGAGAGAAATGTAGTGGGAGAAAAGAGGGTGAAATGGAATGGGGTAATTATATGTCATTTAAGAGGCAAGTAGGAGACTTTTTGGTAGAGGGAAAAAGAGGAGAGCTGAGAAAAGAAAAAAACAATTAGTTTACCCTCATCACATTTGACTAAAGGAGGGAATAAAATGCACACTCATTTTGATATGAAAACCTATCTTACAGTATAGGAAAGTGGGGGAGAAGGAGATAAGCAAGGGGGGGATGATGGAAGGGAGGGCAAAGGGAGGAGGGAGCAATTTGAAGTCAACACTTGGGGAGGGACAGGATCAAAAGAGAAAAGAGAAACAACGAGGGGCAGAGTAGGATGGAGGGTAATTCAGTTAGTCTTACACAACACGACTATCAGGGAAGTCATTTGCAAAACTACACAGATATGGCCTATATTGAATTGCCTGCCTTCCCAAATGGAATGGGTGGGGAGGGAGGGATGGGTAGAATTTGGAACTCAAAGTTTTAGGAACAACTGTTTAGTATTGTTGTTGCTACTAGGAAAGAAGACATACAGTTAATGAGGAATAGAAAGTCATCTGGCCCTACAGGAGAAAAGAGAAGATAGAGACAAGGGAAGGGAGGGATGACAGAAGAGAGGACAGATTGGAGATAGGGAAAATTAGATTGCTTGGGGTATTGGGGTGGGGGGAGGGGAGAAAAGGGGAGAAAATTTGGAACCCAAAAATTTGTGAAAATGAATGTAAAAAGCTAAATAAATAAATAGACAGATAGATAGATAGGTAGGTAGATAAATAAATAAATAAATAAATAAAAAGAATCATCTCTTTTACTTCCCAACATTTCCTCTATTTCTTGTTTGGTGATAAACTCTTCCCTTCTTTGTAGATTTGAAGGTAAATTCTTCCATTCTCCCCTAATTTCTTATCATCATTCATATAGAAAACATTTACCCATTTTGACCTTATGGTGGTATACTTTGTGAAATGTTAGTCTATGATTAGTTTCTATCAAACTGTTTTCTAGTTTCCTCAGCAATTTTTGTCATATGGTGACTTTTTGCCCCCAAAATTTGGGGCTTAGGATTTATCAAATGGTAGATAACAATGGTCATTTACTAAAGTATCTTGCATATCAAATGTGTTTCACTGACCCCACACTCAATTTTTTAGTGAGTACCAGATTATTTTGATGATTACAGCATTGTAAAATAGTTTGCAATATAATACAACTAGGTTGCATTTCTTCACATTTTTCATCAATTCACTCGATATTCTTGACCTTTTGTTCTTTCAGATGAATTTCATTATCATTTTTTTCTAGCTCTATAAAACAATTCTTTGGTAGTTTGATTGGTATGGAAATGAATGAGCAAATTAATTTAGGTTGAATAGCCCTTTTTATTATATTTTCTCAATCCATCCTTGAACAATTAAGATTTCTTCAATTGTTTTGTTCTGTCTTAATTTTTGTGAAAAAAAAAAGGTAATATTTTTCATATAGTCCCTGACTCTGTTTTGGCAGATAGACTCCCAAGGATTTTACATTTTCTTCAGCTAATTTAAATGGACTTTCTCTTTCTATCTCTTCCTGTTGGATTTTATTGATAATATGTAGAAATGCTAATTATTTTTGTGGGTTTAATTTGTATGCTGCTTCTTTGCTAAAATTATTGTTTCAACTAACTTTGTAGTTACTTCTCAAGGGTTATTAGAATATACTATCTTATGATCTGTAAATTATGATTATTTCTTTCCTCATTGCCTATTTTTATTCCTTCAATTTCTTTTTTTCCTGTTTTATTGCTATAGCTACTGTTTCTAATACAATATTGAGTAATAACCATGATAATGTACATATTTGCTCCACCCCTGTTCTTACTGAAGCTTCAAGTTCATCTTCACTATAGATAATGATTGTTTTTGGTTTTAAAGAGATAATATCTTATGAGGAAGTTATGTAACTTGGTAGATAGACCATTGCTTTGGAGTCAGATAGACCTTAATCATTTGCTAGTGGTGTGACCCTTGGTAAATCACTTAACCTTTGTTTGCCTTAATATTTTGCAGAAGGAAATGGAAAACCAGTCCAGTATACTTGCCAAGAAAACTCGATGGAAAACATTAGTATACTATAGCCCATGGGGTCACAAAAAGTTGGACATGACAGAATGATTAAATAACAACAACTTAACGTTTTAATATTGACTCCATTTATGCCTATGCTTTGTAGTGTTTTTTTTTAAAGAATTGCTGTTGTATATTCAAGTTTTTTTAATATGATTTTTGTTATTTTTGTTATTGATATGGCTAATTATCCTGATTTTTTTTAATATTGAACCAGCTCTGAATAACTGGTATAATTCTAAACTACTCATACCGTATGATCTTTTTGAGAAGTTGTTAAAACAACGTTGCAAGTATTTATTTAAATTTTTACATTGATAAGGGAGGGGTGGAGCAAAGATGTTGGAGTAGAAGGACTGACCTGCTCTAGCTCTCCCCCATAACCCATAAAATAACTGTAAAAAATGACTCTAAACAAATTTTAGAGCAACAGAAGCAAAAAATTGACAGTGAAGCAGATTTCCAGCCCAAGAGATCCTGTAAGGCCAACATGAGAGGTTTATTGCATCAGCCTCAGAGCAGAGTGCAACCCAGCCTTGGCCTCACCACATGGACTCCACATGGTTCAAGGCAGGGCAGCGGGTAGTAGCTGAGTTTCTCAGATTTCTCAACACACAAACACCAAAGACAGCTTCAAAGGTCAGTAAGAAAGCTCTTTTGCCTGGGTGAGAGGGGAGCACAGTCTGGTCCTACACTCAGCCCTACTCCTGGCCCCAGCACAGTAACAAATATTGTGGTAGCATTTAAAGACCCTGGGGGAATTGAGCAGCTGATCTGGGTCTCAGTCCTGAGTGCTGGTCTGGGAGTGAGTAAGAACACTGTCCTGGTGAAGCTGGTGGTGGCTGTGGAGAGGGAATCCTACTTGCAGTTACAGGGCAGAAAAGAGTGCTTGTGGTTACTCATAGACCAGAGTGAAGACCAAGAGAGGAGTAAACTTTTCTCTGTTGATTGTGCTGTCTTGAAGGAGCTGAGAATTTACCCTCCCCTTGACAAAGGACTCAAAAGTCAAGTAACTGATTGGGAAAATGTCAAAACAGGGAAAAATAAGACCATAGAATGTTACTTCCTTGGTGAAAAGGTATTTTCTTCTGTCCTTTTGAATGAGAAAGAACAAAGCATATCATCACAGGAGGTCCTAAAAGTCAAGACTTCTACATCCAAAACCTCCAAAAAAATATTCAATGGTTCCAGACCATGGAAGAACTCAAAAAGGATTTTTAAAATCAAGTAAGAGAGGTAGAGGAAAAATTGGGAAGAGAAATGAGAGCAATGCAAAAAATCCTGAAAAGTGAGTTAACAGCTTGCTAAAGGAGACCCAAAAAAATGCTGAAGAAAATAACACTTTTAAAAATAGACTAACCCAAATGGTAAAACCACTGACATGGAAAGCAGATCCAGGACAGATAATTTTAAAATTATTGGTCTACCTGAAAACCATAATGGGACAAAGGTCCTAGACATCACCTTCCAAGAAATTATCAAGGAAAATTGCCCTGATATTCTAGAACCAGAGAGTAAAATAGAAATAGAAAGAATTAACTGATCACCTCCTGGAAGATCCAAAAAGAAAAATTCCTAAGAATATTGTAGCTAGATTCCATTGTTACCAGGTCAAGCAACCAGAAAGAAACTATTCAAATATTGTGGAAGTACAATACAAATACAAGGTTATCACAGGATTTAGTAGCTTCATCAGTAAGGGATTGAAGGATTTGGAATATGATATTACAGAGGTCAAAGGAGTTAGGATTAAAAGCAAGTATCAACTACCTAGCAAAACTGAGTATAATATTTCAGGGGAAAAATGGAATTTCAATGAAATAGAGGACTTACAAGTATTTTTGTTAAAAAGACCAGAGCTGAATAGAAAATTTGACTTTCAAATACAAGAATCAAAAGAAACATGAAAGGTAAACAGGAAAGAGAAGTCCTAAGGAACACTTAAAGTTGAACTGTTTACATTCCTACCTGGAAAGATACTTTTTTGTAACTCATGAGACCTTTTTCAGTATTACAGTAGTTAGAGAGAATACATACATATATATATATATTTATATATATATATATATATATATATATATATATATATATATATATATATATATATATACATAGGTGTGTATGGGTGGGTATGTATGTGTATATTATATATGTGTAGCTATGTACATGTGTGTATGTGTATTCATATATAGAGACATGTGTATAGATATGTGTATACATGTATGTATATATATGTATATATACATACATAGACAGAAGGCACAGGGTGAACTGAATATGAAGGGAGAATACTGAAAAAATAAAATTTACTGTTAAATGGAATGTACTAGGATTAAGAGAAAGGGAGATGTAGAATGTAGTAAATCATCTCATATACAAGAGGGAAGAAAGAGCTTCTACAATGGAGGGGAAGTGGAGCAGATGAAAGGAAATAACTGAGCCTTACTCTCGTGGGATTTGGCTAAAGGAGGGAATAACACACATTCAATTGGATGTGGAAATCTATTTTACCCTGCAGGAAGACAAGGGGGAAGGGGATAGGAAAGAGAAGATAATAGAAAGGACAGCCAATTGGGGAAAGGGATGACAGGTCAAGGCAGAAAATAGAATAAATGAAGGGCAGGAGAGGACAGAGAGAAATGTGATTAGTCTTTTACAAGATAAATAATATGGAAGTACTTTTCATTGTTACACATGTGTGCTTGTTTTCTCAATGAGGATAGATGGGAAGGGAGGGAGAAAATATGAACTTTAAAACTTTAAGAATGAATGTTAAAAGTTTTTTTGGCATGCAACTGTAAATTAAGCTATACAGATAATGAAGTATAGAAATCTATTTTGCCCTACAGGTAAACAGAGAAGAAAAGTGCCAGAAGAAGGATGGATAATAGAAGGGAGGATAGACTGGAGGAAGAGGTGGATGGAATGCATGTTGTTCTGGGGTGAGGGTGGGAAGAGATGGGGAGAAAATTTTGAATTCAAAGTCTTGTGGAAGTGAATGTTAAGATCTGAAAAATAAATACATTATATATAAGAATACCAAAAAAAAGAAAAGAAAAGAAAAGAAAAGAAAAAGAAAAACCAGTAGGACCTCAGTCAAGTTCAACCTGAGTCAGGTTAGCTAGAGTTCTAAGGCACTTAATTTTCATTATGACTGTGAATTAACGTTAATATTTCTTATTTTGCTATAAAAATATCTAGAAGAACTGATTTGGTTGCTATAGTTCCTCTGGCTATTTTCAAATGAAAGTCACTTATCTCCAGCTCTTAACACTTCAATGCCACTAAACTACAGGTGCTATCATCCTTAAAAAGCAACTCTAGTATTCTATTTACAGTAATATCCACATATACTATTATTGCAAATCACAAAATATAAATAAAAATAAAGCCAGTTCCTAGTTTTGTTTGTCTAATTTTTTTTAACTTTTCATTTTATTAATTTATCTTTTTACATTCAGCATTTCCACTGATGTTAGTTGGGGATTTTTTAAAAAGAAATTCTTTTCTAGTTTTTTTTTTAGTTGCATGTCCAATTTATTTTATTAATGTATATATTCACCTATATGAATTTCCCCCAAGTACTATTTTGGATACATCTTGCACATTTTTTCTATGTTGTCTCATAGTTGTCATTCTCTTTAATAAAAGTATTGATTGTTTCCATGATTTGTTTTTTTGAATACACACACATGTATATGTATATATATGCATATACACATATGTACATATATGTGTAATTCCCTCTTTGAATGAGTTTAGATGAAAGTGAGGTTCAAGTACTGTCCCTTCCCTCCATTTTCTCCTTTAATGTAAAAATTGTTCCTTGTAAGCCTCTTATGTGATATAATTTCTACATTCTTCCTCTCCTTTCTTCCAATGCATCCCTCTTTTTTACTCATCTACTTTTTTTGAGAACATCCCAACATAATCAACTCACTCCTTTGCTTCCTATGTAAAATCCCTCTAAATGCCCTAATAATGATAAAATTCTTAAGAGTTGCATGTATCATCTTTCCATATAGGAACATAAATTCTTGTAAAAAATTGAAAATTAAATTTTAGTTCTATTTTGCTAAGACTTATTCAAACTAGATTGAATATTCCTTTTTTAGGTTCCTTATTCACTCATCATCCACATCCCAGAGAAGCTTGTCTAAAGATCAGTCATCTTTCCTCAGAGCCACTGCTTTTGCTGAAAGTAAATATTTATCTTGGAGAAGATGTCTGTGATCCATCCAACACCCTGCACCACACATGTCCTTTATTACTCTCACATCCTTCTTGTCTCCTCTCCTGACAATGACAGTGTCTATTAAATGCTAATGATTTCTACTAGAGTGCATTCATGGTATTTTGTAGCAGCTAGTTAGGTGAAGGACAGTATTGGTGATGAGAAGGTCATGAGATACACAAGTCTTTTGAATTAAGAAACCATTGCTTTGCTGTTTCTGACTCCATTATTTCCAATAACTCCCTGCCATGTTTAATTGTGTGTGATTCCTCTGATGTTAAAGTCATTCAGAATTATAATCTTGTCCTTTTTTGGCACATTGATGATGGGGGTCTCTAAGCCTTCATAACTTTTTAACCTCATCAAGGTTTGTCATGATAGGGGAATATACACCAAAAATGGTAGCATAGAACTTTCTTGCAAGTGGAAATCACATTGTCATAAGCCCATTATTTATTTTTTTGGCATGCAATATTAATGACTAGATTGGATGTGATAGTGAAACATATGGTTGGTCATGGCATTCTCCATCAGAAAAACATGTATCCAGCTTCAACTTCAGTAAGCTGGCTTTCTTTTGCCAGCCTTGTTTCACTTAGGGCTGCTAATTGAATGTGGTGCCTGATCAGTTTTCTCACAAGAGCTGTTTGGCAATTAACAGCGATCTCATGTTGCCCACAAGTTTCCTTACTTTCTGTGTAATGATGATGAGGGAAATCAACTTTTCAAAGTTTTCACATGTGTGTTTTGACCACTGTGTGGGATCCTTGCTCTGATGCTTTCCCAGTCACCAATGGAGTGAATCAGTGTTGTGTGCTTACTTCTATGCTCTTCAACATGAGGTTTTGTGATATTGATATACACCTCCGACAAGAATAAAATAAACCAAGATCAGCTTCTGCACTGATGGTATAAATTATTTAGCTTGAAAAGGTTACTAGCTGAGACTAAAGTTGAGGACATACTGGTATGTGACTTTTTCTTTGCAAATGATTGTGTACTCAATGCACACATACTCTGAGGCTGGAATGGAACAGAGTATGGATTGATTCTCTGAATATTTTTTTACCTTTCTCTTTTCCCCTTGAGTCTTGTATTTGGAGTTCACATTTCTTACTCAGCTCTGGCCTTTTAATTAGGAATGATTGAAAATCCTTTATTTAATTTAATATCCTTTTTCTCTCAAAGATTTTATTCAATTTTGTACTGGGTAGGTATTCTTGGTTGTAATATTAAATCCTTTGCCTTCAGGTATATCATTTTATTAACCCTGTGACCCTTTAATGTGGAAGCAGCTAAATCCTGTGCAATCCTGATTATGGCTCCATGACATTTTAATTCTTTCTTTTTCACTACTTTCAGTAATTTTTCCTTGATTTATGAGCTCTATAATTTGGCTATGATGTTCCGGGGAGTTTTGAATTTGATATGACTTTCAGGCAGTGATCAATGGATTCTTTCATTTCTATTTTGCCCTCTGGTTCTAATATAGCAGGAAAATTTTCTTTGATAATTTCATTTTAATAGTACTTTCCTAATTGCAAGTCAAAACAATAACATTCATTTTTACAAGATTTTGAGTTCCAAATTTTCTTCCTCCTCTATTCTTCCCTCTTTCAAAAATTTTAGGTAATTTGATATAGATTATACATGTGCTATCACGTAAAGCATAACCCCATATTAGCTAAAGTTGTGAAAGAAGAAAGAGATCAAAAGAAAAGAAAACACAAAAAGAACAAATTGAACAAAAGAACAAAAAAAAATTGAAAAAAGTATGCTTCAATTTGCATTTAGAGACCAGTTCTTTGTCTGGACATGGATAGTATCTTCCTTCATCTGCATTTAGAGACCAGTTCTTTGTCTGGACATGGATAGTATCTTCCTTCATCTGCATTTAGAGACCAGTTCTTTGTCTGGACATGGATAGTATCTTCCTTCATCAGTCCTTTATACTTGTCTTGGATCATTGTATTGCTGAGAGAGATAATTTTAAAAAATTGGACTACTTGAATGGCAAAAAATATTCTAGACATCATCTTTCATGGAAAACTGCCCTAATATTCTGCCTCTAAAAAAAAAAAAAACTGCCTCTACTATCTAGAGATCCAGAGGGTAAAATAGAAATTGAAAGAATCCACTGATCATCTCCTTCAAGAAATCCCAAAGGGAAAAGTCAATTTCCAGCGCTCCCAAGTCAAAGAGAAAATATTCTAAGCAGCCAAAAAGAAAGAGTTCAAGTTTCATGGAGTTGCAGTCATGATAACATATTATTTAGTGACTTCTGCATTAAAGGATCTGAGGGATTGAAATATGATATTCCAGAGGGCAAAGGAACTAGGATTGCAATCAAGAAATACTTACCCAGCAAAACTGAGTATAATCATTTGAGGCAAAAATGGATATTCAATGAAATAGAGGGCTTTAAAGCATTTTGATGAAAAAAAAAAGGAGCTGAATAGAAAATTTGACTTTCAAATACAAGAGTCAAGAGAAGCATAAAAAAGTGAACAGGAAAAGGGAAATCATAAGAGATTTAATAAAGTTAAACTGTGTACATCCCTATGTGGGAAGATGATACTTACAACTTATAAGAACTTTTTCATTATTAGGCCATTTAGAAGGCATATGTATAGAGAGAGGGCACAGGAGTAAGTTGAATATGAAGGCACGGTATATAAAATATAAAATTAAGGGGTGAAAATGGAATGTACTGGGAAAAGGGGAAAGGGAGAATTAGAAAGGAGTGAATTATCTCACATAAAAGAGGCAAAAAACTTTTTACAATGGAGAGGAAGAGGAGAAGAATAAGGAGAAGTGAGAGAATATTACTCTCATCAGAATTGGCTCAAAGAGGGAATAACATACACACTCAACTGAGTATAGAAATCTCTCTTACCTTACAGGAAAATAGGAAGAGAAAGCAAATAAAGAAAGGGAGAGTCAGAGAAGGGAGGGCAAATTGGAAGAGGGCAGTCAGAAACATAGGAACCAGGATGGCAGAGTGATCAGTAAATGCTCTCTCCTCCCCCCTTGATGATCTTGAAAGAACCATAAAATATTTCCCCAGAAAAGTCCTGGATCAGTGGGAACAGCAGAGGGGGCAAATAGTCTCATAACACCTGAGGCTAGGAAAATAGTTAAGGGGGATTCCTCCTACTGTGGCACTGGCTAACCAGGAGAGGGGACCCAGGTCAGTGGAAACTCTCACTAGGACCCAGACAAGCCTCAGCACCAGGAGAGGAGCACCAGGAGGGGTGGAAACTCCCACTAGGATCTAGATGTTCTCAGCACTCCAGGAGAAATGGGGAGACAATAGAGCAGCTGGAATCACCATCCCCTGAGCCTGCCTTTGCCTCAGTTCAGCTGAGGAGATCTCCTGTGACCAGACCAACCCTCCCCCACTCTTAACCAGCTAATCCCAGGGCAGATTGGGGAAACACAAAACAAGAAGATAAAAAGACACTTGCTCTTACCTTTTACACACAAATCAGCTCAATACGAAGCTCTACATCTTCAAACTGAAAGAAACAGAAGCCACAACACACAGTCACCATCATGAACAAGAGAAAGCAAAACAAGAGTGAAAAAAGCATAGAATCTTTCTATGGGAACAAGGACCAAAATACAAATACCAAAGAGGTCACTGGTGAGACTGTACTTCCATCTGAAATTTCAGAATGGACTATGAACTTCCCTTATGCACAAACAGCTCTCCTGGAACAGCTGAAGAAGGAAATAGAAGAGAAACTGGTCAATGATTTTCTTTTTTCTTCTTCTTGTTTTCTGTTTATTCTGTATTTCAATTTATTAAGTTTTCAACATTCATTTCCACAAAATTTTGAGTTTCAAATTTTCTCCCCATTTCTCCCCTCCTCCCATGCCAAAACGCTGAGCACTCTAATTACCCCTATCACCAATCTACCCTCCCTTCTAATATCCTTCCCTTCCCTTATCCCCATCTTCTCTTTTGTCCTATAAGGCAAGATAACTTTCTATACCCCATTACCTGTATTTCTTATCTCCTAGTTGTATGCAAGAATAATACTCAACAGTTGCTCCTACAACTTAGAGTTCCAACTTTTTCATCAAGAATGCTTGAAAGTCCTCTATTTCATTGAAAGACCATTTTTTCCCCTGAAGGATTATACTCAGTTTTGCTGGGCAGGTGATGCTTGGTTTTAGTTCTAGTACCTTTGCCTTCTGGAATATCCATTCCCATTGATCCCTTAATGTAGAAGCTGCTAGATGTTATATTATCCTGATTGTATTTCCACAATACTTGAATTGTTTATTTCTAGCTGCTTGCAATATTTTCTCCTTGACCCGGGAACTCTAGAATTTGTCCGCAATGTTCCTAGGAGTTTCTTTTTTTGGCTCTCTTTCAGGAGAGGATTGGTGGATTCTTTCAATATTTATTTTGCCTCCTGGTTCTAGAATATCAGGGATGTTTTCCTTGATAATTTTGTGAACAATGATGTCTAGGCTCTTTTTTTGATCATGGCTTTCAAGTAGTCCCATAATTTTTAAATTGTCTCTCCTGGATTTATTTTTCAGGTCAATTGTTTTTCCAATGAGATATTTCACATTATCTTCCATTTTTTCATTCTTTTGGTTTTGTTTTGTGATTTCTTGTTTTCTTATAAAGTCCTTAGCCTCCATCTGTTCCATTCTAATTTTTAAAGAACTATTTTCTTCAACTAGCTTTTGAACATCCTTTTCCATTTGGCTAATTCTGCTTTTTAAAGCATTATTCTCCATTGGCTTTTTGAACATCTTTTGCCAATTGAGTTAGCCTCTTTTGAAAGGTGTTATTTTCTTCAGCATTTTTTGCATCTCCTTTATTAAACTGTTAACTTGCTTTTCATGATTTGTTGCATTGTTTTCATTTCTCTTCCCAATTTTTCCTCCACCTCTCTTACTTGTTTTTCAAAATCCTTTTTGAGTTCTTCCATGGCCTGAGACCATTGAATATTTATTTTGGATGTTTGGGATACAGAAGCCTTGACTTTTATGTCTTTTCCTGATGTTAAACATTGTTCTTCCTCACCAGAAAGGATGGGAAGAGATATCTGTTCACCAAGAAAGTAACTTTCTTTGGTCTTATATTTTTTCTCTTTTTTGGGGGCATTTTCCCAAACAGTTACTTGACTTTTGGGTCCTTTGTCAAGAGTAGGGTATACTCTGGGGATCTGTTAGATCTCAGTTCCTCAAAAGTGGCACAATCAAGAGTCTATGCTGGTCTGGGAGCAGACAGAGATTTTTGTGCCCAGAATCTTAGCAGAGTTTCTTCTCCACAGCCACCTGGCCTCCAGGTTCACCAAGCCAGCACTGGGAGCTGAGATTCAGATAAGCTGCATGGATAGGGCCACCATTCAGTGTGAGATAAAGATCAGCTGCCTCAGGGTCTCTACACAGGGCTGAAGTAAGAATTGGCTTCTTAGTGCCCCCAGGGATATAATAATCCAACAATGGATGTGAGCTGCTGTAGGGGATGCTGTGGGAACTGCTGTCTCCTGCCCCATGTGGCCTCTGTGGCTGCTGTGTAAGGCTAGACCTATGGGAAGGCCCTTCTCCCTTCCCAGACAGCTAAAAAAACCCTGTCACTGATCTTTGGTGCCTGTGCATTGAGGGATCTTCGAACTGCTCTATTGTGACTGGAGATTCTGCCCCCAAGGGCTGTTCATAAGCCGTGTGGCCGAAACTGCGCTGGGCTTGGCTTCATGTCCAGTGCAAGAGACATTTCCCACAAGCTTTTCAGGTCACCCTAGGCTGGAAATCTTCTACACTCTGCTATTCTCCATTTCTGCTGCTCCAGAATTTGTTGAGAGTCCCTCTCTACAGGTATTTTATGGGCTGTGTGGGGACAGCCAACATAAGTGTGTCTTTCTACCCCACCATCGTGACTCCACTCCCCGCAATGATTTTCAAAGTATAAAAAAAGAATTGAATGATGAGATCATCCCTTTAAAAAGGAAAACTTAACAAATGGAAAAGGAAGCACAAAAATTAACTGGAGAAAATAACTCCTTAAAAGGAAAAATTGGGCAGATAGTAAAAGAGTTGCAAAAGTTAACTGAAGAAAACAATTTGATAAAAATTAGAATTGGGCAAGTAGAAACTAATGACTCTATGAGACAGCAAGAATCAGTCAAACAAAATCTAAAAAATGAAAAGATAGAAGAAAATGTGAAATATCTAACTTGAAAAACAACTGACCTGGAAAATAGATCCAGGATAGAAAATTTAAGAATTATTGGCCTGCCACAAAGTCATGATGAAAATAAGAGTCTGGATAGTATCTTCCAGGAAATCATTAAGAAAAATTGCCCAGAAGTGTAAGATCCAGAAGGTAAAATAGTCATCAAAAGAATCTACCGTTCACCTCCTGAAAGGGATCCCAAACTCAAAACCCTAAGAAATAGCAGTGCCAAATTCCAGAACTATCAGTTGAAGGAGAAAATACTACAGGAAGCCAGAAAGAAACCATTCAAATATCAAGGAGTTACAGTCAGGATCACACAGGACCTTGCAGCTTCTACATTAAAAGATCAAAGGAATTGGAATCTGATATTCTATAAGGCAAAGAAGATGGGATTATAACCAAGGATCAACTACCCAGCAAAGTTCAGCATAACATTTCAGGCAAGGAGATGGTCATTCAACAAAGTAAGGGATTCCAGACCTTCCTAACAAAAATGCCAGAATTTTATAGAAAGTTTGATCTTCAAATGCAGGTCTCAAGTGAGGTATAAAAAGGTAAATGGGGAGGGGGGGACTTGTTTCTCAATTTGGACAAACTGTTTACCCCCCTATAAGGGCAGATGATGCCTGTTAATCTTGAGAATTATACATCTATTATGAAATATAGAAGGGATATGTGTAGAGGGAATGGGTATGAAGTAAATGATGTCATATTAAAAATATGATTTAAGCATTCTAAGGGATTGTAATAGGAGGTATGAAAAGGAGGAAACAGAAAATAGTAAATTACATCACAGGAAGAAGTACAAAATTGTAGTAGAGGGAGAGGGGAGGGAGATGAACATTGTTTGAGAGGTACTCTCATTTGATTTGGTTCAAGGAGGGAACAATAAACTTAAGTACATAATTCTAACTAGCTCTATAGGCAGTAGGAGGAGAAGGGGGAAGAAAAGGGAGGGGAAGCTAAAAGGGAGGGAAGAAACAGTAAGGGTAAAAGGGAATAAAAGGGAGGGGGGCTAAAAGAAAGAAGGGATGGCTGCAGGAGGTGGTGGTGAAAAGTGAAAACTATTGAGAAGGGGGAAAGGAGATGAGAGAGCTAAAAGCACAAATGGTGGGAAAGAGGATTGAAGGAAATGCACAGATCATAATCATAACTGTGAATATGAATGCAATGAACACTCCCATAAAACAGAGATGGATAGCAGAATGGATTAAAAGTTATAATCCAACAATATGTTGCTTACGAGAAACACATTTGAAACACGGGGATACACACAGCTTAAAGGTCAAAGGTTGGAACAGAATATATTGTGCTTCAACTGATATAAGAAAAACAGGAGTAGCAATCCTAATCTCAGACAAAGCAAAAGCAGAAATAGATCTAATCAAAAGAGATAAGGAAGGAAACAATATCCACTAAAAGGCACCTTAGACAATAAAGCAATAACATTACTAAACATGTATGCTCTGAGTGGTATGGCATTCAAATACTTACAGGAGAGGTTGGGAGAGCTGAAGGAAGAAATAGCAAAATTATACCAGTGTAGTCCTCAATCTCTCCCTCTCTGAACTTGATAAATCTAACCTCAAAATAAACAAGAAAGAGGTTAAGGAGATAAATAAAACTCATTATAAGATAGATATGATAGGTCTCTGGAGAAAACTGAATGGGAATAGAAAGGAATATACTTTTTTCTCAGAAGTACATGGCACATGTACAAAAGTTGACGATGTACTAGGACATAAAAACTTCACAATTCAATGTAGAAAGGCAGAGATAATCAATGCATCCTTCTCAGATCATAATGCAATAAAAATTATATGGAATAAAAAGCCATGGAAAGGTAAACCAAAAATCAATTGGAAACTAAATAATCTGATCCTAAAGAAGGAGTGGGTTAAAGAATAAATCATAGAAACAATCAACAACTTCATTGAAAAGAATGACAATAATGAGACCACCTACCAAATCTTATGGGATGCTGCAAAAGCAGTTCTTAGGGGAAGTTTTATATCTTTGAATGTCTACATAAATAAAATAGAGAAAGAGGAGATCAATGACCTGGGCATGCAGCTGAAAAAACTAGAAAAGTAACAAATTGAAAATCCCCAAGTAAATACAAAATTAGAAATACTGAAAACCAAAGGAGAGATTGATAAAATTGAAATTAAGAAAACTATCGAATTAATAAATGAAACCAATAGTTGGTTTTATGAAAAAACTAATAAAATTGATAAGCCTTTGGTCAATCTGATTTAAAAAAAGAAAGAAGAAAATCAAATTACTAATATCAGAAATGAAAGGTGTGAACTCATCTCCAATGAGGAGGAAATTAAAACAATAATTAGAAATCATTTGGCCCAACTTTATACCCACAAATTCGACAATCTAAATGAGATGGATGAGTATTTTTAAAAATACAAATTGCCCAGATTAACAGAAGAAGTTGATTACTTAAACAACCCCATCTCAGAAAAATAAATTGAACAAGGCATCAATGAACTCCAAAGGAAAAAATCTCCAGGGCCAGATGGATTTACAAGTGCATTCTATCAAACATTTAAAAAGCAGTTAATTCCAATACTATATAGACTATTTTTGAAAATTGAGGAAGAAGGAGTCCTCCCAAATTCTTTCTATGATACAAATATGGTTTTGATCCCTAAACCAAGAAGAGACAAAACAGAGAAAGAGAATTATAGACCAATTTCTCTAATGAATATGCATGCAAAAAATTTTAAATAAGATTTTAACAAAACGAATACAACATCTTATCATGAGAACAATCAAGAAGGATTCATACCAGGAATGCAGGGCTGGTTCAGTATTAGGAGAAGTATTAGCATTATCAATCATATCAACAACAAAACTAACAAAAACCACATGATTATCTCAATAGATACAGAAAAAGCTTTCAACAAAATACAATATCCATTCCTATTAAAAACACTGGAGAACATAGGAATGAAGGGAACTTTCCATAAAAAAGAATAAGCAGTATCTACATAAAACCTTCAGTAAGCATTATATGCAATGGAGATAAACTAGTTGCATTTCCAATAAGATCAGGTGTGAAACAAGGATGTCCATTATCACCACTATTATTAAATATGGTACTAGAAATGTCAACTGTAGCAATTAGACAACATAAAGAAATTGAAGGAATAAGAACAGGCAAAGAAGAAACTAACTTTTCACTCTTTGCAGATGATATGATGATATACTTAGAGAATCCCAAAGATTCAAGTAAAAAAGTATTTGAAATAGTAAACCACTTTGGCAAAGTTGCAGGTTACAAAATAAACCCACACAAATCTTCTGCATTCCTATATATTAATAACAAAGTCCAACAGCAAGAGATAGAAAGAGAAATCCCATTTAATGCTAGGGTAGACACTATAAACTGAACTAACCTCCTGCGGCGACAAGTTTATTGGAAATATGAATAAGACAAGACAATGAAACAAAAACAGAAAGGACAGAATTGGATTGGTTTTAATCTGGTATATTGATCCAACTTCATTCAATTCCTTCTCATGGTAGGTTAATGTCAGTAAGGTGACTGTAAAACAAATGGTCAGCAACCACTAGATTATTTTGAGTTACGTGATAAATTAATGAATTCTATATATTTTGACTGCTTGCCTTCCTGCTTGTCTTTTGTGATATGTGTTATGCTTGTATTCCAGGATTAGTATGGATTCAAGTTTGAAGTCCTGTTCTGGAGTGGGAATGATATCTGCTTAATTCGAAATCATCCTGGTACAATATTGGACTAGATCTGGATAGTAGGAGTTTTAATGTCAGCTTTCTTCTAGCTTCTTAATGTTTGATTCTTCCATCCACAATTGTATATTTTTGCTCTTATACCATCACAAAAAGCACCTTTCAACAACTTTCAGGAAAATATCATGAAGTTGGGAAATTTGTCATGAGCCCAGCATCATAACATAATAGTTTATTGATAAGCACATAGATTTGAAATAGTATGAGCCCTTTGATACTTCATTGAGTTTGTCAGGGAGGATATAAATGTGAAACCTAGTAAGCCAAATGAATGATTTGTTTCTGAATCACTTCACCCAGCTGAGAAAGATGTTTGTATTTGGGGGGGAAAGGGGTTTACAATAGAGGTATCATTAACCATGGATCAACAAGCATTTATTAAAGGCTTACTATGTGCCAGATACTATGGGAAATAATTTAGTATCCAAGGAGCAGATAACAATGAAAATGTTAAGGAAAAACAAAGAATAATGCCAACATCTAAGGCAGTAGTCCCTATCTATCTTATAGTCTGGTGACAGAATTTCTAACAATGAGAATCTTATTGAGTCTATCCTCTCTGTTGATAGAGATATTCTGTATTTCATTTTCAATTCAGCTTTGCTAAAGTCTAGAGAGACTTTTAACCCTCTCCAAAAAGTATATTAGTAAGGATGCATGCAGGTGACTACATGATCCAGGACAATAATCTCCAATACATCTTTTATTTTTCTTGTCTCAGGGGAAAAATGACTTCACAAACTTCATCATTCTCATAGCCTCCAGATTCTCCACAAAGTCCTCTTAAATACAATATTTTAAATTTTTTGAAAGGAAGACTTCTACAGCAGATTTTCACCTCAGTCCACTAGCTGTTTCCAGGAAATTACAAGTAAAAGAATTTAAATGGATTTCCTAACGATTAAAAGATCCATTATGAGGCTGTTGTCTAAGAGAAAAGTCTATTCTCAGTTCTGCATATTTCCCAGAAATACGGGTCTGAATTATTTGTGCATAGCCTGATGATATATACAAGTTACTGTTAAAAGTGAGGTTTCTTAGGTGCAGCATCTCTCTGTCTTTCTGTCCCTCTGTCTCTGTCTCTCTCTGTCTCTCTCTCTCTCTCTCTCTCTCTCCCCGCCGTCTCTGCATCTGTCTCCACAAAGCGTCGTCACTTGATGAATCTCTTCTATTGTGTTTTGAATTTAGTTAACTACATTTATAACGAATATGCTTATCATTGCTCCCATTTCTTAATTACTGAAATTTCGAAGTTCTCACCTCTAGTACATTTCATTTTCATAGCTTTAGGTTACTCTAGTTAGCATCAAATGTAAAACAGTTTCTTTTTATCAAAATATGACTCCCTTTATTTTATTTAGAATGGCCTAGTGTAGAACCAACAACACTGAAATAATACATGCACAGATATGTATACATGCATGCTTATATACATGCATAAATACATGTGTATATGTATGTATAAATATAGTATATGAATATATATGTATGTATGTATATATTGTGTGTATATGCATGCATGTGTGTGTGTGTGTGTACCACATCATGAATTGAGTTTTGTAATGGTAAACAAACAATTAGTTTTACTTGGAAAAACAAGATGGAAAAACTCAATTACTATGAAAAATACTCAGCCTTCCCAATCCAAATACAGTTCTTTCAGTGCTGTCTAAATAATTTCCTATCTGACATTTGAATCCATCCTTGCTGTGGAACAGAGCCTGACATCTCAGAGGCTGCCCAGCCTAATAAATGCTAGGCCTAGTGCAAAATCTGAAGAGTTGCGGTGACAAACTAGAGGTGACTGCAGTCTTACTCTGTCTCCATTACTTTATCAGCAAAGAAGTGAGTTTATCAGATGTGACCTTCATGCCTGACCTGAAGAATCATCTTTATTTTCCAAAGACAGGGAGCTAAACAAACATGATTTGCTTTTGATCTAGACATTTAATGAAGTAAAATCATTTTATTTCCAAGGAGAGGTCACTTCTTTCATGGTATTCTCCTTATTTCAATTACACATGACACAATGCTGGTTGATTGCTTAACAAGTTTTTATAATAATTGAACAAGACCTATTAAAATACAGTCCTTTTTTTATAATAGTTTAAAGGCTAAGCTGACCTATTGATATACCTACATTTTTGTCCTTTATAATAATTAGCTTTAATAATAAAAGAATCAACAACATGTAGATGGGTTAAAATAAGTGATACTTTTTTTGATTTTGAATGTCTGTGAAACTCATTTTGAACAAGAGATTGAGTCATACACAGTCAAATTAACAAGCACTTATTAGATTCCCACTATGTGTGCGACGTTGTGATAAGCACTGGAGGTACAAAGAAACAAAAAAAAGTCCTAACCCTCAAGGACCTTTGTCTAGTCTAATGTGCAAACCATCTGCAATCATCTGTCTGCGTGTCAAATCCTGGCTATACTCTTCAGGAGAGAGGTCACCATTAAGAAGAAGGGAAAAGTTTAAAAAATATATTGATTATGCATAAATAAGTTTGATTTGAATTAGAAGCAAGTTAATTAAGAAAACAGTAGAACACACAACTGCCTTTGATCAATTTAAGAACCCAGACTGGAGAAACTACAATACAGGATAATAAAAGCCCTAATAGATTGAATGACTGAGTGATATTCAAAATATTAGTTTAATAAAAGACATATAACAGATTCGAAAAAGGCCAAAAGCTCTCCTGGTTTGTCTTTTTTTTCCCCAAAAAGGCAAGAAAAAAGGAAAATGAGAAGAATGTTTACAGGGATAGGGAACCCGAGGCCTCGAGGCCACAGGTGGCCATCTAAGTCCTCAAGTGGGGCCCCTTTGGATTGAGTCAAAGGGCTGCACTTGAGGACCTAAAGGGTCACTTGTAGCCTCAAGGCTGCAGTTTCCCCACCTTTGGATAGAACCTATAAACTATAAGCCAATAGGCTTGAATTTGTTGCTTTAAAAAGTCCAGAATATAAAATCAAAACGTTTTGGAGCATCTAGAGAAAGAAGCAGGAATTATGAAAAGTCATCATGCAAAGGACCTAACGGATTAAACCTCATTCTCTTTTTTGAAAGAGTTAGACTGGTAGATCAGGAATGGTATATAGCTTTCCTTGATTTTAGCAAAACTTGTGGAAATTTTTCTCATGATTTCTTGTGGAAAATATTGAGATATATTTAGCTTAGATGATAGAAAAATTAAATGTAATTGAAAGCGGTTGTCATGAATATTTGCTATCATGGTACCTTGCAAATAGTTGTTGTTTAACTGGCAAGTTATGTCTGACTCTTCATTACTCCATTTGACATTTTCTTGATAACGATGTTGGAATGGTTTGCCATTTTCTTCTATAGCTTATTTTACAAATGAGGAACCGAGGCAAACAGGGTCAATGATTTGCCCAGGGTCACGTAGCTGTGAAGTGTCTGAGGTCCCATTTGAATTCAAGTCTTCCTGACCACAGGCCCAGCATTCTATCCACTGCAACACCTACCAACCCTTTGCTAATAATAAATGTCACTTAATAAATGTTTGTCAACTTAGAAGAAGGTCTCAGGAATTCTGGTGTAACTGTTTTTCATAATTTTTGATCAATATGTTCAGTTCTAGCATTGCATTTTAGGAAGGTTAGAGCAGCCTCTGGACAGCCTCTAAAACGTGATGGAAATGTTGAGATCAGTGCATATGGATATTATTTAAAGAATTTCAGGAAGGTTTTCCTGTAGGGAACACTTAGGACAGGAAGAAGAAAGAGAAAAAAATAAATATTTAAGGGGAAGAACAACTAATCTTATGCTTGTTTTCTGAGGACAGACTTAGAACCAATAGATAGAAATTTGCAGAGAGGCTGATTTTGAACTGGCATACTTAAAAAAAAATAACATTTAGAGCTGTACAAAAGTAAAACAGACTGTTTTAGAAGTTATTGGATTGCTTCTCACCAGGGATTTTCAAATTTTCAAATGCAGACTAAATGAATACTTCAGGGAAGAGCAGATTCTGGACGTTATTTCAACCCTCTGATATATATTTTTTTCAATTCTCTGAAAGTTTGCAAGTAGTCAAAATGCATTAATTGCACATCTACTTATTGTGGAACACCGGCTCCCTTCTTTGAACATGCTCAGTTAATTAGGAATTGACTTGTTCACTTATCCTGGTGATAATCTAAGAACACTCTTAGGCATTTAGGGAGATTTCTGATTAGTAAAGATTTTTGTGTTCCAACAATACTTTTCCACTTAACAGCCAGCTATCTCCCCTCTCCAAGGGGAGATAATTATATAGTTTAAGACAAGCAAAGATATTTTTTTCTGTTAAGTCATTTTCAGTTATGTTTAACAATTTGTAACCTTATTTGGGGGTTTTCTTGGCAAAGATACTAGAGTGGATTGCCACTTGACAACCTGCTAAAACTTATGAAGGCCTCTTTTTTAATAAGCATTCTTGATTACTGACTCTTTGAGTGGTTCTTTCGTTTTTTTACATAAATAAATCAATGGCATATGATTGGAGAAAGGAGGACAAACATGGGGAATATTAAAATTGAGTGAGAAATTAGAATATGAAACTGAAACATAAACTGGATCAAACAAAGATGAGTCAGGTAATCCCCACATACGTAGAAGGGGCAAAAGGTCTGTAATAAAAATCAGGACACAGGAGTGGAAAAACCTCAAGAAGTCATGAGGAAAGAAAGTTTGTGACATGAGAGTCTTTCCTTTTGGTAGATGAGATGTACCACAGGCACTAAACTTTGGATCCTAATGGAACTATCCAAAGTAAACCCAGGCAATCTTTAAGACCTTTTTGATCTTCAGTCTAACTTCCTAGTTGTCCCCTTAACCTCATGAACAGATTTTTATTCACTGAGATCATATTAAAAGAGTTATGTTTCACTGAGCAGTGGGCAACAACTCCGTATTATGGTTAGAAAAGAAAAAAAAAATTAATAGGAAAGGCTGACCGTCAGTGGTCCAGAGACGATGAATGTAAAAATTAGAACAGACCTTGTTGTAGGGAGCTTTGCATGTCTTCGAAGTTTCATAAATTAACTCTTCTGTCATAGCACAGTGAAAATAGCAATTATGTTAGAATCACTTAAGTTATACAGAGGTAAGAAAACTACTTTTTTGTGGGGTAGAGGAATATCTTTATAAAGGATTCTTGGTTAGGTACAGATGGGACTAAATGACCTTTGAAACACCTTAGAACTCTTAAGAATTTCTAATGATTCGACCTATGTAAACACAAACACACATACATATATGCACACAAACTTGTGTGAATATAGATATAAATATAGATCAGACATAGATATACTACCTATCTGTGGAACTAAATAGATTACAGTCATATATTTAAAGCTGAAAGGTATCTTACAGTGCATTCAGTACAACCTTCTCATTTTACAAATGGGAATGTTATTGCAATAACTTTGTTTTCATTACATGCTTACAAACCAAACAAAACACATGTCCTTAAGATGTTATTAGCATATATTTTAAGAGTACTATTTTATTTAATTGGGATAC
The DNA here is from genome assembly GCA_023548195.1 of Bettongia penicillata ogilbyi. NCBI lineage: Eukaryota > Metazoa > Chordata > Mammalia > Diprotodontia > Potoroidae > Bettongia > Bettongia penicillata. The sequence continues at coordinate 5,657,201 of JAJHZJ010000244.1, forward strand.
AATGAAATAGATGTAAAAATACTGAGTAATTCATGTTTTTGTGGATAATTTGGTCTTATAGGAGCGGGGAATCTGTGGTCTCAAAGGACACATGGCCTTGTAGGTCCTTAGGGACAGCCTTTTGACTGAGTCCAAGTTTTACAGAACAAATTCTTTTATTAAGGAGATTTGTTCTGTGAAGTTTGGATTCCATCAAAGGGCCATACTTGAGGACCTAGAGGGCCACATGTGACCTCCAGGTCACAGATTCCCCATGCCTTGACCTAAGATTACAACTATATAACATTTCAAGTGAAGAATCATAACTAGTCATTAAGGTTGTATTTTTAAAGTTTCTTTTCCTTCAGGCTTATTAAATACATAATCTCAAAGAAATGTTATTATTGGGCAAAATAAAAGTTGTGACTTGAAGTAATTTAGGTCTATGTACATAAACTGATTAACATGACAAATAACACTCCTGTTGCATGACTAACTATTCAGTTTAGCTGAATACTCAAAATTCCAGTCTCCTTGACACTTAACAAATATACCAACCATATTCTGGGGAAGTAATGTATGTATATTTGTCAATAATTCTCCGACTCAATTTTTCAATTATATTTCATCTTCATTTTTTTTTTGATGATGACAGTATCCTGAATAAGAGTTTGTTTTCAGCATTGTTCAATAAGTTTTTTCCCCTCAATAAATGCCAATGTATAATTCATTATGTGTTGAGTAGACAGAATTTGTTGTTAGTGAGCAGAAGCATATCATCAGGGAAATATGTGACAGAAAAAGTAGATGGGATAAGGTCAACTGGCTATGTTAATGTATGAGAGGTACATAATCCAAATGTCCTATTGGTATCTTCACTTTGTCAAGAAAAAAAAGAAAAAGAGAAAAGGAAGCAAGGACTGCGGTATATTTGGTGGACCATCTATAGTAAATTTATGGGAGTGCTTAGACAAGTTGAGGCAGCTAGATATCTCCATAGACAGAGTACTAGGCCTGGAGTCAGGAAGACCTCAGTTCTAGCCTGCCTCAGACACTCACTAGCTATGTGACCGGGTCAAATCATTTAATCTCTGTTTGACTAATATCCTGGAGAAGGAAATGGCAAACCATTCCAGTATATTTACCAAGAAAACCCATTTGGGGTCATGAAGAGTAAGATATGACTGAGTGGCTGAATAGCAACAAGATATATCACAAAGAATGAGAAAGTAAGGCAGTTTGTTGTGTATATTTGAGTATAAGATGTACCAAAATAGTAAGGGAGCTGAATTCTAGAGGGGAAGAGGCAGCTTTAAATTGGTCACTAATTTATAACACTTTTTTTGCCTAATAATTTCCACTGGAAAAGTTTTCAAATATATCGTAAAATGGGCTGAGGAAAATTTTTCTAAAACCTGGAAATTCCATAAAAAATTCAGTTAATATTATCCACAAAATTCCATGTGAATATAGGTACTTCTTAGCTAAAGTTTGCAGATTTTTCAATGATAATTAGTTAATTAACTAAGCTAATTAGAGCACCTTGTCAAGAGTATTTTGCCCTATGTTATGTTTCAGTCATGGAATTTTTTCACTATGTAACAAAAATAAACAACAGATGCTCCAAAAGAATGACTAGATGGCAGAAAAAATAAAAAAAGCGTTAGTAACATTAACAAATCAGAGGATGGTAATGTAGTTAATCTTTTTAAATGACTCTTTAGAAAATAGAAAATTTGATGCATAACTCAACACAGGCTTATGGTGAATGAGAATGATAAAAATCAAAGAATGCAGTACATATGTACATATATATGCTATTAGAGAATATACACTTATAAAAGTATGCCAAGAATATATATATATGTACAGATGTATGTGAATACATCTATCGATATGTCTAAGTACACCTATATGTTAATGAAATAAGCACCAATATTTTTCTTTAGTGAGATTACTCTTGAAATATGCACACTGGATAAGGCAAAAATCTATATTCCACAAAGCTCAAATGCTTCTAAAATCACTTGATGAGAGTGAGCATTCGTACATTTTTTTCCATCTGCTACAATGGGAACAACTTGCTCCTAATTGCTCTCACCACCATGAAGCATAAAATTAAGCAATAACTATTTCAGATATCATTAAAAGCATATCCAGTAGACTAAAAACAAGATGAATTTCCTTTGCTAAGGTTATTGTTACTATTAAATCAAAGCACCATGAACTGTATAAAAGTTTGGGTAGTTTATCTTGCCCATTCTCTCCAGCTGGATGTGATATGGATTTTTAAAATACTCCAAGTCAGTGAGACTTAAGCATCTAATCAACTTTGATCTAATAATGCCCTGTCCTTGCATGTTCCCAGAGTTCCATTTTGATTTTTGTTTCTCTGAACAAATCCTGATGATTTTCTACCTCACCCCATACTTATGTTTCAGATAACTGGTGAGTTCACTCGCTGAATCACTGGCCAGGAACCATGATTAGAATCCAGCCATTGCTAAAGTCTCTCTCAATTTAGAAGAGTAGACTAGCAATGAGTTCTCAGAGAAATAAGTTGGGCAATTGAAGTTTCTGACAAATTGCAGCCAAGAGAAGCTCTCTGTCTCTGGCTTTCATAGACACCCTTCACCTTAAGGGCCCCTGATTGAATAGTGATGAAATTGCAACGATGGAATTATTTCTTCTCTGAGATCAACTAGAGAGGTGAAGAAAGGCACAGAATATTAGCACTGGAGATTACATTCCTCTATTTTATCATATGAGATAGAAAGAGAAGTATTACTGAAGTTCTGGATTTCCCTCATGTCTGGTAATTTCAATTTACTTTTGTAAATTTTGAATCTATCATCTCATCAATATTCTTTTACTATCTAACTTACAGGGTAGTAATGAGAAAAATATTTTGCAAATTTAAAAATAATATGAAATATGAGTTGTAAATGATAAGAATAATTTTTTAGTTTTTTATGTATTTCAGAGAGATATCCTGGGACAAGACATTATTTTTTTAAATTAATTCATTTATTTTTAGTTTTCAACATTCATTTCCACAAGATTTTGTTTTCCAAATTTTCTCCCCATTTCTCTCCTCCATCGATGCCAAGATATCGTTCATTCTGATGACCCCTTCCCCAAATTTGCCTCCTCCTTCTATCACACCTCTCCTTTCTCTCATCCCCTTCCCTCTATTCTCTTGTAGAGCAAGATAGATTTCTATACCTCATTGCCCACATGTCTTATTTCCCAGCTGCATGAAAAACTCTCCATTCCTCCCTCCCCACCCATCCTCACTGAGAAAGTTGTAAATATGTAGTCATTTAAAACACTTCCATAACAGTCATGATGTGAAAGACTAACTATATTTTCCTCTATCCTATCATACCCCCAACTTATTTTATTCTGTCTTTTGGCCCTGTGCCTCTTCAAAAGTATTTACTTCCAATTAGCCCCTCTTCCTGTTTGCCCACCCTTCTATCATCCTCCTCACCCTCTGCTTATCCTCTTGCCCCCTACTTTTCTATAGTGTAAGATTGATTTTCATAACAAATTGAGTGTGCATGTTATTCCCTGCTTAAGCTAAAAGTGATGAGTAAGGTTCACTCTTTCCCTCTCACCTCCCCACCCCTTCCCATCCATTGAAAAGCTTTTTCTTGCCTCATTTCTGAGAGAGATAATTTATCCCATTCTATTTCTTCTTTTTACCTTCACCCAATATATTCTTCTCTCACCTCTTAATTTTATTTATTTTAGATATCATCCCTTCATATTCAACTCACACTATGCCCTCTGTGTATATGTATATAATCACTCTAACTACCCTAATACTGAGAAAAGTTTCAGGAGTTACAAATATTATCTTTCCATGTAGGAATGTAAACAGTTCAACTTCAGTCAGTCCCTTATGATTTCTCTTTCCTGTTTACATTTTCATGCTTCTCTTGATTCTTCTGATTGAAAGTCAGATTTTTTATTTAGCTCTGATTTTTACATCAAGAATTCTTGCAAGTCCTGTATTTAATTGAACTTCCATTTTTTACCCATGAAGTATTATATTCAGTTTTGCTAGATAGGTGATTCTTAGTTTTAATTTATCTCCTTTGAACTCTGGAATATCATATTCCAAGCCCTCTGAATTTTTTTTTTCTTTTTTGGCAAAGGTACTTTATTTATTTAATTTTATTTTTTTTACTTTATTTAATTTTGTTTTTTTTTACTTTATTTAATTTTATTTTATTTTATTTAACTTTTTACATTCATTTTCACAAAATTTTGGGTTCCAAATTTTCTCCCCTTTTCTCTCCTCCCCCCACCCCAATACACCGAGCGTTCTAATTTTCCCTATCACGAATCTGCCCTCTCTTCTATCATCCCTCCCTTCTCTTGTCCCCATCTTCTCTTTTGTCCTGTAGGGCCAGATGACTTTCTATTCCCCATTAACTGTATTTCCTATTTCCTAGTAGCAAGAACAATACTAAACAGTTGTTCCTAAAACTTTGAGTTCCAAATTCTCCCCATCCCTCCCTCCCCATCCATTCCCTTTGGGAAGGCAGAAAATTCAATATAGGCCATATCGGGGTAGTTTTGAAAATGACTTCGATAATAGTCATATTATGTAAGACTAACTGTATTTCCCTCCATACTATTCTGCCCCCCATTGTTTCTATTCTGTCTTTTGATCCTGTCCCTCCCCGAGTGTTGACTTCAAATTGCTACCTCCTCCCATTGCCCTCCCTACCATCTTCCCCCCCCCTTGCTTATCTCCTCCCCCACTTTCCTGTATTGAAAGATAGGTTTTCATACCAAAATGAGTGTGCATTTTATTCCTTCCTTTAGTCGAATGTGATGAGGATAAACTTCTTGGTTTTTTTTTCCTCAGCTCTCTTTTTCCCTCCACTAAAAAGTCTCCTGCTTGCCTCTTGAATGAGATATAATTTACCCCATTCCATTTCTCCCTCTTTCCTCCCACTACATTTCTCTCTCACCATTTACCTTAATTTCTTTTCAGCTATGGTCCCATCCTATTCAATTCACTCTGTGCTCTCTATCTCTGTGTGTGTGCATGTGTGTATGTGTGTGTGCGTGCATGCATGTACATGTGTGTGTGTGGTCCCACCAACTACCCAGATACTGAAAAGTTTTAAGAGTTACAAATATTGTCTTTCCATGTAGAAATGTAAACAGTTCACTTTTGGTAAGTCCCTTATGACTTCTCTTTGCTGTTTACTTTTTCATGCTTCTTCTCATTCTTGTGTTTGAAAGTCAAATTTTCTTTTCAGCTCTGGGCTTTTCATCAAGAATGCTTGAAAGTCCTCTGTTTCATTGAAAGACCATATTTTCCCCTGAAGTATTATACTCAGTTTTGCTGGGTAGGTGATTCTTGGTTTGAGTCCTAGTTCCTTTGACTTCTGGAATATCCTATTCTACGCTCTTGGATCCCTTAATGTAGAAGCTGCTAGAGCTTGAGTTATCTTGATTGTATTTCCACAATACTGGAATTGTTTCTTTCTAGCTGCTTGCAAGATTTTCTCCTTGACCTGGGAATTCTGGAATTTGGCCACAATGTTCCTAGGAGTTTCTCTTTTTGGATCTCTTTCAGGCGGTGATCGATGGATTCTTTCAATTCTTATTTTGCCCTCTGGTTTTAGAATATCAGGGCAGTTTGACTTGATAATTTCATGGAACATGATGTCTAAGCTCTTTTTTTGATCATGACTTTCAGGTAGTCCCATAATTTTTAAATTGTCTCTCCTGGACATATTTTCCAGGTCAGTTGTTTTTCCCATGAGGTATTTCATATTCTCTTCCATTTTTTTCATTCTTTTGGTTTTGTTTGGTCATTTCTTGGTTTCTCAGCAAGTCATTAGACTCCATCTGTTCCATTCTAATTTTGAGAGAACTATTCTCTTCAGTGAGCTTTTGAACCTCTTTTTCCATTTGGCTAATTCTGCTTTTGAAAGCATTCTTCTCCTCATTGGCTTTTTGAACCTCTTTTGCCAATTGAGTGAGCCTATTTTTCAAGGTGTTATTTTCTTTCACATTTTTTTGGGTCTCCTTCACCAAGGTATTGACCCGTTTTTCATGCTTTTCTTACATCTCTCTCATTTCTCTTCCCAGTTTTTCCTCCACCTGTCTAACTTGATTTTCAAAATCCTTTTTGAGCACTTCCATGGCCTGAGCCCACTGGACATCCACCTAGGGTGTCTGGGATACAGAGGCCCCGACCTCCACATATTTCCCAGATGGCAACCATTATTTCTCTCCATCAGAAATGAAGGGAGGAAACATCATCTGTTCCCCAGGAAAGCAGCTTTCTATGGTCTTATTTTTCTTCCCTTTTCTGGGCATTTTCCCAGCTAGTTACTTGACTTCTGAGATTCCTGTCAACCCCCACCTAGATCTGCCCAGCTAGTGCTTGGGGTCTGAGATTCAAATGGGCTTTCTGTGGCAGGTGCGGCTGCTATTCAATGTGAGCTTATGTTCTGGTGCTCAGGTGGGGGCAGGGCCGCCTCCCAGGCTCAGTTCCCTCAGGGGCTTTATGCAGAGACCTTCAATAATGGAGCAGGTGGGGGCAGGGCCGCCTCCCAGTCTCAGTTCCCTCGGGTGGTTTATGCAGAGACCTTCAGTAATGAAGATCCTGCCTGCTCGGGGAGTCCTGGTCGCGCAGCCAGGGCAGTGCTGGGGTGGGCTCCACTTTCTGGGGCACAACGGCCCCTTGGGGACCGCTCTCCAGGGCTCTCTCTAATGGAAATCTTTTCCACTGTGTTTCTGCACGCCTTGCAGTGATCCAGAATTTGTGGGGAGTTCTTCTTTCAGGAAGTATATGGGCTGTGGGTTTGGAGCTAGCATACATGAGTCTTTCTACTCTGCCATCTTGGCTCCACCCCCCCCCCCTCAATTCTTAATGTAGAAGATTCTAGGTCTTATATTATCCTGATTGTGTTTCCACAATACTCAAATTGGCTTTTTTTTTGGCTTGTAATAATTATCACCTTGAACTGGGAACACTACAATCTGATTACAATATTAATTTTAGGATCTCTTTCAGGAGGCAGTCAGTTGATTCTTTTAATATCTATTTTACCCTTTGGTGCTTGAATATCAGGGTGATTTTCCTTGATAGTTTCTTGAAAGCTGAAGTCTAGGTTCTTTATTTTGATCATAGCTTTCATGTAGTCCAATAATTTTAACATTTCCCCTCCTGGATTTATTTTCCAGGTTAGTTGCTTTTCCAAAGAGATATTTTACATTGTCTGCTATTACTTCATTCCTTTGGTTTTATTTAATAATTTCTTGATTTTTCATAAAGTCATTAGCTTCCATCTTCTCCATTCTAACCTTTTTAAAAATTTATTTATTTTCCAGTTTTAAAAATTCACTTCGACCAGAGTTTGAATTACAAATTTTCTCTCCATCTCTCCCCATTCCCACCCCTTTATCCAATCTGTCCTCCCTTTTATAATCCTCATTCTTCTTCCATCCTCTTCCTCTCTATTTTTCTGTAGGGAAAAATAGATTTCTATATCCCATTGCCTGTACATTTTATTTTTCAGTTGCTTCTTGATTTCTCATAAAGTCGTTAGCTTCCATCTACTCCATTCTAATTTTTAAAGAACTATTTTATTCAGTGTGCTTTTGAATCTCCTTTCCCATTTGGCCAATTCTACCTTTTAAAGCATTCTTCTCCTCCTTGGCATTGTGGGCTTCATTTGCTGTTTGAATTAGTCTATTTTTAAAGGTGTATTTTCTCTTTTGGGTCTCCTTCATCAAACTGTTGACGCTGTTCTCATTTTTTCTTGTATCCTTCTCATTTCTCTTCCCAATTTTTCCTTCAGCTCTCTTACTTGATTTTCAAAATCCTTTTTGAGCTCTTCTATGGCCTGAGACCATTTCATATTTTTTTGAAAGCTTTGGATGTAGGAGCGTTGACCTTACTGTCTTCCTGTAGTTGTATGCTTTGTTCTTCCTCTCACTGCATGCTTTGATCTTCTTCATCTGAAAGGATGGAAGAAAATGCCTTTTCAACAAAAAGTAACTTTCTATAGTCTTATTTTTCCCCTTTTTGAGCATTTTCCCAGCAATTACTTGACTTTTGAATCCTTTGTCAAGTGGAGGGTATACTACCCCAGGCTTCAGAGGTTTTCTGCAGCTGTTCTTTGAGATGTTTCTAGGGACCTGTAAGTTATCAGTTCCTCCAAAGTGGCAGAGTCAGGGGAGATGTGTTTACTCCTCTCCTGGCTTGTGCTCAGATCTATGAGCAACTACTTCTGCTCTGGAACTGGGGGTAGGATTCCTCTCCATAGCTGCCACCAACTCTACCATGCCAGCACTCCTTCTCACCCCAGGACCACCATTCAGTACAGAGACTCAGATCACTTCCTTGATTCTCCCACCATCTGTAGGCAAAGAGCTCCAGAAGTAGCTGTTGTTGCAGCAGTGGCTGCTGCCCTGGGGTTGGGACTGGGGTCAGACCACATTCCCTTTTCACCCAGGGGAAAGAGCTTTTTCATTCATCTTTGAAGTTGTCTTTGACATTTGTGGACTGAGCAATATGAAAATAACAGCAGCTGACCATGACTCGGTGTCCTAAAACCTGCTCTAATCCCTTCTGTTCTGGGACCACGCATGCTGGGCTATGCTTAGCTTCAAGTCCAGTACAATAGATCCTTCCTGTCAGCCTTTCAGGAAATCTATTCCTTTCTGTCATTTTGTGCCTTTTGATGCTCTAGAATTTGTTTAGTCATTTTTACAGGCATTTTAAGGGCTTTAGGGGGAGAACTTGAGCAGGTTCATGTGTCTACTCTGCCACCTTGGCTCTGCCCCATCCATTCTAATCTTTAAGGGATTATTGTCTTCAGTGAAATTTTGCTTTTCCATCTACTCAATTCTACTTAAGGCATTCTTCTCCTCATTGACTTTTTGGATCTCTTTTGCCATTTTGGTTAGTCTATTTTTTAAGGTGTCATTTTCTTCAGGATTTTTTGAGTCCCCTTAGCAAGCAGTTGACTCATTCTTCATGATTTTCTTGCTTCATTCGCATTTCTTTTCCTAACTTTTGCTCTGCTTCTGTTATTTGATTTTCATAATCCTTTTTGAGCTCTTCCATGACCTGAGACTAATTCATATTTTTCTTGGAGGCTTTGGATGTAGGATCTTTGACTTTGCTGTCTTCTGTTTGTATATTTTAGTCTTCCTTGTCACCAAAGTAAGATTCTATAGTCTGATTCTTTTTCCAGTTTTTGCTCATTTCCCTAGCCATTTGCTTGACTTTTGAGCTGTTTGTCAAGGTATTGCTATGTGGTGGCTGCAGGCACCTCCACCACCTCTGCTACCCTGGGGCTGGACCACTCTACTCTCTCACACAGGTCCCACATGTTTTTTTTTCCAGTGACCTTCCAATTTGTCCTCAGAATTTTGACATTGTGAAGTGTGGAAACCAGCACAGGTGCCAGACATTCAATACCCCCAAGACCTGCTCAGGTCCTGTCTATGCCAGTGCTGGACTGCACTCTGCTCTCAATGTCAAATGATAGGTGCTTCTGGTCTACCTTCCATGCTGTCTTGGGATTGAAATTTGCTTCACTCCATCATTCTGTAGGATCTGAAGTTTTCGAATTTGTTTAGGGTCATTTTTACAGGTATTTGGCTGGGCTTGGTTGTAGAGTTCTAGAAAGTCTCTGCTTCTACTCCACCATCTTGGCTCTGCCCCCCAACAAGACTTTATCATGCAATTATCAATTTTTATTTAATATTTTGTAAGATCCACCTATCATACAGGTAGATAAAATAATTTTTAAGAGGAATAAATGTATTGTGATCTTATTTCATTTCCTTTAGCCTATTTGAAAACATCTCCAGAATAGCCCTGGCAATGGAAAGAACTGTGGGGGGCATTTAATTATAAGAACCTTGATCCTGGAGTGAAAGTATCTGACTTTACATTCTCCTTCTCTTTTGTGTTAGGGAAGTCACTCAATCATCTTTGGCCTCAGTTTTTTTCACTCAGAAAATGATAAAATGACTAAATGATCTCTGAAGTACCTTCTTCATTATTCTGTGGTAAAGATGTTCCAAAATAGTTTTTTTAATATCTTCCATGAATTCTCTTATTTTAAATGCTTTTACTTACATGTATCTTGGAGATTATGGTGACCACTGTGAAAAGCATTGTTCTTCTTATTCCTTTGTTTTTACTTTTCTTTGTTTTTTTATTTAATTAATTTAGTTGTTTTCTGTTTTCAACAATAATTTCCATATGTCTTAAATTTTCTCAACGTCCCACTTCCCTCCTGGTTTGCAATTTTATATAGGTTTTACACAAACATTTCTATTAAAAAACGTTTTCATATTATTCACGTTGCACAGAAGAATCAAAATGAAGGAGAGAAACCATGAGAAAAACCAAAACAAAATATAACACAGGAGAAAATTATCTGTTTCATTCTGCATTCTGATTCCATAGTTCTTTCTCTGGATGGGGATGAAATTTTACCGCAAGAGTATTTTGGGAATGTTTTAGGTCCTTGCACTGGTGTGAAGGGCTTAGTGTATTACAAACAGTTCTCACATACTGTGGCTGTTACTGGATATAATGTTCTCCTGGTTCTACTCGTTTCATTCAGCATCAGTTCATGTAAGTATTTCCAGGTTTTTCTGAAGTTCAACTCTTTATCATTTCTTAACGCACAATAGTATTCCATTACATTCATATACCACAACTTGTTCAGCCATTTCCCAATTGATGGGCATTCCCTCAATTTCTAGTTCTTGGTCACCACAAAAAGAGTTGCTATAAATAATTTGTATATGTGGGACATTTCATATTTTCATGATCTCTTTGGGATATAGTCCTAGAAGTGATATTGTTGGATCAAAGTGTATGAACATTTTTGTAGCCCTATGAACATGGTTCCAAATTGCTCTCCAGAATGGTTAGATCAGCTCACAGTTCCACAGTGAATTAGTGATCCAACTCTTCCACATCTTCTCCAAAATTTATCATCTTCCTCTTCTGTCATGTAAGCCATTCTGATAAGGGTGATGTAATATGTCAGACTTGTTTTGATTTACATCTCTCTTATCAATAATGATTTGGAGGATTGTTTCACATAACTATAGATAGCTTTAATTTCTTCTGCTGAAAGCTGCCTGTGCATATCCTTTGACCATTTATCAAATGGGTAATGATTTGTATTCTTGTAAAATTGATTCAATTTTCTATATATTTTAGAAATGAAGCCTTTATCACAGATACTAGTTGTAAAAATTCTTTCCCAGTTTTCTGTTTCCCTCCTAATCTTGGTTGCACTGATTTTTTTTTTGTGCAAAAACTTTTCAATTTAATATAATCAAAATTATGCATTTTGCACTTCGTAAGATTCTCTATCTCTTGTTTGGTCAAATATTTCTCCATTCTCCATAAATCTGACAAATACACTATCCCTTGCTCCCCTAATTTGTTTATAGTATCAGCCTTTGTACCTAGATCATCTATCCATTTGGACTTTATTCTTTTGTACGGTGTCAGGCATTAGTCTATGACCAGTTTTCAGACACACTATTATCCAGTTTTCCCAGCACTTTTTGTCAGAGTTCTTATCCCAGAAGCTGAGATCCTTGTGTTTATCAAAAAGTAGACTGCTATACTCATTGACTACTGTGTCCTGAGTCCCTAATATATTCCACTGGTCTACCCTTATGTTTCTTAACCAGTATCAATTGTTTTTGATGATTGCTACTTTATAGTACAATTTGAGATCTGGTAGTGCTAGGCCGCCTTCTCTAGTTTTTTTTTTTTTTTTTTTTTCATTAATTCCCTTGATATTCTAGACCTTCTGTTCTTCCAAATGGTTTTTCATATTATTTTTCCTATTTCTAGAAAATGATTTTCTGGTAGTTCCATTGGTATGGCACTGAACAAGTAAATTAATTTAAGTAGAATTGTCATTTTTATTATATTAGCTTGGCCTACCCACAAATAACTGACATTTTTCCAATTACTTAGATCTCACTTTATTTGTGTGAAAAGTATTTTGTAATTGTGTTCGTACAGTCCCTAGATATGTTTTGTCAGCTAGATCCTCAAATATTTTAGTATCTATGGTAACTTTAAATGGGATTTCTCTTTCATCTTTTCCAGTTGGGCTTTGTTAGTAATATATAGAAATGCAGATGATTTATGTGGGTTTATTTTACAACCTACAGCTTTGGCAAAGTTGTTTATTATTTCAAGTAGTTTTTTGCTTCATTCTCTAGGATTCTTTAAGTATATCATGTGCAAAGAATGATAGCTTAGTTATTCAAATTCCTTCTATTTCTTTTTCTTTTATTGCTAAACTTAAATTTTTAGTACTATATTGAATAAGAGTGGTAATAATGGACATCCTTGTTCCACCCCTCATCTTATAGGAAATGCATCTAGCTTGTAACCATTACATATAATGCTTGCTGATGGTTTTAGCTAGATAGTGCTTACTATTTTATGGAAGGCTCCATTTATTACTATGTTCTACAGTGTTTTCAAAAGGAATGAGTGTTGCATTTTGACAAAGGCTTTTTCTCATCTATTCAGATGATCCTATGGTTTCTGTTAGTTTTGTTGTTGATATGATCAATAATGCTGATAGTTTTCCTAATATTGAACCAGCCCTGCATTCCTGGTATAAATCCTACCTGATCATAAGGTATTATTCTCATGATAAGTTGTTGTAATCTTTTAGCTATTATTTTTTTTCAATTTTGCATCTATATTCATTAGGGAAATTGGTCTATAATTTTCTTTTTCTGTTTTGTCTTTTCCCAGTTTAAGTATCGGAACCATATTTGTATCGTAAAAAGAATTTGGTAGGACTCCTTCACTAGTTTTCACAAATAGTATATATAGCTTTGGAATTAACTGTTCTTTAAACGTCTGCCAGAATTCACTTGTAAATCCATCTGGCCCTGGAGTTTTTTCCTAGGGAGTTCATTGATGGCTTGTTCAATTTCTTTTTTCTGAGATGGGGTTATTTAAGTATTTAACTTCCTTTTCTGTTAATCTGGTCATTTTATATTTTTAAAATATTCATTCATTTCACTTAAAGTTGTCAAATTTATGGGCATAGAGTTGGGCAAGTGATCAATAATTTTTAATTATTGATTAATTTTTTTTCTCATTGGAGGTAAGTACACCTGTTTCATTTTTGATAGTGGTAATATGTTTTTTCTTTTTTTTATCAAGTTGATCAAAGGTTTATCAGTTTTATTGATTTTTCATAAAACCAAATCTTGTTTTTATTTATTCAACAGTTTTATTAATTTTAATTTTATTAATTTCTCCTTTGGTTTTCAGTATTTCTAATTTGATGTTTACTTGAGGATTTTCAATTTGTTCTTTTGCTAGCTTTTTCATTTGCATGCCCAATTCATTGATCCCTTCTTTCTCTGTTTTATTCATATAGGCATTCAATGATATAAAACATCCCCTATAAACTGCTTTTGCAGCATCCCATAAGTTTTAGTAGGTTGTCCCATTATTGTCATTCTCTTGAATGTAGTTATTGATAGCTTCTGTGATTTGTTAACACACTCATTCTTTGGGATTACATTATTTATTTTCAGATTACTTTTTGGACTATCTTTCCATGGCCCTTTATTACAAATATTTTTTATTGTATTATGATCTGAAAAGGATGCATTGATTATCTCGGCCTTTCTACACTGTATTGTGAGCTTTTTATGCCCTAGTACATCATCAATTTTTGCGTATGTTCCATGTACTGCTGAGAAAAAGTTATATTCCATTCTATCCCCTCTCAATTTTCTCCAGATATCTATCATATCTACCTTATCCAGAGTTTTATTCACCTCATTAACTTCTTTCTTGTTGATTTTGAGGTTAGATTTATCAAGTTCAGAAAGCGGGAGGTTGCGGACCCCCACTAGTATAGTTTTGTTGTCTATTTCTTCCTGTAACGCCTTCAACTTCTCCTCTAAAGATTTGGATGCTACACCACTTGGAGCATATATGTTTAGTAATGATATTGCTTCATTTTCTATGGTGCCTTTTAGCAGGATGTAATTTCTTTCCTTATCTCTTTTGATTAGATCTATTTCTGCCTTTGCTTTGTTTGAGATTAGGATTGCCACCCCTGCTTTTTTTACATCACATGAAGCGCAATATATTCTTCTCAAACCTTTTGTCTTTACCCTGTGTTATCCCTCCATTTCAAATATGTTTCTTGTAAACAACATATTGCATTATGGTTTTCAACCTATTCTGCTATCCATCTCCATTTTATGGGAGAGTTCATCCCATTCACATTCACAGTAATGATTACTATCTTTTCTTTCCCTCCATCCTCTTTCCCCCCATTTGTGCTTTTACTTTTCCCTTCTCCCTTCCCTTCTACAGTAGTGTTTTAAGTTTTGGCCACCACCTCCCACAGTCTTCCCTTCTTCCTTTCTTCCCTGCTCCCTTTTACTCTCCTTTACCCTTACTACTTCTTCCTTCCCATGTAGCCTCCCCTTTCCTTTCTTTCCCCCTTCCCTTCCTACTGTTTGTAGAGCTAGTTAGGTTATATACGAAATTAAGTTTATTATTCCTTCCTTGATCCAAATGAGAGGAGAGTAAATATCAAACAATACTGATCTCTCTCCCCTTTTTCCCTCTACTGTAATATAATTTTGTGCCTCTTCCTGTGATGTAGTTTATTATTTGGCCCCCTCATTTTCACATCTCCTGTTACAATCCTTTTTACCCTTAAATCACATTTTATCATCACATCATTTACTTTATTCCCACTTCCTCTATTTATGTAAATCCATTTTATATTTCATAATAAATATACAATTCTCAAGATTAGCAAGTATCATCTTCCCTTATAGTGATGTTAATATTTTTCCCATATTGAGTAACAAGTTTTTTTCCCCCTGTTTACCTTTTATGTCTCTCTTGAGACCCGCATTTGAAGATCAAATTTTCTATTGAGTTCTGGCTTTTTTATCAGCAAGGTCTGGAAATTCCTTACTTCATTGTATGTCCATCTCCTAATCTGAAATATTATGCCCAACTTTGCTGGGTAATTGATCCTTGCTTGTTGTCCCTTCTCCTTTGTCTTACAGAATATCATATTCCAACTCCTTCAATCTTTTAATGTAGAAGCTGTAAAATCCTGTGTGATCCTGACTGTAGCTCCTTGATATTTGAATGGTTTCTTTCTGTATACCTGTAGTTTTTTCTCCTTTATTTGATAGTTCTGGAGTTTGGCAATGATATTTCTTGGTGTATTTTGTTTGGGATCCCTTTTGGGAGGTGAATGGTGGATTCTTTCGATGACTATTTCACCCTCTGGATCTAGGACTTCTGGGCAATTTTCATGGATGATTTCTTGGAAGATATTGTCCAGGTTCTTTTTTTCATTGTGGCTTTCTGGTAGGCTAATAATTCTCAGATTTCCTCTCCTGGATCTATTTTATAGGTTAGTTGTTTTTCCAATTAGGTATTTTACATTTTCTTCTATCTTTTCATTCCTTAGATTTGGTTTGACTGATTCTTGGTGTCTCATAGAGTCATTAGGATTCTACTTGCCCAATTCTAATTTTTATCAAATTGTTTTCTTCAGTTAACTTTTGCATCTTCTTTTCCATCTGCTTATTCTTTTTTAAGGAATTATTTTCTCCAGTTGGTTTTTATACTTCCTTTTCCATTTGTCCAATTTTCCTTTTAAGGAGCTGTTCTCTTCAGTGTATTTTTTCATACTTTTAAAATCATTGGCCAGTTTTTCTTCTATTTCTCTAATTTGGCCTTCAAAATCCTTCAGTTCTTCCAAGAGTGCTCTTTGTGCTTGCAGCCAGTTCATAGTCCCTTCGGAGTACAGTCTCAGTCCTGATCTCTTTGGCATTCGTGTTTTGGTCCTTGTCCCCATAGAAAGATTCTATGGTCTTTTCTTTCCTCCTTTGCTTCTTTCTCATGATGATGAGGTTTTGTTTGTTGTGGCGTCTGGCACTTTCAGCTAGAAGCTAAAGTGCTTCAGCTTACCTGGTGCTGAGCTAGCTGGTGTGAGAAGCAGAGGCCAAGTGAAGTCTTTTGTGTTTCCCAGGATTTGCCCTGGAGCTAGCTTGTTAAGTGTGGGGGAGGGGTGGGCTGGCCACTGGGGGTCTCCTCTGCTGAGTTAGAACATAGACAAACTCAATGGTTGGTGATCCCAGCTGCCCTAGGGTCTTCTCATTTCCCCTGGCATGCTGAGGCATGCCTGGGCTCCTGTTGTTGGTGGTTGTGAGGCTCCACCATCCTGGAGCTTCAGATCTCCTTTCAGTTTGCTGAGGTGGGGATGTGTGGAACAGCTCTGCTCCTGCACTGATCCCCTTCTGCAACTGCAAGAGGATTCCTCCTTAGCAATTTTCCTAGTCTCATGTGCTACAAGACTGTTTGCCCCTTCTGCTGAATCCACTGATCCAGGATTTTCCTGGAGAAATATTTTATGGTTCTTTCAAGGTCAACAAAGGGAGGGGGAGAGAGCCTTTACTAATCACTCCACCATTTTGGCTCTCAGAAGTTCAAGAAGGTGACTTACAGGTATTTAATCCGTGGGCTGATAGTCTCAGTAACAGCTGCTGCAGATACCTGAGGCTCCCTGATAATCTTAGGAACAGCTGCTGCAGATACCTGAGCCTCCCTAGGTTCTTACTCACTTGGCTCCACTGGACTCCTATCCTGAGCTGATATGCCCAAGATTCCATAGTACAGCTGCTGCCTGGGGCTTCCTGCATGGCCCTACTTTGGCGGGGACACTCTGCTCTGTGCACTGTGTGTTCCTCCATCCCTGCCGAACAGAATTTTCTTGTCAAACTTCCAGTCTGTCCTGGACTGTGAATCTGCCACAGACTGTGTCCTATTGGATTCTGCCCCTCCAAAATTAGTCAAATTCTCCTTTTAGAGGTATCTGAAGGAGTTTATCTAAGAACTTAGGAAAGTAGTTGCTCTCACTCCTGAATCTTGGCTCTGCCCCCCTGAGACACTATTTTGTCTTATTTGTGGGGGAAATTTAGAGAGCTTGGAATTTTCTGAATCTACTCCTCCATATCTGCAGAATTCTCTCCCTGTGTTTTATTATTATTTTGGGGTTTTGTCAGGATAATTTCCAAAGCATTTATTGTCCATTTTAAAATTCTTAAAATGCATGTTAAGAATGGATATTGATTAGATATTATTCACTTTAAATGTACTCTTCCCATTGAGTTTCAATTTTTAGGATACCAGTAAATCTCTTGGCACAGACACACAGTCTCAGCTTTCTCCTTTATAGTTTAATGCTTGAAGTGTTTTGCCTGAACTCAGGAAGAGACCAAGGAATTTGCAAGTATTACATTCATACAGTGGTTTAGTTTGGTATCTGATTCATGACGTAAGCCTTCAGTTTCAATTTTCCCTGGGAATACATTAAAAATTTTACTCTTATTAAGTCCTCATGACATATTTTTAGATCATTAGGGTGTGATTTCATAAGATAAAGATGATTAGATTATTTTTCAGTGGAGCCACATAACTTGATGTCATCTATATACACCAGGAGATGAAGAGATCTTTAGGTATATCTCCCTTTTTACATTCAAGACATTCTGAGTCCTGTTTAAGAGATAAACTAATGGGTTTGAGAGTAGACAGAATCATAATTGGCTTTAATTGTCTCCTTGAAAGATTTTATGTTTTTTTTCAACTTTTGACATTACTATTTTGGAGGCATGTTTAAAATGAACACATTTTTCCTGTATGGACATCAGATCATTTAGGTGTTCTCACTATACTTGGACCTTATCTGGAGAACACAAGCAAGTCAGGAGAGCAGAACTGGACCAAAGCATGTGGAATAATTGATAAAAGCAGCATAAATGTTGTGACCTTTTCAGGTCTCTTTGTTTAATCATCACTAAATGGATAAGAAATGTTTTTTATATCTCTGTGACTTTTGGCACATCTTTGTTTTTCAGTCAATATATTTTTTTGTATGTACTTAGAGATTTTTAAGTGAATGTAACTATGAATCCTTTGTATAATATACAGAAAGATGTAATTATATATTTGGAGGGGTCACTAGTGTTCTCATTTTTTTGCAGAATATATGAAGTCTTCTGTTAAGAAAGAGATAGCTAAACATGTCAAAGCATTTTGCTAATTCATGTACCATTGTGAAGTGTTTGTGCCAATAATGATGGACCCTGTCTAGTTCTGTCAATTTTCAGTTTTGTAGAAATTATGAATTTTAAATCAGGTCTTTTAACATAATTGATCTGTCATTCATAATAACAATGTTTCACATCCATTCTATGTTTTTCCAACTCATATTTTTTTTGTTCTTTTGCTTTAGACTTATTTTGACCAGAAATTTATAACATTCCACCCTCCTTGTAGATTACTTCTCCTTTCATGTCTTTGCTTCTCATCCTTCTATGGTAAAATTTTTGTTTATGTTGAATATTTTTCTTGTTGCACTTCTTTGAATCATTGCATGAACTTTAGCTTTTGACTTCTAAAATTCTTTGTTGAGTGAGAAGATTCTGTTGTGTGGGAGAGGTTTTAATCACGTGACATGGCATTATATTTTTACATTATGCATACCAACTAGTTACTGATGAAAATTTCCTGTGTTTCTATAAGCATTTAATAGTTTTTTTTTCTCAAACTCTTTCTGCCAAGGTGGTATTTGATGCTTTTCTTCAAAAAATTTTCCTTACTAGTACAGCCTTTTTCCTTGTGGTCCTTACCATGGTAAATGTTAACATATATTATTATGAACAAGTCATAAAATTTGTATTTCTTTCTGTGAAACATTGTGGGAGAATGTATTAATTTATGATAGTTATAGAAGATACCATCTTTTCCCCCTGATATATCTGTTTTTCTCTAGATGGTCTATGAGTTGAGCTTTTATTATCAAAATAACAAAGGTCTGTTGTTGTTGTCTTTAGAAAATGGAGTCACAATATTCTTATCTTCTCTTCAAAATCGGTTGAACCATTGGCATTGCCTTTTGCCATCAACTTGGTCATTAGGTAGAATGCATTCAGTTTACACTGATTTGGGATTTTCAATAACTTCTGGTCCAACTTTTTCTTTTTTTTAATTTTTAAGATTTTCATGGTTGTTTACTCTCATGCACTTACTTTATCTAAAGTTGTTTTAGGAGTTGTTACTTTCCATTATTGTCCAAAATAGATTATGAAACATGTAGCTGAAGGTATATTAAAAAAAGCCATATGAATCCCTGGCTTATAATTGGTGAGATGTTTCCAATGTTGTGGGGATGTAGTACTGAGGCACAAGGTGATTAGTGATGCCTTCATTCCATTTCATGCGTTCTTCTATTTTGTACTCTGTTTTTGGCCTGTGTTATCTGTACTGAAGCACTTTTACCAGGTCGGGTATTACTATTTCATATTTGTTCTAATGTGTCTTTGCCTTCTTCTGGTACCAGACCATGAAGGGGTACCTCTTGTACTGCCATCTTCCATGTCAAACTGATCATGTCAGTTCTGAGTAGCCTGCAACCCTCTGTGCCCCATCTATTTCTTATGTTCATAGGCACACTTACCTTCTACTGGTCTAGGTTCTAACCTCGTCATCTTTATAGTCAGATGTTAAGTGGTTGGTGTTTTGGGTTCTGCCCAGGGCTTCAAAACCAATATAGCAATCTTAGGTCACCTAATGGCTCTGGAGTACATTATTTTGGATGCCACTCCCCTATAGAGCTACTGTCCGACCTTTATGACATTCATGGTAGGTGGGATTTAGAGAGGTGATTGTTGGAGTTAATGCTAATATTGTTATCATTACGATTACTGTTGTTATCTCCTCATCTTCTTTCATTGGGGCTCATGCTCATTGGTTCTAGTACAAGTATCTATCTTGCTACTAATCCTTTACATTTAGTGTTTTGCTTACTACTAGGAAGGTCAACAAAATCAATAGCTTTTCACAGTAAAATAAAAATATGTATACTCATATTACGTAAGTCTACTGGTAGTTTCCTTGAGACAATTCCATATCCTGTTTTTATATAATTTTAAGCTGCCCTGCTATATCCCTATGTATTAAAAATCTTGTTCAATGAAGTTTGGAGATTATGAATATTTGGGGTGGTAACAGCTTTTAGAAACATTGTTTTTTGGTTATAACTGGGGGCATGTGAGCAGCTATTTGGTCTGAGATGGTGTTCCAGTTCCAGTATAGTTATTCAGATGAGAGTCTTGAAGTCTGTATAGGGATTTATTATCTGTTGATACCTGAATACAGGGTTACTAATGTATAGTTGCAATTAATAAATCATGTCTTACCAAATAGAGAGTAAGGAAATAAATATTTCTTTGGCTCCTGTTATGGACCAGGCACTGTACTTAAGCACTTTACAAATATTATTCTATTTGTTTCTCACAACAACTTCAGGAGTTGGGTGTTATTATCTTCACTTTTTAGTTGAGGAAATTGAGACAAAGGAAACTAACTGAATTGCCCAGGTTCATAGAGCTAGTAAGTATCTAAGTCTAGATTTGAATCCAGCTCTTCCTGACTCCAGGTCCAATATTCATTCCAGGGCTCCACTTAGTTTCTTTTAGGCATTCTTAGGGTATTTGTTGACTATGGAAGTTTGCAGTTTGAAGTAATATATTGCATAGATTTATGCTATTTATGACATAATACAGATTGATCATTAAATCCTGCAGCCCAAACATAACCCATCTATAATTTCTGGTTCTGAATTGCCATCGTAAACTATTCCTTTTCTTGACTCTGAAATTTATTTGAAAAAAAAAAATCTGTCAGTATGTTTTTGGCTGAGTTCATACACATTTCAGGAATGTAAGTCCTTTTAATTCCACTATTAGATTTTATCTTCTTCATAGACTCCACCTTCAGGTCAACTATTTTTAGTTACAGTTGACAAATCCAGTAGTATGTAACTGTTATCAGTCTTTACTACTGCTCAAAAAGGGATGTCTAGTTCTAAAGTTTTTTTTAATAATATAAATTCTGAGAATTATAATTTTGCCTAGATCTATATTTTCCTGATTGTGGGCAAATCTACCAATACCTATTGACAACTCCTGTATAAATTAAAGTCTTAGAGAGTTACCTAAAGAATTAGGAAATTAAATGTCCTGACTGTGATTATATAGCTAGAACATGTTAGAAGAAGAGCTTGAACCTACTTCTTCCTTGCTCCAAGGAAGAATACTCCGCATGTTTGTTTTGTCATAAGGGTTCTCAAAATTCTCAGTCATTATTATTATATTCAGCAGCAGAAGCATTACTTTAAAATAGTCAGAATTAGTTCTTCAGTTTCTATGATATGAACAAGGCAAATGAGAAAATGAAACACTTTTCAGGGTAGGGGCATGGGAGATGGCCATTTCAAATCTGCTTGAATCATAATAGGTACTTATTAAATAACTATTGGCTGTTTGATTACTTATACCTTTCAAAATAAATAAGAAGGTACTTTATAAAATGATTTGAGAGATTTCCTATATTTGCATTTACAATCTTACTCTTCTTGATTTTTTTCTTTAACCTTCTAGCCATTAAACATCTATTTTTTTCATGACCCAGAAGCAAAAAGTCATTTATTCTGCAGTGAATTTTGTGCATACTTCTAGAGGTTGTTGATTTATCTTTGAAAGAATCCAAAGGAAATTTTTAAAAACTAGTGTGAATTATCACCATTGAAGTGTACAAGGAGACTAACATTTCCTATTGCCACACCATAGCCAGCCTCCTCAGGTGAGATCTCTGACCAAAGGTGCCCTAGCTCTCTGAGCTTTCTATCTCTTGCTAGGTGCAGAATATTCTTTGAGGAAAAGGAGTGTGGCCTCAGGCCAGACATCTTTCACCTGTTGAAAAAAAACAACCACTTCCATCTGTATCAGCACAGGACATCTTCTACCTCCTTCTGTAAACCCAATCTCCCAACCGGGGATATGGAGAATCTCCAGAGCAAAGAAAAGTAACCTTTCCTTCAACTTCAGGCCTGCTGTCTGCTGCTGCATCTGTCTTTTGAGGGCAGAAGAGTGTTACACTTCACCCAGTAAAGAACATTCTCACACTTGGTCATATCTTTCATACTCCAGTGATTCTTAAATCCTGTAGATAATCTTCCAAACTTTACTCTGTGTCTCCTGTGATCCAGTTCCTCATTCTCATACCCTTCAACCCTTCTACCCCAATGTTTCATTCTTACTCCACCCAGCCTTTACACTGTGCCCTCTGTAATCCCTATTTCAAAGGAAATATATTTTCTTCCATCTTAGATCCATTCCTTTTTTATTCCTTTCATCTACTAGCTCTTATAAAAACCTCAATTTCCAATGATGATACAATCTCCTTGGCCAATACTAGGTTCAACCTCATTCATTCTCCTTGACCTCTCTATATAGCCTTTTACACTGGTGATCATTCAAACCTCCTGGATTATCTCTTCTCTCTAGGTTTTCCATTGTCTCCTGGTTTTCCTACCTCTCCGACCACTCCTTTCTTTTTTACTGTATTCTCCTTCATATTATTCCCTCTAACCATAGGTGTCCTTCAGGATTCTGTACTCAGTCCCCTTCTCTTCTCCCTCTGTACTATTACGTTGTGATCTTATCAGTGTTCATGGATTTAATTGCTATCAATTTACTAATGATTCTCAAATCTACTTTTCCTGCTGGACTCTCTGCTATCTAGAATAATGCACTTCCTACTTCCTTTCAGATATCTCAAATGGTTGTTCAGTAGACTCTTAAACTCTTTAAGTTAAAAACAGAAATCATCTTTCCCTCTAAACCTACTTTCCCTATTCTCCTAGATCCTCATGCTTACAACCTAAGAATCATCCTGAATTACTCACTATCTCATTCCCATATCCTATCTTTCATGTTTATGATTTGGAAGTTTAAAAGATAGGGCCATTCCAAACATCAAACAGATTAATTTTGTTAAAATTAAATGTTGGCTGGCTTATTTTGACGTGTGCTGATGCATTGTAGAAATACTTTTAATCGTCTGCAAAAATACGTAAGTAACCTGTCATGTGATATTCCTGCTAAAACTAATCCAATATGGCAGAATACTCCACCCAGCCAAGTTTTTCTGTCTCAGAGAACACTTTAGGGAAATAATCTATAGAAAAATCTCTGGCTTGTTAGAAACAGAAAGCCTTTATTCTTATAACTAGAACACCTCCCCCAAAAAGGACTCACTGTCTACACTCAGGTGTAATAAAATTGATGAGCCTATAAAATAAAATTTATGGAACCAGAGTGAATTCAATTTATTTGAATATGCTCAGTTATGTTTTTGTTTATTCCCATAGCAGATGTTTAATTTACAAACCAGGCAATTACCACAGCTCTTCCAAACAAATAAGAGCAGATTAGTCAAACGTTCGCATCAATTTTTATGTTTATCATTAGTTTTATGAGGTGTCATGAATATTCAGTAGTAAGAAAAACTATCATTATGGTACCTGGAAAACCTCAAAATGATGTTTTGCATCTCTAAATGCTGTTTTCCCCCCTTTGATACAGCTATTAATGTGTGTTCACTCTTTCTACTAGTTGGGCTTATGTGCTATTAGGGACTTCTCAGACACTCTTTAGATGTCATATACATTTAGAGCAATGCCCTACTGGAGCTTTGCAGTGAGAGCATGCACTTGTGAATGTGAGTGTGTGGGTGTGTGTACGTGTGAGCACATGAATGTATATAACCTGGGAATGTATATTTATTTGGATTATGTAAATTAAAGAAATTGGGTACACCCTGCTCCTGACTATATCAATCGTTGAAATATTCATAAAGACAGAACTTGAGTTTTCTTCCATCAAAGTCAAGCCCAGTGTTAGTTTCAGGCAAAAGAAGTCTCCTCCAGTTGTTTGCCCTCTTTGAAATATCTTTTGTTTTGCCAAGACAGAGTTCTATCATTTCTGACCTCCAATTCCACAGGGTTGTTAATGTATACCTGAGCATCGGAGTCTGAACTGAGCCACTTTATGAGGGTGGTGCTCACCCAGTGGTTTTATTGTTCATTCCAGTGCTTAAGCTGTCAGAATAAAAAGCCTGTAGCTCCATTATGAATCAGTAAAACTACCTGGCACCATCCATAAACAAGGAAGGGGTATTTCCAGCTGCCTTTGGCTTTGAATGGATTGCTCCTTGGCATGCTCTGTACTAAAAGCAAAGAAATAGCCTCAGTAACTGAACCTGATTCCCACAATGCATTCTTCCTCTCCAATCCATTGTAATGGCAATTTCCCTTTCATTAATCAGCTTTAGGACTAAAAGGAAAAATCAAGGGATCAATGTATTAGAATCAGCTCTTGAGAGGAAAAAACTTCAATAGAAATATGTATTGTAATGCAAGTAGCAGTGATTGGTGAAATGGGCTGTTGGAAAACAATCCCCTATTATTAAGAAAGCTCTGCATGCATGCATCCTTTTTTTTCTTGTTTGCTCACCAGCAAGCTTTGTTGATGACAACAAAAACAGCATCTGCTCCCTCTTCATTAGTTACAGTATAAATCCCACTAGAGTCCTCAGCATTCAAAAATAACTTCAAAATAAATATACCGCACATGATGATTATCTGTTTTGGATTCAGGCCAGTTCAGAATACTTTTGGGGGTGGCAATATTAACATTAATTGACTCTGCTCTCACCTTTTGGGTTGTCACTAGAATCTTAGATGTATTTGCCATTTCAGATGTACAATGTGGATAGCATATTAGGTTTATGAATTCATTCTAAATGCTTTTGATCTATCTGGAGAATAGTAACCTAACATTCAGTTTAGTATCTGTGTGGGGAAAGTATGACTTTTCTTGTTTTAGCAAGGATACTATAAATACTAATTTTATGGAGAACAATACGTTAAAGCTCATGACTTTTAAACACTTGAATTTTTTCCCTCTCCTCTTTTAAACATTCTCTGGACCAGCTCTAGCATCTCTCAATTTCTATTACAGGTATGGGTGACCAAAGGAAAGCAAGTCTTCAAGGAGAAAGCTCACAGTCACATATTCCATATACTTCAGACCCACAGTACGATAATGACATTCTAAAAAAAAAAAATAATGCAATATCTTCCAGTGGAAGATAGGATAGAAGGTAGGTCCAGGGACAGGAAGCCTGCTGATAAGTAATTGCACAAAAATACTAAGTTAGGTTAGATTCCTTGGGGAGCCTGGGAGATAGAGCAAATGGTTCACCAATCATTTAAATTCTACAAAGCACAGGAGTTTTCTGGTGCAAGACCACTGTTTTTCAGATTGCAAAACTCTTACAAAATATGAATTATCAGTGGGTGTGGCATTCTGCTAACAAGAGTAGAGGCTTTAAAATATTGGGGTGTTGGTTGTTTTTTTTTAATTTCCCCAAGAAGTGGCAGGTTTTTTCTGTCATGCTGAATTTTAATAAACTTTGAAACCAGTCTATTATAAATAGTGCCATAATATTCATAAATGGCAGAACCATGTTCTTACTCCCCAAAAATGCATACCATGCAGTACATTAACAGCTGGCAGAGCAATGGTTCTTATCCATAGCATTTCATCTTTGCCACCCTGGTTCATTGGTATAGGTTGCTTCAAGCTGCCTGGGACCTTAATGCCTTATTTTATCATTGCAGAGGAAATCCACATTAGACATTTCTCTTCTCTTGAAAGAGAACCACAAATGACAATGATAACATGCCAGACAAAATCAGTGGCAAACAATTTCTGAGTTTTTGATCAATTTCCAGGCTTGATCAATAAACCATATTATCAAATTACCAAGCTCTGGGTCACACACACACACACACACACACACACACACACACACACACACACACACACACACAGCAAAGTTCTAAAAAAAAAAAATGAGGTCTTTACTATGCTTATGACAAGAGCCTTGAAGGTACCCAGATTGTCTACCCAGACTGATGATTGTAAGTTTGTTCAATGTAGGAGGGAAAAGGTAGATTAAATCTGTTTTGTCACTGCAAAGTTGTTTTGCCGAATGTAAATGTTTCATAAGAAAAAAATAATAAGTACTCTGGATTTGAAAGAGAAATAAAAACCCTTCATGGTTCATCAAAGTCTCAGATATGTTGGGAAGCAATTTTTACTTTCAATTTTATATTCCTAGCAAATTAAGCCACAAATATCATAAGGCTAATAATTTTATCAAGAATTTACATGCTTTTAAATTTAAGCTCTTAGAGAGTTATTCAATATTATATGACAAAACCAACACACTGACAACAAAAACGAGTTTTATTAGAAACCTAATATTGTACAATGTAAATATACCAGGTAACCATTTATATTAATCTATTCCAAAAAATATGTAGAAAACATTTTAGTGCCCCTAGCTATTTTTTTGTCATAGTGCTTTTTACTTTAAATTTCCTCTTGTGTGATAGTATTTAATAACCATTATATTCTCCTAGTTTTGCATCTTTCACTTTACATTATTTCATAAAGTTCATAAATCATTGCAATTTTTTCCATGCATACCTGTCAACAGTATAAAATTCCATTTCAAGAGTACTTCAATTTTATATACTGTAGCCATAATATATTCATGACCTAGAATCATTGTAAATGACAATTGGTTTTTAATATCATTATTAAATGGAGTAAAAAATACAAAAATAAGCACAGTGAAACTTTTATATAAAAATAACCATAGAAGGAGTCAGAAGACTAGTATTACAGATTAGGTTCTACTCCTAACTAGCTCTGTTATCTGGGAGAAATCTCTTTATATTTCTGATTTTCAGTTTTTTTATCTTAAAAAAAACCCCATGGGAATGAATTGGATGACAGGTGCGACATCTTCCTAACATTACATGTTTCCTAGAGTCAAGAATGCTAATAAATAATAGATATTTCTAAAAAGAGAGACATACAACATAAGATGCCAAATAATATTACCAATCTAGGAATTTAAATTAAGATGCTTTAGTTTCATATATCATCATCATTAATAACATTGTAAATAATGTAGCTGTCTTCAGAAATGTTTTACTTTCAATTTTACATTCTTAGCAAATTAAGACCCATCTTTTTATTATGTACATATTTATTATATGTTATATATATATATATATATATATATATATATATATATACTCTCACTATAGTTTTCCTCAAAAATTTTTAAGTATAATTATTCTATAGTGAAATATGAGGCTATGTGACCCAGGCCTTTGAATTAATGTTCAATATTTTAAAAAAAATATAAATATATTCATTAAGCAAATAAAAAGTCACATGGGATGATCCCAAATTAATACCTCTTTAGAGAGAGCAAGTGACTCAGTCTTTTTGGGTCTCAATGTTGCTGTGGTTGTACATGCTGTTCTCCATATTATAGCAGTTGTAGATTTTTCCCTTTCTTTTCTTGACACTATTGTTTTCCCACATTGGGATTCCCTGAGGACCTTGCTTGATTTCTTTTCTTTTTCTAATTAAAGGGACCATCCCTTGACTACTTCTTAAAGAGGCCTGTTCACTGAATGGGCCTTACCTCACTCTAAGTGAAAAGGCCTTAGCCTTAAATGGGCCAGGGTCTCCCATTGCATCCTGGGCCATCTCCAGTTAACCTGATGAGTATCAGGTCACTGGATCCAGATAGCTCTGGAGAAGAAAGCAAGGCTGGTGATCTTGCACAGCCCTCCCTCATTCAAATCCAAGTCAACTATAAATCATGTCATCATTTTTCTGATGTCATGGTCCTCTTCAAAAATGAACAAATGCACCCTGTTTTCCTACATAGTGCCTCATTGTAAGAAATTTCACTTGTGAAGGAATTCATGTCATACAGAAAAGTAGATCTTCTGGAATTTTTTAAGGGAACTATCATGTCATCAAATAGAAAGGATTTTATCTCTTTTTGGATTATGTTCATGTTTTTAAGTCTTTCTCTTATCACTATCATTCAAATTTTTAGAAAAATGACATATAATAGTGAGGAAAGATGATATCCTTGCTTTTTATCTTTGATAATTGGAAAAAAAACTTCTGTTTTCTATTGAAAGGATGTCACCTTTACTTTTGGATGTGTGCATTTAGATATATACATGTATGTAGATATACATCAAGAAATGGATCTTCTATGTTTAAGCGATGTAGGATTTTTAGTATAAATCATTGTGCATTAACATTTTTTTCCACATCTATTCATTTAATTTGTGTTTTGCATCCATTTTATTTTTAATATTACTAATTGTATGATTTTCCTAAAGCTAAGCCATATTTGTGTCACTGATATAAATCCAAATTGAATATAATGAACAAATTATTTTGATATGTTGCTATAGTCTGCCTAAATTTCATTTTAAAATTTTTAATCAATATTCATTAGTGATGGTGATCAATAATTCTCTCAGTCTTTCCGTCTCTGTACCTGTGTGTCTGAATCTCTCTCTCTTTCTTTCTTTTTCTCTCTCTCTTTTTCTGTCTGTCTCTCTGTCTCTGTCTCTCTCTCTCCCTTTCCCTTTCTCTCTGACTCATTTCCAGTCTCTGTTTCTCATTTTATTCTTTTCTGATTCAGGTACCCAGATTATATTTGGCTCATAAAAGGAATTTGGTGGTGTTTTGTTTTTTGAGAATAATTTGCATTACATATGTATTAATTGTTCTTTTAATGCTCTGTATTCATTTGTAAATCCACTTGAAGCATTGGTAGTTCCTTTAAACTAGTTCAATTTCTGTTCTGAAATTGGGTTGTTTAAGATGCAATTAAAAAAGTGAACAAATAAAAATAATTATCAAAGTCTATTATACACAATTACACACAAGAAAACTAAAGACATTAAGGAAATGGAGGATTAGCTATAGAAAATAGGAGAATAACTAAAGAAATAGAAAATGAGATCAAAATCTTAAGCAATTCAATTTAAAATTTCTAAATTCTTGCAAACCATTTAATTCTACAATTTATCAAGGATCCATATTCAACAAATAACATCGAAAGTAAATGGAACTTTTCAAGGTGGACTATTATTCTCAAAGTAATCTGAACCAAATTTGTCTATGAATCTGCAACAAGAGATTCTGTACATTTACCCTTTAATTATGCTTCATTGTCTGTGTTTTCTCCTATGGATCCCACTTTTCTGTTCTATAGACAACGTGGTATAAGGAGAGAAAACAATAGACTCAGGAGGACTTAGGACTCAAGAAGACTGTTTTAGAGACTTACTAAAGTAAGTCATATTTTTTCTCTCAGACTCAGTTTTCTCCTCTGTAAAATGAGGATAAGAGTACTTCATTAACAAATTGTAATGAAGATCAAATGAGTTAATATATGTTATCTGTAAACCTGAAAGTACTAACGTCTATGGAGTTACCATCATCCTTCCAATCACCCAGGCATCTTTAACTCCTCATTCTCTTGCCATACCTCTATCCAGTCATTTATTGGGACTTGTTGATTCTATATTCATAACACCTTTTGTATGCTCCTTTCTCTCCTTGGAGACTCTCATTCCAACACTCCTCTGTCTCTCTATACTCCTGTCCATTCTCCACTTGGTTGTCAATGTGATTTTTCTAAAGAGCCAATCTGATCATTTTATCCCTCCCCATGAAGTTAACTCTATTTGTTTCCTCTTATTTCCAGAATTATTTTTTTGGAAAAACATTCTTCTGTTGGCACTCAAAGCTCTTCATAACCTAGCCCCTCCCTACCTTACTCATACTCTGTGAGACTGATACTGGTCTCCTTGCTTTTCCCTACCCATGACACTCCACATCTCCTACCTAAGAATTGTCTTTGGTTGTCCCTCATGTCTAGAACTCTTTCATTCCTTTTCATTACATCCCAGCTTTCCTGGATTATTTCAAATCTCACCTAAAATGCCACTTTCTGGGAGAAGTCTTTCCCAGTCTTGCTTATTCTTAGATATCAATATTTCTATCTACATTTTTTTTTATGTTTGCATGTTGTCTCCCACAATAAACTATGAGGTCCTGGAGAACAGGGACCATTTTTTAAAAATTAATTTATTTGTTTTCAGTTTTCAACAATTACTTCCATAAGTCTTAAATTTTCTCTTCCCCTCTCTTCCCTATATCCCCACGAAGGAATGAAATCTTAAATGGGTTCCACACATTAAACACATTTTCACATTAGTGATGTTGCAAAGAGGAATTTTTTTTTCAGTCATGTCTTAACCTTTATTAACCCATTTGTGATTTTCTTTCTTTCTTTTTTAATTTTTTTATTTAACTTTTTACATTCATTTTCACAAAATTTTGGGTTCCAAATTTTCTCCCCATTTGTCCCCTCCCCCCACCACAATACAACGAGTATTCTAATTTCCCATATCACCAATCTGCCCTCTCTTCTATCATCCTTCCCTTCCTTGTCCCCATCTTCTCTTTTGTCCTGTAGGGCCAGATAACTTTCTATTCCCCATTGCCTGTATTTCTTATTTCCTAGTAGCAAGAACAATACTCAACAGTTGTTCCTAAAATTTTGAGTTCCAACTTCTCCCCATCCCTCCCTCCCCACCCATTCCCTTTGTGAAGGCTGACAATTCAATATAGGTCATATCTGTGTAGTTTTGCAAATGACTTCGATAATAGTCGTGTTGTGTAAGACTAACTATATTTCCCTCCATCCTATCCTGCCACCCCATTGCTTCCATTTTCTCTTTTGATCCTGTCCCTCCCCAAGCGTGTTGACTTCAAATTGCTCCCTCCTCCCATTGCCCTCCCTTCCATCATCCCCCCCTCACCCTGTTTATCCCCTTCTCTCCCACTTTCCTGTATTGTAAGATAGGTTTTCATACCAAAACGAGTGTGCATTTTATTCCTTCCTTTGGTTGAATGTGATGAGAATAAACTTCATGTTTTTCTCTCAGCTCCCCTCTTTTTCCCTCCACCAAAAAGTCTCCTGCCTGCGTCTTCTATGAGAGGTAATTTGCCCCATTCCGTTTCTCCCTCTCTCCTCCCAATACATTTCTCTCTCACTCCTTGACTTCATTTTTTAAAGATATGATCCCATCCTATTCAATTCACTCTGTGCTCTGTGTCTCTGTGTGTGCGTGCATGTATATATGTGTGGGTATGTGTGTGTGTGTGTGTGTGTGTGTGTAATCCCACCAACTACCCAGACACTGAAAAGTTTCAAGAGTTACAAATATTGTCTTTCCATGTAGGAATGTAAACAGTTCAACTTTAGTAAGTCCCTTATGACCTCTCTTTGCTGTTTACCTCTTCATGCTTCTTTTCATTCTTCTCTTTGAGAGTCAAATTTTCTTTTCAGCTCTGATCTTTTCATCAAGAATTCTTGAAAGTCCTCTATTTCATTGAAAGACCATTTTTCCCCTGAAGTATAATACTCAGTTTTGCTGGGTAGGTGATTCTTGGTTTGAGTCCTACTTCCTTTGACTTCTGGAATGTCCTATTCCATGCCCTTTGATCCCTTATTGTAGAAACTGCTAGATCTTGTGTTATCCTGATTGTATTTCCACAATACTTGAATTGAGTCTTTCTAGCTGCTTATAATATTTTCTCCTTGACCTGGGAACTCTGGAATTTGGCCACAATGTTCCTAGGAGTTTCTCTTTTTGGATCTCTTTCAGGAGGTGATCAGTGGATTCCTTGAAAACTTATTTTGCCCTCTGGTTCTAGAATATCAGGGCAATTTTCCTTGATAATTTCATGAAAGATGATGGCTAGGCTCTTTTTTTGATCATGACTTTCAGGTAGTCTCATAATTTTTAAATTGTCTCTCCTGGATCTATTTTCCAGGTCAGTTGTTTTTCCCATGAGATATTTTACATTTTCTTTTATTTTTTCATTCTTTTGGTTTTGTTTTGTGATTTCTTGGTTTCTCATAAAGTCATTAACCTCTATCTGTTCCATTCTAATTTTGAAAGAAGTATTTTCTTCAGTGAGCTTTTAAACCTCTTTTTCCATTTGGCTAAATCTGCTTTTGAAAGCATTTTTCTCCTCATTGGCTTTTTGAACCTCTTTTGCCAGTTGAGTTAGCCTATTTTTCAAGGTGTTATTTTCTTCAGCATTTTTTTGGGTCTCCTTTAGCCAGGTGTTCACCTGCTTTTCATGCTTTTCTTGCATCTCCCTCATTTCTCTTCCCAGTTTTCCCCCATGTCTCTAACTTGATTTTCAAAATCCTTTTTGAGCTCTTCCATGGCCTGAACCCATTGAATATTTATTTTGGATGTTTGGGATACAGAAGCCTTGACTTCTATGTCTTTCCCTGATGGTAAGCATTGTTCTTCCTCATCTGAAAGGATGGGAGGAGATATCTGTTCACCAAGAAAATAACCTTCTATTGTCTTATTTTTTTTTCCCTTTTCTGGGCATTCTTCCAGCCAGTTACTTGACTTCTGAGATTCCTCTCCACACCCTCCTCACCTCCAGGTCTGCCCAGCTGGTGCTTGGGGCCTGAGATTCAAATGCTACTTCCCAGCCTCAGGGATTTCAGTGGGGTTGGAGCTGCTATTCAGTGTGAGATTAAGTTCAGCTGCTCAGGTGGAGGCAGGGCTGCCACAGGGGGCTCATTTCCCTCAGGGGGTTTGTGCAGAGATCTTCAACAAAGGATCTGAGCTCCTGTCTCCTTTGGGAGACCCTGTCTGCTGCTGCCTCCTATGCTGCCTCCCGAGGGGGCCTGAGTTATAGAGATATCCTGCTCCCCTGTTGGCCAGCCAAGAAGACTCTCTCACTGACATCACCTGTGGGTGGAGGGGCCTGTGCGGCTGCTGGAGATTCTGTCCCTGAAGCCTGCTCGGATCTGCTCCTCTCAGTGCCGCATGGCCAAGGCAGGGCTGGGCTCTGCTCCGGATCCAGTGTGTGATAGACCTTTGGTATCAATTTTTTAGGTCTCTGTGTAACAGAAATCTCCTCCACTCCGTTGCTGTATGGCTTCTGCAGCTCCAGAATTTGTTGGAAGTTCTTCTTTACAGGTATTTTATGGGCTGTACGTTTGGAGCTAGCATATGTGAATCTTTCTACTCCACCATCTTGGCTCCTCCCCATGCAAAGAAGAATTAAAACAAATGGGAGAAAGAAACCAAGAGAAAAACCAAAACATAACACAAGAGAAAACAGACTACTTCATTCTGTGTTCTAATTCTATAGTTCTTTCTCTGGAAGTGGATTGCATTTTGCCTAGAGAGGAAAAATTTTTTATTTGTATTCTTTAGGATCCCAGGGTTTAGCACAATGCTTGCCACATAATAGGCAGTAAATAAAACACTTTCCACTTTATATTCTTATTTCCTTTTCAATTTCATAAAACCCAAAAGGAAAACACCCCAACATTATATGTAAAATTTGCTATGTACAATTGGAATTATACAGCATTAAAAACCTGCTTTTCAGGTAAAAGTTCAGTCACGAGGCAACTATGTGTCAAAGTGAATAGTGCACTGATCCTGGAGTTAGAAAGACTATTTTATTTATTTATTTATTTAACTTTTTACATTCATTTTCACAAAATTTTGGGTCCCAAATTTTCTCCCCTTTTATCTCCTCCCCCCACCCCAATACCCCAAGCAATCTAATTTTCCCCATCTCCAATCTGCCCTCTCTTCTGTCATCCCTCCCTTCTCTTGTCTCCATCTTCTCTTTTCTCCTGTAGGGCCAGACAACTTTCTATTCCTCATTAACTGTATGTCTTCTTTCCTAGTAGCAACAGCAATACTAGACAGTTGTTCCTAAAACTTTGAGTTCCAAATTCTCCCCATCCCTCCGTCCCCACCCATTCCCTTTGGGAAGGCAGGCAATTCAATATAGGCCATATCTGTGTAATTTTGGAAATGACTTCCCTGATAGTCGTGTTGTGTAAGACTAACTGAATTACCCTCCATCCCATTCTGTCCCTCATTGTTTCTCTTCTGTCTTTTGATCCTGTCCCTCTCCAAGTGTTGACTTCAAATTGCTCCCTCCTCCCTTTGCCTTCCCTTCCATCATCCCCCCACCCTTGCTTATGTCCTTCTCCCCCACTTTCCTATACTGTAAGATAGGTTTTCATACCAAAATGAGTGTGCATTTTATTCCTTCCTTTAGTCAAATGTGATGAGGGTAAACTAATTGTTTTTTTTTTTCTCAGCTCTCCTCTTTTTCCCTCCACTAAAAAGTCTCCTACTTGCCTCTTAAATGACATATAATTATCCCATTCCATTTCACCCTCTTTCCTCCCACTACATTTCTCTCTCACCATTTACCTTAACTTCTTTTCAGCTATGGTCCCCTCCTATTCAATTCACTCTGTGCTCTCTGTCTCTGTGTGTGTGTGTGCATGTGTGTATGTGTGTGTGCGTGCATGTGTGTACATGTGTGTGTGTGGTCCTCCCAACTACCCAGATACTGAAAAGTTTTAAGAGTTACAAATATTGTCTTTCCATGTAGAAATGTAAACAGTTCACTTCTGGTAAGTCCCTTAAGAGTTCTCTTTGCTGTTTACTTTTTCATGCTTCTTCTCATTCTTGTGTTTGGAAGTCAAATTTTCTTTTCAGCTCTGGTCTTTTCATCAAGAATGATTGAAAGTCCTCTGTTTCATTGAAAGACCATATTTTCCCTTGAAGTATTATACTCAGTTTAGCTGGGTAGGTGATTCTTGGTTTGAGTCCTAATTCCTTTGACTTCTGAAATATCCTATTCCATGCCCTTCAATCCCTTAATGTAGAAGCTGCTAGATCTTGAGTTATCCTGATTGTATTTCCACAATACTGGAATTGTTTCTTTCTAGCTGCTTGTAAGATTCTCTCCTTGACCTAGGAGTTCTAGAATTTGGCCACATTGTTCCTAGGAGTTTCTCTTTTTGGATCTCTTTCAGGTGGTGATCGATGGATTCTTTCAATACTTATTTTGCCCTCTGGTCCTAGAATGTCAGGGCAGTTTTCTTTGATAATTTCATGGAAGATGATGTCTAGGCTCTTTTTTTGATCATGACTTTCAGGTAGTCCCATAATTTTTAAATTGTCTCTCCTGGATCTGTTTTCCAGATCAGTTGTTTTTCCCATGAGATATTTCACATTCTCTTCCATTTTTTCGTTCTTTTGGTTTTGTTTGGTGATTTCTTGGTTTCTCCTAAAGTCATTAGACTCCATCTGTTCCATTCTAATTTTGAGAGAACTATTAAATTCAGTGAGCTTTTGAACCTCTTTTTCCATTTGGCTCATTCTGCTTTTGAAAGCATTTTTCTCCTCATTGGCTTTTTGAACCTCTTTTGCCAATTGAGTGAGCCTAGTCTTCAAGGTGTTATTTTCTTCAGCATTTTTTTTGGGTCTCCTTAACCAAGGTATTGACCCGTTTTTCATACTTTTCTTGCATCTCTCTCATTTCTCTTCCCAGTTTTTCCTCCACCTGTCTAACTTGCTTTTCAAAATCCTTTTTGAGCTCTTTCAAGGCCTGAGCCCACCTGACATCCCCCTGGGGTGTCTGGAGTACTGAGGCCCCACCCTCCACGTCTTTCCCTGATGGCGACATTACGTCCTCGTCATCAGATCCCAATGTCGGGATCATTTGCATTTGTTGGAAAAAACTCTCTATAGTCTTATTTTTCTTCCCTTTTCTAAGCATTTTCCCAGCCAGTTACTTGACTTCTGAGATTCCTGTCCACCCTCGCCTAGATCCGCCCAGCTAGTGCTTGGGGTCTGAAGTTCAAATGGGCTTTCCGCAGCAAGCTTTAGTTCTGGTGCTGGGGTCGGGGCAGGGCCACCTCCCAGGCTTGGCTTCCTCAGGGGCTTTATGCAGAGACCTTCAGGAATGGAGCGGGTGGGGGTGGGGGAGCCACCTCCTAGGCTCAGTTCCCTCAGGGGCTTTATGCAGAGGCCTTGAGTAATAGAGCGGAATGGGGCAGGGCCATCTCCCAGGCTCAGGTCCCTCAGGTTGTTTATGCAGAGACTTTCAGTAATGAAGATCCTGCCTGCTGCTGAGGGAGTCCTGGGCCGCCATGCTGCTGCTGCCTCCACTGCCGCCCATGCCTCTGCCTCCGCCGCTTCCTGCCCCCGTCTCTGCCGCTGCTGCTTCCTCCCGAGGGTGCCCGAGTCACGGAGGCACTCCGCTCCCCTCCTCCAGCCAGCCGTCTCTCTCACTGACCTGTAGCTTCTGTGGGCGGAGGAACTTTCCTGGCTGCCGGAGCTTCTGTCCCTGAAGCCTGCTCGGGTCAGCTTCTCTGGGGCCGTGGCCAGGGCAGCACTGGGGTGGGGTCTGCTTTCCGATGCGCAATGGACCCTGGGGACGGGTCTCCAGGGCTCTCTGGCACGGACATCTCTTCCACTCTGGTTCTGCACACCTTTCAGTGATCCAGAATTTATGCAGATCTCTTTTTACATTAATTCTATGGGCTGTGGGTTGGAGCTCGTAAACTTGTGTCCTTCTACTCCGCCATCTTGGCTCCGCCCCCCAGGAAGACTATTTTAACCAGAGTTAAAATACAGCTTCAGTCACTTATTACTAGCTGTGTGCCCCTTGCCAGTTTATATAACCTCTGTCTACCTCAGTTTTCTCAAGTATAAAATGGGGATCAAAATAGTGTTTACCTCCAGGATTGTTGTGATGATAATCATGGAATAGTATTTAAATGTACTTAGCACAGTGTCTGAAACATAGAAGGCACTTAATAAATACTTATTCCTTTCCCCTCCCATCTCCTCATTGAGACCTAAGTCTTTTTCCAAATCCTACTCCACAGCACTTACAATCAGTAAAGCCACATAATTTTTCTAGGAAAGTCCTTCTGCTGCCTTATAGTCAAAGAATCAAAGAGAAAAGGAAGGAAAAACCTCACTAGCTGTTATAGTCCATAGTTACATGAATACATACTGCCAAGCAGGTCTCTTGTGCATTTCAATGTTACCAATTTAGGCAGTTATGGTGCTGCCTTTAGCAGCAATTCAAGTTGCCAGATCCCACACATTCATGCCAGGAAAGCAAAGGGGAGAGAGGCAAAAAAAGGAAGCAGAGGGGAAGAGATTTATTTATCTAGCCACCACTCTGTCAGGCTATATGCCAAGGAGACTATCTCTACTTCAACAGGTTAGGCAGTTTTGTTACAGTCTAGCCATCGTATGGTTTCTGAGATCTCAGTCCTCTGAGTTAATAGGACTAAGTGGAAAACAGGAAATAATGAAAAAAAGAACTGACTATTTATGCAAGGTCAACATATATAATACCCTAGAGGAAAATAAACCAATATGTTTTAAAATTGAGAATATCAATGGTTGTCTCTTACTGGCTAGCTTTAACTGAGCTAGCTACTAAGCAACTAGGAACGCTCTCAAGATTGTCGTCCTGTCCTGCTAAAAATTTATATCTATATATCTATATCTATACTCACACACACACACACACACACATATATATATATATACACATACATACACACACACACATATATATGTGTGTATGTATATCTATTCCTCAACTCAAACCCCTACATCCCATCATTTCTAATTCTGAATGTGTCTTTCCATGTTGTCTTAACCTCTCTAATTCTGCCTTTTAGTGCCTCCAGTAATATATAACATATCTTGCCTTTCTGTCACCATAGCAAGGAAAGCTTAGAGAAATGCCAGCATCATCTTAGTCCCTCCCAATCAATGTGATAACCAGTATTACAACAGGGATAGGTCCTAGACCTGTGATTTTATTGACATAAAGGATGACCAAGAGAGTAAGCCCCATCCTCAAAAACAGTTTGCCACATTCTCTGCAGCTTGTAGTCTTTTTATATTTTTTATTTGTAAATTTGTTTCACTTTAAAAATAAATACAAAAGAAAAAGAAACAAACTGAAATACTAAAAAATAATATGAAATAAGAGAAAAAGCATTGACATGTGTGCAACAAAATGTGACAGAGGATTCAAAATATACAGCAATAATTTCTATTACAAGAAAGCCTATATAATAAATACTATGCATTATGTTGAGATCTATCTTTTCTTTGCTTCCTTGTGAGTTTTCTTTTGCTCTCTGCTGTGCATGTTTTTCTTTGTTATTTTCCTCCTCCCCAAAGGCTATAAGTGAAGATACATGCATGCATGAATACATGCATGTATACATACAACTATAGGTGTGTATATATATGCATATATGTGTATATATACACACATCTGTGATATAGTCATACCCACATGTATATATGTATACACCTCTCTCTATATATATACACATACATATACATACATACATATATACATACATACATGCACACATACTCTCAAAGTCTCTCAAAAACTTTGGAATTGATTGTGTGACCTAGAAGATATCAGTATAAGCCTGCTCAGCATGGTGTGCCCTAATCAAAGAAGGCAATGTTCTTATTAGCGAAGCAGAATTGAAGTAGCTCAAAAGAAATGTACAATGTGCAGATTTATAGAATCCACTCCAAATTTTCATATGAACTATTTGTGCCCTACCCGTGATAGAACATAGCAAGTTCATATTGGTCTTATCAGTCATAGTCAGACACAATGTAATTTGACTCTAGCATAGTGATGTCATGAAGGAAAACAACCAAACATCTATGTAAGACTAGACTACACCTATTTATCTTCATTTCTCTGAGGGTGGATTACCTCCTCCTTCATAAATCCAAGTCTTTCCATATTTTTTCAAGTTCACCAACTCATCTCTTCCTATACCACAGCAATAACCCCACCTTACACAGTCTAGTTATCTTAAATAGTCCAAAACACTATTGACAAATATTGCTGATACCTAGTGTATTTTCACTATTTCTCTCTTTTGATTAAATTTATTTTAGCTTTAATTTTGTCCAAGATCATCATTACCACCCTTGTTCCTTTTTCTCTAAAGAAATTCTACTGCTGATCTTTACTTTTTACTTGTACATATCTCTTATTTCCTGTCCCTCCTGATGCCTCTACTTACTTCCACCAACTACTTTACCCTCCTGTTACTTAACCTATCCCCCCAGTAATTGCTCCTTCATTGTCCCATTGCCATTAATCTAAATACCCTTCTATACCACTCTTTAACCTGTTCCCTCATCCTCCCTTCTAACAACCCCTCCTTATCCTCTACCACCTCCCTATCTCTTTAGTCCTTTATTTCTTTCCGAATTTGAAGACTTTTGTACGTATATAAACACATAGAACACACACACACACACACACACACACACACATATATAAGGCAGCTAGGTGGTACAGTGGATAGAGCACCAGTGCAGGAGTCAGGAGGACCAGAGTTCAAATCTCATCTCAGACACTTGACACTCACTAGCTGTGTGACCTTGGGCAAGTCACTTAATCCCAATTGCCTCATCCTGGGTCATCTCCAATCATCCTGATGAATATCTGGATTGGATTCAGATGGCTCTAGAGGAAAAGTGAGGCTGGTGACCTACACAGCCCTCCCTCACTCAAAACAAAGTCAAGTGCAATTCATGTCATCATTTGTCTGATGGCATAATCTTCTTTGCAACAAAGGATGAGCGCACACGCACATATATGGATGTAGATATGTATGTATGTATTGTTCCCACTAATGAAAGTAGGTTTCCGTAACTACCAACCCTCATCCCCCATCTAATTCCTCTGTGTTAGTTCTTCCTCTCATACCTCATTGCAAAGTCAGAGTAAAGAATTTCACAGAACACTGAGAAGTTAAATGATTTTACCCATGTAACACAGCAGATATGCATCTGAGGCAGGACATATACCCAGGCCTCTCCATCCCCTAAGCCATGCTGTCTCTTCCATAAACAAATATGAGTGTACTTCATTCCTACTCCAAGACAAAGGAATGTTTTTACAATCTTTGCATCAGTCTCTGAAACAAAGTGAACACCAACTCTTTCTAGATATTAGCTCTGTTTAATTTTAATTAGGGATGTCCAACTTTCCCCTCCCTCCAAACATACATTTACACACACACACACATACACACACACACACACACACACATACAAATTTGACTTGTGACATTGTGAGAGAACTGATTAGCTATGTATTTATGAGTTGCTCATTACCATGAGACTCAGGTAGTCTGGGAAATACAGTAAGCTATGAAGAAACACATATGTTCTGTTTGTCACTTAAAACCCTAAGGGCCCTTCTCCCTCTAGCTCAATCAGCAGGAAGAATTTTCACTGCTGTTTAAATATTACAAGTGCAATGTATTCTGTTTTACTTCCTCAAATTTGTAGCTCTGCTATCACCCCTGTTAACATGTATATTAAAACAATTCTTGTAATTTGAAATCCTTTATATCAGAAAAAGAGATTGTTGAAGTTTGTGTGTGTGTGTGTGTGTGTGTGAGAGAGAGAGAGAGAGAGACAGAGAGAGAGAGAGAGAGAGAGAGAGAGAGAGAGAGAGAGAGAGAGAGAGAGAGAGAGAGAGAGATCTGCAACCTGTACTAAAAATGGGGCCCACAAAGAGTAAGAAACTGAAATGTATTGCCCTAAATAAAAACTAGAGCAGTTATTAGTTCTTATCTTTTCTCTAGAGACATTGAGCATAGTACAAAAAAAAAAAGTTGTAAGGAGAGTTAGATAAAAGCTGGGTTCTAATCTCACCCAACATTTAATCATTATGTGACCTTGCAGACTCTTTGTTTCCTAATCTTTAAAGTAGATTTAATAATAGCCCCAATCTCAAGGGAGTGGTTCTTAGGATGAAATGAGATACTTTAGGCAAAAAAGGCTTTCCAAGCCTTAAAATGCAGAATGAAGTCTTTTGCAATAATTAGGAGTAGGACACAGTCCTTTTCAAACTCAACAGAGGAATGTGTTATAAAAGTTATGGTTATCATCAGTAAAATTTTAGAACTTAAGATAAAAAGTTATTCCAATCTCAACATTTAACTGGACCCAGACCAAAAATGGTAAAAAAGAACCTTGATGAACTTGAAGTGATTAAGTATGAGTAAAGATTCCATGGTAAGAGCAAGGCAGAAGACTGTAGGATGAAGGTATGAGATGTGTTTTTGTTATAGAGGCTGGAGGATATTAGGACACTTGGGATATCTCAGAGGGGAGTTATTAAAGTGTAGATACTGGGACTCCTGAAACTGTGACTAAACTTTTGTGTGTCATAAGAAAAGTCAATCTGATTTCTTCATCACCTTTTAAATGAGGTTATTAGTTTATGCTAATTGTCCTTTCTACTATAACCATTCTGGGAATCTGTGATTTCTCTTTCCTCCCTACTTTATTTAAGAACAAGGGTCACTGGGAATAGTGCAGATACAGAGGGAAATTAGGTAAGGAATAAAATGGACCTTCTTTCCCCTCTCTCCTTTTTCCTTCAGGGAAAGGAAATGCTAGATGTTTGAATTAGGAAAGAGTTGACACGGAGGTTTTGAGACATGTAAAATGGTATTTTCTTCCTCCCTCCTCTCTAAGCTCATCACCCCAGCATCTATTCCCTGATGTCAATTATGTGAGATCTGGAAGATATACTCCTTCCTCCCTGAGGGTGTTTCTTCAATTATGTTGTGTATACTGGTAACAATACTAGTGTGCTTTTCCTAATCACCATCCAATGACGTTATGTGTCTGTAAGCCTCCTTGGCTTGCCCAGCGAGTTCTTGCCCGCTGCGTTGTCTTATTAATCTTAAGGAAATTCCTTAAAATTGAATTTTTTCCAACCATACAGAGAGCAGGTGACATGGTAGTAGATGACTTCTTTAAGTGAGTAGGTTGAGGACTCAAGATGATTAAATTTTAGGAATAAAATATACTTCATACCAGGATAGCTTTAGGTTAATTTTAGATGAGGGAAGGATTCTATCATGCTACTTTGCACAAGCTACTTTATCTGTTTTCAAATACACGAGATAAGATGACCCTGCCAAGTTATCACCATACTCTTAACTCAAGCCTTGACTGATAGTAGGAGGGGTAGAGGGTAGAATACAAACTCCTCCCAATGCTTTCCTTTATAAAGGGCTGAAACTAGACTTTCAATTCATCTCACTTTGCATCTGCTGCTTTGCCTGATTTCAATTCCATGAAACAAGATACCCTCATTCCTTATGCTTTCTGGTGTCCTCTTCTCCTTTTCTTGCTTCTTTTTGTGTAAATTTGCACACTATGCAGAACTTTGAATGATAATTAGGATTCCAAATGAGAGAGCCAAGGCTCAAGAATATTTAAACAAACCCAAAAAATGGATCAGACAGTCAGTCAACTAACATTGAAGTGCCTCTTATATGCCAGGTACTATGCTAAGCACTGGACATACAAACGAGCGAGGGTGGGGTCTTGTTATAACAAGGGAGGCAACTTACATGTAAACAAATACATACAGCTATATATGATATATACAGGATATCTGATTTATATGAGATATATACATATGTGTATATATGTACGTGTGCATATGTGTATATATGTGTATGTATATATATGATGTGTGTGTTTGTGTGTGTGTGTGTGTGTGTAGGTGTAATCTCAGAGGGATGACAGTAAGATTAAGGAGGATAAGGAAAGTTTTCTTGCAGAATGTGAAACTTTTAGCTGAGACCCGAAGAAAGCTGAGGAATCCAGAAGGTGGAAACAAGGAAGGAGA
Source organism: Bettongia penicillata ogilbyi (assembly GCA_023548195.1). Classification (NCBI taxonomy): domain Eukaryota; kingdom Metazoa; phylum Chordata; class Mammalia; order Diprotodontia; family Potoroidae; genus Bettongia; species Bettongia penicillata. Next base: position 5,699,699 of record JAJHZJ010000244.1, read on the forward strand.
GTATTCCAGGTATGGAAAAAGTGTGTTGCATTTATCAAAATGGACTCCAATAAGATTAAAGGTAAAGCTCTACACTTGGGTTAAAAAAATCATTTTCATAAATCAAAGTTGAGGAAGATGCATCCAGAAATCAACCTGTCTGAAAAAAATTGATATGATTTGACAGTCTACAAGTTCAATAGGAAGTTAGTACAGTGGATAGAGTGCCAGTCCTAGTATCAGGAAGAATCATCTTTTTGAGCTAAAGTTCATCCTCAGACATTAGCTATATGACCCTGGGCAAGTCACACAAGCCTGTAGGCCTCACTTTGTTCATCTGTCAAATGAGCTGGAGAAGGAAATGGCAAACTACATTAGCATCTCTACCAAGAAAACCCAAATTTGGGAAACAAAGAGTCAGAATACACCTGAAAAAAGGCTGAATGACAACAAGCTCAAAATGAGTCAACAATGTGATAGGATAGCCAAAAAAGCTAATGAAATTTTAAACTACATTAAAAGAGGCATGGTGTTTAGGCCTCAGGAGATGGTGAGATCACACCTGGAGAACTGTGGTCAGTTTTCAGATGTGATAATTTAGGATGTATCTCTTCGCATGTTAGAAATTACTCCGAAGATGAACTGAATGGTGAAAGACCTTCGGTTCGTGCCATAAGTGGATCAGCTGGATGCACTGCAGATGTTTCATTTGTTGAAGGCTTAGGAGGAGCAGAATAGGCATTTCCAGTTATTTGATAAGCTCTTATGTGGAAAGAGGAATGATTTCTTTTTTTTTTTTGATTGTCCTCGGTCAGCAGAACTGGGACAAATAGGTGGAAGCAACAGGGTGACAGATTTAGATTTGCTTTCAGGAAAATTGTAGAATCATAGCTTTAGATTTAGAAGGATGTTAGAATTCAGATAATCCACCCCCTCACTTTATACCTAAGGGAACTGAGGCCAGGGAGGGTAAGTGACTTGTTCAAGGTCAGAGAGGTAATAAACACCAGATCAAAGACATGAGCTCCAAAACTGAGACTAGCTAACATTTCCCTAATCAACGAGGTAACAATGATTATATTTTACCAAGGGATCGTTCCTGAGAAGGTATAACAAAGATCAAAGTTTAAACACTTTCTGCCAGACTAGGAGATCCACCATCCCTTATACACACCCTTCAGTATCCTGTGAGAGTAGGCAATTACTGCTTTGAGGATTCCCCACCAAATTCCTTTCTGCTTATGGCACAGCAATGGATGAGTTACTCTCTGCTTAGCCAACTGCTTTGGTTGTCAACGGGAACTGGGATAACTTGAACTCCCGATACTGTTAATGTGTTCCCCATGAGAGATCTACTGCTCTCAATGGCTACCTGAACACTGTCATCTCAATCACTTGAATCAAGGTCAAGGGGAAAAAAAAGAACTTAGAAAAGAGATATATAGTTATGTTCTATGAAATGGAAGAAAGGGTCCCTCCATTATGGATGACTGGAAGGAGGCTTATCCAGCCTTTCTCTGGGCAGGTGTAGCCAGAGTATATAGGGCAATGTATGAAGAACTGAGCTGTCATTGGCCAGGCCCCCACTACACACACACACACACACACACACACACACACACACACACACACACACACACCTAAGTAAGGATTTGGATTAATATTTCTAGGCGAAGATCTATTCCATCTACTATTCTTATATTCTTTAAAATTTTAATTATATTTGTGTTATGTTTAATTATATGTGTTGTATTTAATTGTATAATTATTTATTTAATATTTAATTATATTTGTGTATAAAAGACCCTTTCTGAATCTTACCCGTCTCCTGACTGTTTAGGAACCTTAATCCTACAATTATGAAGTAAGAATCTTATATTATTAGCTCTAGATAAGACTTCCCTTCTGCCTTTAAATTTACACAGACTTTATTAATGTAGAAAAACCAAATGAAACTCCTTTAATTAACTCATGTCAAATGTAACTGTCTCTCTCCCCACTCCCAAATTCATCAAATATTGTGATCACAGGGATGCATTCAGAAAAACCTGAAAAGACTTATCTGCACTGATACAAAAGGAAGTTCAACCGCAACAAAAGAATACTGTACACAGTTTTAGCAATATTTTAAGGATCATCAATTGTGAAAGACTTAGCTCCTTTGATCAAGAAAATGATCCAAGATAATTCCAAAAGACCCATGCTAAAAAAAATGCTATCCACTTCAGAGAGAGAACTGATGAATTCTGGGGGGAGATTGAAACATCCTTTTTAAACTTTATTTACTTTATTTTTCTTGGGGTGTGTGTGTGTGTGTGTGTGTGTGTGTATGTGTGTATGTTTTGCAACATGGCTAACACAAGATTGTGTTTTGCATGACTTCATATGTATGATCAGTATCCTATTGCTGGCCTTCTTAAGGAATGGGAAAGGGGCAGGAGGGAGGGAAAGAATTTGGAACTCAAAATTTAAAAAAAATAGTTAAAATTTTACATGTAATTTAACAAAACAAATAAAATATACTAAAATACTATGCTTATTACCTCCATATCTTCTCTACCAATTACCCTTTTAATATCTTATACTTTGACCTCCATATAACCACTCCACCGAAATGACTCTCTCAAAAGTCTCTAATCACGTATTCTTGATGAGCTTAATGTGTTTTTGTCTATTATCATTTTCCTTCACCTCTGGGCTCAGTTGCACGTCACTGATGACATTTTTTTCAAATTCTTCTCCTACTTTTTCAACCTTGTAGCTCAACCTCAACTATTAATTCAGAGTAGATGACTTCCAGACCAGTTTTGCTAGCATTGTCCATTTCTCTGCCAAGATCTAATTTTATATCTCTTACGACTTATTAGACATTTGCATTTTAACATTTCACGCTCATGTCAAACTCACTACACCCTCCAATACAGAGGAAACAGCTCTGGATTTGGCAATAATGCATCAAGTTTCAAATTTCTGGCATCTATGCAGTCTTGGCAAGTTGACACCTTGAGCCTCAATATCCTCATCTGTAAAATGAAAAGGTTAGTCTAGATAATCCCTAAGGTCCCCTCTAGCTCTAAATCTATGATCTTGCACATTCATTTTTTTAATCTGTCAAAACTGTCCTGAATTTTTCTTCCTGTAAATGTCACACACTTTTATCTAGGTGCTTATGCTCCAAATACTGGAATTATTATTGTCATCCTTTTTCACCTACCATATCTAGCCCATACAAAAGTTCGTTTAACTTATTTCTCAAAATTTCTCATATATACATACATATATATACATATATAATGTATATATGTATGTATAATATATCATATGTATACATAATTATATATGTATATATGTATGTATATATATAATATATAATATATTATATGTATACATAATTATATGTATATACATGTATGTATATATGACTATCCATTGTCCTCACCCTGGTGAAGGAGTGGAGAACCTGCAGCCTTGAGACCACATGTGGCCCTCTAGGTCTTCAAGTATGGCCTTTTGACTGAACTTGAACTTCACAGAACAGCTGGTAGGAATTTTGGGTTCAATCAAAGGGCCCCACCTGAGGACCCAGAGGGTCACATGTAGCCTTCAGGCTGCAGGTTCCCCAGCCTTGCCCTAGTGCCTGCCATTGTTATTATTGTTGCACTAATTGTTTAATCATTTTTCAGTCATGTCTCACTCTTTATGACCTTTTTTGGGGGTTTTCTTTGCAAAGATACTGGAAAATTTTGCCATTCCCTTCTCCAGTTCATTTTTCAGATGAGGAAACTTAGGCAAATAGGGTAAAGTAACTTGACTAGGGTCACACAGCTAGTGAGTTTCTGAGACCAGATTTGAATTCAAGTCACCTGACTCTAGACCTGGTCATCTATCCAAGGCAAAACCTCTTATTTTACATATGACGAAACTGAGACTGAGAGGATAAGTAACTTTGCCAGGGTAATACAAATGCTAGGTATCTATGGTATAATTTGAACACAAGTCTTCCTGAGTAAATATCCAGTGCTCTATCTGAGACACACACTGCTTTTCTAATTCTTTAATTATGGTATTACCCAAATGTATTTTGGAAACTCAAACTTCCATTCTTGCCTAGCTCACAAAAACCTCAACAACCACTGAAGTTCATCAATATCACAAGATCTTTCCCCACATTATTAAGTGAGGTTGGGGCCAGAATAGAAGTTAAAGAAAGGAAAACTACAAGAAAGAGAAACTCCACTCCCTTATTCACACCTGTCAATTAAGATCTTACCCTACCCTCAGGCTGGAAATGTAGAGGCCCCTAGCAGTGTGATGCAATTGCAGATCCTCTGTGTGCTATAGGCCAGTTTGCTTGTGTTTAGGTCGTCTGATAGCCTTCAGCTCTCAGAAACTCACCATATAGATGTGAAATTTAGAGAAGTCAACAGATTAGCTTCAATCATCCTGAAACTTAGAACTCCTGAATTTAAGGATGCTCTAGTGTCAACCTCCTCACTAGCAGCGATGTCAGGGATGCTGCCACCATGCCTGGAAGTAAAAGTTTATTATTATTATTGATTATATTTTACTGATTAAGAAAATGAGTTTCCATGGTCATGTAAGAAATGACACAGTTGAATTTCACAACCAGATTGTCTTAACTCTATGTCTAACATTCCATTTTTGCCATATTCCATAAATATCTGAGATTATTTGGAGATAGTTGTTGTCTATTGTAGGAGAAAGGGTAAAATTTACTCCATATTCTAGTAAATTGTATAATTTTCTTTTATTTTTTTAAATATACTAATTTTTAAAATAATATCCATTGCATTACCCTAGGCTGTCCCATTAAAAAAGACTGCTCATTATCTTACCCATACTTTATATGCCTTCCTTTTCATTCTGCCCACAGACAAAATGGTCAACAAATTAATATTCATTTTACCTACAGTCCCTTTTGTAAAGGGCACCTGAAAATTGTACTATGATCCCTCCTTCTTCATCTCACATGACCCTTCCATTCCAGAAACTAAACTAGGCTCTGAAGTTATCCAGTGTCTTTACACTGATAACCCAATACCATTTTCTGACAGCTCTCCTTACATATTGAGTTCTATGAGGTCCAAATTTGACATTCCCTTCTATTCAGTTTTCTTAGTTACTCAAATTCCTTTCCTAAATCTATGATTTGGCTTGGAATTTATTAATCTGTATATCTCATGTGCAGCATGTACATTCATAAAACAGACACAGAAACCTGTTAAGTCTTGATATGTTAAAATCTTAATTTCAGAAGATCATTCTCCTTGTCATTAAATTTGAATTTCATTTGATCTAGGTCAACCAATTTTCATTTTTTAGTCTGTTTCCAGAAGAAAACTGCATATTTTTTTTTTATACCGGTGACTTTAAAAAGAGCATTCCCTATGAGATTTACATATTGCTGCTCTGACCAAAACTAAGCAAATAAATCGTAAAAATGGATTTCCTGTAGTTTCTTATAAACTATTGGGGATTGCATATTTCTGAGATCTTTTTCCCTTCTGTCATTTCAAACACACTTGCCACAGGGTTAATATTAGTGCTGAGAAAGTCTGCATTTCAAAGATACCCCTGCTTTCCTGTGAAAATTCAAAAGGTAATTCAAAGATATTGGCTGAGCTCTTTTTGAAACAGTGTTGTCACCATTTCTTCAGATCTAGGTCACCCAGTTTTCACTTATCAATCTGCTTCCAATTCTGGAATAAAATAGGTGTTTCCAGTGTGAGCATAATAAAAAAAAAAAGTGCCACACTATGCTAACTAAATGTTGTTTAATTCTACAGTGCCCCTGTTTTTATTGATTTTTTTTTATTAGATGGCACTTTTTTTCCCAAATACATATTAAGAAAAAAATTTAGCATTCATTTTTGCAAAATTTTGAGTTCCCCTTCCCTCCCCTCTTCTGAAAATAATAAGCAGTTTGATATGGTTTATGCTTGGATTATCATGTAAAACATCCATATTAATCACAGTTGTAGAAGAAGAAGCAGATAAAAGGAAATAAAAACATGAGAGAGAATAACATGAAAAAATATGCTTCAATTTACATTCTGAGTTGTGCAGTTCTTTATCTGGATATGGATAGTATCTTCTTTTGTGAGTTCTTTTCCTTATCTTGGATCATTGTGTTGCTGAGAAGAGCTGATTTCCTTCATAGTTGATCATCACACAATGTTGCTGGTAAGTGTGTATAATGTTTTACTGGTTCTGCTCATTTTACTTTGCATCAGTTTGTAAAAGTCTTTCCAGGTTTATCTAAAATGTTCCTACTTATCATTTCTTACTGTACAATAATATTCTTCTACATTCATATACCACAGCTTGTTCAGTCATTCCCTAATTGATGGGCATCCCCTCAATTTCCAATATTTGCCACCATGAAAAGGGTTGCTGTGAATATTTTTTTCACGTGTAGCTCTTTTTCCCATTTTCATGATCTCTTTACGGTATAGACCTAGTACTGGCATTGATGGATCAAAGGGTATATATACGTAGTTAGGTTTCATTTTGGGCATAGTTCCAAATTGCTCTCCAGGATGGTTGGATCAGTTCAAAACTCCACCAACAATGCATTAGTGTCCCAATTTTCCCACATCCTCTCTAAGATTTATCATTTCCATTTTTTGCATATTAGCCAATCTGATTGGTGTGAGATGTTATTTCAGAGCTGATTTAATTTGCATTTCTCCAATCAAAAGTGATTTAAAGCACTTCTTTATATGCCTATAAATATCTTTGATTTCTTCTTCTGAAAACTATTCATTTCCTTTGACCATCTGTCAGGTGGTCAATGAATTCTTACACATTTTTATTCTTGTACATTTGATTCAGTTCTCTATACTTTTGAGAAATGAGGCCTTCAACAGAGACACTTGTGGTAAAGATTGCTTCCCAGCTTTCTACTTTCCTTCTAACGCTGTTTGCACTGGTTTTGTTTGTACAAAAGCTTTTCAATTTAACATAATCAAAATAATTCATTCTACATTTTGTAATCTCTGTCTCCTCCTTGATCATGAATTCTTCCCCTCCCTATAGATCTGATAAGTAGACTATTCCTTGCTCTTCCATTTTGATCACTGCATTGTCTATGGTAGCAATATGTCATTTCCTTCCTTACCTCTTTTAATTAAGTCTATTTTTGCTTTTGCTATGTCTAACATCAGGATTGCTACCCCATGCTTCTATTTTTTTTTTTAATTCAGCTGAAGCATAATAGATTTTGCTCCAACTCCTCTGCTTCAAGTGAGGTTCATGTAAGCAACATATTATAGGATGCTGGTTTTTATTTCCTCTGCTATCCACTTCCATTTTATGGTAGAGTTCATCCCAATCATATTCACCATTATGATTACTACCTATGTATTTTCCTTTATCCTATTCTTCCTCCTGTTTATCTTCTCTCTTCTTTCACCCTTTCCCATCTCACCAGTGTTTTGCTTCTGTCTACCACTTCCCTTGATTTGCCCTACCTTATGTCATTCTCCTACTCCTTTATTTAATTTCCTTCCATCCTACTTCCCTTTTGGATGAGCTCGATTCTATATTTAACTGATTTTATTCCATCTTTGAGCCAATAGTGATGAAAGTAAGGTTCAAGTGATGGCCATCTTCCCTTATGTTGTGATAGGTTTTTTCTCATCTCTTCATGTAATTTATCCTATTCTACCTCTTCCTACTGTACACTTTTTATTCCTCTTTCTTATACCTTAGTTTTTTATGCCATTCCTTCAAATTCTCCTTATACTAGTATCCTCTGTCAATGTATATTCCTTTTATCTGCGCTATTAGTGATGTAACTTTTAAGTTATAAGTATCATTTTCCTGTGTAGAAATGTAAACAATTTAACTCTGTTGAATCTCTTATGTTTTCTTTTTCCCTTTTATCTATTTATATTTCTCTTGGGTTTTGATATTAGAGATCAAAGTTTTGGTTTATTTCTGGTATTCTCTTTAAAAAGGATTGAAATCCTTCTATTTTTTTTGAATGATCATTTTTCCCCTTGATGTATTACACTTAATTTTACCAGGGAAGTGATTCTTGGTTGTAGTCCTCACTCCTTTGCCCTCTGGAATGTCCTGTTTCATGACCTCTGATCCTTTAAGGTTGCAGCTGCCAGATTCTCTGTGATCCTGATTGTAACTCCCTGGTATTTGAATTATTTGTTTCCTGCCATTTGAAGCTTTTTTTTCCTTGACCTGATAGGTCTGGAATATGGCTCTAATATTCCTTGGGGTTTTTATTTTGGGATATCTTTCCTGAGGTGTTGTTAGATTCTTTCAATGCCTGCTTTGCTCTCTGGTTCCAGGACATCAATACAGTTTTCCTTGATAATTTCTTGAAAAAATGCTGTCCTGGTCCTCCTTTAGATTATAGCTTTGAAGGTAGCCCAATGCTTTTGATATTGTCTCTCCTAGATGTATTTTACAGGTCAACTGTTTTTCCTATACAGTGTTTCACATTTTCTTCCATCTTTTGTCATTCTTTTGGATTTGTCTGTTTGATTCATGATGTCTCATAGAGTCATTAGCTTACCTTTGCTCAATTCTAATAGCTAAGGTATTGTTCTCCTCGTTTAGATTTGTACTTTCTTTTCCATTTTATCAATGATACTCTTTATCAGGAGTTGCTTTCTTCATGGATTTTTGTATCTTCATTTCCATTTGTCCAGTTCTACTTTTTGAGAAGTTTTCCATGCTGTTGACTCCACTTTGGGGATCCTGGTGTTGACATTTGTCTTCTCCACCACACTGTGGCTCATGATCTCCCACTGGTTTGCTGAAGTGGGACTTGCTGCTGGCTTGCTGGGATATTTTCTCTCCTGGACTGCACTCTTCTTTCACACGAGTTGGACATTTTTTGTTGATCCTCCAAATTTCTTGGGCTAAAAGATTGTTTCATCGCATCTTTTTTGCTGGTTCTGTTGTTCCAGGATTTGTTTTGAGGCTCTATCTTATGGTTGTTTGGAAGTGAGTATGAAAGAGTTGAAGCACTTTATTGCTTTTTCCACCATCTTGTCTCCCAGAAGATCTCTATGGTGTCTTTGTGTTAGATTTATTTGTGACAATAGGAGTCTATGAAACTTTCAGACAGGTCTAATTTACAACATGGAGTGATTTAGACCTTAGAAGAATTTAACACCTAGTCTGGTGTCAGCTTCTCTTTCCAGACTTTTTAGACATTACCGTACCATGATATTTTTATCTAGGTAGATGGCACATTGGATAGAATACTAGGCTTGTAATTAGGAAGATTTATCTTCTTAAGTTCAAACCTGACCTTTAACACTTACTAGCTGTATAACTCTGAGCAAGCCACTAAATTCTGTTTGCCTCAATTCCTTATGTGTAAAATGAGCTGGAGAAGGAAATATCAAAATGCTCTAATATCTTTGTCAAGAAAACTCCCAAAAGGGTTCATGAAGTGTTAGGCACAACTAAAGGACCACCACCATGAACAATAAACATTATATTTCCTGCCAAAATGTTGTTTCCCATACATAGCAACAAATATCTTGTTTCCATTCCTTTCTCAAGGCATCCCTCATGCTTGGCATATACTCCTTTCTCATCTTCACCTCTTTGAATCCAACTTGTGCCAGGTCAGATCATTAACAGGCTTCTAAAAGAGGCTATTCCTGGGTTACTCCCAGTTTTTAATACTCCCTCCCCAAATTTCTCTTTATATTTAAAATTTTCATCTCATATACTTTAACTTCACTTATCTGTGTTCATGTTTGTTTATTCCTAGTAAAATATAGCCTTCTTGAGGCAAGGAACTATTTTGTTTGGTTTTTCATTTGTTTATTTTCATATCTTCAGCTTCTAGCATAGCGACTCATCCATGGGGGCCTCTTAGTAAAGGCTTTATGAATTCAATTCAAGCTCTTTCCAGTAAGTTCTTTTAGAAAATCTGTAACCATAAATTGAATATGATGTCCTCACATTCAGCTCTCAGAAACAATACCTAAAACAATTGATTAGTTGGATAGCATTTTTTGATACCATTTTATTATTGATTACAGATACTTACATGAAACTTCTCATAGAATTCTTTAACCAAAGTGTGAAATGAAGTACATTGATTTTGGTCACATAGCCTCAGATATAGTAAAATGATCTTACATGTCAGAACATAGAGTGTGAAAAAAAAGTACTTTGTTATAAATAGCATGAGAACTTAGTAGTCAAAAATACTATCAGGAAGACCATTGTATCAACATATTTGTTCAGAGAAATGCTTTTGGAATCACAAATCTTAGGGAATTCACTCAGATTTTCCTTCTCTGTCACATTGTTCCCTCATGACTTTCATTGAACCATATCATTTCTGCAGTTTCACTCAGCAAGTGTGAAGTCCTTTAAGTCATGTGGGGCTGAGTAGCTGAGATGATTTTTTTGTTAATTTAGAAAAATCTGAATATGACCTTAATAAAGTGAAATATTTTTCATTCTTTACCCAAACTCAAGAATTCTAGGATCTCCTCTCTATATTATTCTAGTTAAGTGATGAGAAAGGAGCTTCTTTTTTGAGAGAATAGATACTACTCTACATTTTAAGTTATGCCACTTAGTGGCAAAATGCAGCATGCAGGATGGAGAATGGATTCTGGGATCATTTTTTTCTTATCTGGGCTCTTCACCTCCGTTACCTCCTTTGTAGGTTTTTCCATTTATTTCTTTGCATTTATGACAGAAGTTTTCAATCTGGAATTTCTGAATTTTAAAAAAATAGTGATTGCATTTCAGCTTAATAGATTTGCTTCATAATCCTGTGGATTTTATTTTATGTGCTTAAAAATGCTATTCCAAGAATGGGTAAATAGGTTTCTCTATCCTGTTAAAGAGATTCATGTCACACAAAAAAGGCTAAGAGCACATCCGTAAAACAAGCTGTAGAAGGAAATGGCAAGGAACTCCAGTATCTTTTCCAGGAAAAGCACTAAATTGGTTAATGAAGAATCGGATACTGAAATGACTGAAAAATAACAAGAAAAAATATGCTCTTTAATCTGAATTTTCAAAGGCTGTTTTTGAAATTATGTACATTTTTTTCATAGTATAATTTGGGTAATTCTGTATATATTACTTAAAAAAAAACATTCCCTTTTCTTATTGCTAAATTAAGTGAACCAATACATAAATCTCTCCTGCACAGACCTTTGTTCAACAAAGATTCTGAGCATGAACATATATGATTGGTTCTATTAATGTAATTAAAAACAATCTTCTAGACCATTGGCATCAAACTCAAATAGAATATGAGTTCCAATAAGCCATACGTAAAGATCACTACAAGCAAAATATTGACTTGGAAAACCACAAATTAATATTATTAATGTTTTATTACATTTTATTTGCTTTCAAATATTTTCCAATTATATTTATTCCAGTTGAGGCAGCACTCAAATGTGTTGCATTGACATCTTTGTTATAGATATCTTCCATACTGGTACAAGAGATCTGGCCCAAGAGGGAGCAATTTTCAGTGAAAATCAAATTCTTTTCTGGTTTTGAGTCATGTTAACTAAGAAACAAATTATAGAGAAAAAAATTACTGAATTTGTTGTCAGGAGACCTGGATTCACAGTCTACTTAGATATTATTGCTTATGTGACTTTGAGCAAATCATTTTACTATCGGAAACTCTGAAGTTCTCATCTAAACTGATAGTAATAAAATTTTTGTTACCTAACTCACAAGGCTTTTTGTGAGAAAAACACTAGGCAATTCTGAAAGTATAAAATTATTATTGTCATATTTTCTTAAGCTAAGTGCTTTCAGATGATGCTCTCTCATGATGGAGCAAATAAGCCAGGCAATACTCTACCCAGTGCTCATCTTTTCTTTGGACTGGGGCCCAATCAAGAGTGATAACTCTCAGAGTGTTTTGGGCAGGGTCAAATTCAAAATAGGTTATATAATTAAGGTGTGTGCTTCCCATGTAAGATATGTATATACAAGTGGAATTTTTAGAGGTATAGTCTGGTGTCTAAGGTGAGGTACAGATAGATATCTGTAATCATCCCAACTTCTCTCCAAAGGAGACTGATGGCAACCTTAAGAGAATCAGGAGAAAGGGCCGCAAGGTTGACCTCCCTGATCTCTTCTGAAAAAGGACGTGCAATACTAGAATTATCTTTCTACTCCTCTAAAAATTGTTGATAAAGCTACACAGTCATCACCCTCACTCTATCTACGAGAGTCATCAGAGTGCAATATCAAGGCGAAGTCAGGAAAACTGGCAATGGTTCACTATGCAACGATTGACTTTGATGTCTTGGATAGCTAATCAAAGTCTTAGCACTCCACAGCCACCTGTTTCAGTCCACTTACCTTCATGGACATTGGAACAAAGCATTCTCATCTACCCATTCTATTAAGGAATGTCTTCACATGCTTGGAGTAGATGTCCTTCTAATTCATCAGTGGATCTGAGGACTACTGGTTATCATAACCTTGATTAACCAGTGTTCCAAGGTTTTATTGGGTTGTGGCTGTTGAGCATGTTACAGCTTCAAAGAACCACAGTGTTAGAAGTAGACACCAAAAGTGGGTGAGCAACCCTAAAAAAGGTTTTGCTATCTCTCATAATAAAATACTAGCTACACAAATAATGAGTAGCAAATATATCAATTAAGTGAGAAGATAGAACACAGAAATCAGAGAAGTTAAAGATATTATAACATGTAAAAAATACACAAAAGCACATGAACTCTTTAGATGGGAGATGAGATCTTACTCAACTAAGAGAAAAGCCTCAATCTCACCCAATGGGAAATTCCCTGAATTCACAAGAGAGGCAAACTGGAAATCAAGGTCATATTGAGGAGCTACCTTCTCCTACATATTTCTAGTTTATCTCAAAGACAATCTGTAACCATGTGTGTCTTTCTTAAAGAAGGAATGAAGAGTGACTCCTCTTTCCAAAGTTCTCACTACACTATACTCCTCATGAAATGCTATAGTTTAATATCTCTACTAATAATAGCATCACACTCAACAAGGGACATGTAGCACAGTGATGCTTCTTTGTCACTTAGTTTGGTTATGAGTGAAGTTACACATGGAAAATGGAGCATAGATACTATTAATACTCTCCTATGAAGAGAATCTGCTATAAAGGGTGTCTATTTGCTCAACCCTTTCTAAGGTCCCAAATAGCAAAAATGTATTTTCAGAATCAGTGAAAATTTTTAAATATCCTATATCTACTGACATTCTCCAATTAAACTCATTTTCATATCATACAGTTGCTTATGTTAGGACAGTATGTCTAGTCTGTATTTTTGACCTTCAAATGATTCAAGTATCACTGGAAGGGACTACTCTAAGGACATATCTTGATATTAGGATATGACTATTCACATTGGGCCATAATCATAACTTTTTATTTACACCTGAAGCCTCTGGAAGATTCCCCTAGAGCACAGATCTCTTATGTTCCTCTTTTACCACTCCCTTTCCCCCAAATTTCTACCTTAAGTCTCAGTGAAAAAACAGGATTATACATGATCAGTTGTGACATGCTGACATTTCATCCTGTCGTGATTTCCTGTCCTTAGTGCCTCAGCTTGCAATTGTCTCTGCTCATAAAACACTAAAAATCCAAAATCCTAGCCATGTTTCCAAAAGTTATTTCTTCAAATAAACCATATTTTATTTACTCTCTCAGAACTGATTCTTTTTCTTCTGCCCCCAGCACATTTAAACTTGTGATATTTTTATAGCAGATATGACCATGGGGTTTAAAGCAAAAAGAACCACATTTTTATATTTCTGCTGACCTCTCCAGATAACAGAATCTTTCCATATGTCCTAGCACTGCACCTTTTAGATGACAAGTACTTGTTCTCTCTCTCACTATACACACACACACACACACACACACATATAATATTGTATAATAATATTAAAAATTATTATATAGTTAACACTTATTAATTAGTAAACATAATTAATAATTATATGATAATATATATTATATACCATGTTATATTATACAAGATTATACATACATTATATTATATATCATGTATATGTAAATATATACATATATAGACAGAGCACTTTGCATATAATGATGCCCTCATATTCATAGGAATAGTTAAAATTACTAATATTTTGCTAACAACAGTTTGCAAATCACTTTTCATATATTTTCAGATTTAATCCTTACAATTCTATGCTATAAGTGCTATCCTTAAGCATATTTTATAGATAAGGAAACCAAGACTAAGAGAATAAAAGTGTCTTGTCTAGAGTCAATCAGGAAATGTCTGGGGGAGGATTTGAATTTAAGTCTTTCTGACTTTAATTATTGCCTCTACTTACCATAATATCAAGATAATCTGTGCCTAGCTATATTTCCAGCATGGAAAGATTGCTTTTGTCAATTTATAGGGGAAGACAGACCCAATCTCAAGGTCAAGGCAAAACAGTGCACAGACACTTATGCTTGCAAAGGATCAGGGGCTCTAGTCACAGTTGTAGGGCAAATAACAATATTTGTGGTCACCCACAGACAAGCACAAAAAGGAGAGCAATGATGGCCCTTCTCCTTGGATCATACTACTTTGGAAAACCTGAAAATTTACAAACCCCCAGACTTAGCTCTTAAGAAAACAGCATAAAAATCTGACACCAAGAAGAGTAATTTCTCTACTTTAAGACAGAGTCCAACTTCAACATAATTTTAAAGTCAAGAAACAGGCTTGGAAAGTGAGTAAATATCAACAAAAGAACCTGACTATATAAAGTTACTATGGTGATAGGAAAGGTCAAGCCAAAAGTCAGAAAATAATGAAAGAAGATAATGAAACCAAAACAGATACATGCAATGCCTCAAAGAAAAAGATGAACTGGTCAAAGAACAAAATAGAATTCCTAGAAGAGCTCAAAAATAATTTTAAAACTAAAATAAAAGAGTTATAGGAAAACTTTGGAAAAGAAATGAGAGAAATGAAGCAAAATGATGAAAAGAGTAACAATAGCTTGGTAAAGGAGGCACCAAAAATGCTGAAGAATATAACATCTTAAAAATACAGAATTGGCCAAATGTTAAAAGAAACACAAAAATTCACTAAAGAAAATAATTCCTCAACATGCAGAATTGGTTAAATAAAGGGGAAAGGTACAAAAATCAAATAAAGATAAAAGTTCCTAGAAATTTAGAATTGGCCAAATTTCACTGAAGAAAATATTTCCTTAAAAATTAGAATTGTGCAAATGGAAGCTAATGACTCTGTGAGACATCAAAAACAATAAACCAAAAGAAAAAATAATGAACAAAAGGAGAAAATGAGAAATATATCATTGGAAAAACAACAACTTAACAACAAAATCCAGAACAGATCTAGGAGAGATCATTTAAAAATTATTGTATTACCTGAAAATTTGATTTATAAAAGACCCTAGATATTATCTGTCAATAAATTATCAAAGAAAACTTCCCTGATATTCTAGAATCAGAATTTGAAATAGAAGTCAAAAGAATCCATCAATTACCTCCTGAAAGTGATCCCCAAATAAAAACTCCCAGCAATATTATGGTCAAATTCTAGAGCTCCTTGATCAAGGAGAAAATATTTCATGCAACCAAAATGAAGTAATCCAAATACCATGGAGTCACAGCCAGGATAATAGAAGATATAACAGCTTCTGCATTTAAGAATTCAAGGTGGAGGAGGGAGGAGCTAAGATGGCGGAGTAGAAAGACTCACGTATGCTAGCTCCAAACCCACAGCCCATAAATTTTCTGTAAAAAGAACTCCCCACAAATTCTGGATCAGTGCAAGCTGCAGAAACACAATGGAAGAGATTTCCATTCCAGAGAGCCCTGGAAAGCCATCCCCAGGGATCCGTCTTCAGGCACCAGACAGCAGAGACCACTCCTGCGCTGCCCTGGCTGTGTGACCCCAGAGTAGCAGATCTGAGCAGGCTTCACGGATGGAACCTCCAGTGGCCGCGAAGGTCCCTCCACCCACAGGCGCTCCAGGTCACTGAGAGAGACTTCTGGTCTGGCTGAGAGGGGAGTGGGGTGTCTCCGTGAGTCAGGCCCCCTCAGGAGGCAGCGGCAGAGGCAGTGGTGGCCACGGGCTCCTGGAGGAGACAGGAGTTCCATTGTTGAAAGTCTATGCATAAACCCCCTGAGGGAACTGAGCCTGGGAGGCAGCCCTGCCCCCACCTGAACACCAGAACTTAAGGTCACATTGAATAGCAGCCGCTCCTGCTGCGGAAAGCCCTGAGGCTGGGGAGCAGCATTTGAATCTCAGACCCCAAGCACTAGCTGGGCGGATCTAGGCGGGGGTGGACAGGAATCTCAGAAGTAAAGTAACTAGCTGGACAAATGCCCAGAAAAGGGAAGAAAAATAAGACCATAGAAAGCAGCTTTCCTGGGGAACAGATGATGTTTCCTCCTTTCATTTCCAATGGAGAGGAACAATGGTTGCCATCAGGGAAAGATGTGGAGGTTGGGGCTTCTGTATCCCAGACATCCAAGGTGGATGTCCGGTGGGCTTAGGCCATGGAAATGCTCAAAAAGGATTTTGAAAATCAAGTTAGACAGGTGGAGGAAAAACGGGGAAGAGAAATGAGAGAGATGCAAGAAAAGCATGAAAAGCGGGTCAATACCTTGCTAAAAGAGACCCCAAAAAATGCTGAAGAAAATAACACCTTGAAAAATAGGCTAACTCAATTGGCAAAAGAGGTTCAAAAAGCCAATGAGGAGAAGAATGCTTTCAAAAGCAGAATTAGTCACATGGAAAAAGAAGTTCAAAAGCTCACTGAAGAGAATAGTTCTCTCAAAATTAGAATGGAACAGATGGAGGCTAATGACTTTCTGAGAAACCAAGAAATCAAAAAACAAAACCAAAAGAATGAAAAAATGGAAGAGAATGTGAAATATCTCATTGGAAAAACAACTGACTTGGAAAATAGATCCAGGAGAGACAATTTAAAAATTATGGGACTACCTGAAAGCCATGATCAAAAAAAGAGCCTAGACTTCATCTTGCATGAAATTATCAAGGAAAACTGCCCCAACATTCTAGAACCAGAGGGCAAAATAAGTATTGAAAGAATCCATCGATCACCACCTGAAAGAGATCCAAAAAGAGAAACTCCTAGGAACATTGTGGCCAAATTCCAGAACTCCCAGGTCAAGGAGAAAATCTTGCAAGCAGCTAGAAAGAAACAATTCCAGTATTGTGGAAATACAATCAGGATAACACAAGATCTAGCAGCTTCTACATTAAGGAATCGAAGGGTGTGGAATAGGATATTCCAGAAGTCAAAGGAACTAGGACTCAAACCAAGAATCACCTACCCAGCAAAACTGAGTATAATACTTCTGGGGAAAATATGGTCTTTCAATGAAACAGAGGACTTTCAAGCATTCTTGATGAAAAGCCCAGAGCTGAAACGAAAATTTGACTTTCAACACAAGAATGAGAAGAAGCATGAAAAAGTAAACAGTAAAGAAAAGTCATAAGGGACTTACCAAAGGTGAACTGTTTACATTCCTACATGGAAAGACAATATTTGTAACTCTTAAAACTTTTCAATACCTGGGTAGTTGGTGGGACCACAAACACACATACACACACACACACACATGCACACATGTCCATCCGTGTGCGCACACACACATACACACATGCACGCACATACAGAGATGGAGAGCACAGAGTGAATTTAATAGGATGGGACCATATCTTAAAAGAAATTAAGGTAAATGGTGAGAGAGAAATGTAGTGGGAGGAGAGAGGGAGAAATGGAATGGGGTAAATTATATCTCATTCAAGAGGCAAGCAGGAGACTTTTGAGTGGAGGGAAAAAGAGGAGAGCTGAGAAAAAAACATGAAGTTTACCCTCATCACATTCGACTAAAGGAAGGAACAAAATGCACGCTCATTTTGGTATGAAAACCTATGTTACAACACAGGAAAGTGGGGGAGAAGGAGATAAGCAGGGTGGGGCGGATGATGGAAGGGAGGGCAATGGAAGGAGGCAGCAATTTGAAGTCAACACTCTTTGGGAGGGACAGGATCCAAAGACAGAATAGAAACAATGGGGGGCAGAATAGGATGGAGGGAAATACAGTTAGTCTTACACAACACGACTATTATCGAAGTCATTTGCAAAACTACACAGATATGGCCTATATTGAACTGCCTGCCTTCCCAAAGGGAATGGGTGGGGAGGGAGGGATGGGGAGAATTTGGAACTCAAAGTTTTAGGAACAACTGTTGAGTATTGTTCTTGCTACTAGGAAATAAGAAATACAGGTAATGGGGAATAGAAAGTCATCTGGCCCTACAGGACAAAAGAGAAGATGGGGACAAGAGAAGGGAGGGATGATAGAAGAGAGGGCAGATTGGTGATAGGGAAAATTAGAATGCTCGGTGAATTGGGGTGGGGGGAGGGGATAAATGGGGAGAAAATTTGGAACCCAAAATTTTGTGAAAATTAACATAAAAAGTTAAATAAACAAATTTATATTTAAAAAAAAAGAATTGAAGGTGGGGGGAGCCATGATGGTGGAGAAAGCACATGGACTTTCTAGAGTACTCCCACCAGGCCCAGCCAAATACCTGTAAAAAATAGCTCTAAACAAATTCTGGAGCTGCAAAACCCACAGAATGACAGTGCAAAGCAAATATCCAGCCCAAGAGAGCCTGGAAGGTCTCTTGGATGTGTCTGTCGCACCACACTGGGGGCACAGTGCAGTCCAACATGGGCCCCACTGGCCCAGACAGGACCTGTGCAGGCCTTGAGGAGATTGAATCTCTCACCTCTGATGGTTTACAGACTTTGTGACCCCACAATGCTGAGGATGAACAGGAAGGTCAGTGAGAAAAGCCTATGGGAGCAGTGCAGTAGAGTGGAGTGATCCAGCCCCAGCTTCAGGTGCCACAGGGCAGAGGGGGCAGAGGAACCCACAGTAGCACAGCAGCAGGAACTGTAGCCACTGTTTCTGGAGCTCTAGGCCCACAGATTGGGGGGGCTGGGTTGAGAGTTGACAGTACAACCCCAATCCCTACTGAAAGCAGAAAACTACCTTGACAAATAGCTGAAAGGTCAAGTAAGTGGCTGGGGAAATGAGCAAAAACAGGATAAAGAATTAGACAATAAAATCTTATTTTGGTGACAAGGAAAACCAAATCATACAAATAGAAGAAAACAAAGCTCCTCTATTCAAAGCCTCTAAGAACAATATAAATTGGTGTCAGGCCATGGAAGAGCTCAAAAAGGATTTTGAAAACCAAACAACTTCAGTAGAACAAAAATTGGGAAGATAAATGAGTGCAAAGCAAGAAAGTCAGGAGAAGCAAGCCAAAAGTTTTTTAAAGGAGACCCCCACCGCAAAAAATGCTGAAGAAAATAATACTTTAAAAAATAGACTAACCCAAATGACAAAAGAGATCCAAAAAGCAAATGAGGAAAAGAATGTCCTAGAAAGCAGAATTGACCAGATGGAAAAGGAGGTTCAAAAGCTCATTGAAGAAAATAATTCCTTAAAGATTAGAATGGAGCAGATGGAGGCTAATGACTTTATGAAAAACCAAGAAATTACAAAACAAAACCAAAGGAATGAAGAAATAGCAGACAATGAGGGATATCTCATTGGAAAAACAACTGACCCGGGAAATAGAACCAGGAGGGAAAATTTAAAAAATATGGGACTACCTGACAGTTATTATCAAAAAAAGAGCCTATACATCATCTCTCATGAAATTATTGAGGAAATCTACCCTGATATTCTAGAGTCAGAGGGTAAAATAAATACTGAAAGACTCCACTGATCTCCTCCTGAAAGAGATCGGAAAAGAAAAACTCCTAGGAATATTGTAGCCAAATTCCAGAGTTCCCAGGTCAAGGAGAATATATTGCAAGCAGCCAGCAAGAAAAAATTCAAGGATTGTGGAAATATAATAATCATGGTAACACAAGAGAATATTCCAGAAGTCAAAGGAGCTAGGATTAAAACCAAGTGTCACCTACCCAGAAAAATTGATTATAATATTTCAGGGGAAAAAGTGGTCATTCAATGAAAGAAAGGACTTTCAAGCATTCTTGATGAAAAGACCAGAGCTGAATAGATAATCTGACTTTCATACACAAGAATCAAGAGAAACATGAAAAGAGAAACATGAAAGAGAAACCACAAGAGACTTACTAAAGTTGAACTGTTTACATTCCTGCATGAAAAGATAATATTGTAACTCTTGAGACTTTTCTCAATATTTGAGTAACTGGAGGGATTATATACATATAGACAAAGGGCACAGGGTGAGTTGAATAGGAAAGGATGATATCTAAAAAAATAAAATTGAGAGGTGAGAGAGGAATATATTGGGAAGAGAAAGGGAGAAATGAAATGGGGAAAATTATCTCACCTAAATGTGGCAAGAAAAAGCTTTTTCAATGGAGGGAAAAAGGGGGGAGGTAAGAGGGGAAAAGTGAAACTTACTCTCATCACATTTGGCTTAAGGAAAGAATAACATTCACACTTAATTTGGTACAAAAATCTATCTTACACTACAGAAAAGTAGGGGAGAAGGGGATAAGTGGGCTGTGGGAGAGATGATAAAAGGGAGGGCAAATGAGAGGAGGGAATAATTAGAAGTAAACACTTTTGGGGTGGGACAAAGACAAACAAGAGAATAGAATAAAGGAGGAACAGGGTAGGATGGAGGGAAATATAGTTAGTCTTTTACAACATTACTATTATGGAAGTCTTTTGCATAACTACACATGTATAGCCTGTATTGAATAGCTTGCCTTCGCAGTGAGGCTGTGTTAGGGGGAGGAAGGGAGAGAAGTTGGAACTCAAAGATTAAGGAATGAATGTTGAGAATTGTTTTTGCATGCAACTGGAAAATAAGAAATACAGCAAATGGGGCATAGAAATCTATCTTTCCTTACAAGAAAAGAGATAAGATGGGGATAAGGGAAGGGAGTGATGTGATAGATGAGAGGGTAGACTGGGGAAGGGGTAATCAAAATGCATGGTGTCTTGAGATATTGTGAGGGAAGAGATGGGGAGAAAATTTGGAACTCAAAATTTTGTGGAAATGAATATTGAAAACTAAAAATAAATTAATTAAAAAAATTGCAGGACTTAGAATGTTATATTCCAGGGTGCAATCAAGAAACTAGGGTTGCAATCAAGAATTACTTATCAAGAGAAAATGAGTATAGCTCTTTAAGGGGACAATAGATATTTACTGAAACAGAGGACTTTCAAATATTCCTAACAAAGGGACCAGAGCTTTATAGATGATTCAGCAAATACAAGACTCAAGAGAAGCAATATATATCTATATCTATATATGTGTGTGTGTGTTTATATGTGTATATATGTATATGTATGTATATATATATGTGAACGAAAAAGAAATCATAAAGATTTTAGTAATGTTAAACTGTTTACATTGCTAAATGGGAAGATGATACTTTCAACTTTCAAAAACTCAATTTTTTAATTTAATAATTTAATAAATTCATTGTTAGAGCAGGTAGGAGGAGTATACATAGAGAGCACAAGTGTGAATTAACTAATATGTTATGATTTCAACAAAATAAAATGAAATGGTGAGAAAGAGAAAGAATGGGAGAAGGGGGAAGAGAAAGGTAGGACAGGATAAATTAAGCGACATAAAAGAGACACCAAAGGAAGAGATTTTGAAATGGAGGGGAAGATGTAAGAGTGGAGAGCAATTCTTTTTTTTTTTTTTTTAGCTATTCAACTACATAAATCTTTGTTGAAAAACTTAGTTGTAACATATTCATTTGGAAAATTGTTTCTTACCCACCTACCTCAGGAAAGCATTTCAGTAAGAAAGGAATCCATTTACTTTGTGCTTTTATTTATTTATTTATTTATTTATTTTATTTTTCTTTTTTAGCACAGTTTATAACAGATAAAACAATTCAAAATTTTGGTCAGGTGATACTTCTTTTTAAAGCATTTACAGTGTGTCCCACAAAAGAATTTTTTAAAACATTAACCAACTGAGACACCAATAATATTTATGTTGCTAACTTCACAAGCTCTTGACCTAATTGTCTGAGTGGAGAGCAATTCTTGAGACTTACTCCCATCAGGAGGAGTAACATGCTCATTTAGTTGACTATAGAATTATTTCTTGTCTTATACAGAATTAGATGATGATAGAAAAGGTAGAACTGATAAAAAGGAGGGTAGGTTAGGGGAGACTGTGGTCAGAAACAAAACAGATATTTGAGGAGGGACAGAGTAAAAAGAGAGAGAAAGATAAACAAGGGGAAATATGATGAAGGGAAATACACAATCAGTAGTAATAATTGCGAATGTTAATGGGATGAACTCAACTATAAAATGGAACTGTATAGCAGAGTGGATTAAAAACAAGAATTGAACAATAAGTTGTTTATAAGAAACACACTTGAAGCAGAGAGAAACATAAAGGTAAAGGGCAGGAGTAGAATCTCTCAGGAGTCAGTTAAAATTAAGAAACAAAACAAAACAACTGTGGTAGCCATCATGATCTTAGACAAAGCAAAAGCAAAAATAGATTTAACTAAAAGAGATGAGCAGGGAAACTGTATTCAGTCAAAAAGTATCATAGACAACAAAGCAATAAGAATATTTAGCATATACTCACCAAATGGTATAACATTCAGATTCTTAAAGGAAAACAAACGTTACAGGAGGAAATAAAAAGTTAAAGTATACTACTGAGGCAACCTTAATTTTCCCTCTTACATAAATAAATCTAGGCAAAAATAAACAAGAAATTAAGGAGATGAAAATATTTAAGAAAAAAATAGGTAACATGGACCTCTGGATAAAATTGAATGGGAATATAAAGAAATATACCCTTTTCTCAGTGGCAAATAACACCTACAAAAAATTGACCATGCATTAGGTCATAAAAACAACACTAAGAAAAACAAGTAGAAGAAGAACAAATTTAAAATTCCTAATTAAACACCAAGTTGGAAATCCTGACAATCAAAGGAGAGATAAATAAACTGCAAGTAAGAAAACCATTGAACTAATAAATAGCACTAGGATCAGATTTTATGGAAAACAAAACAATAAAATATATAAACCATTGTTTAATTTGATTTAAAAATAAGGAATAAAACCAAATTAATATAAAAATGAAAAATGGTGAATTTGTCACCAATGAAGATGAAATTAAAGTAATTATTAAGAGTTATTTTCCTCAGTTATATGCTAATCAACCTGATAACCTAAGTGAAATATATGTTTATTTGTAAAAATAAATAGTGTCCAGATTAATAGAACAGAAAGAATGCTTAAGCACCTCTCTCTTAGAAAAAAGAAATTGAATAAGACATCAGTGAGTTCCTTAATTTTAAAAAAACAAATACTTTGGACTAGATGGATTCACAAGTTAATTCTACCAAATATTTAAAGAATATTTAAATGCAATAATACATAATTTATTTGGGAAAATAGTTAGAGAAGTCCTACCAAATTCCCAATATAAGGCAAATATTGTGCTGATACTTAGACCAGGAAGATCAAAAACAGAGAAAAACTATAGTCCAATTTCCCCAATGAGATGCAAAACATTTAAAATAAAATATTGGCAAGAAGATTACAGCAACATATGACCAGGTGGGATTTGTACCAGAAATGGAGGGATCGTTCAATATTAGGAAAATTATCAGCACAATTGACCATATCAGTAAAAAAAAATAAAAATCATGCGAATAGATGCAGCAAAAGAATTTGACAAAGTATAACCCATTCACATTAAAACATTATAAAGCATAGCAATAAATGGAGCTTTTCTACAAATTATAGTGTTTATGTAATACCATCAACAAGCATTATCTATAATGGAGATAATCTAGTAGCCTTCCCAAAAAGATAAAAGGTGAAATAACGATGCCCATTATCAGCACTATTATTCAATTTTGTAGTAGAAATGCTAGCAATAGCAATAAGAGAAGAAAAAGGAACTAAAGGAATTAGATGCAACGAAGAAACAAAATCATCATTCTGATGATGATGTAATGGTATATGTGGAGAACTCTAAAAAATCAACTAAAAAGCTAACTGAAATAGTTAACAACTTTATCAAAATTATAGGGTATAAAAAAGCCACATCGAACATTAGCATTTCTATATATTACCAACAAAGCCCAGCAAGACAAGATCAAAAAGAGAAATTCCATTTAAAATAATGTAGATAATATATCTAGGAGTCTGCCTGCCAAGTCTAACTCAGGAACTATATGAGCACAATTAATTAAAAACAAGAATCAGACTATAGGTTGTTTATAAGAAACACACTTTAAGCAGAGAGACACACATAAAATTAAATGTAAATAGATTAAGCAATACAGTAAAATGAAGGGTGACAGATCAGATAATTAAAAAAAAAAAACAGCCACAATCTTTTACTTACAGGAAAAAAATAGCCTTCCGTATCTTATAGTATCTGTCCCCTGAAGGAATATGGATGGAAAACTTGGTGGACAGTGAGACTTCCGTCTTCTAAAATTCAGGTTCTACTTCCATCTTCAGCTGCAGCGTCTTCAGCCTTTGAAGAAAAGAGAAGTAGTGAAATGTGGCCTCCATCTGTCCATATGGCTTGCATCTTTTCTTTAACCAGTTTCCTGCCCAATCTCTAGCATCTTCTGTGAAGTGTAATGTCATCTTTCATTAAATAATTAACATTCTCACAACTGGTCATATCTTACACATATCAATGTGTGTGTAGCCTCTTTAGGTTATCATCCATGCCCTATATCTCAATTCCTTATCTTCATCCCTCTCAACCCTCACACTCTGAAGTTCCAACTAAATGCTATGTACTTTCCATTATGCCTTTTGGGATGCCTGTTTCATAGAACAAATTTTTCTTCAATCTTTTCTTCTAACACTTTCCATCTTTTACCAGTCACTGAAAGCCGTATCTCCACTGATTTAATCATCTCCATCATCACCCTTTCCTGTACTGACAGTACCTTCCTTCATTCCCCTCAGGTCACTATTTGAGGTCCAGGAGTTGGATTACTCCTTATCCCCAGGGCTACTGACAGGTTCTCCTCATACTTTCATTACTCATCAAATTCTTCTCCTTTGAGGTCCATGCTATTCATATCTACCATCCAATCAAAATCCAGTAGCTGTTACCTATAGACCTTTTCATCAAACCCAGTCTTTCCTCAATATTTAGGTACCTGTCACACAATTTTTCTTTCATACCCAACTCCTGCCCTCATATTATGGAACTTCAAAATATTTACTGATTTTCCTTCAAATACTCCAGCCACTCTGTTCCTTAAGTTGCTCATTTCCTATGGCGCACTTTTCCTCACCTTAGCCATACACAGAGATGGTTCATACTCTTGATGAGCCACTTTGACTTTCAAGAATTTCAACATTAGCACATTTGACCACAGTCTATTGACTTTCCACCTCTGCTGGTTCCTTCTCTTACGAAATCTACTCTATCCACACTGCAACCCCTAATCCCTACACCCCACAATTCTCTCCCAGACCATCTCATCTACACTAACCACTTTCCCTTCTTATCATCCCTTCAAAGCTACGCTGACCTACATCTACATATGCATTGTTTCACTAGGATATCCCCAAACTTCATATTTTATAAAGGTCAATTATTAGTCAATTATGTATCAACTACATCAGAATCTAGTGGAATTTCTTCCAAGGCTGGGCGAACTATTTTTGATTTCTTCTTCTTCACAAAATAATTTTAGAAATGATATTTGTTTACTTATTTTTGTGTATTGATTTTACTTAAGTTTTAAAGGCTACCCAGAGTCACAATGCAAAATATTAATCCAACTATTCCAGTAAATTATATTAAATATCATTCCAGAAATTACTTCTAAGGAAATTTTAAATATTTAGTTCTAATTACTGTATTTGTTTTTTATGAAGGTTTCTAAATTAAATATGTGTGTGAAGATGCCCACACATATACACAGATAATGTTATAATGACTGATTTTAACTCTCAATAGGACAATATCTTCCTGAAATGTAATTTATAATTCCAGTATTTGCAGCTGTCAGGACCAGCTTTTCTTCGTGAGAGATGGTATTTAATTTTATTCCTTCCTCTCACTTTCTATTTATTTCCTGCCTTTTATGAAGAAAAAGAAACAGGGAACACCCTCTGTGCTTTTGAAACCTATACATCTGTTAGCCAATTAGCACTTTGTTTAGAAGTTGCTAATTGGTCTTTCAACTAGAGAAAATATTCTGATATCTACATGGGTGTACGTTGTGCACCTACTAGAAGACAATCACAATCTGAAGACTTTCTTTGAAACTCATTCATTTCATTGTGAATGGAATAAAATCATTTTTTTCTGGAAATTAAATTACTTGAAATATTTCTAATGACACTAGCCAATATAGTAAGGGGGTGATACCATGCTGAGCACTCTGTTAGGGAGAATTCCCCACTCACCACCCGAAAGCTATAGAATATGATTGAGAAATAAATGCTGAGATAGCAATGTGATAAAATAGCAAAGAATATTTCAAAGTAATGGGTAAGATTTTATCATCGTTTGTTGTATTTGGTCTTGTTTTGTTTTATTATAGCTAGCGATGCTTCTGAAGAACTATATTTCTTTTAATTCTCCTACATCAATCAGTCAGAACAGAGTAGCTAGTAATATTAAAGATAATATTCTAATTGCTTTGTCTTCTGGAATGTGCAGTTTATACCATGAAGATGTGGATTGTTATTTTCCTAGCATATGCTGGATACTGTACTATAACTGAAGTCAGAAAGATATGAGTTTTGCATGATCCTGGTTAAATTTCTTAAACCTAATTGAGTTTCAGGCAATTGTTTAAGACTACATGGCAAAGATGGGGGGAGGGAACACACCAGTGAAATTACAGTTCCTTAATGTATTGATGATAATTTCTTACACATAGTCCAACACTTAACAAATTCACACACATATATCTATATACACATATATAGACATATATGTACACACACATATACACATGTATAACATATATTTGAATCAACAAAAATTATCTAATAGTATTTATTATGCATGAACATCAAATATAGAATGTGATTTTTACAGAATATGGAAGGACAGGTCTTATTCCCCAGCAATTTAAAACAAAATTTATAGAATTAGAGAAGCATAAAGTTGACAGAAACTTAAGAACTAATCTAATCCAACCTAAAGCTAAATCATTTATCTCCTCTGCAATGTCTTTGATAAGCATCATTTACTTTCATAACTGGCGAAACAATTTCGTCACTGACTTAAATAGTATCCCTATTCAAAACAGAAAACAAACTTCCCAATATATCCTGCTTGATATTTCTATATTCATATTTTAATTTTGGCAAACAGATCCTAACATTATCAACAACAAATGAATTAAGTACACTGAAACAGGATTATAAAGTGACAAGGTCAAGCACATTTCCCTCTGTGGTACTTTGAGAAAGAGTAAAGGTTTGGACATTCATCCAAAAGCTAATTGGGTCAAATCCTATGATGTCAGGTCACTAGACAAAATTCCTAGGAACCAGAAGTCTATCGTTACTCCATTTCCTTATAGGGATAAATGAAAAACACATGCAGATTACAGGGCAAATTCATATTTTAAATTAAAGTTAGAACTCCAGTAAAAAAGCATATATAATCCCATAATTTACTGAGTAGATTAATGACTGAGATTGATTTCAGTATTTTCCTATCACAATAACTTTTTCTCCTATCCTTTTCTGTGACAGTGTGGTCCTTTTACTATTTCCAGTTATAACACAATTTATTTGCACATGAACAGAAGCATAATAATCTTTTTTTTTTTCTGCTACGGTGACATTTCCAGGGCTACTCTAGAATTTTACTGTAATTCAGTAAGTCATGTGAATGTCAGTTTTCTTCCTTGGAGATGTGATCATATATTAAAAGATGCTTCTTCCAAGTAGTGCAAAGTGCTTCATATATCTGTCTGTACAGCTATTGACTGCTCTCTGTCTGTCTCTGTCTATCCCTGTCTCCCTGTCTCTGTTTATCTGTCTCTCTGTCTCTCTCTGTCTCTCTGTCTGTCTGTCTGTCTCTGTCTCTCTGTTTCTCTCTCTGTCTCTGTCTCTCTGTCTCTCTGTCTCTCTCTGTCTCTCTCTCTGTCTCTCTCTCTCTCTCTCTCTCTCCTCTCTCTGTCTCTCTCTTTCTCTCTCTCTCTTTCTCTCTCCTGTTCAAGTGTCTGCAGTTCTTAAAGCATCATCTTTCAGGCACATTGGTGATCAAACACAAGTATCCACTATTAAAATCTATTACTGTCTGTGCTCTTATAAAGTTTCTCTCACTAGGTAAAGTTTCAGTCTGTGGTATGGAATAATCAAAGAAATATCAGGATTATGAAATATTCCCTTTCCAATGAGTTCAACCCCCACCCCAGGGGAAGCACTTGATATCTCCCAGAATTAGTTTTCTCTTCCTAATCTCAAAGCTTTCATGACAAAAATCATTGTTAATGGTTATGTAACTTATTATCTACATCAAGTATAGATTAAAAATAAACATTCTAACCACTTATAGAAATTTTTACAAGGTTCACCCTCTTGAGGATAGTCATCTTTCTTCCGTGGTAAGTGAGGGTAACTAGGTTTCACTCTCACTGAATGTCACAAACACTGGTATTATCATCTGCATTGTACTGCTTTGCCATACGTCCCATATTGTCTCTGCATACCATCCAGGGTCAAGCGAGTCACAGCCTGATGAAACCTTAACTTGTGTCCTGATCTATGACTGTTACACCAAAATTCATGAGATTCTCCCTTCCTCAAGTACATGGTAGACCCCTTTAAACTGAATTTTTCCGAACAATCTGGGCTCCCTACAGAATGTCTGCTAAGAATCTAGCACAAAGATTATCTATTTTTCTGAAATCGTTCAAGGTCTCTGTGTTGCAATTAAACGTAGAGTATCATCAGTATTCAAGATCTCAACAACCTGGTGCTCTATGCATGAACACACAGACAATCATATGTGTGTATTTATACATATCTGTATACACACACACACACATATATATATACATGCATATGTGTGTACATTCATACTAGACCCGTGACTTCATTGCTATAGGGAACTTGCAGTTGAAGAAACCCTGCACCAGTTCTGATTAGTACTTTCTCCACAACATATTATCTTAGAAATTTTCCTTGAGCATTGAGAAGCTAATTGATACATCCCAGGGTAACAAAATCAGTATGTGTTATAGGCAGGACTAAAATCTAAATTTGGCTCGAAGGCCCCAAATGCTGCTTTTGGCCTCAAATCTTGTGGCTTCTGCCTTTTAAAATGATCATATCTATTTATTGTTTGCTTTTTGATCACCATTTGGTGGATAGAATATCAGCATTTCCATAGATAAATCAGGGTTCTAAAGTAGAACTTAGGAAATCAGGAGACTTTTTTCAGGTGGGACAGGGAAGTGAAGTAATTGTAGAAGAGCTGAGGTTGCAATGAGTTCAACTGGAAAATCAAAATAATATTCCTATGCAGTGAAGAAATTCCAGGGACCTAAGTTAGTGTCTCCCTCTGTCTCCACAGGAAAAAAAACACAAATTATTATCCTTCATAAATTACCTGAAGAGTTTTAATTTTGATATTTAAAACAGAGGTTATTTATGAGAGATTTATAAACTGAGAAACTTAAAAAAGTCTGTATTATACCTCTTCCATCTTGGTATGGAAAGATCTAGACATATATTTCTCTGCCTGCATTAGGAAACATTAAAACATGCTAAGACAAATAATTTATGGCTTGCTTCTTAAAAATTTCTTTGACATGTCAATGTATCCATAATCTCACCAATATGAACACTCCACCCATCGGTGTAAATCAAAACCCAGTCATGCCTTCTCATATTGTGTAATTCTTGTCCATGGACTTCCAAGATTCTTCCCTAGGAAGTTACCCAAATTACCCAATATTTTGGAGATCTCCTGAACCTTTGAATACTTTAAGATATCAGTACAACAGTTGGGTTTTCACAGGTTATCCTTCACCTCCTACACAAGTCTTTGATGACATCTTTTATTTCACTTTGGTAAAAGGCTACAGCCTACTCAATTCTCAATTTTCTCGTTTTTGTGCAGGGGGAGCGGTAGGAGTAACATGCAATTTTAGTTCTTTGAGTATCAGAATGTTCAATTAGTCCGCAACATAGAATACAAATGGGAGAATATTAGATTTGTTCTCTTAGATCATTTCAGGATGGTTGAAAACACAACGTAATCTCTAAAATTTAATCTACTCCATTTTCCTCCTCCTATGCAGTTAGGGACCCAGCTCAGAGGCCATGAATAGTGATGTAGTCACTCATATATTAATAGTGATGCACTAACTCAGTAGATGTCCCATCCATTTTTCATCACAATCTGGGAAAATTTGCTTTTTTATCCTGCTTTGTCTCCCATGTAATTTATTAGGCTGGTCTCCTTTGAGTGGCCTTGGATCACACTGAAGAAGTCCTGTAATGACTGCTCAGGGATTTCATGCCATTAGCAAAATATTATTTTGCCAGTATAACTGTCTGAAGAGACTTAACATAGGTGAATACTCTTCCATTTGTAATTGTCAAAGGACATCTTCATGATGAGACAAATACCTTTGGATAGCATCTGAATAGCCATCTGCTGACAGTTATAACTGTGAAGTCTAGTGGACAATGAGTCATACTTAGAGTCAGTTGATCTGTATTTAAGCAGTGCTACTTATGAGACTATAGGCAAAGTATTTAATCTCTCAATGCCATAGGCAACTCTTTAAGACTCGAAGTTGTATGGAAGACTTTACATGACAACATGCATTAGTAGTGGGATTTTTCTCATTAGAGATTCCATGTAGCAATGAAATTACAGGAATCCAAGCCCAAGGAATATGCTGATATTGGAACTTGTGATGAGAAATCCCCTTCTTTATAGTTCAAGGTAATGTGCTTCTTCCCACTCAAAGCTAATCAAAATAAAATGGAAAACAATTAAAAAAATCTCCCTAGTCCCTGAGCAGTTAAGGTATGGTTCCTCAAGGAAAGAAAGAGCAACATGCTAGAGAGTTTTTAAGGACCTTAGGGCTGAATGGCCTGAAATCGAGTATAGAAATTAAGCTTTAGAGGACAGGAAGATATATATTTATATGTAATACAAATTACTAAGTTTGGATGCTGGCAGGCCCTAAGTGTATCCAGCTTATGCATTAATAATTGAGAGAGAATCAACTGTATCAGTATTAAAAATTAAAATTCTGAAATAAACTTTGAATGAATTTGAGTAAAAGAATTAACCATTAGCTAGCTGGTTTCTATTAATTCTATTAAATTCAAAAAACCTTTATTATGCATTTACTCTTTTTAGATCATGAGAAAGTATGAATAATGGACCAATTTTAAAGGGAAAAAGACATATTCAAGTGCCTCTTCTGAGACTTTTGTGTGACCATGGGTGTGTTATTTAATCTCTCAATCCCAAATATAACTCTCTAATTCTTATTAAAATTACTGATAATTTATTAATTTGCTTTGCTGGAAAGTGTTTTTCCAATGGGACTTTCCTACAAGGAGCTATCACAGATCTAGTCCAATAGCAAAACCCCTGCTGCTAAGTGGTGCATTAGATAGTATGCTGAACCTGGAGACAGTAAGAGATGAATTTAAATTCTGACTCAGACACTCACTAACTGTGTGACTTAGGGCAAGTAAGAGCCTCTGTTTATCTCAGTTTTCTCAACTGTAAAATAGAGTTGATAACAGCACCTAGCATCCAGGGTTGTTGTGAGGAACATCTGTAAAGTGCTTAGCACAATGTCCGGCACATAATATGGGCTATATAAATGGTAACTATTATTCTTAGAATTGTTATTTCTGTGCAGGACAATATACTCATTGTTTAATGTCTTCATATAAAATATTAAGGTCATAGAGGATAGTCAAGAAAAACTAAAGACTTCATTGGATAAGGTGATGATCCAAGCTGCATTCTAGGAAGAGATCAAGGCCTGAATACCTAGCAGTGAGACGTACTAGAGAACTTCATTGAAGTAATTGTAGTGGTCCTAACTTGAGGGTTAGTTTATGAGATAAAAGCTTATATGAACTAATCATCTCCAGAAAAAAAAAGTGACGCAAAGAATATTCATTGTGACATTGAAATTTTGGATTATAGCCTGGTCATCACAATTAGTTGTTATGGGTCTTCTTTGTTTTAAACACTTCCCACATCCACCCTCCCTTTCTCCACTTTTTGTTTGTTTGTATTTTCCACAAAATTTTAAGCAAATAGCTATTTAGTGTCAGTTTATTAGGATATTTGATGGAGAGAGTTTTCCCAGTATATGTAGAGGACGAAAGGTGAAGGGTTCAGGGGTATTTTTTAAGTCTATAGAATCATAGAGGAGATTGCAATTTAACCAATTTTACCCAAAAACTTTGGGTCAGATATATAAATTCTTTACTAAAAAATGCCAATATTAATACAAGAGATTTAAAAATGAGTCAAATGAATTGCTCTCCTAACAATTTTAACTGGTTTAAGCACATTTCTTGGGTGTTATTTTCAGTGCCATAGTTCTACTTAAAGCACACACACACAAAACAAAGTGCTAGCTTAAAATGAATGTTAATCTGCATATTTGCATTAATTTGCATAAGAGACCCTTACTCCATCAATGTTAACTACAACAAAAAGAATGCATTAACACAGTTTATTTTAATCATATTCATACTCAATATCCTGGCACATCACACAGGAAATAGAACATTTTGGAGGAAATCAAATTATTATGATCCCATTTAACTAAAAGAGACATATATGTCTACAAAGATAGATGCAGGATGACAGAAGAAAATCTGAGGATACTGGGTACTTATACAGATACACACACATAATATCTATCAAGGCAGTGAGGGCAAGGAGTTGTTTTGTTTTGTTTTTGTTTTTAGCACCCACTGTAATGAAATGACTATGGTATGGGACAGACCAAATAGAAGAATGACAGCTAGGGAAGCCACAAAACCATGGTACCATGATAGCCATGAATATTCAAGAATTTCTCACAAGTCCCAGCATATTTCTCACTTGGATGATATACACTCAACATCAGTATTACCCATGATCATGCTTTTTTTTTTTCTTTTTTGGTTTAAACTATGAATCCAAAAAATCAGTAAACGACTTGAGCCTCCAAAAAGTGAGCTGTCACAGAGGCCAGCCTAAAGTCAAGTTATCAGTGGCTGCTTGACATAACTGAGATGATTCATGAAGTTTTCTTTTTCAGAAAAGAATGATTAAGACCTGAATCAAAGAGAAAAGCATAGGATTTTGGGCCTCCCTAGACCTTTTTTTTTTTTTTTTTTTTTTTTTTGGTTATTCCAAATATTTTAATAAGAGTTCTCAGCTAGGCATTTAAAACACCAGTTTGTGAGGATAAACTCCATTGGAGAGAGAGAATACAGAACGCAGATAGCCACAGAGCTGAGGAATTTTCTTGATTTGGGGCAGGATCTGTGAGTCCACTGTTTTCTGATCAGCCTTGTGCTGCTCTGCAATCTCGTATTTCTCTTTTTCTGTATCAAAAATCTCTCCTTCTTGGTGTCTGGGTTTACGGAGCCTCTTCTTCTTGAAGTAAGCATCAGTAAGATGATTTGGAATTTTTACACCTGAAAGGTTAACCCTGGTAGACATGGCAATGACAAATTTCTGATGGGTCCTTCTCAGAGGAACACGGTTGATGGTCAAGGGTCCAGTCACCAGTAGCAAGCCACTAGCCAGCTGCTTCAGGAACACCACTCGCTTGCCCCTGTGGTGGCCAGTGAGCATGATCAGAATGGTGCTGGCGGTGATGCTGGATCGAAGTCTCCTCACATGCTGGCTGAAGGGCTTTTTGCCATGACTTAGTAGCTTTCTAGGCACATCCTCAGTAGGGTAATACCTAGGCATTTTGCGAATCTTTACCACACGGTTCCTCCATTCTTATTGCCACCAACTGGCTTTGAGATAGTAGCAGGTACCTTCTCTTTCTTTTTCCTTTCAATTCGGGTTTTTGGTGCAGTATATTTCCACTTGTACATGGCTCTCCAGGAATACATTGCAGACCTGGAGTACCTACCAATCCCTCGGGCCAGGACTGGGTTCCGACTGCAATGCTTTCGAGGCTTTTTCACCACCTTTTCAGGCACATCTTCCTTTTTGCTCTCCTTTTTTTCCTTTTTAACTTTCTTTTCCTTTGGTTCCTTTGGGGGCTTTTTGTCCACCATCTTGAGAGACCGGAAAGATCCCTAGACCTTTTTTAAAAATAAGGTTTTCTGTTTTCCTGTCAGCTACACCTAGGAAAGTTCCTCTGGCTCTGAGAAGTCCCAGGCCTAACAAATAAACTATTGAATTTCAGCTCAATCCAACTAGGATGAAGTTAATTCAAGTTGCTCAGGTATGCTTCATAGTATTCTGGCCTATGACAGTCTACCCTTGGACTCCTTTCCACCTTTGGTGTCCACCTGTTCCACCTAAATCTCACCTGTGGCTCTCCAAAAAACTGTAACATGTGCAGCAGCCATACCCCAGTAAAGGTTTTTGGCAGACAGGCTAAACCAGGCTGAGGGTAACCGAAGGGTCTCAAACATGTTAGGAGGGTATCTATCCCAAACACATGAAGACTTCCTCTGGTGGAATAGGAGGATGAGAACAATCTGTTTTAATGACCATGAAGGCAGCTGAAGCAAATACTGTACAGTGCTTAGACCTTGGTTAGATACTGAAGATGCCAAGGTCATCTACAGCATCTTAAGCCATCGCCAATCTTCTTGATTCTGCCCTGCCACTGGACTGTGATGACTCTGGAGGAGACAGTGAGGTTCATGACTTCATGCAACTCCGCCCCACTTAAATCCTATTTACACATGAATTAAAAGCCATCACTCTTACCATTACACCATTTTACCTGTCTCAAAATCCTGTGGTGACATGCAAGTGATGAAGCAGCAGATGTGGGTACACTGGGAGTTGTAGTGACAATCCTGCACATAGGCAGCCCAGGCTGTAGGGTTATCTTCTCAGTGAAAACAGCAATGGAATTTGACAGTGTCCTGGGCATCTGAACAGTTTTTTAAGGATCACACTGCTTACTTCCTGGAGTGAGGAAGGGGCTAGAGAACACACCCTAAAAATTGTCTGCTTACCCAAACCTGGTCTGATTACTGTCACAAGTGGGGATGTCCAAAGACATCTGCAAAGACAATTCCACTCATTATCAACACAGGGAATATGCACACAATTATAGGCAACACAAAATCTAGTAGACTTGAAAGACAAATAGCTCTTGTTGCAAGAGAACTCAGTAAGTATTGCATCCAAATAGCAGTCCTGAGTGAAACAAGGCTGGCAAATGAAGGCCAGCTTACTAAAGTTGAAGCTGGATACACATTCATCTGGAGTAGACATAGGGAAGGGGAGCACTGTGAAACTGGTATAGGTTTTGCAATTAAAAATCATCTAATCAACAAGCTTGTATGCCTACCAAAAGAAGTGAATGACAGACCCACACAATGCCTTTGTCACTTCTAGGCAAACATTATGCTTCCATCATCAGTGCCTATGCTCTCATCATGATGAACCCTGATGACATAAAAAAAAAAAAATGTTATGAAGACCTAGAGACTCTCATCATCAATATGCCAAAAGAGAACAAGTTATGATTCTGGGTAACTTTAATGCTAGAGTAGACTTAGACTACCACACATGGCAGGGAGTGCTGGGAGGTAATGGAGTTGGAAACAGCAACAGCAATGGTCACTTAGTACTGAAGACTTGTGCATCATCACCACCAACACTATATTCCATTTACCTAAAGGCAATAATACTTTGTGAAGGCACTCTCGCAACAAACATTGCATTTAATAGGCTACATGATTATAAGAAGGAGAGACAGGCAGGGTCTAAGAGTGATAAAGGCGATGTGTGGTGAAGAGAGATGGACTGATCATAGACTTATCCTCTCCAAGCTAAATATTCTCATTCAACAAAAGCAGCATCCCCAAGGTAAAATGACTACCAGAAGAATTAATGTCAAGAGATCAGAGTTCTTCTCTGAGCAGGAATAGTTTGTTTCTAAATTGGAGGGAAGGTTGGCAACAGTGCAGCAGAAAAGGCGTTGTTAACTTTCAGAGATTTGGTGTCTAGCACTGCATTTACTCATCTAGTCAGAATACTTGCAAACATCAAGACTGATTTGATGAAAAAGATAGGGGAATTCACAAACTGCTAACTGAAAAATGAGAACTCCACAGGGTTTGCTAACAATATAGTTTATCCATTTATAAGAAGGTAGCATTTAATTCCATCAAAAGTAAAGTGTAAGTGAAGGTTAGAGAGATGCAGGATTCTTGGCTAGTAAGAAGGTAGATGAAATTTAATTTCATGCTGATAGTAAAAATCCAAAATAGCCTGAAGGCTATTTATGGGCCAGAGACCTATAGTACATCTCAACTATTTGGTGCTGATGTGTCCACATAGATTAGTGATAAGGACATGATCCTAGAAAGATGGACGGAACACTTCCATAGTATTTTCAACAGACCATCATCAATCAATGCTGAGAGGGCCATTGATTCTACCTCAGATTGAAGTCAATTCCTCTCTATCTGAAATTCCAACTAAAGAAGAGGTTTTGAATGCCATTGGTCTCCTTTCATGTGTCAAGGCACCTGGTACCAATTCTATTCCGGCTGAGATTTGCAAGGTAGGGGGTCCATTGCTCATACAAAAATTGACTGAAATTTTCTAGGTTATATAGCAAGAGGAGGTTATCTCTCAGGAGTTCAAGGATGTCTCCACTGTCCATCTCTATAAGAGTAAAGGGAATAGATTGTCCTGTCATAATCACAGGGAAGTTTCTTAGTCATTGCTGGCAAGATTCTTGCCAGATTCCTCCTTGAAGGCTGTTCCTTCACCTGGAAGATGGTCCTCTATCTGAGAATCAGTGTGGCTTCAGAAAAGGTCAAGGAATAGTCATTAATGGAGTTTGCTGCTTGACAACTCCAGGAGAAATGCCAGGAGAAGAATAGAGATTTGCACAAAATTTTGGTAGATCGGACCAAGGCTTTTGATGGTCAGTCATAAGTGCTTAAGGAAAATTATGTAAAAATTGGTTGCCACAAGAAATACATCAGCATTGTACATCAATTCCATGATGGTGTACTTGCTCAGGTGCTGGAAAATGGACAATACTCTCAGGCTTTCTCAGTCACCAATGGAGTGAAACAGGGCTGTGTGCTTGCTCCCATGCTTTTTAGTATGATTTCAGCCATGTTGTCAAATGCTTTCAGTGACAATGAACATATCATCAAGGTCATCTATGGCACAGATGGTAATTTTTCAACTTGAAAAAAGCTACAAGCCAAAACCAAAGTAGAGAGAGCATTGGTGCATGATTTTCTGTTTGCATATGGTTGTGCACTCAATGTAGCCTCTGAAGCTGAGGTGCAACAGAGTATGGATCAATTCTCTGATGTTTGTGCTAATTTTGGCCTAACAATTAACACCAAGAAAACATAGGTGCTCCATCAGCTACCACCCCATCACTAATACATGGAACCAAGGCTTACAGAAAGTGAAGAAGTTTTGAATGCGATGGATAAGTTCACTTACCTTCAGAAGTGTACTTTCCAGAGATGTACATTGATGATGAGGTTGGTGCATGCATCACCAGAGTTAGCTCAGTGCTTGGGAGTCTCCAATGGAAAGTGTGAGAGAAGTACTAGACTGAC
The DNA here is from genome assembly GCA_023548195.1 of Bettongia penicillata ogilbyi. Lineage (NCBI taxonomy): Eukaryota > Metazoa > Chordata > Mammalia > Diprotodontia > Potoroidae > Bettongia > Bettongia penicillata. The sequence continues at coordinate 5,737,509 of JAJHZJ010000244.1, forward strand.
TACTAAACTGAAGAAAGTCTACAAAGCTATTATGCTGACCTCATTGTTGTATGACTGTGAAACCTGGACAGTATACCAGCTCCATGCCAGGAAACTGAATCACTTCCATTTTAATTGTCTTAGTAAGATTCTGAAGATCACCTGGAAGGATAAGATAGCAGACAATGAGGTCCTTTCTTGAACTAAACTGCCAAACATTCCAACTCTGTTTCAGAGAACACAAACCCAAAGGACGGGCCATTTTGAGCAAGTGCAGAATGAACACTTGCCAAAAATCTACCCTGTGGAGAAATCACACAGGGCAAGTGTTCACATGGTGGTAAGAAGAAGCTATAGAAGGACTCTCTCAAGGTCTCTCTTAAGAACTTCAGAATTAATTATGTGACATGGGAGACACTGGCACCGACTGCTCCACATGGCATGTCCACATCAGAGAAGGTGCTGTGCTCTATGAGTAAAGCACAATTGAAAGAGCTCGAAAGAAATTCAAGATGCACAAATTTGGAAAATCCACCCCAAATGTTCACATGAAGGATTTGTGCTGAACATGTAGTAGAACATTCCAAATTTGTATTTGCCTGACCAAGTTGGACACACTGAAATTTGACTCTGGCATAGTGATGCCATTTTGTCCTTCTTCAAGAAGGAAGGACAACAACCAATCAACCTACCCCTGGACTCATCATCAATGTTTCAGGCAACCAAGTTCACCAGTGTAAGCATAATTTCCACCTCTTCAATATTACAGCAAAATGAAGGAGGTGCTATCAAAATGATAACAATAAGGGATGATTATAGGCTTACCTGCCTGCCCAAGTGATTAACCAATGACTAACAAGGTATCAGTGCCCATATTGCTGCTGCCTACTGTTCAGGATTTTATACCCAATTACTATTCAGCTGCCTTTACTCATTTACTGTCCATGCTGCTGTCTGCAGCATCAATGCCACAGGGGCATCAAGGTCTGCCATATTACTTGAAATGTTACCTGTGATCCATTGCTTCCTATACTTGACTTCTACTTATGTATTTGGGCATCACTATGCAAGTTCTTGCTCCTGTTGGCCACCTGCTGGACAGAATGTTACTGCCTATTAATAACTTACAGATAAGTGGTTGAATATTAAAATAGACTTCAATATTCTCTGCACATGAACAGGAAAACAATTTCTTTTAGTAAATAAAGGTACAAGTGAGCAAGGCTTCTCTTAACTTTCTCTTATCAAGGCTTATTTGGGGATCCAATTCCAGGTAAAAAGTAAAAAGAAAAGATCTTTCAAATTTGAGCAGTCCTCAGGCAAATTAATAAGAGAAAGGAAACAAAGAAGCATTTTACAGTATCTCCAGGCATTGTCTAAGTGCTTTTTAGAAATATTAATTCATTTGATCCTCACAACAACCCTGCAAGGCAAGTGCTATTATGATACCCATTTTATAATTGAGGAAACTGAGATAAACAAAGGTTAAGTGATTTGTCCACGGTCACACAGTTTATAAATGTCTGAGGCTGAATTTGAACTGCATCAGATCTTTCCAACTCTAGGTCTAGTGATACATCCACTATGCCACAGACTGCCTGTAGAGTGGTCATTGCATGTTTTTCTCCTGACACCTTTACCTGGGTTTCAGGTGAATCTACAAGGCTAAAAGAGAAGGATAGTTAACTGTCATAGGGATGGCTTCACAGAGACCTTTACCCCGCAAAATACTTAAAGTGAAATGAACAGAAAAGAGAACAAAATAATAAATCTTTTAAACTGACATCACATTTGCTATCTTTAAAAAAAATTTATTTTTTTTGTTTTCAAAATTCACTTAAGATTTTAAGCTGCAAATTTTCTCCCCCACCCCAAAGAGTGTGCAATCTGATATAGGCTCTATGTATACATTCATGCTAAATGTACTTTCATATTAGTCATGTTATAAAGAAGAATTAGAATCAACGGAAGGAACCATCACATTTGTTGTCTTAACAAACAAATTATTAAAATACTACTACTACTTTAGAAGCCAGGCTAATTATAATAATTTTAGATTCACTATCTTCTCAAATGAATGAGAGGATGTGTAAATTATCCTACTAGTCATTCAGCAAAGCCCTTCTTCTTGTCTTAGTGGAAGTACAGATTGACCTGCACATTCTGTGGGGAAAAGTTGGTTGGTTGTCCTTCATTCTCGAAGAGGACCAAAATGACATCACGATGATAAAGTGAAGTTTCAGTGTGTCCAACTGATCAGACCAATATGAGCTCGAATGCTCTACCACAGGTTGGGCACAGATAGTCCATATGAATATTTGGAGTGGATACTCCAAATTTGTGCATCCTACATTTACTTTGTGCTGTCTCAATTCTGCTTTGCTCTTAGAGCATAGCACCCTTTCCGATGTGGGCATGTCATGCTGAGCAGTTGTGTGCCAGTGATTTACCAGATAGGGAGAACATTACCCATACAAAGGCTAACTGAAATTTCCAGGTTATATGGCAAGAGGAAGTTTTTCCCCAGGAGTTCAAGGATTCCTCCATTGTCCATCTCTATGTGTGTGTTTGTCCTTCATTGCCGAATAAGTCCATGCCATCAGAGAAATAATGACATGACTTGCACTTGACTTTGTTTTGAATGAGGGAGGGCTGTGCAGGTCAGTAGCCTCACTTCTCCTCCAAGCCATCTGAATTCAGTGACCAGATACTCATCAGGATGACTGGAGACGACCAAGGATGAGACAATTGAGGTTAAGTGACTGACTTGCCCAAGGTCACACAGCTAGTGAGTGTCAAGTGTCTGAGGTTAGATTTGAACTCAGGTCCTCCTGACTCTTGCACGGTGCTCTATCCATTCACTTCCTAGTTGCCCCTATCCATCTCTATAAAGATAAAGGGAATAGATTATCCTGTGACAATCACAGAGGGGTCTCACTCATTGCTGGCAAAATTCCTGTTAGAGTCCTCCTTAACAGACTGATCCTTCACCTGGAAAATGGTCATATACTTGAGAGCCAGTATGGCTTCAAAAAGGGCTAAGGAATAGCAACAACTCCAGGAAAAATATCAGGAACAGAACAGAGGTCTGTGCACAATTTAGATCTGACCAAGGTCTTTGACACAGTTAGTCATGAGGGCTTATGGAAAATTATGTCAAAATTTGGCTGCCTGGAGAAGTTCATCAGTATTGTATGTCAATTTCATGATGGCACGTTTGCTCGGGTTCTGGATAATCAACAAAGCTCTCATTCATGCCTTTCCAGTCACCAATGGAGTGAAACAGAGCTGTGTGCTTGTTCCCATGCTTTTTAGCATGATTTTTTAATGAGGATGAACACGGCATTCAAGGTGTGGGGAAAAGTATAATGGATCTGAAGCCCCATGTGATCTGGGTTCAAATCTCAGCTTTGTTTCTGTGTGACTTAACTGTCATTTCACTTCTCTGACTCAACCTTCTCATCTATTTTATAAAGTTTGGGTATTATACTAGATCAGACATTCTTAACCTTTGTGTGTGTGTGTGTGTGTGTGTGTGTGTGTGTTATGGACTTCTTTAGACATTTGGGGAAGCAGATTATGGATCCTTTCTCAGACATAGAATGAATAAAAGAAAATATACAAGATTATAAAAGAAACTAATTGTATTGAAATAATATTTTAAAATAATGTTCTCAATGGTTTATAGACCTCTGGTGTCAGGGTAAGAAAACCTGCCCTGGATGTTCTTAGAGGTGTTTTCCAACCCTAAATCTTAGGATCTATATCCAAGAGTTAAAAAGCTCTCTTCCACTGGAACATAAGATTTAAGAAGCTGTGCATTATCATCATATTCTCCCTAAATGACATTGTATAATATTTTACAAATATCAATCTTCACTGAATGTTTAACTAAAACTTTACAGTGTTCAAAGTTAAAAAAAAACAAAAACCTTCCAATTCTCAGAGAAAAAAGAAAGAACCTTGAGCCAAGAATAAAAGGCTATTGATATTAAAAGGAACACTTTGAATTTTTCCTATGAGGAAAAAAACCAGTCTCTGTGAATCTGAAATTCATAGGTCTCCCAGGCATTCTGGGAAAACTACAAAACCTGCAGAGTCAGTTCTTTCTTATTGATAATTTGCCTTGATCAAGCTAATTGGCTATGCTTTGTTTGGGGCTAAACTGTCTACATAAACAGTTAATTCCACACAAATTATTTGGATGTATAGTTTTCTACTGCTTTTTATTTGGATGTATAGTTTTCTTTTCTACTGCTTTGGTACATTTTGGTAATTAGCTAAGCTATAGCTTGAGCAAATCTCCTTATAAATGTATAGTTTGGTGATCAGGCATTACAATTATTTTCCCAGATTATAGCATGCTATATTTTTTAGCCATAGCACAACATGACTATTCTAGCTATAGAAGTAGTAGCTTTGCTTAATTATAGACATGCTATATTAAATGTGTATGCATTTCTGGTTTAAGTAGAGATATTCAAAATGCATGCTATACTCAGGAAAAATCAAATTATTTGATTGATGTAGAAAAAAGAAGACCAATAAAGAGAATTTAAAATGTTCTCTAGATCAGTGTTGCTACCTGCTTTTTTTTCCTCCTCTGATCACTTTATCCTGGTAGTTTCATTTTCTGTTTTATTCCTAAGCAATTAATTTTTTTTTTTACTTTGTAAATAGAAACTAAAAATGGAACATATATAAACAGCATTTCACACAATAACATTTTTCTCCAGCTATTAATGCCTCTCCAAAAAATTACCTTATGTTCCTTTCAAATAATTTTTATTGATCTTCTCTTTTTATATATTACTATAATTTCCCCCAGTATCCCTCTCCCTCCTCTTTCCCCCCCAAAAAATCTAACATAACAAAGGATATTTTTAGATGAAAAGATGAAAAAATTCAAAATAACATTATTTCATAAAAGAGTCTGAAAATATATTAAATGTACAACATTTGTAGGTCTCCCACCTCTGCAGGGGGATTGGGAGAGGGTTGTTTTCTCATATCTATTTTAGAGTCATTTTTTCTTTGTAATTTTGCAGCAGTAGCTTTTGGTGTGTGTGTGTGTGTGTGTGTGTGTGTGTGTGTGTGTGTGAGAGAGAGAGAGAGAGAGAGAGAGAGAGAGAGAGAGAGAGAGAGAGAGAGAGAGAAAGAGAGAGAGAGAGGGAGGGAAGGAGGGAGAGAGAGAGTTTGCCTTGTAGGGACTATTGTTATTATTTTCTTGGTTCCACTTACTTCAATCCTCATCATATCATATAAATTTTTTCCACGTTTTTCTGTATTTATCACTTTTGTCATTTCTTAAAAACTAGAAATATTTCTTTCCATTACTGTACTACAATTTATTTAGCTATTCCTTAATCAACAGGCATGTACTTTGTCCCCAATTCTTTGAAATTCCTAAAGGTACTATTATAAATATTTTTGTGTGTGTAGGGATTTTATTCTTATTCTTGGAGTATAAATTTTGTAGTGAGTGAAAGGCGGTTACTTTATTTGCTTAATTCCAATATACTTTCCAAAATGGTTGCATTGCTTCATAGTTCCACCAAAAATATGCTAATGTGATGATCTTCCCACGAAGCCTCCATTGGAGGTATTCTAATGTTAACAGTCTCTTAGTTGTGAGTTTATTGAGAGTTAAATAAGGAACTCAAATCATTGGATATTGAATAAAAGGAAGTTTACTTCGCACAAAAATGATAAGGACTGAGTCTGCAGTGGTCTTTTTCTTCACCTTTGGTAGATGCAACCTCCATCTCCTGCTCGTGGAAACCTTTCTGATCAGTAGATTATCAAGGTATGGTAACTTGAGTTGTCTTAGGCACCTTTCAAATCTGATAGACTTGGATATTGCATGGCAAGGATTTTTTTTTTTTTTTTATAATTGTAGATGACTGGAAGCTTTGTCAAGGAAACACTGGTTCTATCATATACCACCTCTTAGTGGTAAAGTCATAAGATTCTTCTAGGTGAACTTTCAGCATTTAAATACTTATAAAAATTTCATAGGCATTTCTTCTTGAATGGAGAACTTCATAGGAAATGAAAAAGGGAAACACCAAAGTAAATCAAAACAAAAATATTGAGTATAGCAAAAGTCAGAATTTCGGGCCTTTCTACCCAGATTCCAAAGGACAAAATGTCAAGTATTTTACTAAACATTCCTCCCAGTATGAGCAGTACAATGGCTAAAAAAGATGGAAGGGGGAGGAGAACCAAAACAAAACTAAAAGAAAATGTGAAGCTGAGACAAATCAGAAATTCTAGGCCTTTTACCTTTAGAGAGACCAAGTCTCAAGTGTTAGGTCTCACACAGCATGGTCCATGTGGTGGGTGGTGCCAAATCTTTGTAATTCATCCATTGGTCTTCTAATGCAACTTGGTAATTTTGAACCAGAGAATGACAAGGAAAATCATAGCCACAATATAGATAACAACATCATTTATGCAGCCACAAGTTTCTCTCCTTTTGTGAGATGGAGATGAGGATCAGAAATATTCAGAAATATCAGGGCCACACCATAGATATTTCTGGCATAGTCAACAATTCGTAAGGGACTTGAAAAGGTTAAACTGCTTACATTCTTATATGGGAAGATGATTCTAGTAACTCCTAAGAACTTTTTCATTATTAGGGCAGATAGAAGGGGAGAATGTGGGTAAATTATCTCACATAAAAGAGGCAAAAAAAACCCTGTATAATGAAGGGGGGAAATGGTTGATAAGTGAGAGTAAACCCTACTCTCATAAGAATTGGCTCAAAGAGGGAATAACATACACATACAATTGGGTTGAAAAATTTATCTTACCCTAAAGGAAAGTAGCAAGGGAAGGGAAAAAGAGAAAGTGTAAGATGATCAAAGGGAGGGCAGATTGGGGGAGACAATGGTCAAAAGCAAAACACTTTTGAACAGGAACAGGGTAAAAGGAAAGAGAGAATAGAATAAATATGGGTAAGATGGAGTGAAATATTAAGAAATAATAACTGTGACAAAAATTTTTGAGACAATTTTCTCTGATAAAGGCCTCATTTCTCAAACATACAGACAACTGAGTCATATTTATTAAAATAATAGCTGTTTCCCAATTGATAAATGATCAAAAGACATGATCAGTTTTCCAATGAAGCAATCAAAGCTATCCACAGTCATATGGAAAAATGCTCTAACTCACTATTGATTGGAGAAATACAAATCAAAGCAATTCTGAGTTACTATTTCTACCTATTAGATTGGCTAATAGGACAGAAAATAAAAATACAAATGGTGGAGGGGATGCAAGGAAAATGAGACACTAATTCATCGTTGGTGGAATTATGAAGAGATTTAACCATTCTGCATATAACAATTTGGAATTATGCCCAAAGGGCTATAAAACCATTCATACATAACCCTTTGATCTAGCAGTACTACTTCTAGGTTCATATCCTAAAAGAGATTAAAAAATAAAGGCTAAAAGAAAAGGACCTGTGTGTACAAAAATATAATAGCTCTTTTTTAGGGGCAAAAAATTGGACATTGAAAGGGTACCCATCAGTTGGGAAATGGGTAAACAAATTGTTGCATGTGATTATTATGGAATATTATTGTGCTACCATAAATGATGAGCATGATGGTCTCTGAAAAATCTGGAAAGACTTACTTGAATTAATGCAAAGTGAAGTGTACGGTGTACAAAACAACAATAATATTGTAAGATGGTCAACTGTGAATGACTTTGCTATTCTCAGCAGTACAGTGATCCAAAACAGCTCTGAAGATCTTGAGACGAACAATACTATCCATCTCCAGAGAAAATAACTCGTGGTACTTGAATACAGACTGACACTGAGTGAGCTGCATTAGAGAAGAATCCAGTGTAATTCCTTCACATTGCCATTTTCATTTAAAAAATCCATCCATTATTTTAGCATCTTGAGCTACATTTGTGGTTTCATATACTTGAAAAAAAGGAAGATTCTAATTAACCAATTAGTTGATTACAAAAATCTTCAAACATATCCAGTTCCTTTTCCCACTGTTTTATTTGCAAGCGAGACCATTTGAAAGTCCATTATTTGCCAAGGATAATTTAGACCCCGGCATAACAGATTTTATTAAATTGTTTTTGTGTCATGAAACTCCTTTGGCAGTCCAGTGAATTCTATGGATTCTGTCTCAGAATTTTATGCCTTTTAAATGCATATAATAAAGTAACCCACATGCTGTTTAAAGAAAATTAATTACATTAAAATGTAATTATCAAAATATTAAATAAATAGCACAAGTTAAAGAACCCACATTTAAGAACTCGGAATTGAGACCATAGTCAGAGACACTGCACTAATATTCCTAGAGAGTAAGATTTTTTTTTTGTCTTAGTGAACATCACTTAACAGCTTTACAAGACCAAGTAATTCTTTTGATGTCATATATATATATATATATATATATATATATATATATATATATATATATATATAATATTTATGTGGTATTGATCATGAAAACCATTTAATGTTCCTGGAAATAAATATTTGTCTTATGAATCTATTATATAATAAAATGTCACTATTTGGGACATCTAGGTAGTATAGTGGGTTGGTCTGGAGGCAGGAAGATTAGAATTCAAACCTAGCTTCAGATACTTACTAGCCATGTGGCCGTAGAGAAGTCACTTAATGTCTCTCCACTTCAGTTTCCTCATCTTTAAATTGAGGATGATAACACCTAAATATTATTGAAAAATAGAATATAGTATTTTCACTTCCACACAAAGATTATTAACTTCTCCTTATATACTTTATGTCTAAAAAAGGAGCAAACAGCTTATTAGCACAAGTCATGTGCTTCATAAGCTAATGACTTACTGTGATGGTGGCAGGTTATACTCAAGATCTAATATAAAATGACTCACATTTGACCACATAAAATAATTGCTATGTTGCCCTCAACATCAGTTGTAGCAAAATCAGCTAAGTAATTTGTACTTTGGTGACTTTGATTTGAACACTGAAAAAAAAAATCAGTGTACTTATGTGGGGGTTGTATTGGAAAATATGTCCTAATAGTGAAGCATTACTTCTCCTTCTAGAGGGCCTTTCACATACATATCCCACCCTCATTGGGTGAAAATTGATGAAGCATCACCTCTGCACCAGGATACACTTGAGCAAGTCTTCTCTTTGAAGAATCAATATGTTCTGAGTTAACAAAACCCTTCTCTTTCCCTCCAGGAATGTGGCAGTAAGAGGGATAGATTAGAAAAGTCAATATGACTGCTGGCAACAAAAGAAGAGAAACAATGACAAATTTACCCTTCCTAAATTGAATCACTACCATTCTTTATAAATTTGAAAACAGAATTTAGTAAAATTAGAATTAACAAAGATAATTAACTTACAGCACTAAACTAGGTTCCCTAAAAGTTTGTTTGATAAATAAATGGGGCAAGGGTAGCCATTAAATAATTTAGCACAAGTCCCAGTTCCTTTTGTCTGTTTGTTGTTAATATATCTTTATACCTGCTTTATTTCAGGGGACAAATATTAAATAGTACTGGATTTTTCATTTTCCTGAATTTTTTTTTTTAATTTTCAGAAAGCACACTGGAAATACATCAGCATCTCTGTGTATCTGTTCACAGAATTTATTACTTTAGGATTCCACCCTTTCAGCTTTGCTTTAAAAGACATAGACTCAGCAAAATACAATGTTGTCTCCTACTGTTTTGCATCAATTTGTATATTTAATTCAGCCACCTGGTTTTCTAAAATTTCAAACATTTCCACACAATTCATAGGCCCCACAAAGGAGGGAAAGATTTGTGAAACCAGGTGCACAAGTCCCATTGTTCCTACCAACTTCATTTTAATATAGATTTTAATTGGTACTGTTGAAAGAGATTGATTGAAGCAGTATTACAACTAGTTAAACACATCCTCTCATTATTGTTTGATAATATTTAATTTACAAAGTTGGAAAATCTAATAAAGTTTACAGTGGTAGAAATTGTCAGTCTCTTTGAATCATTTCATTGAATCAATTACCCCAAGACATCGCAATGATCTATTGGTTATGTGACATTAAAACAAACACAAAAAGTCACCACCACTACTACAACAGTAAAAAATTCAATAATCCTGCTCACTATTTGCATACCTGGTGATTGTGTCTCTAGATGTTTTCCATGGATTTTAAGATCAGATCAATTAGTTTATTAGTATTTTGTCCATCAAACAACTTCTGCTCTTATGGATTATGTATGTTTCCTTTGGAGAATCTTCATTATTGAAATTGTGGACAAGTACAGAGGATTGAACCAAATCATTGCCTGATTTATATGACAAATCTTTATTAAGTTTCTATATTGTATAAGGCACTCTGATTGGGATGGTGAAGGAACAGGAACATATAGGAAAAAGACATGACTCACACTTGCATGAAGACTATAGTAACACTGAAAAATTCCTATTTGAAATGACTTGCACGAGTTATTATTTCATCCATTGTTTGATGGAGCTTTGATCCTCCAACAACGCAGAAAACAATCTATCCAGAACTCCCTATACTGTGCTTCTGTTCAGGTCCTCCTCTCAGTGTTCCACAAGAGATTCAACAAATAGGTTGGGTTCTTCCTCTTGTTCTCTTTGCATTGTGGCTACCAGTATGGACCATGAGATGTCCATTACTTATCCCTCACGCTTAACACACAATCAGCAATCCTTCTTTTCCTGTCATAGATGGTTCATGCAACTTTCTTTATTTTGCATCTCTTGTGCAATTAGTACTATGTAGTAGTTGATTCACACAGCCCTTTGTTATACTTAAAATGATTCTCAGCTTTAATTCTTTGTAGTCTGTAGTATTAATGAATCATATATATGTAATATAATACATACTATTCCTTTATCTCCTACCTCTCCCAATATCCTCAATTAAAACAAAAATAGAAAAGGAAAAGAAAATCTTTGTAGCAAATATGAATAGTCTAGTAAACTACTTCATACATTATCTATGTCAAGAAATGCATGTCTCATTCTTTATACTGAATCTATCACATTTCCATGAAGAGACAGTTACCATTCTTCATGATGGATCCTCTGAAGTCATAGTGGGTCACTATGTTGATCAGAGTTCATAAGTCTTTCTGAGTCATCTTTAAAATACTATTATTGTATTATTTATTCACTTTGACCAACTCAATGCAGTTCATAAAAGTCTTCCCAAGTTTCCCCCAAACCATCCATTTCATCACTTTTTAGAAGTCAATAATATTATATTATTATTTTATTTTATTCAACATTTTCTTAGTTTCTAGTTTCTTGCCACTACAAAAAGGGCTAACATAAATGTTTGTGTAAAAAAGGGAAACCATGAATATATTTGTGCATATAGGTCCTTTTTCTCTTTCTTTCTTGTCTTTGTGTGGTCTTCCTCTGTCAGTGTTAATTCTTTGAGAGTAGAAACTGCTTCTCTTTTTTTTCTATTTGTAATAATAATCATTTATCACAAAGTAAACACTTAGCAAATGACATTTCATTAAATTCAGTCTTTGTTCCTGTGATATAAATAAAAGCAGGAAGAATCTGGTACTAGAGGCAAATATTAATCTGCCCTTTTATGTGGTGATGAATTTTGGGAAGAGGAAGAAGAATAGTCGATAAGACATATTTGCATCAGGACAGTAGGGTTATATGGAATGCAGAGAAATTGATTATTCAACAATAGTATTAAAATATCTGGAATATGTGCTGGTTTGATTATTTTTCTAATCTCTTTCTCTTAATTGACTGGATATATTGACATAAATATAGGCAAGAGGGGCTAAAGTAGAGAAGTGGTCCCAATAAAAGTAGAGAAGACTCTAATACGTCATGTGTAATTCTATGACTCTGTGACAGCGTTGTTTTGCCCCAAAGAGTCATGGTATTCATCCATCATTGATTTAGTCACTTCTTTTATGTCCTGAATCAGCTAATTTTTTAAAATTTCCATTGTAGCTTAAGACTGTTAGTCTCAACAGCTTTGCCAATAATTGCCATAATTTAAAGCAGTAACGGTAGAGATGAAGATTATATTTCGGAAATTATAATCGTCATTTCACTGCCAGTGGTTACATGAATATTTCATATGACTCAAAACCTCCTAGACTTACATGTGACAGAATCTTGTCCTTTGAAAAGCAGGGCTCACTCTTTAAAGGTGTTAGAGTGTGTATGGGGATAATTGGAAAGGGAAATTAAGAACCTACATCTCCCCACACCCAGAGACCAATAAATGACTGGAGGATGCCAAAAAGAGTGACATAGTATACTTAGCTTGGATAGAATATGTCATCATGTACTTTCATCCAAATGAAGCAGGCAGTTTCATAAGTAATATTCTCATGTATGTTGTTAAAGTTGTCATGGCTCTCCCTCAAACGCTGATCTTTTCTTAGTTTCTTTGAGATCATAGTTTCTGCGTGCCTGACAATAGGTTTTAGTATGGTTTTCCAATGAGTCCAACAGTGCCATTTTCCCAAGGAATTACATTATACCAATGGAAAATTTTCATCATGTGAATGTTAACATTACATTAAATCATTATTTGCCAGAATTAGCTCAAACATGATGTCAAATAATATTTTATGGCACAAAGGTAGATACACAAAGACAGGTAGGTGGCACAGTGAAAAAAGCACTGAACTTGGAGTCAAGATTGTCATTGTGTGGTTCTGTTGAGGTACTTAACAAATTCTTCTTTTCTGTCTTTCCTGAAGATACTGGACAATTTTTAAGGATTCCTAAAAAGGGAAATGATGGCAGATGGGATAAAGAACAGAATTGATGTGTAACATTTCAAGCTTATTGATAAAACCACATTTAGAGGACATTTGGATAAATATTGGCTAAAAGAGTCTAGAATATAGTATTCAGTTAAAGACATAATGTAGAATCTCACGTCAAAAAGCTCCACAATAACAGTTGCAATGATAAAATATCCTTTCCATTTGAAAATACTAGACATTAAAGATTCTCTTAATTTCTTCCATTTTTGTTGATGTATGGAGAACTTGGGGAGCTGAAAAAAATATGACTTTTCTTATGGTTGTCACCTATTCTTTCCATTCAAGGAAGCATAATTTCCTCCTGTAAGGCAGCAGATTTCACGCCTCAGGCTGGGCATAAATCAAACAGAAATGTTATAGCACAGACTATAATTTTATAAACTATCATGTTGTGGAAAATAGAGTTAAACTGTAATCTATGGTGCAGTTACCATCCCCCTAAGGAATAACTGAGTAATGGGAAAGAGTCTAGGAAAGGCTTTGGGTGATTTTGATTTTTTTGTGCTAGAACAAAAGTGTAAGGAACAAAGATCCTAAGGGTAAGTAATTTGGGGGAAATTTTATATTATTTTGCTGTTGTAAAGGCTTACCTCAGAAGGTTAGAGGGAAACCTGGGGATATCTCTTTGAAGTCCAAATCAGATTTTAAAGAAAATATAGATGAGGCCATGGCATATTTTCACTTTTTTTAAAGTAAAATTCATGTGGATTGTTAAAAAATTTCAGAGGAGTATTGATTTAAAAACTCATGAAATACCTTATATTTATTTCATGTTCTAATTTAAAGCTTTTAGACTGGAATGAATTGACTCCTCTAATACAGTATTTATAAATCAGTTTTAAAATAAAAAAATATGGATTTCCTTTATATTTGAGAATAGTATCTCAACTACATGTAGTGGGGGCTTAATAAATGCTTGTTGATTAAAATCTAATAAACTGTTGTGAGAAACCTCAATTTAGGAACATCAGGTTTAGAATGTAGGTGCTTCACTTTTCTCCTCTGCTTTTTATATGCAGTTATCTAATTTGGAAATAACATGTGCCTTTCTTTTCTGCTTGTCTTTTCTTGCCAAACTTTTGAATATTTCCCTGACCATTGGGCATCAGCATCAGAGAATAGCTAGAGCACAAGAAATAAGGCAAAATGAACAAAATAAATACCAAATATTTTCAGGCATTCTAATAAATGGGTAGCAGAGGGATGAGAAACTAGTACCTTAAATGAGACACAGAAATGGTATGTTTCATCTCTGTTAATATTTACCAATTCATTATTATCATATAAGAGTTTTAATTAAATAACTCTGTGTTTGATAAACTACAGAATAAAAATGACTTGGAGAATAAAATTGCCTATTTTATTTTAAAAATTTGGATAAGTGGATATCTATATAGCGGAAGAAAAACACTTTAGACCTAGAGTCAGGAAGATCTGAGTTCAGATATGATCTCAAATACTTAGATATGCATCTCTAGGAAAGTCACCTAAACTCTGTTTGTTTCAGTTTTCTCATCTGTGAAAGGGACGTAATAATAGCACCTGCCTCCTAGAGTTGTTGTGAGGATCAACTGAGATAATATTTGTAAAGTACTTAGCACAATGACTTTAACATACTACTATATAATTGTTAGTTCTTGCTAAATTGGCAAGTAGTTTTGTCAAAAAAAAGTTTAGACCAGTGCCTTATTGTTTTATTAACTTCCAAATAGAGATTTTAGTTAAACATAAAAGGTTATGTCAGAAGATAATAGGACATAAATGATTGAAAGGGAAAAAATATATTTGTGCTTCCTATGTACAAAGAATTGTATTAAATTATCGGTTTACAAATAGAAATATATGATATCTCCTGTTATCAATAAGCTTAAGTTTTACACATTAAGACAAGTTCAACAGTGGAGCAGATGCCAAGATCTGGTGATCTGAACACCAAGTACACCTATTTGGCTAAAGTGCAGAGGTGAATGAGATCATATACAAACAAATCTTCTTTAATTTCAATTAATAAACTATATTCATTTTATAACACTGAACCATTTGACAGTTGCAAAGACATTGGGGAAGCAGGATTTTGTTTTCAATTCTTCAGTAAAAGAGGTCAGGGCTTCAATGCCAACAGAAGGTGTTGCCAAGTAGAGTCTGCAATGGAGTTTCCCAGCACGCTACAACTTTGAAACTAAGGTTGGAGAAAGGATTAATAACATTGGATGTGCTGATAATCTTAAAGTTCTTGGCCTTGGGTTCCTGGGCCACTCCCTTGGGTTCTGATGGAACTACCTTTTGCAATTAGACTAAATGAAATTTTTTTTAAATTTTTACTTATTTATGTTTATTTATGTATTTTTTTAAAATATTTTATTTGCTTTTCAGTTTTCTACAATCACTTGTCATATATTTTAGATTTTTTCCCCTCCCTCTACCTCCTTCCCCGAGATGGTGTGCAATCTATACAAACACTAAATGAGAATTCTTAACCAAACAATGGATAGAGGAGATAATAAAATATATAACTTCAATTGTATGAAATTCTAAATTTCTGCATAAATAAAATCAATGAGGTTATGATAAAAAAAGAAGCTGTCAGGTGAAGGGAAGGGAGCACAATCTTGTCAACAATGCATAATAGGTGTCTGATATGCAAGGTATACAAAAAAAGCTTAACCAAATACAAACTCTCTCCCCCATTGGACAAGTATTCACGTAATATAAACCAACAGTTCTCAAGAGAAAAATTGAAGAATATTAAGAACTACATGAAATATTGCTCCAACTTTCTAATAATGAAAGAAATTAAAATTAAAATATTGAGGTTGCTCACCTCACATTAAGGAAATTGGCAAAGATCATGAAAAGGATGGCTATATCAAATATTGAAGGGATATTGGAGGGAAAAACAGACATGCTGTTAAATTGTTGGTGGTAATGAGAACTGGTTCAACCATTCTGGAAAATAATTTGGAATTATGGGAAAATAACTAAATCATTCACAGCCTTTGATGCAGGCATCTCATTCATAGGCATATACCATTGAATGTCAAAGATAGAAAGATCACATATATGCCAATATCTTCAACACTTTTGGGTAGCTTAAAACTGGAAGCCAAGTCTTTACTCATTGACTGAGAAATCCATAAATAAATATTGGTATATACTATAATGGAATATTACTACAACATGAGAAATGATGAGTATGAAGAATTCAGAAAAGAATGAGCTATATGAATTAATCAGAGCGAAGAAGCAGAACCATGAAAAAATAATGACTATAGAAATATAAATGGCCCAAGAATAGATTTGAGAAAATGAACATTATTCTCTTTTGATGAAGTGGGAACTGTGGTTGTGGAATGTTGCTATACTTAAAGACATCATTGTAGATATTTTGGGTAGCTTTGCTGATGTGTTATTTTTCTCTTTATTTGAATTTCTATTACAAAGGAAATCTCACAGGTTAGGGGATAGGAGGAAGAAGAAGGATCTCACAAATGGAGATAATGTGTAAAAAAGTAAAACAAAGTTTTAACTGGTTAAAAACAAAACAAAACATATCAACAATCTTTCTGACTTACACTAGGAATAAAGAATGGTCCACAGCAACAGAGAAAGGGCAAACAAAAGAGAATGCATTCCATCTTATGCCTTCTTTATCATTAGAAATACTCTCTGTCAAATGTATTAAAACAGATATAAGGGATGTGTGTGTTAATGGTCTTGGCTTGTACTTAAGTTTTTAATCTACTAAATTCAGCTGCACCTATACATTTGCAAAACCATTACTCTTTTCTGACTTAACTTAGTAATTTCAATTCACATGGAGTAATCATTTCTTAATTATACCAAATATTAGCCAATACTTTTGTATTAAATGAATTTGAAGGCCACTCATTTCAACCTTAGTAAGTAATGTAGTATATTAAGACTAGATTTGTATTATTAGTGAGGTGAATTGCAATTTAAAATTATTTTTCTTCTATAAGAACAATAGTAATAATATTTTGAATTTATGTAACTGATAGCCTAGAACACAAACTCTGTAACTCCATGGATCAAATTAAATCTAAGAAATTTCTCATCAAATATCTCTTTGGATCATTTCTTCCTACCTATATTTCCTCTGGAAACATCCTAATGTGTGTATGTCTCTATAAAAAGAGGAAAGGACCCTCAGCTCTTGTGTGGATATATGCTAGTTTTATACAAACTAGTTGTCCAAACATAGGGCCATATTCACCTCATGAGTTGAATGGGTAGATATAATTTGAGACTTGAACAGTCTCTGTAGAAAGGAGAGTCATGGAAAGTGCTTCTAATGCCATCACACATCCTGGGTAAGGTGAGGAGGAATAGATTCCCCAGCAACATTAGATTTCCTTTTCTTCAGTCTCTGAGAGTGATAATCAGGCTAGAATCATAATTCTTCCCCTTCTTAGATATCTTTGGTGTAGGGGTATGAGTATGAATTGAGAAGAAAAGCCATTTTCTTGTTCACTGCTAGGGGATGAGTGCCACTTATCTTACACCAGTCAATGTAGCTCCATCTCACCAAATTCATGGTACAAAATTACATCACAAATAGCAAGTAGCATGCAATCCAATTTATCCAAGTAAAACAGCAAATAGAAATTGGAGATCTACAGAATAATAGACAAGCATGAATGAACACTTCAGTTTGAATTGAAATAACATCTCAGCTCAAACTGAGAGAGGTACATATCTCACACAAAGGGATCCATTCTAGCAGTTTCTAAAGAGGCAAGCTGGATATCAGGGATGGGTTGAGGGATTGTCTTCCCCATATGCCTGCTGTTTATCTTTTCATATTCTTCTTCCAAGACCCACTGGCACCAACTCAGTCAATTCTTTATACAGGAAAGAGAATTATGTCATGTTCAGAATTTTCCCTGCCAATTTGTAATCGTGTCTCCTTCTATGTACACAGAAAAATGCAAAGTGCCCCGCAAATGGTGGAAATCCCAGTTACATAAATATTAAGGTTAGCAAACATAGAATAAAGGCCAGTCTTTATTTCACCTGAAAAAACATAAAGGATCTACCTCAAAGTCCATGACTATTCAAGACTCCTCTCCTTTCCTCTCTAGTGAGGGTCTGGATCACAGAATACCTTTATGAAATAGTTATAAAAGGAAAATGAGCCTTAGCTCTTAGAGAGTTATATGCTAGTTATGTCTACACAGATTATCTAAATAAAGTCACACAACTCATGGATATATATATAAAATAGATAGAAATACTCCAGATTTATAGTACCATCCTAAGTTTAACTACCACCACTACCATGATTAGAGAGTTAATTCTTTCCTTTCTGATGAAATTTACCTACCTAGAGATCTATACAGGTCACCAGATATATAAAATGAACCTGGTTGAATCCTCAAATTTAATTCTTTGGTCTCTGATGAGCCCATCTACCAAGTAATCTCTAAAGTTTTCTATATTTGTAGGGTTAATTAGTTAAGAACTATAAAAATGAAAACAACTTGGGGTTGATATTTAGTAGATCCCCAAATCCCTCTTCTTGGATATGTATGGTCCCTACAATATAGAGTAAGGACAGTGGTGAGGGAATATCCTCCATATCTCAGTTATTATCTCCAGGATCAATTATAAACTCTTCTGTTTGATTTAAAATGCTTTCAATAACCTATCCTCTATGCCCTAAACTTCCAATCTCCTTACCTCTTATATTTCCCTCTTATGTACTCTCTAATCCAGTGTCACTAGCATTCTTGACATTCCATGAACAAAACATTCTATATTTCAGTTCTAGGCATTTTCTTGGGTGTCTCCAATGCCTGAAATGCTCTTCCTTCTCATCTCTACCTCCTGTCTTCCCTGTCTTCCTTCAAGTTCCTACTAAATCCCTACCTTCTACAAGAAGTCTTTCACAATCCCGATTAATTCTAACACTTTCCCTCCATTAATTATTTCCTATCTGTCGTTTATCTAACTTATTTGTATGTAGTTTTTTTTCTTGTGGTCTCCCTCATTGAATTAAGAACTGCTTGAGGACAGGGACTGTATTTTGCCTCTTTTGGTATCCCTAATACTTAGCATGGTTCTTGGCATATAGTAGGTGCTTAAGAAATGCATATTGACTGACTGAAACCAACACAGATCTTTATATACAAGAAAGCAGCATCTCTCTGCTTTTCTCTCAAAACAAGAGAGGTCAGGAAAGAGCAACATGAATCTCTGAGAGACTTTACCTTTATTAAACTACAAAGGAAGATGAAGAGCAATGTTGTTTGGAACTAAAGCTCTTGACTCCTGAGTCTGAACATCTGTCCAACCAATCAGGGCAGCTAGAGGGTGCAATGGATAGCTTGCTGGACTTGCCTCAGACACATACTGTGTGATACGGGGCAACTCACTCAATCCTGTTGCCTCAGTTTCCTCATTTGTAAAATGAACTTGAGAAGGACATGACAAACCACTCTAATATCTTTCACAGGAAAATTTCAAATGAGGTCAATGAAAAGTCAGACACAACTAAAATCACCGAGCAAGAACAACAACCAACCGATCAGGAATTATATAGTTGAGATCTTTCAACTGACTACTTGCATTCTTATTCTTCTCACATAGCTTTTGAACCATGGTATTTCTTCAATCTTTCCTTGTTAATTTCTTTCCTCTTTAGCCTAATCTATCACCTATAGCCCCTATAGTTATCAACGGTTTAAATCAATCCCCTAGATCTCAGGGACCTGTATTTCATTTAAAAGGTCTATAAAAATAACTGTGCTTTTAGAAGTTATTCCCCATCTTCTCTCTTTCTCTCTCCTCCTTCCTCCTCTGCCCCTCCATCCATCCTTCCTTCCTTATCCCTCTTTCCCTTTCTCTCTCTCTCTTTCTCTCTCTCTCTCTCTCTCTCACACACACACAGAGAAATAATTTGTAATGTACTCTTTCATCACATTCATCTCTTAAAATTTCTAGCTTCCATTAAAGGTCAGTTCAAGTGCTAACTTGTACATAAGACTTCTCCTGATTCCCTCTAATGCCTACAGTCTATCACTATCACCTTGCATTTATTTTTAAATCCTTTTATATATCAACATGTTGTCTCCCCCTCTGAATGTAAATTCATTGAGGTCAAGCGTTTTTTTTTAACTTTTTATTTGAATCCTCTAGTAATTAACATATTGTCTTGGCATAGAGAGAAAACATTTAGTAAATGCATTTTGTTTGAATTATTATTGACTCCCTGCATTTTCAGTGAAAATAACACAATGGAATATGTGACAAAAATTATAAAAGCCTTTATTCATGAAAGTCATAAGATAGTTTGATGACTGAAAGTGATTTGCCTAATCTCCCTGAGCTTCACCTTTCCTCATTTGAAAAATTATGAAGCTGGACTGGAAAGTCTCGGAGACATCGCCCACCTTTAAATTTTGTAATAGCATTATAATGTTTCAAATTGTTGCAGTTAGGGATAACTTTATTGCTATTCAACTTTTAATATTCAGTTCCCTAATAGGAGAAATAATTCTTATATCATATCAAATGTCTTCACCACCTTACTCATATGCACATAGAAGCTTAATGACATAACAAGCTTAAAGATTGAATGTGTTAAACTTTCATGCTGACTACTGGTAAGGAGGCTTCAAGGAGGTTCTCAAATTGTAGAAAAATCAGTGGTGTTTCTGAAATGAAGAATACATAAGAAGGAAGACCAAATCAACTCTACTTACAGAGTCATAGAATCCCACAGGAGAAAGACTTATTAAAGGCATTACAGAATGATGTGCATGGGTAACAGTCAGTAAATATCGGAAGCAAGATTTAAACCTAGTTCTTACTGTCTTTATATTCAACATGCTATTAACCAAAGATTCCCTTTCTCTTATAATTACTATGGGTTAGTAGCTATAGGGGGCATAAATTTCAAAAGAGAGTTTTAAAAATTAAAAATTAAAATTAAAGAATTGGTTGACCTGAATGTGTTGGTAAGAAGATAGAAAGGAGCTCATAACAAAGGAAAGATTGACAATGCAAGAGAAAGAGGCAGCTCTTATTGGAATAGGGAGCTAGATGGAGTGAAAAGGATGGGATAACAGGTAAAGGTTGAACCAAAAAAAATGTAAGAGTGAAGGAAGGGAGAGGTTTTGTAAATGAGAGGAAAAGGGTTAAGGGAATTCCTATTGGATAACCTTACTGAGTTGTATGAATAATATGAGAGATAGTAGTAAGATTTGACAAGAATATTTTTCAATTAAGTAGAAGGCTTTAATGTATCTACTATAGGTATGGAAAGAGAGAATATGACTGGGAACAAGAAGAAAATAAAATGTTTGGTGTAATTGGAACAAGATAGAAAATCAAAAACTGAGCAGAATTTTCCAAGTAGTAGCTAGAGCTCTGCAAAGATTGTGATGTACAATGCACAGGTGTTTTTGCATCATTACATGAGATGAAGAAAATGTCACAATAGATGAATTAATAAAAATAAATCAGCCACAGTGTGATTCGGAGTTTGTTGGTATTCAAACAACCGAAGCTTAGTACTAAGCAAGACAACATTACCAATATTGATAGAGGATACTTCTCAGGAGCTGATAATTATAGCTTCCTCTTTGAGATCATCCCTGTAGAAAGCATCTAAACAGTACCAAGTGTCTATGAATACCTTATGAAGTGAAGTTTTGTCTTTTGGCTTAGATATCAGCAAGAACCTTAGTCTATGCTTCAGTGCTACATTTTTGACAAATGATAGATATTGACATATATTTTTTGGTGTTGGTGAAGATAGTGAGAAATTCAGGGTAACTCATGGGCATCAGTAGAATGTTAGTATAAACAAGGATTTGCATGATTAAGGAGAAAAAATCATAAACTGGGGGGAAAATTGAACTTACATAATATAAAGTTATGTAGTTAGTGTGGTAGGAACTTAACTCAAAAAATATTTAATAAACAGCTACTACATGCAAAGCATTGTACTAGTTCCCTGGAATAGAAAGATAAAGAATGGAATATTTCTGACCTTGAAGGGACAAAGGAGGGATAACATATTTACTCTGATAAGTAGAACACAAGATAGAGAGATATTATGATACTGGATTTAAAGTAAGAAGATCTGAATTAGAATCTCAGCTGTGACACTTATGATGTGCATGACTTTGGACAAGTCATGTAAATTCTTTGGATATGAGTTCCTCTATCTTTAAATGAAGGAGTTAGATTAGAGGGAACTTCTGGTTATAAATCTAGCATACCATGGATTCAAGCAACAATAACAGAAGACACAAGTAAAAGAAAAGAGAACATGTTCATGGAAAAATAAACAGAGGAAGTGAATTTTAATTTTGCAAGAAGCATTCAAAGATGACATGCCAAGTTTAGGAAACAATTAGTACTGTAGTTGGAGCAGAGTACAAATGCATGAAGGGAAGAGATAAAACTGGAAAGAAGATTGGGAACCTGAGAGAAAACAGAGAAAGTCCAGGAGTGGTTAGTGAAGGAATTTAGAGCAATTAAATACCAAATAATGTTTAACGTTCTTTGTAGTGTCTGGCTCTGTTATACAGTATCTACTTAAAAATATGAATTGATTGACTGACTAATTTAATAATTGATTCCAGCAGCAATAGGTTCAATGAAGCATTCTGAGCAGAGGAATGTCATTGCTAGATATATATTTCAATAAAAGAAATTATTTTAGTATCTGCATATAGAATGAATTGGAAAAGTAGAGACTAGAAGGAGAAAGATATTAGTTAGGATGTTATTATAATAGTCTAGGTGAGCAGTGCTGAATGTCAGAATTAGCTTAGAGGCAGTCTTAGTGGAAAGAAGAGGACAGATAAGAGAGAAATTAAGGATTAATAATAGAAAGGTCCTGGAAACATATTGGATATAGGAGGTGAATAGCAGGAAATTCAGGACTGCTTGAATAGGGATGACAGAGAAGAAGGAGTCTAAAAAAGAAGTAAGGAAGCTTGAGTAAGGCAAGAATTTATTGGGTAAAATGATGACTTTTCATGACATCAAGAGATTTCTAAGATGGTGTTGGTGATTTGAAAGTGAACTTCAGCTGAAATATTGCATCTACATATGAAGATTTCCTAATCATTACTTTAGAGCTAATATTGAACACATATGAACAAGTGAGTTTACCAAGGGGAAAAAAAGAAAAGAAAAGGGAACTGAGAGTCTTTGCAAACGTACATAATTAGAGCATGAGAGATCAATTATAGTCTAGCAACAGGAACTGATAAGGAGCTGACAGGTATATAAGAAGTCAAGGAAGGATATGGTATCCAGAAAAAGAGAGTAGGTAAATATATCCAAAGAAGATAAAAGATGAATGAAAGGTCATTAGAATTTTTTTTTATTCAGAGGTCATCAGTAGCCTTTCAGTGAGCAACTTCAGTAAAGTGAGGGAAATAGAAAACAGATTTCAAGGAGTCAACAAGTAAATGGTGTGTTAAGGAAACAAAGTGAGTAAGCATGAACAACTCTATTTATATAGAAAGGTAACCTATTATAGTGGAAAGAATGCTTCACTTGGAGTCAGGAAAAGCTAGGTTCATAGGTCTCCTCAGACATTTGGTTTTGTGAGAGAGTAATAAAATTGCTGAAGTAGCTCAGCTAATGTTGAACCATTCATTTAGTTTTATTTAGCCTTGGTTTCCTAATATATAAAATAAGGATAACAGGTTGTCATTAGTATTAAATGAGGTCGGTATGAGGTGCTTCAGAGTCTAATGAGCTAAGCTTGACTGAGGCTAGTCTGGTACCTCAAGTTAGACATTGGAATGGAATGAAATACTCACAGAATATCTCATAGTTAACAAAAAGAAGCTTATTTATCTATAGTAGAGAAAGGTCATTCAGTACAGGGAAAGAATATTCAGGATGATACAGGCTTGAATCATCTGAGAGCAACTTCCTTACCTCTGGCCATGATGGTCAACTGTGAGGCATAACACAGAGTTCCTTGTGATCTGGATTTTTTTTTTTATTAAAGTGAGTATTTTCATATGGGGGAAAATGAAGATAGGTCCTGATAGGATAGAATAGTGGAGATCAAGGAGCTCGACATGGGGCAGGTGCCTCAATTTTCTAAGTAAAATAGGATATGAAGTTATCCTTGAAAGGATGAAAATTAAGTGTTATTTGGGATTAGGGATGAGGAATTTTGAAACAGTGTGAGAAGGTAATTGAAAGTAAAATAGAGTTTATATCTTATAGTAGCACTTTATAGTCACACCTTATATTCAGTATTTTGTGCTACACAGCAGAATAAATTTCAAATGTGATCTAATCATAAAAAAGTAATTTCATAAAACCATTTCATTACATTAAATTGAAAAGGTTATGTTTCTCAAATAAAACAAAAGGAATAATAAGAGATGATCAAGTAGAAAATACTTATATCTGCTATCATAAATATAGGTTAATAGCTATAATATATAAGGGATTGATATAAATATTATAAAACTAGAGCTATTCCCCAATTGCTAAGTGATCAAAGGATATGAACAATTTATATATATATATATAAAACAAGAATCATAACTACTACTCTCCATTTGAAAACATGCTACAAATCACTAATATTAGACACGCAACTTAAAACAACACTCTGGAGATTTACTTTCCACTCTGAACACTGACAAAGATGATAAAAATGTGAACATACTATTGAAAAATCTATAGGAATATAGGAAAATGAATTCAATATTAGCAGAAGTCTAAGCAGTACATGTATGTGTGGTACATATGTACATATGTAATATATACATATGTATATAAGTGTGTGTATTTGTACATAGGCACATGAACGTAAAATTAATTTGATGTTGTCTACCAATCGTGTTTTTACCTTTCTTTTTATCCCCAACAGAATGTCTGGCACATAGTAAACACTTAATTAATTGAAGAGAATGTTGGATACATGATCAAGTACAATCACTGTGTTGGTTATTATTTTTAAACTGTCATCATTTTTTTCAAGTAAAAATGTAGTTTTATCAGGGAAAGGATGGAGTATGACCAAATCGTAAGGATAAAAGGCATATTCTTAAAATACTTTATGAAAATTAGAAAGGAATAAAATGATTGTTGTTTAGTAGGGAGAGACTAGATGAGGTTAGATGACATGAATATATAATTTGTCTATTTGGCACAGTTTTATTCCTCCTTTAACTTTCTTTTTCACTGCTTCAGAGTTGAAGCAAAGAAAATAAATGATAGAGTGCACCAGAATTAAATACTAGCAGGTATGAATATTGTAAAGTCAATGGGATAAATAATTCAAAGGCGGAGAAAATCACATTGTTGAATTTGTTAATTATAGTATCAAGCCAGAAGAGGAGTAATAGAAAGGGAGAAGGGAAAAATATATTTAAGATTCCATAAATAAATTATAGCAATTTGTAAAATTCATAAATGACAGAAAACGGAAAAAAAAAATCAGTTCTAGAGAAGGCATAGACTAATGCACTACTGATAGAGTTAGGACTTGACCCAGTTGTTATAGAATACAATTTAGAATCATGTTAGTAGGATTTCAGTGGTGGAGCCAAAATGGCGGAGTATAGGAAGCATTCAGCTGAGCCCTCCCATCATTTACCTCCAAACAGGTTTAAAATAATATTTCAAACTGAAGTCTGGAAAGGCAGAGCCAACAAAACCAGGGTGAGATATTCTTCCAGTCCAAGACAATTTAGGAGATTATAAAGGTCACTGAGATGGCTGTCAAGATTGGAGGTGATAAAGATAACTTGGAGACGATGTGCATAAAACACCAGTAATGGGATCAGTTGTGGTGACAAAAACATAAAAAGTAAACAAATAGAAACAACTTCAGGAGCTTTCAAGCTAAAGAGAGTAAGGGCAACCAGCCAGAAAGAGATTACTGAGGAATCCTAGGCTAGCATTTCACATAGGATCAGACACTGACAATTCCATTGCCCCTACCCACTTCTGGGCAACAGTTCAAAAACAGAGAGAAAACATTTTCATTTAAAAGGAAGCAGGTCCAATGAGAAGAATGTTGATTGCAGTCCCAAGTAAACAGGGCCTTTCCTGGATAAGGACCAGAGTACAGACCTTAAAAGAAAGCACCCCAACATACACAGGAGGGCCGGCTAGCACAGGTTCTTTGATCTGCTTTTCTGAAAGGAAAGAAACTTTTGAGGGGTCAACAATCACTTTAATCAAGCACATGTATCATTCACTTAGTTCAGAGGAAGAAGTCACCCTGAACTTCAGAGAAAATACAGAGAAATCAGAATCAGCAGATAGGTCTGACATATATCAGAGATAAACAGATTACTTTCTGACCATACATACGTATGTACTTACAAGAGAAGGAAGCACCAATATCTGGGTTTTCAAAGCTGGGGGGGGCTCCTTAGCAGCTGCCCAGAGTCTCATCTGATCAAACAAACACTTCTAATCAGTAAACGCCAAGTTAAACCTCACCCCCAGTATATTTATACATTTTTTAGACTCAAAAGGCATCACTACCCTTGAGAACCAGAACCTCATTAGAAACCCTTCCTATAAATCTCCCCTAATCCAACTCCCCTTAATGGGAAGTGGAGGGTCCATTAATGAGTATGGAGAATCTTCTTTAATCACATTGTTCAATCAGAGGCACTTGATTATATTAAAACAAAAAAGATGGATTATCGATACACAGACCAGGAGAGAAATGACACCTCTCCCCATGTCACACTACCTTGGTGGCACTGAAAACTGCCAAATCCCATGGAACTACTTTGATGCAGTGCCCCTCCCCATGAGGAAAAGAGTCCAACTTTAATGTAAAGTTCAAAATCAAGAATTAGGGTTAGAAAAAGAGTAAACAACAAAAAAAGAACCTGACAAAAAACTACCATGGTGACAGGGAAGAACAAAACACAAACTCAGAAGTAGACAATAGAGTCAAAAACACCTACAAGCAAAGCCTGAAAGAAAAAAATATGAATTGGATATAAATTGGACAAGAATTCCTGGAAGAGTTAAAAATGGTTTTCAAAAATCAAGTAAATGTGGTAGAAAAAATAAGTAAAGAAATAAGGGCAAGAGAAAAAATTATAAAAATAAATTAGTTTGTATATCCAAAGGAAAAACAAATGCAATGAATTTTTTAAAATGGGGCATCATTTGTATAAACTGAAGCAAATCAAATTTACCAAAGCTAGGAAAACAGTATATTCAATGACCAAAATTATTTAAATGAAAATAATAGTGTAAGGTAGCTAAACCCAGATTAATTGCTATGACTAATATGAATGGAAGAAAATTAAAAGATTATGTACCTCCCTGCAAGGCAACTATGTGGTATAGTGGACACAGAGTCAAACTGGGTGTCATCTTCATAAGTTCAAATTAGGCCTCTAATACTTCCTAACTGTGTGACTCTTTTTGACTAAGTTTCCCCATCTGTAAAATGAACTGGAGAAGGAAATGGCAAACCACTCCAGTATCTTTTCAAAGAAGACCCTAAATGGAGACATGAGGAGTTGGATAGAACTTAAACAACTGAAAAACAAAACTTGCTGCATTTCCTGTTTTTAAAAATGTTTTCTTTTCTTCTAGAGAGCTCAGTGGATGTGGCAGATATGTTGATAAGTAGTTATGATGTTTAAAATGGTTTTCTTTAAAAATCATTTTGAGGCTCAGATTCATTCTGACCTGTTTGTCAACACAAGTATCACAAATGCTCAGATTTCTTGAGTCTACCTCATATGGCAAATCTTTAATAAACTTTGTTTTTCTTTGGCTGAAAGAAAACTTGGGTTGAATTCATTCAGGCAGAACTTGTATGTTGCCATTTGGCGTTCTAGCACCCCTACACCTCAATAATCACACAGGATAAGATGACTAATTTTGATTACACAAACTTGAAAAGTTCTTGTAGAAGCAAAATCAGTACATTTACAAAGGAAGGTAAACAATGAGTGGGGAGAAATTTTTAACAAATTTCTCTGATAAAAGTCTGATATAAAGATACAAATGACATTCACATAAATATATAAGATCAAGAGCCACTCCATAATAGGTAAATGGTGAAAGGCTCTAACAGACAATTTTCAAAAGAAATGAAAGCCATCAGCAATCATATAAAATATATTGTCATATTGGGAAACAGAATTGCTCCACAAATACAGAATTTTCCAAATAGTGAAGAAATATTGCAACTGCAACTCATGCTATCTTATATGATGAAAAAGAAAATTGAGAATTTTTTCCAAGATATGAAAATAAACATGCTTCAAAATCTGGGATATTGGTCCGATTTGAACCACCACTTTGAAAATCTATTGATTTCAATCAAGATTAGATTTGTAAAAACAGATTATGTCAAAAGTAACCTAAATATCCAAGGTGATAAATGCAGATTTGTAAAAACAGATTATGTCAAAAGTAACCTAAATATCCAAGGTGATAAATGCAGATTTGTAAAAACAGATTAAGTCAAAAGTAACCTAAATATCCAAGGTGATAAATGCAGTTTCAGGATTTAAGAGTAGATATTGAAATTTTATAAGCTCTGTGACAAATAATGTAAAAGAATATGGCAAAAGAAGGAAATTCTTCTTTCTGTACTACAAGACTTAAAAAAGCTTCTGAACTACAGTGATGTCTGTGCAATGATCCATGTCTAACACCATCTTGGACTAAATGTAAAGGAAAACAAATGTGACAGTGTCTAACTTTTCTTTCTCTACTTTAAGACACTGTAGAAAAGAATGGAACTATTCTCTTGTCAACTTTGCAGAAGACTCATCCAAATGGAAGTAGTTCCATTCAAAGAGAAAAGAAAGTGCAAACGGATATTAAAGCAATTTCAATTCACAGCCCCGATAGCTAAGGAATTATTTGAAGAATGACAAAAAGTATCTGCATAAGAAAATAAGGACAAAGGCCAATGAATCTACATGTTAAATGTCTTTGAGTAATTTTCTAAATTCCTCCCAACAAAAATAATATTATTGAAATCCAAGATTATAATCTAAAAGAAAACAGTCAAGATATTTTGGATATAGTGAAAACAATCTAAACAATGAAGATTTTCATATAATTGAGGCTTGAGGCTATAAATTGCCATGTGTATTTTTTTCTCTAGAGTTGTAAATTCATTTGTCATTTAAAGATCATCACAACTTTTCTCCTTCCTACCTTTTTTAGCTGTTTTCTATTGTATTCCCTTCTATATAAACTACCACCCAGTACCAGCCTTTTCCTTGAACACGAACTCCATCTGCATTTTCAATGGCTGTCTCTCACATGTTAGTCTCTGTCAGGGCTTCCCTAGCTTCCTTCAAATTGCAGATCAAATCCCAACTTCTTTCATCAGGAGACCCTCCCACACAATCTCCTCAGCACCCCCTAACACACACAGTCCACTCACTATTGTGAGTGGTTCCCCTGAGAGATAATCTTTCATGTACTCTGTATATTTCCTATATGTGCATAGCTAATAAGTGAATGCAATATACAAAAAGTCATTTGAAGAGACAATCATTAAAAAAAGAATAGGAGAAACTAGATTAGCATTCTTAATTTCTTATCTCTTTATCCACTATTATCATCATTATCTAACTGCTCTATATTCTTCATCAAGGTCCATCTTTAGTTACAGTGGTATAGTGGTTAGAAATAGAGCTTTTTACTAAAGAGGACTTCATTTATTCTCCAAGTACTTCCTGAGCTCCTACTATGTGGCAGTAACCTAGGTACTGAAGATACAATAAATAAATGGCGCCTTGATTAAGGAAGTTATATTCTGTTGTAGAGAAAACCATCCATTCAAGGGAATACATAAAGGATAACTCCCCATACCAAATAAATATAAAGTAATTTCTAGAGGGAGGGAAAGATAGTAGTAATTGGTGCTATCAGAAAGGGTCTCTAGTAAGTGCTAACTTAGTTGAGCCTTGAAGGAAACTAATTTATTTTTTTCAATCAATTATTTTATTTTTATTTTTGAACATTCATTTCCACAAGATTTTCAGTTCCAAATTTTCTCCCCATTTCTCCCCTACTCACATTCTGATTAGCCCTTCTCAATCTTCTCTCCCTTCTATCACACCACTCTAGCCCTTCTCAATCTTCTCTCCCTTCTATCACACCACTCTCTTCTCTTATCCCATTCTCCTCTATTTTTTTTTTGTAAGGCAAGATAGATTTCTATAATGCATTGCCTATATGTCATTACCTAGTTGTATGTACAAACAATTTTTAACATTCATTTTTTAATATTAAGTTAATTTATTTGTTTTCAGTTTTCTAC
Source organism: Bettongia penicillata ogilbyi (assembly GCA_023548195.1). Classification (NCBI taxonomy): domain Eukaryota; kingdom Metazoa; phylum Chordata; class Mammalia; order Diprotodontia; family Potoroidae; genus Bettongia; species Bettongia penicillata. Next base: position 5,767,591 of record JAJHZJ010000244.1, read on the forward strand.
ATTAATTTCCATTAAGTCTTAGATTTTCTCCCTCTTTCCCTGAGACAGAACATAATCTTATATGGATTCTACACATACATTCTTATTAACTATATTTTCACATTAGTCATGTTTAACAATTAAACTGAATGGGAGAAGCAATGAGAAAAAAATAAGCCAAAACAAAACATAACACAAGAGAAAATATTCTGCTTCATTCTGAGTTCCAACTACATCATTCTTTCTCTGGATGTGGATGGCATTTTGCCTCAAGAATCCTTTGGGAATGTTTTAGGTCTTTGCATTGCTGTAAAGTTCTAGGTCTACAAGAAACAGTCCTGAGACACTGTAGCTGATACTGTGTGCAGTGTTCCCCTGGTTCTGCTCATTTCACTCAGTATCACTTCATATAAGTTCTTCCAGGCCTCTCTGAAGTCTGCTCGTGATTTAGTCCCCCAGTTCTGCTTGGCGCCTGTCTGTGCCAGTGGGGCTCATGCTGAACTGTGCTCTGCTCCCAGCCCAGCAAGATGGATGCTTCCTGTTGACCTTCCAGGCTGTCTTGGACTGGAGATTTGCTGCCCTTCATCATTCTTTGGGTTCTGTAGCTGCATAATTTCTTTAGAGTAATTTTTTACAGGTATTTGGCAGGGTTTGGGGAGAGCTCAACCAAGTCACTGCTTTTACTCTGCCATCTTGTCTCCCTGGCTGGAAGCTAACTTCTAATAAAGTAGAGCTATAGGAAGGATATTATAGCCATGGAAAACATTGTTTACAAAATGGAAGATGAAATCTAACATATGGGAAGGAAAATAGAAAGATAGCAATTTGCCTAGATAGTCAAATATATGAAATGAATTAGTAATGTGCCTTGAGTCAGTAAATATTTATTAAGCACCTAGTTAGAGCAAGCCATAGTGCTAAGCACTAGGGACACAAAAAGAGGCAAAAGATGGGCCCTGACATCAAGGTCCTCATAATCAAATGAGGGAAAGAAAAATTAAATATATAAAACTATATATAGGATGAATAGAAATAATTTAAAAATGAAAGGTACCCGAATTAAAAGGGGTTAGGTGATGTTGGGTAGAGGGATTTAAATGCCAAAATATGGTGTATTTTATCTTAACCTCAAGAGAGGGAACCACTAGAGCTTTTTTGAGCACTGGACATAATCTAATTGTGCTTTCAGGATATAAATTGGGCAGTTGTGTAGAGAATGAATTGGACACATGAGAGATTTGAGTCAAGGAGACCTTTTAGAAGGCTATTAGAATACTTCAGGTAAGAAATGATTAGGGTCAAATTAAAACTGCAGCCATGTAAATTGAGAGAAATAGAATTTGAGATATTCTGTGTAGTTTGAGTTGTTAAGATCTGGCAAATGATTGACTTTCAGTAAGTAGGGAGATGGAAGAATTGAGATTGAAAGTGTGTTACATAACATAGGGCATGTAAGAGCTAGGTTCCAGATTTGCCTCTGGTACATACTCTGTATGAATACTTAACTTCTCAGTTTCCCAGAAAATTAAGAGGCTATAGGTTGCACAACTGGCCCAATTGTATATGGGAACAGATTTTCTACACTAGTAGCTGCTCAGGCCCACAAAAACAGCATTTTACACACACAAACATACACACCTACACCTGGAAATCACTCCTAATTACGAATATGTAGGGGCAACCATAATATTCTAAATATTTTTCAGATAATGCATTCAGTCTACATATCTTGAACTCTAAAAGCATATAGGCTTAAAATCATGATACTAATTTGTTATTATTCACCACTTTATATGCTAATGGGTCTGCCTTTTGAAATTATCATTGATTTATTACTAACCAAAGAAACTCAAAGGGTCACCTACCCAGGTCCATTTGCAGAATCTTGGCATAGAAAGGATGCTGTGTTCTACTGAGTGACAAATTCAAAGAGGAAAAACAAGAAAATTTTCAGAATTCATGCTGGTGATTAAAAATCAAAATAAAATGGACAATGGCATAAAAAGAGTTCATCATTTTAAGTAACCAGTTCAAGGAATTCTTTTGGCTTTCAAAGCAGTAGCATTGACCATAATCTATTAACTGCATATAATATCGATGTTCAACATAATTCCATAGAAATCTGACTAATTCAGCAAGAGTTAATATGCAAGCAATGGAAAGTGTTACACATAAAAAGGTTAGGGTAGCACCTATGAGTTTACTTTAAACAATTTTATCGTAATTAAATGGTATTTATTGTCCCAAAGAAAAGAAGTTTGACGCTATTAAGGTAGCATAAAATATGCCCTCCTCCTTGCAAATTTAACCATCTTTAAATCAGTTATACCTTGACCTTTCCTGAAATGAATCTGAGAGAACTGGACAAACAAAGTGGAGCTTATCACAAATGCAGTAAAAAAGACGACACAAGTACAGAGGTTACCTTGCTAGGGGAACAGTTTGCACATAATATATCCTGTTTGTGCATTGTAGATCATCCTCCCTTTGATGTACATTGTGTTATTTTGCTCACCTGGGCCCATTTTAATTTAAAAAAATAGTGAGGCTGAACACGTGTTACATATAATTATATGTGTGTGCATACAAGGAGAAAACTGTTCTAAATCCCATTTCTTTGACATGTGCTTATTCAGTTCCACTGCAGAAGATGCTCTTTTAAAAAGTGTATTATCTTCCAATTTTTCAAGATGGTGGATGATCCACCAAATAAATTGAAGATATATTTATAGAATCATAGGATCATTCTACTTGTGCAGAAACTGGAGATGAGGGAGAAAAAGTCACTTAATTCATACATCTGAAGCTTTAAAGGACATCAAAGATCACTATATCTAACTCCTGAGTTTTGCAGATAAGGCCCAGAGATACTAGTTAACTTATGCAAATTAATATAAATAGTAAATGTCAGAGTTACCATTTGAACATAGGTTCTTCAGCTTGATATCAAAATCTTTTTATTGATGGTTCAAAACTGAACAATGCTGGTTAATGTCTGGATCAGGAAGGTGGTTTGGCACTGGTACCTAGGAATATTTCCCAGATCTCAGGAGGTTGAATTTAAAAACTGTTCAATAGGCACTACTTGAACTTATGTCCTGATTCACACTGTGGCTAACTTGTCAACTTGATTCCTTAACTCTAGTTCCTGGTTCCTGGATCTTCCTTAGCATATACTCTGACCCATCCTTTTCCCTTTCTGGGAAGATTCTGAGGAGTCCCCTTAAATATCTAAGCATTCTTTCATTGGCCTGCATCTTCACACTTGTCCTTTAGCAATATAACTGTGCCTTCATTCCTAACACACCTCAAACACTAATTTAATGATTAGCATGGTACTAAATAGATAGATAAATGTGAATTGTTAAGTGGTTGACAAAGACTTTTCACTTCAGTCAATTCGTTATTAATTGTAATTATGCATTAATTATATTTTTATAATATATTATAAATATATATTTATATATAATAACTATATAATATTTACATAATATAATATATTATATATAATAAATATATAATATAAATATATTATAAATATAATTATATTAATTATATATATATATACAAAAATTATAGAGTCACAGTGACATATGATCAGCTGAATATATCAACAATGAAGGTAGCTTGTGACTCAAAAGCTAAAAAATACATTGAATGGTAACAAGTCATTTGGTTGGCAGATTGGACTATTTGAAACATAGACAGGAAATAAAAAGCACATGGAGTCTCTAAGTCATCCCAATAAATGTCACAGAGTTTATTCAATAAAATTCATGCATTTTATTCACACAGAAGCCCTTCTGACTGACAGGCCAACAATGGATGAACAGGCAGAAAAAAAATTATACAAAAAAAAAAATAGAACCAAGAATGGAAGAAACACAAGAGTCTGGGTTCATTTAGCATCATTCTTCCAATATAACCACCAATTGCTTTTGAGGACATTACAGTAATGCACTAAAATTAGTGATGTCTATTATGTAAATGGGCCACTGAGAAATAATAGAACAAAGTTAAGCAGAGTACTATATTTCCTAGGAGTGTAATACAATTTTCCAAGATTTTCAGCAAAAAGGTTTGAAATAAAATATGTCCAAATGCTTAAACAGATAAGTTTTAGATGTCTAGAAAATTCACTGAGAACTCATACTTCAATTTTATAAGAGAAATGATGTCACTCTGTTTGAATCAGGATCCATAGTTTACACTGTGTTGAAAAATCCAACCCCTTTTTATTAGTATTTCAAAACTGAACAACGCAAATTAGTATCCATGGCCCAGCAAGGTGGAGTGGCATGGTCCATAAGAATATTTCCCAGATCACAGAATGTTAAATATAAATACTGCATCATCAGCATCAGTTGATCCTAGGTACTGATTTACATTGTGTCTCTCATTCTGTGAAATTCCTTTTTTGCCAGAATATAACTTATTCCATAACACAAATTCACCCAAACAATCACCGATTAGTGAAGCTGGACATCTCTCTCTCTCTCTCTCTGTCTCTTTATGTAGGTATGTGTGTGTGTATGTGTATATGTATGTATATGTATATGTATACACACATACATATGCACTTCAAGATCTATAAAAATATTGCTTTGCCTTTATTTTCTCTTATCAGCTTTGCAACAACTCAGTGACAGAGATATTTCAAGCATTATTAGTTCCATTTTACTGATGAGGAAACTAAAACTCAGAGAAGTTAAAAGATTTGCCCATTATCACGAAGCTACAACCTATCAAAGATAAGATCTGAATCCATACTTTCTTGAGTTTATATCTAGCACGCTATCCTGAACACTATAACTACCACTCAATAAGTATCTGTTGACTTAAAATTGATGGGCTTTTCCCCTATGAAAATCATCCCTTTCTTCCCCATCATTTTATTAGCTTCTTTCAGCTTTGTTTTGTACCTCAGTTCTATACTCATCATATTTTATGGACCCTCAAATGGATTCTCCATTTATCTTGATCAATATGGTTGTATATTAGAAGTTTATAACAAGGTTATTCAAGAAGATGATATTACTGGCTGAAAATATGGCCAAGTGAAGAAAGACAAAATTCAGTTCCTGCTCTCAAGAAATTCAGTCTAATGGGGGAGAAAACATGCAAGCAATTCTGGGCAAATATCACATTTTACATATTGTGTAGGTATATGATAAATATGAAGTAATCGACAGAGGAAAAGAACATGTTTTAAGGGGGAATCAAACATTGTTAACTAAGGCATTTGGAATTTGTGATCTGGAGGAAGTGTGTGTGTTTGTCCTTCATTGCCAAAGAAGACCATGCCATCAGAGAAATAATGACATGACTTGCACTTGAATTTGTTTTGAGTGATGGAGGGCTGCGCAGGTCACCAGCCTTTCATCAGGATGACTGGAGATGATCCAGGATGAGGCAATTGGCATTAAGTGACTTGCCCAAGGTCACACAGATAGTGAGTTTTAAGTGTCTGAGGTGGGATTTGAACTCAGGTCCTCTTGACTCCTGCACTGGTGCTCTATCCACTGCACCACCTAACTGCCTGTCTGGAGGAAGTATCCATCCTGAAAAAAATCACAAACCCTTGGATTGATGAAAAGCAGTCTATGTGTTTTATTTCTATACTAATTTGCCATACAGTATTGTCGAGGGCAGGTAGTGTTGTAATTAAACTTGGCATCACCTAGAAGAGTTCTCTATAGAGAGCAATTGTTTCATAAATATATGGTGGTAATTTTGAAACTGGGTAGAAACTAGACCAAACCACAAGGTTCATTCAGCAAGTATTTATTAAAGGCTTGTTATTTAAAGCACTCTGGTAGCTGTTGATGCTAGTGGCAAGGGAGGATGGGATATAAACCTGAAAAAAACATAGTGTCTGATTTCACAGTGTTTACCATTGATTGTAAAGGTATAGGAGAAACATTAGGTTTTATTGAAAAATGACCATAAATTTCTGCCTGTGATCATAAATATCTCCTTAAGGAACTATAGTTAAGAGTCTTCTGCTCAATCACTTTCCATTTTCCATTTCTCATTGATCTTTCTCTTACTTCTATGTTACTTTTTGATAAATTGTTGAGGTCTAGGGTTAAAGGAGCCACAGCTGAACTCACTAAAGCTATTTAGAAGGAACAAGTTATTTTAATGCTGGCAGCATATTTTGAAGCCCACAGTGGAATATAAGCTTCTTGAGGCCTGGATCTTTTATTTTGTCTTTTTAATCTTCTGGTCTAGCTTGATGACTGTCATATAGTAGAAAATTGTAACACATTTGTCAAATTGAGTTGATGCAGGCTGAAAATATATTTTGCCACAATTTTGCATTAATATCAATATGTGCATATATGATATGATTAGCCTCCCCTGTTCTTTCTCATAACTACAAATAAATTTGCAAGTAAATGCAATCTCTTTCATGGCATTGCTAAAGACTAATTAATTAATTTTTAACTTAAATCAATTAATTTTTAATATTCCTAAAAAGCCACTATATAAATAGTGTACATGATAAGACATTCAAAATTTCCTAGTATAACTCACCCACATTATAATTATATGGCAATACATATACCAACTGATAGAATTTCGGAAGCAGAAAGGATCTGAGATATCTTGTCTAATCTTCCCATATTACAGAGGAGAAAACTGAGTCCCAAGTTTGCAGAGCTAATAAGGTACAGAGCTGAGATTTGAGCCCAGTGGTTATTTTTTTTTTCTAAATCCATGTAGGTGGTTAAAATATTAAATTATATGTTAGGTAGCCAATGATGTTTTTAGACACTAGATATTCATTTTATAATAAAAAAAGAACATTTCAGCATGTGAGCATCTCACATTTGGAAGGATAAACATATAGGTTTATACCGTATTTGACATTCTTACAGAATGGGCAGGGAGCAGGATCCTTGAGAAAACAAAAAGCAAAGTGCCTTCTGAAACCAACCACACACACGCAAAGAAAAATCCCAAAAACTTGCTAACTAGACAGTCACATCTTAACATCTACAGGTTCTTAGCCATGGAATAATACTGCTGTGTTGAAGAAACTCCATAATCATAGAAACAACTACACAGTCATTTAGCTTCCAGGCACCTGCTTCATCATAGTATACGTTTTCTGTAATGACAATTACTTTTGACTTTCTTTTGTTTGCCTTCTACTATTATGCAGAAGAATACTGGTGATCTGTGAGTGCGTGTGTGTGTGTGTGTGTGTGTGTGTGTGTGTGTTTGTGAAAGGAAACCAAGATTGAAATGGATTTTTACAGGTGCAGTATGTGTGTGTGAGAAGCATGTAAGGTGATACTACTATCAGGGTAAGTTACAAGGTTAGCAGAGACTACTGAAGAAGAAGTGACAGGAAGCCCATGCATTTTGTCGAGTTATGCAAAGCATCTGAAATCCTCTTCTTGAGTTCCTTTGGATCACCAGCCCACATTGTGCTTATTTCAAGGTTAATTTTGTCAGTGAGTTTAGGTGCTCTACCATTGAAGACTGCAACTCTTCTCTGTCTTCAGGGACATGTACTTAAGGCCTATTCATTGAATGGGCATTACCTCACCCTAAATAAATACCTGAAAAGGCCTTAGGTTGCATCCTGGACCATCTCCAGTCATTCTGATAAATATCTGGTCACTGATCCAGATGGCTCTGGAGGAGAAGTGAGGCTGGTGACCTGCACAGCCCTCCCTCATTCAAATCAAAGTCAATTGCAAGTCATGTCATCATTTCCTTGATGTCATGGTCCTCTTTGAAAACAAAGGACAAACATAACCTGTGATGTCCTCCCCCTCTCACTTTTCATGTCATCATCTCCAAAGGAAGGTAAATTTTGATGACCAGAAGCTCCCCTGTTAACTTGGGGTTTACTGGCTAGATTTCTTTTCCTTCCTTCCTTCCTTCCTTCCTTCCTTCCTTCCTTCCTTCCTTCCTTCCTTCCTTCCTTCCTTCCTTCCTTCCTTCCTTCCTTCCTTCCTTCCTTTCTTTCATTCTTTCTTTCATTCTTTCTTCCTTCTTTCACAAAACTTCACATCTAGTTCATTCTGAAACCCATAGAATGACCAGAATTGGTCCATGCCCAATTTCCACTTAATGTCTGTATTTTGGACCCTCCTGGCTTAGAGTGAATGTCAATGGTAACTGTTTCTCTTTGGAAAAACAACCCTTAGGGTCTTTCCCTCCCAGCCTAATTTGTTTTTCTTTTTTTCTAATTAAAGGGGCCATCCATTGACTCATTTCTTAAAGAGGCTTATTCACTGAGTGGGCATTACCTCACTCTAAGTACCTGAAAGGACCTTAGCCTAAAAGGGTCAGGGTCTCTCTTTGCATCCTGGGTCATCTCTAGTCATCTTGATGAATATCTGGTCACTGAATCCACATGGCTCTGAAGGAGAAAGTAAAACTAGAGACCTGGTACAGCACTCCCTCACTCAAATGATCATTTCCCTGATGTCATGGTCCTCTTTGAAAACAGATACTATAACAAACACAACTCCTGTGGTGAAAAGAATCTAATGATCACAAACCTTTGAATTTGGCTAGGCTGGTCCTGGAGTTGAAGAGTCACAATTTATCACTGGTTTCCTAACTCCAAAATTTTCTACTTTGATGTGGCTTGGGAAAGCTTATTCTACTCCACTTTAGTTTTGAAAAAGCCATGGTCCCCTCATAGTTACCATGAAGCTTTAGAGTATGACTTCAGGGAAAGGGTATATGATAATGTATGGAAATGTGTTCATCTTTTACTCTCTGAATTCATTGATAAAGATGTTTCCTCTACCTATACTGAGGCAGATCTCCAACCTCCAGTGACTTACTAGGAGCCTTTGAGAATTGTTACATCTGGAAATATTCATTGGTTCATAGGACAGCCAGTTTGCACAGTGGATATGATATTCTACTTGGAGTTGGGAAGCTTTGATCTTGAATTTTGTCTCAGACATTTTATGTAGTTATTGGCAAATCATTTAACCTCTTTTAGTCTGTTTTCTCCTCTTTAGTATGGAGATAATAATAGTATCTACTTCAGAGGTTGTTATGAGGATCAAATGAGAAAATATATGTAGAAAGCTTTGTGGGGGGCAGGGGGAGCCAAGATAGCATGGGCTTGTTAGCACACTCCCCACAAACCTAGCCAAATACTTGTAAAAAATTACTCTAAACAAATTCTGGAGCTACAGAACCCACGGAATGACAGAGTAAAACAAATCTCCAGCCCAAGACAGCCTGGGAGGTTGGCAGGAAATGTCTATCACACCATGCTGGGAGCAGAATACAATCCAGTGTGGACCATGCTGGCACAGACAGGTCCTGAGCAGGCATGAATCTCGGACATCTGTGGTGGTTCCAAGACTTCATGACCCCAAAAAACCGAGGACAAATTGAAAGGTCAGTGGAAAAAACCCATAGGATCTGTGTGAGAGAGTAGAGTGGTTGGGCCCCAGCACCAGGGTGACAAAGGCTGGAGGAGCCCATGGAGGAGGAGCTTGCAAGTAGCAGCAGCAGCAGGGGCAGGGGCAGGGGCAGCACCAGCAACTGCTTCTGAAGCTCTAGGCCCACAGATTGTGAGGGGATCAAGTGGCTAGCAGTACACCTCCTCCCCCCAAACTTACTGGAAGCAGAGAACTACTTTGACAAAGAGCTCAAAAGTCAAATAAATGACTGGGGAAATGAGTAAAAACCAGAAAAAGAATCAGACTATAGAATCTTACTTTGGTGACAAGGAAGACCAAAGTATAGAAAGAGAAGATGGGAAAGTCAAAGTTGCTCCATTCAAAGCCTCCAAGAAAAATATTAATTGGTCCCAAGTCATGGAAGAGCTCAAAAATAATTTTGAAAATCAAGTAAGAGAAGTAGAGCAAAAATTTGGAATAGAAATGAGATAATGCAAGAAAATCATGAAAAAGAAGTCAACTACTTGCTAAGGGAGACCCAAAAAAGTGCTGAAGAAAATAACATTTTAAAAAATAGACTAACCCAAATGGCAAAAGAGATTCAAAAAGTCAATGAGAAGAATGCCCTAAAAGACAGAATTGGCTAGATGGAAAAGGAGGTCCAAAAGCTCACTGAAGAAAATAATTTCTTAAAGATTAGAATGGAGCAGATGGAAGCAAATAACTTTATAAAAAAATCAAGAAATTATAAAACAAAACCAAAGGACTGAAAAAATGGCAGACAATGTGAAATATCTCATTGGAAAAACAACTGAACTGGAAAATAGATCCAGGAGAGACAATAAAAAAAAAATATTGGACTACCTACAAAGCTTTGCAAAGCTTAAAGTGCTATATAAATGTTATTAATTATTCTTTATTACTATAATTAATTATTACTCTACAGGCAACCTATTAATATATTTCCCATGAAACTTAGCTAGTCCAAACCTCACTTTACAGGAATGTCAATCAATCATTAGATAGGCATTTAAGTACTTTGTGCTGAGCACTTTGCTAAGTTCCTGGGACACACAAAAAAAAGTATACCAGCCTTCTTTGCCCTCAACACATTGACCTACTTTTAGGAAGACAACATGTAGGCTAGTTAATTTTTAAAATGCACCAATTTTTTAAAAGTATATTGTGGGGAGAGGTGGAATGAGGAAGGTAGTAGCAACTGGTTAGAACAGAAATAGGCTATAGGAGTTAATGAACTTCACAAACTAGAAGAATGATGTGGTCAGAAGCAGACCTTAGCAAAATTACTTAGATATCTACTGATTTGAAGGGATTAGTGTGTAGAAGTAGAGAGATTTGAGACAGGGAGACCAATTAGAAGGTTGTTAATATAATTCAGGCAAGAAATAATAAGGACCTGAACAAGGGTGGTGGTCAAATTAACAGAAGAAAGGGGATGCATCCAGGATTATTTGTGGAAATAGAAATGATAAGATTTGACAACTGTTTGACTATATCGGGTGAGGAAAAGTCAGGATTCAAGGTTGGTGCTCAGTCTGAGTAATGTTGTATTCCTTCAAAAACATGACGGCTAAAAATAGTAAAAAATAATAGTTGTCTTGTATAATGTATAAACAGACTCTCAAGGGAATTACAAAAGAGAACTTGGCAGAATATTTTGAAAAATAACAGCTAAGAAGTACAAGGGATAGATTGCCAGTCTTGGAGTCAAGAAAACTCATAATCCTGATTTCAAATCTGACCTCAGACACTTACTAGCTATGTGATCCTGGGCAAGTCATTTAATCCTGTTTGCCTCAGTTTCCTCATTTGTAAAATGAGTTGGAGAAAGAAATGGCAAATCACTTCAGTATCTTTGCCAAGAAAACCCTGAATGTGTTCACAAAGAGTTAGATAAGCTTGAAAATGACTGAACAACAAAAAGTGTGTAACCTACCAACGTAACTATTTTTAAATGAAATATCCATTTATATATATTTATGTGTGTGTGTATGTGTGTGTGTATATATGTATATATATATATATATACATATATATATATATATTCTGGTATATGTGATCACTTTCTACTTAAACCTTATATTTTATCCTATTTCCTTTTGAGTCATGGAGTTTTTGAATTGGATGACTTTCTTTTATTTTAAAACCAAGAAAGGTAAGACTTAAAGGAATGAAATGACCAAGACATATGAAGAATTCAATGGCACAACAAGAAAAAGAAAAACTCTAATGATTCCTCATCTAATACTTTATTTTTTTAAAATTACACTAAGCTTTCTATCTTTACAAAGTTGAGCTTCAAAGTGCATTTCACAATGGTCATTGATCTGATGAGTCTGGAGAGATGTTCATTGTGTTTCTCTGTATGCTATATTCTTCCCTCCCTCTTTTCCTGTTTTTTCTTCTCTCTCTCTCTCTCTCTCTCTCTCTCTCTCTCTCTCTCTCTCTCTCTCTCTCTCTCTCTCTCTCTCTCTCTCTCTCTCTCTCTCTTTCTCTCTCTCTCTCCCCCCCTCCCTTCCTCCTTTCTTCTTTCCCTTCCTCCTTCCCTCCCTCTCTTTGTGTTTCCATCTCTGTCTCTCTCTCCCCCCTCTATCTTCATCTCTCTCTCCCTCTCTTCCTCCCTCAACCTTTCTTTCTCATAAGAAAAGATTTCTCTATCCCTCAGGCTGGAGGAGCAGCACCCATTCTCAGCCTTGCCAATTCCACTATTGATTAACATGGAAGTTTTACCTTCTCCATTTCCTATTGGGCTTGTTTGGCCCACCTTAGGAAATCTATTTCCCTCTCCCTGTCCAAGGGCTGACCACAATAACATATAATGAACTGGAGAAAAGGAAGAAACCTTAGTAGCGCTTGGTCTTATGACAGGATAGCAGCATTGACTATTTGGATGAGACGGATTGATGGGTCTCCCACCAGTAAATTTCAAGCTTTTGAAGACAGGGGCTGTCATTGTAGCCCAACCATCTAGCATAGTATTTGACATATCCCGGCACTTAGTAAATGCTTGCTAAATTGAAACAGATGCTTGTCCATTTGCTTCACTCTAATAGTCAATTTGATACTTTAGTTTTCCCTTAGGTAAATTTTTCTCATTGCTTTTTGCTAATAACCAGTAATTTGTAGTATGCTTGTGAGGTTCGGTGTTTTGGTGTCTAAGTACTGAGATTTCAAGGAAAAGCTATTTGGGAAATAAGCTTCCCATCTCTAGAACATGTTATGTGCAGACAACTATGAAAACCTAGGATATTAGATTTCTGAACACAGAGACAAACCTATCTATTGCTTGAGCAACTTGAAGGGCCTGTGAGCTTGAATATAAATGAGTTTTCAACTAGTTCAAAGAATTGTTTGGTTTTTTTTTCATCTTTCTCAAAAAATATTATCCTGGGAGTTTTTTGTATTACCACCTTCTATTTTTAGGACTACACATCCTCCCTGAAACTTACAACTTACTATAAGCCCCAGAATCCAATGCAAGAGACGCCTTTTGAGTAAAGACATCTTACATTCTGTACACTACAGACTATTCATAGTCTGGGTTCGTTGTTATTGTTACTTTCCTTTTGAGCAACAATGGATGAAAATACACAATATTCTTGTTGTATCATTTACGGCACTTTATTTCTCAGTTTAACGGTGCAAAAATATTGTTATATGTATATCTGCTAAAGAAGGAAAAGGTGATATACCTGTAAGGGTGTCTATATTCCCTCCTTGAGGGCAACTTTTTTAAAGAACGAATAATAATGATACTTTTACAGTGTGGTTTTCTTTTTAAGCTAGATTCATTTTATTTATTTTGCTATGATTTCACTTACTTAAATAATGTTTTAAAACACTGGGACAAGTAACTGAATCCTTTGTCATCTGATAGCTATTTTGAATGAAATCTCAGCGTGTAAAGTCAGTATTTCACTGAAGGCAAAATGAATCCATAATAGCCTGTGTTTTCCCATAGGAGTTTTGACTAAGGAAACTTTGGCTTTATTATCTCACTAAATTAGGCAAAAAGAACATTTTCAAAAGACTTGGGGGAGTTTGTTTTGCTTGATTTCATTTTTTAATTAATTTTTTTTATATCAGGACAGTAACTTAAGTATTTTGACTAATTAAAGAAAATATTTTTTACACTTGACAAAGGTTACATATGTGTCAAGACAGAATATGTTTATCTGGTGATAGATTATTTTACAATGTAATCTAAAATTATAATTCTTGCCTCTAATTTCATTTGGTCTAGAAATTTATTATTGTTAGGTCATTTCAGTTGTGTCTGACGTTTTGTGACCCCATTTTGGGTGTTTCTTGGCCAATATACTGGAGTCTTCTACCATTTCCTTCTCCAGCTTATTTTTTAAGAGGAATAACTGAGGAAAACGGGGTTAATTTACATGATTGGGTTCATATAACTAGTGTCTAGAAATAGAGATATACAAAAAGTGACTAGTACAAATTCTAGATTAGGTTAAAAGTGTCCCTTAAATTTTTGAATCTTGTGTTTTAGAGGAGAGGATGCTAATCATTGATATCTTTATTGAACTTATTATCTCTGATAAAGCAAGGGGTCCTAAATATGTTAAATGGCTATTCTAAGGAGTTATGTTGAGCAGTGAATGGAGGGATGAGCCTGGAATCAGGAAGACCTGGGTTCACATCCAAACTAGGAAAAATATAGCTTTGTGATCCTGGAAAAGTCATTTAACCTCTTATTACCTCAGTGTACTCAATTAAAATAGGGATAACAATAGCAACTAGCAGCTTTGTTATGAGGAAAAAATGAGATATTTGTAAAGTCCTTAGTATAGTGACCCTAGGACATAATAGATCCTTAATAAACACTTGCTCCTTTCTACTTTCCCTTTCAAAAGAGACATATAAAGATGAGCTTGAGTCATTATTTACTTGTTCTATTGCTGGAGGTATGAGGTAAGTTTGATATTCCCTGAGGACAAATGAGTAATTACTTTATTTGTTAAAATACCCTTCATTAGTGGTAATGTAACATAGAAGATATAGACTTGACTTCAGCCCCCAAAGTACTGAGTTCAAATCCTTCCTCTGAAACATAGAGGCTCTGTGACCCTGAGTCAGTGTTCTAGGGAACTTTGTAAGACTATAATTTTCCAAGAAGGTACTGACCTGCAACAGTAGAAGGATTTTCCTCACCTCAGAGTTCCTTATATTAATGAAATTACAGGTATTGTTCCCATCTTATTCTTTTAAAAGTAATTTCTCTAATATTATTCCTCTTTTCATAAAAATATAGCCACTTATATTTCCTCATGCTTGTAGACAAATAGATTCACCTCCTTTTTGGATATCCTTTTACTTTTTTTCTTGAAGTGCTCTACATTTTGTCCTACCAGTAGTGAAAAACACACTAATAAGAGTGCTTACTTCCATATCATCTCAAGATGTGCCAGACCGTTTTTTTCTTCCTTCTCCATGAAAGCTCTCTCTCCACGCTTCTTCTTCAAAGTACTTATAGTATAGAGTGTCCTTTTCTATCCTGAAGATGTTTACCCCTTCTTAAATTGCTTACCTTCTTTCCTTCAAATAACAGGGAGGGAACTAAGGGGGTGATGATCATTTCAAAAGTTTAAATAAGTAGATGAAATGTAGATGATTTTTTTTCCATAACTAGTTCCCTTTATGATACTGGTTTATTTTAATAACAAAATTGGAATAGAAAAATGTGAAATGTGAAAGAGATGATTAATTTTTAGGAGCAATATGAAAAAAATAGGTGGTTATTGAATAAAAACATCTATGTCATGCTAAATAATGAATTATTATATGCCTGAGGGTTTGAGTCCTAGTTCCTTTGACTTCTGGAATATCCTATTCCATGCCATTCAATCCCTTAATGTGGAAGCTGCTAGATCTTGTGTTATCCTGATTGTATGTCAGCAATACTAAATCCTTTCTTTCTAGCTGCTTGCAATATTTTCTCCTTGACCTGGGAATTCTGGAATTTGGCCACAATGTTCCTAGGAGTTTCTCCTTTTGGATCTCTTTCAGGTGGTGATCAATGGATTCTTTGAATACTTATTTTGCCCTTTGGTTCTAGAATCTCAGGGCAGTTTTCCTTGATAATTTCATGAAAGATGATGTCTAGGCTCTTTTTTTGATCATGGCTTTCAGGTAGTCCCATAATTTTTAAATTGTGTCTCCTGGATCTATTTTCCAGGTCAGTTGTTTTTCCAATGAGATATTTCACATTCTCTTCCATTTTTTCATTATTTTGGTTTTGTTTTATGATTTCTTGGTTTCTCAGAATGTCATTAGACTCCATCTGTTCCATTCTAATTTTTAGAACTATTTTCTTCAGTGAGCTTTTGAACCTCGTTTTCCATTTGGCTATTTCTGCTTTTGAAATCATTCTTCTCCTCATTGGCTTTTTGAACCTCTTTTGCCAATTGAGTGAGCCTATTTTTCAAGGTGTTATTTTCTTCAGCATTTTTTTGGATCTCCTTTAGTAAGGTATCGAAGGCATCTCTCTCATTTCTCTTCCCTGTTTTTCCTCCACCTGTCTAACTTGATTTTCAAAATCCTTTTGAGCTCTTCCATGGCCTGAGCCCATTGGATATCTATTTCGGGTGTTTGGGATATAGAGGCCTTGACTTCTATGTCTTTCCCTGATGGCAAGCATTGTTCTTCCTCATCAGAAAGGAAAGGAGGAAATATCTGTTCCCCAAGAAAGTAACTTTCTATGGTCTTATTTTTTTTCCCTTTTCTGGGCATTTTCCCAGCCAGTTACTTGACTTCTGAGATTCCTTTCCACCCCCACCTCACCAGTGCTTGGGGTCTGAGATTCAAATCCTGCTCCCCAGCCTCAGGGCTTTCAACTGGGGGAGGGGCTTCTATTTAGTGAGAGATTAAGCACTGCTGCTCAGGTGGGGGCAGGGCCTCCTCCCAGGCTCAGTTCCCTCAGGGGGTTTATGCAGAGACCTGCAGTAATGGATCTGAGGTCCTGTCTGCTCCAGGAGCACCTGTCTGCCGCCTCCCCCACCACTTCCTCCCGAGGGGACCCCAGCCACTGAGACACCCCACTCCCCTCTCAGTCAGTCCAGAAGGCTGTCTCACTGACCCATATAGAGCTTGTGGGTGGAGGGACACTCACGGCCACCGGAGCTTCTGTCCCTGACGTCTGCTGGGATCTGCCTCTCTGGGGCTGTGTGGCCAGGGCAGGGGCTCCGTTCAGCGTCCAGTGCCCGATGGACCTTTGGGGTCGGTTCTTCAGGGCTCTCTGGAACAGAAATCTCCTCTGCTCTACTGCTGCATGGCTTCCACTTCTCCAGAACCCATTAGCAGTTCTTTCCATAGGTAATTTAGGGGCTGTGGGTTCAGAGCTCCCATATCTGAGTCTTTCTACTCCGCCATCTTGGCTCCTCCCCTACTTGATAATTTCTTGAAAGATAATGTTTAGGCTGTTTTTTGATAATGGGTTTCAGGTAGTCTGGCAATTTTAAAAATATCACCCTTGGATTTTTTTTTTTCCAGGTCAGCTTTGTTTTCCAATGATATATTTCACATTGTCTTCTCTATTTTCATTCTTTTGGTTTTGTTTTACAATTTCTTGATTTCACATAAAGTCATTAACTTCCATTTGTTCCAATTTAATTTTTAAGGTATAATTTTCCTCATTGAGCTTTTGGACCTCCTTTTCAATTTGGCCATTTCTGCTTTTTAAGGCATTATTTGCCTCATTGACTTTTTGAATCTTTTTTGCCATTTGTTCAGTCTGTATTTTAAGGTACTATTTTCTTCAGCATTTTTTGTGTATCTCCTTTAGCAAGCTATTGACTCATTTTTCATGATTTTCTTTTTCTTTTCTTTTCTTTTTTGGTCTATTAGTTAAATTTATTTATTAAACTGTTTACATTCATTTTCACAAAATATTGGGTTCCAAATTTTCTCTCTGTTTGTCCCCTGCCCGCACCCCAATACACCAAGCACCCTATCACCAATCTGCCCTCTCTTCTATCATCCCTCCCTTCCATCATCCCTCCCTTCCTTTATCCCCATCTTCTCTTCTGTCTGCTAGAGCCAGATAGCTTTCTATTCCCCATCACCTGTATTATTTATTTCCTAGTAGCAAGAAAAATACTAACAGTTGTTCTAAAACTTTGAGTCCCAACTTTTCCCCATCCCTCCCTCCCCACCCATTCCCTTTGGGAAGGCAGGTAATTCAGTATAGGCCCTATCTGTGTAGTTTTGCAAATGTCTTCAATAATAGTAATGTTGTTGAAGACTAACTATATTTCCCTCCATCCTATCCTGTCCCCCAGTTCTTCTATTCTCTCTTTTGGTCCTGTCTCACCCCAAGAGTGTTGATTTCAAATTGCTCCCTCCTCCCATTGCCCTCCCTTCCATCATCCCCCCCACCTTGTTTATCTCCTTCTTCCCCACTTTCCTGTATTGTAAGATAGGTTTCATACCAAAATGTGGGTGCATTTTACTCCTTCCTTTAGTTGAATGTGATGCGGGTACAGTTCATGTTTTTTTCTCAGCTCTCCTCTTTTTCCCTCCACGAAAAATCTCCTGCTTGCCTCTTGAATGAGATATAATTTACCCCATTCCATTTCACCCTCTCTCCTCCCACTACATTTCTCTCTCACCATTTACCTTAATTTCTTTTAAGATATGGTCCCATCCTATTCAATTCACTCTGTGCTCTCTGTCTCTGTGTGTGCGTGCATGTGTGTATGTGTGTGTGCATGCACACATGTACATGTGTGTGTGCGTGTGTACATCTGTGTGTGGTACCACCAACTACCCAGATACTGAAAAGTTTTAAGAGTTACAAATATTGTCTTTCCATGTAGGAATGTAAACAGTTCAACTTTGGTAAGTCCCTTATGACTTCTCTTTGCTGCTTACTTTTTCATGCTTCTTCTCATTCTTGTGTTTGAAAGTCAAATTTTCTTTTCAGCTCTGGTCTTTTCATCAAGAATGCTTGAAAGTCCTCTATTTCATTGAAAGACCATATTTTCCCCTGAAGTATTAAACTCAGTTTTGCTGGGTAGGTGATTCTTGGTTTGAGTCCTAGTTCCTTTGACTTCTGGAATATCCTATTCCATGCCATTCAATCCCTTAATGTGGAAGCTGCTAGATCTTGTGTTATCCTGATTGTATGTCAGCAATACTAAATCCTTTCTTTCTAGCTGCTTGCAATATTTTCTCCTTGACCTGGGAATTCTAGAATTTGGCCACAATGTTCCTAGGAGTATCTCTTTTTGAATCTCTTTCAGATAGTGATCGATGGATTCCTTGAATACTTATTTTGCCCTCTGGTTCTAGAATCTCAGGGCAGTTTTTCTTGACAATTTCATGAAAGATGATGTCTAGACTCTTTTTTTGATATAGCTTTCAGGTAGTCCCATAATTTTTAAATTGTGTCTCCTGGATCTATTTTCCAGGTCAGTTGTTTTTCCAATGAGATATTTCACATTCTCTTCTGTTTTTTCATTATTTTGGTTTTGTTTGGTGATGTCTTGGTTTCTCATAAAGTCATTAGACTCCATCTGTTCCATTCTAATCTTGAGAGAACTATTTTCTTCAGTGAGATTTTGAACCTCTTTTTCCATTTGGCTAATTTTGCTTTTGAAATCATTCTTCTCCTCATTGGCTTTTTGAACTTCTTTTGCCAATTTAACCAGCCTATTTTTCAAGGTGTTATTTTCTTCAGCATTTTTTAGGGTCTCCTTTACCAAGGTATTGACCTGTTTTTCATGCTTTCCTTGCATCTCTCTCATTTCTCTTCCCAGTTTTTCCTCTACCTTTCTAATTTGATTTTCAAAATCCTTTTTGAGCTCTTCCATGGCCTGAACCCACTGCACATCCACCTCAGATGTCTGGGATACAGAGGCCCCAACCTCCACATCTTTCCCTCATGGCAAGCATTGTACTTCCCCATCAGAAATGAAGGGGGGAAGGAACATCTCTTCCCCAAGAAAGTAGCTCTCTATGGTCTTATTTTGCTTCCTTATTCTGGGCATTTTCCCAGCCAGTTACTTGACTTCTGAGATTCCTCTGCACCCCCGCCTAGATCCGCCCAGCTAGTGCTTGGGGTCTGAGATTCAAATGCTGCTTCCCAGTCTCAGGGCTATCCATGGCAGGAGCAGCTGCTACTCAATGTAAGCTTAAGTTCTGGTGCTTGGGTGGGGACAGGGCCACCTCCCAGGCTCAGTTCCCTCAGGGATTTTATGCAGAGACCTTCAGTAATGGGGCAGGTGGGGGCAGGGCCATATCCCAGGCTCAGTTCCCTCAGGGGGTTTATGGAGAGACCTTCAGTAATGGCCCTGAGCTCCTGTCTGCTGCTCGGGGAGTTCCAGGACACCGCTGCCTCCCAAGGGGGCCTTAGCCACAGAGACACCCTGTTCCCCTCTCGGCCAGGACAGAAGTCTCTCATTGACCTGGAGTGCCTGTGGGCGGAGGGACCTTCCCAGCCACCCGAGGTTCCGTCCCTGAAGCCTGCTGGGATCTGCTCCTCTAGGGCCGCATGGCCAGGGCTGGGCAGGGGTGGGCTCTGCTGTCTGGAGCGCGACGGACCCCTGGGGATGGCTTTCCAGGGCTCTCTGGAATGGAAATCTCTTCCACTGTGTTGGTGCGTGGCTTGCACTGATCCAGAATTTGTGGGGAGTTCTTTTTACAGGAAATTTCTGGGTTGTGGATTTGGAGCTAGGATACATGAGTCTTTCTACTCTGCCATCTTGGCTCCTCACCCCTGGTTGTATGTTTTAATCTTCCTAGTCACCAAAGTAGATTCTATAGTCTGATTATTTTCCTACTATTTGTTCATTTTCCCAGTCAATTACTTGACTTTTTAGGTCTTTGTTGAGGTAGGTCTCTGCTTCCTGTGTAGAGAGTACACTGTCTCAAACTTCAGGGGCTTTGTGCAGCTGTTTTCAGAGATTTTTCTAGTAACTTGTAAATTTTCAGTTATTCCAAGGTTGTATGAGGAATGGAAAGATGTTTACTCCTCTCCTGGTCTGTGCTCTAGTCTGTGAGTGATCAAAAGCACTTTTTTCCACCTTGGAACTGTGAGGAGGATTGCCTTTCTACTTGTACCACAAGCTCTTCCATGCCCGTGCTCCATGTCTCCCATGGACCACCTTTGAGAACTCTGATCCAGATTCAAGGAATGGGAAAACAATAGAATCCTGCCTCAGTGCTGCTAGAGAATTCCTTGAAAACTGATCAGCTGGGGCGGAGCCAAGATGGCGGAGTAGAAGGATGCACATTTACGAGCTCCGAGCCCACAACCCATGGAATTGAGGTAAAAGGAGGTCCCCATAAATTCTGAATCTCTGCAGGGGGTGCATAAACATAGGGGAAGAGATTTCCGTTCCACTGAACCCTGGAGAGCCGTCCCCGGGGTCCATCGCACTGCGGAAAGCGGACCCCACCCCCACCCCTGGCCGCGGCCCCAGAGAAGCTGACCTGAGCAGACTTCAGAGAGGAAAGCTCCGGGGGAAGCTCCGGCAGCTAGGAAAGTCCCTCCGCCCCCAGAAGCTACAGGTCAGTAAGAAAGAAGGCTGCGATAGGGGAGGGGAGCGGAGCGTCTCCGTGACTCGGGCCCCCTCGGGAGGAAGCGGCGGTGGCAGAGACGGGAGCAGGAAGCGGTGGAGGCAGAGGCGTGGGCGGGCGGCTGAGGCGGCAGCGGCCCGGGACTCAGGAATCCCCCAGCAGCAGGTAGGATCTTCAATACTGAAGGTCTTTCCAACCTGAGGGAGCCGAGCAGGGGAGACAGCCCTGCCCCCACCCTGCTCTACTGCTGAACGCCTCTGAATAAAACCCCCAAGGGAGCTGAGCACAGCAGGCGGGGCCCCCACCGCGCCCCCACCCGCTCCGTTCCTGAAAGTCTCTGCAGAAAGGCCCTGAGGGCCCAAGCTTAGGAGGCGGCCCTGCCCCCACCCCTGCGCCAGAACTAAAGCTTGACGCTGGAAAGCGCATTTGAATCTCAGAGGCCAAGCACTAGCTGGGCGGATCCAGGCGGGGGTGGAAAGGAATCTCAGAAGTCAAGTAACTGGCTGGGAAAATGCCTAGAAAGGGGAAGAAAAATAAGACTATAGAGAGTTTTTTCCAACAAATGCAAATGATCCCCATCTTCGGATCTGATGGGGAGGACGAGAACGCATTTTTCCCATCAGGGAAAGATGTGGAGGGCGGGGCCTCAGTACCCCAGACACCCCAGGGGGGTGTTGGGTGGGCTCAGGCCTTGGAAGAGCTTAAAAAGGATTTTGAAAAGCAAGTTAGACAGGTGGAGGAAAGACTGGGAAGAGAAATGACAAAGATGCAAGAAGAGTATGAAAAAAAGGTCAATATCTTGGTAAAGGAGACCCAAAAAAATGCTGAGGAAATTAACACCTTGAAAAATAGGCTCACTCAATTGGCAAAAGAGGTTCAAAAAGCCAATGAGGAGAAGAATGCATTCAAAAGCAGAATGAGCCAAATGGAAAAAGAGGCTCAAAAGCTCACTGAATTTAATAGTTCTCTCAAAATTAGAATGGAACAGATGGAGTCTAATGACTTTATGAGAAACCAAGAAATCACCAAACAAAACCAAAAGAACGATAAAATGGAAGAGAATGTGAAATATCTCATGGGAAAAACAACTGACCTGGAAAATAGATCCAGGAGAGACAACTTAAAAATTATGGGACTACCTGAAAGCCATGATCAAAAAAAGAGCCTAGACATCATCTTGCATGAAATTATCAAGGAAAACTGCCCTGACATTCTAGGACCAGAGGGCAAAATAAGTATTGAAAGAATCCATCGATCACCACCTGAAAGAGATCCAAAAAGAGAAACTCCTAGGAACATTGTGGCCAAATTCCAGAACTCCCAGCTCAAGGAAAAAATCTTGCAAGCAGCTAGAAAGAAACAATTCCAGTACTGTGGAAATACAATCAGGATAACCCAAGATCTAGCAGCTTCTACATTAAGGGATCGAAGGGCGTGGAATAGGATATTCCAGAAGGCAAAGGAACTAGGACTGAAACCAAGAATCACCTACCCAGCTAAACTGAGTATAATACTTCAAGGGAAAATATGGTCTTTCAATGAAACAGAGGACTTTCAATCATTCTTAATGAAAAGACCAGAGCTGAAAAGAAAATTTGACTTTCAAACACAAGAATGAGAGGAAGCATGCAAAAGTAAACAGCAAGGAGAAGTATTAAGGGACTTACCAGAAATGAACTGTTTGCATTCATACAGGGAAGGACAATATTTCTAACTCTTAAAACTTTTCAGTATCTGGGTGGTTGGTGGGACCACACATACACATGTACACGCATGCACACACATACACACATGCATTCACATGCAGAGACAGAGAGCACAGATTGAACTGAATAGGATGGGACCATACCTTAAAAGAAATTAAGGTAAATGGTGAGAGAGAAATGTAGTGAGAGGAAAGAGGGGGAAATGGAAGGGGGTAACTATATGTCATTTAAGAGGCAAGTAGGAGATGTTTTTAGTGGAGGGAAAAAGAGGAGAGCTGAGGAAAAAAAAAAACAAACAAACAAACAAAAATTTACCCTCATCACATTTGACTAAACGAAGGAGTGAAATGCACACTCATTTTGGTATGAAAACCTATCTTACAGTATAAGAAAGCGGGGGAGAAGGAGATATTGGGGGGGGATGATGGAAGGGAGGGCAAAGGGAGGAGGGAGTAATTGAAAGTCAACACTTGGGGAGGGACAGGATCAAAGGACAGAAGAGAAACAATGAGGGGCAGGTTAGGAGGGATGGCAATTCAGTTAGTCTTACACAACACGACTATCAGGAAGGTCATTTGCAAAGCTACACAGATATGGCCTATAATGAATTGCCTGCCGTCCCAAAGGGAATGGGTGGGGAGGGAGGGATGGGGAGAATTTGGAACTCAAAGTTTTAGGAACAATTGTTTAGTATTGTTGTTGCAACTAGGAAAGAAGACATACAGTTAATGAAGAATAGAAAGTCATCTGGCCCTACAGGAGAAAAGAGAAGATAGAGA
Source organism: Bettongia penicillata ogilbyi (assembly GCA_023548195.1). NCBI lineage: Eukaryota > Metazoa > Chordata > Mammalia > Diprotodontia > Potoroidae > Bettongia > Bettongia penicillata. The sequence goes on from JAJHZJ010000244.1 coordinate 5,791,003, forward strand.
CAAGGGAAGGGAGGGATGACAGAAGAGAGGACAGATTGGAGATAGGGAAAATTAGATTGCTTGGGGTATTGGGGTGGGGGGAGGGGAGAAAAGGGGAGAAAATTTGGAACCCAAAAATTGGTGAAAATGAATGTAAAAAGCTAAATAAATAAATAAACAAACAAACAAATAAATAAATAAATGAATGAATGAATGGATAAATAAATAAATAAAATGCCCATGAAAAAAAAAAAAAAAAAAAAGAAAGAAAACTGATCAGCTACTGGATCCCTCCACGAGCTGTGGATTAAGAGCTCCAGAAGCAGCCACTGCCTCTACTGCCACTACTTTGCCATAGGACTGAGGCCAGGCCAGACCTTGCTCCTCTCTCACCCCAGTCTGACTGATTTTTGCTACTGACCTTCTAAGTTGTCTTTGATGCTTCTGGATGGAGAGGTCAAAAAACTGCCTCAGCTGCTAGTGATACAGTGACCTGAGGCCTGCTCTGGTCCTGTCTCTTTCAGTGTAGCCCATGCTGGATTATAGTCCTCTCTCAGATTGGTGCAACAGACTTTTCCTGTTGACCTTTCAGATTTTTTTGGGTTACTAATTTGTTTTGCTGTGTCATTTTGTGGTTCTACTGCTCTAGAATTTGTTTGGTATCATTTTTACAGGTATTTGGAGGGATTTAAGGGAGATCTCAAGTGAGTGCCTATTTTTACTCTACCATCTTCCTATTACTATAAATTTTTACTCCCTTACTGTACCTCACTTTTCTTTCTCTTTTTTTTTATAAAAGGAGAATATTAAAATTTACAAATTCTTCTGGCTCTAAATAATGTCAATAACAATTATAACATAACCCCTCAATCATTTTCATATGAATTTCTATCACCAGGTATCCCACTATCCTGTACATTTATTACTACTTAAACTATAATATTTCATGATCAACCTTATTAAATTTCATATTCATTCTAGAGTCTCAGTCCAACCTTGCCAGGATTTTTTTATCTTAATTCTGTCATTAAATGAGAGGGCTAAGTAATATATTGGATAATATAACTCAATCTAGAGAATTTTCTTCAGTTTCATATCAAGCCATCAGTTATTAGCCTTTGGATATGGATATCTTATCAGCTATTATTTCACCTATTTATGCTGTCATATAACCTGTATTTCTCCATCTAAGTGGAATCACTATCATGAGACAGATCTTGGTAAAATTAAGATATATCATGTTTATCTCATTTCCTTTACCTGTTAATCTAGTAGTGCTTTTTTTTTAATGAGGACTTCTTAGGAAACCCGTATTATTTTAGTAATGATCAATTATATTTTTTTATTTTTTCTGTTGTGTTCACAACCATCTGTTTCCTAAATAATTTTAGCTACAATTATGGTGTTGGTTGATATTCAAGTTTCTTCGTCTATAGTTTCTGTAAAGTTCCTTTTTTCTTCCTTTGAAAACTGGAAAATCATTAATGTATACCTCCATTTTTGGCTCATCTTCTGTCATTCATGACTTCACAATGGTTATAGAAAGTGGTTCCACTATCATAAATGGAAGTAGCTTCATTGCTCTACTAAGTCTGCTCAAATTAATATGTGCCTCATTGTGTCCCCATACCTATATAACTCTTAAATTCCCTCTAAAGTCTATTTGCTTTAACTTTTCCAGTTTTAAGATTGTTTCTCTTGATAAAGAAAAGAACTCAAATAATAATAAAGTAGTCTTGCTTTCTCACTCATTTGTTAATACTAAATGATCTCCTCTGACCTGAACCTAAAAGATCATACCATTAGAAATAAAGTAAGATAGAAAATCATTAGTCACCTTTTACCACCATGGCTACTAGCAAGATTGTAACCAAAAAAGGAATAGAGAAGTTAACAAAAATAATAGTGATAATTTCTTTTTTTAGTTTAAAAAACTATTTTTTTTTTAGTTTTCAACATTCACTTCCAAGAGATTTTGAATTCCAAATCTTCTCCCCATCTATTCCCTCCACCCACCCCAAGATAGCATGAATCTGATTACCTCTTCCATTAGTCAGCCCTCCTTTCTATCACACCACTCCCTTCACTTATCCCCATCCCCTCTATTTTCTTTTGGGCCAAAAAAGATTTCTATACCTCATTGCCTATATATCTTATTTCTCAGTTGCATGTAAAAAAACAATTTTTAACATTCATTTTTAAAACTTTGAGTTCCAACTTCTCTCCTTTCTTCATTCCCATTGAGAAGTCAAGCAATTTGATAGAGGTTATACATGTGTAGTTATGCAAAACACTCCCATAAGAGTCACATTGTGAAAGGTTAACTATATTTCCCTCCATTCTCTCCTGCCCCTCACTTATCCTATTCTTTCACTGGGCTTTATTCCTCCTCAAAAAGGTTTGCTTCTAATTATTCCCCCTCCCATTTGCCCTCTCTTCTATTTTCCTTCCCCTTCTTTCCCCCTACTTTCCTTCAGTGTAAGATAAACTTTCATACCTAATTGAGTGTACATGTTATTCCCTCCTTAAGTCAAATATGATGAGAGTAAGGTTCACTCTTTCCCTCTCAACTCCCCCCTCTTCCCCTCCATTGAAAAAGTTTGTTTTACTTCTTTTATGTGAGAGATAATTTGTCCCATTGTATTTCTCCCTTTCTCTTCCAAATACATTCTTCTCTCTCACCCCTTAATTTTATTTTTTATTTTATCAAGCCTTTCTATTGAACTCACCCTGTGCCCTCTGTGTGTATGTATGTATGTATATAATCCTTCCAATGACCCTACTACTAAGAAAAGTCCTTAGTCACACATATTATCTTTCCATGTAGTAATGTAAACAGTTCAACTTTAGATTTCTCTTTGCTGTTTACATTTTCATGCTTTTCAAGAGTCTTGTGTTTGAAAGTGAAATTTTCTATTCAGCTCTGATCTTTTCACCAAAAATGTTTGAAAGTTCTCTATTTCGTTGAATGAGTATTTTTTCCCCTGAAACTTTTTACTCAGTTTTGCTAGGTAGGTGATGATTACTGTTTTTAAGCCTACTTCTTCTGATCTCCAGAATATCATATTCCAAACCCTCTGATTCCTTAAGGTAGAATTTGTTAGCCTGTCACATATTAAGTGTGTTAAAAATGCTAATTCCCATTTCTTCTTGAAATCTTACCTCATACTCAGAAAATTAGAAAAGAAGGTAAAATATTTTGGAGAGATAGAAAGAGGGAGACACTATGCATTTTTGATACAGTTATGAATTAATCCAAACATTGTAGAAAGAAATTATGTTGAAAAGGTAATAAAATGTCAATATTGACTCATATATGTAATTTGCTAAACATATCACACAGAGGTCTAATATAGTATGGTACTATTTCAAAACAAAATATTCAAAGCAATATTTATTTTTAGTCATAGCAAATTATGAGAAATCAAATACATGCCCTTTTTTGGGAGATGGCTAAGAAACTGGGGTATCTGGCATTAATAGAACCTTTCTACATCTTATCAAATAATGAACATGAAGAATTCGTATTTATTGGAATAAATTAATCAATTTATTGGATGAATGAATAAAAGATCAGAGCATTTACATGAACTGAATAAAAAAGCAGAGATAATAAAATAATAAATATGATAGCAACCACATACACTGGTTGTATACAAATAAAGGAACAATAATAAAAAAGGAAAGCAAAAACAAAGTCATGAAATTGAGTTCAGTATAATTATCATGATCAGACATTTTCCAGGAGAATAATAAATTAACCTTCTTCCTCCCATTATTGCTTAGATGGGATCTATGGTTGAGGAATATGATACAAGTTGTATGATAGAGTCTGTGTGCTGGTTAAGTTTGCTAAACTCCTTTTTTCTTTCTTTTTAAAAGAAATTATTATTACAAGTAATGTCCCTCTAGGTGAGGAGGAAGGACATATACAGAAACAAATGTTATGCAAAACCAAAGCCCATCAATAAAAATAAAATAATTTTTAAAATGACATAGTCTAGCCCAAGCAATGGAGCCATTCATCTATGCAGATTTTTGGTTCCCATAATAACTAAATATAAACCAAAGCTAAATAAATACCTTGCCTTATAAAGCAGGGGTATGGGAAACTTTTGCCAAAAGCTGTAAAATCTCCTCCTCAACATTTAATTTCTCAGATCTCTGAGTCTTTTGGATTCAATCAGTTCATCTGCTAAACAATGAAATGATGATAGGTTTGAGCTGCCCATTAGTAAATTCAGTTTCATTTCATGGCTATGAGTAGCACATTTGGTCCCTGCCAGTTATATTGTTGGTGTCTATTTTTCACCACAAAGAACATTTGGTTAAAACAAATTATCTGGGGGGGTGGAGCCAAGATGACAGAATAGGAAGTTCCCCCACAAAACCCATAAAATACCTGCAAAAAAATGTCTCTAAACAAATTCTAGAGAAGCAGAAGCCACAAAATGATAGAGTGAAGGAGATTTCCAGCCCAAGACAGCCTGGAAGGCTGACAGGAAGGGTCTACTGCACTGGCACAGAGTGGAGCTCAGCCCTGCATGGGCCATGTGGCATGGCAGGGACAAAACCTGGAACAGGCTTCAGGGAGTCACAGACGGCAGCAGTTCCCAAATTGCTCAACCCACAAATGCCAGAGACAACTTCAAAAGGTCAGTGGGAGGGCTCCTTCACCCAGAAGAGGGGAGCATGATCCGGACCACTGACAGCAGCCACTGCAATAACAGCATCCATTTTTAGTATCTTCTGCCAAAAGCCCCTGGGGGAACTGAGCCATTGATCTGAATCTCAGTCCTGAAACCAATCCTGGAATAAGGAGGAGGACTGGTGGTAGAGTTGGAGACAGTTGTAGAGAGGGGATTCTATTGCAGATTCCAGATAGTTGGAGGGATTATACACACACACACACACACACACACACACACACACACACACACACACAGAGTGAGAGCACCAGGTGAATAAGAAGGAGTGATATCTAAAAAAAAATAAAATTAAGGGGTGAGAGAGGAATATATTGGGAAGAGAAAAGGAGTAAATTATCTCTCATAAAAGTCGACAAAACTTTTTCAATGAAGGAGAAAAAGAAGGAGGTAAGAGGGAAAAAGTGAAACTTACTCTCTTCACATTTGGCTTAAGGAGGGAACAACATGCTCACTAAATTTGGTATGAAAATCTATGTTATACTGCAGGAAAGTAGGGAAGAGGGAGACAAGTGGGGTGAAGGGGATGATAGAAGGGAGGGTAAGTGAGAGGAGGGAGTAATTAGAAATAAATACATTTTTGGGGAGGGGCAATGTGAAAACAGAGAATAGAATAAATGGGGAGCAGGATAGGATAGAGGGAAATATAATAAGTCCTATACAACATGACCATTATGGAGGTCTTTTGCAAAACTACACATATATAGCCTATATTGAATTTCTTGCCTTCTCGGTGGGGATTGGTGGGGAGGGAGGAAGAGAGAGAAGTAGGAATTCAAGGTATTAGGAACGAATGTTGACAATTGTTTTTGCACACAACTGGGAAATAAGAAATACAGGTAATGGGGTATAGAAATCTACCTTGCCCTGTAAGACAAGAGAGAAGATGGGGATAAGGGAAGGGAGGGGTGTGACAGAAGGAAGGGCATATTGAGGGAAGGGTAATCAGAATGCAAGGCATTATGGGGTAGGGGGAGGGGAGAGATGGGGAGAAATTTTTTTGTGGAAATGAATATTGAAAACTAAAAATAAATAAACATAAAAAAACAACAAAATATATCTGATGTGATGGGAATGTAATGCTACTACTAAAGTAAGAACTGGTTTATGGATTAGTATCATCATCTCTATATAGAAAAGACAAAACCAGAGAGAACACAAACCAGTGTTGTTTTGATTCCTTCATCCCAAAGCTTGTGATGCTATTTTTTCCCTTTGAAACAATGAAACTAAAAACTGCTTGCTAGTTAACAGACTATTAAGTGATTTTGGATAGCACATATCCTTTGCCTTTTTTGCATGCTAAACTATCACACTAGGAATGAAAGTGTATGTGTAGAGTATATTTTAACTTCAAATGAAATGTTAAATGTGTGTTTACCCTTACACTAATAGAGCTGTCACTTGAAATACATATGGAAGGTAACAGTTGAATTTTACTTTTATCAAGAGAGAGATTTCCAGGGCACCATCTGCTTACTAATACTACCTAACAAAATTAAGATTGCCATTTTCTTAGGCAATTATCAAGTGATGTTACTCCATGGAAAAGACACACTTTCTCATGTTCCATATTCCTTCTGAAAAGAGAGGAACAATTTTATGTAATAGAGAAGGTTTCCCACAAATAGAATGTGATTTTTATTTTCAAATCCGCTCTCTCCAAAAAGGAAGGCCTCAATTTCCATCCTGCATTACATTGACTGCATTATGGCATGGTTGGTTACTCACCTATACAAAGCTGCAGGTTTATTCCAGATGAAACCAACCTAGAGGTAGGATTTTTCAAGATTTATAGAGGCAGCACAATAGTTCAGGAATTGTTTTCCTTTGAGATTATCACAAGCATTAGGGGATGAAGAAATCAGATCATAGGATTTAAAAATTAAAACCCAGAATGAAAAATACTTCATATTAAAAACAAGGAGTTTTGTTGATTATTCCTCCTTAACACCTCTGTGAAAGCAAGATTTCTAGTTATTCTGCCACAAAAATTAGACAAAAATAGAACAAAACAGAAGCTCTCAAAAGAAAAACATGCAATCGAACATGGTTCTGACATCCAACTGCTTCACTTCTGATTGTTTCTGCAACAGTCATCATATTTGAAAAAAAAATAAGAAAAAAAAGAGATGGAAATCCTAATTACAGAGAGAGTGTCAATAAACCTTGCAAATATCCTTCAGAAACATTTATGTTTGTTTGTTAGTATGCTGGGGCAAAAAAAAAAAGCCAGAACAAGACATTTAATAGATTAGATATTGGTTAATATGAGGAGAGCACTGAATTGCCTAGAAACATTTTATAAAGGGGAATGTAGACAAGAGGTGATAAAAAATGATGAGGCCATTTCTCTTTTCAGATACTTTATTTTGTGATCTGTATATATATATATATATATATATATATATATATATACATATATATATATACACATACATATATGTCTAACAAATCTTTCACATTACAAGTAAACTAAAAAGAAAACACAATGTTCATATTCAAAGTGTTTACATTTTTTTTAAGCCAGGCTATTCTGAGTTACAGGTAACAGATTTAGATTTTTTATTTTCTCCAGTCTCTTGCTTCCAAACTAATGTTGATTTTCTGGGAAAATTATTCATAGAGACATAAGTAACTTGTTACAAATAGATTGTGTCATTCCCAATATTTTCCCTCCTGGTTAGCAGGGATGACAGTTTACTTTTTTGTTTCACTGGTCCTGTAGCTTCTTGGTTCTGTTTTTCCTTTCTATTTAGAAGGAGGACTAATGCCCAGATTGTATTAATATAATACATTGGAGGTTTGTATGTTGTAAAAATGAATTTAGAGGGAGTGAGCCCCTGTACATCCAATCAAACAGTGATTTCATGGTAGACTTCAAAAGGATGGAGGGAGAATTTCAGATGGGAAGAGGAGAGTTACATCATCAGATGTTGATGTCACTTTCAGAGACACAGCCTCTAAAACATACTGCAATCCCAGAAGCCCTTCAGCTTTGTCTGATTTGGCATTATCATTCCTGGAACTCTAATTCTGTATGTAAATGGTCTTTGAATATTTTATTGTTAATGATTTTATCTCTGAAAACTAAGATCCTACATATCATTTTTTTTCTTTTCCTCTCCTTCCAATAGTATCAAGTACCTTTACTCTGGGAATTATTGTGACTATGTAGTACTCAGGAATTTCTAAGTGCTCTGATCAACTTGGATGAAAGGCACTTTATAAATTCAAAGTATGTTCATATCCTGTTTCAATATCAAGGGAATATGGACCATTTAGTGAATAAAATCAGCAGGCATTTTTTTGCACAGTTACAGAGCACTATTTACACCTACACAGCTTTTGAATGGGTAATTTTACTTTTCCTTTCAATGTGAAGTAATTACATGGAAGTTTCGTTCTAAGAATATTTCCAGATGCTTTTAAGAGAAGAGGGATAAAGCCACAATACTGTTGGCAACAATGGCAAACAGTTCATCAAACTGTGACTTTCATTGGTGGAATTTATTTTAAATGACAAGATTGGAGGTTTCTACATTACCTGCATGACTTTAGAATCTAAAGTAGGAATAAATGTGGTCAGTTCAGCATTTTCCCATACAACAATTGAAAAAAAAAAAAAACACAAGGCATTTGAGGGAAGTAGATGTTCCAAAAGTGAGCACAGAAGAAAACCAATGACTGTATAAAATTTACACATGGTCTATAAAGATAGGGAAACAGAGATAAATTCAAGAAAGCTTTTCTTAAAGTCTGGTATGAACAAACACTTGAGAAATAATGCAATGTTTATGATAATACAAAGTGAATTGTTGGCAAAGTTGGGAGATAAAGAAGGGATGAAAATTCTTATTAGGGCCTTAAAAGAGTGTTAAATGTGCATTAAGTTTGCATCACCTGAGGAAGTAATCATTCAGGCTTTAAAAAATGACTATTGCTTTTTTGCTATTTGTAATAATTATGTAGTCCATCATCAAGCAATAGCCTGTCTGCATTATACATATATATTCTAATATTTATTATTGTTATGACCTGAAATGTAAAATCCTGAAAGTGAGACAGTTCATTACAAATTATATATAAATGACTTTGAAAGATTGTTCTGACGTTTAGAATGAACTTTTTTTCCCCTCTGGTGTGCTCTTAACACTGAAAAGGTGCTGGACACTGATTAAGAAATGAAAGCTCATTCTGTCTGTGGAGTATTTGAAAATCAGAGAAAACAGTCAATGCCCAAAGCAACACATCATATAAAGCAAGTACTTTTAAGAAGTCAAATCCTTATAGAGAATTATCAATATTTTCAAAATTCTTGTCTTAATTTTTGCATGAATGGGCAAAATTTTTACAACTCTTACCACACAGAATAGCTCCAGCCAGTATGCAGTATGATATTTAAATAACTCAAAACACTAAACCATTAGGTATAGAAAGAGAGAAAGACATCAGGTAGTTTTAATATGCTCCCCACTGCACTGGTTTTCTGAAAATGTCTTAAATGGGTTATTCCCATGCTTTTACTTAATTCACTGTTAGGAAGAAATTCAAGTTGTTGTTCTTAGCCTACTCTGTGCCTGGTCCAAGATAACCCTCTATCCTGAAAGAAATTCTGGGAGATACTTTTAGGACCCTGACCAATCTGATGAATTCCTAGCAGTGAGGGGTAATTTCAAAAATTCTAGAGATGGAAATATTTAAAAACTTCCTGCAATTCAACTTATCCTCTTTAGAATTGGGGCTAGAGAGGACCCAGTAGAGAACTTCTGAGCTACAGGGGAAAGTAAGTATTATCCTGTGGCAAAGCTGAGTAAAAGTTTTCACTCATTTTTTTTTTTTTTAAAATTACTTCACTAAATAATACATGACTACAGCTTTTTATTTTAGTTTGGAATCTCGTACTGGAAAGCTGCTTTCCTTCATTTTTTTTCATTGATTCCCTTGATAGTCTTGGCCTTTTTTTCTTCCAGAGGAATTTGCTTATTATTTTTTCTACCTCTATAAAAGAATTCTTTGGTAATTTAATTGGTATGATATTGAAAAAATAAATTAGGTAAAACTCTCATTTTTATTATATTGGTTCAACCTACCCATAAGAAATTAAACTTTTTTTTTCCCAGTTATTTAGATCTGTCTTTGTGTGGAAAGTGTTCTGGAATTGTGTGCATATGGTTCCTGGATTCATCTTGGCACATAGACTCCCAAATATGTTACATTATCTCAGGTTATTTTTAATGGAATTTCTCTGTCTCTTCCCATTAGATTTTGTTGGTAGTGTATAGAAAAGGTAATGACTTATATGGGTTTATTTTATAACCTGTAGTTTTGCTAAACTTTCTAATGGTTTCAACTAGTTTTTTAATTAATATTTTAGGTTCCTCTAAGTATAGGATCATATCATCTGCGAAGAGTGATGATTTTTGTTTCTTCATTGCCTATTTTTATTCATGCAGTTAGTTTTCCTTGCCATGTTGCTATAGCTAGCATTTCTAATAAAATATTGAATAATAGTAGTGATAATGAGCATCCTTTCCTCACTCTTGATTTTATTTGAAAAGCATCAAGCTCATTCCCATTACTGATAATTCTTGATGTTAATTTTAGACAAACATTTCAATGATTTTACTACTTTTTCTATTGTTTTTAATAGAAATAGGTGTAGTATTTTGTTGAAAGGTTTTGTTTTGCATCTGTTGCTAATATTGTGCAATTTTCATTATTGATATGGTCAATTACACTGTTAGTTTTTTTAATATTGAATCAGCTCTATATTCTTGATATCAATCCCCCCGGTAATATTGTTTGATTTTTGTGATATAATGCTACAATCTCTCAGCTAATATTTTATTAAATATTCTTGCCTTCTCACTAAAGCAATTGGTCTATGATTTCCTTTCTCTGTTCTTGTTCTGTTGGTTGAGGTATCAAAATGTCATATGTATCATAAAAGGAATTTCATAGGACTCCTACTTTACTTGTTTTTAATATATTTTATAGTGCTGAAATTAATTATTCCTTATATATTTGGTAGAATTCACTTGTTACTCTATCCTGGTCATGGGAATTTTTTAAATGAATGGCTTATTCATTTTTTTCTAAGATAGGGTTATTTAAGTATTCTATTTCCTCTTCTAATCTAGGCAGTTTATATATTTGGAAATAATTCATTTCACTTAGATTTTCAGCTTTACTGGCATATAACTGGGTGAAACAACTCCTCATTATTGTTTTCATTTTATCTTCATTGATGGTGAAGATTCTTTTTATTTTTGATACCAGTAATTTGTTTTTCTTCTTTCTTTTTTTAAATCAAATTGACAAATGGTTTATCTAGTTTACTGTTTTGCCCTGAAAACTTTATACTTTTATTTCCTAGTCCAATATTTCATTTCTTTTTAATTTTATTCTTCCTTCCTTTGGTTTTTCACGATTTGTATTTTACTGTTTAAATGGTTATTTTAATGTGTTCTTTTTTTAGTTTTTTTAGTTCTATGCCCAATTCATTAATTTTTCTTTCCTTTATTAATATATGCATTTAGAGATATAAATTTTCCCTAAGTACTAATTTCACACTGTTCTCCAAATTTTATTATGTTGTCTCATTGTCATTCCCTTCAGTGAAATTATTCGTTCATTCTGATTCATTCTTCGACTCAGTCATTATTCAGCATTACGTTATTTAGTTGAAAATTAATTTTGAATTTATGTTTCATAGCTCTTTATTTAATGTAATTATTATTTCATTGTCTGAAAAGGATGCATTTAATATTTTGCTTTTCTGCATTTGGTTGTGAGATTTTTGTGACCTAATACTTCGTCAATTTGTGTGAAGATGCCATATATACCTGAGAAAAAGGTCTATTCCTTTCTATTCCCATTCATTTTCTCAAGAGATCTATCATACCTAAATTTATAATGATTATATTCATCTTTATTTTTTTTTCTTATTTATGTGTTGGTCAGAATTATCTAGCCCTCAAAAAGGATATTTTTGCCAATTCTTTTTATTAGACCAAAGCAGAGGAAAAGTTAAATCAATGACATTGAATTAAAATAGTTGTTGTTATCCATTATTTGTTTTCTAAGAGGATCAATGATGGTAAGGGATGATGTCTTAACTTGTGTGTGAATTGGATGCAAGTGAGGCAGAGTTGTGCAAAGTTGCTCTCTTTTCCACAGTTTTGGATGTCCAGGGGTAAGACAACAATCAAAACTACTGGTGATGATCTGGGATGCAATGAATGATCTTGGCATCTTTAATGTTTAATGAAGCTCTGAACACTCAACAACTTGTTTCAGCGGCCATCATTGCTGTTAGAACAAATTATTTGCATCCACCTATTCCACTGGGGTCTTCACATGCTTGTGGTAGACATCCCCCTAACTCACTGGCAGGTGTGAAACCTATCATTTTCCCTCAATTTGGTTTATTCCTTAAATGATTTTACCAGGTCGGATGTGGCTGCTGTGTAGATTACAATTTTTTGGAGTCATAGGTGAGAGTTGGGTAACAGGTGATCAAAGGTCTATGAGCAACGCTAAAAAGGGCTCAAGGAGAAGTACCTCTAGCCTCAAATACATAGGAGGTATACTGATATATACCACAGGAAGGAAGAGAACATAAAGAGCAAGTTAAAGTCATGCTTATAGGGCCGCATCCCAGTCAAAGCGAATCTGCCTCTCAAAGATTTACTCAGCTTAAAAAGCTTCTAACATCATCTGCTGAATTTTTTGCCCCACTGAACTGCTCTTTTCTTCTCCTCTCTGAAATTTCCATTGCCAATTATTAGTTCCTTCCTGAAATGCAGTTGCCAATAATATTACTTAATGCTTATTTTTTGTGAAGAGTTCACAAACCATTCCACTTCAGTGTATTTTAGCTCTTTTGTGATTTAGACGGGCAGCTGCTTCATCCAGGCAAGTACTTCAAAAAGTTAGTCAATTGAAACTGATTTTTGTTCTCCTTTTGATTCTCCCAGCAGCAGTTCCTCAGATACAGCGTAATCTTTTGAGTTGGCATGGCATATGCCTTTAAATTCCTTTAGTAAGAGTCAAGAAAGTAGCACGGAACAGGCAAATTTTGTTCTGCATTGATAAAGATTGAGCAAAATGATTCTTTTGACATGCCGTTATTAGTGGAGGAGTGGGCTTATAATCAAGGATCTCAATCTTCATATCAGCTATATGGGCACTCATGAGTTCTTGTGTTCCTCTAGGGAGGGAAGGCCCTATTCAGAAAGCCAGGACTGGTTTGTGAATCAGGTAGAAGTTTAATGGTAAATGAATTACTTGGCATTCTGCTTTACAATTCAGTTTCTTGAGAGTACAAGTCCTCAAGGCCTAATCACCCCTTGGGTGAAGTGATAAAATTGAGTTTCTGAATCTTTTCATGATTCTCTTGATTCTTGTGTTTGAAAATCAAATTTTCCATTCAGCTCGGGTTTTTCATCAAGAATACTTGGATTTCTATTCAATTTGTTATGTCTAAATATACATACATATATGTGTATGTGTATACACACATACATGCATATATACAGACACATACATATAAAGACATATACACCACTAGGTGGCAAAATAGGTAGAACAATAGGCCTGAAGTCAGAAAGACTCAGCATAGTGAATTCAAATCTAGGCTCAGATAATTATTAGATGTGTAACTCTAAGCAAGTCACTTAATTCTTCTTTGTTTTCTTTATTTGTAAAATGAACTGTAGAAGAAAAACCTCAAGCAAACTCCAAATAGGGTCATGAAGAGTCAGACAAAATTGAAATGATCAAATTATAATGAAAGTAACATTTATATATATATATATATATATATATATATATATATATATATATATATATATATATATGTATGTATGTACATGTGAATCTATCCATCTATCTATCCATCTATCTATAATTTCTCCTTCTTTGAATCAATTTAGACATGAGGCTTAAATATTGTCCACCTTACACCATTTTCCCATCCAACGTAATATTTTAGCGCTTTCTTGCATACCTATTTTACCTAAGAAAAATTTCCCAGTATGTCTTTTCTTTTCCCCTTTTCCCAGTGCATCCTTTTTTCTGACTCCATTTTAAAAATTTATCCCCATGAAATTGACTCACTCTTGTACCCCGTGTGTAGAATCCTTGAAACTGTCCTAATAAAGTTTGTTTTAATAGTATTTTACAAATTATATATAAAATAGTTTTTGACATTAAGTTTTGTAAAATTTTGAGTTTCAAATTTTTCTACCCAGTAAGTGATTCTTGGTTGAAGTCTTAGCTCCTTTGCCCTTTGGAAAATCATATTCCATGAAATCTCATTCTTTAATGTTGCAGCTGTGAAGTCCTGTGTAATCCTGACTCTGGTTCCCTAATTAAATTTGTTTCTGGCTGCTTTCATTTATTTCCTCCTTGTATGTGTTCTGGGATGTGGCTATAATGTTCCTGGGGGCTTTCATTTTGGAATTTCTTTTTGGAGATAATCATAAATTCTTTCAATGTCTATTTTACTTACTGATTCTGGGATATCAACACCGTTTTGTTTGGTAACTGCTTCAAGATGATGTCCAGGTCCTGCTTTGAATCATGACTTTCAGGTAACCCAATCATTCTTAAATTATCTCTTATAGATATGTTTTCCAGGTCAATTATTTTTCCAATGTGTTATTTACATTAGCTTCCCTTTTTTATTAGATTGATTGATTCTTGATGTCTTATAAAGGCATTTGCTTCTACTTGTCCATTTCTAATTTTTAAGTCATTTTTTTCTTTAGTTAGATTTTAATCTCCTTTTCCCTCACCCAATTCTGCTTTTTAGAGAGTTATTTCTCCAGTAAAGTTTTCTCCCTCTTTTCTCCCATTTTTGGGCATCCTTTTATCAAGTTGTGGACTTTTTTTTTTATCATTCTTTTGCATCACTCTCATTTCTTTTCCCAATTTTTCTTCTACCTCTCTTTGATTTTTAAGCTATATTTTGAGTGATTCTATGAGTTCTCCTTTTTTTGGACTTGACTCTAATTTACATTTTTGTAAATGTAAATATGTGTCTATGCACATAGACATTTTAACATTTTTTCCCTGAGTTTTTGAATTGTTCTTCCCTGTCACCAAAATAACTTTCTATTTTCAGATTCTTTTTTCATTTTTTTTTTTTTGCTCATCTTTTCTAGACTTTTGGGAGTGGGAAATGACTGTTGCTACACAGTCCACAGGGGTCTGTCATCTGGGGCTGCACTGAGGCACATGTGGGATTCCAGTGTTGGCTTACTCACTTGACACCACACCATGATGCAGAGCATCCTACTGGCTTGTTGAGGTAGGGTTTGCTTCTGACTTGCTGCAACACTTGATATCTGCTGTCCTCGAATCCATATTGGATTTGTTTGTAGGTGAAAAAAGGGAGAGTTCAGATGATTTCTTGCTTATTCTGCTACTTTCATTCTCCTGTACATGTTTTTTAAATAGCTAGGTTGGTTAATTAACTGCTTAGGCATTCATATCAGTCTATTTAGACAACTTCCAATTTTCTTCCTCATCAAAATTGTTTTTCTTTGTGTCTTAAGATTTTCATTCTTGAGATATTTCCAACTCCATTTTGGATGAATTCTCTTGTAAAATTCTAGATCTTGGGATCTTACTTATTATTTTTCTAAATTCTTTCACATCTGTTCTCCAACAAATATGTAGCATTCTCAGATTAAGCCCAGATGGCCTTTCCTTTAGCATGAAAAATTATCACATAGAGTCATATTTTCCCCTCAATATTATTAACATTTCCACCTCTTCAAGTAATTCTTCCTTTTTGTAAAACTTAGATCCAAAAAATAATTTCTACTTTTTGGTTCCTTTTTTTTTGCAGGATGGCATGATCATTAGTTGCAAGTAAGGAAATTATTAGCTGTCCTATTTTTATCAGCGGAGTTCCAAGATATCTTGGAAAAGTGAAGTCCCACATAGTTACTTTATCATGCCTCTATTTGAGACTTGTGGTTTCTTTACAGGGTATGTATTTTTGTCTCCTGGTTCAGATGGTCTATTTATTATACCATTTTGAATTTCCCTCCATTGCTTGAAAAGCAAATACTCTACCTTACTTTGCCCTTTTGCTTCCTGATTTCTCCACAGAAATATATATATATATATATTTAATGTGCAGTGTTAATTAAACACCAAAATGTTCTTTTGCCCATTCTAAGAATTAAATGGGAGGGTTTTGGGGAAAGGTCAGACAATTAGAATTTTAATTATAGAGTTCTTTTGATTTAAGAAAGTAAGAACCTTGGCATTTCCATACGAAGGCTCAATGAACACTTGTTGGAGCTCTTATATAGGAGATTCCCATTTTGTAACAGTTCAGACTTCTGAATTCTTTTCCAACTCAGCACTGCAAGGATTCACAAAAATTTACACTTCAGGTTGACAGAAAGTGTCACTCTCCAGCTAAGCTTGGTTGTGTAAGTCTTTCTGCTTCTCAGGATAAAAATCCTTTGCTTTGGGGGAATTTACGTTTCAGTCCAATGTCATTTAACTATGGTTGGTGAAATGAGAGCAAAAAACAGCTAAAGGTAAAAGTATTTATAGTTGAAGGTTATCTCTTGGGATTAGCTCTTCCTTGAGAATTTCAGCCTTATCTGAAAAAAATCTTCAGTTGCTATGGTGATACTCATTTGGTTTTAATCAGTTATTTGAAGGCTGAGATTCACTATTTCCTTCTTTTCCAAAAAATAGTTTTATATTCTTCCTCTTGAACTTGAACACATTAAAAGTAGGCATTCTTCAAAAATTTCACATAGTTAGATATGATTTAGGTTCAACTCCATCATAACTGCATTGTGAATAGAGGCTCTAGTTCTAAGGCACTATGGAAGATGCTTGACTTAAGAAATATAGGGTAAATGGTAAATAAAGTCACTTTAGAGGGCTGAAGAATGGAGGAATACAACTGGAAGTAGATGCATGTCCCATTCCAAATACTGCACACATAGGTAAGCATGACTCCTTACGGTTTTATCAATTTCTCACTTTGGTGGTAGTCTCAGATATTAAAACATGCCTGAGAAGTGTTTTCATCCAGTCTGTACAGAATCAAGAGTCCCTGATATAATTTCCTAGTCATATGAAATCTACTTCTTGCTTAGGCAAACCTATGTATTTTTTTGGACAGCTTTAGAGAGAAGGCATTTTCTTACCTAAACTTTTCTACAACTCTGGCTTCCTTTCCTTGCTCTTCCTGACTTATATGATCAAATAGAACAAGGACAACCCATATTTTTTACAAAAATGCTCTCCTTGCTTTTCCTTTTCCAGATTAACCATGACTAATTCCTCCAAAATAAACTCATATGTTATTGATTTCTAGAACCCTCATTATCATTGTTTCTAGTTGTCATCCAGGTTTTCAATGCTCTCCTTAAAGTATGATTTTTCAGACCTGAACTCTAGTACTTGGCACAGTATCTGATATATCATAGGTACTTAATAAATGATTCTTGATCAACTGAAAAGTATATATATATATATATATATATATATATATATATATATATATATATATATATATATATATATATGTAATATAACTAGGATGAAATCATCAATCATATTGTGAAAGCTATGTGTCTATATGGTTTCTTCCAATGATCACAGTCCTGAAAATATGAACAATGTTGAAAATGAGTAAAAATAAAGATGGAAAATCAAAGACTAAGAAGAGTGCACATGGAGTAGAGAGGGAGAAATGTAGAACAACCACAAATAAGATTTAAAATCATGTACTTAGGAGAATTACTTTAAAAATCATCTTAAATTACTCTGGATAAGAAATTATAGGTGACCCAAAGGGCATTCAGAAATGCATAACAAGTATAAGTTTTAATACAGTGATGATTTATATTGAAAAAAATGGACTAATAATTCCATGACTGAAAAAAGAAATAGGCTACTTACGTAATTTGAATGAATAATAACAGAATGACAGCTCATGTATTCTACTGTTATCATTGAAATATCAAAAGACATGGAAGATGCATAGCACACTGGCTATATTTGTGGAGAATGTATGAAAGATAAAGACAAATTATATAGGATGAGAATCCATGAATTCTTTGCAATCTGAAGTTAAATGAATAATGGCAATATCAATTAGGTATACTTCCATTGAAGCACTGTAGAATATATGATAGGGATTGAACCAACTGACTGCAAGGTGACTAATGCACACTAAATAAAAAGGTGATAAGTTAATAACTTCTATACCTTATATATCTCTGCTGACCTCTCACATATGAGGACAAGATCATTGCCAGTTCAAAGTATTTTTTTGGTATATTTCTACTCTAAATGTTAGTTCAAAAATCTTAGGTCAGAAATCCTAAACAATATGTTTTCTTTTCAGCCATAGGACACATTTATTAAAAGCAAAGAAAATATTGGTATAATAAGATTTTTGATAGAATATTTATTCTAAAATCCTATGGTATACTGTCTCATGGATATACATGCCATCAGAGGGAAAGGTAAATATGCATAGAACTAGAAAACCAACAATTAAAAAACCACACAAATACCAAAATAATAATACTGAAAATTAAGCAAAATATTAATAGGTTTGAAAATAAAAATATCCTTGGAATTAATAAATAAAGTTAGAAGTTAGTATAAAAACAATAAAGTAAGTAAGTTAGTAGCTAATTTCATTGAAAGTGGAAAACCACTTTACCATCATCAAAGTGAAAAAAGTGAATTCAAAACAAGTGAAGAAGAAACAAAGGCTACTACAAACTATCTTGCACAATTATATGCCAACAAAACCAACAACTCAAACAAAATAAATGAATATTTATAGAATATAAAATGCACAAAAATAAAACAAAAAATCAGTTAAACAGTTCAATTCTACAAAAGATATTGAACAAGACATAAATGAACCTCCCAAAAAAAGCTCTAAAACTAGATGGATTTATAAGTAAATTCTAACAAATATTCAAACAATAATTAATTCCAATGTTATATTGTTTCCAAACATAGCAAAAGATAGAATCCTATCAAATTTGTTGTATGACATAAATGTGATCTTAATACAAAAGATTATTTTGTATTACATAATACAAAATAATACAAAAGAAAAAAGAACCAAAACAGAAAACTACTGATTGTTCCTTATGAGCATATATATATATATATATATATATATATATATATATATATATATATATATATAACAATAAATAAAATATTATCTAAGAAGCTAAAACATTATTAAGATTATATATTATGACCATGTTAAACATATATGAGGAATGAAGGGTTAATTTAACCCTAGTAGAACAATAATCTTAATCAAAATATTAATAACATTTAAAAATATTATTATAACAATGGATATACAAAAAGCTTTTGACAAAATACAACATACCTTTCAGTTCAAAATACTAGAAAACATAGTAATAAATGAATCTTTCCTTAAAATGACAAATAGTATATATCTAAAACCGATTACTGTTACTGTTATTTGTAACAGAGACAAACTAAAATCCTTTCCAATAAATTCAAGCATGAAAGAAGGATATCCATTGTCATTCATTTATGTTTGTCATAGTATTAGAAGGGCTTACTATAGCAAATAAACAAGAAAAACATTGAGAAAATTCCCACAAAGAAGAGTGAAACAAAATGATTACTTTTATTTTTACAAATAATATGGTAGTATATTAAAAGAACTCTGAAGAGTCAACTGAAAATTATTAAAAATATAATGAATCCAGCAAATGTATAGGACATAAGATAAGCATACGCAAATTTTCTTCCTTTTTATATACTCACAATGAAAGACAGCAAGAAAATTTAGAGAAAAAAATCCAATTAAAAGTTCTATAAAATATATAAAATTCTTTGGAGTCACCTTCAAATATATATACATATATGTTCATGTACATAGGCACTATATGCATACAACTAAAATAGCTTTTTACAGAAGTGAAGTGATCTAAATAACTCAGAAATGTTTAATTGCTTAGGATAGGGTCACTTTTATTTTATTTTTTGAGGGGTTAACAATCACTTTAGTCAAGTACATATATCATTCACCAATAGAGAAAAATACAAGAAAAGCCGTAAAAATCAACACACAGGTCCAAATGTCTCACCGCAGTTACCAGGGAGGGAAGCACTAACCTTTGGGCTTTCAAAGCTTGGGGGTGGGGGACAGAGCCAAGATGGCAGAGTAGAGAGTAGAGAGTAAACTCTGCTACAGATTCCTTCATATATTTCTAAAAGGAGAATCTGAACAAACTTCAGAGTGGCAGAATCCACTAGGAAACAGAGTATGGCAGATTTCCAGGCCAAGACAGCAGAAAGGTTGATGAGAGGGATCTGTTACATGGGACTGGGCAGAGTACACAAGCTGCACTAGTGCAGACAATGCCATAGTAGAGCACCAGAGCAGACTTAAGCAAAAGAAACCAGGAGGATTCTCAAACATATCAGACGAGGATGAGAGTCCAGTGGAACTGAGTGAGAGAGAAGTTCAGGACCCCAGGTAACAGCAGCAGTCACTCCTGAGATTATCAGCTTGCAGATTAAATGTTTGTAAGTAACCTAATTGAATGTCCAGTAGCCAAGATGGCAGAGTGATCAGTAAATGCTCTACCCCTCCCCTTGTTGACCTTGAAAATATTTTCCAGGAAAAAATCTGGAACAGTGGGATCAACTGAAGGGGTAAATAGGCTCTAACTTGGAGAGACTAGGAAAATCGTTAAGGATAGACCCTCTTGTTGTGATTGAAGGGGACCAGTGCAGTATTTGAGCTGTCCCAGACAGCTCCAGCTCAGTAAATCAGGAAGAGATCCTGAGCACCAGGGGAGTGGAGGTTGTAAGCATCAACACCAGGACTCCAGGCATGTCTTAGCACAGCCAAAATAATCAATGAGGAAGAAACTATTGCAGAAGGGGGTTCACCAACCACTGAGTCTGCTTGTGCTCTAGCTCAGGAGAGACTTCTTGCAGCCAGACTACCCCCTCCCCCACACCTCTGGAGTGAGCTCCAGAGGAACTCCAGGGAAACTCAGAAAGACTTTACCTGGCCTCTGCCTTGGCACACTAGCCAGCTCAGCACCAAGTAAGTTGTAGCTTTCTATCTTCTACCTGAAAGAACCAGAGGCCACAACAGACAAAGCTTCAAGTACTCAACATAAGAACTGTGGGACAGAGCCTGCTGTGCCCCAGAAGTAGATATCCATTTCTTTGAAAGCCAGTAAAAAGGCAATCATCATGAGCAGAAAGCAAAGTAGAAAAGAGAAGACTATAGAATCTTACTATGAGGACAAAGTCCAAAACATGAATACAAAAGAAGTCAGCATTGAGACTGTACTCCTAACCTTAGAAAGGAATACATCCAAAGAGCATTCTTGGAAGAGCTAAAGAAGGATTTTAAAAGCCAGATTAGAGAGGAAGAAGAAAAATTGGCCAATGATTTTAAAAATATGAAAAAAGAATTCACATAGGAGAATATCTCCTTACAAAGGAAAATTGGATAAATAGAAAAGGAACTAGAAAATGAAACTGGAGGAAAAAAACTCCTTAAGAGGAAAAGTTGGACAAAAGGAAAAAGAGATGCAAAATTTCAGTGAAAAAAACAATCAATTAAAAATTGGAATTGGCCAAGTAGAAGCTAATGACTCTATGAGACATCAAGATTCAGTCAAACAGAATCTAAAGGATGAAAAAAATAGAAAAAAATGTAAAATATCTCATTGGAAAAACAACTGATCTGGAAAATAGAACCAGGAAAGAAAATCTAGGAATAATTGATTTATTGGAAAGCCATGATTAAAAAAAACACAGCCTGGACAACAGCTTCCAAGAAATCATCAAGGAAAACTGCCCTGAGGTCCTAGATCCAGAAGGCATAATGTCATCGAAAGAATCCACCAATCACCTTCTGAAAGAGATCCCAAACTGAAAATGAGAAGGAATATTGTTACCAAATTCCAGAACTATCAAGTTAAGGAGAAAATACAGCAAGCATCCAGAAAGAAACAATTCAAACATCTAATGCCTACAGTCAGAATCACACAGGACCTTGAAGCTTCTACATTAAAACATCAGAATGACTGAAATATGATATTCTGTAAGGCAAAGGAGCTTGTGCTAGAATCAAGGATCAATTACCCAGTAAAATTGAGCACAACATTTCAGACAAGGAGATGGACACTCAACAAAATAATGTATTTTCAGACCTTCCTAATTAAAAGACCATAGCTCAATAGGTAATTTTATCTTCAAATAAAGTCTCAAGAGATGCATAAAAAGGTAAACGGGGAGAAACAAAAACTTGTTATACAATGTGGGCAAACTGTTTACATCCCTACAAGGGAAGATGATATTTGTTAATCTTGAGAATTGCGTATTTATTATGATATTTACATAGATAGAGGGAGAGGGTATAAATTAACTGATGTGATGATAAATAATGTGATTTAAAGATGAGAAGTTTTAACAGGAGAAGTGAAAAGGAGAAGGCAGAAAAAGTTAAATTACATCACAGGAAGAGGCACAAAAATATATTATACTAGAGGGAAATAGGGAGAGAGATAAGCACTGTTTGAGATTTACTCTCATCTGATTTGGTTCAAGGAGGAAACAACAAACTCAGTTAAGTATAGAAATGTAACTTGCCCTATATAGGCAGTAGGAGGGGAAAGGGGAAGGAAAATGGAGGGGATGCTAAAAGAGAGGAAAGAACTAGTAAGGGTAAAGGGGAATAAAAGGGACAAAGTCTGAGGGTGGCAATGGTAATAATAAAAGTCTATTTTAGAGGGCAAAGGAGAACTAAAAGGATAAATGAGGGAAGGAGGTTGGAGGGAAATACACAGACAGTAATCATAACTGTGAATGTGAATGGGATGAACTCTCTCATAAAATAGAGATGGATTGCAAACCATAATCCAACAATATATTGTTTATAAGAAACATATTTTGAAACAGTGAGATACACACAAGGTAAAGTTAAAAGGTTGGAACAGAATATATTATGCTTCAGTTAATGTAAAAATCCTAATCTCAGAAATAGATCTAGTCAAAAGAGATAAGAAACTATATCCAACTAAAAGACACCATAGACAATGAAGCAATGTCATTTCTAAACATTTATGCTCCAAGTGGTATGGCATCCAAATTCTTAGAGGAGAAGTTAAGGAAGTTACATGAAGAAATAGACAACAAACTATACAAGTAGGGTACCTCAACATCCACCTCTCTGAACTTGATAAATCTAACCTCAAAATAAACAAGAAACAAAATAAACAAGAAAGAAGTAAAGGTGAACCCCCTTCTGCAATAGTTTCTTCCTCATTGATTATTTTGGCTGTGCTAAGACATGCCTGGGGTCCTGGTGTCGATGCTTACAACCTTCACTCCCCTGGTGCTCAGGATCTCTTCCTGATTTACTGAGCTGGAGCTGTCTGGGACAGCTCAAATACTGCACTGGTCCCCTTCAATCACAGCAAGAGGGTCTATCCCTAACGACTTTCCTAGCCTCTCCAAGTTAGAGCCTATTTACCCCTTCAGTTGATCCCACTGGATAAAGTAGATATGATAGATCTCTGGAGAAAACTGAATGAGGATAGAAAGGAATTTTTCTCAATGGAACATGGCACATATACAAAAATTGTCTGTGTACCAGGGAATAAAAACCTGACAATTCAGGGCAGAAAGGCAGAGATAGTCAATGGATCCTTCTCAGGTCATAATGCAATGAAAAAAAATTATTTGTAATGAAAGGTCATGGAAAGATAGGGCAAAAATTATTTGGAAACTAATCTAATCCTAAAGAATGAGTGGGATAAACAACAAATCATAGAAACCATCAATAAGTTCATTCAAGAGAATGATAATAATGAGACAACCTACCAAAATTTATGTGATGCTGCAAAAGCAATTCTTAGAGTAAGTTTTTTACATCTCTGAATACTTACATGAATAAAATAGAGAAGTTGAGATCAATGAACTGGACACACAGCTGAAAAATCTAGAAAAAGAATAAATTGAAAATCTCCAAGCCGAAATCAAAAGGAGAGATTAATGAAATTAAGAAAACTAATGAGCTAATAAATAAAACTAAGAGTTAGTTTTATAAAACAATCAATAAACGTGATAAACTTTGGTCAATTTTATTTTAAAAAAGAAAGAAGAAAACCAGATTACTGATGTTAAAAATTAAAAGGGTGAACTCATCACGAATGAGGAGGAAATTAAAACAATAATTAGAAATTACCTTGCCCAATTGTATGTCCATAAATTTGACAATCTAAGTGAGATGGATGAATGTTAAATATATGTGTGTGTATATATATATATATATATATATACACACACACACACACACACACACACACACATATACATATATATATATATACATACACACACACATATGTATAAATTGCCCAGATTAACAGAAGAAGGCAAATACTTAAATAATCCCATCTCAGAAAAACAAATTGAACAAGCCATCAATGAACTCCCTTGGAAAAATCTGCAGAGCCAGATGAATTTCAAATGAATTCTATCAAATATTCAAAGACCAGTTAACTCCAATACTATATAGATTACTTGAGGAAATGGTATTCCTACTAAATTCTTTTAGTGATACAAGTACAGTTCTGATATCTAAACCAAGAGTAGCCAAAACAGAAAAAGGAAATGATAGACCTATTTCATTACTAAATATAGATTCAAAATTTTAAATACTATATTAGTAAAAAGATTAGAGAAACTTATTATGAGAATAATGCTTTATGATCTGGTAGGATTTATACCAGGAATGCAGAGCTGGTTCAATATTAGGAAAACTATCAGCATTATGATAGTTTTGATTATCTCAACAGATGCAGAAAAAGCTTTTGACGAAATATAACACCCATTCATTTTGAAAACACCAGAGAAGTAAATGGGGCCTTCCTCAAAATAATAAACAGTATGTACCTAAAACCACCAGCAAGCATTATATACAATGAGGATAAGCTAGATTTATTTTCAGTGAGATCAGGGGTGAAACAAGGATGTCCATTATCACCATTGTTATTTAATATGCTACTAAAAATGTTAGTTTTATCAATGAGAGAAGAAAAAGAAATTGAAGGAATAAGAATAGGCAAAAAAGAAACTATATTATCACTCTTTGCAGGTGATATGATGATATACTTAGAGAATCCCAGAGAGTCAAATGAAAAGTTACTTGAAATAATGACTTTGGCAAAGATGCAAGTGACAAAATAAGCCCACATAAATTATCTGCATTTCTATGTATTACTAACAAAGTCCAACAGCAAGACGCAGGAAGAGAAATCCTATTTAAAGCTATGGTAGGCATTATGAAAATCTGGGAGTCTACCTGCCAAAACAAACCCAGGCACTATATGAACACAATTAGAAAACACTTTTCACACAAATAAAGTCAGATCTATATAAGTGGAAAAACATTAGTTGCTCATGTGTAGACTGAGCTAATATAATAAAAATGACAATTCTACCTAAATTTACTTATTCAGAGCCATACCAATGAAACTACCAGAAAATTATCTTCTAGACCTAGAAAAAATAATATCAAAATTCATCTGGATTAACAAAATTTCCAAAATATCAAGGGAATTAAATGAAAAGAAATGTTAGGAAAGGTTGCCTAGGCCAAACACTTTTCCAATTGCATTATAAACCAGGAATCATCAAAACCACTTGGTAATGGCTAAGAAATGGAGGGGCAGATCTGAAGAATAGGTTAGGCATTCAAGACACAGAAGTCAATGAATATAACAGTCTAATATTTGATAAACCTGAGAACCCCAGCTTCTGAGGTAAGAAATCACTGTTTGACAAAAATGTCTGGAAAAAACTGGAAAACAGTGTGATGGAAACTGGGTTTCATCAATTCTTGACATTGTACAAATAGAATAGAATAAAGTCCAAATGGATACATGATCTAGGTAAAAAGACTGATACTATGAACAAATTAGGGCAGCAAGGAATAGTGTATTTGTCAGATTGATGGAAAATGTTGAAATTTATGATGAAACAATAGAGATAGAGAACATCATGAGGTACAAAATGGATAATTTTGATTATATTAAGTTAAAAAGTTTTTTCACAAACAAACCCAATGCAACCAAGATTAGGAGGGATGCAGAAAACTGGGAAAGAACTTTGCAACTAATGTCTGGGATAAAGGCCTCATTTCTAAAATATTTAGAGGACTGAGTCAAATATACAAGAATAAAAATCTTTCACTAGTTGATAAATGGGCAAAGAATATGAACAGGTAGTTTTCAGAGGAAGAAATTAAAGTTATCTGTAGTCATATGAAAACATTCTCTAAATCAGTATTGACTAGAAAGATGCAAATCAAAGCAACTCTGAGGTACCACATCACACTTATCAGGTTAGTTAACATGACAAAACAGGAAAGAGATAAATGTTGGAGAAGATGTGGGAGAGTGGGAACACCAATTCATTGTTGGTGGAGCTGTGAGCTGATTCAACCATTTTGGAGACCAATTTGGAACTATGCCCAAAGGGCTACAAATATGTGCATACCCTTTGACCCAGCAATATGGCTCCTAGGACTGTATCCCAAAGAGATCATAGAAATGGGAAAAGGACCCACATGAACAAAAATATTTATAGCTGTTCTTTTTATGGTTTGAACTGCAATTTGAGGGGGTGCCTATCAACTGGGGAATGGCTGAATAAGTTGTGGGATATGAATGTAATGGAATACTATTGTCCTGTAAGAAATGATAAACAGGAGGACTTCAGAGACACCTGGAAGTACTTATATGAAACGATACTGAGTGAAATGAGCAGAACCAGGAGAACACTGTACACAATATCAGCCACAGTGTGTTAGGACTATTTCTGGTAGACCTAGCATTTCACAGAAATGCAAGGATCTAAAAGATTCCCAAAGGACTCTTGAGGGAAAACACCATCCACTTCCAGAGAAAGAATGATGGAATTGGAATGCAGAATGAATTAGACTATTTTCTCTTGTGTTACGTTTTGTTTTGTTTTGTTTTTTCTCATGGTTTCTCCCATTCATTTTGGTTCTTCTGTGCAACATGACTAATGTGAAAATGTGGTTAATAAGGATGTGGAGAATCCATATAAGATTACATGTTATCTCAGGGAGGTAAGGGGAAGGGAGAGGGAGAAAAATCTGAAACTTAGGGAAGTGATTATAGAAAACTTAAAAAAAAATTAATTTTTTAAAAAAAGGAAAAAAAAGAGCTGGGGAGGGTCTGTGGGGGAAGATCTCTTTAGTAGCTTCCCAGAATCTCCTCCAGCCAAACAAAATACTTCCAGTCATAAGTACCGAAGCAAAACTTCACCCTCAGAGTATTTATACATTTTTTAGAGCCAGAAGATATCACAACCCTTGAGAATCAGTGCCTCATTAGAAACTTAACAAAAGACATGAACCTTCCTACAAATGTTCCCTAGTCAAACTCCCCTTAATGGTCAGACTCATTACTGGGTGGGGAAGATCTTTAATCACTTCAAAAGAATTAACAATACAAAAACCGTATGTTTCAAGTTAAATAAACTATTGTTTCTGTACTTTACTCCTAGTAAAATCTCGTGGTTGATAAAAGCAAGATTCAATCAGAGGCATTTGATTATACTAAAACAAAAAGCAGCCAAAGATCCTACTTTTCTTGACATTACAATCCTCTCTTCCAGGATCCTTGGGCTTACAATCTAAATGACCATGGATCCTGGAACAAATAGAAGCATTTTATACTTGGCCATCCCAAATCTAGGTGATTTAAACAAGTCAAATGGTCAATGTGTATCTGAATAGGCAGGAACATTTCTTTAGTAAATACATCATAGTTCCCCCAAAATAAACACATCATGAACTTTACATTTTCAGCATTTATAATATAACATCATTCTTTGGGGGTTAATCTTTGAGGATTGAGCAAACCAGCTCCTCCTTCCTCAATCCAAAACAAATGTCCAAATAAAATCCTCTTAGGGTTGTGTCCTCCTCACTCACCCTGCCATTCCAAGCACTCTCAGGCATAGGTTCTAAGGAGCCAAGTTCCAATCTTAACAATGTTACAGCCCAAGTTTCCAAGTCCTGAGGGGCAGCTGGGCAACAAAGCTGTCAGGGTGGAGACCTTGGAGTTACATGGCATTTCCCCTGCCCCCCATAAATGCAGAAAATGGCACATCTTCCAAATTCTTAAAGGAGTGAATCAAAGAGAAAATCACACAAACAATAAAATATTTCATGAAAAAAATGAAAACAAAGAGAGAACATCATAAAACTGTGAGATGCAGCCAAATTTGTGAGGAGAAAATCAGACATGATTTAAAGATAAAAAGAACAGATCAATGAATTGGATATAAAACTTAAAAATAAAAATGAGAAAAAGCGTATTAAAACCTCAAATTAAGTACCAAAATGGAAATCCTGAAAATTAAAGGAGAGAATAATGAAAATGAAAGTTAAAAAAGCATTGAGTTAATATATGAAAGTAGGAACTGTTTTACTAAAACAAGAGAAAAATATGTAAACCATTGGTTAATTAATTTTAAAAAGCAGAAGAAAACAAAATTACTAGTATCAACATTGAAAAAGGGGGATGTATTACCTAAAGATGAAATTAAAGCAATTATTACATGCTATTTTGCCCAATTTTATGCTAATAAAGATGACAATCTAAGTGAAATTGATCCCTAAATGAAAAGCTCACTTAGAAAAAATCCCCATAACCAAATGAATTCACAAGCAAATTCTACCAAATATTTAAGAAACAGTTAACCCCAATACTAAATTAGCCATTTGAAAAAAACAGGTTAAAAGTAGTCCATCAAATTCCTTTTATGACACAAATATGGTTTTGATACCTAAGCCAAGAAAACAGAGAAAAAACTATAAATATTAATGAATATTGATGAAAAATTTTAAATAAAATATTAACAAGATTACAATGATATATCACAAAATTCATGGACTATTATCTGGTGGAATTTATACCAAGAATCCAGGACTGGTTCAATATTAAGAAAATTAACAGCATAATTGAATATATCAGATAACAAAAATTGTTTGATTTTAACACTAAACCCTGTAGAAAGCTTTCAACAAAAAACTTCACCCATTTCTGTTAGCATAACAAAGAATAAGAACAAGTATTTGTCTAAAACCAAGAGCAAGTATTATGTATAATAAGGATAAATTTAAAGCTTATCCAATAAAATTAGGGGCAAAGTAAGTCCATTATCATCATTTTTATTAATTTTTTTTTTAGAAATGCTAGCTATAGCAGGACAACAAGGAAAATAAATTGAAGGAAGAAAAATTGGCAATGAAAAATCAAAGTTATTACTCTTTGCAGTTGATATGATGGTTATAACTAGAGAACCCAAGAGAATCAATGAAAAAAACTAACCGAAACTGAAATGCAGTTTGGTAGAAACTAGATATAGGCCCACATCTCATACTGTATACCAAGATAAGGTCAAAAGGAATAAATGATTTGGACATAAAAGAAATCTAATAAGAAAATTATGGGATCATAGAAAAATATCTCTGTCAGATCTATGGATAAGGGAAGAATTTATGACCAAACAAGAGACAGAGGAGATTAGGACAAGTAAAATTGATTATTTTAAGTACATAAAATTAAAAAGCTTTTGCACAAACAAAATGAATGCAGTCAAAATTAGAAGGAAAACAAGAAACTGAGAAAAAGTTTGCAAAAAGTTTTCCTGTTAGAGGAAAATGTAGGGAAGTGAGCCAAATTCATTTTTAATTTTTTTTTTTTAAGTAAAGGCTTTCTACTAATTGATAAATGGTTAAAGCATTAGAATAACCAATTTTCAGAAGAAATCAAAGCAAAATGTTGTATATCACTATTGATTAGAGAAATGCAAATTAAAACAATTCTGAGATACCATCTTGCATCTACCAGATTGACTAACATGAGAGAAAATGAAAATTATAAATGGTAGAGTGGATGTGGGAAAATAAGGATACTAATAAACTGTTGGGGGAATTCTAAACTAATCCAAACTTTCTGGAGAAAAATTTGGAATTACACCCAAAGAGCTATAAAACTATGCATACCCTTTGGCCTAGCACTAGCATTAGTAGGTCTGTAGGTCCAAAGAGATTAAAGAAAAACAGGGGAAACTATTTGGACAGAAATATTTATAGCTCTTCTTTTTATGGTGGCAAAGAATTGGAAGCTAAAAGGAGGTCCATCAATTGGGGAATGGGTGAAAAAGTTGTGATATATTCTTGGGATGAAACACTATTTTACTTTTAAGAATGATGAGCAGGAAAAACATGGAAAGATTTCAGTTAACTTATGCAAAATGAAGTGAGCAGAACCAGGAAACCATTGTACACAATAACAGCAATATTGTAATGATGAATGACTTTGAAAGATGGAGGTACTATGATCAAGGCATTGATCTAAGAAAATTCCAAAGGAACCATGGTTAAAAAAAAAAAAAAAAAAGATGTTATCTACCTCCAGAGAGAGAAATAATTAACTCTGAATGGAGATTGAAGCAAGTTTCTTTTATTTTTTTATTACTTTATTTTGTGGTTTCTTTCACAATATTGTCAATATGTATATTTTAAGTAACTTCACATGTATAATCAAGGTGAAAATGTTTGCTTTCTCAAGTGGGCAGAGAAGGGAATAAAGAGAAGAGGAGAATTTGAAACTCAAAAGTTAAAAAAAAATTTTTTTATGAAATTGGAAAAATATTGAATGAAGTTAATAAAATATTTTTAAAAGTAAGGGGACATAAAAGGGTTACATCTCAAACTATATAGAACAAAGTACTACAAATTAAACCAATTTGGTTCTTTTCAAAAATAGAGATCCATCAGTGGAATAAATAAAATATGCAGTATACATAGTAAATATATTTAATACCCCACTGTTTAATAAAAACAAATATTCCAGTTAGTGGAATAAGAACTCACTATTTCACATAAACTTCTAGGAAAATTGGACAGCAGAATGGAAGAAATTAGATTTTAATCAATATCTCACACTTACAAATACATACAAATTTAAACACAAAAATGGTTTTATGACCTAGATGTTAAAGATTACATCACAAATCAATTAGAGAAACATGGCAATAATATACCTATCACATTTGTGGATAGAAAAAAAATCTTTAAGATCAAATGAGGAATCACAGAAGAGAAAATGGATAATTTTTATTACATAAATGTTTTGTACAGACAAATCTAATAAAGTTAAGATTAAATGAAAATACATTTACTTGAGGAGAAAATGTAGTAATATTTTTTTCTGATGACTGTCTTATTTCCAGACTGTGTAAGGCACTGGTTCAAACATCTAAGAAAAAGGGTATTTTTCCCAGTTGATAAATAGTCTAAAGATATCAGAGATAAACAGACAAGTCTCAAGGAAAGAGTATATATCATCTGTAACCATAGGATAAAATGTGTCAAATCACTACCATTTGCAGAAATGCAAATCAAAGCAATTCCAACATTCTACCTCACAACTATCCAAATAGCAAAGTGGTTTAAAAAAAGGAAAACAATTAATGTTGGAGGGATTATGGGAAGTTGGGCATAATAATACATGGGAATCATGCAGGAAAGTCCCACATGTGGAAACTATAAGGGGAAAGGTAATAGCTACAATGTTGTTGGATCATCTGATTTCTCGTGTTGATGTCATCATGTTTTTCTAACTGGGAAAGTTATGACATATCTGTTTCTCTATGAGTTCTATCAATCCTCACTGGTCCTTGATCTTTCCAATATTTTTCACTGATACTGTCTTGAAATTTCTGATGGATATCATCTACACAGTGATTTTTCCGTATAACAGTTTTGATATGTAATTAAATGAGAATTTTGAGGGAGCTTAGTGGAAGCTGTAAACATGAAAACACCAGCAGGTATATAAAAAAAATTAGAAACTCAGAAATACATAATCTACATGTATAGTATTACATAATATCAAGAGAAAAAAGAAAAGGTAATTTGTGAAACTAGAAAACTCTATGGTATGAAGGGAGGTCAAACAATTTTATGCAGATTTATCCAGATTGTAAGGGCACCATCCCCCTAACTCTCATGATATGGAAGGGATGGCTGTATTGCTCTGTTGCACTTACTATGCCTGCTCCTTGCTGACCTCAGCTGTCAGCTATCTACTTATAGACACCACAACCAGCTAATAAACTCCATCACATACACTACCTGTAGGTTAAAATTAGGCTTTT
This sequence comes from Bettongia penicillata ogilbyi, assembly GCA_023548195.1. Classification (NCBI taxonomy): domain Eukaryota; kingdom Metazoa; phylum Chordata; class Mammalia; order Diprotodontia; family Potoroidae; genus Bettongia; species Bettongia penicillata. The sequence continues at coordinate 5,822,979 of JAJHZJ010000244.1, forward strand.
CTTTCTCATTATCTATGTCTAGGTGGACATCAAAGCCTTCTATTATAAACAGTTATCCTATTTAGGGTTTCAGTACTCTTAGATACTGCCCAGATGCTCTCTACTTTAGCAGTAAATTAATCTGAGCCAGAATAATGGGTAGGCTAACTAGGAATTATTTTCTATCTACCTAGTCCACATTCCTATTTTTACTATAAATATCTGTCAGAAGTTATTAAATTTTTCAGTCCTTTATTTTCGTCAATACAATACCCCAGCCTGACTATACCTACACCTTATGTGTGCTGTAGATGTATTTTTATGAGTCTTGTGAATAGATATTTCAACTGGAGTGATTCAAGTTTTTTAAAATATTTTTTTCAACCTCTCTTATTATTTGGAATATAAAATCTGTTCACTTTCTACACAAGATTGGTTTGGTTCTCTTGATCTTTAAGGTACCCGCTATTCTGAAATGTGATATAAACAAGACACTTGTCTAATACATTGTGCATTCACATAGAAGTAACTGTTATTTTCTTTTATCTTTTCACAAAAATTTTATTTTTTGGTCTAATTATTCCTTCTTTTTCCTTTCTCTTTTTAACTCTAGGACCTAATCTCTATAGACCAACTTTCACCTAAACTTGTCTTCTATTTCAGTTGCTGCGTTAATTAATTGCAGACAAGGGAATGAGAAAATGAGTAAGTTTCATTATTAAATTAATTGAATGAGAAAATTAAGATATGAGATGATCAAAGAAAGAAGAAAATAATTTCCCCATTCCATTGATGATTTCCTTTCCCACTTTATTCTTTCCTAACCTGGACCTTTTATTTTTATATGTATATTTATCATTCTTATTTAACATCTCCAATGTTATCAAAGTCTTGACTATTTTGGATAGGGGCAGTAGCATAATAAACTAATGCAAGAGTGAGTTCTCCCTTTGCCCAAACCATCCTCCAATTTTTTTTATCTTTGAGAAGGTCCATCTACATATTTTTTTTAGATTGAAGGTGAATTACCTAGTATATTATTTAAGGAAATTTAATAAGGACAGGCTCTTCACATGGTAGCTAAGCATTGAACACTAAATATCATCTTGGACCATATATCAGACAGAGATAACTCCTTTATGGGTGTCCTGTGACACTGTACTTATTATAAAGGACATTATGAAGTCCTTTATAAATAATACTCAGGTTTCTAAACATATTAAAACCACTACTGTCCTTCATTTTCCAGCATTCTGTAATCCAAATTGATTGGAAAAGAGCTGCTATTGTTTGAATCTAAAAAAAAAATAAGCAAATCTTTTTTCTCAGAAAGTCCCTGCCACCATGTCCTCATACTTAAATCATACCACTTTACTTTCAGGGACACATGACAATGTAAAATATGATGTCGAAGAGATGATCCCATTTAGCAAACTGTGTGTCTTTGTGGGGATGGACAATACTTGCTAAGAGACAAGTACTATCAAATGATCCCTGTGACCGGAAATTGTGTCAGAGAGGACTGGCCTCTAACCTTCACTCTCAGTATGTTATAAAAACTGGAGAAAAGTATTTTCTCCTTCCTCTTTTTCACAATGATCTTTCTCACAATAGTTTCAGTGTCAAGTCTACTTTGGACTTCCAGGAAAAGGGTGGAATGTTAGTGGGGGGAGAGACTCCTCTTTTCTTCCTGATTCCTGTCTCAACAACAATAGTGATTAAAAATCTAGCACATAGCAATAAGAATATTTTACTGCCTAGATAAGCTGAAGATAGTTTCCTAAAGCCTTGGTTTTCTCTTCTATCTTGAATAACTTTCCTTAAGCAAATGTCACAAAATAGTAATCCTGAGAAAGCAGCATTTCCAACCTTAGTAGTTAGCTCATTTGTTAGTTCCTGAGTCAATACCATCAACCAAGAAGGTAAGATTTCACTATATAATATTCTCAATTCTACCTCATCAGTTAACAAGTATTTATTAAGCACCTATCATGTATTAGGCACCAGTTTGGTTGTTGGTGATTTAAGTTTAAAGAATGAAACCACGTAAGGTGTTTGTGTCTAATGGGTGAGACAAATGCATATGTGTGTATGTGGTTTTCTTGGAAAAGATACAGGAGTGGTTTGCAATTCCCTTCTCCAGCTAATTTGTAGATGAAGAAACTGAGGCAAACTGTTTAAGTGACTTGGATAGAGTCACACATCTGAGGCCAGATTTGAACTCAAAAAGAGTAGTCTTACTAGCTCAAGGCCCAGCACTCTAACCACTCACACCACCTAACTACCTCTGAGTGGAGCTGTGTGTGGAGAGAGAGACAGAGAGACAGAGAGAGACAGAGACAGAAACAGACAGAGACAGAAACAGACAGAGACAGAAACAGAGACAGAGAGATCTGTGATTCATCTTCATAGAAATGATTAAATTATACAACATACTGCAGAGTAATTTTAAGAAATAACTTCATTCATAAGCCCATATTATTTAAAATAAGAACAGAAGTTGAGAAGTTACTTAAATTGAAAGAAGGAAATTTTAAAGAACTTGAAAACATTGAAAACCACACAAAATACAGAAGTGCTACCTAAGAAGAAAGAAATGACAAAAACAATGGAGAATGATTTTGAAAAGGGAATCATAGAAATATAGCTCTAAAGCCAGAAAGGACCTGCAAGGCCATCAAGTGCAGACCATGGTAAGCTTAGTGAGTTTCTACTACCTTAGTTCAGGTCCTCATCTGGAGACTCTTTCCTCTGATTAGCAAGTACCTAATCCAGACCACTATTCATGAGTTATCCAGGCCATGCAATCTCAGCTCTCCTTCACCACTTCATTCCTACATTCACACACACACACACACACACACACACACACACACACACACACACACATATGCACATGCACATGCACACACATGCACACATTTGTGATTTCATTTGTGTGTTCCTTTTATGGGTTTCTTTGATGTGTTGCCTTTACTTTTAAGAATGTAAGCTTCTTGAGTGTAGGGATTATTTCTTTGCTTATATTTGTATTTCTGAACCATAGCAAAGTACTGACAAATAATAAATGTTTAATAAATTATCTGTCATATCACCCTTTCCCCAAAATTTATTTGTTTTTTAGTTTTCACCATTCACTTCTATAAGTTTTAATTTTTTTCTCTCTCCCTTCCCAAAATGGCATGCAATCTTATATGGGCTCTACATATACATTCCTATGAAACACATTTTCACATTGGTCATGTTGCGTAGAAGAATTATAATAAATTGGAGAAACTATGAGAAAAACAAAACATAACAAAAGAGAAAATAGTCTGCATCAGTCTCTGTTCTGACTCCATAGTTCTTTGTCTGGATATAAATGACATTTTGCATCATGAAGCCTTTGGAAATGTTTTAAGTTCTTCCACTCCTGAGAAGGGCCAAGTCTATCAAAATCAGTCCTCACACACTGTCACTGTTACTGTGTGTAATGTTCTCCTGGTTCTGCTCACTTCAGTCAACATCAGGTCATGTAAGTCTTTCCAGTTTTTTTCTGAATAGTATTCCATTACATTTATATACTACAGCTTATTCAGCCATTTCCCAATTGGTGGACATGCCCTTGATTTCCAGTTTTTGGCCACCACAAAGAGAGCTGCTATAAATATATTTGTACATGTGGGTCCTTTTCCATTTTCTATGGTCTCTTTGGGATACAGCCCTAGAAGTGGTATTGCTGGGTCAAAGGGCATGCACATTTTTATAATTCTTTCAGCATAGTTACAAATTGCTCTACAGAATGGTTGGATAATGAATTAGTGTTCCACCTCTCCTATATCTTCTCCAACATTTATCATTTTCCTGTTTTGTCATGTTAGCCAATCTGATAGGTGTGATGTAGAACTTCATAGGTGTTTTGATTTGCATCTCTCTATTCAATAGTGATGTAGAGCATTTTCTCATATGACTATAGATAGCTTTAATTTCTTCACCTAAAAACTGCCTGGTCATACCATTTGACTGACTATTTATCAGTTAAGCAATAACTTACATTCTTGTAAATTTGAATTGGTTCTCTATTTTAGAAATGAGTCCTTTATCAAAAACAATAATTATAAAAATCTCAGTGTTCTGCTTCCCTCCTAATATTGGTTGCATTGGATTTTTTTTTGTGCAAAATCTTTTTAATTTAATATAATCACAATTATTCATTTTGCATTTCATTATGTCTCAATCTCTTATTTGATAAAAAAAAATTCTCCATTCTCCGTAAATCTGAAAATAAATTATACCTTGCTCCCTAATTTGTTTACAGTATCAGCCTTTATACATAGATCATATACTCATTTGTACTATTTCTGTTATATGGTGTCAGATATTGTTCTATGCCTATTTCCATCACATTATTTTCCAGTTTTTCCAGCAGTTTTTTGTCAAATAGTGAGTTCTTACTCCAGAAGGTGGGGTCCTTGGTCTTATCAAAAAGTCTGCTACTATAATCATTGAGTACTGAGTCTTGTATACCTAAGTATTGCACTGATCTACCCCTTTGTTTCTTAACCAGTACCAACTGGTTTTGATGATTGCTGTTTTATAATACAATTTGAGATCTGGTAGGGCTAGGTCTCCCTTCCTGGCATTCCTTTTCACTAGTTCCCATGATATTGTGGACTTTTTGTTCTTCCAGATGAATTTTGATATTATTTTTTCCTAGCTCAAGAAAATAAGTATCTGATAGTTTGATTGGTATGGCACTGAATAGGTAAATTAATGTAGGTAGGATTGTCACTTTTATTATGTTAGCTCAACCTACCCAAGAGCAACTGATGCTTTTCCACGTACTTAGATCTGACTTTATTTGTGTAAAAAGTGTTTTGTAATTGTGTTCATATTTTGGCAGATAGACTCCCAGATATTTTATTGTTTCTACTGTAATTTTAAATGGGAGTTCTCATTCTATCTCTTGCTGTTAGACTTTGTTAATAATATACAGAAATGCAGATAATTTATGTGGACTTATTTTGTCACCTGCAATTTTGCCAAATTCTTTATTATTTCAAGTAGTTTTTTATTTGTTTCTCTGGGATTCTCTAAGTATATCGTCATATCATCTCCAAAGAATGATAACTTGTTTCTTCTTTGCCTATTCTAATTCCTTCAATTTCTTTTTCTTTTCCTATGGCTCAAGTTAACATATCTAGTACCATATTGAATAACAGTGGTGATAATGGACATCCTTGTTTATCTCTCTGATATTGTTGGAAATGAATCTAGCTTGACCCCATTACATATAATGCTTGCTGATGGTTTTAGGTAGATACTGCTTACTATTTTACGGAAGGCTCCATTTATTCTTATGCTCTCCACTATTTTCAATAGGAATGAGTGTGGTATTTTTTCAAAAGCCTTTTCTGCATCTATTGAGATAATCATATGGTTTCTGCTAGTTTTGCTGTTGATACAATCAATAATGTGGATAGTTTTCCTAATACTGAACCAGTCCTCCATTCCTGGTATAAATTCTACCCCATCATAATGTATTATTCTTGTGATAAGATGCTGTATTCTTTTTGCAAATATCTTACTTAAAATTTTTGCATCTATATTCATTAGAAATATTGGTCTATAATTTTTCTCTCTCTGTTTTGGTTCTTCCTGGTTTAGGTATCAGAACCATATTTGCAACATAAAAAGAATTTAGCAGGAGTTCTTCTTCACCGGTTTTATCAAATAGTCTATATAATAATGAAATTAACTATTCTTCAAATGTTTGATAGATTTCACTTGTAAATCAATCTGGCACTGGAGATTTCTTCCTAGGGAGTTCATTAATGGCTAGTTCAATTTCTTTTTCTGAGAAGGAGTTATTTAAGTATTCAACTTCCTCTTTTGTTAATCTGGGCAATTTGTATTTTTTAAAAATATTCATCCATCGCACTTAGATTGTCAAATTTATGAACATGCAGTTGGGCAAAGAAATTTCTTATTATTGTTTTAATTTTTTCACTTTGGTGGTTAGTTCACCCTTTTCATTTTTGATATTGGTAATTTGTTTTTCTTCTTTCTTTTTCAAGTCAAATTGACTAAATGTTTATTAATTTAATTGTTTTTTCATAAAACCAACACAGTTTTATTTATTGGTTCAATAGTTTTCATAAATTCAATTTTATTAATCTCTCCTTTGGTTTTCAGAATCTCTAATTTGGTATTTACTTTGGGATTTTCAATTTGTTCTTTTTCTACCTTTTTCAGCTGCATGCCTGATTCATTGATCTCTTCCTTCTCTATTTTGTTCAAGTAGGCATTCAGTGATAATGCTTCCCCTAAGAACTGCATTTGCAGTATCCCATAAATTTTAGTAGGTTGTCTCATTATTGTCATTCTCTTGAATGAAGTTGTTTGTTGTTTCTATGATTTGTTGTTTAACCCACTCATTCTTTAGGATTAGATTATTTAGTTTCCAATTAATTTTTACTCTATCTTTCCATGGCATTTTACTACATATAATTTTTATTGCATGACAATTTTAGAAGAATGCATTGACTATCCGTGCCTTTCTGCCCTGGATTGTGAGGGTTTTATACCCTACTACATCATCAGTTTTTGTATATGTGTGATGTACTGCAGAGATAAAGATATATTCCTTTCTATCCACATTCAATTTTCTCCGGAGATCTATCATATCTACCTTATCCAGAGTTTTATTTACCTATTTATGGGACACTTCTTCTAACTTGCAATCACAGTTATGATTACTACCTGTGAGTTTCTCTCCATCTGATTCCCTCTCCTATTTATGCTTTTATTTCTCCCTCTCCCTTTCTCCTCAAAAGAGTTTTACTTTTCACCATCTTCTCCCTCAAACATACCTCCCTTCTATCAGCCCCCCTTCATTTCCCCTCTTTTTCCTTATTAGTTCTTCTTTCCCTTCTAAACACCCCCTCCCTTTTATTTTCCCGTTCCCCTCCTACTGCCTGTAGGGCAAATTAGATTTCTGTACTTAACTGAGCATGTTATGCCCTCCTTCAACCAAATCTGATGAGAGTAAAGTCCAAGCAATGCTCATGTCCCTGCTTTCTTTGCCTCTACTATAATGTGTTTTTGTGCCTCTTTAGGTGATGTAATTCACCCTTTTTGACTCCTCCTTTCTTCTTCCATTACAATCCCTTTGTACTCCTTAATTAGGTTTTTTTTTATCATCACATCAATTAATTTATAACCACATACTACATCTATGTATATCCCTTTTAAATGCTAGAATAATTGTACAGTTTTCAGCTAACAAATGCCATCCTCCCATACAGGGATGTCAACAGTTTGTCCTTATTAAAAATCAAGTTGTTGTTATTGTTTTCAACTGTTTGCCTTTCTATGCCTCTCTTGAATCTTGTATTTGAGGATCAGATTTTCTATGGAGCTCTGGCCTTTTCATCAGGAAGGTCTGGCAGTCCCTTATTTCTTTGAATATTCATTCCCTTGCCTGAAAGATTATGCTCAGTTTTGCTGGGTAGTTAATCCTTGGTTGTTGTCCAAACTCCTTTGCCTTATGGAATATCATATTTCAGTCCCTTCAGTCTTTTAATGTAGAAGATCTTAGCTTCTGTGTGATCTTGACAGTAATTCCTTGTTATTTGAATTGCTTCTTTCTGGCTGCTCACAATATTTTCTCCTTGATCTGATAATTCTTTATTTTGCCAACAATATTCCTTGGCATTTACAATGTGGGATATCTTTCAGGAGGTGACTGCTGAGTTCTTTCAGTAACTATTTCACTCTCTGGTTCTGAGACCTCAGGGCAGTTTTCCCCGATGATTTATTGGAAAATACTGTCCAGGCTCTTTTTTCATCATGATTTTCCAGTAGTCTAATATTTCTTAAATTTTCTGTCCTGGATCTATTTGCAGATCAGTTGCTTTTCCAATAAGAAATTTTACATTTCCTCCATTTTTTTCATTTTTTAGATTTTCTTTCACTAGTTCTTGATGCCTAATAGAGTTCACCACATCGTCTTGGCCTGTCATATCATCTTTAATCTGGAATATTGCAAAGCCCTCCCCATTGATCTTTCTGCCTTAAAATGATACCCCCTCCAATCCATCCTTTACAGACTTGCCAAAGTTATTTTTCTTGAGGACAGGTCTGACATGTTTTGTCCCCTACTATAAACTCCAGTTCTCTCCTATTATTTCTTGCATAAAATAAAAACTTTACTTGGTTTGCCAAGACTTTCATAATCTGTTCCCAATCAGTCTTTCCAGCCTCATTATAAATTACTCCTCTTCCCAAATGTAGTCCAACTACACTGACTTTCTTTCTGGCCCTCACACATGGCATCATATATGTTTGTACACACATACATATATATATATATATATACACATATATATGTATAAATATACACACATATATGCCCATATATGTCATATCCCTTGATGGAATTTAGAAGCTCATTTACCTCAAGGAATGTTTTTTTTTTTCTCCACAGTATTTAGCATAGGACCTGAAAAACACTAAGTCCTTAATAAATATTTTTTCCTTGCTTGATTGATTTATTGCCTAAGGTCATACAAGTCATCTTTATCAAAAATACTTAAGCCATGTTTTCTTCATCTAGAGCCAATGCTCTTTTCACTGTCCTATGCTCCTTTCTATATGAACAAGACTTATCTTAATGTAAACTTTTGCCATGGAAAAATGTATTGCAATAGATTTTAATGACCAAACAAAAACCTGCGCAACATTAAATAAACAGAGGCTTCAATAACTACAAAAAGATTTATACTTTCTAAACAACAATACAGGAAACAAAATTCAAGCATGGAATCAAAAGGTATCCCTTGAGTAGAATCCATACTTGTTTTAAGCAGCAATATGTCAACAAAAGCAACAGAATGAATTTTCTTACAGAGGCAGAGGACTTTACAATAGGAATTCAGAATTAGATGATAACACCAGCAATACATGTAGATCACCTTAAGAAGCCTGAATGTATTGATTGATGCATACTATGCAGTGAAATGATGAAAATTGTGTAACATATTACTGCCTCTTATTGTGTTCGTCCTTTCTTGCCGAAAGAAGACCATGCCACCAGAGAAATAATGACATGACTTGCACTTGACTTTGTTTTGAGTGAGAAAGGGTTGTGCAGGTCACCAGCCTCACTTCTCCTCCAGAGCCATCTGAATCCAGTGACCAGATATTCATCAGGATGACTGGAGATGACCCCGGATGAGGCAATTAGGGTCACATAGCTACTGAATGTCAAGTGTCTGAGATAAGATTTGAACTCAGGTCCTCCTGACTCTTACACTGGTATTCTATCCACTGTACCAACTAGCTGACCCTATTGCTTCTTATAAGTACATAGCATATACCATATACTTACAAAGACATAATAAGGTCCTTGAACTTCAGAAATCCTTTATCCTTTATCAACCAACAGATGAGAGTCCTACTTTACAAATACGGCATCTCAAAATATCATTGAGGGGGGAGAGGCCAAGATGGCACAGTAGAAAGACTCACGTGTGCTAGCTCCAAATGCACAGCCCATAAATTTTCTGTAAAAAGAACTCCCCACAAATTCTGGGGCAGTGCAAGCCATGCAACAATGCAGTGGAGGAGATTTCCATTCCAGAGAGCCCTGAAAAACTGGCACCAAAGGTCCATCAGGCACCGGACAGCAGAGCCCAGCCCTGGCCGCGTAGCCCCAAGAGAAGCAGATCCGAACAGGCTTCAGGGACAGAATCTCCGGAGGCCACAAAGGTCCCTCCACCCACAGGCACTACAGGTCAGTGAGAGAGACTTCTGGGCTGGCCGAGAGAGGAGCGGGGTGTCTCCGTGACTTGGGCCCCCTCGGGAGGCAGTGGCAGAGGGAGTGGCAGAAGCAGTGGTGGCCAGGAGCTCCCAGAGCAGACAGGAGCTCCGCTCCATTACTGAAGGTCTCCACATAAACCCCCTGAGGGAACTGAGCTTGGGAAGCAGCCCTAACCCAACCGAACACCAGAACTTAAGCTCACATTGAATAGCAGCTGTGCCCCTCTGCTGAAATCCCTGAGGCTGGGAGCAGCATTTGAATCTCAGACCCCCAAGCTCTAGCTGGGCGGATCCAAGTGGGGGTGGAGAGGAATCTCAGAAGTCAAGTAACTGGCTGGGAAAATGCCCAGAAAAGGGAAGAAGAATAAGACAATAGAAGGCTACTTTCTTGTGGAACAGATGTTTCCCCCTTTCATTTCTGATAAGGAGGAGCAATGCTTACCATCAGGGAAAGACATAAAAGTCAAGACCTCTGTACCCCAAAAACCCAAAATAGATATCCAATGGGCTCAAGCCATGGAAGAGCTCAGAAAGGGTTTTGAAAATCAAGTTAGACAGGTGGAGGAAAAACTGGGAAGAGAAATGAGAGAGGTGCAAGAAAAGCATGAAAAACAGGTCAATACCTTGCTAAAGGAGACCGAAAAAAATGCTGAAGAAAATAACACCTTGAAAAATAGGCTCACTCAATCGGCAAAAGAGGTTCAAAAAGCCAATGAGGAGAAGAATGCTTTAAAAAGCAGAATTAGCCAAATGAAAAAAGAGGTTCAAAAGCTCACTGAAGAAAACAGTTCTCTCAAAATTAGAATGGAACAAATGGGGGCTAATGACTTTCTGAGAAACCAAGAAATCACAAAACAAAACCAAAAGAATGAAAAAATGGAAGATCATGTGAACTATCTCATTGGAAAAACAACTGACCTGGAAAATAGATCCAGGAGAGAAAATTTAAAAATTATGGGACTACCTGACAGCCATGATCAAAAAAGAGCCTAGACATCATCTTTCATGAAATTATCAAGGAAAACTTCCCTGATATTCTAGAACCAGGGGGCAAAATAAGTATTCAAGGAATCCATCAATCACCACCTGAAAGAGATCCAAAAAAGAGAAACTCCTAGGAACATTGCGGCCAAATTCTAGAATTCCCAGGTCAAGGAGAAAATATTGCAAGCAGCTAGAAAGAAAGAATTTCAGTATTGTGGAAATACAATCAGGATAACACAAGATCTAGCAGCTTCCACATTAAGGGATTGAAGGGCATGGGATAGGATATTCCAGAAGTCAAAGGAACTAGGACTCAAACCAAGAATCACCTACCCAGCAAAACTGAGTATAATACTTCAGGGGAAAAAAGGGTCTTTCAATGAAATAGAGGACTTTCAATCATTCTTGATGAAAAGACCAGAGCTGAAAAGAAAATTGGACTTTCAAACACAAGAATGAGAAGACGCATGGAAAAGTAAGCAGCAAAGAGAAGTCATAAGGGACTTACCAAAGGTGAACTGTTTACATTCCTACATGGAAAGACAATATTTGTAACTCTTAAAACTTTTCAGTATCTGGGTAGTTGGTGGGACCACATACACACATACACACACACACACACACACACACACGTACACATGAGCATGCACACATACAGAGACAGAGAGCACAGAGTGAATTGAATAGGATGGGATCATATCTTTTAAAAAAATTAAGGTAAATATGTAAGAGAAATGTATTGGGAGGAGAGAGGGTGAAATGGAATGGGGTAAATTATATCTCATTCAAGAGGCATGCAGGAGACTTTTTAGTGGAGGGAAAAAGAGGAGAGCTGAGAAAAAAACATGAAGTTTACCCTCATCACATTGGACTAAAGGAAGGAATAAAATGCACACTCCTTTTGGTATGAAAACCTATCTTACAATACAGGAAAGTGGGGGAGAAGGAGATAAGCAGGGTGGGGGGGGGATGATGGAAGGGAGGGCAATGGGAGGAGGGAGAAATTTGAAGTCAACACCTGGGGAGGGACAGGATCAAAAGACAGAATAGAAACAATGGGGTAGGATAGATGGAGGGAAATATAGCTTTACACAACACGACTATTTTCAAAGTCATTTGCAAAACTACACAGATATGGTCCATATTGAATTGCCTGCCTTCCCAAAGGGAATGGTTGGGGAGGGAGGGATGGGGAGAATTTGGAACTCAAAGTTTTAGGAACAAGTGTTTAGTATTGTTCTTGCTACCAGGAAATAAGAAATACAGTTAATGGGGAATAGAAAGTCATCTGGCCCTACAGGACAAAAGAGAAGATGGGGACAAGAGAAGGGAGGAAGGATAGGAGAGGGGACAGATTGGTGATAGGGGAAATTAGAATGCTCGGTGTATTGGGGTAGGGGGAGGGGAGAAATGGGGAGAAAATTTGGAACCCAAAATTTTGTGAAAATGAATGTAAAAAGTTAAATAAATAAATTTATATAAAAAAATAAAATTAAATAAATAAATAAAAGAACAAATAATATATATATATATCATTTTTTTAAAATTTTGAGTTCCAAAATTCCTTTCCTCCCTTCAGTCCCTCCTCTAATCATTGTAGAAGGCAAGCAATATGATATCAAGGATATATGTGAAATCATGCAAAACATTTCGATGTTATCACCAAAAAAAAAAAACAACCTCAAGAAAAGTAAAGTGAAAAACAATATGCTTCAAAAAAAAAAATATCATTGAAAATTCAACTAAGTGTACAATAGGAATAGATATTTGAGGGTTTTTTTGGTGTGGGTGTGGTTATGTGTGGGTGCGTTTGTATATGTATTTGTGTGTTCCATGGAATCGTACCTACATATAAATACATACTTGCATATATGTTTGCATGTATGTGTAGATATGATAGCATTTTAAACACACACATCCTTTTCTATATTGAAAAATATATATCCACCTTGATTTTACATGAATAAGCACTTGACATATCAGCTTTAGTTAAAGCAAATTTCCATTCCCCTTATGTGTTTGGTTAATTTGTAAGTTTCTTTAATTGTCAAAGATGGTATATTTTCTATATTTCCACCCCCTACTATACTGAGAAGGATATACTGCTTTCAGAATCTTCCATAATTAATCTCTGTCTAAGTATCCAAAACCAAACCAAAGAGAATTTGAAAGAAACAAAAGCTTTCTTCCCTGAGGATAGGGTATCCTGAGAATTGCTGATCTGGCATTCTTCTCCCAATTACATGGAGTGAGCATATATTCATGGTTGTTTTTTCCAGATATGTAGGCCTACTATTGTCAGGAAGAAAATTGAAATCTATTTTCTTAATGATATCTCCACAATTAACCTTTGCCTCAAATTTCAAGATTGTGCATTTTCCATATGATTAGCTCTAGTGAGGGAATTCATCAAAAGATTCTGAAAAAAGAAGGAAGCAACAGGAGTGCAGGGTCACAGAAAAATGATCTTGATTCTGGGCCCATGGAGGAAATATCTTAATTTAGCTCAACATCCAATGGACACCAAAAAGAACATAACATTCTTTGTGACTGGCCTTGACAAAATTGATAGCTTTTGTGTTCATCTAAATCCAAATCTCCCCTTACTTACCTTTACCACCAGCATACATCCTGCATAGAGACGTTACTTCTAGGCATTCTGGAATGGGAATAGTGATGTGTTTAAGCTTTTAAGGATAATTGTGGTAGTAGTAGTGATGGTGATAGTAGCTGACAAAGCTATTGAAAGTTCGCAAAGCATTTTACCTTTCCTTAATTCAATAAATATGTTTTAAGTACCTACTGTGAGCCAGTCACTGTGTTAAGTTCTGAGGATATAAAAATAAGGAAATAAGTACCAACCTCTGCCCTCAAGGAGCTTAGTCTAATGGGGAAGGGAACATGCAAACCAATGTATACCAAACAAGCTATATACAAGATAAATGGGAAATAATTAAAACAAGGAAAACACTGGAATTAAGAGAGGATGGCACAATCTTCCTGTTGGGACTTAAAGGAAGACAGAGACATCAGTAACTGGAGCAGAGGGATCAGAGCATTCTATGCATAGGGGAGGATCGGAAAATAGACAGGAGTAATTGTCATTGGAATAATGTCATTGGAACAAAGAGAATGTGTTGAGGTGTAAGGTATATGAAGATTGGAAAAGTAGGAAGGGATTAGGTTATAAAAGGCTTTGGGTAACCAAACAGAGTATTTTGTACTTGTTCCCAGAGGCAATAGTAAGGCATTGGAATTTGTTGAGGAAAGTGATGACATAATTAGACATAAACTTTAAGAAAATCATTTTAGCATCTGAATGAAGATTGGATTGGAAGGAGGAGAGATTTGAGGCAGGGAGATTCACCCATAGGTTATTGAATTAATCAAGGTGAGAGGTGACGAGGGCCATTGATAGAGTGTTGACAGGATCAGAGGAGGGAAGAAAGCATATTCAAGAGATGTTGCAAAAGTGAAATTGACTGGTCTTAGCAAAGGCTTGTATGTGTGGGGGGTAAGAGATGGTTTTAGAATAAAAGATGATGCTTAGGTAATGAGGCTGAGGGGCTCGAGAGTATGATGTTTCCCTCTATAGCAACAGGAAAACGAGAAGGGGAAAACCATTGGGGAGATAGCTAATGAGCTCTCTTTTGGACTCAATATGTGATTTCATGAAGGGGGAGAACAAAACAATTCGTCAGACAGCTAGTGGTACAATCTATATGCCTTCAAATGAAAGATTCATTGTAAGTTCCTTAAGCTATAAAATTCACTTCCACATTTTAGACCAAAGAATATTGTGGTTTGTCCCCTTAAAAGGACTATTTCCCAAAACAAAATATATAAATAATGATAAATCATATTAAGGTATTTAGATGATAGAAGTGCCCTTCTTTTATCATTATTGTTTGTGCTCATTCATTTCAGTCATGTACAACACTGTGATCCTTTGGGGGATTTTCTTGGTGAAAATATTGGAGTGGTTTGCCATTTGCTTCTATAGCTAATTTTACAGAAGAAGGACTGAGACACCAGGGTTAAGTGACTTGCCCAGGGTCACAAAACTGGGAAATGTCTGAGATCAGATTTGAACTTTTTAGGACTTCTTTTAGAGTCTTTTTTTTTTATCCATGTCCACTTCTTTGCCTAATTTCTCTGGAATGAATTTTAAAAATTAATTCAGAGTGAATTTTGCTTTCTCTGTATCTTGTCTGCTTCTAGAAATAGCACACCAGTATCCACATTTTCAAAAAGGCAGTGGGAAGCACAGTATCCAACAGCTGTGTAAGTTCTAACATCATTCTTCTATCCCAAAGTGCCTTAATACACACATGAACCATTTCAGAAGTTATTCTCACAAAGGATAAAAATGTAGAGAATTTGTAAGAATCACAGGAGTAAGAAATACAAATCATGAGTCAAGGTAAATAACCGTTAGTAAGAAGAAATGGAGGACCTAGATAAAAAAAGTGATCTGTACAAAGGTAGGAATAGGCAACAAACAAGACATACTAGAATAAGGAATTCAGACCTGTCATAATGTTGGAGTTTTCATTCTAAAGACAGATAACCCTGCCTAATGGAAATAATGGATATCTAATTGAATATCTATTCTCAACAATGCATTCAACCCATGTCCACATTAATCTTATTTATTCTCTACGAAAAGTTAGTGTTCTCTTTAGACATTATGTCTGTGTTTTTATAGATACACACACACATATATGTACATATACATACATATTTTTATATACATATGTATACATGTATACACATGTACATATGTGTATATTACTTTTGTATTTGGCATACATCAATTAACATAAGCATTTCTGAATACAAAATATAAAGAGTATTGAACATGAGATCATAAATCCCCATTACAAACAACTTGCTCCACTCTTTTAAATATATATTGAATTTGTTGTGATCAAAAATAATCAATTAGGGAGTGACAAAAAGAATTTTAGTATTAAAAGAGGAAAGAGAGAGGCAGCATAGGGTAAATGACATCAAAAGAAGAGGAGCAAGGATGTATTAAAATAGAGAGAAAGAAGGGAAGAGGGCAATAACTTTAGTCTCATTGGATTTGACTCAGAGAGAATAACATACACATTCCGTTGGTTATAAAAACCTGTCACACTCTGTAGGGAAATAGGAAGGGAAAGGGGAGAGAAAATGGAGGGAGACTGAAAAAAAGAGAAGGAAGATTAAGGGAGGCAGTGGTCAGAAGCAAAACAATGGTGAGGAGAAAAAGAGTGAAAGAGAGAGAAAAGCATAAATGGAGAGGTGAATAAGATGGAAAGACACAATAAAGAGAAAATTAAACCAATAAATAAGAGCTAATTTCCGCAACTGTATACCAATGAAATTGACAATCTTAGTGAAATGGGTGAATATTTAAAAATATATAATTTGTCCAGATTAACAGAGGAGAAAATAAAATACTTAAATAATCCTATTTCAGAAATAGAAATTGAAAAAGTCATCAATAATCTCCCTAAGAATCAATCTCCAGGATGAGATGGATTTACAAGTGAATTCTAACAACAGTTTAAAGAACAATTAATTCTAATATTATATAAACTATTGGGGAAAATAGACAAAGAAGTCCTACAATTTTTTTGTGTGATAAAAATATAGTGCTGATACCTAAACTGAGAAGAGCCAAAAGAAGGAGATACACATGCACACACACACACACACACACACACACACACACACACACACATTTTCCTAATGAATATAGATGTTAACAAATTAAATAAAATATTAGCAAAGAGATTATAGTGACTTATCACATGAATAATAACAGATTGGATTTATACCAAGAATGTAGGATTGGTTCACTATTAGGAAAACTATCAACATAATTGACTATAACAATAACAAAATTAACAGAAATCATTTGATTGTCTCCATAAATACAGAAAAAAGCTTGACAAAATGCAACATCCATTCCTATTAAAAACACTAGAGAGCATAGAATAAATTGAGTCTTCCTTAAAATGATAAGGAGCATCTAACACCATAAGCAAGCATTATATATAATGAGGATAAACCAGAATCATTTCCAATAAGATTGGGAAAAAAAAAAACTAGGATGTCCATTATCACTGCTGTTATTCTACATTGTACTAGAAATGTTAGCTTTAGCAGTAAGAGAAAAAAAGAAATTGAAGGACTTAGAATAGTCAAAGAAGAAACAAAGCTGTCATTCTGCAGATGATATGATGGAGGGAATACTTAGAATATCCTAGAAAATCAAGTAAAACATGAGTTGAAATAATATCCAACTGAAGCAAAGTTACAGGATATAAAAAGCAACCCATATAAGTCATCAGCATTCCTATATATTACTAACAAAGTCATACCAGTTCTTAAATTGTGTTATAAAGCAGCAGTCATCAAAACTACTTGGTACTGGCTAAGAAATAGAGTAGTGGATCAGTGGAATAGGTTATATACATAAGACACAGTAGTCAATGACTATAGCAATCTGCTCTTTGATAAGCCCAAAGACTTCATCTTCTAGGATAAGTACTCACTATTTGACAAAAATTGCTGGAAAACTTGAAAGCCATAAGGCAAAAATTAGGCATAGACTAGCATCTTACTCTATATACCAAGATAAGGTCAAGATAGACATAAAGAGTAAAACCATAAGCAAATTAGGAGAGAAAGCAATAGTTTGCCTGTCAGATCAATGGAGAAGAGAAGAATTTATGACCAAAAAGACAGAGAATATTATGAAATGCAAAATAAATAATTTTGATTATATTAAATTAAAAAGTTTTTTATAAAAACAGACAATGCAACCAGGTTTAGAAGGTTATCACAAAGCTGTGAAACAATGTTTAAAGCCTGATAAAGGCCCCATTTCTAAAATCTATAGAGAACTGAGTCAAATCTTTAAGAATATAAGTCATTCTCCAATTGATAAATGGACAAAGGATATGAACAGGTAGTTTTTAGGTGAAGAAATTAAAGCTGTCTATAGTCATATGAAAAAATGCTCTAAATCACTATTGATTAGAGAGATGCAAATCAAAACAACTCTGAGGTACCACATCACATCTAGCAGATTGAGTAACATGACAAAATAGGAAAATGATAAATATTAGAGAAATGTGGAAAAAATGGGATATGAATGCATCATTGGTGGAGTTAACTGATCCAACCATTCTGAAGAGCAATTTGGAATGACAACCAAAGGGCTATGAAAATATGCATACCTTTTGACCCAGCAATGCCACTACTAAGTCTGTATTCCAAAGAGATAACAAAAAAGGGAAAATGACCCACATGGAATACTTAGAACACCCTAGAAAATCAAAACTATTTATCGCAGCTCTTTTTGTGGTGGCAAATAATTAGAAACTAAGTCAATACCCATCAATTGGGGATTGACTCAACAAATTTTGGTATATGGATGCACTAGAATACTATTGTTCCATTAAAAAATGATGAGCAGGCAGACTTCAGCAAAACCTATAAAGACTTACATGAACTGATGTTGAGTGAAGTAAACAAAACCAGGAGAACACTGTATAAAATAATAACAACATTGTGGAATGACCAGTTTTGTTAGACTTATCTTTTTTGAGTAATATGATGATCTAAGATAATTCCAGAAGACTCATGATGGAAAATACCATCCACATTCAGAGAAAGCACTGTGGGATCTGAATGCAGATTTAAGCGTATTATTTTCTCTTTTTTGTTTTTCCTTTCTCATGGTTTTTCCCTTTTGTTCTAATTCTTCTTCTACAAAATGACTAAATGAAAATATGTTTAATATGATCATACATATACAACCTATATCAGATTTCATGCTGTCTTGGGGAGGGGAAGGAGAGGAAAAAGAAAATATACAACTCAAAATCTTATAAAAGTGAATGTTGAAGACCAAAAATTGTGTGTGTGTGTGTGTGTGCATGTAGACTCTGCTAGACTCAGACAAAAATCCTATGAAAACCCATCAGAAAAACCCTTACTGTTTTGGGGGAGAAGGTACCCTATTCAGTCCACGGACCCTAAAATGAGCCTAAATCTTTTACGCACCTGGGAGCACTAGTCTGTATGACTTTCTTCCCTAACTACCCTTTTTTTTTTCATATCTCCCTTCAACAAATCTAACTTGTTTTATTGTCTTATTGTGAGATCTGTGATGGGCTTTTGGTATTTCAGACCTCCCTGAGTTTATGTTGACAACCTAGACAAACTACTTAGACTTTGTGAATCTATTTCCTTATATGTAAAATAGGCATACAAATATCTGTAGTACTTACCTCACAAGATTGTTGTCACATGAGATAATGTACAAAAATTCCTTTGGCAACCTTAAAGCACTGTGCAAGAGTTGACTGTCTTTCGTTGCACTGGTGGTGTATGATTAATGCTAGTAAGTTTGAAGAGAGCATAGGCAAAAGAGGAAAGATGCTATCTTTTCTTCCTATGCAAACTAGTTTTTATTTACTTCTTCCAGACTTACTTTTTCCTTTTCTTAACTCTGATCTATGCACTTATGACCCATTGATGTAACTGAAATACCCTGATCCTTGAGTCTCCTAGAGGTTCTATTCATCTCCACTAAACTGATTCCAAAAGTCTTTCCTTTGAATTTGTAGATGTGTCCTTGTGACCTAAACTGCTAGCCTTCAAAGCCAAGGTCATGCCACTCTCTGCTCTGGACAGAAGTAAAAGCATCACTGGCATTCATCAAACATTGAACAATGCCCATTTCCCACATGACCAAGAAGTAAACAGACTTAAGCAAATGAGTGTCCAAGGAATGAAAATTTAATTGCCCACATCCATATGGAATATCTGCCTCTTTTCTTCCTTCCCAGAATCTTCTTTATACTATATTGGAAGCTCCATTCTGAATTACAAATCAATTACCTTTACAACATTTCTATAGCTGACTACAGATTAGCTTGTAGAGAAAAAGAAAACAGGTAGCTAAAAATATAATAGGAGAAAAGCCTCAGGGAAAGGGATAGTTTTAAATGAGTAAAAAATCTTTCCTCCATCAATTTTGAGTTCAAATACATGGATTTTTATATTAAAACAATATAACCTAACAATAGTAATTAATGATCTGCACAAATAAGCTTTTCCAAAAAGCAAATTTATCCTGAATGAATGAATCAATCAGAATGAATCATCAATTAGTATTATTCTTCATCCTTGATCTCTCTCTCTCTCTCTCTCTCTCTCTCTCTCTCTCTCTCTCTCTCTCTCTCTCTCTCTCTCTCTCTCTCTCTCTCTCTCTCTCCCTCAAATTGTGAACTGTGAATTGTAAGACCTCTTGATCATTTCATGGCATTACCTAAGGATGGCAATTGTTAATTATCTTGGAGAAGAGGGCATTTGAGTTTAGTGAAAAGAACAAAAAAGTTGTAGCTCACATGAAATGAAGAATGTCAAATAGATAAAATGCAATTAACCAAATTGTCCTTCAACTTGGAAAATGAGGAATTTTTGCATAGTAAGGTTGTGTTTCCCTTTTGACTCTTCCTGTTCTTAACTCTCTCAATCACTGCTACTGAGTGAAACATTATATCAGAATTAGGAAAAGCTGGATCTGTTAAAACCATTTTAAGGTAATGGGTGGTAAAATTTATGCCCCAATTTACATTCTTAATGGAGGTGACTATGCAATATTCCAGTCACTCCTTCTATCTTTTGAGTTTATTAGGATTCTATCAGGAATAAGAGCATTCTAATAGGTGATAAGTAATTCCTGACTGCAAGCCCAATCTTCCATAAGGGATCAAAGAGAAAATCATGTTATCTTCATTTTACATTCCCATTTGGCCAACTAAATATAATGAGAGTCTTAAAAATGCTGCCATACTACTGACATGTACATGTGACTTAAGCTCCTAGGGGTTTCAGACTCCCATACAATTACTACCCCTGGAGTAACTTGGAGAATCTTTGGGACTGGAAAGCTTTTACATTTAAGCTAAAGATTGTGCATAGTCAAATGTTTTAGGGAAAGACTATCTTAATCAGTGTCACCTCATCAATGGTGCTGTTTGTTCCATCTTTGAAAATTATCCTAAACTTACCCGGTCCTATTAGTTCTCATTAATCCATAGAAATCCATATGTTCTGATGCCATATTTCCCTAACTTTCTGTGCATATTAAACCAGGAATGGAACTGATTTGAGAGAGCCAGTTGTAAAATCTTCATCATGAGCACTTACACATCTGCAAATGCTAAAAATTGGGCCTGATTTATTATTTTGTTTATTGGTTAGACTTAAGAAACTGATAAAGAAAATATTAATAAAGCACATTAAACTTAAAAGTGTATTATCTATATTCCCTGCCCCAGCTGATTGTTAAATATTTACCATCAGACCCCTACACCATACCATAAAATCCAGAGCAAAAGGAGACCTCAGAGACCATATAAATTAATCTCCTTATTAACTTGACCAAAGTACCTTTGGTATTAAGTAATGCTTCATAATTTCAACCCAGGTCTTCAGAATATAAATTTATTAGTCTTTCTAATCTACCAAATAGCCTCCAGAGATAAAGAGAAATGCTTTGCTTGCTTGTTTGATTGAGAAATAGTATCATAGATCTAAAGTTGGAAGGGGCTTCTGAGGCCATCTAGTACAACCCTTTCATTTTTACAGACAAGGATACTGAGGCAAAGGGAGATTATATTACTTGCTTTGCAAGCTTTTACTCAGGAAATAAATGCAGTTATGATCTTTGTAAACTCTGATCAGACTTTTGTTCATTCAGGTCCCCTTTTTAGACCTGAAGTTTTTCCTAGTTTAGTAGTTCACAGGGGTTTTTATTTTAACAACAATAACCTCTTCATTCGTGTTGTGCAGCAGCAGCAGCAGCAGCAGCAGCAGCTACAAGTCTGAAATGGAGTACCTGCCAAATTGCATTGTAGAAAGTTGCTTCTGAGAGGCAGTGGTTGAGTTGACTGATGTCCAATCCACCCACTGTCTAAGATAGGAGTAGAAAATCTATGGGGAAATAATTGTCTTCTTGTCCTTTTCCACTCTTAAAAGTAGTTGGCAAATGGTTGGAATTCATATAACACAAATTCTGTCCAGACCAGCCCTCAGTATCTACCAAGCCTCCTCCACCAATAGCTAAGCCAGTTGACCAAGGAGATGATGGAATCATCTGGGCCTGATCTCCTTTCTACTTACTGGTAGAAAGGAAAAAAATAATTAGAATTTTCTGGCCCTATGAAGAAAGTACAAAGCCTACTATGAGTTATATGACATCATTTACTTTTCCTGGTTGATCCCTTGTTAAGGACACAAGTCCTTTAAGAAAGCAAAATATAGTAAAGTAAATGAGGTGTTATCTTGCCAAGGTAATTTCTTCATTGAATAGGTAGCTTCTTACAGAAGTCAACAGTGATGACTTTTCTCCAGTATGTTATTTTTTTCTTCTTTGAAGAAGGGGTAAGTTGTATTTTTGGTAAATTTGAGTCCTATTTCACTGTATTTTATGCTTATTATAGATGAGGGGTCTTATTCATTTAGAAATTATTAGAAAATAACCCTGAGCTCCTAAATGAGAAAATATGCTAAAATTTTGAATTTGGATAGGCTTGTTTTGGGTCTTTTTCATCTCTGCAACTAATAAGCCCTCCTCTTATTCAAGGATGTCACACTGTATCATCCTCAGAGATGGGATATGGGTTCAGGGAGAAATGAGAGTCAAATGATAACAAAAAATGTTTCTACAAAAAATAAGCTCATGTGAGATTAGGAAAGAGATCTGGGATGGTTAAGTATTTTAATAATATTCTATTTATGTGAACTAGATGATAACCTTGTCTCTCAATCTTTGTAGGTTTCCTCCAATACATGGAAGGACCCTAATCATAACAAAATAAAAAAAGCAGGGCTCACTAGTAAAAAGGAGTTCATTTCTATTGTCAGGGAGAATTCGAAGGCCATTAATGTCACCATTCCAAAAGAAAAATTACCACCACTTTATCTATCAAATCAATATCTATACAGAAGAGGAAAATTATCATAGATTGTAATCAGCAAGCAGCTCAATAAATTGTTGGAGGTTCTTAACTTCCAAGCAACATTAATCAGGTCCTCATTTGAACTGCTATCAATGCAGCATACTAGCAATTTACATTGAATGTTTGCAATTTACATTGAATACTCCTCATCTCAGATGCTTCAATGATACCTTATCATGAACTTAAAAAAAAACAAAAAACAAAGAGCAAAAGGAGTATTTACTCCAGGAAACAACACTGTACTTACCCAGTGCAGCTAGAAGCTGACCTCTTAAACTCTTAATTTATGAATACATTTCTTATAAATGGGCAAACATCCACAAGTTTAGGTTGCAGTTTATTTTCTCTGTCCTCTTGAAAGAAAAGCAATAGAAGATCCTGCCTGACTAGTTCTCCCTTTTAATTCCATATCTAACATTTGTTTTATGGAATTTTCTCTCTGGAGACTTCTGTCATTGGACCCCATTGAAATGTATAGAGGAAATATCCTGTTTCTGTTTAGAGAATGTGCCAAATATTAACTGTCAGATGACAAATATGTTATTTAACATCACTTAACAGATTGGTTTTCTAAGGCAAGTCTAGAAATACCTGGCTAATTCTTTCTCTGCCTTTAGCTCAAATAGTGGCTCAGATGTGGATTCCTGATGGGAAAGGGGAAGAATATATGTTCTATAAAATTTAACTTCATTAAAATAATAGCACAAATATTAATCAGATACTAATTTCTAACATTAAAAATGTACCATACAGCACTACTCATTCTGGAATATTCTCTACAATAATAAAGGCATCTAGGTACCACAGGGGATAGAGAATTAGAACAGAAGTCAAGAAGACTTGAGTTCAAATCCAGCCTCTGACGCATTATCTTTGTGTGAACTTGGTCAAGTTGCTTAACCTCTGCCTACCTGAGTATACCTATCTATAAAATGATGTTTTACTTCTAGTGTTAAGGGAAGTTCAGACTCAAGTGAATAAATATCCTGTTAGTTCAGATTCAATGTTGTGATGAAATGAAGTACCAATAGGTCTTTCAACAGTTAATAAATAGTATATATAGCCAGAATATAGAGAAAATATTCAACAAGTACATTCCAGTACTTAGTTTAGGTATTCCCTATCTCCCATGTTTCCAAATGATAACAAGTCTGGCTAGTATCTAGTATGGTTAGGGAGAAGATAGTGATATCTGTTGTCTTGGGATATCTTCCAAGTCTGGAGAACTCTAAACCCATTTGGGTATGGGTTTATATTTTTTATGTGTCTTCAATAACTGCAAAAGTACGTCAATATGGTCAGAGGCTATCAGAAAGGTGTATAAAAGGACGTTCAGTTTGATCCTTGTTCAATCAAGTCCTGAGGACAGCTGTGTCATCTTTTAGGGGAAAAAGAGGATAGCCCAGATAGCAGAGAGAGAGGAGAACCTTTTTTTAGACTAAAAAGAAAGATCTGTTTTTGACAGTCAGGAGTCAAGAAAAGAGGAATAGGACCAGGAAGCTTAGCTAAGTGACCTGCTTAACAAAGATGCTCCTCCCAGTGAGTAACAACATGAGTACTCCATGACAAAAGAAAAGGATATCTGCATACTGTAGTACTAAAGTCATGTGTTATTTTAGCCATATGAATCCCCTATATGTATATTTGTGGGAAATTACTCCTCAGTGTTATGAGGAGAATATTCTGTGGCTACTGATCTTACTCTCCACTATAATGAATCTTTTTGCATTGACCTCAAAGAAAAACAAAATTCTTGGACTATCAAATACCACTCCATATTGACAAAATCCTAATTACCTTCTTAGAAGACCTTTCATCATTTAAAAGTTTATAGACTTTTTTATGTTTATTTATTTATTTTTAGTTTGCAACATTCATTTCCACAAAATTTTGAGTTTCAAATTTTCTCCCCATCTCCCCATCCCCTCACTCCATATTGCCTTGCATTCTGATTACCCCTTTCCTCAATATTCCCTCCCTTCTGTCACACCCCTCCCTTTCTTTATTCCCTTCTTCTCTCTTTTCTTGTAGGGCAAGATAGATTTCTATACCCCATTACCTGTATTTATCATTTCCTAGTTGTATGAAGAAACAATTCTCAACATTCATTCCTAATACTTTGAATTCTCACTTCTCTCCCTTCCTCTCACCCCACCCATGCCCACTGAGAAGGCAAGCAATTAAATATAGGTTATATATGTGTAGTTTTGCAAAAGACTTCCATAATAGTCATATTGTGCAAGACTAACTATATTTCCCTCCATCCTATCCTGCCCCGCATTTATCCTATTCTTTTGACCTTATCCCTCCCCAAAAGTGTTTACTTATGATTACTCCCTTCTGACATTTGCCCTCCATTCTATCATCCCCCTCACCCCACTTGTCCCCTTTTCCCCTACTTTCCTGCAGTGTAAGATAGATTTTCATACCAAATTGAGTGAGCATGTTTATTCCCTCCTTAAGTCATATGTGAAGAGAGTAAGCTTCACTTTTCCCCTCTCACCTCTTTCTTTTTCTCCTTCATTGAAAAAGATTTTTCTTATCTCTTTTATGAGATTCTAGTTCCATTTCTCCCTTTCTCTTTCCAATATATTTCTCTCTCATCCCTTAATTTTATTTTTTATACATATCATCCCTTCTGATTCAACTCAACCTGTGCTCTTTGTGTGTATGTGTGTTTGTATGTATAATGTCTCTACTTAACCAAATACTGAAAAAAGCTTCAAGAGTTACAAATCTTATCTTTCCATGTAGGAATGTAAACGTTTAGCTTTAGAAAGTCCTTTATGATTTTTCTTTACTGTTTACCTTTTCATGCTTCCCTTGATTCTTGTGTTTGAAAGTCAAATTTTCTATTCAGCTCTAGTCTTTTCATCAAGAATATTTGAAAGTCTTCTGTATCACTGAATGACCATTTTTCCCCCTGAAGTATTACACTCAGTTTTGCTGGGCAGGTGATTCTTGGTTTTAATCCCAGTTCCTTTGAATTCTGGAATATCCTATGCCAAGCCCTTCGATCCTTTAATGTAGAAGCTGCCAGATCCTGTGTTATCCTGCTTGTATTTCCACAACACTTGAATTGTTTCTTTCTAGCTGCTTGCAATATTTTTTCCTTGACCTAGGAACTCTGAAATTTGGCTACAATATTCCTAGGAGTTTCTTGTTTCAGGTCTCTTTCAGGAGGTGATTGGTGGATTCTTTCAATATTTATTTTGCCCTCTGTTTCTAGAATATCAGGGCAGTTTTCCTTGATAATTTCATGAAAGATGATGTCTAGGCTCTTCTTTGATCATGGCTTTCAGGTAGTCCCATAACTTTTAAATTGTCTCTCCTTGATCTATTTTCCAGGTCAGTTGTTTTTCCAATGAGATATTTCACATTTTCTTCTATTTTTTTCAATCTTTTGGTTTTGTTTTATAATTTCTTGGTTTCTCATAAAATGATTAGCTGCCATGTGCTCCACTCTCATTTTTAAAGAACTATTTTATTCAGTGAGCTTTTGAACCTCCTTTTCCATTTGACTAATTCTGCTTTTGAAAGCATTCTTCTCCTCATTGGCTTTCTGGATCTCTTTTGCCAATTGAATTAGCCTATTTTTAAAGGTGTTGTTTTCTTCAGCATTTTTTGGGTCTCCTTTAGCAAGCTATTGACTCACTTTTCATCATTTTCTTGCATCACTCTCATTTCTCTTCCCCATTTTGCTCCACCTCTCTTAGTTGATTTTCAAAATCCTTTTTGTGCTCTTCCTGAGACCATTGCATATTTATTTTGGAGGTTTTGGACGTGGAAGTCTTGACTTCCTGTGATGTGCTTTGTTCTTCCTCACACAAAAGGATGAGAGAAAATACCTGTTCACCAAAAAAGTAACCTTCTAAAGTCTTATTTTTTTCTCCCTTTTTTGGGCATTTTTCCAGCCATTTACTTAACTTTTGAGTCCTTTGTCAAGAGGAGGGCATACTCTGAGGACCTTTAAGTTCTCAGTTCCTCCAAAGTGACACAATCAAGGAAGAAGAGTAAGCTCCTCTCCTGGCCTGCACATTGGTCTGGGAGCAACCAAAAGTTTTTCTGCCCAGAATCTACAATTAGAATTCTATCACCATAATAGCCTCTACCTCCACCATCAGTGCTCCTCCTCACCCCTGGGTGGAGCTCAGGGCTGAGAATCAGATCATTAGTTCAATTCCCCCAGGGACTTTAGGCAGAGGTCTTCCAGGGCTGCCACTCAGAGTTGAGATTCAGATCAGCAGTTCAATTCCCCTAGGGGCTGTAGACAGAGGGTCCCAAAAAATAGCAGCTGCAGTGCCTGCTGCTGGAGGTCCAGACCGAGCTCCCCTCTCCTCTGTGAAAGAGTCCTTCCACTGATCTTTGAAGTTATCTGTGTTATTTGTGGGTTGAGCAATCTAGGAACTACTGTGAGTGGCACCCTGAAGTCTGTTCTGAGTCCTGTCCCTGCTGTGCTGTGCTGGTCTGTGTGCTGGGCTGGTCTTAGTTTATAGATTTTTTACTGGACAATCTTCCTGGCACAAGGAATTCCAAAGAAGAAAAGTTTAAAAAAAGAGGAACTGTTTAAAGAACAACAACAATTGTGTGTTTTATGTTGATTGTACTATAGAAGTTGGAATGCCAGCAAAACAGCAATTTTAAAGCATTTAGCACAATGCTGTACATGTGGTGTTACATGTGGTGTTATTAGTGCTAGCTATTATAATTATAAGACTGAAAATGCCCAAATCCATTCAGCAATGAGGGACAAAACTCTTGGTGTTTAAGTACTGTGCAATGAAGACTAAGGGACAGCTAATGGTCGTCATTGCAAATGAGAGAAGATCTCCTGATAGAGGTGGGGACTCATCCTAAAATATAGTAATCATTTAATAAATACTTATCATTGCTTGACTGAGGGCTGAAAGGCTGTAGCCAGGAAACCATGGCAATATAGTCATATTTTAAAGGAAAATTGTATCAAGGGAGGCACAGAATCAACCTTGACCAAAGGATATCTTTTTCATCTTTTAAAACAAAACAAAACAATTCTCCCCTCCAAGTCTCCCATGCTCCCTCGGTTCCCAAACAAACACCTAGCCTAGCCCTTGTTGGGACAAATAACAAGAAAACTCATGCCTATCATATCTGGGAAAGGATTCATGATCTGAAGGGTTATTGCACAAAGGAAGATTATCATCAAAATCCAGTGATCCTAGGCCCCATATTTGCCACTTCCTTGTTAGTCCTTTCTATAACATGGTGCTAAACTCAAGTAGAAATGGATAATTACAGGCCACAGATTGACTTAGAAAACAACAAATGAACATTTTCTATGTTGTATTATACCTTTATGGACAGATAGGTGGCTCTGTGGATAGTTACTGGCCTGGAGTTAGGAAAGCTTATATTCAAGAGTTTGAATTTGACCTCAGGCACTTACTTGTTGTGTTTATGCGGACAAGTCATTTGGCTCTGTTTGCCTCAGTTTCTTTATCTGTAAAATGTGTTATTGAAGGAAAGAAAGTACCTATACCAAGAAAACCCAAAATGGAGTCACAAAAAGTCAAGCATGACTGATCACTGAACAAAATTTATTAATTTTGTTAAACATTTCACAATTACAATTTTATCTGATTCACTTCTTTGACACCTCTGCTTTACATGAATTTTGACAAATATAATAAATTTGTTTGAGTTGGACAGTATACTATTTGGAAAGGAAATCACTCGAGTCCTATTCCTCAAAACCTAAGGAGAGTGAAAATGCCACGCATCTGTAGTCTGTGTAGCTTTGGCAGAGGGACTAAAGAGTTTAGAGGGAAGCAAGCCAAGCAAGATATTCTACTGGGAATACAATAAAAAAGATTAGAAGACAAAAATTCCATAATAAAAAGGATTGACTATTCAGCCAAGTAAGTAGACAAACACTGAGGCAGAATAAATACAGAACAAAATTCAAAGAAACAAATTGAAAAAGCAAGTACCATAAAGGAAAAATAAACCAAAAATTCCCAATGGGAAAAAATAAAAATAATTCTGTGGAATCCTCAAAGATTGCAGAATATCACCAGCAAACTCCAGCATCATTCAAATAAAAAAAATTAAGTACACATAAGGATGAAAATTTGCTCAGAAATCAGAACTTTCAGAGAATAATTAGCAATTACTAGCTGTGTGACTTTGGGCAAGTCATTTAACCCCAATTGCCTTAATTAATAATCAATTAGCAATTACTAGCTGTGTAACTCTGGGCAAGTCATTTAACCCCAATTGCCTTATACACACACACACACACACACACAGACACACACACATCTATGTCTCCCTACATACATACATCTTCCCATACCCAGTAGAAATGTACTTTATTGCCCATTGTAGATCAAGACCCACCTTTTCCATCTTCACTAATTAATTAATAATTAATTCACTAATTAATTAATAATGAGAGACTCATAGAAGGGAATTTCAGAATTGGAATTTAAAAAAAAAATAAGTTCTATGCTATTCCTAGAAGTCAAAGAAAAAGGTTGCATTTAGATGCGTATATATCTATCAATCTCTCTCTCTCTCTCTCTCTCTCTCTCTCTCTCTCTCTCTCTCTATATATATATATATATATATATATATATATATATATATATATATATATATATATATATATCAGCTCTTTTTGTGGTAGACAAAACCTTGAACCTAGGCAGATATCTTTCTATTAGAGAATAGCTATACAAATTGTGATATATGAATACAATGGAACACTAATAAAACAAAAAATGACCACAATATGGACAATTCCAGAGGAGACTCGGAAGACTTATCAGCTGAAGCAAAGTGAAGATCATTGAGGGACAAAAATAAAATCTAAGGAAGGAATTGATGATTTAAGGGAATTTGAATAACTGTTCTGTTAATTAAATCTCATGCTCCTTTATGATAATCAATATCTTTTATTGAAGGAACAACATGGTGAAAAGAAACATAAGTGTCAAGAGGGGATATAAGAAATAGAAGAAGATAAAAGCCCATCCCTCCTAAGCTTGAAGAGGAAGAGAAAAGGTATGGTAATTTCTTTAATTTTTCAGAGGGAGATGCTGTACTAGAGTAGAATAAAATAAATGGGAGGTAGAGCAATGGATAGTGAAGACGGAAAAGGTGGGTCTTGATCTACAATGGGCAATAAAGTACATTTCTACTGGGTATGGTATGGGAAGATGTATGTATGTAGGGAGATATAGAGGTCTGTGTGTGTGTGTGTGTGTGTGTGTATGTGTGTATAAGGCAATTGGGGTTAAATGACTTGCCCAGAGTCACACAGTTAGTATCAAGAGTCTAAAGCTAGATGTGAACTTAGGTCCTCCTGACTTCAGGTCCAGTGCTCTGTCAACTATGCTACATAGTTGTACTGATTTGTTATCATAAAATTAATCTAAGGATAATGGGTACAAAAGGAGACCACCTTTTCTGGTAGATGGTTGTTCTTCTCAGGACTATATCCTACCTCAGGAGAGAGATTAGCTGACACCTAGGGTTGAAACAGAGACAGAGAAAATTAAATAGGAATACATGACCTTAAGAGTAGCAAGTGATCCATCATGGTAAGGACAAGGGGTAGGACAAGGTCTTATAAGTTGGTACATAGAATGAATCCTACTAGACAATGCTTCATTCACAAACTATCATTTCTTAGCAAGTGACATAGTAGAAAAAACCCGTGCCAAAAACAACAAATATATGTATTGATATATACCTGTGAGAGAAAGATCTCTAGATGCACCAATATAGAAATTTGTAGAAATTTCAATAGACTGAGAAGCTCAAATTTGATGCTCCATAGGTTCTATGTTCAACAGGGATATAGAGAGAATATTAAGGAAACAAATAAAGGCATAAAAATTTAATTCATCCATTTATAGTCTATGCAATTATATGGGAAAATGGAATTCAAGTTACGTGGGGGAAGGGAATTCAAGTAAAACTAGGAAGTAAAATCAAAGTAAAACCAAAAATTATAGGAATTCAAAATAAATTTGTATTTCTTGAGAAAGTGCCATAACAGTTGTACTTAAGCTAAACTAAATTGGAAATAAAGGGAAGATTTTGAGCTGCCCTCTTATCTGATAGGAAAAAGTAAAAATCTATGCAAGTTGGGGGAAAGGGACACAGGGGCAAAATAGGGAGGGAATACAGAAAGAGAAATTAAAAACTTAAATGAATTCAATGGCTTATATTAAGATTGAATAAAGTAGCAAATGTTCTGATCTGCCAAAGATGACAAAATTCAGGGCTCTGTGCAATGAAGATTTCTATTCTCTGCCAAACAAACTTGATGTTCACAAGTTTACTTGCCTTGACACAGCAGCTCTGAGGAACAAATGTAGCTGAAAATTCATCATGAACAGAAACGGAATTGGGTAGGTATGGCTACAACAGTTCCCTCAGCTTCATACTCCTTCCAACATCACAGAGGAGGCCCAGAGCAGTGTAAAACATGTTGCCAACATGGGATAATATGGTCTTCATTTCTCAAAAATATCAGCTCTTCTGCCAGTACCGTGAGGGATGGGAATGCTCCTAAACATAATATTATTCTTACCAAGAAAGGCAAAGAGTGACAAAACACACTGCTTGGATATATCATGGGCTTTCACTCAACACATGGAAACACAGTAGGGCTCTATTATAAGCAACAAGATATGCAGGACAGAAGAGAAACACAAGATGCTAAGTAAGGCTTGCGATCACTGATGGTGGTGGTGAGTTTTGCCAAATATAAGTCTGAGAAACTTGGTCATACCCAATTTCTATATAATTTGTAACTTAATCATTAGTAAAATAGAAGCATATCATATCCTTTCAGAGATTTTTAACCTTGTTTTTTGACTGCCGTGGATGGCTTCTTTGAATAATTTTTTTAATGCATAAAATAAATTAGGATCTCAAAGAAAAACAATTATATTGAAATACAGAGAGCAATTTTTTGGTTATGGACCCCAGCTTATTGAATATAATGGAAGTGTAGGATTTAGAGATGATAGGCACTTTCCACATTTTATATATATATATATATATATATATATATATATATATATATATATATATATATGTTTGTTTATATGTATATGTATATATGTAATTTATTTATCTTTAATTTTCAATTCTCTCCCCCATATTTCCCCCTCCACTCCCCAAGACAGTGTGCAATCTGATGTAGGCTTTACTTATCCATTCATATTAAATATATTTTCACTTTAGTCCAGATGTAAAGAAGAATTAAAACTAATGGGAATAACCATGAGAAAGAAGAAACAAAACAAAACAGCAAAAGAAAAGGAGAACAAATAGTAGCCCATGGACATCATGGGGAAATTGAAACCCAGAGAAGCTGTCACTTCCAAGTCTCTCTTGGTTATCGACACTCATCCTCTTAAAATGACTTAGTCTATTTTTTTGGCTGTAGTTACTCGTGTGCATGCTACATCCCCACTACACCCCACCTCTAAGTAAAATGCAAACTCCTTGCAGACAAGTTTTAATTTTTGGCTTTGTATCTCTATAGCCTAGCAGACGAATAAAACCAGAGCCCTTTTTACCATGGTGCACTGCCTTTTAGTACAGGAGAATGTTTAAAACACAATTACTACAAATATATTTACCAAATTATATGCATTTCCCACTGTGTTATAAGGACAATATTTATGTTCAGTAAACCTATCATAATCAAAATATATGCCACTTAAAAGAATGTAAATGGGTTTATGGTGATTTGGAACCAGTTGAAATTGTTTCACAAACCATCCAAAGCACTGCATGCAGATAGCAATAGTCCATAATTATTTAACAAGTCATTTATAACATAATGCATAATGCTTAAAGTAACTTCAATAGCTTCTAGTGTGCTGTAAGTGCTCTGTGCTATAAACCTCAGGTAAATAATTTGTAAGATACTTCTGCCATGTTATTCACTATCTCCTGCACTTCTGGATACTTAATAGCGGAATAGCAGATACCTTTTAATGAGGCTGCATCTCTCTGCATCTGAGAACGTAACATTTTCCAGTCACCACGCAAGGGTTTCTGGAGATCTGGAGGTACAATAGGTATTGTGAATTAAATGTATGATCATGGAGTAAGGAGTTGCAGTGAAACCATCAAAACAAATGTGAAATTGATGTGAAATAGAGTGTCAATCAATCTAAATGTATCGCTCTATAATATGTGCTAAGCACAGTGGGAATATAAAAGAAGTTTAAGATGTGGTCCATGATCTCAGAGGCTTGCAATCCAGTTGAGGAAAATATTAAATATTAACACATACGTACACACACACACATCAATAAAGAAACAATTCTGCTAGAACTAAATGCTAAATCATAATGAAGAATTTCATTCATTCGCCATTCAACAAACATTTATTAAACTTATACAATGAACAGTGTTGCTAGGTATAGGAGAAATGCAAAATTTAGATCAGACATCATTTACCTTCATGAATTTTACAGCTGAGGAGATGGATGATACACAAACATGAGTATCTATTAATAAATCTACATATCAAGTACATAAAGAAGTAAAAAGGAAATTATACTTGAGGTAAGAAGAAAAAGAATTTTTGCAGACTGGATCAGGGAGGGAGATAACATCTTAGCTGGGCTTTAATTGTTGGGTAGGAATTCAGAAAGTGAAATGGGAAATGTCCAAACAACAGTGTGAACGAAGGAAAGAGAGTAAAGTGCATGTGTGAGTTGGGATTAGGTAAATGAAATAAATAAAGCATGGCTAGAAGCAGAGTGTGTAGAGGAAAGCAATAGGACTCACGCGTGTTAATGCAAAGTAATGCCAAACTGTGAGTTTTCTTAAACACTAGGCAGATGAGTATGGATTTTACTTAAGAAATAGGGAGCTACTGAAGAATGTTGAGCAGAATAGAGGCATGATCAGATCTTTGTGTAAAATTATGCTGCCAGGATTTTGAAAAATGTTATCAAAGTAGCTAGAGATTGCAACCTGGAAAACCTTTTAAGGAGATTATTTTAATATTTCAGGCAGACAGCAATTTGTATCTATAGTAGATGATCCCTCCTTCTTTGCATATTGTAGGCATTCTATTGCACATCATATTCTAACATTACAGTTCAGTAGATAGCCCTTCTTCCAACAAGAATGTAACCTTGTTGATTACATCTTTTTTAAACAATTAAGCAAAATGTTTACATATTGTCATCTCTTAGTGAATGTTTATCAAATTAAATTGACTACAACATTGATTCATGTTTATCAAATTTATATCAAGAGAGTGAATCAAAATTCAAAAAGACTTGCAAGCTGGACATTCAAAAAGAAATTAGAATGGATAAATATAAAGTATTGAACTCAGGATCAAAAAGTCAGCTACAGAATTAGACACTGGGTGGAGGTACAGCAGAAGGCAGCTGTCAGGAAAATAATTTAAAAGTTTTGAAGGTCAGTACGAGTCAATGTTATGATGTGGTTTTCACAAACTTAATTTCATCTTAGGCTTTTGACAAGAAATAACATGATCAAACCTGCCTCTTAGGAAGATTATTTTATAGAAAATGTATTGGAGGCTGAAAAAGGTAGGAAGTTGAAAAGGTAGGAAGACAAAATAAAAGACTATTACAATAGTGTGGATAAGGGGAGATAAGGATCTGAAGTATAATGGTGGTCATTCAATCAGTGAAAATGGGAAAATTGCCAAAGATGTGGAGTTAAAACAGATAAGACATGAACTGATGAGACACAAGAAGACAGGGAGAGGGAAAATATAAAGATGACTATAAGGATATGAATTTGGATAACTAGGAGAGAATAACAGTGACCTTAATAAAATAAATAAACAGAGAAATAAATGGGAAATTTTGCAGAGGGCAAATATTAGGCAGGAAACAGGATCAGTTATATTTTAGCCATGTTGAGACTGAGATGTTAATGGCATGTACAAGTGGAGATGTAAATGCTTATAAATGCTTTCTGAATGATTGAAAGATTGTTTGAGATGTCCTGAAGATAAGTGTTATTGGAGTAATGCAGTTCAGGAGATTAAGCCTAGATACATGGATTTGAAAGACATTTGCATATATATCATTTAACCTGGAGGAATGTTTAAATGACCATTGTAACAGGGAAAGACAATATAAGGGGGCACAATTTATGAAGTTGGGAGATTGATGGACTGTGGCACCTGAAACAGAAATAAACAAGTTGTGGATAAGGGTGAGTTTAAGCAGAAAGAAAATGAGTCTGTCATTGCTTGCCTAGTACACCGACCTCTCACTCCAATGATTTTAATTCTTCAAAGTAGTCTAGTGGACAGCTTCAGTATAGGTACTCCTTCTACTGGTATACTTCACAATCCCCGATGGCATTAGTGGGCATTGGTCATAGTCAAAATTATTTATTATTTGTCAGTGGAGGTTATCAAGTAGTAGTTTGAAGGAATGTTGTAAAAGTGTTTCTTACTCATGTATTCTTTGGACTAGGTGACCATTGAGAGATATCTTCCATGCTGAGATCCTATGAAATAAACTCTGAGGTGAACATTTCAATTCAGTTCCATTAAATAAACATTTATCACACACATACTGGGGACACAAAGACAAAAAAAAAGTATTCCTGTCCTCCAGATGTTTATATTCTACTTGGGAGGGGAAATACACAAATATATAAATAAAAAAAATAGAGCTGATGAAATGGGAGGATGGAGAACAGTTGGAAGAGACAGAGAGAGAAGTTAACTCTTGTTATATAACAGTTAGAAAATGAAGCATTTTTACTTTCCTGTTGAACAAAGGCAAGAAGCAATTTAAGCATAATGCAAGAGAAGTCAGTTATCCCCTTGGGGAGGTCACAATGGCTTGGGCTCCCTTTTCCATGATATATTACCTTTCAGAAGCTCTTCTTTACATATATTAAGGAACCATTTGCTAAAGGGATAAAGTACCCAATTTGAGGTGGGGTGTGGCAGTGTGGAGGGGGAAGAGAACAAGAAGAAAGGTGAAATTGCATGCTAAAAGGGGGAAAAACACTAGGGAAATGAATAAAGTCAACTTTTTTCAGCTGGCTAAGACTAGGAAATTTATCAAAGGTGACAAGCAACAGTAAAATGAAAGGCCTATTCAGAGGGTGGAAAAGGCTATAATAAAAAAAGTCAGGAAGGGTTTCTGCCCCTTCTTGCTGACACCACAATATTTCCTTAAGAACAGCCATCGTAGTGGATATTGATTGAGTTCCAATTTTCCTTCGGCTAAACTATTTTTACACCACTTGATAAAAGGATCCAACAAAGTAAAAATGAAAGGTCATTATAAATATAGTAACCACCTGCCCTGAGCCTACAGGGCCCTCATCCATTTTATATTCAGCACACATGCTTTTTTAAGTCAAAAAATGTTTATGACATCAACCCTGTGCAAAATATCCAACAGGACATGAAATTCGTAGACTTTGCTTGACTCCTCCACCCATTTCCCCTGAGGCACAGTAAAATCTAACTCTGTTTGAATCAGACTATTGTCAGTCAAGTGACATTTCAGAGTGGGCAGCAGGAAAATTGAATTCTGCTCTCTCAATCTTTGTGTTCATTTGGAACCTACTCCACATTTGGACTTTACTATAAATTATGATATTTAAAAGTTTATATATATATATATATATATATACATATGTATATATATATATATATATTTTTGAAGAAAATTGTCAATAATCAATTGACTTCATTAGGTAAATCTTGATGCATTTATTGACCCCATTTTATCTAAGGATCATCTTTATATCTTACTATATGACATCCTGCATTTGGAATTAGAGAATATAGGTTCAAATTGAGGTCTACTTAGTACCCCTATGAACTTCTGTGAATGCTCTGGGCCTCAGTTTACACATCTTTAAATTGAAGCAGTTGCAGTTGGTTTCTTCAATTCCAAATCACATTCCTATGATCTATGAGCTTTTGAGCATATAGCATCATAAACTTTTTATAGTCTTTTTATAGACTGAAAAGTGTGATATCAATAGAACATTAGTAGGATTAGGTGATATTGGAGTATGAGGATTTATATGACAGTTATGCTGCAGAAGGTCTCAGTCATGTTGATCCTCTGTAGGGAAATATATGTTGATGCTAGTTTCCAAACCAGAATCGTAAGAATTTGTAAATTGTCCTGGGTAAGTGGTCCTGCCCTTGAGCTCTATATTCATCCTACAAACCAAACTCTACTTAACATATCTTGGCTGGGTAGTCAGTAGCACATTTTCTAGTACTGTGGTAAATAACACTCCCTCCCTCAGTCTATTGGTCAGGACAAATGTGCAGGAGCACTTTTATTTATTCTCTGAGATGAGACTTCTTCATTCCTTTGGGCTGCAACCAGTGAGAAGCAAGTGTTTTATAGGCTTGTCCCTTCCTGTCTTCCTTCACACCCCTGATTTATCTCTTTCATTACCCTCCCCAAAGGTTTCAGAGCTGGTCAGTGATGTTATCATTTACTTGAAACAGAAGAAATTGCTCATCTCCCCCTCCTCCAACTCATGCAGATTTCTTATTCCCAGGAAACAGCCTAGCTTCTCCCTAGCAGCCTATTTGCTGTGCAAAACACAAAAAGCTCAGGGGTCGTCATTTTTCATTAGTGTATCCATTGCACATTGGTTTGTAGTCACAAGAGCTGTTTTTCACTCAAAATAGAATCTATAGAAAGCAGTTTTCCTGGTTTATTCTGTAACTCTTGTTAAGGAAAAAATATATATGAAGCAGCACACATTTCTTAAACACCAACAGAGGTTCAATATGAACAAATATTAGTGTTACCTACTAATCAGTAGCTAGAAAGAACAGTTTTCTACTCATTATAAATCACTCTCCAAGATAAATGTGAGTCAGTATTTAACTCACACATCCTCTATCTTTTTGAAATTGGGATACTTTATCATAGTTTGATTTTTGCTTCATCACTCTGTTTCTTAATCCCTCCCCCCCAATAAAAGAAACATCTTTTAAATTTATAGTAGTTTCCTATTTTTTTTTAATTAATCCACTCTAAGATGTTGCAGATCCAGACTTGAGATTCAAAACATTATGATCTAAATATTACCAAAGACCAGGCAAAATGTACCTAGAGTTTTTTTCAAACTATTACAACTCATTATGAATTCAGGGAAATGATGGAGTGAACAAAAGTCAGGATGAAATAGTAAATTGAGTACTGGCCTTAGTGGGAGGACCTCAGTAGAAATGAGGATTTCAACAAGTTTTGTGATTATGGACAAGTCATTTAACTTCTAATGCCTTCAGGAAACTCATCTATATGACTATAGGAAGTTCCCATATTGAGAGTGTCCTACACAGATTCAATTACTGGTTTGTAACAGGAAAAACAAAAGAAAAGTAGGGAAAAGAGGTTTGACTGAAAGCCAACAGATAGAAATTTTATTCCAAGTACTGCTACTACTGAATAATTGTTGACTTCTAGAAGATTGTCCTATTTCCTAACTTCCTCAACTACAAAAATGTAGATTTCAATTCACTTCAGCAAGCATTTACTGAAGATCTAATATGTGTATGGTACTGTCTGGGCACTAATGGTGAGACAAAAGATATAAGAAATGCATTTTCTCTTCCTCTGGGAACACACATTGGATGCAAGTAAGAGATAAACTGTTAGAAATTAATATGTGGGAAGATAGAAAGAAATATTTAGTAAATAGAGATAGATAAGGAGATAGAGAAAGAAAGAAAAAGAAACAAAGAGGGAAGGTTGGATTAATTTTAGATAATTGCATAGTTCTTCTAATGAACTGAAGAATCCCCCTAAAACAAAAACCTATTGTTCTAACATCTATTCTTCTATTGTTTTTGAATGACCATCAGTCATATATCTAGTAGAGTTGCCAAAGAATCCAAAACAACTATCACTCAAAGTTACCTGAAGAAGTTTATGTGTATGAGAAGGTTGTAACACACGAAGCAGTAAGAAGTATACAGAAGAAGCAGGATAAAAGATGTTGTCAGAGAAACAAATGTGTAAGAAAAAAATGGGTCCATCAGATGGTTAGAGTGACTTGTCATCACTGAATTTCAATGATATTCATACAATGTCAAGAAAACTTGAAATCCCTCAGTAAACTGGGGAAGAGGTCATCCACGTGGGATTTATATGAGGATATGGACAAGTTGCACAGGATCCGTAGGCAAGAGCAGGTTGCAATCTTCATCTATGGAGGGGATATCCATTGTGATTTCACCAATCAATTAGAGCATTTGAATTAATTAATAACTTAAAGCTTCTATAAAGCCTTGTAGGCTTAGAATTTATGTTGCAAACTAGGTTGAACTGATAGAGATTTAAGTGCTCAATTCTCATTTTATTAATAAATTTTTGCAGCATCATAGCATTTCTTTCAATATTGCTTTGACTAGAAAAGAAGTGCTCAATAAATTTGGGCATATGATATATTTTCATACCAAATACATTCTATTCTTAGGAGAGGAAAATGATCCTTCTAACCTGCTTTCCATCAAATTTGAACTTTGAGTTGTTTATCTACCAACAGTAATGGATTTACACAATTCTATTCCCTTTCTCTCTTGGTCTCCCCTGTGACCAATGGCACACATTTAAAAGACAGATGGCCAGGATTGAGGAGGCAGTTTTTTGGCCATGAAGCTGGAACTAAATGGAATGTACAGAGACTTAATCCCAGATCTGGCTTCATTAGAACTCTGTTTGAAAATAACCAACTGAATTAAGTAGTCACAGATGCTTATTTGAAGGGATTAGAGCAGCTCTAGTAGGAAACTCAATTGGATTGAATGATTTTTCTGTATGGCCAGTAAAGGAATGAGTTTGCCCACTCTTTCATCATGTAGGCACATACAGCAGTCAGGAAGTTAAAAGTTATTTATATAATGACAATTGTACATGGTGATAGTCTTCAGCAAATATTTCAATAGATGGAGAAGGACAAGAAGTTTAAAATACTATAGTTATATACGAAATGGAGTTTTGTCACATACCTGGACCACCTAAGATGTCATCACCTGTTTGGAAGACACTTAGGGACTTTCTGCCAGGGGATAGGAAAACTAGTCCATGTGGACATTTTGTGTTGGCCTATATGTGATTGGGAGAAGCTTTCCCGCTGCCACCCCCACACCTGCCCATTGACTGTTTACCCAGGATTCTCTACTTTTTTAAAAACTACTGAACTGCCTATGCTTGGAGATTTGCCTGTCTTAAAGGCTGATAGTTAAGGGCTCCTTCAGTCTCAATAATTGTCACTATCTGGTGAGAGGAATGAGCCTGAGGACTCATTCCTGAGCTCTCCTTCTTCCTTAAGTCAAATGACCAGGAGAAACAACAGGAATGTCTGCCTTTTTGTTTTAACTGGTATTCTGGGTAGAAGGAAGGGAGTCTCCAATTTGGGAGCTCAAAACTTGGATACCTGGGGAGTCTAGAATTTCAGGTCATGTATTATAACCAGTTTAGCATTAAAGTTCTGGGGAGCAAGGGTCTAGAAACATTAGCCCAGAAGGCCTTTTGAGTTGAATTTACTGGGATTTATGGTAAGAACTTAGCTAAGCAATGAACTTTATCACCCCTACCTCCCAGAGATTGAAATATAGCTGGGTATTATTCTCCTGAGATATGGGGGAAACACTGATATTTCTATTGTTTCTATATCTTTGAAATAAATATCCATTTATAAAAGCTAATCTTTGTTTAGATGGTTAAATGAAATTGCAATACCAGTTTCTAGCCTCCTAAAAATGGAGAAAACTAAGCCCCTAGGTATCTCAGTATATGAGAGTGAAGTATACAACTTTAAATATATTACTCCCCAATAAATATAATGGAATTGATGTTCAGAGATTAGCATCAGAGCACCTACATTACTATACACACACATACATGTACATATACACACATGTGTAAATGTATTTTTTCCCCTCTGATTTCAGTATAGGAATTTTTGACTCAGAAACACTGTAAATCTCAGCTGGGAGCTGAATATCATTTGTTTTCTTAGAAATTGGCCTTACACACTCACAAGTTAAATGACTTGTCCAAAGTTCTACAATTAGGTTATATTAGATATATAGTTTGAACCAAAGTCTTCCTGTCTCCTAGGATGACCCTTTAAGCACTGAACCTTTCTCCTCTCAACCACTGTGTGTCAAACTAAGTAAAGAGACAAAGGCCC
Source organism: Bettongia penicillata ogilbyi (assembly GCA_023548195.1). Taxonomy (NCBI): domain Eukaryota; kingdom Metazoa; phylum Chordata; class Mammalia; order Diprotodontia; family Potoroidae; genus Bettongia; species Bettongia penicillata. The sequence goes on from JAJHZJ010000244.1 coordinate 5,863,979, forward strand.
TAGAAGAACAAAATGCTAAACATACCATTTCTGTTCCTATCACTGTTTAATTTGTGATTCGTTGATCAGATGACTAAAAAAATGTGTTTCCTCCACCAGACAATGCAAGATGGAGGCTGGAGGGAGTGATGGTTCCTATCTCCATTTTTTTTTTCATTTTCTTTCAAGAATAAAGACATTTTTACTCTCACTCCAGTGGCATTCTTTGCAACTCTCTTCTTGGCATACCTTGAAACTGTTCACTCTTATTCATTGTCATTTGGCAGATTTAGTCATTGTTATTCTATCGTGGAAAAGCTACTTCGGCCTCCAAAAAAGAGAAATGTAGAGAGTTACAGTGTCAATCATCATCAGTCTGTTAGCAGAAAAAAAAGAAATATAATAAATGGCAAGTTGTCTAAATCTCTCAATGAACAACGTGCCTTTAAGATACCCATGCAATTCTCAGACACTAAAAGAATATTCACATATTTCTCAATAATCAAATAAATCTAAATAGCCTATGTCCTTCAAACTTTTAGAGGTACTTTCCGTAAGCAACAAAAGAAAGCAAATCTTAAGATTTCTAGGGGGAAAATCAGTTTAAAATATAACATCTTCTTTCCCATCTCCTCACCAAATTTTCAATATGCTGTAGGGCAAATTACTTTTAATAATATTTACGCTTTTGGTGACATGATAAGAATATATTTACTATATTTACACAATGCTACCATAAAGGAACTCAAATAAGCTTAAAACAAGTTTAAGTGGCTAGGTGGCATACTGGAGAGAGTATCAGACTTGGAGAAGGAAGACTTGAAGTTTAATCCTACCAGAGGCATGACTTTGGACAAGTCCCATAATATCTCTTAGCCTTCGTTTCCTTATTGATAAAGTGGGGATTATAATAGCATCTCCTTCATGGAGTTATTGTGAGGATCCTATGAGATAACAAATGCTAAGTGCTTTGTAAACCTAATATCAACGTAAAATGAATTATTGTTATTCAAACAAGTAACACAAGATATATGATTGTATTTGGAACTTTTGGCTAGTGGATCTTAACCCTCTTTAAATGGTGATTAAATCCATATATCTAGTCATGCCCTTTGTTCTCCTTTTGTACCAAGGGTAAGATAAGGGATCAAAAATGACCTGCCTAGAGATACAATATCAATTTAAATCATCAAAATGCCTAGGAAGAGAAGAAAGCTGAGGAGTTGGAACATAGCCTTAACCTGACAAATGCAGCATCTTTATGTACACTGTTATACCATATTTAGAAGCCTTTAGCATCCCCTACTTAGTCAGAGTGTAATATAGATAAGGACAAGAGAAGTAGGAATAGGAGTCAATTACAGTAATTGTTCTCTCCCTCCTCCTCCAACTCTACCACTCCATCCCCCATGTTCTTCCTTCCCAAGGAAGCTTATGATGTAGCTATTAATGTTGGGATACTAGTCAATACTAAACTCCATTCTACTGGCACTTAATCTCTATTACTTAGAGGTTAGAAGTCAAAAAACAACCATCTATATCAGTAAGGCCTTCAGTGCAGGGTTACTGAACCATGGAAGGTTGTTTAAGTGAGAGGAATTAGTTCCCAGCTCTTTCAGAAATCAAATGTTCCTGCAATCTCTTCTTCTCTCCTCTCTTCATTAAATGAAAGAACAGGGTGAATAGCATTTACTGCAAAGAGCACACTTGTCAAGGAAAGCCAAAACCATTGATCATTTACATTCTTCTTTTTTCTCCTAATCAGGATAAAATGCTTTGAAGGGAAAACAGCATGTGGAACATAACTGTATAGAGAAGATAAACATAGAGTTATGTAGGAGAATTCTTACAAATCTTTTGAATCCAACTGTGTATTTTGTGATCAGTGTGCATATGTGTGGATATGATTATGAGTAAGAAGCATTATTATTTTTTCATAGAATGTCAGAGTTAAAAGGTCATCAGTCCAACCTAGAGGGTACAGTGAAAATGTCTATGAGAGGAGTATAAGACGAGAAAAGTAGGCTTTGATGTTTAGGCCAGAGAGGGGAAGGAGCTCACAATTTGGCAAAGGAAACTGAATTATTAGGACTAGGAAGTGGGAGTTTGGGTAGCCACAAGACAGGGAAAGTTTCACTAATAAAACTCCTTGCATCGGATATCTGTATGCATAGTAAGTTGATGGAGATTGTAATGCAAGGTGACAAATTTGATCTTGAAGGATCCCTGTATTTGGTGGGATGGACTTATAATAGGAACATAGATCTGGAAGGACATATCTTATCCAAAAGGAACAAAGTAGATGAAAGGTTTGATGATGTTTACATTGCATATTAAGGGGATTGATTCACATGATCACATTGTGGGAAGAGTGGGCCATACAGGTGTGTATTGCAGAAGAAACAGAAGTAACATTGTCATGGGAGGATGCTATGAATGACTCAGGGTCGGGGAGAGAGGATGCAGTTCAGAAAAGAAATCATGACCTGGCAAGGGGATAAGCCAGAGAAATGGTGAGGGACCACAAGTATGTAGACATCTGTTAGAACTCTTTCTGCCAAATGCTTAGAAGCTGACACATTCTTGAGGTGCCTCAATTCCAATTTTTTGTTCATTTAGTAGTTTATTCCCCCCAGTTACATGTAAGATTAAGTTTAGCATTTGTTTTTAAAACTTTCAGTTCCGTATTCTCTCTCTTCCTCCCTCTCCATATCCCTCATGGAGAAGGCAAGAAATTTGATATGTTATACATGTGTAATCATGCAAAACATATCCATAATAGTCATGTTGTGAAAGAAAATATTGAAAAAAACCTCAATAAAAATAAAGAAAGCAAAACAAAAAGTTTGCTTCAATCTGTATTCAGACAACATCAGTTCTTTCCTTGGGGATGGATAGCATTTTTCATCATAAGTCCTTTAAAGTTGTCTTAAGGTGTTATATTGCTGTGAAGACCTAAGTCATTCACAGCTTGATCATCTTACAATATTGCTGTTACTTTGTATACAGTACATTTCACTTTGCATCAGCCCGTGCAAGTTTTCAATTTTTTTCTGAGTATCCTGCCCATACTTTCTTATAGTACAATAGTTTTCCATTAAAATCTCATACTACAGCATCTAGCCCATACTTTCTTATAGTACAATAGTTTTCCATTAAAATCTCATACTACAGCATCTAGTCTTCTCTGAGAAAATGATTGCTATTTGTTTTTGTACATATAGGTGCATTTCTTTTTTGTTTTTTGTTTTTCTTATCTCTTGGAATACAGACTTAATAGCGGTATTGCTAGGTCAAAAGTTATGTGTGATTTTATAACCCTTTGGGTATAGCCCCAAATTGCTCTACAGAATGGTTGAATCAGTTCACAACTCTGCTGACAATGCAGTGATGTCTCATTTTCCCCACATCCCCTCAACATTTGTCATTTACCTTTTCTGATCTATTAGGCAATCTAATAGTTATGAGGTAGTACCTCAGAATTGTTTTAATTTGCATTTCTCCAATCAATAGTAAAATTATTTTTTTTCATATGGCTATATATAACTTTGATTGCTTCATCTGAAAACTGATTATATTATTTAATCATTTATCAATTAGAAAATGACTCATTTTTATAAATTTGACTCAGTTCTCTTTATGTTTAAGAAATGAGACCTTTGTCATAGAAGTCTGCTTCATTTTTTTCAGTTACTATTTCTAACTGTATTTCCCTGCATTCTATTTTCCCAACCTCATTTATTCTACTCTTTCTCTCCTTTCACCCTGTCCCTCTATAAAAGTGTTTTGCTTTTGACCATCCCCTCTCCCATATGCCTTCCCTTCTGTCACACACCCTCTACTCTTATTCCCTTCCCCTCCTGCTTTCCTGTAGGATAAGATTTCTATACCCAACTGAGTAGCATGTTATTCTTTCTTTGAACCAATTCTGATGAGAGTTAGGTTCACATCCTGCCTCTACTCCCCCTTTTTTCTCTCCACTATCAAAGCTTTTCCTTGCCTCTTTTGTGAGATAATTTACTCCATTCTACTTCTCCCTTTTTTTTTTGAATCAGAGTATGCACAAAGCAACAGAGTTCTGACTCAGTTGTTTGACCCCCTTACTGTCTGTGAGCTTAGAGCTCTATAAGCAGCCACTGCTGCTTCCTTTGATGATTTAGTCACCCTGAAGCTTGCTTCAGGTTTGCTGGGGCATGGTCGGTGCTGGTATGGCTTGGGCTGGACTGTGCCCCTCTCTCATCCTGTTGCAACAGATCTTTCCTGCTAATCTTACAAGTTGTCTTGGGCTAGAAATTTGTTTCACTCCGCCTTTCTATGGGTTCTGCTGCTCTAGAATTTGTTTCAAGTCATATTTAAAGGTATTTAGAAGGGTTTGGGGGAGAACGCAGTTGAGTCCCTGCTTTTGCTCAGCCATCTTTGCTCCACCCTTTCAGTCCAGGTTCTAATTCTTCAAATGTTAAATAAAGTTCCAATCACTCTTTTGGACCTGACTCTGATCATTTAAGAGTCACTACTTGCAGAAATAAAAATGATGAAAACTTTCGTGAGAAGTGATTCTTCATTCTCAGAATTTGTAACAAATACTATGAATTGGTCTATGTTAAAATTAGGTGAAGTGTATTTCAAATAAGTAGAGTCAAATGACTTGAAATTCTACAGCTGAAGTTGACTAAAGAGGAAAGAAAGGTCTCAATATGAAAATCTGAAGACAAAACGTCAATATTCCAATGGGATTCACATCGAGTTTGATTTGAAGATCCCTCAGAAACTTCTTTAATACCTAGACCTGCATCTCTATTCTGGTTCAACTAACTAAAGATTGATTTTACTATGACCTCAAATAGTTACACCTCCATGATCTCAAACTGAATTCTCCTATTGTGAACCCAGTTTCCTGTTCTATCACCTCTTCTTATCTTCCTCCTCTTAAACGTATCCCATAATTGCTCAACAAATGTCTATTGACATTTGTTTAGCACCCTATTTCTCCTTCCTGTTTCTCCAAATTTTTCCTTACTTTCCTTACTTTCTTCCCTTCACATTCTGGACCTATAGCAAACTAGTTTAACAAAGACTCTCTTCCAACGTTGAATCCCATGCCCTGTTGTCCCTCTAATATTCATATACAGAGAATTTCTAATTCTAGATCATTCTTAATGTTGAAGATTCATATTGGCCCCCAAATTACTAAGTACAGATTAGATCCACTATAAATTTATTTTTTAATCCCAACTGAAGCCTCATAAATTCACAGAAATATTTTTTTTCTTTCTGATCAACTCTCTACGGCCTTTCCTTCAATGACTTTTCCAGACCTTCTCTCTCCTCAGTGCCATTTTAAGATCCCTACATCGCAGCAGATGAACTCATTCCCTACTTTACAAAATACAAAACCAAACAAAATGACAATTGAGGTCATCAGTTGTGAATTTCATCTCCTTTACTCTAGATATCAAAATTTCTCAATAGCTTCACCCATCTTCTACTTTTTTGGCAGTGGAAAAGATGAGTTTTTTCCTTACCAAAGACAACTCCTTTGATTCCCTCTGTTCCTACATTTCTTTCTGGAGCTTCATTTTTCTATTTATCGATGTCACGCACTTGCAACATATACTTCATGGTGATATTCTTGGGGCAAATATTGAGATTACATGTTATACAAGCTTCATAGGTTCATCCTGGTCATGCTATGAGATCTCAGTTCAATCAGATATCCCAAACTTTGTGACTTTGGTCTGACCAACAGCTAGATGGCATAGATCATCATATTTATCCAGTCATGGACTAGACTGTTTGGACCTGAAAGTAGGCTATTTTTATTGAAGAGGATGAACTTTATTAACTTAAGATGATTTGGGGATTCTTTTTTTCAGCTTTTTAAAAAAAATACAATGTAGTATTTTTAATACAGGTTTTCTTGAAATGGAAATTTATTGCTATATATTTTGAATCCTCTCTTATGTTCTGCTGTGTTTATGATGCTTTTCTTTTCTTTTTATTTTATATTTAAGTGTTAATATTTAAGTTTACAATGTTTCTTTTTCTTTTTAAGTAATTAAGTTTTAGTATTTGTGTCTAATTTTTTTAAATAAAAGAGTGGAAATTAAAATACATACTATTTCACATGATTTATTATTTCTATTAAGTGGGATCTACTTGTATCTTTACTTTGCCTTTTGGTTCTAATTGTTCTACATGGTTTTCCTATATGATTTCTTGAGATATGATATCCAGGGTTTTTGTGTGGTCATGGTTTTGAGGAGCTCCAGTTGCTTTCAAATTATTTCTCTTTATCCTGTTTTGCAGTGTAGTTGCAGTGATAGTAGATACTTCATGTAATATAATTTTTCTGTCTTTTGACTTTGTTCTAATATTACTTATTAGATCATTGAACTACTGAGTTCTGTTTTCTCCATTCTTTTTTAAAAAGTGTCTACTTTTGGTGTAAGGCTTTCACTTTTTTCTGTCATGTTTTGGTTTTGTTTTGTTTTGTTTTACAATGTATTTATTTGTTTTTAGTTTACAACATTCAGTTCCACAGCCTTTTGAATTTTAAATTTTCTCCCCCTCCCTCCTGACTCTCCCAAAGATGGCATGCAATCTTATATAGGCTGCACATACATTCATATGAAACACAGTTTCACATTGGTTGTGTGGTAAAGAGGAATTATAATCAAAGGAATAAAACACGAGAAAGAATAAACAAAACAAAACTAGAAAGAGGGAGGAAGAGAGATAGAGGGAGAGAGAAAAAGAGAGAGAGAGAGAGAGAACAAATAGCATGCTTCCATCTACATTCAGAATCCATAATTCTTGCTCTGGATGTGAATGCATTTTCCATCATGAGTCTTAGAACCTTATATTGCTGAAGAGTGCCAAACCTATCAAAGTTAGTCATCACCCAATGTGGCTGTAAATATGTGCAATGTTCTCCTACTTCTGCTCCCGTCATTGAGCATCAGTTCTTACAAATCTTTCCTAGTTTTTCTGCAATCTTCCTGTTCATCATTTTTATAGCCCAATAATTTCCCATGATATTCACATACCACAACTTGTTCAGCCATTGCCCAATTGATGGACATCCCCTCATTTTCCAATTATTTGCCACCACAAAAAAAGAGCTGCTGCAAATATTTTTGAACATCTAGATACTTTTCCCATTTCTATGATCTCTTTGGAATACAGTCCTAGAAAGGGTATTGCTGGGTTTTTTTTGGGTTTTTTTTTTAAATATTAAATATCTCCAAGGAATAGCAATAAGTATATATATATATATGTATATATATGTATATATATATGAAATTAGTTAGTTATAGTTATATATAGTTATACTTATATATAGTTATCTGTTGTTTTATTTTTGAATATTATATATATTCAAAAATAAAACAACAGATAACTTTGTTCAACAATTCTTTGATTATTAATAAGCAAAGTAATTATATTTCTAACTTTTCAGTCTTAACAACTTGTTAAGATAGGTCATATTGGAGCTATTGTGACTTAAACTGTGATGTTTTCTCATTTGTTCTCTTTCTTTTAATTTGCTGTTAATTTTGACCTTTACTCTAACCAGAGAATGATTTCATTGCATAGAGACAGTTGATTCTGAAATTATTTTTATAATAGTAACAAGCTGTTGCCTTTATGTCAATTTAATTTATTTCATCTTGTTTGTATTTGCTATGTCCAGTTCCTTATGAATTTTCTATTTTCATTTTTCTTTTAAAAGCAAAAGTCATTTAACCAACGAACAGACTCTTCCATAGTTAGGAAAAGGGTCCACATGCAAAGAAGGAATGCACACAAAGTATGCACATGATGACAAATGCTAGCTGGGCACACAGATGTTAAGGACAATTCTCATTTCTGACTCTACTTCCCATGCTTCTCTATTTTCTTCATACTTATCATTTCTTATGTCACAATAAGATTCCATTCCATTTATTTACCATAATTTGTTTAGACATTCCATAACTCATGGAAATCTACTCTGTATCTAGTTCTTTGTTACTCTAAGTAAAAGTGTTGCTATCAATATTTTGGTATAGAGAAGTCACTATCAACCTTCTTGTTATGTATAACTAGCAATGAAATCCCTGCTTACAAAGTTATGGACTTTATTAACATAATTTCATATTATTTTCTGAGAGATTATGACCTACTTACATCTCCACCTATAGTGAGTATGCCTGTCATCACAACAACTTCAGTATTGACCTTTTAGAAATTCTGAATAAAGAGAAACATAAAAAAGAATTATATGAACTGATTTTATGTGAAGTAAATTCAGTATTGTAAGTAAGGGATACACTGGGAAATGTTAGTGATTAAAAACAATGAAATTGATAAAGTATTTCCAAAAAGAAGAAATGAAACCTAATAGCCAACAGAGGAAAAATGTTCCAAATCACTAATATTGGAAATTTACATTTAAACTTTGAAGTTTTGCCTCATACCCAATAGATTGCCAAATATGGAAATAGTCAATGTTGGAATGAATATGGAAAGACATAAACATCAGTGTATCAGTGGTGGATTATAAATTGATCCAATCATTCATGAAAGTAATTTGGAACCATTTAAGAAAATTCACTAAATTGTTCATTGCTTTTGACCTAGTGATTTCACAGCAGAAAATATGCTTCAAGAAGGCCAAAGATGGAAAGAAAGACCTCATATATACCTAAATATTCATAGCAACTTTTGTGGTAGCAAAAATCCTAGAAACATGGTGGGAATTCTTCAATTGGGGAATAGTTGAACAAATTGCAGTAAATTAATGTTTTATAATACTAATGCATCATAAGAAATAATGAATATGAAGAATTCAGGAAAAAGGGAGAAAGGTTTGTAAGAATTTATTCAGAGTGATGGAATTAGAAAGAGGACAACATTATTCAGAATGAATGTTATCAGCAAGGAGAGGTTGTGGCTTGGAGCCTACCCATGCATGAGTTTACTGGCCCAACCCATGAAGCATGCATAATGAGTACTGAGTCTTTGTCCTAGATAATTTCAGGAAGATATGTCCTTTGGATTCTTTGACAAACAGAAATTTCTTTAACTTTAGTCCTGTAGCTCCTCCTCAAAGCCTGCTTCTACTGATGATGGAGGACTGTGTCAAAAAAGAAGGGTCATTGATCAATTAAGAGTCATTCACTAATGTAGGGCAATATCCATAGCAGCCCCATACAAGAATATGTACATGTATTTCCAGAATAAATTCACAAAATATAATAAGCTTCTTCCTTGAAGGTACAACTAAAGTATTTATTTGGGACAGCATTAGAATATCAGGAAGTAAAGTTAACAGGGGTATTTATCATTAACCCAGGGAGAACCAGAATCTCAAACCTTCCTTTTGTCAGAATTCCCAACAAAAAAAAAAACTTCTAGACAAATTTCTCCCTCTATCCACTCATAACTTGCTTCTCTCTCTCTCTCTCTGTTCTGCCTCCTCTCTCTCTCTCTCTCTCTCTCTCTCTCTCTCTCTCTCTCTCTCTCTCTCTCTCTCTCTCTCTCCAGCTTGGGCAAGTTCCTCCCAGTCTGAGCTCCATGTGACCACAGGCTCCATGTGTCCATAGGCTTCATGTATTAGGCCTATTAATTGGCAAGGAAGATCTTCCTATTCTATTAACATTACAACTAATAACAATTACTAATATTTATATAGTCCTTTACATCTTGCAAACCTCTTTACACATTATTTTCATTTGATTCTCACAACTAGATCCCTAAGAGTGTTTGTTCTAAAATCCAGCCAAGAGAAGTGCCCTAAATTCCCTTCATTAGCAAGGGTCCTCTTCTATTATTCAGAGATTCACATTCTATTATTCAGAAAAGATTCATAATATTGATCTCTGGGAAGAGTCCCCCTTGAAAGGAATGGACCATTAAGGAATGGGATGGTAACTATTTTTACTCAACTCTTCTGTGATGTTAAAAACAGTATTTTTATATATTGTGAGTTTTCTTATTTAAGGTGACTATAAATGCTGCCTATAAGCATCTTGCTACATAAAGACACAGAAGAACATGTGAAAGCTATGCCAAATCTTGACATTCCTTTCTCTGCTCCAGAAATATCTTGGACATTAGATCACCATTAAATTAAAAATTGTTTCTAGCAATCTTGTGCCTTAAATGCAGAGTACAATATTTTGATTTTCTGGTTTATTTTATTTATATTTCCTGGTTTAATCTCCATCTCCTCATCCCAAATGTTAATATCCCCTTGCAATTTGCCCCTGGGTCAGCTTCTATTTTGTCTCTATACTTTCTAGATACTTTAGTATTCTTATCTGTTCACATCAGTTGAATTATCAGATGACCCCAACAGAATGTAAACTCCTCATAGCAAGAATCAAAGTTGATCAGGTAGAGTGTCTTAGATTAAGTCATTTAGCATGACAATCTTGTAGTTGGCTTCCATCTCCCTAGTGACTATGACAATGTCTTAAACATAATGGCATTCAAATGATTTTTGGATTGAAAATCTATATATTTCTCTCCTGAACTTCAGTTGCCTTTTCCCAATTGCCTGCTTGGCATTTTCTCCTGGATATCTCATCAGAATCTCAAACTAATATAATTCAAAATAGATTTTATCACCTTTCTCCCATATTTAACCCCCCAAGGTTCTAAAAGCCATGAAGGATACCACATTCTTCCCAGTCAACTATGATTATAGATTTGGAGTTATCTTTGACTCTTCCTTCTGCTTTCTCCATATAATTCCTTCAATTCATCAAACCATTTTGATTCTACCTTCAAAACTCTCTTTTCTTCCCTTCATACCATTCATAGTTCCTGCTCACTAGTTCAAGCCCCCAACATTTTTTTTCCTTGTGCTATTGTCTCCTAAATTCATTGCTTTCTTTCTAATTTACTGCTTGGTCTCCATTCTTCACAGCTGTCAAAACAATCTTCATAATTCTCAGATATGACCAGGTCACCATTCTTTTCTATTACTTCTAGAATAAGATGAAAATCCTTTCTCAACCTATATTCACTACATAATCAACAATGTGGTTAACATACAATGTACATCTAGGCTCCCACAAGGTTATCTCCTCATCTCCGTCTACCCCACCCCATCTTCTCTTAGATAGTCACATTCCACAGACCTTACAGTTAGGTTGGTTTGGGGTTTTTTTTTTTTTTGGCTATGGTTTCTGTTTCCTAGAATCAGCTTCTCCCTGCTGTTGATGTCTCTTTAAAGATAATCTGTGAAAGGTCAACCTAGAGATTTCCCCTTGAAACAATGATAAAACCGTATCAATCAAGCAAGAGGGGAATAAATACTTATTAAACAGCAGCTATTCACCAGTCAATCTGCTAGGCACTGGGGTGATAGAAATAAATAAATATATATATATATATATATATAAAATTATCCGTGATATCAAGTAACTTACATTCTATTTATGATCTTTTTATGGTCACAGTCATATGCTCAGTGAATTTTTCTGCTTTCAGGAAACATGCCTCATTGGAAAAACAAACAAACACACAAAAAACAAATGAATAGCAGCTGTATAATACCTTTGCATCCAGTCCCTAAAGAGGCATAAAACTTGTCTTTTGAGAGATATTTTGGTCCATTCAGTGCATGGAGCAGTGATCCTGACTGCTGTGATTCATTTTCAGTCTTTTGTTTATTGAAAGACCTGTCATTCCTCCTCCTACCCCAGTAATCAGTTGTCTTTAAATGTTACCAGGCAAGGGCCTGTGATGATTGGATTCAAGGGGCTACTGGCTGGCACCTGCTCCTGTCCATGTCTATAATAAACCTTGCTTCACTTTTTATTTCTCTGGTTTAGTGGTTCTCTGCATCTCTTAATCAAACTTGAGAACTAACTGAGTAATCTGTCAGACTGACAAAAAAATGGTAGCCCTTATAGAATAGGAATTAAACCCATGATGATTTGACACAAAGAGGAAGCAGGGGGAGCAGAGTAAGTGATTTTCCCATCCTGAATTAGGAAATTAATTGGAAACTGGACAGGAGGATGGAATCTTTTGGCCATGTAGAATAAAGTACAGTTTTAGAAGAGGCAGCTGTGATCTGAAAGAAGAGTCAGTGGAGTCAATCATTCACACACAGAGGAAGAGAACAGAGAGAGGAACTGAAGGTTACACTAGAGAGGACAGACAGAGTAGCTAGACAAGAAGAAAAAGAAAAGGTTGGGGGAGCTTGATGGTGCAGTGAATTGAGCCCTGACCCTGGTATAAGGAGGACCTGAGTTCAAATTTGACTTCAGATACTTGACACTTATTAGCTGTGAAATCCGAGCAAGTCACTTAGCCCCAATTGCCTTGCCTTCCCCCTTCAAAAAAAGGAAAAGGCTAAATCTTATGTCCAGTAGTCAAAAGGATAAGGGTGGGAGTGGAGAAAGAATACTGGAATCGAATAAATCCTAGCACCAGACAGCTGGAATTGATGTAAGGAGAGGGGTATTTAAATGTGTGCAGCAGTGTGTTAATGCATGTTGGCTTAGAGTTTGCCATTTTTTTTTTCAGCAAGTTACCTTAAGCAGAAGATCTTGGGTATATGGCTTGATTAATATATTTCTGGTTAATATACTTCTGTTTAAGGGAAAGCCATGAAAAGGGTATTAGGGAGCAAGAGCTGAAAACCTCAATGAAAAAGAAATAAAATCTCTTTGAGAACAATATCTCAGATAATTAGAATTGAAGCTAGATTTTCTTTGAATACAGAACTAATAAAATTTTGGAAAATAATACTTTGCCATGTTTATTTTATTATAACTGGCCGGAGTTGGATAGTGTTCTGGCTGCTAGATTTTTTAAATTAGGATGCTTTACAGTTTAAATAACTTATTTCCACCAAAAGCAAAGTACATCTAAAGTCATCGAGTTTTCTAAAATTTTCTACATAAAAGTGAAATTGGTTTATACTTGACTGTTAATTATTAATTAGAATTCACTGCAGTTACAATTTTATTCAAATTAGTGAACTGAAAAAATATAACAGAAGAGAAACAAAGCTTTGACATGTCTCTCATTGGAGCTATTTCATCATTGTTTGTAAGGCTGGGGGAAAAAAACAGAGAGTAGATTTCTCCTTTCTCTTTCTCTGTCTAATTCTACCTTACCCTTTGCCAGGGTACTAATTTCCACCAGTGAAGAGAAAGACCTATACCAATGCGCATTGGTACTCAAAATACCTTTGAATTTATAACAATGATATATATTACTTACACATTGTCTTGTCTTTGCTTTGTTTCGTTTCATTTGCTTGTTTCTTTTCTTGCCAGAGACCATTAAGTTTAACATATAGGCACAAAATAATTCAGAATTTGCAACCATGATTCAACTAACTCCCTCTCTGTCTCCCTTATCTTCTTCCTCTCCTTTTCGCACTTGTTCGTTTTGATTTCTTTTATGGGGGCTTTTTTTCCAGCAAGGGAGGCATAGGAGTGGAGGTCCTTGTACTACTGTGGGGAGAAAGCATGCAGCCCCTAGATCAAATCACCTATTGTCCCACCCTTGTCATAGATCTATCTCCCTTCCCTTGACACTGATTATGAGAGAAGAAAAAAGAAGTGGCTTTTTTCTTTCTTGCCATTATGGCAAGAGTATTTCTTACTCTTTCTTCTGTTTCTCATTTTGGAAAGAAATATTTTGTGTCATTCTATTTTTTTTTCCTTCTGCCCACTCATTTTGGCATGGAAATTTGTTCCAAAGGCACTTTCTCCTTCCTCTTGTTTTCTTCCTGAATACTAAAACATGCAGAAAATGTCATTTTTCCCTACTCAGAAACTTTGACACATCTCTGTGTGTGTGTGTGTTGTGTGTGTGTGTATTATCTTTTCATCCTCTGGAATTGTTTGACTATTTGTCTGCCTTGTATAACTGATGTGTAAATGTACCTTCTCTATGAAACTCTGAGAAGTGTGTTTAGACTTAGAAGTTGTTGAAGATAAGTTTCTAATACATGGAGGTGCTTTTTATCTTAAAATTATTATTCTGTATTATTTTGGCATAGTAGAGGTCTGACTTCAGAGTGAGAAAAATTGGGGATCAATTACCACCTCTCTCATATGTTGGCTATGTGACTACTGTTGTCATTGAGTAGATTAGTCTTTGTGACTCAATTTGTGATTTATTTGGCAAAGAAACTGGAGCCAATTGACCCTTTCGTGTCATAAGTAACTCTAAAATTCTAATTTATGAAGAAGTGATTAATCTGCAGTCAAACAGGAAGTTTATTTCTGTGTTACCTATCCCAGTGAAATTATATATCCAACACCCTTGTACCCTCATTCTTTATATTTGCATATATAAAGATATGCAATATATATCTACATATCACCCCAATAAATAAAATTCCTTGACATAACACATTTATGTCTTATGTCTTCATTGACTATCTCAGGGCCTCATAAATAGAAGGTGCTTTTAAATGTGTGTTGAATTAAATTTGAAGGAGTTACCTATTTGGGATAACTGCCATTTTGATGAAAAAATAAGTGGGTTGTTTTTACTAAAGATCTCCCAGAATGATCAATGTATATTTTAATTCTTCTTGCTAAATAAGTTGGTGTTTTCAAAGAAAGACCTATGAGAGTATGAGTTGTTTCACCCAATCTGCCAAGATGTATGACTGCTAAAAAGAAAAGATTCCAAGTTGAGTAGGCTCCTTGAATGTGCTAAAAGGAGCACATGGCCATGTATTTCTATGAAAATTGTGGGCAATGAAAGCACAGGCAAAAATGATGAGAATATGCTTCTGTTCCAAAGTCTGACAGATGAATTGATCATAAAAACCAGAGGTGGAAGAACTCTTGGATGTTATCTACTTCAAATGTGTTATTTCACAGATGAGGAAACCTGAGTTTTGAGAAGTTGGGTAGCTTGCTAAAAGTCACACAGATAATGGCAGAACTTGGATTTGGTCCCAGGTTTTCTGACACCAGGCAGTTTTCTTCTCACTGTACCACTTGTCCAGAAAGGACGTTATTAGTCTTGGCTAGATTTAAGCCATCTTTTTATTTCTGTTAGTGCACTAATATGTCTGTGTACATAAACTAGAAAGGAAATGAGAATGACAGATTTTAAAATATCCCTTGAAATACAACACTAGAATTGTAGACATGCTTCTAAATGCTATGCAGCTAAAATATTGCTATCAGAAAGTGAGTAGTCTTGAGATTTGTAGCTTTGGTCTGTGTGCCTACTTTATCAATGTAAATGTCAATCACCCTGACAGTGCTATGATTTGAAAGTTATCCTGCTAGTTCCTGTTCTGGCCCCAGGCTCAAAGGTATTTGCATAAGACTCCTCTCTTTGGTGAAGATTCATGACTCAATATTCCCTACCAATATAAGGGAAGAATTAGTGAGAGCTTGAGAAAGGAGATTGGTTAGTCTTCTGGTTTCCAGCTTCTAAAGGATAAGCATAAATTTCTAGATTCTTTTCAGGAATTTTCCCCTAACATAAGAAAGAGAAACTCTGGAAAAAGCCCAGGTGATAGAGGTACTCATTCCTATACATGTTGACTGCTTCTAACATGTAGAGAAAAGAAAGACTTCTTTTTTTCTTGGACTTGGAAAAGAATTCCAAGAAAGACTTCCCAGAGTCTTTCTCTCTTCAGAGATCTTACACATTGACTAGGAAAACTGAGTTTTGGGTTTGCAAATTATGCTGGTAAATGACAGCAGGTTGAAACAAAAAAACAAGAATCTTGAAGAAAATCAAAATAAACTTGTCATCAAGAGGAAAAGTGTGGTATATTAGAAAGAATATTGGCTACAGAGACTGGCGAGTTGTGTTTAAACTCAAACTTTGACATTTCCTACTGTAACCATTGACCAATTAGCCCTTCTGTACCTGCATTTGTTCATCTGTAAAATGAAAGGGTTAAATTGCATGATCTTTAAGGCTCCTTTCAATTCTATATCTATGAACTACAAAACTACACATGTATGGGCAAAAAAAGAAGGTGGGCTGGCTAGGTGATAAGTGAAATGAGAGAGGAGTCACTGGTAACCTGTGTGCTCTACAGTGGTCTTTGTGAAGTTAGTGGAAACAAGGTGGGAAGATACAGAAAAAAGTCACATAAGCTAGAAATATGTGGGTGGGTTGTCATCTGCATTGTGAGCTGAAATGCAAATACCAGTGAGGTCACAGGGCCATTTGAATATACAAGCATTTTAGATACCTCATAAGACCAACCTTGGCAACATTGCATCTGTCTTTTCCTCAGGCTTCTAAGGGCTCATATACAATGTTAATTGATATAACTATAGTTCCATGTCCTCCAACCCCACCCACCTCCCCAAAATAATGGGGTCTGAAGGCATTTTTTTTCCTGTCATTTCTCTTTCAGCCTGTAAATATGCTCAGAATTCCCAAATTCTCAAAAAACAACAACAAAAAAAACCTCTTAAATGATATTTCAATTCCCACTAACTATTGTCAAGTATCTATTTTGCTTTTTGTGGCTAAAATCTTTGAAAAGGCTTCCACTATCTCTCCTCTCACTCTTTCTTAACCTCTCACAATCTGATTTGTGATTTCATCATTGCACTGAAATTGCTCTCTCCAAAGTTACCAATTATCTCTTAACTGCCAAATCCAATGATCTCTCAATCTTTAGTTTCAGCCTCTAAAATGGTACCAATATATAAATATCAAATGGTGTGTGTGTGTATGTATATGTATATATATATATATATTGTCTATATGTGTGTATGTTTCTATGTTTCTCTGTATTATTTATATTTGTTAGGTTTTTTGGTTTTTCTTTCATAACATGGTAACGTTTCTTTGTATTCATGTACCACATCTTGTTTAGGCATTCTCCAGCTGATGGGGGCTTAGTTCTTTGCCACTGCAAAAGAAAAAGGAAAGTATTGCTATAAATATTTTAGCATATCTGGGATCTTTCTGTCTCTGATATCTTTGTGGTGTATGCATTACACTGAGATATTGGCTTAAAGGAAGTTATGTGTGTTTGTGTGTGTGCATGTGTGTGTATAGATAAAGATATAGATTTTGTGTGCATTTCTATATGTATACATGTATATCTGTGTGCACATATATATATACAAATATATTCATATATAGGAAGAAATGAGTGTGAAGAAAGTTCTGTGTGCATACACACATATACATATACATATATAAACATGAATGTATACATATATACATATTCACTTATGTATATAGTTAGATGTATATATACATATTCACTTGTGTGTACACTTATATATATGCATATATTCACTTGAGTGTATATGTATGTTTTCATGTGTGTATATATGTGTATATGTGCATATAAAAATTAACTTGTAGTTGCTATCCACACAGTAAAACACCGTTACTACATGGATAGCAACTACAAGTGAATTTATCTGAGGAATACTGATTAGCATGAGTAAAGGAGAAATGGGAAGAACCTAGAACTAGTGTTTGGCAATCATCACAGAAACAAAAGCACAGCAGGCAGGCAGATTTCAAAGGAATCTAGGAGACTCTTCCCTTCTAACTGTCTCTGTCATGTATGCTTAAGGTTACCTGTATGGAGTGTGATTCAGGGGATGAGAGTTGTTCATCTTTGAGAATCTTGAAGTGGATGCTTTGAAGGAGAGAATGTGGAGGAGGAGAGTATGTTTTCTTCCTCTGTTTGATGAGGGACTAATAATATTTGATCAGAGTATCATAGGATTTTCAAGACTGAAAGGATCTCAGAAGTCCTATAGTCAAATCCACATCAGAAGGCTAAATCCCCAAGCAAAAACTTCCAAGAGTTTGAAAGGAATTCTCTCCTTTCACAAGATGGGATTTCTCCAGTGATTAATTTAAACACAGGATTTAATCTTTTTCAAGTATTGAAAGAACTCCAAGTATCCAACTCCCATCAGCATGATCACACACAGTTCAATAAGGGGTTATAACATCAATATTCCGCTGGTAACACTAGAGACCATCACAGCTATACATTTCAAGTAAAGGCCAATGGCAATCATATCTTTTGGCAGAGGAAGACATTCAAAGGCCAACTGCATTTGAAGTTACACATCTATGTTTGCTATCAAAGAAATCAATCCACAGTTCTCTTTATAAAATAATCTGTTACAAGTTAAAAGTTTAAAGAATGACTTTTTCTACCTCTATATTTCTAAGAACGCAAATGAGATTTAGTAAACTGCATAAAATTAATGTGGTAGCTGGACCTAGAAAAAAAAAGAATGTTGGACTTGAAATCAAGAGAGAGCTGGAATCGCAGCTTTGCCACTTACTAGCTCTGTGATCCTTAATAAACCAATTAACCTCCCTGAGTCTCAGTTTCCTCATCTGTAAAATTAGGCTAATATCTCTGGTACCCCCCCATGGAGATGTTGTGAGGTAAATGACTTGTAAACCTTTAAACAGTGTAAGAATGTTTACTTATTATGTTTCTTTAACTTTTAATATTGAAGCACACTAAAGATAATCACATTTCAATAGGTTTAATTAAAGGGTACTTAGTAGAAATAGCTCTGAATATGTGTTCAAAAGAGATGATAATGTATCTGGAAAGAGTACCAGATTTAGAAGCTTCCATATTTCCAATGGTCATGATTTAAAATCCAGCTCTGCAATTTACTACCTGTGTCACCATGGGCAAAGTACATCATGCCTCTGAGTCTATTTCTTCCTTTGTAAAACCAAGAGATTGAATTTGACAATCTTGTTTTCTTAACTTCAATTTCTCCATCTATAAAATAAATGATTTGGCCTCTGTAGTCTCAAATATTCTCCAATTTCAGAAGCTGGGTATGATTCTGAGCTTTTCACTTGTTACATTGGAGGAGTCCCTTTACTTCAAATCCTAGATCCTTAGACTATATGCAAGGTCTATATAATGTCTACCTTTTTTTTTTAAACTTTCTACACATCTCTGGTTCTATTAATTTAAATTTCAGTTATATTCTTAACTGGACAAAGTGAAAGCTTTTACAAGTATTTGACAGCTCTGTTTCTGAGTTAGCAGAGGATGTGAGTAGATTCTTAACTTCACTAAAGCCTCTGGTCCTGTCCCCAAAGAACAGTTTGGGAGTTTTAAGTGACTCTTCTCAATGTTGCCATATTTTACTTTTTTGTTTTGAAACATAACTCTTATCCTTGCTTTCTCAGAATTTAGTTTTACTCTGCTTGTTAGAAGAAAAAAAAAAACAATATTACTTTCCTTCTTTTACTTTGCCTTACCAAATAAAAGCTAAGACAGGCCTACCCTCGATTTACTGGTCTGCATATGTAGCTGCCTGATTGAGTTCTACCTGAATTATTAATGTGGGACTCGAGTGCATATTCATAGTGAAGTTTATTAATTCATAAAGCAGCTGCTGTAAGGCAGTTGAGTGGAGGGACCAGTGTCCTCTGACTGAAGGGGCAGAGAAATAATTCTCACAAGCTTTCTAGCTATTCAGGTCCATCACTGTCTCCACTTTTATTATGCAGCCAAAGCAAATCTTCCTGGGATTAATAGTACTTTGTGTGCCCCAGGGAAAAGATTCCCTCCTACTAATATGAGACCAGAGCAATCAGAAAGGTTTGGATCTAATTTCTCAAAAGTGCATAGAGTGAAATATCCAACTTAATGAGACTTCTGAAGTAGACAGCCAATTTCAGTAATTTTTCTTAAGATGATGGGCTGAATGATTTGATTACTTTCACAATAAATGTAACTGGCAGGATAGGGGTGTGCCTCATTAGAGAAAAAGAGGAAGAGATTATCTCACAGAAAATGAGACAAAAATAAACAGGAATATGTAGATTGAGAATGAAGTAAAATTCAGAACAATGATCAGCCAGGTAAAATGGAAAATATAAGCATGGGAGGAAAACCCCATGTTTTCATGTCACCTTTCTTCAGTTTCTCAGAAAAAAACTACATTTTAATTAACTCTACATGTATTAAAATAATGAATTAATGAATATTAAAAAGGATTTACTGAAGCAGATTTCCAGCTCAAGACAATCTGGAAGGTCACTGGGAAGACTCTGTCACACTGGACTGGGAGCAGAGTGAGGTTCTGTGTCAGCCATGCCTGTCCAGAAGGAGCTGGAGTAGGGTTAGGCTACTGAATGACTGGCAGCAGTTGCAGTTTCTAGACTTCTCAAGCTACTGAAGCCACAAACAGCTTTAAAGGCTGGTGGAAATGGTCTCTCACTTGACTGAGAGGGGAACATGGTCCAGCCCAAATTCCAGGGCAGCTGCAGCCACTGTTGAAATGGAGGCTGCTTAGGGGACCGTCCATTTAACAAAGAGCTCACAAGTCAAGTAATTGGCTGGGGAAAATGAGCAAATGGGGAAATAAGAAACAGACTATAGATTGTAACTTTCTCAATGAAGGGGTATTTTTTTTCCATCACTGACGAGGAAGATCAAAACATACAACCAGAAGAAGACAACAAAACCAAAATTACTGCATCCAAAGCCTCCAAGAAAAATAGGAATTGGTCTCAGGTCATGGAAGAGCTCAAAGAGTATTTTGAAAATCAAGTAAGAGAAGTAGAGGAAGAATTGGGAAGAGAAATTAGAATGATGCAAGAAAATCATGCAAAACAAGTCAAGAGCTTACTAAAGGAAAACTCCTCCCTAAAAAATGCTGAAGAAAATAATACCTTTAAAATTAGAGTAACCCAAATGACAAAAGGGGTTGGAAAGCTCACTGAAGAAAATAATTCTTTAAAAATTAGAATGAAGCAAATGGAAGCTAATGACTTTATGAGAAATCAAGAAATCACAAAATAAAACCAAAAAAATAGAAGAAAATGTGAAGTATTTCATTGGAAAAACAAGGACATAGAAAATGAACCCAGGAGAGATAATGTAAAAATTTTGGGACTACCTGAAAGCCATGCTCAAGAAAACAGCCTAGACATCATCTTTTTAAATTATCAAGGAAAACTCTCCTGATAGTTAAGAACAAGAGGGCAAAATAGAAATGGAAAGAATCCACAAATCACCTCCTAAAAGACATCCCAAAATAAAAACTCTTAGGAATATTGTTTCCAAATTCCAGAGTTCCCAGATCAAGAAGAAAATATTACAAGCACCCAGAAAGAAACAATTTGAATATTGGGAAAACAACAGGGTAACAGAAGATTTAGCAGCTTCTATACCAGGGGATCACAAGGCTTAGAATATGATATTCAGAGGTCAAAGGAGATAGGATTAAGACCAGGAATCACCTACTCAGAAAAACTGAGTATAATACTTCAGGGGAAAAATTGGAACTTCGGTGAAATAGAGGACTTCCAAACATTCTTGTTGAAAAGACCACAGCTGAACAAAAAACTTGACTTTCAAATACAAGACTAAAGAGAAGCATGAAAAAGTGAACAGGAAAGTGAAACCACAAGGGATTTATTAAAGTTGGACTGTTTACATTCCTACATAGAAAAAATGAAATTTGTACCTCATGAGACCTTTCTCAGTGTTGGGATAGTTGGAGGGAATATGCACATATATATGTACATACATATAGAGTCAGAAGGCACAGGGTGAGATGAATATGAAGGAATCATATCTAAAAAAAGAAAATTCAGAGTTGAGAGAAAAGTATGAGGAGAAAGGGAAAGGGAAAGGTAGAATATCATGAATCAGTTCACATAAAAGAGGAATGGAAGAGCTTGTACAATGGAGGAAAGAAGAAGGTGAGAGGGAATAATTGAGCCTTCCTTTCACTGGATTTGGCTTCAGAAGGGAATAACATACATGCTCAATTGGGTATGGAAGTTCATCTTATCCTACGGGAAAGCAAGGGGAAGAGGGTTAGAGAGGGGGGATAATAAAAGGGTTGGCAGATTGGGGGAAGGGGTAATTAGAAGTAAACAATTTGGTAGAGGGACAGGTTCAAAGGAGAGGATAGAATAAATGAAGGACGAGACAGGAGAGAGAGAAAAAAGGTAGTCTCTCACAACATGACTGTTGTGGAAGCATTTTGCATGACTACACATATTTTCTGTATTGAATTGCTTGCCTTCTTAATGAGGGTCGATGGGAAAGAGGGGAGGGAGAGAATGTAGAACTCAAAATTTTAAAAATAGATGTTAAAAATTGCTTTTACATGCAACTGGGAAATAAGATACATAGGCAATAGGGTATAGAAATCTATCTTGCTCTAAGAGCTTGCTAAAGGAAGGGGATGAGGAAAGAGTAATCAGAATAAATGCTGTCCTGGTGAGGGGGGGTGGGAGAGATAGGGAGAAAATTTGAAATTCAAAATGTTCTGGAAGTGAATATTGAAAATTGAAAATAAATAAATTTAAAGAAAAAGAAAAAATAAAAATAATTTTAAGCTAAATAAGATAATTCTCAAGAACTAATGAGTTAAAGAATTAAATATTTAAACAGAAAATTTCCCCAAAATGACAATAATGATATAACCTACTAAAAGTTATGGGATCAATAAGTCTGAGAAAATTACACTTCTGAACAATTTCATCAACATGATAGAAAGGAACTAAATCAATTAGTTAATCATACAACTAACAATACTAAAAAAAACAAATATATTACCAAACTGAGCAACAAAGTAGAAGTTTTGAAAATTAAAGAAGAAAATAATAAAACAAAGAAAACATATTAAATTGACAAATAAGACAGACTTGATTTATGAAGAAAAATCAAATAAAGTTAGATAATCTGATATTCTTAAAGAGAGACAAAATTATTGATATCAAAAATGAGAAAGAACTCAAAAACTGAAAAAAAGAGCTAAAGGAAAATATCAGAAACTATTTTTCCCAATTACATATTAACAAAACTGGTGAGATAGGAAGCAGAAGCATAATTAAGAGAAATAAAGAAATAAATTATATCCAGTTTAATAAGAGAATAGGAAATTTGAATGACACAATTAACTCCCAAAGGGCAGAAAACAATATTTGAACAACAGATGGATATACTAATATCATGTGAACACTTTATTTTACTTAGAAAATAAGACACCCTTCAAATCTCTTCTTTTTTATATATAATTTTAATCTAGATTCTTAAACTAGAGGCTGGGTCAGCTATGGGGATAAGTGTATAGAGTACTGGGTTTGTAATTGGAAAAACTCATCTTCATGAGTTCAAATCTGGTCTGAGACAGTAGTTGTGTGACACTGGGCAAGCCTTTTAATCCTGTTAGCCTCAGTTTCCTCATCTGTAAAATGAGCTGGAGAAGGAAATAGCAACCATTCTACTATCTTCATCAAGAAAACCCCAAATGGAATCATGAAGAGTCATATATGAATACAATGACTGAACGGTAGCAAATTAGAGAAAGAGAAAGCAGAGAAAGAAAAATATAGATTATTATCCCTAATAAATATTGATGCAAAAGAATCTTGAATAAAATATTGACAAATTATTTACATAACAAATTGAAAAGATATCATGATCAAAGTTCTTTTATGTGGGCAATATAGCGTTAGTTCAACCACAGGAAAGCTACAAATATAATAAACCATGTTAACAAAATAAATCATAAAAGCCATACAATTAAATCAATAGATATTAAGAAAGATCTTGACAGAATTGAACACTTATTTTATTAAACTCTAGAAATCTTACGAATAAATGGAGTTTTCTTTAATATAGCAATTAATATATTGACATCTATGCAAATTCAAGAGCACTGATCACATTTAATCAAGAAATGTTAAAATCCTTTCCAATAAGATCAGGGGTAAAACAAGGGAGCCAATCATCAATACTTAGAATTTGACATCATTCTAGGAAATTCTACAGCAAAATGCAAGAAAAAATAAATTTAGTGATTAATCTTAAGCATAGAGGAAAAAGTATTTTTGATAGATGATATGATGGTATATGAAAGAATTCTAGAGAATTAACTACAAATAGAATAATTCATAACTTTAGAAAAGTTGTAGGATACATCTATTTATCTATATCATATAACATTAGCATTTTCCCCTATAATTATCAATGGAAACAAGCAGGAATAATTAGAAAGTGATATTCTGTTCAAAATAATTTCAGAATTTTCAAAATATTTGGAAGCATATCTATGAAGAAGTAACCAGGGACTATATTAATCCAATTATAAAACCATGTTTGAAGAAATAGAGGCCAAATAACAAGAAATGCTGATGGCTTGGGGCAGTTCAAATCAACTTTTAATTAATTAACATTGCTCAATTAACTTAGCTATTTGGTGTTGTACAAATCAAACTCCAAAAGAAACAATTTATCAAGCTAGAAAAATTAATAACAAAATTCATGTGGAAAAGGGTCACAAATACAAAAGGGTAATAATGAAAAAAAGTGAAATCTTTTAATATCAGGTTTCAAACTGTATTTCAAAGTAGAATTTAATAAAATGGTACTGTTTTAAAAAGAAAGGTAATTTAGTGCAATGTATTAGGTATACAATATATAGAAGCAAAGAATTTAATAGCAGAGTGTTCAATAAACCCATAGATCTTTGGGAAAAAGACTCACTACTTGACACCCACCCACCCCACCCCTTCCAAAACAAACAAACTTCTGTATAACTGAATAAAAATCTAGAAAAAAAATTAGGGTTAGATCAACACCTTACACCAGTGGTGTCAGAAAATGAGTCATTGAACCCTACATAAAAATCCCTGCAGACCTCATATTGACTTAGAAAAACTATACATTGACATTCTCTATATTCTACTGTATTGTTATTTATTTTGTTAAATATTTACCAATTACATTTTAATCTAGTTTCAGCAACACTCACTTTGAGGTACTGTAGTCACCTCTGCTTTGTATCATACAGCAAGATAAATGTCAAATGAACACATCCAGAAATAAAATGTTACACTGTATTCTCATGGCTTCTTATCTTTTTCCTACTCATTCAAGATGGGTTTGTCCCAAAGTTATGAATTAGGTCCTCTTCTTGTTCATATTAATCATTTCCTCTAGTGACTTCATCTACTACCAAATCTTGAAGCCTAATCGATTCAAATGACTCCCAGTTCTCTATCTCTATTCAACCTTATTACCACAGATTCATGTATTTCCAACTTCTGGCAGAGGTTTTAATCTCAATCTTAATAAACTTGAAGTGATCATCTTTCCCTGCTTCTTAAATTCCTGTCCTTAATTTCTCTTTTTCTGTCAGAAGTGCCACTATCCAACAACCTTGTAATTATCTGTAAATCTTTTCTCTCTCCCATATATCAAAGCAGTTGGTCACATCCTTTGATATCTATTTCCAAAACATGTGACTGGACCTTCCTTTCCATTCCCATAGCAACTACCATAATTCCATCTCTCATTATTTTTTGACAAGATGATTATAACTGTGTGCCATTTTTCTTCCCTCCAGTTTATCATCTCATCAGTGTATCTTCCTCATTACTGTCTGAGTAATTGATTTAATGCAGCATTATTATTCCTTCCCTTGAAATTTGTCAGTGATTTTCATGAGATTTCCCAAGAATTAACTATAAATTCCTGAACTCATTAATACTTCCTCAATGTTCATTCTAATCTACCTGTGTACCTTTTATGTCACTACTTTCCCTCAGGTATTTTACATTCCAGTTGAACTTCTTTCAATATCCTTCCCTAACATTAATTCTACTCCACCCTCTCCATTCTTACTCTCCCCTCTCCTATGTCTTTGTTAAGGCTCATATTTTCTCTCATGCCTGGAATAGAAAAAAAATCTTGTCTTCCCAATTTCAAGACCTAACTCATATGCCACCTCTTTGATTCTACCACCCAGTTATAACTCCATCTCAAAATGAACTCCCCCTCCTCATATTTCTCATCCACATTACTTTGTGAATAGTTTCTTTGGCTTTATTTCATTCTTCTTTGTATAGTTATTAACTATGTACTAGTCCTTCCAATTACATTGTAAGATAGCTGAAAGGAGGGTCTGTGTTGTATCTACTTTCCTATGCCCAGAACCTAGCATCATATTTTAGATAATACATGCTCAATGAATGTTTATCAAGTTGAATTTAATTGTCATCATATAGATAAGGAAGTTATGGCTTCCAAAGATTAAATTACTTGACTATAGTCCTATGAATACTTAGGAATTGAGCTTGGTTATTTTTCTGTCTTCTTTCTTTTTCTCTTTTTGTATTCCATTGATGTTTTTGAGTTTATATCACATGCATGTATATATATTATATATAGTGTATATGTAATATATATGTATATAGAGAGAATGTGTGTATATATCTGTATATGTCTGTGTGTAAATATCTGTGTATGGGTGTAGTATGTATCACTCACAAAGATCATCTGCAGAAAAATTAGTAAGAAAAAAGTAATTTAGTATAATCTGATAGAATATACAATGTGCCATACCTGGAGTTGATCACCACTGCACAGAAAGCAAGCAGGTACATTCTCAAATATTTGAGGCCAGATACATGTATTATATTTATAGAACATTTGTTATTTATCTCCTTTTGTTTTGGAAGTTACTGTTCTTTTCATTTACATTATTGTAGACATTGTCATTTTCATGATTCTGCTAACTTAATTTAACATTATTTCATAGTCTTTTCTGTATTGTTCATAGTCATCATTTGCATATAGTCATCATTTCTAACATTATAGTATTATTTTTTTACATTCATACACCAAAACTTCTTTAGCTATTCCTCAGTCAATGGGCATTTATTATATTTCCAATTCTTGATAGCTTCAAAAATCACAGAATCTCAGGCTTTTTTTTCCTCCAATTCTGATGCTCTTTCATGGTATCATGTCCATGACTGATATCAAGGAAATATCACTTACATTTTCTTCAGAGAAGTAGAGTTTCTTAACAATCATAAAAAAGATAATAAAACTCAAACATAAAAGTATGAAAGGATGCTTTAGGCAAAGAGAAGTCAAGTGAGTCTCATCATACTATTAGATGTGAACCAAGAGGTACAGTAATCTGTTAATGGTATGGACAAACTGTCTACCTTAGGGAGACCACACACTTCTCAGGCAGATTAATGGGTTTGGTCAGGTTAATGGGTTCAGGTCTGTCAATGACTCAAGCTACTTCTTTATTACTTAACTTCTCCTTAGAAAAGACCCTTCAGGTATATTTGCTGTGCCAGCAATTTTAGGAGTTTAACAACTCAGTGCCATTAGATCTTGTTTCTGCAACTGTGATTAAACAGACACACATCACTTGCTGTGCCACAATTTAGGAAGCTCACAGCTCACCTTTGCTGAATTAGTGCCCACTGAGCACTGCAAATATTTAAAATGTCAATCCATTTGATAATGTCAGGTAGGATGACAAATACCATAAAATGGCACCAAGGAAACATTCAGCCCATGCAGTAGAATACTTAACATCTCTTTCCTTCAAGATAAAAATGAGAATTAAATTGGAACAGAGAAACCCTGACAAAGAGACGAAGGTCAGTGAATTTAATCATCTAAAGTGGTACATGTTCTATCTACATACTGCTTTAATAAACTCCCACACTGAAAATGTTCTACCACAGAATGGACTCCCTGGGTTGTTCTGTGAGTACTAATTTCTATTGACAGAAGATTAAAAAATTCATACCATACAGATATAGCTAGTACCATTTTTAGATATCTACAGAAGTTTGCTGTAGGATCTCAGTTCTAACTGGAAGGATCAGAATTCTAATGACATCTTTATTGCAGGTTCAAGTCAAGGAAGGAAGGAACACATCATGCTAGAGTTTTTGGGGTTTTTTTTGGAATGTCAGACTATACCATTTTACCTTAAGCAGATTGCAGACTGCCAAGTAATTCCTTCTATGAAAATTATGTTCCTTAACAACAAGCCCAAGGATGAGTCATTTTTGCTGACAACTAGTGATTTTCATCAGCAAGGTTTTCATTAATTCTACTCATATTTGTTCATCCTTGTGTTTTTAGAGAGCATTGAGCTAAATCCTTGCTTACATAGTCAGGGAAGAGAGCAGAGGCATTTAAGAGTAGCACTATGCCATAAAAGAAAAAGAAAAGTATAGGACTGGATTGATTTAAGAATACTTATGCAGTAATGAACTTTCTTTTGATCTGAACCTGTGATTTCATTAGGAGCTTTTGTTGAAAATAAACAAGCAACCATTTCCTACTGATTCATACACACATATTGAGCCTTATAGTCTTAAAAATGTTTGATACAGAAGGGGGTTGAGTTTGGAGTGGAGGAGAAGCAAGCTAAGAGTAATTTAAGTGACTTATCCTGAATCACTGGTCCAAAATGTGTCAGGGGAACGTCTTCCATCCTGGAAGGCCAGCCTACTCATTGCTACATGCTGCTGCTCTGAAATACACATACAAGTCATATACATAAGAAGTTCCAAGATATAGTAGAAAAAGAATGTTCTGGGAAGCAAGAGACTCCTCTCATTAGAATGTAAGCCCCTTGAGGTCAAAGTATGGTTCATTTTGTATCTCTACATCCACAGAACTTAGCATGATACCTGGTATATATTAAGTGCTATATCAATTCTTGTAAAATGAAAATCAATCTTTAGTCTTAGATCTGTCACATTTAATTCAAAAAATATCAATTAACTGCTTACTATGCAATGATGGAGGAAATATCATATTGCCTCTATCAGAATCAGAAAGACCTAAGTTCAAGTCCTGATTCTAACATATCTTGGTTTGCGACCCTAGACAAGTTACATTTTAGCCACATTTTAAATTTAGAGAACTCTCTGAGATTAAACATACATTCATATATATATATGAATACTACCCTCTCAAGGAGAGGGGAGAGGAAAGAGAGATAGAAATTGGAACTCAGAATTAAAAAAAAAAACAAATATCAATTTTTTAGCACATAATTGGGGGAAATAAAATATTATTTTAAAAAAGAAATGTGTTTTATATGTGTTACATATATTTATATGGGGAAGCTATGTAATTCAGTGTATAGAACACCAAAACTGGAGCCAGGAAGACCTGAGTTCAAATCAATTCCAGACTCTTACAATCTGTGTGACTCTGGGCATATCATTTAACCCTGTTTGCCTCAATTTTCTCATCTATAAAATAATGTGGAGAAGGAAATGGTAAATCAGTTCAGTGTCTTCGCCAACAAAACCCCAAATAGAGTCATGAAGAGTTGGACACAACGAAACAAATAAACAAGAAATATATATATATATATATATATATATATATATATATATATACATATACATATATATTATATATACACTCATATAAATACACATTTGTATATATGCACACACATATATGTATACATATCTGTGTACATATACATATATAAAACACTTCATTTCTTTTTTTAACTTTATAAACATCATTAATAAATTAAGTGTTTTGTATATATGCACATGCACATGTATATGTATACGTGTGTATATATGTATATAACTTCATTAATTTTCCCAAACCTTAAAACTCACTTTTCTTTTTTAAATAATTTTATTTATTTTTGCATCACCTACATTTCTCCCAGTATTCCACTCCCTTCCAAAGAGCAATCCCATATAACACAAAATACTTTTAAGGAATAAAAAAGGAAAGATGAAAAAAAATTAGTAGAACTGATTAATACAACAAAAAAAAATCAGAAAATATATTGTGTAACATACTCTTGGACCTCTCACTTCTACAAAAGAGTAAGGAATCTCTAGGACTTTACATTTCAAAGTAGATGCTGACTTATGTTTGTATAGGGGGTTCTCTCATCTGGGATTTCCCTACACCAATAAAATTATAGTACTAGTTCTCTCCCTCCCCCAATACTCTCCAAAATGTCATGATGGCACCTTGCTAGCTATAGGATCTTAGGCAACTCATTCTTCTCCCTGAACCAACTCCTCCAGCCTTTAAATTAAGACATTTATTGAGCTGTGTGATGTTGGACAAGTCACTTAACCTCTCAGCCTCAATTTCCTCATTTGTAAAATGATAGTAACAGATCCAGTGAAATAACATATAAAATGTTCTGAAAACCTTAAAGCTCTATATAAATGCTAGTTACTTAGCTCAATCCCCTCATTATTCAGATGAGACTCAGTGGTTAAGTGACTTGCCCAGGGTCACACAGCTAACCAGTAATAGAGTGATAAAGAGAACCCAGGCCTTCTGTTTCCCAGTCTGTTAAACTTACAATGATGTCACGCTTTTTGATCGGTTAGTTTATACCCAGAAGATACAATACCATGAAGGGCCAACAGCATTGACTTATAGCTCTGTATTGCTTCAAAGGATGTTTGATTGCATTCAGGTCTTTTTTGTCCAAGTTTTTACATAAGTTGATTCTTTGATATAATTAATTAATGCAATCAGTTGTTAACCAGGAGTGGGCTGAGCCTATCTAGTGACTCTCCTGATGCAATTTTGCTTGGAAGAAAACATGGTGAAGTAAAAGTGATGTTAGATCTGGAGTCAGAATTCAAATACTGACTATTGTTACTTTCTGCCTGTTGATCTACAGGTCGCAGTTTCCGTATGTATAAAAATATGGAATTCAACCTTGAAAATTTCTTCTCTTTTGAAATTTATCATTCTGTATTTTGAGAACTCCAACCTAATCAGTTTATTGTCTTCTGGCAATCCTGAGAGGGAATATGTTGTTCTCTGCAAGATTGTTATTTTTGTTTTATTTTATTCAATTTTTCACTTGTGTTCTTTAAAAATCTCTGAGCACAGAGCAGTACTTTGATGACTTTCCAACAGATTTTTGATGATCTCTATAGAATAATGATCAGATGTGGTTGCTAACAATCTCATTCCTTTGTTCTACTTTTTTTTTTTAACGGTGGCACATAATCTAGTCCTCTCTCCCAACTTTCATGCAAACTAGTGGGTTTGATATACCAGAGAGTAGCTGCTACTCTTGGGTTCAATGAATGCTGTGGGAGGAAAACAATTTCTACAAAAAAATCCTCTCCCTAGAGAAATCTGAGATATATTCTCTCATTGATATGCATAGTGTCTGTGGGAAGAATTAGGACAAACAGAATGGTATCCTAGTGAGGCCCACTACTCTAAAATTTGCAAGACCTGTAAGTTTATTTTCTCTTCAGGGAGGCCTTGCAAAACTTCTCCCTAAGTACAAGATCTCTGCTAGGTGGAATGCTTACCTGAGCTCCCAGGACCTGCACCTCTCCACAGCTTGACTCTCAATTGCTGTCAGCTCCTTCCTGGTCCACAGTTGACACTTTGCTGTTAGCATTCCTGCTCCTGGAAGCTGCTTCCTCCCTTGAGTGACTGTGTATTATTCATCTGGAGTGTTTTTCTCTTGTCAACCTGAAATAAAGAAAACTTCCCAAACAGCAAAAACCAAGGACTTTTTTACCAATGTGAGAGGATTGCAATCTAGGGGTACCATTGAGCATGGTAGAGGGAGTCAAGTTTAAGGACATTCCAAATGGAGGGAGTCCTGTGGGAAACAGCCTCAGGAAGCTGCCAATGCACGTTGTTTTTTCATAACAAACTAAAGTTCACAGAAAAGGCTGGAGGAGGGTAGAGAATTTGCTTTCATTTTTTTCTTCCTTTCCTCCTTCCTTCCTTCTCTCTTTCTTTCTTCCTTCCTTCTTTCTCTTCCTCTTTCTTTCTTTTTTTTCTTTCTTTTCTAAGCTCATTTTGACAGAGTTCTCCTTGTAACTGATATCAATCATCTTCAGGGAATTAGAAGCTCTGGGATGAAGCAAGGTGAGTTCATAGTCAGCTGCATTCAACATTCTACTACTTTAATTAAGCTCAAACTCTCTTGAATCAATACTCCCAAATATGAATAGTGTTCTCCCTTCTAAGAAAGCAACTCAGTGGTTGAGAACCATAGCCTACTGGGCTTGAATAGGAGACAGAAAACCCATTGCCTCTTTAAATTCTCTCTCCACAATTTCTCTGACTTCTGCCTCCAACTATTGAAATCATTGGAAGTTTGCTTTTTCTATTCAAATGACATGGCTAAATCATTCAAAGATGACAATGATGATGATGATGATGATGATGATGATGATGATATTTGTATGATGCCTCAGGATTTACAAAGCACTCAATATAAGCATGTTTTTGATCTTCAGAACAACTCTATGAGGTAGGAAAATGGGGGAGAATGTTTACTATATTATATTATGTGCCAGGTGTTGTGCCAATTAATTTACAAATATAAGCCCATTTGATATTTATAACAATCCTGAGAGGGAGATTGTATTTTTATCCCTATTTTACAGTTGAGGAAACTGAGGCATACAAAAATTAAGTGACTCGTTTAAGGTCACAATGCTAGTAACTTTCTGAGGCAAGATTTGAACACAGGTATTCTTGGTTTCTAAGTCCAGCCCTCTATCCACTGTTACCTAGGTCATCCAATCACTAGATGTTACCACACTGGTGTGAGATTCTTCCTTTATCAATGTCCAAGACTCTATAATTTTCCTAGGTAATTAAACAATTATTTCATAGCCTGTTATGACTTTGAATGAAGATTCCACCATTTCCTATACACTTCTTATGCCTTTTCTCCTGATTGTGCAGTGATAGTTAAACCCCTTACCTTTCCAAGTATAGAAAGAACTGAATAATACTAGCTATTTCTCATGCTCCTTAGTCACTCATCTGATGATGGCAAAGTGATAACAGTCAGTCAGGTTCACAGCCTTGGAGACATCTTTGACACTACCTTCTCCTTCAACTCTAATATCCAATCAATAGTCAAATACTTTAAACCTACCTCTGCAACATCTATTGAAGTCAGTCTCTCCCCTCTCCACTCACATAGCCACCAATCTTGTTCAAGCTCTTATTACCCCTTACTTGAATTATTGTAGTATCCTTCTCATCTGTTTTTTTGGCTCCAGGCTCTCCTTTCTCCAACTGTTCCTCAATACAGCTTCCTATTTGATATTTTTAAAACACTTCACCCTATTCTGGGAGAAAAAAACATCTTTAATGGCTCCTCATTATGACTTGAATAAAATACCAAGATTTGGCCTAGCACTCTGACTCCCATTTCTCTTAGTTGTCATCTTTCTTAATCATCCCTTAACACAACTTGTAGTCCAGTAAAACAACACTGCTCCCTTTTTCTCACGCATGACATCTCATACCTGACTCTGTCATGGTCATAACAACCAGTCAGTCATGCCTAAAATGGATTCCTTCCTCAATGCTATCTCAAAGACCCCTTAATTTTCTTCAAAGCCTAGATGACATTGCAAAGGCTTTCCTGACCAGTATCTAGCACTTAAAACTTGTTTTCCTTTATTCATACACTACGATCTTAATTATCTATAGACATACTATCCCTTCTAGAATGCAAACTCCTTGAGGGCATGGCCATTTTCACTTTGTCTGCTTTTTTTCTTTTTGTTTTTTAATCCTTAGGGCCTAACAGATGTCCTAAATATAGGAGATGGTTAATGACTTTTGTTAAACTGAGTTGAATTTAAGTAAATTGAATTGAGATAAACACTCTCCCTGCCCTCCCCTCTTTCACTAGACCAAAGCACAAGATCAACATGATCCATCACCAGATGTGGGAAAAATAAACCATGAAGTTCATAAACTTTGAAGGATGTTACTGGTGAAGAATATTTTGAAACAATAAACAGATTTTGATGGTGTTTTCTATGTATTCCTTATATCTGAAAGATGGCAAAGGATATATTAATTGCAATCACTGTAGTACAAAAATAATGTTGTGGTCCTGGAACTCACAACTACATAGTTTTTGTTTCATTTCTGTTTTTTTCCAGTTGTCATTCAGGAGGATCTGGGTCCACAGATCCCCAGCATCTAACAGTACTTGCATGACAAGTCTGTTTGCTTAGCTTTTCTTAATGATGGTAATGGTTGCAGGCTTACATTCCTAAATTCCAATCATTCTGGAACTGAGCCGGTCTAGGGCATGGAACTTCATGAGGCTTCTTTTAAATAGACTATCCTAGCTTTGGAGTTCTTAATTATTTAGTCACATTTCCTCCAACCTTATATACCTGGAATTCCTTCTTTCTGCTGTAGTAAGTACTCTGACCACATTCTTCCAGAGCAAAGCCAGCTACTTTTCACTGTCAGGCTCCTAGGTATAAGCTTGAATGATTGGGAGATTTCTTCTATAATACATAATTTCTTCTATATTTCTTCTATAATAATGTCATTATCTTGAATCTCCATTCCATTTTGTTGCTCTTACCTTTTGAACACTCATTAGTAACATCTTAGTTCCACTTAGGCCTTTAACATCAATTAACTTTTCCAAAAGGATATTTACTTCAAAAATTATAAGAATATAATGTAATACAGTAATATAATTTATGATATATCATGTAACATAATACAATACTATATTATGTTACATTGCATTGTAATATTACATTATTTTATGTCATGTCATGTTATAATATAAAAATAAAATAAGAAAAAAATGTAGACTTTCCTCCTCCAACACGTGAAAAGGAACATTTTCCTGTGTATCACTTCAGTTTCCAGGGAGAATGGGCTCAGACTTAATTTGATTTCTATAAGTTTCCCAAGAAGTTCACATTTAAATGCTTCATGCCACACACTTTACTTCTACAGCAAAGTTTAGAGCAGGAACAGATATACCCTGCTTCTTGTTTGCGATGATGACTAAAGTGTTCATACTTTGCGATGAAGAAGAATCTGAATTAGCTGTTGAACTGGAAATCTGTGAGTATACTAAAAGATAATCCCCTCCAAGGTGATTCTACGAGCTTCTTAGGGGTGTTCTCAATATTATTGCTTCTTTGGGATATTCTTTGCCCTACCTACTCACAAATCATGGTCCATCTCATGGCTTACCAAGCTAGCATATATCTGAAATGGAGCCACCTTCTGTTTGTGTTTTCTTTTCTTTGGTACAGAGTTTAGTGAGATCTTGAAAGGCTGCTGGCATATTTCCTCCTTCTTAGATGCCCAAATGCCAATGTAGTACCTACTACAACAGTTGCAATTAAAACAGAAGTAAGGCAAATTGATGTAATGGAAAAGAGTGACATGCAAAAAAAAGGGAGCCATTGTAATGAAAGAACCCGCTTGGCATTGATTGGGCTGCACTTAGTAGACATGAAATGCAAAATGACAAATTAGCAGCTCCCCCAAAGGAAACTGATGGCAAATGTCCCAATATGTCTTAGATATTAGTCTTTCAATTAATTGCAATCATTTTCTGGTTCTCTTTGTTCAATGCAGTTGATCTTGCCTGATCCCCAAGCTATAATTTGAGTCAAGGCCATCAAAACCAGTTTAAAAAGAACTATGAAAACAACTCTTAGCCTTCTCTGGGTTTTCAGTTGTTATGTAAAACAACTTATATAACATCTTCTTGAGTCTGTGCCTCCCATGAGACACCTTCCCTGTTGAAATATATTCATCCCTTCCCCTCTCTGCCCCTCTGGGGCACTATAGTACTTTGGTGCTGGGGTGACCCCAAATTTCAATTTCCTTTCCTGTATTAAAGGTCTTAGTTTTTACTATTTTGGTAGTCTATTTCAGGTTGACCTTGTTATTACTAAACATTCCTCTTTCCATTTACCTGTTCCATACCTGATTCCTATTTATGCTTTTGGCTACCTTTTTGACTTCCTCCCCCTTGCTGGGAAAGAGTTACTGGAATAGGCCTGCACAACCTGCAGCTCTTGGGCTGCTTTCTTATGGCCCTCAGGCTGCTTGTCACTTGCCCAAGAACCTCTGGTGATCAGCAAAAAACGTAGATGAAAACATGCTTGTATGTAAAGGAAATCCTTTGATGGGCCCCAGGTTGTGCAGATCTGTCCTAGAACAAAGCCAAAAATCTTGAGAATCTGACCTGGCTGTGTAAGCTCTGGGGAGCTCAGTTTCCCTTATTGAGGAGACACTGAACTCCATAAAAATGAATAAAGGACAAATTGTGAGATGAAGGACTGAACTTTTTGAAGGTCCCAGGTCTGGTGGTCTGTGCCTAGAATATACTTGACATGCCTCCCTCAGTAATCTGTGGGGTTGAGTGGAAGACAATTTAGATAATTTGTTGATGAATCTCTCTATATTTACTGAGACTGAATTCAGGCAATGGATGTAGAGCTGACCAAAAGGACCATACTTGAACATTCTTCACCTCGTTAGGACCTGCCAGTGTTTTGTTTCCCTAAAAGAGCCTTTGAGAACCCAGGGTCACCTCTGTGCTATGCTGAAGATTGAAGTAGGATTTCATATAGATGAAAAAGTAATAAAGTTGGTCCCTGACTTTATAATGTGAAAATATGAATTGCTCCACTGGTTTTACTGTAGAGGCCCTTTAAAGAGAAGTTTTATTGATAACTTGTACTTTTATAAAACAATGATTTCTGGAAATACTGTTTTCTTTTTCTGTGTGCTTCTACACTGAACTCTCTTGAACCAAGTAAAAGAGCTAAACAAATGCAATTGATATGGTGACTTGGTTGATGATGATTAGGATATCCTTCCCTAAAAATTTATTGCCTCCTTGCTATTAAAATGGAGGTGTATTTCATTATATTTTTCCAAGGACACTATTAGCTTTTAATGTATTCAGAGTTCATCATCCTATTAAGGATCTGTTTGTTTATACTGTTGCAGTTGTTATATATATTCTATTTCTGCTTATTTTATTCTGTATCTCATCATACAAAGCATCTTATATTCTTTAAAATACTCACCTTTGACATTCTTTGTAGCATAGTGATATTACATCACATGAACGTACCACAATTCTTTCAGCTATTTCCCAATCAACAGATACTTACTTTATTTCCTGTTCTTCAGTTCCAGAGATTTCTACTATGAGTATTTTTGTATATATTAAACATTTTTTTAAAATCTATCCTTAACCTTTATGGGTTATTATTGCAGGATTCTGAGTCAAGAGGGGCTAGGAGGGAAGTCATATTTGTAGCATAATTACACATCAATATCTAAAATGTTTCTATCATGTCACAGCTGCACCCACAGTGCCTTAGTGGTCTTGTTTTCCCATAGCCCTATAGGTGCTTATTATTTGTCCAAAATAATATTAGGAAATTAACAAAACAGTTCCTGAAGAAATTAAAATAAAACAACACCCTTTGCCTTCTGCTTCATGCCTCATCTTTGTCTTTGGAAGAAACTCCAGGAGACTATGATTCTAATCTTTGGAAAACTTTTAATTTCACACCTCATCTTTCAAAGGATAGGTTCCATTTATTCTTGTAGAAATCCATATGCGTATTTTGATTTATCTGCCCAATATATAGTTGTATTTCAGTAAGTAGCTGAGCGACAGAGTGGGACGAGAAAGCTGTGTAATGTTTTCTTGTCAATATACCATCTCGAAAACAACTTTGCAGGCACTCTTTTGATAATAGCTTATTCAATGGTAAATGGAAAAAAAGGCAGATGTTTTTGAAGTGCTAACTTTTTTAAGGTAAAAACAATGGTATCAAACTTCAATAGAAATAAGGGTCACAATCCATATAATAAAGGTCCCTACGGGCCATGTATTGATTACTTTTAAAGTGTATAGCTATTCTTGCTTTATTGTATTTTTTTGTTAAATATCTCCCAATTACATTTAATCTGGTCCAAGCTGCACTTGCGAGTGTTGCTTCTGTGTCATCCCCGACAGCATGTTTGATAACTCTGGTCTAGAAGATTGGATTAGATTGTGAAACCAGTTATGGATACCATCAGCTTTCCTTTACATTGTGTCTAGGCTATTTTCAGCTAACAAGAGTGAAGGTGATCATTTTTAATTGTGGGATGATCCCTATACCATTAATAGGTTCAAACTGTTTGCCAGAGAAATGTGTGTTTGCCTTTGTATAGTGAGTAGAAGGATAGATGTGCAATTAGGAAGAGATGAGCTGGAATCCTGCCTCAATCATTTAATAGTGGTATGACTCTTGACAAGTCACTTAACTCTCTTGATCGCAGTTTCTTCATTTGTAACATAAGGAAAATAATAACCTCTGACTTACAAGGCTGTTGAGAGAAAAAAATGAAATAATATTTGGAAATCTCTGCAATTCTTAGAATACTACATAAATATGATTCATTATAATTATTACAATAATTATTTTCTAAATGATATTTTTACTTGAAAACCTTTCTAGTCACAATTTATTTCACTAAAAATTAGTGGAGTGACAACATGTTTGGCAGACTTAAACTTATATGATATGTTCCAATTCTGGATCTGATATTTACTAAGTATGATCATGGAATAATCATTCAATTTTGTTTATTCATACTTTCCTCCACTGTTTCAGGAGGATATCAATAATTTTGCTGTGTAAATAGCAAATTTCTCACTTTGAGGAAAATAAATTATGAATTTTAAACTACTATGAAACTTTGATTTATTATTATTAGTATGCAACATCTTCAAAATATTTGGATTATATGATGACAAAATTCACAGACTGGAAACTTTCTGCTTTAGAGAATACTACCATGAGTTAACTATTTATTAACCTAACTTTGAAAGGTTCGCTTTTAGAAATCAAGTGAAAATCTCATGGAAAAGAACGGACTTAAACATAAAATCTTCAAAATTATCAATAATCAAAATGTTATACAATTCAAATAAAAATGTTACTTGATAAAAGAAAAAGTTTTTCATTTGAAACAGGAAGTTGTTTTCATCACCCTCCTTCAGTTATAGTGCCAAAAACCTTTTGTTCCTACTATGTGCAAGACACTGATGTCTTGGTTCTTCTTTTTGGTTCTTTTTTTTTTTTTACAAACTTCAAAGGGTTCAGATTTCTGGTTGACTTTTGCACTTGTATTTACATTTGCATGTAAATTCATGTTTACTCCTGTGAAATTAATGGTTCAATAACAAGCAGAAAAAATTAACTGCTTCAAAATTCTAACTAATATTATAAGAAGATTTCACATATGTAATATACATTATTGGTAGCTAGGTGGTGCAGTGAAAAGAGTGAAGGAACTGCAGTATCTATCTATATTTGACTTTCAGTACTTACTGGTTGTGTGACTGTGGAGAAGTCACTTAATCTTTATCTGCCTCAGTTTCCTCATTTATATAAAGGAGTTAGTAGTATCACTTACTTCCTAGGACTATTGTGAGAATAGGATGAGAAAATAGTTGGAGGGGTTTCATCTTTGTAAAGAAGATGAGTATTCTCAGGTGGGTAGTATAAACTGGAACTTCACAGCTAAATAGAATTAGAGATCTATTAAAATGTAAATGACTTGGCTCAATTTTATTTTTAGACAAATGAGACAATTGCCATGAAGACAAGAAATATCAGGGAGACAAGTCTCTAAGGGACAGGCGTGAAGTCTGTGTGATTTTCTAATTCTAATAATAGAGCTAATCATGATGACAACTGCCAATATACCTGGAATAGGTGATCCTCACATGTAGGTTCAACATATGGGGCACTGAAGATTTCAAATATTCCTCTATTTTTAGGTTTTGTAGCACCCTTTAGGTGTCAGGGTTCTAACTAAGAAAACACTCACTCTAGCAGGTTAAATCAAATTGTTAATCAGGCAAAGGATACAGAACCGAAACATATGGTACATTATTCACAAAGAGAGACCCAGGATCCAGGATGATCAAGCTTTAGTTACATAGAGGCATAGACATCACAGAAGTATTCACTACCCAAAGACCAACAGCAGCACAGACATCAACTCAAGGGGTTATGGGTGTAGGCTTCTTAAGTCTGTTGGGCCTACATGAGGATGCTTTAAACAGTCACATTCAGCTCTTGTCAGAAGGATTAGCCCAATAGTCATATTTTGTGGTTGTGTAGACCCACTGACTATCATTTGAAGAACTACAGGGTGCAAACAGCCTGAGTGGGCACAAATCTAAAATCATTCCATTCATTAAACCAAGAAATGACTCAAAGGTTATGGGGCACTTCAGTTTGCCTAACAATAGGTAAAAAGGAAGACTTGATTCAATGCACAAAAGGGATTGGGACAAGGTCTAATATAAGTGAGCCCACTTAATCCATGCAAATGCAATAATCCACATTGAAGAAGTTGGGCAATCTGCTTCTAGAAAATCATGATGGACTTTAATGGAACTGCCCTGGATTGGAACCTCAGCAGATATTTTACAGTTAGTTCCAGTATTCTAGCTACAGGATGAAAAGGAACCGTTTTGATTGGCTCTATAGCTGGACCTGGGGGTTTTAAAAAAGACCCCAGCTCCCTTCTCTTTCTGCTATCTATTTGCTGCTTAGTCATGCTCCAAAGAGGGGAGAGAGACCATGATGTAATGGAAGAGGACTCAGACTCTCCCTATCAGAGACCAACATGTGGCCCATAAATACAGTTCTTGGTTTTGTGCCTTGAACTTTTATAAAAGACTATATTAGCTAGCGTTACTACGGTGCTTTAAGGCTTGCAAAACTCTTCTCAAATATTTTCCTTAATCCTCACAATAACACAGGGAAGTAGGTGGTATTATTATCATCATTTTATAGATGAAGAAACTGAGGCCTCAAGACGTTAAGTGAATTGCCTGGATCAGGATCTGAATCTGGATTTGAATTCAGGTGAAGGTGATTGGAGGCTATACTCTTGTAAGATTTTTAAAGGTCAGGAGAGTAAGCAAACAGGAGTGCCAGGAGGAGAATTTGTGCTGGAGTTTGTAGTTAGGTAGTGGTCCCCAGGAATGAGGAGTGAACTTTAGAATTCAGACTACTGGGGGCTGACCCAGAGACTCATCCAGTCAATTAGGTAATCAAGGAGCATTTATTAACTCCTTATTATTTGTGTCAATGCTTATGCTAAGTGCTGGAGATAAAAAGAAAGGCAAAATCATGGTTCCTGTCCTTAGGAGGCTCACACTCTAATGAGGGAGATAACATGAAAGCAACTATGTACATACAAGGTACAAACAGGAAGTAATCTCCAAAGGAAGGCTTCAGTGTGGAAGGAATTAACTGAATGAAGGAATGATCAATCTATCACACATGCTTAGCCAAGGAAATACACTTGAGTTTCCCTGCAGTTCTGACTGAGCATGCTCCAGATTTCCTATATATGTGTTCATCTTTAAAAATTACTGGTGGGATTTAAACTCTATATTCACTGAACACTAAATGGTTGCCACATCATATTCCATCACACTTAACCTACTTGGAAATATAATTGCATTATTAACCTGTACCTAGTAAAGCAGGTTCATAAGGTCATAGATTTAAAGATGCAAAAGGTCTTCAAGATCATTTCTAATTCCCTGACTTTACAGTCAAGGAAACTGTAGAAAAGATAGATTGTCTGTTCTTCAACAAGCATTTATTTATGTTAGACCTTAAGGACACAGATCATAAAAACCTAAAAGAAATCCCAATTTCAGGGTATGTATATTCTATTGGGGAAGACTACCAATGTGTGCATATATAGAGAGATTAATGCATAGATATTTATTTCTATCAATATACATAAATTTAGAGAAAGAAAAAAAGAAAGAGAAGAATAGACAAAGAGAATAAATGCAAATTAAATACATGATAGTTAAATTCAAGGTAGTTAGGAAATGAAGACAGTAGTTGGAGGAATTAGGAATGACCTCACAGAAGGTGTTACTTGTGCAACATATTGAAGGAAGACAGATTCTGTGATAGAGACAGAGGTAGGGTGCTAATAACATATGTTCCAGGCATGGGGGAATGGGCAGGGCAAAGGAATAAATGGGAGATGATGTCCTAATACAAATTTAGGAAGGTTTTTAATGCCAATTCCTCCATAAGGAAAGGCAGCAGTCTCCCGTATCTGACACGTGTTCCAAGGTGAAAAAGACTGAGCAGCATTAAGGCAAGGCCTCTTGTCGCTGCCAGAAAGAAGGAAGGATGCCTTGCTATTGGTGGTACATCTCCTAATCTAATCACTGTGCTTCTACTGCCCCAAGTCAAGACATGGGATGTAGCTGTGGATGCTTGTCTAAATCCTTGTAACCCTGAACAATAACTTATGTTTCTAAGGAGACAACCAGTACGGCTGGGGGGGCATGGGGAGATATGGAGGGACGGAGCAGAGCATCACATGACAAAACTGAGGGGAAAGAAAGTCAAGCAAGCCAGATTTACTGAAAAAGAAGGTCACAAAATGAAGGGGCAGTCAGGGAGGGTGGACACAAAATCCTTTGGAGTCTCATAAGGAGTTAGAGGCATTCAATGTGGGCAAAGCCGGATGAGGTTTCAAAAGATTCCTATCTGAGTCAAATAGGACCAGACATTGCAAGCAGGGAAAAGGGAACTCAGACCTGGGGTATAGGTCAAGGTTCAGCTGACTAGTGCTTGTTAAGCTAGGGAACTGACTGCCAGTCAATACTTATATTTCCCTCTCAGTAGGGAAAGTACTGACTTTGGCCAGTACTCCCAAGTTTTATTGAGGGTTGGCTGGGGTTTTTAAGCTTTCCTAGGTTTTCTTTAGGAGGGTACTGTACCATAGGGAAGAAACATAGAGAAATCTAGTTTAGTAGGACCTCACTTTCCATTGAATAGAGGAATGTGAGAAGGCAGATATAATAGTAACAATAATAAATTTTAAAAGTTTGTTTCTCTGAAGTTTTCAAAGGACTTTAACATGTGTTATCTTATTTGATCCTGTCAACTTCTCTGTAACTTAGGTGTAATTATTATACT
Organism: Bettongia penicillata ogilbyi; assembly: GCA_023548195.1. Classification (NCBI taxonomy): domain Eukaryota; kingdom Metazoa; phylum Chordata; class Mammalia; order Diprotodontia; family Potoroidae; genus Bettongia; species Bettongia penicillata. Next base: position 5,906,534 of record JAJHZJ010000244.1, read on the forward strand.
CACTCAATAGATGAGGAAACTGAAGTTGAGAAGGATTAGATAACTTGTTCAGGACCATGAGGTCTTCCTGACTATAAATTCACTGTTCTAGGCACTATGTCACCTAACTACTTAAGTGTGTGTGTGTGTTTACACGCTTGTGTATATATTTGTGTATCAGGGGTGGTCATTTATTTTGTAAAGGGTGGCTTATATTTGATACTGAATACATGAAATTTTAATTTAAATATTATTTCCTTTTTCTCATTAAGATGCAGTATATTTTAGTGTAGAGTCTATATTGTTCTTTGTCTTTGTAGTAGGCACTTAGTACTTGTTTGCTGAATTAGTGAAATTCAATTTCTAAACAAAATTTTCATTAGAAAAATTGCAGTGTAATGTAAAAGACATAATTTCTGTTTATATAACAAGAGAAAGCTAAAGAATAACTAAATAATAATCCTGAGATGAAGCATTATTATTGGATAAGACAGTTAATTTTCCTGTTTTTTCATAAAATATTGAACAAGAAGAAACTTTGTTAGAGTACAGAGGAAGACTATTTCTTACATATAAACATATATCTAAGAATTGATTTACTTAGTGACACAGTGTTTTCTGTGATCTTCATATATTGAAAGAAATCGAAATTAGGATGTGATTTTTGATAAGTTTAGCCCTTCAGTGAAGTTAAATTATTCAGTAATTATGTTCTGTTTACTATCACTGCAGTCTTTAGAATTCAGTTACACAAAACAAATGAAAATGGATTGCTTGTTTAAAGTAATCTCATTTGGTTTTAACTTAAATCACATATTTTGAGTCAAAGCAAAAGACTGTGATCCCCATTGACAATCAACCACTTTAAAAGACCAATTGACCAATTTGGAAGACAAAAATAATCAAGTTCTGAGATCATAAAGAGCACACACACACACACACACACACACACACACACACACAATCGAACGGATGTTTGTGTCTGTATTGTTTTCATTTCTTTTTGTAAAAAAGAGAGAGAGAGAACTACATTTTTGCTACTGTTCACTTCTTTATCTATTTATTATTAGGAAAATGCAGGGCAGTAACTAACATACAGTAGCTGGATTTATTCCCAGGGTATTTAAACTTAGGTGCCCACATCACTCTCCCAAGTGAGCTCATCCCCAACCTGGTCCTGTCTCCTTCAATAGCATAAAGATGTCACTGAGATAGTGTGGGTTTCTATCCTCTATACATGCAATGTCTGCATTACATGTAAAAATTAAGAATTCTGACCCTTGGAAAATGCAATCATTGTTTTTTGTTCCTGGCTCAAAAAATTTCCACTTTATCTGAGGGCCAATAATCTGCTAGATACTATTTGACATAACTTGATTAACTAGTTACCAAAAATTAAAAAAACTAAATAAGAAATTATCACATGCCAGGGTTAGACCACTGTGACTCAGGTGGACTATGTAGAGCAAGGATAAGGAGGAAGAAAGGTAATACGTTCATGAACATTTATTTAACACCATATGCCAAGGACTAGAGATAAAAATAAAAAAAGAGACAGAGCCTTTGCACTCAAAGAGCTTATTTTCTAATAGAGAAAGACAATAGTTTAGGACAGTGGTTTTTAATCTGCGCATAGACTTCAGGGGGTCAGTGAATTTGGATAGGAAAAATGTCTTTACTTTCACTCATCTCAACTAAAACAAATTGAAGAACCCTTGCATTAAAATAATGATGGCCAGGGAAAAGAATGTTGCTCTGGATAGTCAACAAGACATTGAATTGATACAAAGGACAATCAACTGATACAACTTTTCCAGAAATAATAAAAATTATAATTTTATATTATTTTTATCATTGTGATCAGAGCAAGAGATAGAAATTATGGGTGGAAAATGAGGGCACACTTGTAGGTGGCTGGCAGATGGTACAGTGCTTGAGTGGATGGTTGCGTAGTTAGATGGGATGTGAAAATGAAGCATGGTGTGATGTGTGGCACCTTTAGTATGGTGGGCTGAGTGAACTGGGGAAATATTTTATATACAGAGGTAGTGCAGTGCATTCATCCTTCATTGCCAAAGAAGACCATGCCAGTAGAAAAATGATGACATGACTTGCACTTGACTTTGTTTTTAGTGAGGGAGGGCTATGCAGGTCACCAGCCTCACTTCTCCTCCAAAGCCATATGAATCCAGTGACCAGATATTCATCAGGATGACTGGAGATGACCCGGGATGAAGCAATTGGGGTTAAGTGACTTGCCCAAGGTCACAGAGCTAGTGAGAGTCAAGTGTCTGAGGTGAGATTTGAACTCAGGCCTTCCTGACTCCTGCACTGGTGCTCTATCTACTTGACCACCTAGTTGCCCCATATGCAGAGGTAAATTTCAAAGAAAGAACTATGAATTATATTTCTACAACTGCAAAAGATTTCCTTTCCTAGAGATGTTTATGCAAAGATAGATACAAAACTTAGACATTGCTCATGATATAAAAACAAAAATTTCATTAATTTTTATACAAAACAAAAAAAGAAGTTCTAATGACATGATGCCGATGAAGATAGCTAACACTTCAAACACAGTGCCTACTATGCTGTAACTTAGTACTTCACAATTGTTAACACATTTGATCTCATTTAATCCCCACAACAGTCCTATATTGGTGTTATTATTATCTTCATTTTACAGATGAGGAAACCGAGGAAAACAGAGTTTAAGTGAATATATGTCTATATTTCTCTGTCAACCAATCACTAATTTTTGTTTTTATTTCACCTCCATTTCTAAATACATCACTCCGCTATTCAGAGAGCCACCCTCAACAGCAAAAAATGAAAAAAAAGTTAGACAGTTCATCTAAAAAAAAAAGACTAATATATCAACTGAATCTGACAGTATATGCATTATTATTCAACTGTATTCTGTATTTCTTAAGTGAAAGGAGGAAAATGCATTTATTTATGTTTTCTTCAGGCAAGGCTTAGTCTCTCCTGATTATAATTACATAGAATTCAGGTATTGTTGCTTGGTTTTTGGATGGGGAAGATTTGATTTTGTCTGAAGCTAGTAGGAAAGGAAAGGACGCAATGCGTAGGAAGATGAAGAGGTGGAAGTCTGAAGTAGGGATGATGATTGAGGATTCAATTTGCTAGAGATGATAGGAGGGGAGGGGATCAACTGCACATATACAGTGCTGGCCTTGGCAGAGAAAGAACACCTAATTTCAGAGATGGAGAGGCAAGAGTAGAAGATTATGTTATAGATTTTTTGAGATAAAGGGAAAGAGAAAAAGAGAGCTCACATCAAATGGTCTCAAAATTTTTCAGTATAGGGACCAGATCCTCAGCTAAAAGAGAGGAGGAGAAGGAGGCTGTATGTGTGTAGGGGGCATGGAGATGCTTCAAGAAGGAAGAGAAGTTTGGGGATATTCACTTTAGTATTCCTGTCTTTTAAATGAGAGTTTGTAAATGATGGTTTTTAAATTCTCTTCTAGCTCTAAATCAACATTCCTATGAAACTGAACCAGAGTTTCCAGAGGAGAAACACAAAGACATTCCAATGAATCTCCACCTCTTGCAGAGTCATATAGAATCCTTCTCAGACTCAGAGTAAACCCTATGGCTTGGTCTCATTCCAAGGAGTTGTATTGATAATGTATTTTTACTTATTGTTAATATAATTTTGCTTCTTAATGTGAATATCTTTCTCATCCATTAATAGGCCCATGTGACTTGTTAAGTCATGTGGAAGATTGAGTCACATGAGTCTAAGTCACATGGCATTGGAAGGGATGGAGCAGGAAGGATGGAGCTAGAGCAGAGCTGAGAGGAAATTGGTCAGAGTCTAATCTGAGCTAGGAAGGGCACATGCAAGCAGACAGCTGGCTAGTGTGAGTGAAAGAGCTTGTTTGTGATTTTGTTTAATGGAGTTGGTTTGTGGGAAGCCCAGCAGGGGAAAGGCTTGGGGATGGTGTTGTTCTCTGCATTGTTATTGTGTATAGATTTTTATTGCTGTGATGGATTTGGTTTTCTGGGGTCTGAATACATGTTTTGGTTCTGTCTTCCATGTGAAGAGTTTGTTGTATTTCAAGATTCAGAATTGCTCTGGGATAATCATGGCTGCCATAGGTGCTGTGAATATTACATAGGTGCTACAGGAGTCAAACACACAATGAGATAGCTGAATAGAAAAGGGAGACAATGGGCCTTCCCATTTGACTCACATTGTCTGAATAGTCCATAACATCACAGACCAAAATATGGACCTCTTAATTACCCATAATGTGACTTAAGTTCTCAAGTGTTTCTCCAATATGGGAGCTCTAAGGACTATGCTTTTGCCCCTCTAAAATGCAAATTCTGAATTCTCAGAAATGTTCCTTCTCTGTCCAGGAGATGATAATCCTGAATTCTATATAGATGGTGGTTCAGAATATTATTTCTGAACTTATCTCTTAGGCTAGCACCTGTTTTTCCATGCCATGCCCTTCACCAGGAATACTTTTTTGCTGTTGTTTTGTTTTTTCTTTATTTTTCATCTTATTTATTTGTTTTTTGGAGGCAACTGGGGATATGACTTGCCCAGGGATACAAGATTTGAACTCAGATACTCTTGACTCTAGGGTCTGCACTCTATTCATTGTACCACCTTAGCTTCCCCTTCCCCAGGAATTCTTTTAAAAAAATGATCATCCTGACTGTTCCCATCATTTGGCCTGGTAAAGTCCTCTTTTAGGTTTCCAGTCTCTGACAAGTGTTCAGAAAGCTGTTGGACTGGCCATAAAGTTATCATGTGTTTCTGTCCCATGGCAGTCATTTGTAGTTCCTGGGGGTTTAAAAAGGAAAAATGCCTGTTGTCCTCATCCCTAAACTATGCTGTATTAAAAAAAAATTTTGGAAGGAATATGAAACAAAAAGTCCTCTTTTTCATAGACCAGCAAAAACCAGTGGCTTCTCAGATTGAGTTCACTATCTAACCCAGTCCAGTCTATCATGGACTCAATCCTAGAAACTTAACCAAAAGGTATCCACTATAGGGACAGAAGTAAGGACAAGCAAAAGTTCCATACAAACTCATCTTCTTTTAAGTTTACCAAAATGGAAATTCCTTTGGTTAATTCCTCTCACAAAATTTAGAAGCAATAGAGGAAAAGAACTTAATATGAAGAATGATTAGACCTTTAAAAACTCTTGGAATTTTGAATTTGGAGCCTAATGATTTGTCCTTCCATAATGTTATTAGATGGGTATTTAAAATAGGCTTCCTCCCTCATATACTTTAGCTCCTCTGTGCTCTCCACCCCCTCCCCTAACTCCCGCCTTCTCCAATCAAGACACTGCTGTAGTTCTGATTAATGCTTTTGTTTCTCAGGCATTCATTAGTGTAATTCTTTGCTTATTGATCTCTCTAAACACACCCTTCACAGGCTTCAATTACTTCCCAATGTTCTGGCACAGAGAGATATGAACTAAAAGCCAAAACTGGGAATATATTACTCTGAGTCTCACCCACGTGGTGCCTTGTAGACATGTAATGTAAGCTTATTGAAGAGCCATTTATGTAACCTACAGGTACTGCAATGATTGATATTAGAAAATGTATAGGATCAGCAGAATATGAAGCAATTTCTGGGATCCTTTTCTTTGAAGGAAAGAGAAAATTTTCTGAGGATAGAAGAAAAGTAAAAGTTCAGATGAGTAAAAAGGGAAAGAGAAAACAGTTTGAATGTAATAAAATGGGAATATGAATTCAAGAACTTTGTTATCACTTCCCCCTCATTCTCCCTTTTCAGTTATTTAGTCTTCTGACTACTAGTTAAAGAGGATTCTCCCCTACTGACACATCAGTCTCTTGCTACTATCCCCTACAGTTGCCATATTTTTTGTATCATCAACCTACAGGAGTTAACACAATGAGATGACTGAATAGACAAGGTGTACAATGGGCCTTCCCATTTGACTCACATTGTCTGAATAGTCCATAATATCACAGAGCAAAATATGGACCTTTTACTTACCCATAATGTGGCTTTAGCCCTCAAGTGTTTCTCCAGTATGGGAGCTATAAGGACTAGGCTTTTGCCCCTCTAAAAGACAAATTCTGAATTCTCAGAAATGTTCCTTCTCTGTCCAGGAGATGATAATCCTGAATTTTACATAGATGGCAGTCCAGAATATTATTTCTGAACTTATCTCTTAAAACTTAAATGTTTTCCCCCATTCTTTGCCTATTCAAAAACTATATTCATCTTCCAAAGCCCAACAGATCTTAGTCTCATAATCCTGACAAATGTTAGCTCACAGTGATCTTTGCCCTTTCTAAATCCCTATAGAATTGAGATCCATACCATACAATTTAGCACATGATTAAAGACTGTCTAGTTTGCTTCATGAATGTCTTTCCTTTACATCACTATCTTCCCCTTCCCAATTAAATTATAGGTTTTTCCATGTCTAATAATCCTTTACATTTTAATTGTGTTATAGCAGAGGGAGGTAAGGCAACTTCACAGCTTACAATGTGATTTGACATATATGATGTCATTTGTTCCCAACCCAACCCTATGAAGGTAGAAAGATAGGGATTATAGTCTAACTTTGCAGGCCAGGAAACTGAGATTCCGATTAAATGACTCACTCAATATCACGTATCTAATAAGTGGTATAGTCAAGTCTTTTGACTCTATGTTACTATTCTGCTTTTGTTTTATCTTTGACTTTTACTGTACTTTAAACCTTAGCATTAATACAAATCTACATATTATGAGTTAATATTATTACTGGTAGTAGTCATAGCAGAAATAATAATAGCACATATCCCACAGGGTTATTATGAGAATCAAATGAGATCACATATGTAGTACAAGCCTACCTTGGAGTTATTGCAGGTTCAGTTCCAGAGCATTGCAATAAAACAAATATCTCAGTGAAGTGATTTTTTTTTTGTTTCCCAGTCCATATAAAAGTTATGTTTACACTATACTGTGACAGCCTATGAAGTATGTAATCCTGGGCAAGTCACTTAACTCTGTTTGCCTCAGTTTCTTTCTCCATAAAATGAGGTGGAAAATGAAATGACAAGCCATTCCAGTGTCTTTGCCAAAAACAAAACAAAACAAAAAAATAGAGTCAGGAAGAGTCAGACGTGACTGAAATAACTCAAGAACAACAATATCTAAAGGTGATATGTGTACCTTAATTTAAAAAATTTTATTGCTAAAAAATGTTAACCATAAACAGAACATTCAGCAACTCAGAATCTTTTTGCTATTGGAGAGTATTTCCTCAGTGTTGACAACTGCTGATTGATCCAGGTGGTGGTTGCTGAAGACTGAGGTCACTGTGGCAATTTCTTAAAATCAGACAATGAAGTTTGTCGCATTGATTGACTCTTCCCTTCACTGGAACACTTTGAGGCCATTGTAGGGTTATTAACTGGTTGAATTTCAATACTGTTGTGTCTCAAGGAATAGAGAGACCAAAGGCAGGGGAGAGAAATGGAGGAATGGTAGGCTGGTGAAAGAGAAGACACACAATGTTTATCAATCAAATTCATTATCTTATACAGGTATAGTTCATGGTGCCCAAAAATAATTGCAATAGTAATATCAGAGGTTGCTGATCACAGGTCACCATAACAGATATAATAATAATGACAAAGTTTAAAATAGTTTGAGAATTACCAAAATCTGACATGTTGACACTAAGTAGACACATGTGGTTGAAAAACATGGCACTGATAGACTTGTTTAATGGAGTAAAAATATTACAATATCTATAAAATGCAATAAAACTATATTTTTTGTTATATTTTATTATAAAATGAGGTATGCTGGAGGAGGAAGAGGAAAAGGATGATCAGTAGCTGTAGCAGCAACTGTAGTAACAGTAGCTCTAATAGTAGTAGCAGTAAAGGTAGTAGTAGCATTGGGCATGTAGTATTAGCAGTAGTAGCAGTAATAGTAGTGGTAGTGGTGGTAGTTGTAATATTGTGAAGGAAGACCCTGTCTACCTAATTCAAACCCATATCATTTCTCACATGGAATACCAAATAATCTCCCAGTCTCTTTATATTTGGTTTCTCCTAAAATTTATCCTCCACACAGCTGGGAAATTTATGTTACTAAAGCAAGCCACTGACCATACTAGTCTTCAGGATAAGAAAACAATGGCTCCCTTCTCTAGGATGGAATATATGGTCCTTTGCTTGGTATCTGAAATCCTTTACAGTTTTGCTCGAGGCAGTCTTTCTGGATTTATTTCCCTTTACACCCTTTCATTCACTATACATAGGTCAACTGGAAAACTGTTCTTCCTCATACAGAGAATACCTTCTATTATATCCTGGTCAAAACTTTTCATTTCTTTTATCATATAAAATAACTAACCAACAAGAGAAAAAAGTAAACCTCACAATATGGCTTGCCCTAAGGTCACATATCACCAAATTGGGGCAAGTAGAACAAGAAAGTCGTTTGAGTCAATGGGTCGATAGTACAGGCTAGACAGATGATAATCTTAGGAACATGGACTTTGAAAGAGCACTGACAAATGTCAAAGTGCACGTTTTATAGCATCTGAATCATGAACAGAAATACACACATAGCATCTATCAGCCAGGTTTGACAGTAGGCTATCGTTAGAGTCAGTGAGGTGTCATAGAAAGCATACCGGAGTGGATCTAAGTCGGAGGTAGGAGACCATGCTTGTCCAAGTCCTGCGTGGATTTCTCTCTCTGTAATTCAGTTTCCTCTTCAGAAATGAAGGGTTTGGATGAGATGACCTCCAAAATCACTTTCTACTCTAATGTTCTCTATCTCAGTCATCAATTATTCCTAAAGCATCTCTTTATGGTTGGTTGAATCCTTCCTCCCAGTGTCTCTCCTCCTTCCAAATTCATTTGTCTAAAGGAAAAGAAATCACAGTTTAAATAATGAATCTCCCATTACTTGTACAAATGAATAATCTGGACATTTTCCATAATACATTTGCTGTACAGAAGTAGAAGATAAGGAAGTAGGAAGTGTTCATACAAAAAGGGATATTAAGAATCTTAGGGGCTCTTAACTGAGTAGGTGGCAGGACCTCAGCATGAATGTTCAGGCTAAAGTACAATTGAAATTAGCCAAATTAACTGATCAGCAAAGGTCTAAAGGACTAGAAAGGGGCCAAGACCAAACCATTTTTACAAAAGGAACTCAAGGAAGTTTGACACATAGTTCAATATAAGCTAGAAGGAAACATTTTCCAGAAAAATATAAGGACATTTAAAACCACACTGCTTGCAGTAATATTCTGGATTAGTTTAAATCACCTTGAGAGGCCTTAGATTTTAGTACAGCATACACTGCCTGTCCTCTCATGTCGGCCTTTAAACAAGGCCGAAACAGGGGGTTAAATGTTTAGTATAATACGAGAGATGCTGATGAATTCCTCTTATTCTCCTCCGATATTCCCTTACCGCACCTCCACCCCACCCGCACCAAGATGCTTCTACCATTAGGGAGAAACTCAAGCTAAGAATAATAAAAACTGAGATTTCTATAGTACTTTGAAATTTGCAAAGTACAAGCATGTCACATTATATATAGCTACCCAGAACCTTATAAAGAATATGTGTGTATAACAATAGCTATACAAATATTGCTATTTTGGCACTTTGTATGTAATCTACATAAGAGAAATAGAGACAGAGAGACAGAGATAGAGACAGAGATGAGAAAGAGATAGAAAGGGAGTGAGGGAAGGATGGAGGAAGGGAGGGATAAAGAACAAAACACAGAAAGAATAATTTATAGACTTTAAAATGCTTTAGAAATTTCAGTTATTATTATGTCTTGACCCAAAAAAATGTCTCCCTAAAGCTAACATCTATTCATCAAGTATCTGTTTATCTATCTGGGATGTGTGGGATATTTAGGGAGGACTAGTACCTGTCCAGTGAGGGCTTGCTGAACGCTTTTCAAGATTGCTCATCCATTTTTGTCATCCATCTTTCACTCAATTCTCACTTGTGGTGCCAAAAAACTGCAATGTGCATTGGTGACACCCCAGTAAAACTGTCTCAACAAACAGGCTAAACCAGGTGGCTTACATCTATCTGCCTCTCTATCTATCAAATGCACATATATCTATGCTTGAACGCCACCATTCACATAACACATGTGAATAATCATATATAAACATATATGTATATAAGACACATTTATACATATCTATATATTTACATGCACCTCACTTGGTGTATGTAGCTATATGTAACCATGGAAACACTGTGAGAAAGGTGCTACATTTATTATTATTTTTATTTTACAGCTATGGAAACTAAGACAGGATTAAGTGACTCATTGTATACCTAGTAGGATCAGAGGTAGGATCTGAAGACAGATCTTCCCTCTCTTTCGATCTAGAATATTCTCCACAATACAATCCTATCTCTCTGATGTTCTCTGCAATTAGAATACAATTACCTTTCAAGTTTTAGATCACATATTAAAAGAATTATAGATCATTACCATTCTAGGATGATTAGTGTATCAGATAATTTCCAAATTGACAGTAATCTCAATTCTCAGAGCAGATTTCCATAGTGGAGATGCTGGAGATTTAGAGATCTACAAGATCACATATGTAGGGGTGAAAGGGACCTCAAAGGCCATGAGGTCTAACTCCCTCATTTTACAGATGAGGAAATTGTGGGGTAGAGAGTTTCCTAACATTACACAGTTAGTAAATATCAGAAGTAAGAGGAACTCAAGTCCTTTGACTCTAGCATCAGTACTCTTTCTAACATGTCATACTGACAGGGAGCCCTAGAACAGCCAGGTAGCTGCTTGAGGGCACAGGTCCTTATGGGGATATTTGGTCACTTAAATGGAAGATGATAGGGCACCTAAGACCACCAGTGTTAATGTTGCCATTTTTTTGTCTGTGGCTGGCTCCGGATGGTGTGGCATTGGTTATGTCATTGGGTTTCATGTATATTTGACTTTAGCATAAATAGCAATACCTAATTGACAAGAAACACAGCCTGGACAAGTGTGAGTGTGACTCAGTTACGCTGATACCTTGATAATTTTTCTCACCCAAAACTTCCTCATATTTTTCCAAGTTATCCAAAAAAACCTTCGGATAATCTTTTGGAAGTAAATTAACATGCTTTCCTGCTATAAACATATGATCCCATGTTCCTGTATCTGGTATTTAAATGGAGGGCTGAACACACTGCTTTTTTACTTGAAGAAAAATAACATAAACTTCATTCACAATTGCACAACCAGATTCCCAACTCTGAATGCTTTCTTGGTTTCCCCCTTTCACTTACCTCGCAATGCCCCACATGCCAAATCTTGTTAATTCTATTTCGACAGTATCTCTTGTACTCCTAGCCTTCTGTACACTTTTACACTACAGCCACTGTAAATCAGGCCATAACTATCTCATATATACTATTATAACTGCCTCTTAATTGTGCTCCGTGTCTAGCCTCTCCTCTCTCTAATCTATCCTCTAAGCAGTTGCAAAATTGTTATTAACAAAACATAGGCTTAACCATGTCATTCCCCTGCTCAAAAAGCTTTAGTAGCTTCCTATTGACTCTAGGATAACATACAAAATCCTCTGCAGAACATTTAAAACCCTTAACAATAGAGTCCCAATCCATATTTCCATGATGAATACACATTTCTTCATATCATGAACTATACTTTTCCAGCTACATTAGCTTTTGGGGTTCCCTTTGTATTACCTTCCACCTGTTATCTCTATGATTTTACATAATCTGGGCCTCATTCTTGGAATATTTTCTTTGTTCACCTTAAGTGAACACTTCAGACACCCTAGGTCTCTCCAAGGGTCACCCCATGTGTTACTTCTTTTTTATTTTAATTTTTTTCTTCAAAATTATTTATATATTTGTTTTCAATTTTCAACACTCACTTCCATAAGTTTTAAATTTTCTCCATCTCTTTTCTCTTCCTCTCCAAGACAGTAAGCAATCTTATATGGGCTCTACATATACATTCTTATTAAACACATTTTCACATTCATCATGTTACACAGAATAATTTAAACAAAGGGGAGAAACCATGAGAAAAACCAAACAAAACCAAACATAACAAAAAGAAAACAGTTTGCTTCATTTTGAGTTCTGACTGCATTCCTTTTTCTTTCTCTGAATGTGGATGACATTTTGCATCATGCATCTTTTAGAAATATTTTAGGTCCTTGTATTGTTGTGAAGGACTAAGACTACCAAAAACTTCTTTACAGAGATCTTTCCTAACTCCACAATTAATCTCCCTCATGTCAAATTGCTTTTTGCTTATTTTTGTTATTTTCAGAAAATTTCCAGTTATAACCTCTGTATTTTATTCCACAGCAACCATCATCTCCAGTCCCTTCTTACCTGAGAATATATTCTATCATTGGAACCTGGGCTTTGGTAGGTTTTTTATTGTGTTTTGGTGATTTTTTCAGTCCTTTATGACTCTTCATGATCCCATTTGGTGTTTTCTTGCAAAGATATTGGAGTGGTTTGCCATTTTCTAATCCAGCTTATTTTATGGATGAGAAAATTGAGGCAAACAAGGTTAAGTGACCTGCTCAGGGTCACATAGCTTAGGAAAATGAGTCTTCCTGATTCCAAGTCCAGTGTTAGACCCTCTGTGCCACTTGGATGCCCTATGATGGGTTAGTTTTGTCCTATCTCACTCTAGGTTTCCACCACACTTTAGAATACCAGTCATGACATCTCCTATATCTCCTCCTGTAGCTCCTCATCTCTCCTTTTTGTGTAGCCTTCCCCCGTTAGAATGCAAGATTCTTGTGGGCAAGAATATTTTATTTACTTACATTTGTATTCCCAGATTGGCATATTGTAAGCACTTAGCAAATGTTTTTTTTTCCATTCATTCTGTAAATGTTTTGTTATGTCTCTGTCTACCTATATCTATTTATCTAGATATATATAGATATAGAGATTTATCTATATAGAATGAAAGGACAATTTTATTTTTGTATCACAGTGTGTTCTTATTTTTGTTTGTCTCAGTTTTTTATATATTTTTGACTAAACCTTTGATTTTATTGGTATTTAGAGATCTCTTTCTTAAAAATTTCTAATGATGCAGATCAGCACCTATTCTGCACTCTTAGAAAGGGGCCTGAGGTAGTTATAGATTAAGCAACTTGCCTAGGGCCAGTATGTCTCCAAAGAAGAATTTGAACCCAGTTCTCTGGGACTCCAAGGCCACACTCTGCCTCTCAAATTGTAGATGACAAGTACCTTAAAATACTTGTGAAATTCAATTTTTAATCATCTCTTTTTACAGGTGTTATATTTAATTGGGTTTTATTTTGTTTGTGAGATTTGCTTAATGAAGAACTACTAAAGAGCTGTGATTTTAATACTTAATTCATTGACCAAAACTGAGAGATTTGTTTCTGCTTTGGTGCTATGACCAAAAATATTTTTCATTTGCTGAGATAAGATCCTCTGCATACATGTTGGAATTATGTACTGTACTTAATTTGAATAGGAGAGGTAGAGAATGCAATCTTAGAGTCAAACAATTCCATAACTAGAAGATAGGATAAGGATTATTATCTAACTCAATTAACTCCTACATTCTGCAGACAGGGAGAGAAAATGATGCATACAGAGGTCATGGGTTGATAGGTTCATAGATTTAGAGGTTGGAAGGGATCTTAGCAACCATGTAGCCCAATGGTCTCATGCTATATATTAGAAAATTGAGTTTAGAGAAATTAAGTGATTTATCTAAAGTCACACTTTTAGTGGCACAAGTAGGATTTGAACCCATATTTTCCTGGCTTCAAGTCTCCATTAATTTGCATATGGTCAAAGCTGTTTATGATTTCAACTAATTTTTTACTTTATTCTCTAGGCTTCTCTAAGTATATCATCATATCATCTGCAAAGAGTGATAACTTAGTTTATTCTTTGCCTATTCTAATTGCTTCAATTTCATTTTCTTCTCTTACTGCTACATTGCTAATACCATACTGAATAACAGTGGCAGTAATGGACATCCTTATTTCACCCCGATCTTATTGGAAGTGCATCTAGCTTATCCACATTGCATATAATACTTGCTGATGGTTTTAGGTTGATACTGCTTATTATTTTATGGAAAGTTCCATTGATTCTTAGGTTCTCCAGGAATAGGAATGGGTGCCATATTTTGTCAAAAGTTTTTGTTGCATCTATTGAGATAATCATATGGTTTCTGTTAGTTTTGCTGTTGATGTGATCAATAATGCTAATAGTTTTACTAATATTGAACCAGCTCTGCATTCCTTGTATAAATCTTAATTATTCTCAAGATAAGTTACTGTAGTCTTTTTGCTAATATTTTATTTAAAATTTTCGCATCCTAGAGAATCAAGTAAAAAACTGCTTCAAATAATAAACAACTTTAGGCAAGTTACAAAATAAACCCACATAAAACATCTGCAATTCTATATATTACTGATAAAAGTCAAACAGCAAGAGATAGAAAGAGAAATCTCATTTAAAGTTATGTTAGACACTATAAAATATCTGGGAGTCTCCCTGAGAAAACAAACCCAGGGACTATATGAACGCAATTACAAAACACTTTTTGTACAAATAAAGTCAGATCTGAGTAAGTGGAAAAACATCAGTTGCTTATGGGTAGGCCAAGCTAATGTAATAAAAATGACAATTCTACCTAAATTAATATACTTATTCAGTGCCATACCAAACTACCAGATAATTATTTTCTAGAGCTAGAAAAAATAATATCAAAATTCATCTGGGAGAACAAAAAGTCCAGAATATCAAGGGAACTAATGAAAAAATGCTAGGAAAGGTGACCTAGCCCTACTGGTTCTCAAATTGTATTATAAAGCAGTTCATCAAAACCATGTGTTACTGGCTAAGAAACAGGGGTAGGAAAATGTGATAGGTTAGGTACTCAAGACACAGTGGTCAATGAATACAGCAATCTACTGCTTGAAAAACCCCAGCTTCTTGGATAAAAACTCACTATTTGATAAAAATTGCTGGGAAAAGTGGATAACAGAATAGTGGAAACTAAGCATAGACCAATGCCTAACACCATATGTAAAAATAAAGTCAAAATGGATACAGGATCTAGGTATAAAGATTGATACTATAAACAAATTAGGGGAGGAGGTATAGTGTATTTGTCCCAATCTATATTTCCATGGTGAATACACATTTCTTCATATCACGAATTATATGTATGGAGAATGGAGAAATTTTTGACCAAACAAGAGATAGAGAACATTATGAAGTAAAAAATGGATAATTTTGATTTCATTAAATAGAAAAGTTTTTGCACAAACAAACTCATGCAACCAAGATTAGGAGGGAAGCAGAAAACTGGGAAAGAATTTTTGCAAACGGTGTCTATGATAAAGACCTCATTTCTAAAATATATAGAGAACTGAGTTGAATGTACCAGAATACAAGTCATTCCCCAATTGATAAATGGTCAAAGGATAAGATCAGGAAGTTTCCAGAGGAAGGGATTAAAGTTATCTGTAGTCATATTAAAAAAAATGCTCTAGATCACTATTGATTAGAGAGATGAAAATCAAAACAACTCTGAGGTACCACATCACACCTATCAGATTGGCTAACATGACAAAACAGGAAGATGATAAATGGTGGAGAGGATGTGGCAGAGTTGGAACACTAATTCATTGTTGGTGGAGCTGTGAGCTGATCCAACCATTCTGGAGAGCAATTTGGAACTATTCCCAAAGAGCTACAAAAATGTGCCTACCCTTTGACCCAGCAGTATTGCTTCTGGGGCTCTATCCCAAAGAGATCATACGAATGGGAAAGGGTCCCACATGTACAAAAATACTTATAGCAGCTCTCTTTGTGGTGGCCAAGAACTGGAAATCAAGGAAATGCTCATCAATTGGGGAATGGCTGAACAAGTTGTGGTATATAAATGTAATGGAATACTATTGTACTATAAGAAATGATGAACAGGAAGACTTCAGAGACACCTGGAAGGACCTATATGAACTGATGCTGAGTGAAAGGAGCAGAGCCAGGAGAACTTTGCATACAGCAGCAACCACAATGTGCGAGAAATTTTTCTGGTAGACTTAGTAATTCATCGCAATTCAAGGACTTAAAAAATTCCCAGTGGACTCAAGGCAAAATGCCTTCCACATCCAGAAAAGGAACTATAGAACTGGATCACAGAATGAAGCAGACCATTTTCTTTCATATTATGTTTTGGTTTGTTTTATGATTTCTCCCATTCATTTTCATTCTTCTAAGAACATGACTAAGGTGAAAATGTATATAATAGGAATGCATATGTAGAACTTATATAAGATTGTACACTTTCTCATGGAAGGAGTGGGGAAGTAGAGAGAGGAAAGAGAAGATAGATGGAAGAGATGTAAAACACTGGAAACAAAATAATTTTTAAAAATTTGCATATGGTCACACAACTGATAGTTACATAGTGATTTAAATATTTTTCTGAAGTGCATTATCATTTTTGCTCCTCAGAACAGCCTGGGTCACTAAGAGAAAGTCACAACTTCTAAAAATATCTCTGTATCTGCTCTGTAAAATGTGGATCTTCTTGTCCTAATTCCATCACAGAACTGTCAATCAGAAAATATTTTGCAAATCTCAAATTACTGGAGAAATGTAAACTATTATGAATCACCTGCCACCAATATGACCTCCCTTTAGAAAAAAACAATGATATATATTTTCTGGGTCAAAAGTATCTGATTAGTTTGTACTGCTCTAGACATTCCTCAAAGAGCTTTGCGTGGTCACGATGTGAGAGATCTGAGATTTTTCTCTCCAGTATACTGTTTACTAAGATCTTAATTTTTTTTCTGACATTGGAACATTTTAAAGAAGCACAATTTTCCTAAAGGTTCATTCCATTCCTGCCTAATAACTTACATTTAGAGAGATTCATTAACTCTTTCAGGCTCCCAGGCCCTCACATAGAGTACATGATAAATAAATTTAATGTTGATGAGGATTAATAGATGTATTCATGAGAGACAGACTGCAAGGGCATATACATACATATATATGTATATATACATATATAATGAGATATATTTTTTCTTGTTCTCATCACAAATTGGCCTCAATTATAAACATTTTAGTAGATTCAGTTTATTAAAGAAATCTTTCAAAATATTTAGGTCAATAGAGACATCATTTTTTTGTGAATATGCTTATGCCTGGGTTTTCTCAAGTTTTTCAGGTCTTCTGAAACTTATATATACATTGATAAAATAAAAGCAGAATGATAGTGAAAACATTTGATTAAAAGGAGTGGTAAGAATAATAACACATCAATACAAGAGGAAGGTTGGTATAGTGGATAGTTTTGAAGCCAAGGAAAATTAGCTTCTGATAAATATTGGCTCTATGACCATGAGTGAAAGCACAACCTTTCAGTCCCTCTACCTAAACACCTATCCAAGAATATAAGCTATAGATCAGTAATCATCCTATTTTGATGCTCAGGGATGTCTTTAAAGTGAGTATTCCCTAAATTCCTTTATATATAATACTTTCATGATTCTTTATATATAATACTTCATGGAAGAAAAGAAAGAAAGAAAGAAAGAAAGAAAGAAAGAAAGAAAGAAAGAAAGAAAGAAAGAAAGAAAGAAAGAAAGAAAGAAAGGAAGGAAGGAAGGAAGGAAGGAAGGAAGGAAGGAAGGAAGGAAGGAAGGAAGGAAGGAAGGAAGGAAGGAAGGAAGGAAGGGAAAAAAGAAATAAGGAAAAAAGAAAGAAGGAAAGAAAGAAAATAAATGGATTTTTAATTAAATACCTCTTGGCCAACTACTGGCAATGAATTTTTCCAATCTCGGCTCAGACAATTATTGACACATAGTCCATGGCAGCGCCTATTCCGGAAGCTGTTACAGATGGGTAGAAATTGTCGGAACGTGGAAGATGCTGATGGACCCAGAGGTACAGTGTTACAAAGAATAATCCGAGTAGCATTTCAGTTCTGTCACCTTCACACTGGTTCCTGATTATAACGATACCGATTATAACTATAATACTACTGATTATAACAATAATAACAACACCATCATTGCAGTATCAAATTGTCTTTCAATAGTGCTTTATAATCATCTTATTTTATTTTGTCCTCACAGCAAACATTCCAATGAAATAAGGCAAGTAGTTTTTCCAAGGATTAGCAATTTTCTATGCATGGGTATTGTGCTAACATAAATTGTACATAATCTGTCTATCCCTTACTTTTTTATTAATTGCTATGGCAGGAAATGTCCTCACTCCATGGTCAATCTTGAGCATAGAGAGAGGATGGAGTTCTCTAAACATAGCTAATTTTGATTCTTGAACAAAAGGAAAATGTTCTTAAAAAAGATAAAAAAGAATTCATAATTTCTCTTTTCAGCTTTGCATAGATTTCACTGTCTTAATATCATATCTCAATGAGGTAGTAGAGTTGAACTTCAGTGGAATACAGCTATTTTTATCCCCATTTTACAAATCAAGAAACTGAGGCTTAGATAATTTAGATTATTTTCTTTTAAAGTTCCATAACTAGGAAGTTGTTGGAACTGGAAATTGAACTGAATTTTTTGACTCTGTTCCCATGATATTGTGCTGTGGTGGTAAATATTAACAGAATTCTCAGTGTTGACAAATGCTTCTTATTTTTAAGACTATACTAATGAAGGCATTGTTTCATTTTATTCAGTGAACACTAAATATTTTGTGTGTCATAATAATTTGCAATTGCACTTGGCAATCTGTCATAGGTTGCTAGACAATATAGCAACAGCAGCAGCAAAATGTCTTGACAAAATTATATTTGGAACTTTCTGTGGGTGCTCTCCTGAGATATTCAGTGTCAGAGAGCTGAATGCATTGTCGTGGCAGGAAATGTACAAAATACAGGGCAGACAATGATTTAGTATAGCTAGAAATGCACATTGGTAGTCAATGTTTTTATTAATATATTCAAACACAATTCTAATTTCAAGATAGGAATGCTACACTATGTAAAAAATGCATATATCTTTCTATATAACTGACTTTTTTCTTTTTGATTAAAAATTCTGCATATGAGGTACATCTTTAATTTCCCAAATCATAGAATCAGACACTTAATAGCACTAGCAAAGTCCATTTTTATTTGAATCACCAAGGAAATATAAGATTTAAGAATAACATTCAGGATATATTGAAACACCTATTATCATGGTAAGCAAATGTACTGAGTCAGATATAAAAATGGACAACACACATTTGAGCCCATGAAAGCTCTTGTCTTCAAGGAATTTACAAAATAGGCAGAAATAGGAGACATAGACAAAAATATTATATGGCATATGATGTGGCCATTACATGGGAGAAGCATAAGCTAAATTCGATAAAAGATATGAGGAAGGATCATGGTGCCTAACACATTGTAAGCACTTAATAAATGCTTATTGATCGACTGACTGAAAACTGTCATCAAATTTACTATTCATTTCTCTTCTTCTGACTCTAATTAGATGATCTCCCTCTAATAGTTTCTGTACTTTATCATTCTTTAGAGGACAAATAATTGCTTCCTCATTGAAACATCCAGCACAACCCCTTCTCAGGAAAGATTAAATGTTCTTTTAGCTCCAGTAGTCTATTTGCTTCCTTCCTCTTCTGGGAACAAATGCATCCACTCTCCAACTTTCTTAAAAGGGCTGTATCTCTTCTGAAACTTCACCTTTGTTTTCTTCCTATTGAAGACTTGCTTCCTTTAAAAGAAAAAAAAAACAGGTCATTGTTGCTGTTAAGCTAGAATATAGAAAGTGATGTTACCATCTCTTTTAGGCGGAAGACAAGCATCTCTTTTCAGCCTATGAATCTTTGATTGTAGAAGAATGACTTGCCCCCTTCAACTTCTTTCCGTGACTCTTTGTACCAACTTTTCATTTGTGCCCCAGAACATGCCAAGTGGCATTTAAAAGGAGAAGGTAAAAAGATAATGGTTGGATTGAATGAGGTATCAATAAGTGTTGGGGCCCATAAAGACAGGAAATGTGGTTTTTCTCAAAGGTCAAGCATGATAGAAAAAGAAAAATTATCAGTGTATTAGAAGAAGGAAAATAATGAGAGAAGTGTCTTCTAGTCCTAGGTCTGAAACACACTAGCTTACGTGACCTTGGGCAAATCACAGCCCTTATTGGTCACCCTTATAAAATGAGAACTTTGAAATTGATGACTTTGAAGATTCTGATTCTTATGTCTTATGAATGATACTTTTTATTCTCTTTACTTCTAGGATAGGATATATACTTTGACTTTTCAAAATGCTGCTTTTAAATAGGTATAAATTTTCTTCAGAGTTCTCTATATGGTCTGGGCAATATTTTAATCTTATACAAAAATCTACTGAAGGGAGCAATGCAACTTTGCCTTCTTTAATTCTATATTTTTCATTAATCCCATTGACCAGACACTGACCATCCCAGCTCCACAATACCACACTACCTCAGGGGTACAGTATACGTGACTATATACTATGGCATATGATTGGCATGGATTCTTACATCTTACCAAGGACCAGGCATTTCTTATAGGTTGGATCAGTATAGCAGAACAGAATCTGGGCTAATCTATAGGCGTGAGAAACCATGCATTCCTCTACGAAGCTTGTAAAAAATAAAATGAATAGTGAATAGTTATCCAGGGACTTAGGTCCTGCTTTAAGACTATGCTGTAGGCACTGTGATGTAGAAGAGAAAAGGGAACTATCTTTCAAAGAATTTTTTCCCCTTGTGTGCACTTTTCTTATCTTGAACATTTATTCATCTTGAAAAAAGGAAAATGTAAGCTCTTTCCTTCGGCAACAAGCTGTGTCCTAACTATATTGAAATCTGTGGTCTACAGAAGTGCGACATAGTGTCCAGATGCATTGATTTCTCTCACTGCAGGAGGTGCTGTGTCCAGTGGAGCTGCTTCAGTGCCACATGCTGGGGTTTTGTCAGAAGAACAGGACACGCAGAGACGAAACAGATGACAGGGACAAGAGATGAGAAAAAATCAGCACAGGGACCTGGGAAACATGAGAGGACTGACAAGGGGGAAATTCAATTACAGGAGGGTGAGAGATTGGGAAAAGGATAATGTTGAAGCATAAATAATGACTTGAGAAGAGAAATACAAGAAAAAATAAAAAATAAAAACAAAGGCAAGGAACTAACTAAACAGTTGAGATAAGCACATTTAAGCATAGAGGAGAATGAAACGAGGGTGTGAAGGACCAATCAGTGGTTTGTCAGTGCAACTAGAAGGAGGTGGGAGACAAACAGAAGGGAAGAAAGATATCATTATCTTTGGGCTAAGAGGTCCCACATTTATGCTGGACAAGCTTGAATGCTTAGAGACTTAGAATTGAGGATGCAAAATAAATTAACCATTCAAATCCTTCCTCTTTTTTATTTCACTTAGCATCATCTCCAAAGATAACGAAGTTTTTCTTTAGCTCTCCATCCCTATATCTGAAACTCTGCTTCCTGGCCTTATCAAGGCATCTTCCCTGCCAGTTATCTAACTTTCTTCATTGTCACCCCAGTTCTTCTCCTTCTCCACATGAGACAATTTTATTTTTCTCTGTATCCTCATTCCAACAAACCCAGATTCAACAGTTTAGTCTTCTGGATGAAGAAATAGTTTGAAGAATTTGATCTCTTTAAAAGAAGAGTTGTTCAATGGTCAAGGGAGTAATATTGCCTTTCTTCTACTATGTTACGTGTATGTGTGCTTTCAACTCTAACCTTGCTTTCAGTCTTCTGTACCGCAATGGTCCTATGAAGATTTCCTCTCATCTTCCATTTTCTCTTAAAATGCTGCCCTTTTCTCTTCTTTCCTGTAGTTAAACACCCCTTTGTCTCAGGCATCACTGAATTACGACTGATTTCTAATCAATGGATACTTCCTCATAATCATGAAATATTTCATCACTTCATATTAAAAACCACTTTATTTCCCTTCAATATCTTCCTTAGATATTAAGTTTGACTGAATTAGTGTTGTAAAATTTCTTAAAACTATGAACTTATGTTTAACAATTCACTGTGGATGCTGATTACTACAGCAATATGGACTTAAAGTTGTAAGTATCATTATACTGACAGAGACCAATTCAGTCCAGGAGACTAATTTTGACAAACTGTCAGATTATCTTTTACCTTTTCACAAAAAAAAAATTTAGGAAAAGGCTATATTTTAATTTTACCTTATCTTATTATATCAATAGTCTCTTAAGGGCGGGAAAAGGAACATCCACTATTTATTCATTCATTCACACATTTATTCATTCAGTTAGTGAGTATATTTATCTAAAATTAATTGTATTGGAGCTTTGGTATTACATCAGAGGCCTTCCTGGATGTCATCATCTTTGCTCTCCCTCCATCCTAAATTTCAATTATTCTTTGTGACAAAGAAAAACACTTATGCCAGAATAATCAATACAGTTACTAGATGGCAATGCCAATAACATTGTGCCCCCATCATTTCTTGAGACAAGGTGGATGTTATTATCCAGTCCCCAGAAATTTTCTTAAACAATTAATTCTTGCCAGTGTTCGTTTCACGTACAATGTTGGAATTATCATATGTGTTGTTCTGGTTACGTTTGTTTCACTCTTTATCAGCTCATTTGGGTCTTTCCAGTCTCTTAATTTTTAATCTTCCTCATTTCTTCCCATACAATAAAATTCCATTATATTCATATAACACATTATTCAGCCATTTTGAAATCTGTGAGTACTCACTGGTTCGAATTTTTTCTTTGCTGCTGTTTTGGATCTATTATTGCTATTTTGTTTTTTCTATTATTAAAAAAAAGTTATCTTTCAACATATATCAGGTCTTTTATTCTGTCTTTGATCTCTTGGGGATAGTCAAAGGATATACTTAGACATTTTTCTTGAATAATTCCATTTTTCTCAGAATAGATTGACCAATTTACCCTTCTTTCAATATTTTAGTAGTGTTCCTGTGTTCCCAAAAGTCCTCTAACACTGACTGCTTCTATTTTTCATCATCTTTCCAATTTCCTTGGTGTGAGACGAACACTAAGATTTTACTGAATTTGCATTTCTCTTAGCAATGTCAGGCATGTTTTCATATGACCATTGACAGTTTGCAATTCTTCTTTGGAAACAGTTTATATCTTTTCACTGCATCTGTATTAGGTAAATGCACTTAGTTTTAAATAACTGTTTTAATCCCTTATACATTTTGGGTCAGATTGATCAGTGATTTTCCTACAACTCTTCAAAGTTCTATTTAAGTGCACCATTTTGGCAAAGAGGTGACACTGGATTCTCAAAGGTTGTGCAAAGAGAGGGCAAGGTTTGATAGGACCTACTGTGTAGGAAAGACTTCAAGGATGGTTATGGCAACAGATTTTGTCCACTAACCTATTTAAGCACAAAGAGGCTGGCCATTTAATGATGAAATGCCTAGTCATGGTAGCCCACTCAACAAAGAAAAATGCAAAAATGGCCTGTTTTATGAAACAGAGGAATCAAAGACAGAGTGGTGAGAAAGTGAAAATAAGCTGTTAAGAACTACAAAATATTCAGACTATCAATTTGAACTTGATCATTGGTGTTCAATTTGATATCTGTCTAATGGCCAAGAATTGGACATCCTCATGGAAAACTGAATTATATTCATCTTGAAAGTCTTACAATAACCAAAACTAGAACAAGGATGGAAGTATTTCTATTTTCGGAATGGTAACTAAAGAATTTGGCAGAGCTGCTTTTATTAGGTGCCCAAGGGTGACAAGAGATACTATTTCATGGAACTTTTAGTCATTTTCTATAGGAAGACCTCTGGTTTCATTCCAAACCACTGCAATAAAGCACATATGGTGAGTTGCATGATTTTTTTTGGTTTTGCAAATCATGTGAAAACTATATTTACACTGAAAGGTAGCCTTTCAACTGTGCAATAGTATCATGTCTTAAAAATGTATATATCTTAATTTAAAATTGCTTTCAAAAATGTTATGCATGATTTCTGGTTGTAGGAGGCAAGATGGCAAAGTGATCAGTAATTGCTATCTCCCTCTTCTTGTTGACCTTGAATAGCCTAGAGAATATCTCCCCAGGAAAAATCCTGGAACAGTGAGAGCATCAGAAGGGGTAAACAGTCTCTTAGCCCATGAGGCTAGGAAAATCGCTAAGGAGGGTCCCTCTTTCTGTGGCTGAAGGGGACCAGTGCAGAACCAGAGCTCTCCCAGACAGCCCCACCTCAGCAAACTGGGAGAACATCCTGAGCCCCAGGTGTGTGAAGCCTGCAACTGCCAACACCAGGACCCCAGGCATGCCTCAGCACCCCAAGGGAATAGGGAAGACAGCAACACAGACAGGATCAACAACCACTGAACTTGCCTGTGCTCTAGTTCAGCAGAGGAAATCTCCTGTGGCCAGATCATCCCTCCTCCACACCTATCACAGCGAACTCCAGAGTAACTCAGGGAAAACCCAAAAAGACTTCAACTGGCCTCTGCTCTCCAACACCAGCCAGCTCAGCATCAGGTGAGCTGCAGCATTTTAGCTTCTAACTGAAAGAACCAGATGCCACAACACACAAAGTCTCAAGTTTTAGGCACAAGAATCATGGCACAGAGCCTCCTGTGCCCCAGACACAGAGATCTACTTTAAAAGCCAGGAAAAGGATGATCATCACAAGTAAGAAGTAAAGCAGAAAAGACCATAGAATCTTTCTATGGGGACAAGGACCAAAACATGAATACCAAAGAGGTCAGCAATGGGACTATATTCCCATCTGAAACTTCAGAAGGGAATATGAACTGCTCTGAAGCCCAAATAGCATTCGTTGAAGAGCTCAGGAAGGATTTTAAAAGTCAGAGCAGAGAAATAGAAGAAAAACTGAACAATTATTTTAAAAGCATGAAAAAAGAAATCACAGAAGAATTTAAAAGGAAAAATTGGACAAATGGAAAAGGAAGTACAAAACCAAACTGGAGAAAATAACTCCTTAAAAGAAACAATTGGACAGATGGAAAAGGAGATGCAAAAGTTAACTGAAGAAAACAATTTCATAAAAATTAGAATTGAGAAAATAGAAGCTAATGACTCTATGAGACATCAAGCATCAGTAAACAGAATCTAAAGAATGAAAAGGTAGAAGAAAATGTAAACAACTGGAAAAAGAACTGACCTAGAAAATAGTTTCAGAAGAGAAAATCTAAGGATTATTGGTCTAAAAGAAAGTCTTGATGAAGAAAAGAGCCTGGAAAATATTTTCCAAGAAATCATCAAGGAAAATTGCCCGGAAGTCTAAGTGCCAGAGGGCAAAATAGCCATCAACGAATCCACCATTCACCTCATGAAAGGGATCCTAAACTAAAAACACCAAGGAATATCATTGCCAAATTCCAGAACTATCAAGTGAAGGGGAAAATATTGCAGGCACCAGAAAGAAACAGTTCAAATATTGAGGAGTGACAGTTAGGATCACATAAGACCTTGCAGCTTCTAGATTAAAAGATCAAAGGAATTTAAATATGGTATTCCATAAGGCAAAGGAGCTGGGACTAAAACCACAGGTCAATTCCTCAGCAAAGTTGAGCATAATATTTCAAGCAAGGAGAGGGACATGCAATGGAATAAGGGATTTCCAGACCTTACTGATGAAAAGGCCAGAGCTCAATAGAAAATCTGATCTACAAACACAGGGAGAAAATCTGATCTACAAACTCAAGAGAGGCATATAAAGGTAAACAGGGGGGAAAAAACTTGTCATTAAATATGGGAAACTGCTTACATCACTATAAGGGAAAACGATACTTGTTAATCTTGAGAAGTGAATATTTATTATGATAAATAAGAAGGATATACATAGACAGAGGGAATGGTATAAAGCAAATGATGTCATGATAAAAATGTGATATGAGTGTTATAAAAGTCAAAGGGATTGTAATGGGAGATGTGGAAAGGAATCAGAAAAAGATACATTCCATCATAGGAATAGAAACAAAATATATTAAAGTAGAATGAAAGAGGGGACAGAGATGAACATTGTTTGAGAGTTACTCTCATCTGATTGGGTTCAATGAGAGAACAACAAACTCAGTTAAGTATAGAAATACAACTAGCTCTATAGGCAGTAGGAAGGAAAAGGGGGAAGAAAAGGGAGGGGAGCCTAAAAGGGAGGGAAGAAGTAGTAAGGAAAAAAAGGATTAAAAGGGAGGAGGGCAGAAAGACAGAAAGGAAGACTGAGGGGGCCAGTGGTCAAAAATAAAAACTCTATTGTGGATGGGAAGGGAAAAGAGAAAGCTAAAAGGATGAACAGGGGTGGGGGAAGGGGATGGAGGGAAAGATACAGATAGTAATCATAACTGTGAATGTAAATGGGGCAAACTTTCCCATAAAATGGAGGCAGGTAGCAGAATGCATTAAAAATGATAATCAAGATGGGAGGAGCCAAGATGGTGGAGTAGAAAGATACACATATGCTAGGTCCACAGCCCATAAAATACCGGTAAAGAAGAACTCCCAACAAATTCTGGAGCAGTGGAAGCCACACAATAATGGAGTGGAGGAGACTTCTGTACCAGAGAGCCCTGAAAAACTGACACCAAAGGTCTGTTGCACACAGGACCCCCTGCAGAGCCTAGCCCTGGCTTGGTCATGCAGTACCAAGAGGAGCTAATCTGAACAGGCTTCAGGAACAGAATCTCCAGCTGCCACGCAGGTCCTTCCACCCACAGGCGCCAGAGGTCAGTGAGAGGGTCTTTTCAGCTTGCCGAGAAGGGGGTGGGGTGTCTCCATAACTCAGGCCCCTCGGGAGACAGCAGTGGAGACAGAAGGAGATGGGGGCTCCCAAAGCAGACAGGAGCTTGGATCCATTGTTGAAGGTCTCTGCATAAACCCCCTGAGGGAACTGAGCCCTGTGTGGTGGTCTTGTTCCCACCCCAGCACCTGAACTTAATCTCACACTGAATGGCAGCCCCGCCCTGCTAAAAGTTCTGAGGCAGGAAAGCAGCATTTGAATCTCAGACCCACAAGCACTAGCTGGGTGGAACTAGAGGTGAGGTGAGTGTGGTGAGGAAACTCAGAAGCCAAGTAACTAGCTGGGAAAATGCCCAGAAAAGGGGAAAAAAAAATAAGACCATAGAAGGTTACTTTCTTGGTGAACAGATATCTCCTCCCATCCTTTCAGATGAGGAAGAACAATACTTACCATCAAGGAAAGACATAGAAGTCAAGGCTTATGTCTCCCAAACATCCAAAATAAATATTCAGTGGGCTCAGGACATGGAAGAGCTCAAAAAGGATTTTGAAAATCAAGTTACAGAGGTGGAGGAAAAACTGGGAAGAGAAATGAGAGAGATGCAAGAAAAGCATGAAAAGTGGATCAACACCTTGCTAAAGGAGACCCAAAAAAATACTGAAGAAAATAACACCTTGCAAAATAGGCTAACTCAATTGGCAAAAGAGGTTCAAAAAGCCAATGAGGAGAAGAATGCTTTCAAAAGCAGATTTAGCCGAATGGAAAAGGAGGTTCAAAAGCTTACTGAAGAAAGTAGTTCTCTCAAAATTAGAATGGAACAGATGGAGGCTAATGACTTTAGGACAAACCAAGAAATCACAAAACAAAACCAAAAGAATGAAAAAATGGAAGGGAATGTGAAATATCTCATTGGAAAAAAAACTGACCTGGAAAATAGATCCGGAAGAGGCAACTTAAAAATTATGAAACTACCTGAAAGCCATGATCAAAAAAAGAGCCTAGACATCATCTTTCATGAAATTATCAAGGAAAACTGCCCTGAGATTCTAGAACCAGAGGGCAAAATAAGTATTCAAAGAATCCATCGATCACTGCCTGAAAGACATCCAAAAAGAGAAACTCCTAGGGACATTGTGGCCAAATTCCAGAGTTCCCTGGCCAAGGAGAAAATATTGCAAGCAGCTAGAAAGAAACAATTTGAGTATTGTGGAAATACAATCAGGTTAACACAAAATCTAGCAGTTTCTACATTAAGGGATCAAAGGGCATGAAATATGATATTCCAGAAGTCAAAGGAACTAGGACTAAAAACAAGAATCACCTACCCAGAAAAACTGAGTATAATACCTCAGGGAAAAACATGGTCTTTCAATGGAATAGAGGACTTTCAATCATTCTTGATGAAAAGACCAGAGCTGAAAAGAAAATTAGACTTTCAAATATAAGAATGAAGAGAAGCATGAAGAGGTAAACACCAAAAAGAAGTCATAAGGGACTTACTAAAGTTGAACTGTTTACATTCCTACATGGAAAGACAATATTTGTAACTTTTGAAACTTTTCAGTATCTGGGTAGTTGGTGGGATTACACACATGCACACATGCATACACACACACGCACACATACACACATGCACGCACACACAGAGACAGAGAGCACAGAGTGAATTGAATAGGATGGGATCATATCTTTAAAAAAATGAAGTTAAGCAGTGAGAGAGAAATGTATTGGGAGAAGAGAGGGAGAAATGGAATGGGCCAAATTATCTCTCATAGAAGAGGCAGGCAGGAGACTTTTTAGTGGAGGGAAAAAGAGGGGAGCTGAGAGAAAAACATGAAGTTTACTCTCATTACATTTGACTAAAGGAAGCAATAAAATGCATACTCATTTAGGCATGAAAACCTATCTTACAATACAGGAAAGTGGGGGAGAAGGGGATAAACAGGGTGAGGGGGATGATGGAAGGAAGGGCAATGGGAGGAGGCAGTAGTTTGAAATCAACACTTTTGGGGAGGGACAGGATCAAAAGAGAGAACAGAAGTAATGGGGGGCAGGTTAGGATGGAGGGAAATATAGTTAGTCTTACACAACACGACTATTATGGAAGTCATTTGCAAAACTACACAGATATGGCCTATATTGAATTGCCTGCCTTCCCAAAGAGAATGGGTGGGGAGGGAGGGATGGGGAGAAGTTGGAACTCAAAGTTTTAGGAACAACTGTCCAGATTGTTCTTGCTGCTAGGAAATAAGAAATACAGGTAATGGGGAATAGAAAGTTATCTGGCCCAACAGGACAAAAGAGAAGATGGGGACAAGAGAAGAGAGGGATGATAGAAGAGAGGGCAGATTGGTGATAGGGAAAATTAGAATGCTTGGTGTATTGGGGTGGAGGGAGGAGACAAATGTGGAGAAAATTTGGAACCCAAAATTTTGTGAAAATGAATGTAAAAAGTTAAATAAATGAATTTTAAAGTAAAAAAATGTAATCAAACAATATGTTGTTTACAAGAAACACATTTGAAAGAGGGGCTTACACACAGGGTAGAGGTAAAAGGTTGGAACAGAATATATTGTGCTTCATCTGATGTAAAAAAAGCAGGAGGAGCAATCATAATCTAAGACAAAGCAAAAGCAGAACTAGATCTAATCAAAAGAGATAATGAAGGATAATATATCCTGATAAAAGACACCATAGATAACGAAACGATTTCATTACTAAACATATATACGCCAAGTGGTATAGCATCCAAATTCTTAGAGGACAAGTTAAGGGAGTTAGAGGAAGAAATAGACAGCAAAACTATACTACTGGGGGACCTCAACCTCTCTCTCTCTCTGACACTGATAAATCTAACCTCAAAATAAACAAGAAAGTGGTTAAGGAGGTGAATAAAACTCTGGATGAGGTAGATATGAGAGAACTCTGGAGAAAATTGAATGGTTATTGAAAGGAATATACCTTCTTTTCGGGGGTACATGGCACATATACAAAAATTGACCATGTACTAGGCCATAAGAAAACTCACAGTCCAGTGCATAAAGGCAGAAATAGTCAAGGCATCCTTCCCAGATCATAAAGCAATAAAAATTGTATTTAATCAAAGACCATGGAAATATAAACCAAAAATTAATTGGAAACTAAATACTGTATAGAATATTTGGGAAAATTACTGAAGAAGGACTACTGCCAAATTCTTTTTATAATACAAATATGGTTTTGATACCTAAACAAAGAAGAGCCAAAACAGGGAAAGAAAATTGTAGATCGATTTCTCTAATGAATATAGATGCAAAAATTTTAAATAAGATATTAGCAAAAAGAACACAGCAACTTATCACAAGAATAATACATTATGATTAGTTAGGTCGATACCAGGAATGCAGGGTTGGTTCAACATTAAGAAAACTTTTAGCATTATTGATCATATCAACAACAAAACTAACAGAAACCTCATGATTATCTCAATAGATGCAGAAAAAGCTTTTAATGAAGTACAACACACTATTCCTATTGAAAACACTGGAAAGCATAGCATAAATGGAACTTTCCATAAAATAATAAGTAATATCTACCTAACCTATAAGCAAGCATTATATGCAATGGGAACAAGCTAGATGCATTTCCAATAAGATCAGGGGTGAAACAAGGTTGTCCATTATCGCCATTGTTATTCAATATGGTATTAGAAATGCTAGCTGAACCAATAAGAGAAGAAAAAGAAATTGAAGGAATTAGAAGAGGAAAAGAAGAAACTAAGTTATCACTCTTTGTAGATGATATGATGATATACTCAGAGAATCCCAGAGAATAAAGTAAAAAGCTACTTAAAATAATAAACAACTTTGGCAAAGTTGCAGGTTACAATAAATCCAGATAAATCATCTTTTCTATATGTTATTAACAAAATTCAACAGCAAGAGATAGAGAAATCCCATTTAAAGCTAAGGTAGACACTATAAAATATCTGGGAGTCTACCGGCCAAAACAAACCCAGGAACTATATGAACACAATTACAAAACACTTTTTACACAAATAAAATCAGGTCTAAGTGGAAAAACATCAGTTGTTCTTGGGTAAGCCTAGCTAGTATAATAAAAATGATAATTCTACCTAAATTAATTGACTTATTCAGTGCCATACCATTCAAACAACCAGATAAATATTTTCTAGAGCTAGAAAAAAGTAATATCAAAATTCATCTGGAAGAACAAAAGGTCCAGAATATCTTGTGAACTAATGAAAAGAAATGGTAGGGAAGGTGGCCTAGGCCTACTAGACCTCAAATTTTATTATAAAGCAGCAATCATCAAAACCACTTGATAGAAAAGTAGAATATTTTAGGAATTCAAGACACAGTAGTCAATGAATCTATAGTTTGATAAACCCAAGGACCCCAGCTTCTGGGATAAGAACTCACTATCTGACAAAAATTGCTAGGAAAACTGGATAACAGTGTGGTGGAAACTGGGCATAGATCAATACCTGATACCATACACAAGAATAAAATCCAAATGGATACATGTGCTAAGTATAAAGATCAATACTACAAACAAATTAGGGGAGAAAGGAATAGCGTATTTGTCAGATTTATGGAGAATGGAGAAGTTTATGTCCAAAGAACAGATAGAGAAGGTTATGAAGTGCAAAATGGATAATTTCGATTACATTAAATTGAAAAGTTTTTACACAAATAAACCCAATGCAAACAAGATTAGGAGAGAAGCAGAAAACTGGAAAAGAATTTTTGCAACTACTGCCTGTGATAAAGGCCTCATTTCTAAAATATACAGGGAAATGAGTCAAATGTACAAAAATACAAGTGATTCCCCAATTGAAAAATGGTCAAAGCACATCAACAGGCAGTTTTCATAGGAAGAAATTAAAGCTATCTATAATCATATGAAAAAAATGCTCTAAATCACTATTGTTTAAAGAGATACAAATCAAAACAACTCTGAAGTACCACATCATACCTGTCAGATTGGCTGTGACAAAACAGGAAGATGATAAATGTTGGTGAAGATGTGGGAGAGTGGGAGCACAAATCCATCATTGGTGGAGCTGCAAACTGATCCAATCATTCTGGAGAGCAATTTGGGACTATGCCCAAAGGGATACAAAAATGTGCATACCCTTTGACCCAGCAATATCGCTTCGGGGACTCCATCCTAAAGAGACCATAGAAATGGGAAATGGTCCAACATGTACAAAAATATTTATAGCAGCTCTCTTTTTGGTGGCCAAAAACTAGAAATCAAGTGGATGCCCAACAATTGGGGAGTGGCTAAACAAGTTGTGGGATATCAATGTAATGAAATACTGTTGTACTATTTGAAACAATAAACAGGAAGACTTCAGAGAAGCCAAGAAAAACTTATATGAACTGATACTGAGTGAAAGCAGCAGAACCAGGAGGACTCTGTACACAGCAGCAACCACAAAGTGTGAGGAATTTTTCTGGTAGATTTAGTACTTCATTACAATGCATGGACTTCAAAACTTTCCAATGGACAAGAGGCAAAACGCCTTCCACATCCAGAGAAAGAACTATGGAACTGGATTACAGATAGAAAGAGAACATTTTCTTTTGTATTATATTTTGTTTTGTTTTATGGTTTCTCCCATTCATTTTAATTTTTCTATGCAACATATATTTAATAGGAATGTATGTGTAGAGCCTATATTCAGTTGCATGTCATCTCAGGGAAGGAGTGAGGAGGGAGGGAGGAATGAGGTGAAGGAAGGGGAATAAATCAGAGATAGATCCAAGTGATTGTAGAAGGACTATTCCATCAGCCAGATCTATGGGGGTGGGGAAGAATTCATGACCAAACAAAAGGCAAAAAGCATTAAAGATATAGAATAAATAATTTTGATCATATTAAATTGAAAAGTTTTTGTCCAAACAAAACCAATGCAAGCAAGATTAGAACAAAAGCATAAAGCTAGGAAACAATCTTTACAGCAAGTGTGACTGATTCAGGCTTCCTTTCTCAAATACATAGAGAACTGAGTCAAAGTTATGAGAATACAAGCCATTCTCCAACTTATAAATGATCAAAAGATATGAATAGGCAGTTTTCAGATGAAATCAATGATATAGATATAGATAGATATAGTTATATATATATAGTTATCTATATCCATATATAATAAAAGAACTCTTCTAAATCACTTTTAATAAGAGAAATACATATTAAAACATCTCTGAAATACCACCTCACATCAATCGCGTTGGCTAGTAAGCCAAAGGAAGGAAAATTATAATTGTTGGAGAGTATGTGAGAAAATTATGACACTAATAATATACTGTTTGTGGAGGTGTGAACTGATACAACTGCCCTTAAAAGCAATTTGGAACTATGCCCAAAGGGTAACCAAACTTTGACCTAGTAATACCACTACTAAGTCTGTATCCCAAATAATTTATTCTTTAAAATTTTTGATGGGTTGGTGGGTAGGACCTACATGTGCGAAAATATTTATAGCAGCCCTTTTCATGGTGGCAAAATATGGGAAATTGAGGGGGTACCCATCAATTGGGGAAAGGTTGAATAAACTGTGGTATATGAATCTAATGGAATACTATCGGGCAAAAAGAAATGGTGAATAGGCAAATTTTAGAAATAATCTGGACAGACACATGAACTTAAACAAAGTGAAAGGAGCAGACCTAGGAAAACACTGTACACAATATCAGCAACATCCTGTGATGATCAACTAGACTCAATTCTTCTCAGTAACACAATGGTACAAGACTATAACAAATTACTCATGAAGGAAAATGCTATCCACACCCAGTGATGGACTCAGGATGAAGATCAAAGCATATTTTTTTTCACGTGCTTAATTCTCACGATTTTATTTCCTTTTGATCTGTTTCTTCTACAACTGTGACAAATATGAAAATATATTTTACATGATAGCACATGTATAAACTATGTCAAATTGCCTACCATTTTTGGAAGAGGCAAAGGAAGGGAGGGAGAAAATTTGGAACTCAAAATCTTGTAAAAATGAAGGCTAAAAATTTTCTTGATATGTAATTTGGAAAAATGTGTGATATTATTTAAATTAAAAAAATAAAATAAGACAATGGAGTTTGACACATCGATTGATTCTTCCTTTCATGAAAGTTTTTCCTATAGCATGCAAAGCTGTTTGATAGCGTTTTGCCCACAGCAGAACTTCTTTCAAAATTAAGTCAATCCTCTCAGTCCCTGCCACTGTTTCATCAAGTAAGTCTAACCAAGTCTAACTAATTAAGTCTAACTAACTAAGCCTAATAAGTAATCATCTTCAATAATATTGTGTCTGAGACAAGGGAGAAGGAGGAAGATGAAAACATGTTGGGTTGGTGGAACAGTCAGAACACACACAACAGTTTCAATTAAGTTCACCCTCCTATATGGCTTCCGTTCATCATTTCCCAAAATGATTACAATAATAACATCAAGATCACTGATCACAAATCATCACAACTGGCATAAAAAGAGTTAAACCATTTGAAATATTTAGGGAATTAACAAAATGTGACATAGAGACACAATATGAACAAATGCTGTTGGAAAAAAGTGTGCCTATAGACTTGCCCCACACAGAGTTGCCACAAACCTTCAATTTGTAAACAAACACATAAAAATCTGTAACCCACAATAAAATGAAGTGTAATAAAATAAGGTATGCCTTTATTATACTCTTAGTACTGATAATAAGGATTTGCAAGGAGGTGACTATGAAAATAGCCATAGTTTAAGATTAAATACCCAAAGCAAAGAATGACCAGTTAGAGAACTTTTAGGAAAAACCTGAAAAAAAAAAATTTTTCAAGAAAAATTAAAATATAATTTTATAACTGGTGATTTCTGAGCAGAGGTTGGCATAGATAATGATAACAAGAAATATATTGGAAGAAATGATCATGGAAAAGGAATAAGAGATGTACAAGACTGATAAACTATAAAGAAGTCATTAAAATATCATAAATATTTTCTTGGGTAAGAAAGAATTGTTAAGTATTGGACATAGCAAACACCACATAAATCACAAAAATGAAATAGATTATATTTTAACAGGGAAAACTTATCTTTGGCA
Organism: Bettongia penicillata ogilbyi; assembly: GCA_023548195.1. Taxonomy (NCBI): domain Eukaryota; kingdom Metazoa; phylum Chordata; class Mammalia; order Diprotodontia; family Potoroidae; genus Bettongia; species Bettongia penicillata. The sequence continues at coordinate 5,941,426 of JAJHZJ010000244.1, forward strand.
TAGGATTCATTTTTGCATTAGCTAATTGATCAGATCATCAAGTTGGCTAATAAAATTGTACACATTTAGGGAAAAAATGAGAGAAATAACAGCATGCAATTGGAACAACTCAATCTTAATTAAGTTAAATAAGGTGTTGAGAACAAAAATGGGTAATGTCCAGAAGAAAGTACATAGATATAAATTGTAATTTCATATAGAAGTTTAATCAGTGTAAATCAATTGCCATAAGAAAAAGCCAAAAGAGCCTTAAAAAAATACCTTAGTCAACAAATACTTGCTTTACTTTCCAAACAGAGAGAAATGTCAGCCTATAGATAATACCTCTTCCAGAATAAAAATATAATCACGTAATCTTACAGGATGGAATGTTGGAAGATATTTTAAAGTCCTATTATCCAAAAAAAAAAGTAAGAAGATGTAGAGGTTAATGTTGATGTAAAGAAAATTTTATGAAATATTCAACTAAACAGTTATCCTATAAGCATTTAAAGGATAAAAATTATAAGAGGAATAACAAATAGAAGACCAAAAAAAGATCTGCAAAGACAGTATCTTTTCACCATCAAAGAGAGCAAAACAATTACACTTGAAATGAACATTATGGCTGCAGTTATTCTTATAAAGGAAATGGGATTCAAAGAGCACAGATGGGAAAAACACTTGGATAACATGTGCATGTAGAGTAGATGTGCTGGAGGCAACAATATTGTGAGGGCACAAAGGTATTATATCACAATATGTCTAGAGTTGGGAAAGTTACCAAAGCCATGAAAAAATGTCTCAGACCTTATTAATATAAGCAGAAAGGGACAGAGAAAACTTCAACAACATCTGGCCAAATATTTATTTTCTTATCTATATAAAAATTTTATGAGAATCATCCTTACTTGTTCATGAAGGGTGTCTTGGATAAGAATAATAGTTGAGTATAAGTAGATTTTTGCAAGTAACATTCCATAGTAGACCATAGCTTTTTATCAAATAACTGAAAGAAGTAGAAAATACAAGATCCCACTATATGCTTATTGTTTGTGGATTTTAGGAAGAAAAGGTATTTGATCTGATGAAGTAAAATGTTGTCTTAAGGACTCTTTTTTTTTTCCCTTTTGTTTATATCAAGAATGTCTCCCATGTACACCTCAAATATATGTAAATTCTTGGAAAACTGAAATAGTAGGGCACCATTTTTGAGGACAATTTAATGAAAACTATCAGGGGAGGCATAAAGTCATGAAACTATATAAAGTTGTTTGCCACAGTGATAGAGGAAAAATAAGCTGGAGATGAATTTCCTATGATGGTGAGATCCTACAGATTTTCTGTTTATGAATGATATTGCTGCAACATTCGTAGTTGCAACAAGTTATGAAATATTGTGGAATCACCTAGAAGATTTTCATAACTATTCAAAAGGATTTGACCTTATCATCATCATAGGAAAAGTTAATGAAGAACGTCCTAGATTAGAACATGAAAGTAGAAGACTCCCTATAGTGTCTATCTATATGTTATAGACATAGATATTTTAGATAAATATATGTCAGAGGTCCTTTACCTATTTTGTGTCATGGATCCTACTGGAAGTCTGGTGAAACCTACAGTTCCCTTCTCAGAATAATTTTAATGCTTAAAATATAATGTATAAGGTTCAAATGAAGCAAATTAATTGAATAGTTATTTAAAAAAAAATAAGTTTATGTGCCTCAAGTTATGAAGATTTGATAAAGATATACAAATGATACACATTATAAATACATAAGTTAGACACCAAATTTCTCTCCTGGAAAACAGGAAGAAATAAGGCTGGATTACTTCAAGGAAATTAATTTAATATCATCAATGAATATAATATATAATAATTAATTAATTTTAGTAAGGCTCTTTTTTCAAATGGTAGTTTGATTTACATTTATTAAACTTTTAGATGAAATTACAATTTTTATTTATGTTATTTATTTATTTATTTCTTCTGGCCATTATCATTTCTGTAATCAATACCTTATTTAACTTAGTTAAGATTAAGTTGTTCCAATTGTGTACTGTTAATTAATATAATAAATACTATTAATAATAAACAATATTAATTTAATATTAATAAATTTAGTAACCCCTAACATCTTCCACAAAGGTTCATGTTAATTAAAAAACAGTATTCTACCATTTTTTGATATGACTCCAAGGAATGAAGCACAACAGTCTCTGAGGAGTTCAAAAGGAATATCGCAAATAGGGCCATGCTGAGGAACATGGTAGATATGAGGAGCCTACTCCATGTAACAGATAAGGAACTTGGAAGAACAACTGGAATAACGTACGAAGGAAACTTAATTAAATTGCAAAGAAGATTGGCTGCTCAGTCAGTTATTCAGCAACTCCTACTATTTATCAGGCATTGTCCTAAGACTTGAAGAAACTTCCAAAGAAAGACCAAACAAAAACGCCCCTGTTCTTAAGGAATTCACAGGTTAACACGGAAGAAAACATGCAACAACTATGTGCAAACAAAGTGTGTGTGTGTGTGTGTGTGTGTGTGTGTTTGCATGTAGATAATCAATAGACATAAGGCTGGCATATGGCAAGAGGAAAGGATAAGAGAGAGGCAGTCCAAGTGCCCCACTGGTGTCCTTGTAATGTTAGAAGAAAACAAGTGAAATCCATGTGTTTAACTTTTGGGAGGACATGGATTGAATTGCATGGAATGGGAAGGCATGAATGGGTAGTGGTCTGCATCATGTCCCTTCATTGAAGGAAACATCTGATAAAGTGACCTCAGTATCTATTTAAGTATTTTGGAAAATATTTCCCCTTTGACAGTTTTTCTTCTTAGACTTATACTTCTTATACTTGTACTTCTAAAATTTTATATAATAAAAATGTCTATTTCATCCATATAAAATCACTTCTATCACATTTTTTAGTTAAGAATTCCCTCCCTAGATATAGGTGTGAAAGTTACCACAATAACTAATTATGTTAAATCTTTTACTGTACACATATTGGACCCTTCACTGATTATAAGCTTCTAGATATAAGGACTGTATAATATACTTTTTTATTTTATCCTCCAAAATACTGGGCCCTTAATAGGTATTCTATTGACACTTTTGATAAGTTATTTATGCATTTTGTAAAGCAATCCATATTCTGTACATAACTTCCATTAGACTTTCTGTTATGGATCTGAATTAGGTCTTTGTTTCAAATAAGATGAAATCATCTGAATGATAAAAGAATAAACGTTTACATGGTTCTTCGTACTCCATGAACACCACATTGATTATTTAATTTCTTCCTAAAGAATTCAGGCAGTGTTTACCATACAGTAATATGATTAAAAAGATCCCAGTCATTCCAATGCCAATTTAATGTAGGGTCCCACTAAGTGAAAACTCATTTGCTATAGGCTAACACACCACAATGTGAAAGTGTTCATAAGTTTTCATAATGGATAGAGTGTCATAACCAGTTTTTAGGTCACCAGCAATGCAGACTGATAATCAGGATAAAAGAGAGCATGAGGAAAAGGAAAAAGAGGAGAGAGAGAAGGATGTCCCGATCTCTTTCCAGTTGGTCTCCCAAAAGTAGAATTTGTTTTATACATTTCTTTTTAATAAGCAAAGTGCATTGGCCACTAAGATAAAATCCAAGATTCTATTCAAGAAGGCACAATGTTTAAGAGAAAACTCAGTGTTACAAAGGTCATTGAATCAGCAATATAAACAGAGTTCTTAATAAGATATAGCCTTATTTCCATCACATAGTATTACTCACATAAGTCTTAGCTAGAAATTCCTTTCTAGAATAATCGATATTCAATACAGTTGTAATAATGTGAGCTAGGCAGGAGAGAATTTTCATAAATGTTCTGCAAAAGTCTGTTGGACAAATTGTCCCATTTGCTTCTTGCATTAGTTTGCTTCAATGTAATTTACTTTACTCAGTTGCTCTTTGTTTCTTAACAAAATTTATAGTCACCAGAGTTCAGTTGTTTCATGCCCTGGATAGTCATCACAGTGAATGTCTTAATCTTTCTTTACAGAACATTTTAAATTCATTTTGCTGCCTCCACAATTTTTCGATGCTAGCAATATTAATGCTTGACAATAAGTATGTTAAATCTGAACATCCATTTGCAGTCTCTGAAATGAGGTTGTCACACAAACGAAATTCCAAGGCCTTTGGTAGACAAGGACAAACCTAAAAAAAAATTATATGCTTACACCTGGGGTAAGGTCCACACATCAGTGAGTCTCCTTCCAGCAGACAAGTTGTTTTGGGAACACACAGCATTTTTCTTTCTTATAGATGGTATATAGTCTCTATCTTTTAATTAGACTATTGCTGCTATCTATATAAGCAGTTTTAGTTCAATTGGCTAGAGAAAGAACCAGGACAAAAAATTTTCTAATTATTTCTACAATTGGTTAGAAAAGTGGCTGCTGAAAAATATTGCAATTTTAAAGAAGGGGCAGAAATGTCATCAGTGAAGAATTCTTTTGAATAGTATAAGTAGTAATTCAAGACCTTAATAGTTGCATCATGTATTAACACAAGACTCACTGATAAGTGATAACGGCTTTAAAGATGATACCTACTATTGTTTGGAAGAGTTTTTGTTGAAGGATCCCCAGGGTTGATAAAAGTCTAAAATCAATTTTATCTACTTCAGGTAAAAAAGGACTAAGTCAGAGACTTGAAAAGGTCTATTCTTTTGTGCAACAGAAACTAGAGAGTTTCTTCCTAGTAAAGTATCAACCATGAAATAAATTGTATATTGCATTAAAATACATTTATCTCGCAATCAAATTTTATCACAAGGTACTTAGAGTTTGAAAATGTTAATAATATCAGTGATGGAATATAGCTAGAACACTTTTTTTTCTCTCCTAGCCTGCAAGTAGAAGATACATTTTGACACTGCTGTACATCTGGCTAGTAATGGACAGTGACTATTTTGATACCACCTACAAAAAAATACATAATCAGTTTTTACTGCAAAACTATAATTTTGTGAAATATTGTTCTCAAAGAGTCCCAGAGTGAAATTTTATCTTTGGGTTCGTAGAAGCAGCTGAGCCTTACATCATTAGTTTATTTCATTATTTCTTACTATTTAATATTCACATTAACTTGAAATGTTCTTACATTAATTTATGAAGACTTAGGACTTCATTTTCCAATGCTTTCCTTCTGTAGAGAAAATATTAAAAGCAACTGCTCTTTTTATGCAACTTTTCCCAACAGAGGTACATAAAAAATTTAGAATCAGAGAATTTTCTGCTGGAAAGGATTTCAGAGATACCAAACAATGCAAGAGTCTCTTCTACAACATGCTTGACAAATGGCCACCTAGTCTCACCTGGAATATTTCAATAAACAGAACTCATTACTTCCTAAGACAACCAGATTCATGTTCGATAGGCCTCATTGTTAAAGATTTTTTCCTCATTTGAGCTGAAATATGATTCGTAACTTCCAGTATCTGGGAGTTTATTTTCTACAGCAAAGAATAAGTTGTAATCACTCTTAGGCAACTTTTGCAGTAGTTGTTGGCAGCTGTCTTGCCTTCCTTTAAATCCTCTTTCCTCTACATGACATGTATTTTTTAAATAATCACTGGAGCAGCTTTCAAACACTTAACAATCTTGATTTTCCTTCTTTGGATATATTCTTTTTTCCAATGGTCCTCTTTAAATATGAACTCCAACATTTTTTAAATGTTATCTGATATATGCCATTATAGTAAATTGGGCAATATTTCTTTGAGGTGAGAAATAGGTGTGACTGTCTTCATCTTTCTTTATAGCATATAGTTTCACATCCTGCACAGTTGGATGCATTCATTTTCTTCAACATTGAATAAAATTTTCTTAGCACTTCAAAAACTATTAATTGTTTATATTCTTTGACTCCTTCAACCTTCACATAAGTAGCAGAGTTAGGATTTGAACCCAGGGCTCCTGACTATTCATCCAAAATTCTTTTCATTAAGGTTTGTGTTCCATATATTTTTTAAAAAAATGAATATTGGTGTTTGGTACTTTACCACAAGCCAATTCTTAATTCAGTACCTGTACAAACTTTTGAATACATTTGTAACCTGATGGAGTAGGTTTTTCAGAGAACTAAAATTTAAATGTTTAACAAATTCTTTATTGTATTCTAGAGTACATGGTCTAAAAATGGGTCTCCCTGGACCTCCAAACAATCCTCTTGGCAATGAGGAACAGATGCTGAGATAAAGAACCCAGATCACCCACAAAGAGGGTTAATTATTCATCTCTGGTGTATTGTACTCTTGTCTTCCATTAGAACAGTAGGAATTCACCAGTAGATTTGAAACTTGGAACTATTAAATTGACCCATCCTCTTTTTTAAGTTGTTTTCAATGTAAAAGAAAGGGGAAAAAAAAATCAAGGCAAAATAAAATCATAGTAACAATATGTATAGTCAAACAAAATAAATTCCATTGTTGACCACACACAAATATATGTCTCATTTAGCATAGAATGAAGAGTTTAAGGAGCTTACTTCTTTATTAGTCCTTTAGATTATTATTATTTGTAAGATTGAGTGCATCATAATTCATAATACTTTCAAAATTGTTCAAGTCAACAATGTTGGTATGGTATAAATTGCTCCCCTTCTCACTTCAGTCTTTGTTCATATAAATCTTCTCAAGTTTCTTTACAAAGATCATTTTCTTCTTTTCATGTAGATTCATATATCATTTTTTATGATCTTTATATACAATAATATACCATCTGTTCAGACATACCACATTTGATGGACACTTAATTTCCATTTATTTACCACTATCAAAAGACCTAAAAAAATATATGCCTACATATGGGACCTTTTCCTCTTGCTTTGATCTCTATTGTGTACAGCCCTAATCATGATCTTGCTAGGTTAAAGGGCATGTATAATTTAGTGAGCATGGGAGCATAGTTCCCAGTTGCTTTAAAAAACTGTTATACTGACTTAAAGCTTTACCAAGGGTTCATCAGTATGTCTATTTTCCCACAGTCTCTCCAATATTTATCATTTTCTCTTTTTTTGATCAACTTTGCAATCCTATAAGTATGAGATACAGCATCAGAGTTGCTTTGTTTTATATATATCAAATTATCAGGGATTTGAAGCATTTTTATATGTCTTGGATTTTTCCTTGAGAATGAATTGGCCAACGGCTCTTATTCTTATTAATTCAAATCAATCCCTTACAAACCATAGAGAAAAGATTTTTTGAGGGCAGGAGCCAAGATGGCGGAGTAGAAAGACTCATGTATGCCAGCTCCGAACCCACAGCCCATATATTTCCTGCAAAAAGAACTCCCCACAAATTCTGGAGCACTGCAAGGCACGCAGAAACACAGTGGAAAAGATTTCTGTTCCAGAGAGCCCTGGAAAGCTGTCCTCAGGGGTCCGTCGTGCCCCAGAAAGCTGAGCCCACCCCTGAGGTGCCCTGGCCACGCAGTCTCAGAGGAATAGATCCGAGCAGGCTTCAGAGACAGAATCTCTGGCAGCTGTGAAGGTCCCTCTGCCCACAGGTGCTACAGGTCAGTGACAGAGACTTCTGGGCTGGTCGAGAGGGGAGCAGGGTGTCTCCGTGACTTGGGCCCCCACGGGAGGCAGCGGCAGAGGCAGTGTCAGAGGCAGCCCGAAACTCCCAGAGCAGCAGGCAGAAGTTCTGGGCCATTACCAAAGATCTCTGCATAAACCCACTGAGGGAACTGAGCCTGGGCCCTGCCCCCAACTGCTCCATTACTGAAGGTCTCTGCATAAAGCCCCTGAGGGAACTGAGCCTAGGAGGCAGCCCTGCCCTGACCTGAGCACCAGAACTTAAACCCACATTTAATAGCAGCCACGCCTGCCAGGAAAAGCCCATTTGAATCTCAGACCCCAAGCACCAGCTGGGCAGATCTAGGCAGGGGTGGAGAGGAATCTCAGAAGTCAAGTAACTGGCTGGGAAAATGCCCAGAAAAGGGAAGAAAAATAAGACTATAGAAAGCTACTTTGATGGGGTACAGATGTTCCTGCCTTTCAATTCTGATGACGAGGAACAATACTTACCATCAGGGAAAGATGTGGAGGTCGGGGCCTCTGTATCCCAGACATCCCAGGTGGATGTCCAGTGGGCTCAGGCCATTGAATAGCTCAAAAAGGGTTTTGAAAATCAAGTTAGACAGGTGGAGGAAAAACTGGGAAGAGAAATGAGAGAGATGCAAGAAAAGCATGAAAAATGGGTCAATACCTTGGTAAAGGAGACCCAAAAAAATGCTGAAGAAAATAACACCTTGAAAAATAGGCTCACTCAATTGGCAAAAGAGGTTCAAAAAGCCAATGAGGAGAAGAATGCTTCCAAAAGCACAATTAGCCGAATGGAAAAGGAGGCTCAAAAGCTCACTGAAGATAATACTTCTCTCAAGATTAGAATGGAACACATGGAGTCTAATGACTTTCTGAGAAACCAAGAAATCACAAAACAAAACCAAAAGAATGAAAAAATGGAAGAGAATGTGAAATATCTCATTGCACAAACAACTGACCTGGAAAATAGATCCAGGAGAGACAATTTAAAAATTATGGCACTACCTGAAAGTCATGATAAAAAAAAGAGCCTAAACATCATCTTCCATGAAATCATCAAGGAAAACTGCCCTGAGATTCTACAAGCAGAGGGCAAAATAAGTATTGAAAGAATCCATCGATCACTGCCGAAAAGAGATCCAAAAAAAGAAACTCCTAGGGACATTGTGGCCAAATTCCAGAACTCCCAGGTCAAGGAGAAAACATTGCAAGCAGCTAGAAAGAAACAATTCCAGTATTGTGGAAATACAATCAGGATAACTCAAGATCTAGCAGCTTCTACATTAAGGGATCAAAGGGCGTGGAACAGGATATTCCAGAAGTCAAAGGAACTAGGACTCAAACCAAGAATCACCTACCCAGAAAAACTGAGTATAATACTTCAGGGGAAAATATGGTCTTTCAATGAAACAGAGGACTTTCAAGCATTCTTGATGAAAAGACCAGAGCTGAAAACAAAATTGGACTTTCAAACACAAGAATGAGAAGAAGCATGAAAAAGTAAACAGCAAAGAGAAGTCCTAAGGGACTTTCAAAAGGTGAACTGTTTACATTCCTACATGGAAAGACAATATTTGTAACTCTTCAAATGTTTCAGTATCTGGGTAGTTGGTGGGACCACACACACACATGTACACGTGTGCATGCACACACACATACACACATGCACACACATTCAGAGACAGAGAGCACAGAGTGAATTGAATAGGATGGGACCATATCTTAAAAGAAATTAAGGTAAATGGTGAGAGAGAAATGTAGTGGGAGGAAAGAGGGTGAAATGGAATGGGGTAAATTATATCTCATTCAAGAGGCAAGCAGGAGACTTTTTAGTGGAGGGAAAAAGAGGAAAGCTATGAGAAAAAAAACAAGAAATTTACCCTCATCACATTCGACTAAAGGAAGGAATAAACTGCACACTCATTTTGGTATGAAAACCTATCTTACAATACAGGAAAGTGGGGAAGAAGGAGCTAAGCAAGGTGGGGGGGATGATGGAAGGGAGGGCAATGGGAGGAGGGAGCAATTTGAAGTCAACACTCGAGGAGGGACAGGATCAAAAGACAGAATAGAAACAATGGGGGGCAGGATAGAATGAAGGGAAATACAGTTAGTCTTACACAACCTGACTATTATGGAAGTCATTTGCAAAACTACACAGATAGGGCCTATATTGAATTGCCTGCCTTCCCAAAGGAAATGGGTGGGGAGGGAGGGATGGGGAGAGTTTGAAACTCAAAGTTTTAGGAACAACTGTTGAGTATTGTTCTTGCTACTAGGAAATAAGAAATACAGTTAATGGGGATTAGAAAGTCATCTGGCCCTACAGGACAAAAGAGAAGATGGGGACAAGAGAAGGGAGGGATGACAGAAGAGAGGGCAGATTGGTGATAGGGAAAATTAGAATGCTTGGGGTATTGGGGTGGGGGGAGGGGATAAAAGGGAAGAAAATTTGGAAGCCAAAATTTTGTGAAAATGAATGTAAAAAGTTAAATAAATTAAAAAAAAAAGAAAAGACTTTTGTCAGAGAAACTTACTACAAAGGTTTTTTTACCCAATTAATTATTTTCTCCTAACCTTAGGTGAATTAGCTTTTCTTGTGTGGAAACTTTTAATAAAGTTTTGTAATGGAAAGCATCAAATTTATTTTCTATTATTCTCTCAATCCTTTATTTTGTCATGAACTATTCTTCCCCTATTCTTAGATCTAAAATGAAATTTCTTCCTTTTCCTGCTAGTTTAATTATAATGTCACCTGTTGCACATGAGTTATTTGTCCATTTGGAAATTACCTTAGTATATGGTGGAAGTTGTTGAACTAAACCCAATTTCTGCCAAAATGGGTAAAATTTACCCAGTAGGTTTTATTTTTTGAATAGCAAATCCTCATCCTAGAAGGTGCAGTGTTTGAAGATATCCAACACTAGATTTCTAGGTTCATTTACTGCATCTTAATGTGCACTTCTCTTCCACTGAATGGCATATATATTTTTAATTTAAACAATTTTTTAAAATTTATTTATATTTAGCATTCTATTTTCCTCAGTTACAGGTAAATTTTTTAATTTAAAAATATTTTTTGAAAACTTTGACTTTTTAAAACTTTGATTTCCAAATTCTCTCTTTCTTCCTCCCTCCCAACATGCCCCCCTCCAATAGAGAAGGCAAGTAATTCAATATGGATACACATGTATAGTCATGCAAAACAATGTCCATTAACAATCACATGAAAGGGAACATAGACAAAAAAATACCTGAGAAAAATAAAGTAAATAAAAGGTATGCTTTGATCTGTATTCAGGTACTGTCAGTTCTTTGTCTGGGGATAGATAGCATTTTTCATCACAAGTCCTTCAGAGTTGTTTTGGATCATTGAATTGCTTAGAATACCTAAGTCATTCACAGTTGATCATCTTATGATATTGCTGTTACTTTGTGCACATTATATTTCAATTTGCATTTGCTCATGCAAGTCTTTCCAGGTTTTTTGAAGAGCATCGTGTACATCATTTCTTATATTTCAATAATATTCCATCATACGAACATATTGCAACCTGTTCAGCCATTCCCCAATGATGGGCATCCCCTCAATTTCTAATTCCTTGCCTCCACAAAAACAGTGCCAGGAAAAAATATATATATATATGTTCTTTCTCTTTTTGTTTCTTTTTAATCTCTTTTGGAATACAGACCTAGTAGGGTTATTTTTAGGTCAAAGGGTATGCATGGTATTTTAGCCCTTTGGGTATAGTTTCACATTGCTCTATAGAATGGTTTAATTAACTCACAACTCTGACAACAATACAATAATGTCTCATTTTCCCTATGTCCCCTCCAACATTTGTCATTTACCTTTTCTATCCTATTATTAAATATGAGGTATCTAATTTATCTAGATCTGTTTTAACCTGTATTTCTCAAGTCAATAGTGAATTATAAGTTTTTATTATATGGCTATAGATACCTTTAATTACTTCATCTGAAAACTGATTATATGTTTTGGTCATTTATCAGTTGGGGAATGGCTCTCTCTCTTTTTTTATAAATTTGACATGGTTCTCTTTATATCAGAGAAATGAGACATTTATCAGAGAAACTCACTTCATTTTTTCCACAGTTACTATTGCTAACTGCTTCCCTCCATCCTATTCCCCCTACACCCATTTATTTTAGTCTCTCTTTTCACCCCGCCTCTCCTCAAAAGTGTTTGCTTCTGACTGCCCTTTCTGACAGACTGTCCTCTGTACTATCACCCTGCCCCTCATTTATTACTTTACTTTCCTGTTTTCCTGTAGGGTAAGATGGATTTCAATGCCCAGTGGCCTACATATATTTTACCCTCTTTCAGCTAATTCTGATAAGAGTAAGGTCGACTCACTCCCCCTCAACTACCCCCCTTTCCCCTTCACTGTAAAATCATTTTTTTGCCTTTCTCTCACTTTCTCTTTCTCCCAGTACATTCTTCTCTCACCTTTAGTTTTATTTTTTAGATATTAACCCTTCATATTCAACTCACATCTGTGCCCTCAATCTACATATACTCTTTCTAACTACACTAATGATTAGAAAGGTTGTGTAAGTTTCAAATATCATCTTAATATATAGGAACATAAACAGTTTGACCTTATTAAGTCTCTTATGATTTCTCTTTCCTGTATCTTTTTGTGCTTCTCTTGAGATTTTGTTTGAAAGTCAAATTTTCTATTCAGCTCTGGTCTTTTCATCAAGAATGCTTGAATATATTCGATCTAATGGAATGTTCCTTTCTTCCTCTGAAATTTTATATTAAGTTTTACAGGGTACATGATTCTTGGTTGTAATCCTAGCTTCTTTGACCCCCCAGAATTTCATATCCCAAGTCCTCTGATTCTTTAATATTGAAGCTGCTAAATTTTGCATTGACCTTCCTGTGGCTCTACAGTACCCCAATTGTTTCTTTCTGACTATTGCAATATTTTCTTCTTCACCTGGCAACTCTGGAAATTGGCTATAATATTCCTGACAGTTTTCATTTTGGGATCTCATTCAGGAGCTGATGTGTGAATTCTTTCAATTTCTATTTTACCATCTGATTCCATAATATCAGGGCAATTTTCCCTGATCATTTCTTGAAAGAAGATGTTTAGGCTCTTTTGAAAATCATGGCTTTCCAGCTTTTCAATAATTTTTAAATTATTTTCCCTTGATCTAGTTTCCAAGTTAATTGTTTTTCCAATGAGATTTCACATTGTGATCAATTTTTTCCATTGTTTTGTTTTTGTTTTATTGTTTCTTTATTTTTTCATAAAATCATTAGCTTTCATTTGGTCTATTCTAACTTTTAAGGACTTATTTTCTTTAGTGAGATTTTGAACCTCCTTTTCCATTTGGCCTAGTCTGTTTATAAGGTGTTATTTTCTTTAGAATTTTGGTGTATTTCCTTTACCAAACTGTTGACTCATTTTTCATTATTTTCTTGCATCACTTTCATTTTTCTTCCCTATTTTTCCTCTGCCTTTCTTATTTGAATTTCAAAGTTCTTTTTGAGCTCTTCCCTGGCCTGAGACAAATTCATATTTTTTTAATTTTTTTTAAATAAATGTATTTAACTTTTTACATTCATTTTCACAAAATTTTGGGTTCCAAATTTTCTCCACATTTGTCCCCTACCCCTACCCCAATAAACCAAGCATTCTAATTTTCCCTATCACCAATCTTCCCTCTCTTCTGTCATCCCTCCCTTCTCTTGTCCCCATCTTCTCTTTTGTCCTGTAGGGCCAGACGACTTTCTAATCCCCATTAACTGTATTTCTTATTTCCTAGTAGCAAGAACAATACTCAACAGTTGTTCCTAAAACTTTGAGTTCCAAACTCTCCCCATCCCTCCCTCCCCACCCATTTCCTTTGGGTAGGGAGGCAATTCAATATAGGCCCTATCTGTGTAGTTTTGCAAATGACTTCCATAATAGTCATGTTGACTTCAAATTGCTCCCACCTCCCATTGCCCTCCCTTCCATCATCCCCCCCACCCTGCTTATCCCCTTCTCCCCCACTTTCCTGTATTGTAAGATAGGTTTTCATACCAAAATGAGTGTGCATTTTATTCCTTCCTTTAGTTGAATATGATGAGAGTAAACTTCATGTTTTTTTCTCAGCTCTCCTCTTTTTCCCTTCACTAAAAAGTCTCCTGCTTGCCTCTTCTGTGAGAGATAATTTGCCCTTTCCATTTCACCCTCTCTCCTGCAAATACATTTTTCTCTCACCGTTTACCTTCATTATTTAAAGATATGATCCCATCTTATTCAATTCACTCTGTGCTCTCTGTTTCTGTGCGTGTGTGTGTGTGTGTGTGTGTGTGTGTGTGTGTGTGTGTGTGTAATTCCACCAACTACCCAGATACTGAAAAGTTTCAAGAGTTACAAATATTGTCTTTCCATGTAGGAATGTAAACAGTTCACCTTTGGTAAGTCCCTTATGACTTCTCTTTGCTGTTTACATTTTCATGCTTCTCATTCTTGTGTTTGAAAGTCCAATTTTGTTTTCAGCTCTGGTCTTTTCATCAAGAATGCTTGAAAGTCCTCTGTTTCATTGAAAGACCATTTTCTCCCCTGAAGTATTATACTCATTTTTGCTGTGTAGGTGATTCTTCGTTTGAGTCCTAGTTCCTTTGACTTCTGGAATGTCCTAGTCCACACCCTTCGATCCCTTATTGTAGAAGCTGCTAGATCTTGTGTTATCCTGATTGTATTTCCACAATACTTGAGTTGATTCTTTCTAGCTGCTTGCAATATTTTCTCCTTGACCTGGGAACTCTGGAGTTTGGCTGCAATATTCCTAGGAGTTTCTCTTTTTGGATCTCTTTCAGGCAGTGATTGATGGATTCCTTCAATACTTATTTTGCCCTCTGGTTCTAGAATCTCAGGGCAGTTTTTCTTGATAATTTCATGAAAAATGATGTCTAGACTCGTTTTTGATCATGGCTTTCAGGTAGTCCCATAATTTTTAAATTGTCTCTCCTGGATCTATTTTCCAGGCCAGTCATTTTTCCAATGAGATATTTCACATTCTCTTCCATTTTTTCATTCTTTTGGTTTTGTTTGGAGATTTCTTGGTTTCTCAGAAAGTCACTAGCCTCCATGTGTTCCATTTTAATTTTGAAAGAACTATTTTCTTCAGTGAGTTTTTGAACCTCCTTTTCCATTTGGCTAATTCTGCTTTTTAAAGCATTCTTCTCCTCATCGGCTTTTGGAACCTCTTTTGCCAATTGAGTTATCCTATTTTTCAACGTGTTATTTTCTTCAGCATTTTTTGGGGTCTCCTTTAACAAGGTATTGACCCGTTTTTCATGCTTTTCTTGCATCTCTCTCATTTCTCTTCCCAGTTTTTCCTCCACCTGTCTAACTTGATTTTCAAAATCCTTTTTGAGTTCTTCCATGGCCTGAGCCCACTGAATGTTTATTTTGGACGTTTGGCATATAGAGGCCTTGACTTCTATGTCTTTCCCTGATGGCAAGCATTGTTCTTCCTCATCTGAAAGGAAAGGAGGAAATATCTGTTCACCAAGAAAGTAACCTTCTATGGTCTTATTTTTTTTTTTTTTCCCATTTCTGGGCATTTTCCCAGCCAGTTACTTGACTTCTGAGATTCCTTTCCCCACCCACCTCCCCTGCAGATTTGCCCAGCTAGTGCTTGGAGTCTGAGATTCAAATGCTGCTTCCTAGCCTCAGGGCTTTGTGGGGGGGCTGCTAATCAATATAAGATTAAATTCAGGTGCTCAGCTGTGGGCAGGGCTGCCACTCAGGGCTCAGTTCCCTCAGGGGGTTTATGTGGAGATCTTCAGTATTGGAGTGGAGCTCCTGTCTGCTCTGGTAGCTCCTGGCCACTGCTGCCTCTGCTGCTGCCTCCTGAGGGGTTCTGAGTTATAGAGACACCCCGCTACCCTCTCGGCCAGCCCAGAAGTCTCTCTCACTGACCTGTAGCACCTGTGGGTTGAGGGACCTTCATGGCCACCAGAGATTCTGTCCCTTAAGTCTGCTCAGATCTGCTCCTCTCCGGCCATGCAGCCAAGGCAGGGCTGGGCTCTGCTCCAGGTCGGTGCACGATGGACCTTTGGTGTCGGTTTTTCAGGGCTCTCTGGAACAGAAATCTCCACCACTCCATTGTTGTGCAGCTTCCACTGCTCCAGAATTTGTTAGGAGTTTCTCTTTATAGGTAATTTATGGACTGTGGGTTCAGAGCTAGCATATGTGAATCTTTCTACTCCGCCATCTTGGCTCCTCCCCCAAATTTATATATGATTTTTGGAGGCATTCGTGTAGGAATTTTGACTTTGTTGTTTTTTGAGTGTGTATTTTGATCTTCCTTGTCAATATAGTATCAGTCTACAGTCAAAGGTGTTTTTTTTCCTAATTTTTGCTAGTTTTCCCAGCTTATTAGTTGACTTTTAGTGTTAAAATAGGCCTTTGCTTACAGGGTGGAGGGTGCACTGTTTTAATCTTCAAGGGTTTTGTGCAGCTGTTTTCAGAGATATTTCTAGGGATCTGTAAGTTTTCAGTTCTTCCAAGGTGGTATGATCTACTGAGGGGTGTTCCTCTCTCTTGGCCTCCTGGGTGACCACAAGTACTCTTTTCTACCCTGGACCTGTGAGGACCATCCCCCACCCACTGTGTCCAGAAGCTCCTCCTCCCCCTGGGGCTGCTAGCTAGGGCTGTGACCCAGATTCAAGTATGGGCAAAGCAACAGAATCATGCCTCAGTGCTAACAGAAAGACCCCTGTACTCTCCTTCAGTCCACTTATTTGACTCCCTTACCATCTTGGACTGACAGTTCCCTGAAGCAGCGTCTGCCACATGCACTGCCATGGCTGCTACTGATTTAGTCACTTCCAACGCCTACTCTTGTTGTTGTTGTTTTTCTGGTTGCTGTGGTTGTGCCAGCTTAGCCTGTGAGTCAGACAAATCTTTCCTCCTGACCTTCTAAGTTGGCTTTGGTGTCTGCAGACTAAGAGGTCTGGAAACCACACTGCTGCCACTGATTCAGTGGCCTTGACACTTGCTCCAGGTTTTTAGAGGCTCAGTCCATGTTGGCACAGCCTACATTGTACCGCATTCCTTTCTCACCCTGGTGCAATGACCTTTCCTGCCAACTTTCCAAGTTGTTTGAGGCTGAAAAATTTGTTTCACTCCATCTTTTTGTGGGTTCTGCTGCTCTAGAATTTGTATAGAATTATTTTTAAAGGTATTTTGAAGGGTTTCAGGGAGAGTTCAGTTGAATTCCTGCCTGTAATTTGCCATCTTGGCTCAACCTCTCAGCATATTATGCACACATGCACACACACACATAAATACACACATATATATAATATACACACATATACATATATGCCTATATATACATATGTAATATTGTTTGACAATTTCTTTGTATTATAATTTGAAACAAAATAGTATTAGGTCCCATTTCTTCCCATTTTTTTTCATTATTTTCTATGAGATTTTTAATGTTTTGTGACAAAAGTTAATTTTACTATTTTTCTATTTCTATAAAGTATTACCTTGACCTTGGGCTTCTTGATCTCAATATAGACATCACCATCCTGAATAGATATGTAGACACTTGGCCCTTTCTTGTAGGACTTCAGGTGCAATAGCTGACTATAGCTTGAAACTCTACTCATCTGAGCACCTGAAATCCAAGTTATTCATTGATTTTGAATATGTTCAAAGACTAAAGTACTCCCTGGACCAGAGATTCTTAAACCCTTTTTGTATATATGTGTGTGTTTATTGTCATCCTCATTTTCCAACAGGCTACACTCCTTTGGTATATCCCCATCATCTCCCAGTAAGCTCATTATTGTCATAACCTTTTATTTGCCACAAACATTCTTAGGACTCCCTCATCCTTAAATACTCTTACTAGGGCATTGATATGTGAGAGGCAGGGTTCTTGCTCAGGTGAGAGAGAAAGGGAAATCATACATCTCATGTACCCACAAACTTAGCCATTTTTCCATCTTTAAAATTCTCTTATAGTGCAGGATGATTTCAGAAAAACCCGGAAAAACTTACATTAAATTCTACAGAGTAAAGTAAGCAGAGCCAGAACAATGTACACAGTAACAGTAATATTGTCTATGAACAACTGTGAATGACTTAGCTCCTCTCACCAATATAATGATCTAAGACAATCCTAACTGAATTTTTGATGAAAAAACGCCATCTACCCCAGGGAAAAAAACTGATGATCTCTGAAGATTCCTATTTTTTCACTTTCTCTCTATTTTTGTGTTTTCTTTCACAAAGTGACTAATATGCAAATGTTTTACATGATTGCATGTTATATAACCTGTATCAGATTGCTTACCATCTCGGGGGGGTGGGAGTGGGGAAGAGAGCAGGTGGGCAGGGAGGGATAGAATCTGAAACTAAAAACTAAAAAAAAAACCTGAAAAACCAATGAATGTTAAAAGTTGTTTTTGTATGTAATTGGGGAAAAATAAAATACTATTAAAAACAAAATAAATTCCTTTATGTCCCTGAGAGATTACTTTAGCATTTTTTGATCTCTCTTTTTTTGCAGACATATATTTGCCACATCTCACTTCTCGCTTCTTTTCTCCATTGTGCATAGCCACAAATGTACTGGTTGCCAACATGAAAGTAAAAATGAGATTACTAATAAAACCATGAGAATGCTTGAAGTCTCAGGAGTTAAAAGCCATGAATGCTGAGGATTGACTGTATATTCTATCCAAAATCCACCTCTCTCCTAAATTCTAATTTAATGATACTACTATTCTTCCAACCATACAGGTTCATAACTGTAATGTCATCCTTGACTCCTTTCTTTTATTTGACTCATATAGCCAATCTTTCACCCACTCTTATAATTCCTTTCTTTTCAACACTTGGTTTGTATCAATTCATATAGGCCTTGTATTTCTCTGAGTTCCTCATATTTGTTAATTTCTATAATTTAAGTAGTTCGTAAACCATATTCATTCCAGCCATTCTCCAATCAATTTGAACACTGTTTTTTCTTGCACCAAACATGTTTCTATGAATATGTCATTATGCATAAGAACTATTCTTTTCTCTTCTTGGGGACATATGAAGGCATCTTTTTTAAAAAAGTAATAGCCTATTGCAAATTTGAAATAGGCGTACTTTAAGTTTCTAATTAGTGGGTATTCTAAATGTGACTATTATCTTTGTACTTGGGTTATCCACCAGTGATTAACAACTCACCTTAACACTAATTAAGACTCTGAACATTGTCTTTACAGGTTATTCACTGAAGGTCTATACTAAAGTCTTCAACTCTAGAATGAGAACACTAAACGAAAGTATACCTATTGGGGGATTAATCAGATCAATAATGATGTGCTTAGCTGCAGACAAAATGATGAATTATTATTCAACAGGATTAATCCATGGTTAGTATGCATAAGATTTTTTGCAAGAGGAAAGGAAGAGTCTGCCTGTGGTCTACAACCTTGCTAAGAGCTCTTTATACAATCACATTAAGACTATAATTCAGCCTTGCCAATTACACTGTAACTATGCCAAAACTCATCCATACCTTTATCACTTTGTGCCTGGATTGTTGAAGTAAGCTTTAAAAAGGACTTCCTGATAGATTTATAAATCACTAAAGTAAAATCAATTGATGACCACCTGAAACTCAATTTGTCAGGTAGGTGACTTTTTTTAAATATTGCAAGAAGGAAAACTTTCATGCACAGAGAAAATGTTATCTTTTTTCAACACCTTATTATAACACATTTTGATAATCAGAAAATTATTGATTTTAAAAATTATACTTCCCTCCCAAACTTCTACATGCCTTTTTTAATCACAATATTTCTATCTCAAAGTTATGTAAATCCCTATTTTCCTATATAGGCAAATATTGCTTTGAGTTACTAGTCTTTCCTATGTAGCTTATAGGTATGCTAAGGATATTGAACAATTTATTATCCTTGTGGTATTGCTCATTTGTAACTTCATATTAATACCTTAGTTTACACCGAAGGCTGTTACAGGAATATGGAATTTTCAAATATAGTGACCCTGGAGTAAGGGTACCTGGAATCAACCATTGTTTTCTGTGTGAAAGAATTTTATTTATTTGGGCTTCACTTTACTTCTAAGGGAGAGGGTTGGCTGAATGACCTCTGAGGGCTTTTCTAGCTATAGTAATTCTGTGTGCCCATGACCCAAAAAAAAATTTTTCTTATTTTGCTTTGTGTGTATGTCTATGATTTTATTAAACATTTCCCCTAACATACCTGCATTGGAAAATTAGGGGACAAAAGGGTACAAACTCACATTAAATTAACAACAAGGTAATTTAGTTCATTCTACAAAGTTTTTGTGTAAAACGACTAGTACAAGGAACCATACATATAAACAAGGCATCCCAGGGCTCAGTAAGGACCCAGAAAAATGCATTAGTGACAGAGAGAAAAACAACCTATCGCTGTCACCTCCCTTCCATTGAAATGACAGAGGCCAGCACCCAGTTCTGGGAGTATCATGATGACAGTAGTCTTCCACAGAACTGGAGTGCTGGAAACCAACTCTCAGCAGCATGTCTGGAACCAAAAAGTGCACCTTTAATTAATAATAGTGCCAACTCCCAAGCTGATGATGAACCCTTCTGAGAGTCAGCAAGTCTGCCTGGAGGGAGTAGTAGAGTTAGGCCCCGAGAGATAGGGTGGGTTTTAGAGTAGCCAATACGAACACCTAGAAGCAGCGCTATCTGTGGAGGTAAAGCTAGCACTTCTGTTTGCATTTTGATGTTGCTGTTGTTGTCACTGTGTTCATCCTTTGTTGATGAAGAAGACCACGCCATCAGAGAAATGATGACATGACTTGCAGTTGACTTTGCTTTGAGTGAGGGAGGGCTGTGCAGGTTACCATCCTCACTTCTCCTCCAGAGCCATCTGAATCCAATGACCTGATATTCATGAGGATGACTAGAGATCACCCAGGATGCACAGGATGTTCAAAAACACAAGACTCAAGTAAATCTTAAAGAGATTATCCAGCCAGGATCTTCTGGATATTCTCAATACATAGTATCTTATAAAGATATTGCACTTGACATTTTCCAAAATGATTTCATAGAACTGATTTTTACAGATGTGGTAAATCTTAGAAGGTAAACAAGGTAGATAGTACAATGATTTTGTGACTTTGTTTATTCAGAAGCAGAGGAGCATGAGCTGCCCAACTCACATAGGCAGGAACAGTGATGAATCCAAGAAAGTTCATGCAACTTCCTATTGTTCTGTGACTCCATGATCATAATTCAGGTTTCCTAATTTCAAACCAGGTTTCCCTTCGTCTATAATCAATCAATCAATTAATCAATAAACATTCATTAATGCCTACTGTGCTAAATACAAGGAATGTGAAAAGTAAAATAACACCTGTCTCCAAGTACTTTACAATTCTAACTGCAGTCAATAACCTAGAGTAATCTGGAAGACACCTTCTTTTCAAAACTTAATTATCATAGGTGCAGTGAAGTTCCCATTGGTTGGGAAATGGCTGGACAAATTATAACATATGAATTTATTGGAGTATTATTGTGTTGTAAAAATCAAGACACAGTTTCATAAAATCTTGAGAAGACTTGTAAAAATTGATGTGCAGTAAGGTAAGCAGACATAATAGAACTATTTTTACTCTAATATCAATTTATAAAAATAAACAATTTTGAAAGACTTTAAAATTCTTCTCAATAAGAAGGCCATGATGCCAGAGAACTAATACTGAAGAATTTTGCCTACATCAAGATAGAAAGCCAATACACTAGCAAAATAAGACACACATTTTTCTATTTTTTAAATTATTGAATTTGTTTTCAGTTTTCTACAATCACTTAAATATATTTTAGATTTTCTCCCCCTCCCACATCCTTCCCTCCTCAAGATGGCATGCAATCTTATGTAGGTTCCACATATACATTCATATTAAATACATTTTCACCTTAGTCATGTTGCATAGAAGAATTTAAATTAATGGGAGAACCTATGAAAACAAAACAAAACAAAACAAAAGAGAAAATGGTCTGCATCATTCTGCAATACAATTCCATAGTTCTTTCTCTGGATGTGGAAGTCATTTTGCCTCAAGAGTCCATTGGGAATTTTTTTAAGTCCTTGAATTGTTGTGAAGGACTAGGTCTACCAGAAAAATTCTTCACACACTGTGGTTGTTGCTGTGTACAAAGTTCTTCTGGTTCTACTCCTTTCACTCAGCATCAGATCATATAGGTCCTTCAGGCTTCTCTGAAGTCTTACTGTTCGTCATTTCTTATAGTGCAATAGTATTCCATTATACTCATACCACAGCTTGTTCAGTCATTCCTCAATTTATGGGCATTCCTTCAATTTCCACTTCTTGGCCACCACAAAGAGAGTTGCTATAAATGTTTTTGTATATGTGGGGCCCTTTCCCATTTCTATGATCTCTTTGGGATACAATCCTAGAAGCGATATTGCTGGGTCAAAGGATATGCACATTTTTGTAGCCCTTTGAACATAGTTCCAAGTTGCTCTCCAGAATGGTTGGATCAGCTCACAACTCCACCAACAATGAATTAGTGTTCCAACTCTCCCACATCCTCTCCAACATTTAGCATTTTCCTGTTCTCTCATGTCTGCCAATCTTATAGGTGTGATGTGGTACCTCAGAGTTGTTTTGATTTGTATCTTTCTAATCAATAATGATTTAGAGCATTTTTTTCATATGACTATAGACAGCTTTAATTTCTTCTGAAAGCTCCCTGTTCATATCCTTTGACCATTTATCAATTGGGGAATGACTTGTATTCTTGTACATTTGATTCAGTTCTCTATATATTTAGAAAGGAGGTCTTTATCCCAGACACTAGTTGCAAAAATTCTTTCCCAGTTTCCTGCTTCCCTCCTAGTCTTGGTTGCATTGGGTTTGTGTAAAAATTTTTCAATTTAATGTAATCAAAATTACCCATTTTGCACTTCATAATGTTCTCTATCTCTTCTTTGGTCAAAAATGTGTCCATTCTCCATGAATCTAACAAATACACTATTCCTTGCTTCCCTAATTTGTTTATAGTATCAGTCTTTATATCTAGAACATGTATCCATTTTCACTTTATTCTTGTGTATAGTGTCAGACATTGGCCCATGGCCAGTTTTCCCATGCTGTTATCCAGTTTTCTCAGCAATTTTTTGCAAACAGTGAGTTCTTATTCCAGAAGCTGGGGTCCTTGGGTTTATCAAACAGTAGATTGCTACATTCATTGACTACTTTGAGTATCTAACCTATTCCACTGGTCTAACCTTCTATTCCTTAGCTAGTACCAAGTGGTTTTGATGATTGCTACTTTATAATACAATTTGAAATCTGGTAGGGCTAGTCTGCATTCCTTACCATTTCTTTTCATTAGTTCCCTTGATATTTTGGACCATTTGTTCTTCCAGATGAATTTTGATATTATTTTTCTAGCTGTAAAAAATAAGTATCTGGTAGTTTGATTGGTATGGCATTGAATAGGTAAATTAATTTAGGTAGGATTGTCATTTTTATTATATTAGTTCGGCCTATCCATGAGCAACTGATGTTTTTCCATTTACTTAGATCTGTCTTTATTTGTGTAAAAAGTGTTTTGTAATTGTGTTCATATAGTCCCTGGGTTTGTTTTGGCAAGTAGATTCCCAGATATTGTATAGTGTCTACCATAGTTTTAAGTGGGATTTCTCTTTCTATCTCTTGCTGTTGGGCTTTGTTAGTAATATACAGAAATGCAGATGATTTACATGGGTTTATTTTGTAACCAGCAACTTTGCCAAAGTTGTTTATTATTTCAAATAGTTTTTTACTTGATTCTCTGGGATTCTCTAAGCTTTTCATCATAGTATCTGCAAAGAATGATAACTTAGTTTCTTCTTTTCCTATTCTTATTCTTTCAATTTCTTTTTCTTCTCTTATTTCAAAAGCTAACATTTCTAGTACCATATTGAATAATAGTGGTGATAATAGACATACTTATTTCACCTCTGATCTTATTGGAAATGTATAAAGCTTATCCCCATTACAGTTAATGCTCGCTGATGGTTTTAGTTGATATTGCTTATTATTTTATGGAAAGTTCCATTTATTCCTGTGGTCTCCATTGGTTTCAATAGGAATGAATGTTGTATTTTGTTAAAAGCTTTTTATGCATCTATTGAGATAATCATATAGTTTGTGTTAGTTTTGTTGTTGATATGATCAATAGTGCTGACAGTGTTCCTAATATTCAACCAGCCCTGCTTTCCTGGTATACATCTTACTTGATCATAATGTATTATCTTGTGATAAGTTGCTGTATTTTTTTTTGCTAATATCTTATTTAAATTTTTTGCATCTATATTCATTAGATAAATTGGCCTATAATTTTCTTTATTTGTTTTGGCTCTTCCTGGTTTGGGTGTCAGAATCATATTTATATCATAAAAAGAATTTGGTAATAGACCTTCTTCACCAGTTTTCCCAAATAGTCTACATAGTATTGGAATTAACTGTTTTTTAAATGTTGGATAGAATTCACTTGTAAATCTATCTGACCCTGGAGATTTTTTCCTGGGGAGTTGACTGATGACTTGTTCAATTTCTTTACCTGAGACAGGGTCATTTAAGTATTCAACATCTTCTTCTGTTAATCTGTCAAATTATACTTTTTTAAAATATTAATCCATCCCATTTAGATTGTCAAATTTATAGTCATGCAATCAGGCAAAGTAACTTCTAATTATTGTTTTAATTTCCTCCTGGTTGGAGGTGAGTTCACC
Source organism: Bettongia penicillata ogilbyi (assembly GCA_023548195.1). Classification (NCBI taxonomy): domain Eukaryota; kingdom Metazoa; phylum Chordata; class Mammalia; order Diprotodontia; family Potoroidae; genus Bettongia; species Bettongia penicillata. The sequence goes on from JAJHZJ010000244.1 coordinate 5,965,829, forward strand.
CTTTTCATTGTTGATATTGATGATTTGTTTTCTTCTTTCTTTTTTTAATCAAATTAACCAACAGTTTACCAGTTTTATTGCTTTTCATAAAACCAATGCTTGGTTTTATTTATTAGTTCAATAGTTTTCCTAATTTCAATATTATTAATCTCTCCTTTGCTTTTCAATATTTCTAATTTGGTATTTACTTGAGGATTTTCAATTTGTTCTTTTTTCTAGTTTTATGACTGCATGTCCAAGTCATTGATCTCTTCTTTCTCTATTTTATTCATGTAGGCGATAAACGATATAAAACTTCCCCTAAGAACTACTTTTTCAGTATCCCACAACATTTGGTAGGTTGTCTCATTATCGTCATTCTCTTGAATGAAGTTGTTGATTGTTTCTATGATTTGTTGTTTAACCCACTCATTCTTTAGGATTAGACTATTAAATTTCCAATTAATTTTTAGTTTTTCTTTCCAATTATTACATATAATTTTTATTGCATCATGATCTGAGTAGAATGCATAGGTTATCTCTGCCTTTCTGCACTGGATTGTTTGTCCTAGTACATGGTCAATTTTTGTCTATGTACTATGTACCACTGAGAAAAAAGGATATTCTTTCCTATCCCCATTCAGTTTTTTCCAGATTTCTCTCATGTCCACCTTATCCAGAGTTTTATTCACCTTCTTACCTTCTTTTTTGTTTATTTTAAGATTAGATTTATGAAGTTCAGAGAGGGGGAGACTGAGGTCCCTCACAATGTAGTTTTGCTGAGTATTTCTTCCTTTAACTTCTCCTCTAAGAATTTGGATGCTATACCACTTGGAGCATATATGTTTAGAAATGACATTTCTTCATTGTCTATGATGCCTTTTAGCAGGATATAGTTTCTTTCCTTATCTCTTTTCATCAGATCTATTTCTGCTTTTGCTTTGTGTGAGATTAGGATTGTTACCCCTGCTTTTTTTTTACATCAGCTGAAGTACAATATATTCTGCTCCAATCATTTACCTTTACCCTGTGTGTATGATCCCATTTCAAATATGTTTCTTGTAAACAACATATTGTTGGATTATGGTTTTTAATCCATTGTGTCATCTGCCTCCACTTTTTGGGGAGAGTTTATCCTATTCACATTCACAGTTATGATTACTATCTGTGTCTTTCCCTCCATCCTCTTTCCCCATTTATGGTTTTAGTTCTCTCTTCCCCTTCACAATAGAGTTTTAAATTTTGTCCACTGCCTCCTTCAGTCTTCCCTCCCTTCTTTCAGGTCCCCGTCCCTTTTACTTCCCTTTTCCCTTACTACTTCTTCCCTCCCTTTTAGTCTCCCTTCCATTTTCTTTCCCCTCCTGCTGCCTATAGAGCTAGTTAGATTTCCATACTTAATTGAGTTTGTTGTTCTCTCCTTGAACCAAATCATATGAGAGTAAATCTCAAACAATGTTCATCTCCCTCCCCTCTTTCCCTCTACCATACTATGTTTTTGTGCCTCTTCCTGTGATGTAATTTATATTTTTCTGCTTCCTCCATTTTACATCTCCCATTACATTCCCTTCACACCCTTAAATCGCATTTTTTCTTATCACATCATTTAATTTATACCCACTCCCCCTATGTATGTTGATTTTATATATAACAATAAATATACAATTCTCAAGACTAAAAAGTATCATCTTCCCTTATATTGATGTAAACAGTTTGCCCATATTGAATAAGAAGTTTCTTTTTCCCCTGTTTACCTTTTTATAACTCTCTTGAGACTTATGTTTGAAGATTAAATCTTCTATTGAGCTCTGGCGTTTTCATTAGGAAAATTTAAAAGTCCCTTATTTCATTGCATGTCCCTCGCTTTGCCTGAAATATTATGCTCAATTTTTCTGGGTAATTGTTCCTTGACTGTACTCCCATCTCTTTTGCCTTACAAAATATCATATTTCAATTTCTTCAATCTTTTAATGTAGAAGTTGCAAGGTCCTGTAGGGTTTTGACTGTTCCTTGATATTTGAATTGTTTCTTTCCGGCTGCCTGCAGTAACTTCCCCTTCACTTGATAGTTCTGGAATTTGGCAATGATATTCCTTGGTGTTTTTAGTTTGAGATCCCTTTCAGGAGGGGAACAGTGGATTGTTTGCATGACTATTTTGACTTCTGGAAATAGAACTTCTCGGCAATTTTCCTTGATGATTTCTAGGAAGTTATTGCCCAGGCTGTTTTTTTCATCATGATTTTCCAGTAGACCAATAATTCTTAGATTTCTTCTCCTGGATCTATTTTGCATGTCAGTTGTTCTTCCAATGACATATTTTACATTTTCTTCTATCTTTTCATTCTTTACATTTTGCTTGACTGATTCTTGATGTCTCATAGATTCATTAGCTTCTACTTGCTCAATTCTAATTTTTACCAAATTGCTTTCTTCATTTAACTTTTGCATCTCCTTTTCCATCTGTCCAATTGTTCCCTTTAAGAAGTTATTTTCTCCAGTTAGTTTGTGTACTTCCTTTTCCATTTGTCCAATTTTTCCAATTAGGTTTTGTGCTTCCTTTGTCATTTGTCCAATTTTCCTTTTAAATTTTTCTGTGACTCTTTTTTTCATATTTTTAAAATCATTTCTTCTACTTTCCTAATTTGGCTTTTAAAATCCTTCTTTAGCTCTTCCAAGAAGAATCTTTGTGTTTCAGACCAGTTCATGTTCCCTTCTGAAGTTTCAGATGGTAGTACAGTCTCAATGCTTACCTCTTTGGTATTCATGTTTGGTCCTTGTCCCCATAGAAAGATCCTATCGTCTTATCATTTCTGGTTTGCTTCTGGCTCATGATGATCACCCTTTTCATGACTTTTAAAGTGAATCTCTGCTTATGGGGCAGATTGGACTCTGTCCCATGGTTCTTGTGCTTAGAATCTGAGGCTTTATGTATTGTGACCTCTGGTTCCTTTAGCTAGAAGTTAGAATACTGTAACTTACCTGGTGCTGAGCTGTCTGGTGTGTCAAAGCACAGGCCAGATGAAGTCTTTCTGAGTTCCCCCTGGAGTTATCCTGTAACTATCTGAGCTACATGAGTTGTGGGGGAGGGTGGTTCAGTGGTTGGTGATTCCTATTTGTGCTAGTGTCTTCTTGATTACCCTGGCTGTGCTGAGGCAGGTCTGGTGTCCTGGTGTTGGCGATTACAGGTTCTCCACCCTCCTGGGGCTCAGAATCTCTTCCCAGTTCACTGAGGTATGGCTGTCTGGGATAGCTATGGTCCTGCACTGGTCCCCTTAAGCCACAGCAAGAGGGACCCTCTTTTGTATTTTTCCTAGCCTCACAGATTAAGAAACTAGTCCTGGCGGAGCCAAGATGGCGGAGTAGAAGGACGCACATTTACCAGCTCCGAACCCACAACCCATAGAATTAAGGTAAAAAGAGATCCCCATAAATTCTGAATCACTGCAGAGGGTGCATAAATATAGGGGAAGAGATTTCCATTCCAGTGAGCCCTGGAGAGCCGTCCCCGGGGTCCGCGCGCCCCGGAAAGCGGACCCCACCCCAACGCTGCCCTGGCCGCAGCCCCAGAGAAGCTGACCCGAGCAGGCTTCAGAGACGGAAGCTCCGGCAGAAGCCCCGGCAGCCGGGAAAGTCCCTCCGCCCACAGAAGCTACAGGTCAGTGAGAGAGAAAGCTGGGCTAGGGGAGGGGAGTGGAGCATCTCCGTGACTCGGGCCCCCTCGGGAGGAAGCAGTGGCGGCAGAGACGGGGGCAGGAAGAGGCGGAGGCAGAGGAGTGGGCGGAGGGTGAGGCAGCAGCGGCAGCAGGCAGGATCTTCATTGCTGAAAGTCTTTGCAACCTGAGGGAGCTGAGCCTGGGAGACAGCCCTGCCCCCACCCCGCTATATTACTGAAGGCCTCCGTATTAAGCCCCTGATGGAACTGAGCCTAGGAGGCGGGCCCCCCACCCCGCCCCCACCCGCTCCCTTCCTGAAAGTCTCTGCATAAAGCCCCTGAGGGAACTCAGCCTGGGAGGCGGCTCTGCCCCCACCCCAGTGCCAATTTGAATCTCAGAGGCCAAGCACTAGCTGGGCAGATCCAGACGGGGGTGGAAAGGAATCTCAGAAGTCAAGTAACTGGCTGGGAAAATGCCTAGAAAAGGGAAGAAAAATAAGACTATAGAGAGTTTTTCCAACAAATGCAAATGATCCCGACCTTCAGATCTGATGGCGAGGACGGGGACGTATTCTTGCCATCAGGGAAAGATGTGGAGGGCGGGGCCTCAGTACCCCAGACACCCCAGGTGGATGTCCGTTGGGCTCAGGCCCTGGAAGAACTCAAAAAGGATTTTGAAAAGAAAGTTAGACAGGTGGAGGAAAAACTGGGAAGAGAAATGACAAAGATGCAAGAAAAGTATGAAAAATGGGTCAATACCTTGGTAAAGGAGACCCAAAAAAATGCTGAGTAAATTAACACCTTGAAAAATAGGCTCACTCAATTGGCAAAAGAGGTTCAAAAAGCCACTGAGGAGAAGAATGCTTTCAAAAGCAGAATGAGCCAAATGGAAAAAGAGGCTCAAAAGCTCACTGAATTTAATAGTTCTCTCAAAATTAGAATGGAACAGATGGAGTCTAATAACTTTACAAGAAACCAAGAAATCACCAAACAAAACCAAAAGAATAAAAAAATGGAAGAGAATGTGAAATATCTCATTGGAAAAACAACTGACCTGGAAAATAGATCCAGGACAGACAATTTAAAAATTATGGGACTACCAGAAACTCATGATCAGAAAAAGAGCCTAGACATCATCTTCCATGAAATTATCAAGGAAAACTGCCCTGACATTCTCGAACCAGAGGGCAAAATAAGTATTGAAAGAATCCATCGATCACCACCTGAAAGAGATCCAAAAAGAGAAACTCCTAGGAACATTGTGGCCAAATTCCAGAATTCCCAAGTCAAGGAGAAAATGTTGCAAGCAGCTAGAAAGAAATAATTCCAGTATTGTGGAAATGCAATCAGGATAACTCAAGATCTAGCAGCTTCTACATTAAGGGATCGAAGGGCATGGAATAGGATCTTCCAGAAGTCAAAGGAACTAGGACTCAAACCAAGAATCACCTACCCAGCTAAACTGAGTATAATACTTCAAGGGAAAATATGGTCTTTCAATGAAACAGAGGACTTTCAATCATTCTTAATGAAAAGACCAGAGCTGAAAAGAAAATTTGACTTTCTAACACAAAAATGAGAAGAAGCATGAAAAAGGAAACAGCAAAGAGAAGTATTAAGGGACTTACCAGAAGTGAACTGTTCACATTCATACAGGGAAAGACAATATTTCTAACTCTTAAAACTTTTCAGTATCTGGGTAGTTGGTGGGACCACACATACGCATGTACACGCATGCACACACATACACACATGCACACACATATAGAGACAGAGAGCACAGATTGAACTGAATAGGATGGGACCATACCTTAAAAGAAATTAAGGTAAATGGTGAGAGAGAAATGTAGTGGGAGGAAAGAGGGGGAAATGGAAGGGGGTAACTATATATCATTTAAGAGACAAGTAGGAGATGTTTTTAGTGGAGGGAAAAAGAGGAGAGTTGAGGAAAAAAAAAAATACAAGAAGTTTACCCTCATCACATTTGACTAAACGAAGGAGTGAAATGCACACTCATTTTGGTATGAAAACCTATCTTACAGTATAAGAAAGTGGGGGAGAAGGAGATATTGCAGGGGGCGGGCGGGGATGATGGAAGGGAGGGCAAAGGGAGGAGGGAGCAATTGGAAGTCAACACTTGGGGAGGGACAGGATCAAAAGACAGAAGAGAAACAATGAGGGGCAGGTTAGGAGGGATGGTAATTCAGTTAGTCTTACACAACATGACTATCAGGGAGGTCATTTGCAAAACTACACAGAGATGGCCTATATTGAATTGCCTGCCTTCCCAAAGGGAATGGGTGGGGAGGGAGGGATGGGGAGAATTTGGAACTCAAAGTTTTAGGAACAACTGTTTAGTATTGTTGTTGCAACTAGGAAAGAAGACATACAGTTAATGAGGAATAGAAAGTCATCTGGCCCTACAGGAGAAAAGAGAAGATGGAGACAAGAGAAGGGAGGGATGACAGAAGAGAGGGTAGATTGGAGATAGGGAAAATTAGAGTGCTTGGGGTATTGGGGTGGGGGGAGGGGAGAAAAGGGGAGAAGAATTTGGAACCCAAAAATTTGTGAAAATGAATGTAAAAAGTTAAATAAATAAATAAATTATAAAAAAAAAAAAGAAAGAAAGAAAGAAACTAGTCCTCCAGTTGATCTCACTTTTCCCATATTTTTCCTGGGGAAATATTCTCTGAGTTTTCCAAGGTCAATCAGGGGAGGGGGATAGCATTTACCAATCACTTACCCATCAATCTTCCTGGATCCCAGAAGTTCAAGTAGGTGACTTACAACATTTAATCTACAGGCTGAAAGTTTCAGGAGCAGCTACTGTGGTTCTCTGGGTTTCTGTGGTTCTGTCTCATTCATTTCCACTGCACTTCTATCCTGGGCTGATATATGTGAGATTCCACAGTGCTATTGCTGCTTCAGATCACCCAGGGCTTCCTGCTCAACTTTGCTACGTTGGGTCTGTGCTGGTACAGCCCATGCTCTGTGTGCTGTGCACTCCTCCAGACCCATGCAACAGATCCTTTCTGTTGACCTTCCTCTGCCCTGGGTTAGAAATCTGTCACACTCTGTCTCCTATTGGATTCTGCCACTCTAAAATTTGTTCAGATTCTGAAGAACTGCCGTGTGTAAGAAGAGTTTGTTTTTGGTCTTAGCACATGTGACCATGGGTAAATCACTTAATCTCTCCAAACCTCAGTTTCTTCATCTGAAAAACTGGCACTATGTTACTACTTTATTTCACAGAGGAAGACCAGTACTTTGGTGTGATGGCTGCTGAGCCTTTTCTGGGACTCTTTTCACCTTTCACCTGTTCCACCCAACTCTCACATGTTCCAAGAAGCTGCAGAATGTGCAGCAGCCACATCCTGGTAAACCCTTTAGGCAGATGGACCAAGCCAGGTTGAGGGTAAGCAAGGGGTCTCAAATCCATTGGTGAGTTAGGGGAATGTCAACTTCAAGCACATGAAGACTTCCTCTGGTGGAATAATTTGTTCCAATGTCCCAGAAGGCAGCTGAAGCAGGTGATGTGGAGTGCTTAGAGCTTGGTTAAACACCAAAGAAGCCAAGGTCATCCACTGCAGCCTGAGCCATTGCCAACCCCTCTTAACTCTGTCCTGTCACTGGATTATGATGGATCTGGAGCAAAAGACGAAAGACTTCACAGAGTTTGTTGCTGTCAAAGGTCTTCCTTAAAAACTTGGAAATAATGACCCCCACTGTAGATCTTGCCATTTTTGGAGTCATGCTTTTTCCTTACCCTAGCAAGGTAGATCACTGGTGAAATGTAAGACTTTGCTAAGTAAATAATTTCCCTTTAATTTGGTGTATTTTAAAAAAGACTTCTTAATTAAACCACTGGTGGTTTAATTTAAAACACTAAAAGAAGCATGAGGAAGGAGTCGTGGGGTGCAAAGGAAGGGCACTAATATAACATATAACCCTCAGAACTCAGGCAACAGATCATATCTCTAAAGCATCAGGGGAAACATTAGAGAAGGCAAAGTAACAAGGACATTTCTAGACAATCTGGGACAAAATTGTTTTCAGGCCAATACTCCCATTAACTGGCATGTAATTATAACAAGCTATGGCTAGTTCAAAATATGGAACTCTTAGATACCTCATTATCCCATAAATTAGGTAATGTTAAGATTACTAACAAGGATCAGGTTTTGTTTTATTTTCCTTCTTGCTTTTGTTTGGTTTTGCAATGAGGGGCAGTACTACTTAAGTAAAACTGATTGGTTTCTTGCCTCTACAAGAATCGGTATCAGTAGGCTTTCTTAATTGCACAACAATGGAAACATCATCTGAATTCACCTGAATATATTGCTCCCCTCAAGAAGTCTCACTAGCCATGGAATGTTACCCTTCATTTCTACCACTGCAGGTTGGAGTCATTGCATCTCTTTCAATGTCTATATGTCAGTTAGTGATGCAAAAGGTTGAATATACTGTAATCTGGTTCTTGTAGCAATATTGTTCAAATCCCTTGGATTGTAAACTCCTTCAGGGAAGGGAATACCTTGTGCCTCTTTTGAATCCCCAGCACTTAATACAATGACTGACACAAACCAAACAAATAAAGGCCTCAAATTCATCCTGCATTATTACTATACTACGTAACCTCAAAAATCCTACTTTCTGCAGGAGGCCTTTCCAGCCTTACTCCTTCCCTACCCCCACTACCTTTCTTCTACACTTTTTGTGTACATAATTATTCAATGGAGGAGACATACCCCATCAGAATGTGAGCTTCTTAAAGGAAGGAAAAGTGTTTTTTTGCTTTTCTTTTGTTGCCAGCAGATTGCACAAGCCTTAGTAGGTAATGTTTAATAAATGTTTGCTAGACTAACCAGTGCATCTTAAACTGTGGATTGCAACCTCATATGAGGTTCTGAAAAATTTGGTAACAGTAGAAGGTTTCTGAACCTGCAATTGACCAAAAATTAATTAAAAGTCAAAGTTGTAATGACTGTGAGGTGTTTCTAGCAGGGCTTGTCTGTGTTCCATTGTGCAATTTTACTGCAACTTTGGTTCTAAACACAAAGCATGCACACTTTGCACTGGGCATGCCCTCAGGCCATGCAAACAAACACTACTGCTGAACCAGAAAAAGGTACTGAAAGTGGAAAAATGCTTAAGACCTGTGCTAATTGACTATTTGATTTTCATTTTATAACTAGCCTCATATGATCTCTTTCCTCATCTCTGCTTCCTGGCTTCCCTGAATTCCTTCAAGTCCCAGCTGAAATTTCACCTTTTGTAGCAATGGTGTCAAACTGGAATGTGGACAGTACCAAATTAAAATATGCTTGGGAAATATTTAACAAAACAAAATACGTTGAAAATAAGGTTAATATGCATGGATACTTATCTATAGAATGGTGGCTATTTCTGTTTGAGTCCAGGAAACCTTCCCAATTTTTGTTAATTCTAGTAGTTCCTCTCTTTGTATAATTTCTAATTTATCCTATATATAGCTTATTTTTAACCTTGTACCTGTTACCTTTCATATATATTTTATACACCCAGTAAGAACTCAACAAATATTTACTTAATAAATAAAATGAAACAAAAATTTTCTTCCTAAGTTATTTTACTGACAACTTTTTCAAATGTAAATCACTTTTTTCCCTTGAATTTCCAGCATATTTGAACTTAAAGAATAGGAAATAGTTATTGAACATTCCGAATAGTTCTACTACAGGGTCATTGTGAGAGATATAGAAATTGTGTTCTCATTTGCTAGGAGATGATGTGCCAATGGGGAGAGAGTAGAAACGGAAAATAAAATGCATCACATTGTGATGAAAAAATGGGGCATTCTGGGAAGAATGAATGTCATGAAGAAACTAGAAGAGAGAAAGGTCATGTTTCAGATGTAGATTTCTCTCCCTTGTGGGATATACTCCCTGGTTTATACTCTGAGCAGAGGTGTGTATGGGGGAAACAGTGGTGGGAAGGACAGATATAAAACAGAGAAAACAGAAAGTCAGAATGTTTTGATTTTATTTTAATCAGTTTCCTCTCAGTAAAATTAAGAATTTATTTGAGATATATCTGCCAGTGAACTTGGATTCAATAAGCAAACAAATGAATTATCATAATTTTATCCTAGTGAAGTTTAAAAGAGAGTTTGGAGAGTTTAAAGGAGAATTGGAAAAGGTTGAAATGGCAAGGCCAGCTACCAGGCTATCACAATGATCCAGGTTAAAGAGGAGTAGAACTCCACCTAGGACTAGGATGTCAATGAGTAGGGAATAAGTTTATACTAGTAGCGATAGAACTTGTTAACATCCCAAAGATCAGATATAGATAATGTAATGACGACAATCATGATGATAAGCCTGTATGTAGAATTTTATGGTTTGGAAAGTTATTTATATATTATTTCATTTCATTTAATAGGTAGGTAGATGTAGATAATTGTATATAATTATACATTATATATAATTATACAATTATACATGTATATAAATAGTCTGATATATACATACACACATAGGTGTATTAATTTCTATGTTAGCAGATTAATAGGTCACTCTCCCACTGTATAAGTCTGAAAGACAGACCCTCTTCCATTTGCTTTACCCTGTGGATAATAATGATAGTAATAGCAAATAACATTACATAGCATCAGGTACTATGTTAAGCACTTTACAATTCTTATTTAATTTAATCCTCACAACAGCTCTTTGAGGTCAGCACTATTTATCATTTCGGTGACAGATGAAGACAGTGAGGCAAAAAGAGGTTAAGTGTATTCCACAGTCATAAAGATAGTAAATGTCTAAGACTGGACTTGAACTCAGATCTTCTTGACTATGCTCAGAACAGTATCCATTGTGCCATGTATTTAGTACAAACTTTTTAACGGTTTTGGCTATCATCTAGAAGATTCTGATATGTCTGTGGACTTGGTAAATATAATACGGTATCAGCCTTAAGCAGAAGCATCTTCAGGACCTTACCATCTCTAAGAAATTCCTTTTTGGCCAGAACTCTTTCAGAATTTCTCCATGGGTCCCTTCACCCTCTGGAGCCAATATGGGTCATGGTAGCACCAAGACCATGAAGATGGCATCAGGAGTCATCATCAAAAAGTACTACACATGCCTGGGCAATGACTTCCACACCAACAAGTGCATGTGTGAGGAGATTGCCATCATCCCCAGCAGGAAGCTCTGCAACTAGATCGCAGGATAAGTTATTCATCTGATGAAGTGGATCCAGAGAGGTCCAGTGAGAGGTATTTCCATCAAGCTGCAGGAAGAAGAAAAAGAAAGGAGGGATAACTATGTCCCTGAGGTCTCTGCTTTGGATCAAAAGTGGACCCTGATACCAAAGAAATGTTGAAACTCCTGGACTTTGGCAGTTTGTCCAACCTGCAAGTTACCTAGCCCACAGTTGGAATGAACTACAAAACACCAAGAGGAGCTGTTTAATGTTTACTTTTGCCTTCTTTCCAATAAACATGGAAATGCCCCCCAAAAAAAGAATTCCTCCCTTCACTACCTGAACCCCTCCTAACTTTCTAGTCTTTTTATATATTACTCTCTTTTATGTAACAGTGACAGGGATCCTTGCTGTCTCTCAAATAAGATACTCCATCTCCTGACTATGGGTTTTTTATTTCCTTATTTTTTAAGGCCAGGGTTAAATGATTTTCCCAGAGTCACATAACTTATAAGTGTATGATGACCATCTTCAATGAGCATAAGTCTCCCTGAATTTTTGCATCATCTTACAAAAATTTATACATAAGTCCGATGTATCCACAATAGCTACTTAATTAGAAGAAGGTTTTTAAGTGAAGTTTTGTTGTGCTTACTCAATGCTTGCTCTTTATTTTCTAATAGTCAATTACAATGCAATAAGTCTATTACCATACAATAAGTACAACAGAATTCTGTATCTTAACATTTTGCAGTCAATTGTGTTGGGGTCTCTTGTGGAATATTTCTGTGAAGTTTTGCCTATTCCCTTCTAAAATATTTGTCAACTCTAAATTATTCTCATGAAATTTTATGTTAATAGGGAATGGGCATATAGGTCCATAGTTATTGATATTCTAGCATCCTTTTTAGTAATAAGATATTTTTACCCACACCTTTATCTTTCTCTTCTTTAAACACTGTAGGAATCAATATATCTGTGTCCTCACAGTAGTAATGAACTCAATGCAGACCACTTTTGTATAAATGTGGTCTAATTCAAGGGTCTGCCTGTCTTCACTCACTTTGAAGGCAATGTATGGATACATCTGAGATTGTGAAGTCATAGTTCAAATATGGTTACTCTAGCCTCCATGATAAAAATACTGTGTGCCTGTTCATATCCTTTGACAATTGGGGAATTTATGAATTGGGGAATGACTGTATTGTTGTACATTTGACTCAGTTCTCTATATATTCTAGAAATGAGGCATTTATCCCTGAGATTAACTGTAAAAATTCTTTCCCAAATTTACTACATCCCTCCGAATTTTGGTTGCATTGGGTTTGGTTGTGCAAAAACTTTTCAGTTTAATGTAATCAAAATTATCCATCTTGCACTTCATAATGCTTTCTATCTCTTCTTTAGTCAAAAATTCTTCCATTCTCCATAAATCTGATAAATAAACTATTCCTTGCTTCACCAGTTTGTCCATGGTATCAATCATGTACGTATTTGAACTTCATTCTTGTATACGGTGTCAGGTATGGGTCTATGTCTAGTTTCCACCATACTGTTATCCAGTTTTCCAGAAATTTTTGTCAAACAATGAGTTCTTATTTCAGAAGCTGGGGTCCTTGGGTTTATCAAACAGGAGGTTGCTATATTCCTTACCTTCTGTGTCTTGAGTGCCCAGTATATTCCACTTGTCTACCCTTCTGATTCTTAGCCAGTACCAAGTGGTTTTGATAATTGCTGCTTTATAATACTGGTAAGAGTTCTGGTAGTGCTAGGCCACCTTCCCTACCATTTCTTTTCATTAGTCCCTTTGATATTCTGGACCTCTTGTTCTTCCAGATGAATTCTGATATCATTTTATTCAGTTCTAGAAAATAATTATCTGATAGTTTAATTGGTATGATACTAAATAAGTAAATTAATTTAGGTAGAATTGTCATTTTTATTACATTAGCTCAGCCTACGCATGAGCAACTGATGTTTCTCCATTTACTTAGATCTGACTTTATTCGTGCAAAAAGTGTCTTGTAATTGTGTTCATATAGTCCCTGGGTCTGTTTTGACAGGTAAACTCACAAGTATTTTATAGTGTCTCCCCTAGCTTTAAATGGGATTTCTCTTTCTATCTCTTGCTGGTGGATTTTGTTGCTAATATATAGGAATGCAGAAGATTTGTGGGGGTTTATTTTGTAACCTGCAACTTTGCCAAAGTTGTTTATTATTTCAAGTAGTTGTTTGCTTGAATCTCTGGGATTCTCTAAGTATATCATCGTATCATCTGCAAAGAGTGATAATTTAGTGTTTTCTTTGCCTATTCTTATTCCTTCAATTTCCTTATCTTGTCTAATTGCTACAGCTAACATTTCTAGTACCATATTTAATAATAGTGGTGATAATGGATATCCTTGTTTCACCTCTGATCTTACTGAAAATGCAACTAGCTTATCTCCATTGCATATAATGCTTGTTGAAGGTTTTAGGTAGATACTGCTTATTATTTTATGGAAAGTTCCCTTTATTCCTGTGTTCTCCAGTGTTTTTAATAGCAATGTGTGTTGTATTTTGTCAAAAGCTTTTTCTGCATATATTGAGATAATCATGTGGTATTTGTTAGTTTTGTTGTTGATATGATCAATAATGCTACGCTATCCTAATATTGAACCAACCCTGCATTCCCTGATATGAATACTACCTGATCTTAATGTATTATTCTCATGATAAGACGCTGTATTCGTTTTGCTAAAATCTTATTTAAACTTTTTATATCTATATTCATTAAAGAAATTGGTCTTTAATTTTCTTTCTCTGTTTTGTCTCTTCCTGGTTTTGGGGTCAAAACTATATTTGTATCTTAGAAAGAATTTAGGAGAAGACTTTCCCAATTTTCAAAAATAGTCTATACAGTATTGGAATTAACTGTTCTCTAAATGTTTGACAGAATTCACTTGTAAATCCATCTGGCCCTGGAGATTTTTTCCTAGGGAGGTCATTGATGGCTTGTTCAATTTATTTTTCTGAGATGGGGTTGTTTAAGTATTCAAATTCCTCTTCTGTTAATCTGGGCAATTTGTATTTTTTAAAATATTCATCCATCTCATTTAGATTATCGAATTTGTGGGCATAAAGTTGGGTAAAGTAATTTCTAATTATTGTTTTAATTTCTTCCTCATTGGAGGTGAGTTCACCCCTTTCATTTTTGTTATTAGTAATTTGATTTTCTTCTTTCTGTTTTTAATCAAATGGACCAAAGGTTTATCAATTTTATTAGTTTTTTCATAAAACCAACTATTGATTTTATATATTAATTCAATAGTTTTCTTAATTTCAATTTTATTAATCTCTCCTTTGGTTTTCAGTTTTTCCAATTTGGTATTTACTTGGAGATTTTCAATTTGTTACTTTTCTAGCTTTTTCAGCTGCATGCCCAAGCCATTAATCTCCTCTTTCTCTAGTTTATTTATGTAGGCATTCAAAGATATAAAACTTCCCCTAAAAACTGCTTTTGCAGTGTCCCATAAGATTTGGTAGGTTATCTCATTATTGTAGTTCTCTTGAATGAAGTTGTCGGTTGTTTCTATGATTTCTTCTTTAGGATTAGATTATTTAGTTTCCAATTTATTTTTGGTTTATCTTTCCATGGCTTTTTATTACATGTAATGTTTATTGCATTATGATCTGAGAAAGATGTGTTGATTATCTCTGCCTTTCTGCACTGAATTGTGAGCTTTTTATGTCCTACTACATGATCAATTTTTGTAAATGTGCCATGTACCCCTGAGAAAAAGGTATATTCCTTTCTATTCCCATTCAATTTTCTCCAGAGATCTATCACATTACCTTATAATGAGTTTTATTTACCTTCTTAACCTCTTTCTTGTTTATTTTGAGGTTAGATTTATCAAGTTCAGAGAGGGGGAGGTTGAGGTCCTCCACTAGTATAGTTTTGCTGTCAGTTTCTTCCTTCAACTCTCCCAACCTCTTCTCTAAGAATTTGGATGCTATACCATTGGAGCATATATGTTTAGTAATGACACTGCTTCATTGTCTATGGTGCCTTTTAGCAGAATATGGTTTCCATCCTTATCTCTTTTGATTAGATCTATTTCTGCTTTTGCTTTGTCTGAGATTAGGATTGCTACACCTGCTTTTCTTACATCAGCTGAAGCACAATATATTCTGCTCAAACCTTTGATCTTTATCCTGTGTGTATCCCCCCCTTTCAAATGTGTTTCTTGTAAACAACATATTGTTGGATTATGGCTTTTAATCCATTCTGCTATCCATCTCCCTTTTATGGGAGAGTTCATTCCATTCACATTCACAGTTGTGATTACAATCTGTGTATTTCCCTCCATCCTCTTTCCTACCATTTGTGCTTTTAGCTCTCCCATCTCCCCTCCCCTCTTCAATAGTTTTCACTTTTCACCACCACCTCCTGCAGCCTTCCCTTCCTTCTTTTAGCCCCCCTTTCTTTTACTCCTCTTTACCCTTACTCTTTATTCCCTCCCTTTTAGCTTCCCTCCTCTTTCTTTACTCTTCCCCTCCTACTGCCTATAGAGCTAGTTAGGATTATCTACTTAAGTTTATTGTTCCCTCCTTGAACCAAATCAGCTGAGAGTACCTCTCAAACAATCTTCAACACCCTCCCCTATTTCCCTCTACTATAATTTTGTACTTCTTCCTGTGATGTAATTTACCATTTTCTGCTTCCTTCTTTTCACATGTCCTCTTACAATCCCTTCGCACACTTAAATCATATTTTAACATGACTTCATTTACTATATCCTGGTTCCCTCTATGTATATTCCTTTTATATCTCATAATAGATGCACAATTCTTAAGATTAACAGATATTATCTTCCCTTATAGGGAGGTAAACAATTTGCCCACATTGAGTAACAAGTTTTTTCCCCCCTGTTTACCTTTTTATGCTTCTCTTGAGACCTGCATTTGAAGATCAAATTTTCTATTAAGTTCTGGCATTTTTGTCAGGAAGGTCCGGAAATCCCTTATTTTGTTGAATGACCATCTCCTTGCCTGAAATGTTATGCTGAACTTTGTTGGCTAGTTGATCCTTGGTTGTGGTCCCAACTCCTTTGCCTTAAGGAATATTGGATTCCAATTCCTTCAGTCTTTTCATGTAGAAGCTGCAAGGTCCTGTGTGATCCTGACTGTAACTCCCTGATATTTGAATGGTTTCTTTCTGGCTACCTGCAGTATTTTCTCCTTCACTTGATAGTTCTGGAATTTGGGAATGACATTTCTTGGGGTTTTGAATTTGGGATCCCTTTCAGGAGGTGAACAGTGGATTCTTTTGATGACTATTTTTCCCCCTGAATCTTGTACTTCTGGACAGTTTTCTTTTATGATTTCCTGGAAGATGTTGTCCAGACTCTTTTATTCATCATGGCTCTCTGACAGGCCAATAAATTTTCTCTTCTGGATCTATTTTCTAGGTCAGTTGTTTTTCCAATTAGATATTTTACATTTTATTCTATCTTTTCATTCTTTAGATTTTGCTTGACTGATTCTTGTTGTCTCATTGAGTCATTAGTTTCTATTTTCCCAATTCTAATCTTTATCAAATTGTTTTCTTCAGTTAACTTTTGCATCTTCTTTTCCATCTGTCCAATTGTTCCTTTTAAGGAGTTTTTTTCTCCAGTGAAGTTTTGTACTTCCTTTTTCCATTTGTTCAATTTTCCTTTTCAAATAAATGTTCTCATCAATGAATTCTTTTTTTATATATACTTTTAAAATCATTGGCCAGTTTTTCTTCTATTTCCCTCTTCAGCTATTCCAGGAGAGCTGTTTGTGCATGCAAGCAGTTCATAGTCCCTTCTGAAGTTTCAGATGGAAGTACAGTCTCACCACTGACTTCTTTGGTATTTGTGTTTTGGTCTTTGTCCCCATAGAAAAATGCTATGGTTTTTTCACCCTTCTTTTGCTTTTTCTCATTCATGATGGTGATTGTGTGTTGTGGCTTCTGGTTCTTTCAGTTAGAAGCTGCAGAGCTTGGTGTTGTGCTGACTTGTGTGAAAAAGCTAAGAGCAAGTATCTTTTTATCTTCCTGTTTTGTGTTTCCCTGATCTGCCCTGGGGTTAACTTGTTAAGTGTGGGAGAGGGTTGGTCTGGTCAAGGGAGATCTCCTCAGAGTACTGAGGCAAAGGCAAGGTCAGGGGATGGTGATCCAACTGCCCTATTGTCTTCCCATTTCCCCTGGAGTGCTGAGGCACACTTAGATCCTAGTGGGAGTTTCCACCCCTCCTGGGGTTCCTCTCCTGGGGTTCCTCTCCTGGTGCTGAGGATTACCTGGGTCCTAGTGTGAGTTTCCTCCATGCTGTGTCCCCTTTCCTTACGGTTTGCCTCTGCCACGGTAGGAAGAATTCCCCTTAACTATTTTCCTAGCCTCAGGTGTTATGAGACTGTTTGCCTCCTCTGCTGTTCCTGCTGATCCAGGATTTTTCTGGGGAAATATTTTATGGTTCTTTCAAGATCATCAAGAGGGGAGGAGAGAGCATTTATTGATCACTCCGCCATCCTGGCTCCCAGAAGTTCAAGTAGGTGACTTACAGATGTTTAATATCCGGGCTGAAAGTCTCAGGACCTGCTGTGGCTGATATCTGATGTTCAATGGCTGTCATTGTCTTGGCTCTGCTGGTCTCTCACCCTGGGCTGAAGCTCCACTGGTTCTCCCTGCTGCTGTCTCAGGTTTCCCCAGGGGCCCTCCTGCTCCACTGGACTGGATGTGCTGTGCTGTGCACTGTGGGCTCACCCTCATGGAACAGAACTTACCCATGGACCTTCCAGTTTGTCCTGGACTTTGAATCTGCCACAGTTGGTCTCCTATTGGAATCTGCACCTCCAAAATTTGATCAGATTCTCTTTTTAAAGGTATCTGAAGGAGTTTGTCTAAGAGCTTAGGTGAACTGTTGCTCTCACTCTGCCATCTTCCAAACTAATTATTTCAAAGATTACTCTAGAATAACTAGCCATTGGATAGGTTTCACAGACCAACTACTCTATTTGGAGATCTAGAAAGACACTATGAACTATCTTTTCATTTAACTGTAGTTTCCTTCAATCTTCTATCATACCAGTCATTTCAGGATTGGTACCATTCAGTAGCTGCAGTAGAATATCACTGGACAAGCATTTCAAATTTAAGTTAACAGCAATTAAGTTAAAGTTTATGGGTTATCTAAGTACTGATTAGTTTGAAACATCCATTGATCTTTCTTCCCTTGTGCCCCCTTACCCCATCACTTTAGTACCACCATTATATTTTGTAATTTTCTTTCATAGATGGCATGGGCCAAAGCATTCCTCATCAGATAGCAATATAATGAAATTAACACACATGTATTATCTTTATTTTATATTTTACATAGTTTCATAATCTATGTTTAAATTATGTGTGGCACATGGAATGAGAGGTTGTTGTAAATTTCTATCCAGTTTCTAATATTTCTAATCAGTTTTCCCAACTACATTTATTAAATAATTATTTTATCATGGATTTATTTTCTTCTTTTTAGTAAATAGTATTATTTTTCTAATTACACATAAAGATAGTTTTCAACATTCTTTTGAAATAAGATTTTGAGTTCTAAATTGTTCTCCTTCCCTCCCCCTTCCCAAGACAGGATGCAATCTAATATAGATTGCGCATGTGCAATCATGTTAAACATATTTCCACATTATTCATGTTGAGAAAGAAGAATCAGAACAAAAGGGAAAAATCACAAGAAAGAAAAAAATAAAAGACAGAAAAAAGTGAAAATAGTATGATTGGATCTGCATTCAGAGTCGATAGTCCTTTCTCTGTATGTGAATAGAATTTTCTATCATGAGTCTTTTGGAATTGTCCTGAATCATTGCATTGCTGAGAAGAGCTTAGTTTATCATGGTTGATCATTACACAAAGTTGCTATTACTGTGTACAATGTTCTACTGGCTCTGTTCACTTAATTCAGCATTAGTACATGTAAGTCTTTCCAAGTTTTTCTGGAATCTGCCTGCTCATTATGTCTTATGGAACAATAGTATTCCTTTGTACCACAACTTGTTTAACCATTCCCTAACTGGTGAGTATTCCCTCAATCTCCAAATTTTTGCCACCACAAAAAACTCCACTATAAATATTATTGTACATGTGCATTCTTTTCCCATTTTTATGATCTCTTTGGGATATAGACCTAATAGTGGCATTGTTGGATCAAAGGGTATGCACAGTTTTATAGCCCTTTGAGCATAGTTCCAAATTGCTCTCCAAAATGACTGGATCAGTTCACAACTTCAACAAGGCATTAGTGTTCCAATTTTGTCATATCTTCTCCAACATTTTCATTTCCCTGTTTTGTCATGTTAGTCAATCTGATAGATGTGATGTGGTACCTCAGAGCTGTTTTAATTTGGATTTTTCTAACCAATAGTGAGTTGGGAATTTTTTTCATATGACTATAGATAGCTTTAATTTCTTCCTCTGAAAATTCCCACTTCATATCCTTTGATCATTTACCAATTGGGGAAAGACTTGTGTTCTTCTAAATTTGACTTGGTTCTCTATATTTTTTGATAAATGAGGCCCTTATCAGAAACATTGCCTATAAAAAAATGTTTCTCAGTTTTCTGTTTTCCTTCTAATCTTGGTTGCTTTGATTTTGCTTATGCAAAAACTTCTTAATTTAATGTAATTAAAATTATCCATCTGGCATTTTATAATGTTCTCTATCTCTTGTTTGGTCATAACTTCTTTCCTTCACAGATCTGATAGGTAAACTATTCTTGCTCAATTATCGCTCATAAAAGAGTTGAGGAAAAGCTTTTTCAATGGAAGGGAAATGGGGAGAAGTGAGAAGGAAAAATCAAGCTTACTCTAATCACATTTGGCTTAAGGAGGGAATAACATGCTCACTCAATTTGGTATGAAAATCGGTCTTACACTACAGCAAAGTAGGGGAGAAAGGGATAAGTGGGGTGAGGGAGATGATAGCAGGGAGGGCAAATGGCAAGAGGGAGTAATTAGAAGTAAACACTTTAGGGGAGGCACAAGTTCAAAAGAGATAATAGAATAAATGGGGGGTAGGATAGGATGGAGGGAAATTTAGTTATGGAAGTCTTTTTGAAAGTTATTATGGAAGTCTTTTGCAAAACTACACACATATAGCCAATATTGAATTGCTTGCCTTCTCATTGGGGATGGGCGGGGAGGGAGGAAGGGAGAGAATTTAGAACTCAAAGTTTTAGAAATGGATGTTGAAAATTGTTTTTGTATACAACTGGGAAATAAGAAATACAGGTAATAGGGTATAGAAATCTATCTTGCTGTACAAGAAAAGAGAGAAGATGGGAATAAGGGAAAGGAGGGGTGTGATAGAAAGGAGGGCAGATTGGGGGAAAAGGTAATCAGAATGCATGGTATTTTGGAGTGGGGTGAGGGGAGAGATGGGGAGAAAATTTGGAACTCAAAATTTTGTGGAAATGAATGTTGAAAACTAAAAATAAATAAACATTAAAAATATATTCTTTGCTGTCTTAATTTGCTTATGGTGTCATCTTTTATATCTAAGTCATGAATGTCATCACCTCCCTCATATCAATGTCCTTCAAGAATAAAGGACAAACAAGAAAAGAAAAGTGAAATTTCTAGTACTTTCACAAATGAGGCTTAGTTGGTTGTTATGAGGTAAATATAATAATGGTATTCAATTTTTTTTATGGCTTGGAAGAATTAGTGTCCTGAAGAGTAGAGTAAAATTCCATGAAAGAATGTCTTGAAAATCCATTGTTGGATTTCTTGCAGATCAAGTGATCTTATTGACATCTATTGCTATTATGTGAGAACTCTCTCGCACAGATGTATTTCACATTTTAGTACCATAGTTTATAAAGCTTTATGTTGTTTATTCATATTTTACTACTTTTTTCCAGTTAGATTCTTACCTTTTTTTTATGAACCAAATACACTTCTCAGTCTCCCATTGAAAAATATTAAGCATCTAATAGGTGATCAATGAATATTTGTGGATTAGTCATGACCCTTGATCTCAATTTACCTATTTCCTAAAAGATTTAACATTCCTTACTGGATCAAATACATTATGAAAAGAGGAAATTTGGGATAAAGATAAAGACTATATGAAGGGAATAGAGGGCAGAGAAAGTATTCTGTATGTGAGAAGAAGTAATTACTAAAGTCAGATACTGAAATTCATTCCAGTTTCTTGACAGTTATTGCAAAAAAGGAAGCAAGTCCAGTTAAATGATATTCGTGTTCTTATCAAATGAAATCATCTGTTGAAACAAACCTTTGGCCTAGAACTATACTCAAGGAGGAAATTGTCATAAAATTCATTTGCTTTAAACATTAATCATACCAGTGCAATTTCATTGGAAAGCAGAGTGAGCAACATCTTCAAGTATGTTTTTACAATAGACAGCCTAGCCATTAAGTGTTTGACTTTTTACAATCACCTTCTCATAAAGGCACTTTATTCATTTATAATTCTATGAAAGCATTCCTGAGGGGAGTCAGGTCCAAGGTTTTTTTTTGCTTTCTGTTAATCTAAGTTAGTACCAGAAATGATCCAGAGAGATGCAGAAGAATAAGTAGTTAATGTATCCATTATATTATCATCTATTACACCTCAAACTCCTAGAGAACAGAGGCTGAATCTTTTTTTTTAAAATCTTTTTTATCTCCTGAAGCACCTAACAAGATGCCTTACACATAGTAGATCTTTAATTAGTGTTTGGTGAATTGAATTGTTAAATCGTTCTCAAATACTAGATGTCTTAAGTGAGCCCTTGGCAGGCACTATATTGTACATAATTCATCATTGAAACCTCCAGTCTATGAAGTGCACACACTTGCAATGTTTATACCGAACATTTATAAGATACCTATTATATACAATGCATTGGAGAAGGTACTGGGGATACAGATATAGGTGCATATCTATATATTCAGATGTATACATATTTGCACACATACATAAAACTGTGTATGTACATATGTCTATATACATCCATACTCATACATTTGTATATATAAACATATGTATGTTTTATATATAGACTATATACTTATGCATATGTGTGTATGTTTGTGTGTATGTGTAAATATATACAATCCTCTCTGGGATCCTACTGTCTGATGACTATAGAAACATAGACCCAAATAAAATGTTTGCAAAGGAGAGTGAGATAAGTCTTTCCTCCTATGCGTCTTACCTACCTTTCACCACTCATTGGATGCTATTCTGTTTCCTGCCTTCTACAACTTAACTGAATTGGCATCCCAGCTGTTTCTGGAGCTCAGAATTCCATCTCCTGCTTCCATACCTTTTTGAGAAGGCTGTTCTTGATGTTTAAAATTCACTCCCTCATCACCTGCACCTCTTAGAATCCCCAGTTCCTTTTGGGGTTTAGCTCAAATGCCATCATCTCCTACAAGATCACTCTACCACAGGCTTGTACAGCTTGCAGACTGTGGGCTACTTATGGTCATCAGGCTGAGGAAATCCTTCAGCATGCTGCAAGTGGCTTGAGGGTTGCAAATTGTGCAAGCCAGCTTTAACACCTTAGTTATAAGAATTATTATGAATATGCTCATTTATTTGTATACTGCATCTTACCCCACCACAGCCCAGAAATGCTAGTTCTTCCAGGTCAGAAATTATTTTGCCACTTTGTTTAGTTTTTGTATTTCTAACACCTAGCAAAGTGATTGCTATACAATAGTTGTTTGTTTGTTTGGGTTGGTATAGACTGAACTAGACTAGAGATATCTGGCCAATGTGTTACGAAAAACTTCAGGATGCGGAGATTCCTTCTGCCAAAGGGAAAACATCACTTGGCTATTGTTTGAGTTTGATGGCTCAGAGTGAGCATAATAGCAATGTTTCTGTTTTGTCCAGAAATCCCAAGGGTTTTCCCTTCCAAGATTGATTTTTTTTTTTTGACTAGGTAAAAGAAATCATTTTTTGCTTCATTTCTTACCTAACCTTAATCACTGAAGGGGCTGTAGTATCAGACAAACTGAGACCTGTTAAAGACCTTAGCTTAAAAAGGCCAAAGTCCCCCACTGCATCCAGGCACACTCCAGTCTTCTAGATCTATATCTTACCACTGGACCCTGATGACTCCTTAGGAGAAAGTGAGGCTGTGACATTGCACAAACCCTGCCTCACTTAAATCAATTCATTTGTGAGTCAAGACATTATGTCCCTTATGTCACTGATCCTCTTTGAAGGCAAACAACAATCTTTCTCCAAAACCAATGTTCTTCTTTACATTTTTGCAATATTCAGTTTCCTGCAGAAATGAATTTGTAGATTTTTATTTTTGTCTATTCTATATCAGGAGAAAAAGGGCACAAAAAATCACCAGGCATATACTTTGCTTAGGTTAACTCACCTTTCCAGTTGTGAAATATGAAAATTATGATACAATCTGAGATTCCCTTATTGTAGGCTCTTTAAATTTGCCATTTTACTGCTTGGTTATAGAAATAAACATCCTGACATTTAAAAAAATGTTATATTCATCCCAAATTGTAATTACATTTCCTACACTTGAACTATCATTGAGTCATGTTTCAGTCAAATCCAAGAATGAATAAGACAAGAGCATGCACATACTTGTTGGAAATGCACTCAGTCTCTGTTAATGCTCTTCTAGAGCATGCCAAGGGTGTGTTGTAGAAGAGACTATTTAAGAAACTGAATGATCCCTCTACTCTTCATAGAAAGTGACACTTGTGACCATGTAATGAAATACCTGATGGCCTATTGTTCAGAGCCATAATTCCATTTTACTCTAGTATCAAAGAATCAGCAGTCATTATATTCAGTTCCCATTAAGGTACAGATTGCCTTCTCAGTTCATTGACTAGGAATAAAAACAAGACAACTATGGTGGGCTAATGACAAGTGCTTTTCACACTATTTGAGTCAAATCATCCACTTTTGATATGTTCATTCAGATTTAAGGGCAGGTTGAAGTCCTCACAGGGAAAGCAGTTTTTTTATCTAGGTTTTGAAGGCGTTACTTACCATGAGATCAAGTAGATATAGCCTTAGGGCAAAAAGGTAATTTGAAGGGAAAAGAGAAAGCTCTTTTTCATCAGCCTGTTTTATTTTCTCAATTGTGACTAATCAAGTTCTGATTTCCTTATTTTGGGACCACATTGTTTTTTTTGTCCCCTTGAAGGCTATTGAAGGCTATTGACAAGCCCAGAAAGAATATCCTCTTAGGAGTTTATGCCACATCCAGTTTGGGGTTTCTGATATTTGAGTGCATGCTGTTGATTTCAATTTCTGACCTAAAGTTATCTGTTTATTTATAAAAATATTAAATGTGACAGAAAGGACATGACTAGCTTGGTTACTTTCAACAACAAAAAGAGCAGCTTCTATTTGTGTATTACTTCTTGACTTCTAGTGAAGCAGCTGGTTGTAGGAGAAAGAACCCTAGAAAATAGAATGAAAAAAATGAAATCTGGTTTGATGATCTTGTTCTGCTAATTGTTAGCTATGTGATAATGCAAGTCATGTACTCTCTCCTAAGTCTCAGTTTCCTCATCTTTAAACTAGAAAAAAAAAATAATGCTAATATATTCAAAGGAGCACTGATTCTTGAGTTAGGAGAACCAAGTTCCACTACTAAGCATGTATCATCTAACTTCTATGACCTCATTTGTCTCCACTGTAAAATGAAGGGATTTGACTGTATGTAAATTTATAATTCATAACTCTAAACCTATGAAACTATGATTCTTCTACTAATCTATTTTTCTGGATCACAGCTTCATTATCCTGCATGCCTGTATCTTTGCAGCGGTTGTCCAACATGCTTGGAACATGTTCCAACCTCACTTTGGCTTTCCCTCTTAGAACTCCTCATTCCTTCAAAACTTTGCTCAAGTGAAAGCTTCTTCATGAAAGTTTTCCTGACAAACTCCCTCACTCAGTACCCCACGAAGTTGCTAATTTTGATCCCAAATCATCTGGTATTTATTTTATACCTACTTATAAATATACCATCTTACCTTTCTAATAGGGTATAAGTTTCTTGAGTCCAAAGCGAGTTTCACTTTTTGCTTCTATATCTTCACTACCTTGCTAGAACGAAGTAAGAATGAACGAATGTAAGGAAAACACTGCAAAACATATAAATATGGGCTGCGATCAGTATTAAAAATAATAGTAAACCAACAACCTGAAAGGAATGGATTCACCAACACATAAAAAGTGCCATGACATAAGTATGTGAACTAGACAAAACAATGAATAAGTAGATGAGAACGTCAAAGTCAACAAGTCAAAATCGCTAATTTGGGTTAGATACAATTCAAATGACCAAGTGCCATAAGTATTCAGCAGGAAATTGAGGAATTCCCAAAGCATATTCAAATGTCTTTAGTGGCTTGTCCTGTTTTTAAGCTGACATAGCCTTCTTCTGGATTCACTCTCCCAACTTGCATTGTACTCACAGTTCAGTTCACATAGGACAGAATACAACTTTACTCCTCAGATTTTTAGGGATACTCTTATGGAATTGTGGTCCCTAATATCATTAATAAAAAAATTTCAAGTTCTTACCTTGCTTCAATCTAGGAATTATTGTTGCTCTTTCTTCACTTTTGAAGATGACCAATTACACCATATGTGAATTGGATTTTCCAGGAAGAAATTGAAGAAAAAAATGGCAAGGATTTGGTATGTTGATCTTTTGGAATGTAAACTCATTTTCTTCTCAGGACCTCCTAAGATATCACTTTTTCGAGCTTTTCATCCAGCATTACCCATCTCCCATTCCCTTAGTCATTCACTAAATTTGTAGGTTCACCAAATTTTCATCTATTACATTATACCTACAGAAAGAATAGTGTGTATGTTCTGTACAACCCATCAGAAAGGACAAATGCAAGCATGTTCTATGGGCTGAACCTCACTATCCAGTCATCTGATTATACAGGTATTTATACAATAATTAGGTGGTCCATGTTTCTTAATATGGCCCAATACTTTGTAACACTGAAATTCTGAAGAGTTTATCTAATTTGAAATAATTATACTCTTGCTTTCATCCATAAAGATGAATTCTCAAAAAAATGATCATTACATATTTTGCCCCTGGGACAAACTGATTGAGGAGAAAGGAAAGGAAAGAGGTATAGTTGTCAGGAAATGGAGCACATCCTAGATTGAGGTTGTTACCACCAGGGTCAAAGTGAGCAAGGAAACATGCCCCAGGAAAGTGCTGTCAGTGCCTTTAAATTTTCTATACTAGGGCAAAGTCGCTGCTCTGCTAGATATATGCATAAAAACAATAGTACTGAAAACCACAATATGTATACACCCACATAGAAATGAAAATATGAAAAATATGTTTCTGATATGTCACTAGAAAAGTATAATTCTTTTCATGGGGAGAGAGAGGATATAAAGAAATGAAATAAAGTGCATCCTTCATGATACACCATTTTGATAGCAATTTTTTTCTTTAGCTAATAGTTGTCTATTTTAATACAGTCATCCATATGACTAAATAGTGAATTTTAACAAAGATCTGTGTAATAAATCAGACAGAGTCAGTGTGAGATGATACAAAAAGCACTAGGATGTGAATGGAAAGAGGAAATCTAACTAATGGACCTTGAGCAAAGCACTTCATCCTAAGCTCCAGGATATATCTAAAAAGTGAGGGGGGCTGGGTGTACTGATTTGTAAGGTTCTTCGTCTCTCTAATGTTTTAGGATTCTCAGTCTTTGATAATGAATTAACACAAGTGTTGGGATGATGTGGTCACATTGCATGGCCAAACCCTGGGCTCTGCTTTTGTTTTCTTCTCCATCCCACCCCACTTTACAATCCTCAATCTTTGCTAAGGTGAGGAGACTTCAGACTTCACAAGGGCTTTGTGCCCTCCATTTCCTTCCCATCTGAGTTTCAAAACATTCAAGTCTCTTCTATTGGGGTGGGGTAGATGCATAAACTTTGCATTATATGCTACTATCCGCTTATTCTCTTTTTCTCCCTTTAAAATTCAAACTCCTAGCAAAGACTGCAATTCAATTCAAGCCAACAGACATTTGGTATGTTTTCTGCTTTTTTTAAATTTTTTTTAACTGTTGAATCCAGGCTGGAAGTTGAATAGTTATTTATGAGTCTGATCCCCATACTTATCTGCTTGGACTTTTCAACTTACTCTCTTTTTCTAACCTGGGCCCCTGGAGAGCTGCCTAAAGGGCAGCCTGGTTGTCTTCCAGGCCTGGGAACTCAGCATATTGGTGCTGGGTTTAATTCTTCTTCATTTCTTGAACTTCTGAGTTCAAGTAATTCACCAGCCCCAGCCTCCCTGACAGCAGGGATTACAACTTTGTACCACCACTTCTGGCATTTCAACAAATATTCAAAAGAAATTAGACAGTGAGACGATAAGAATAAAAATGAAAAATTAATAGCACATCTCTATGTTATATCACTCTTGATGAGACATAAAGGAAATTTAGGGAGGTCAAGCGGTGTCAGGAGGAAAGATAGAATTCTAGTCATGGGGAATAGCTAAAGAGAATGCTGGGAGCTGGGAGATGGAATGTTTTGTTCATGTTACAGCTAGCAATGCAAAGAAGGTGGCAGAGATCAAGGTTTAAGATGACTGGAAAAGGTAAAAAGCTAGCTTATGAAAGGCTTAAACACCAAACAGAGCATTTTGTATTTGTTCCTTAAGGTAGGAAGCCATTGGAGTTTATTGAGGGGGAAGAACAACATGGTTTGACCTATGACTTAATATAATTATGTTAATGGTTGAGTGGAGCCTGGATTGGATTGAGGAAAGACAAATCAGGCAGACCCACCAGTGGTGTATTGCAATTTTCCAGATGTGAGATGATAAAGTTCTGTATTAGAGGAGCGGTGGTGTCAGAGGAAAGAAGGGAGTGTATTGTAGAAATGTCACAAAGGTGAATTCCTTAGGCCTGGGCAACACACTGGATTTAGGAAGAGGGGTAATTAGAGATAGTAAGAGTGAGGATGAAGTTTAAGGAGAAAGATGGGTAAAGTTTTGGCCATGTTCAGTTTAAGATGTCAACCTGATATTCCATTTGAGATGTCTGAAAGACAGTTGGATATGTGAGATGGAAGGTCAGCTGAGAGGTTGGAGCAGTATAGGGAGATGTGAGAATCATGAGAAAAGAGATGGCAATTAAATCCATGGAAGCTGATGAAATGAACAAGAGATAGAGATGACTAAGGTACACATTGTGCCTTCCGCCTCTTCCTGGGTGCTTTGTCCTTTGAGGGAAGACTGAAAAGGGACAGGCTAGGCATCTTCAATCTGTCTGAAAGGAGTACTCCCTGAACAGTCTACCATTTCCTGCTGCTGCCTATAACTAGCTTCCTCAGGTAAGAAGACCCCAGACTGTACAAGGGTCTTGTGCCTCCCATTTCCTGTTGAGTTCAGTATGTCCTCTGAGAAAGAAGGCTCTAAGGGGTCAGGCTGGGTGTCTTCCAAAGCAACAATTTCCTTCTGTGCCAGGACAGGGCAACTTCCACCTCCTATTGACAATCCAGTCTCCCAAATGGGATGTGAAAAACTTCCATTGCAAAGAGGAACAACCTACCAACTGACTTCAGGCCTTCTGTCATCTACTACATCCTACTGCAGCTGTCCTTTGAGGGAAGTGGAAGAAGAAAGAAGACGAGGCAATTTTGGTCCCCTGCTGTTCAGGCTTGAGTTCCACCTCCAGTTGCGCCATTTTCCTGCGTAATTTCCACCCTTTGAAGGGAAAAGGACTTGGGAAGCAGGTCTCCTGTCTAACCATATGCTTCCTACTTTGTATTGCACTCACCTCCTGCCTAATCTCTAAACCCAACTGTGAAGTGTGGTGTCCTTCACTCAATGGCAAATATTCCCACCCTCAGTCATTTCCCTCATCCCAGTAACTCTACCCTCCTGTAGGTCATCTTCCAAATCCACTTCCTGACTCCACCACCAGTTCCTTATTCCCTTCCTTCTACACACTCCCATCCCAAATCTGGTCATTTCTACTTATATAACCCCTTCTTCATGAATTAAGCAGTCCCCATATTTCTTCTGGATTATCACGACAACCTCCTAACTGATCTCTTTGCTGTCAGTCTCTCTCTTCCAACCCATGTTCCATAAAGCTAACAAAGAGATTTTCCTAAGATACATGTCTGATTATGCCACTAACCTATTCAATAAACTCTGATACCCACCTGCTTCTTCCAGGATAACAGATGAGAGTTCCACTCTTTCTGAAAGTGTTGGTACCAATCTAACTTTCCAACCTTATTATACTTTTCTCTTCTCCTTAGGCTCTACATTTCAGCAAAACTGACCTTGCTGCCTCACACAGAACATTCTATTTCCTATCTAAGTGCCTTTTCAGTGGCTTTCCATCACATTGGGAATGCAATCTATTATCAATCCCTGTTAAAATATCTTGTGTGCTTCAAAATGTTGCCTAAATTCTGACTTCTACAAAAATCCTTTCATGACCCCTGCCATAGCTGCTAGTGCCCTGTTCCTCATAAAGAAAAAAAAAACTCTTTTCATTTTGTATACTGTTATTATTTACATGTCTCAATGGATGGAATGTAAGTTAATTGAGGCAAAATGTTTTTTTTTTGTCTTTGTAGCTATGGTGTCTAATATTGTGCTTGCTACATAGTAGATACTTCAAAAATGTTTGGTGACTAATTTCTATAATTGTGTTTTGTTCAGCTGTTCTCAGTCATGTCTGACTGTTTATGACCCCATTTGGGGTTTTCTTGCCAAAAATATCATAGGGGCTTGTCATTTCCTTCTCCAGCTCATTTTACAGAGGAAACTGAAACAAACAAGGTTAAGTGACTTGCCCAGGGACACACATCTAGTAAGTGTCGGAGGCTAGATTTGAACTAAAGAAGATGGGTGTTTCTGGCTTCAGCCCTGGTACTCTATGAACTGAAACACTTAACTGCCCCTAATTTCTATAATTAAGAGCAACTTAAAACTGATAAATTTGCAGAAGCATTAAATCATCTTGTTCCCAAAGGATGAAATAATTATATAAGGACACAAATTGTGTGTGTGTGTGTGTGTGTCTGTGTGTGTAACAGGGATCACAGGATTTGGAATTGGGAGATTTGGATTCAAATCTTGACTCTGTTGCAAAAGGCAGTATGGCCTTGAGTCAGGAAGATGTGGGTTCAAATCCTGCTTTAGACACTTACTCTTTGTATTACTATAGAACTACTTAACCCTCGAACTTTAGCTTCCTTTTCTGTAAAATGCTGATTTGTAGCTACAGTACCTAGCACACAGTAGGCATTTCAGAAATGCCTATTGATTTTTTTTTAACTTTCTATAAAAGTTCTCTCTCACACAGGAAATGATGAGAATTAAATGAAATAATACATGTAAGGTTCTTTGGAAACACTAACTCCCATTGCTATCTTTTAGCACTTTTGTTTGGGACTCACTTTCCTCAGCTGTAAAACTTGATTGTTTAACTAACTGAACCCTACAGCCCTTTCTAGATCTAAATCCTGTGGTCTTAAATTGCATATCCATGATTTGAATCCTGTCCAGTTCTCTTTCTACCAGCCTAGGCTGTTATTTTATGAATTGGTGCTAAGTGAAAAGTTGAAGAAAAAAAGTAGAAGGGGGAAAAGCTTTGATTGAAAATTAATGTGACGCATCTGATCATCTAATCACCACCCAGGCTGTTCCGAGCATGAAAATACTCTCAGTGTGATGTAGCAGCACAGGTAATTGCAGTACTCTACATTATGTAATCCAAATTGGCATTTAATTAACAGGGAGTAGGGTAGCTATTAGAGCAAAGATTGCCTGTTAACAGTCTGTTTTGAATGAAAAGCTGCATTCCACACGTGGTATTGAGAAGAAATTAGAGGGTAGGGGGCTTGGATGAATGAATGTCAGCTTGTTTTTAGTACCACATTGGCCAAGTTGACGGATCACTGATTCTCTTCCACTAAATGTTGTATAACTTCCCCTCCACCTTCTCTTAATGAAAAGCAGGGCTATTAACAAAGATAAAAAAAAAACAACTATAATCTCACTTATCCCTGTGGAACAGGGTTAGAGCGGATAACTAAAATCTGTAGCCAAGCTACTGGCCTTTTATGAGAGATAGTCTGGAATTCTGACTTCAGGAAAAGGTAATCTCCTTGAAAACAGGATGTGTTTTTTTTAATCATTGTATTTCTAGCACCTAGCACAGGGGCTGTCACATAGGAGTTGATATTTAGTAAATTCTTATTTAATTAGCTCCCTTTCCCTACACAATGTTATTGATGAGCAATGAAATAGACCCAAGGTGGCTAGATAAAATAAAATTAATTGACCTAAAGAATTGATTCTGAACTGAGAATTAGATTTATTTTTAGGGGAGTGGAATGTGTGGCATTTGCTCTTAAATATGGCGGATACAGACATATTATGACACAGATGTTAGGAAATATAGATAATTGGAATCAACCAATCAACAAAAATGGAAGCTCCTACTCCTGTCGATTCTGTTAGAGCACTTGTTTTGAAAATGCAGATTTGTTCCAATCTGATGGACATATTAAGGAATAATTTGGGCATAATTTAAATTTTCATTTTATTAATGAGTCATTTCTGGGAGGGACAGGGAGCTACAGTAACCACATCTGAAGTTAAAAATTTCCCTCTGGTTTCAAATAACCCTTCATTCACTACTACATAGTAATTCACAAGTTGTAATCTTTCCAAAGTCCACTCCCATAAGCAAGCTTCAAGTAAAGTGCTTTTTTGTATATCTGTCTATTATGTACATTTGAGATATATATATGCACACATATACTGTATGTGTATACGTACATTTATATGTACATATATACATACGTGTGTGTACATACACACATAAATACATACATATACACACACATATAAAATTCCATGTGTGCAATAGGAACTGTGGGTGGAGAAGGGTAGGGGTGAACCCATCTATCCCATGCCATTGTTATTATGTTATTTATGGATCTCTTAATGTGTAACTGACACAATTTTTGAGTGCTGTGCCATGAAACCCCATTTGCCCCATAAACCCTGTAGTTTTTATCATGTGATTTTGCATAACAAGTTGTGTTTTTAGAAATGTATCTGTCATGTTATAGGAGAACTGACTATATGTGTCGGGCTCTGTTCCAGGCACTGAGAATATTAATACAAAGAATCAAGCAGATTATGTTTTATTAAATAACCTACTGTCACCATGTATACAGGAGACAGGAATTAGGCTTCACCCTTCATATTTACTCACTTGCTTTTGAAGAGGGAGTCCATTGTCTTTTTCCCTCCTTAATTCCCTTTTTCCTGATAGTTGTAAACAAGATTCTGTCTTAAACATACAGATAGGTGTAACAGATTCGAGAAAACACATGTAGCGGAAAGAGGCCTGAAATGGCTAGAAGGTAGAGAATTTGGATTCAAAAGCCAGTTTTGTGACTGTGAGCAAGTTGCTTTACCTCTCTGACTTTTGATTTGCTCACCTGTAAAATGGGGATAATAATACCTGCCCTAACTACCAATGTGAGTCTGTGAGGACCAAGAGAAGATTTAGGAATCCTAGTCTAGGTAAAAGCTTTTGTAACCCATGAAGCAATCTATTAATGAGTAAGACCCTTGTAAGAAGTGGTCCTAGGAAAAAATGAATAATTTTAAAAGTGTTGGTGAAAGAGTGCATTTCAGGTTCAGCAAAGAACATGTGCAAAGGAAAGAGGCAGGTGCAAAGGAAAGAGGCAGAACCAAAGGAACAGAGAGGGAAAAAACGATGTGTATGAGGGACAAGCCAAAGGCCAGTTTCACTAGACTGTAAAATGTTTAAAGGGGAGCTATATATTATAAATCTCCAAAGGAAGTCAGGCTCCAGACTGTGAAGGGCTTCAACTGCCAAATAACTGAGTTATTTGATCTCAGAGGCAATAGGGAGCCATTGAAGCTCATTGAGCGGGGGTGAATAAAATCGAAATTTAGGGATATTATTTTGGTAGATATTTTGAGGATAGCTCCCTGACTTGAGTCAGGCTGATTAGGACCTTGTCATAATTGTTCCGCTGAGTGGTGATAAAGGGTTGAATTGAGTGGTAGTCATATAACTGTGGAGAAGTGATGGATAGAAGTAATATTAAGGAGACAGAATTGACAAGACTTGTCAATCGCAAATGGAGAGAGTGAGCAATGAAAAATAACTCCATGTTTCTGAATCTCTTCAAGTAGAAGAATGGCAGTGCTCTTGACATAAGTAAAATTAAACAAATGTGCAGCATTATTTAAATATGTTATTGTGATCATTGTTAGGGATTATTAACTCTCTTCTGGTCCACCTTCATAATAATTAATGATAAGGCCTTAGATATGTAAAAGGGAAATGACTTGCCTTAAGATGTAGTAAGTTTCCCCTCCTTAGTGATCTACAGAGGCTGGCAAATCACTGGTTGTGTATTTTGTTATAGTGGGCATTCCATTTGTGTATGAGTTGAACTAGATGTTTGCTGAGCCTCCTTCTAACTTTCAGATTATATATTTGTGAATAAACTTGCTAGTTTATGCTATTCATGGGGTTATTTTTTTCCCTTAATTAAAAAAAAAAGGAATTAAAACAAGAATGACCATAAGATAGAGTGGTACTAAATTATAGGGAGATGAGGGCCAGGTAAAGGAATTTTAATAGGAATTTTAATATCTACTGAGGTAAGGCATACACTACTACCTGGAAATAATTTAGACAGATAACATACGTTACCATCCCACAGTTTTATTAGTCAAATATTTATGAAAACAAAATCATGCAAGAAAATGAAGGAATAGTATTATGACTATAAGTATGGTAACCATGTCAATGGCACACTAATGCCTTTTAAAATAGGCTCTTGCTGTACCTGTGAAATCATGGAAAGAATCATCAAGAATTCAGCAAGTTAAGCTCTATTCCTGATTTACAGAATATTATGAAGTTAGTCTCACAATCTAGAACTTCTGACCCACTTACATTTAGTAGAAAGGGATGCATTGGCCACTTTAAATGAGAGTGCTCTGTTTAAAAGCTTCATAAAGTATTTATAAAGATCAATTAGGGGAACTCAAAATGCTAAGAGTTATCTAAACTGGCAGTAGTATAAATATTTGGAGGCATTTTTAGTGCAAATATGCTAGAATATAGTTACTTTCCATGTATAATCTGATCCTGGTTTTTTGTCAACTATAAAGTCCTAGTAAATGCATATATGGACTGACAGGCCCTATGCTACACATCATTGTCCTTTCATAGGGTTTTCCTGATTCATCAATAAAGCCTGAAAAATCTGCATTATTTCTTTGAGAGCTCACGAATTTGGTGATCATTGTAATAGACACTTTCAGGGCTGTGGACATTAGCAATCAGATATCCTTGAGGGGACTGAAGGGGATTTCTTCTGAAAACTCAAAATGGATTGAAAATTCATACAGCATATTCCATCAACCTACACTTAAGAAACAAATGAATTGCATGGCAGGGAGAGGATGACTAAAAGGCGCAAATGCTCGAACCACATAATGGGGTAAAAAAAATGTGATCACTCATTCAATAGATATTCGCTGAGAGCATCTTATGTGTCAGGGACTTTGCCAGACTCTGAGGTTATGAAGATCATAGATTTAAATGTGGAAGACATTTTGGAGGTCATTTTACCCATTTGTCTAACTTCCCTCATTTTATAGATAAGGAAATGATAACCCCCAAAGGTTGAGATATTTTCCAGGTCACAAAAGTCCTTCACTTTACACATGCTGCTGTAAGTGTGGGGTTTTTCCTCACCTCAGCTAATGTAATAATGGAAGACTTATACTCCTCAATTGAAGCAAAGCATAAATTAAAGGTGAATAAGTCACTAATCAGTTTGAAAGGATTGTAAAGTTTTGGCCACTGGAATAAAAACAAATAATGCCTTTCTGGAAGCATCTTGTATTTGACTGAGATTGTCACATTTCCTTGGTAACATATAAACAACAAACTCTTTTGTAGTCAGCCAGTACAGTGCTCAGTCAGTGGAAGAATTTCAATTCAGAAAATTCCATTTGAAAAGTTAGAATCAACCCTCTTTCTCTATATTTGTCTCTCTCAGCCTGTGTGTTTCTCTCTGTCTCTCTGTGTCTGTCTCTGTCTCTGTCTCTGTCTCCTCTTCAATTCGCTGACAACGTATTGGAAAAATCAGACCATTACCAGACAGTCCATTCATTTTAAATCGGAGAAAATCAGCCAGCGGAAGAAAACTGATCCATCTGTGAGTGGTAATTACCAAGGAAGGGCAACTTCAGTAAGTGTGACCTTGTCTACAAATTCATGGATCCTCAAAGCCCAGCAGATGCCTACAACTAAGAGGAACTTTGCATAGCTTCCATGAAGGACAGAAATGACTTTGTTACCAGACATTATTACTTTCCCCTTTGAAACATGTGTTTTCTACATATGTACCTTACTACAATTGTACTTTAAGTGTGTGGCCCACTCTACCCAGGGAACCTTGTGTGATTTCTGGAAAAGTGTGCCATGGATTTCCATGGGGATTGTTTTTTGTAACTAGTGTATTTGCTCACTTTCTATATCATGTTAGTAAGTTCATTTGCTAAAAAAGGAATTGTCTTGATAATTATTAAGAGAAGCACATTGGTGGAGGTTCATGAGGGATACTGTGTGAGACCTATCTTTCTCTAGATCCCTTGGAGTAGTAATCAGCTATCCTCTAAGGGTCAGGACAATCCATACCACTAGGAGCCAGGAAGGCCTGTCATAAAATCCTTCATTTAACATACTTTTTGGCTCCATAGGGGTCTTGAAAGCCAGATCAAGAATATATTCTTAGTTCTATAAGCAAAGGTGAATCACTGAGTACTTCTTGAGTCAATTAGGATGAATACTTTGGCAGTCATATGAGGGATCAGTTGGAAAAGGGATGGAGTAGTTATCCAACATACTAATTAGACTGCAATAATAGGAGTCTTAGTGAGATGAGGTGAGTTATGAACAACGAGGGTGGCAGTGGAAGTTAACAAAAGAAGATACCTATGAGGTATGGTGGAAGTAAAAAAATAGCTCTTGAAAGATAATTGGATATGGGGATGAAAGACAGGGAAAAGTTAAAAAGGAAATCAGTGTAATGTTAGAAGCCTGAGTGACTTTCAGAATTTCAGTGCCCTCAACAGAGAAGCTAGAATATTAGGCTAAATACAATCCAGTGAAATTTCAGGAGGATAAATATAAAGTCTCATATTTGCTTTCAAGAAATTGACCATACATACACACACACTCACACTAACACACACACACACACACACACACACATGTGAAAAGCACTGTTGCATAGCAATTTTTCTGGGGAAATAAAAAGAGCTGGGGTTTTGGTGGACTTCCATGTCAAAAAAATTGATTAAATATCTAGGGGCTATAGTCAAGGCAACATTTAGGAAAAAATAAATTTGTCCAAGGTACACCTAATATTCACTGTGATTAAACCGTAGCTTCATGATGAATAGATAAATGTGTACTTCATGATGAATAATTAAATGTGCTAAAATCCTGTATAATGGGGTCAAATCATGTACAACAAATGATTGCAAAAAGAAAAGAAATACTTCATAGTAAAAACTTTTAAAAAGATATTTTAAAGAATCTATATAAGAGAATAGGTATCACAGAAGATATAGGACTCCTGCTCATGTTGGATAAGAGGTGATAGTACCACTGTACTCTTCCCTGGGTAAACTGTATTTGGAAAATGGTGTACCTCATTTAAGAAAGAATATTAAACTGAAGTTCATCCAGATCAAGGCTAGGGATAGCGAACACCAATGTACTTTATTTTTGTCCTTTTCTCTGTAATTAAACTTCCTTTTGCAAGTTATACTTCATTTTATTCAATCAAATACCTTTCAGTGCCTCTAAATGGAATTTTTTAATCTATATTTTAATAATCCTTTGTAGTTTCATCTGCTTCTAGGTTTATCACTCATCATATTATTCTTATAGTACTGTGTCACTCTACTGTACTCATTCCTTGCTTGAGTCTTTTTTTACACATTATTTAAAAGAAAGTTATTGAATGAGTACACATTCCTATGAGTACATAAAACTTTTCCTTCTTGTTGGGATTATTTCTTTTTGTGTCTTCAGATCTTAATTCTTTCCTTATTTGACTTCTCATATACAATTTTAGTCCAAGAGATGAACATTATCTCTCCACTTAATCTCCTCAATTGAACATCTATCTTTCACTAGAAACCTTCTATTGAGATCAAATTCATCATCTCATAATACATTCCTCTGTACTTTGGGACAGCTATAACTATTGAGAAGTTATTTCCTTACATCAAGCCAAAACCAGGATCTCTGCAATTTCTCTCCAAAGCTTCTAGTTATACTTTCCTTGGGTCAGGCTGATCAAATCTAATCTCTCTTTTGAATGACAGTCCATTAAAGTATATTTTGACAGGTATCACACTTTCTTTAAGTCTTCTTTCTCCAGGCTAAATATGTCCCTTCAACCAATTGCCATATGCCATCACCTCCTTTGTATTCTGACTGCAATGCTCTGGACTTCACCAATTTATTTATCAATTTTTTTTCTAAAACCAGAAACAAAAAAGATCAGTTGTGGTTTTAAGGGCATTAAACAAAGTGTTTTGATTTTTTAAAAAAGGGAATGCAAATATAAACAGAGGACCCCAATACATTGAGCTGATATAGTTGAAAAGGTATAGATATATACAAGATAGCCCATAGGAGGACTAAGAAGGAGACCAGTACTAATAAAAAAAAAAGACCAAAAAGAAAGGAAAAGACAGAAAAAAGACAAAAATGATTTCTTTTTTAAAAAATCCTACAGTGTCAAGATCAAGAAATGAGGAGGCTGGGACTCTTCCTATTCTACAAAGGTTAATGAAGGAAATGGGAAATGTGAAAATTCCTCATTTCTTACATTTGTAGAATTCTATTGGGAGAACATCGTGTCTATAATAGAAAGTAGTCTGTCATCCTTGTATCCAGAGAATAATTTGCAATTATATGAAATGAAGTGAAACATTTTTATAACATTTTTCAGGAGGTTGGGTTTTATGGACATTGTACGAAGAGAACTTTATGTGAAATTACTCCACATATATAGCTGTTGGTGATGATTTCTCCAAATCAGGATTACAAGTAGGGAAGTCATCCTTTCAATAGCCTGGAGGGAAAACATTTTTTCCTTTTAAAAAAGTATTATATTTTGCTAACATTTAGAAATGCTTTATTTTTCAATCAACCATGGAAATTAGGAGGGTTGTTGGTATCATCCTTCATTACAAGGTCTAGCATAAATAAAGAACCTCAACACATACTGACCATGCAAGTTTTATAAAAATGATCTTAATATTATTTGTACCATTGTACAACTCTAGTATAATTCCTCAACAACCATGAAAAATTTTATTTGTCTCCTACCTCATTGAACCTGATAGTCTTCTTACTATGGTATGCAATTGTTATTCTTTTTTTTCTGAAACTAGAATTCACTCTTGTTATTAGCTTATAATATTAAAGAAAACCAAATGAACCTTTTTAAACAATGTTTTGACCATTTTAACTTAACAGGATTGTATTAACTTCAAATGTGTGCTGTCGTGGACAGACTCTAAGGGAAATGCCACCTTGAAAGTAACAAGGCAATTGTATAATCCATTTTTGTATGAGGGAGATTGCAGTTGTTTGATTTGATTTGCCACAACAAGTTGCTTAACCTCATTTTTAGAGATACTACGTAGTACAGGTCTTCAAAATTAAGAGGAACTAGATACAAATCTTAAATCTATGCAGGCAATTTTCCAAGACTACATACTTTACAGAAAAGGTACTGGTCTGAATAGAGACAGAGACAGAGAGACAGAGAGAGACAGAGACAGAGAGAGAAGCGGAGAGATACAAAGAGACAGAGAGACAAAGAGACAAAGATTATACATATTGGTATCTGTGTGTGTTTTATGTATATATGTGTGTGTATATATATATATTTATATATATATATATATATATATATATATACACATATGTGTGTGTATGTGAGAGTGTGAAAAAGATAAAGAAACACACAATCCTTATTCTAAAGGAAGTTTCAGTGTATTCTGCTGTCTACCTCCCAGGCTATTTTGAGAGAAATACACAAACTTAACAGTTTAATATTTTTTTAAATAACCTGATTTTTAATACATGCTTCAGTAGTTCAGTGGATTCAGGAGCTCATCAATGTGAGTATTCTCTTCAATAGTATTGATAATACCCCATCAATGTCTTATTATCTGTTGCAATACTTATCCATCTCCTCCGATAAATCTTCCATTAAATCTTTAGCTAATGAAGAGGAGGCCTTTCTCTGTGCCTTTTTTCTTAAGATGGGTACCAGTGTAGCACTGTTCATCTGATATTATAGAATGACAGAATTTTTGAAATGGAAGGGACATAGAAGATCAAGTAGTACAACTTATACCTAAATTCCTTCCTTCAGACTTTGCTTGACTACCACCAATAATGGTAAACATTATTCTAAGACATAATTCATCCATTTTTGAGTAATTCTAATTATTAGGATTTTTTTTCTTATATCAACCCTAAATTTACTTTTTATAAATTCTACTTAGTGCTCTTGATTATTTTCCTCCGTGTCTCTTTCCTACGATAGCCCTTCAAACAACTGTCCCCATGGCCTTTTAAGCCTTTGCTCCTCTTAGTTAAGCATGCCTGATTCAGTATGTTTCAAATGGAATGGTTCTACCACTTCAGAAACACAGAATCTAAAAGCTCAAAGGGATCTTAGAGATGATATAATTCATCTTGTACCTACTTTGTGGAAGGTCTTATAAAAAATAAAGCTAACAAATAGTCCTCTGTAGCAGTAAGCACCTCAGCATATGTAGGAGGGCTGGCTCTACAGGTTCTTATTCTGCTTTTCTAAAAGAAAAGCATCTTTTGAGGGGTCAACAATCTACTTTAATTACATTCATAATCAGAGAAAATACAAGCAGAGAAATAAAGACCAACAGACAGGACTTCTGTCTGACCATAAGCGATACATACATCACGGATCAACAGACAGATCCAACTATGTGACCACTACATACATAGTTACCCAAAAGAGAAACACCAACATCTGGGTTTTCAAAGCAGGGGGAGAAGGGTACAGTTAACTAGAATATCACCTGGCACATGAACCTTGTTCCAAACCCCCAAAGCAAAACCTAGCCTCAGAGTATATATATTCTTTTCAGAGCAGGAGGGCATGACCCTTGTGATCCAGTGCCTCGTTAATTAACAAAAAGGTGTGGGTTTTCCTATAAAAGAAGCCTCCCCTAATCAAGCTCCCTTTAATGGGCCCAGCTGAGGCCAGTAATGGACAGGGAAGATCTTTAACTCTAATTAACATTACATCCTCCAACCTGTGCTTAATGATCTCTGATAGGGGTCCACTGATCAATATAGTTTTATAGTTTTGTTTTTGTTTGTAGGAATGCTAACAGATCTAGGGCTACCTCATTTTATCTGCTATCCATCTTTTAATTTTATATAACAACATCCTTTTTTCGACTAGCCTAGTGGGGTCACAAGTTAAGCTTTCGGTAGACATTTTTGTTTTTACCTCTTTCACAGAACTTCACTATTTTGTGAGGCAACTTGTTATTTTCCATAATTCTTAGAAGCATTTTGCAAATGAGCTTATATAATAAACCAGTATTACACTTGGCTGCTACACCAAGTACATTAATTACTTTCTGGCCAGAACAGTTTCTAATGTCTTCTTATCTTCTCTCTCTAACCATTGCTTTATAAAAAGTTCAACTTCTTGTCAATGTCCTTCCCTTTTTCCATTTGACATTGTTAATATTAACAGTTTATTCAAATAGATCATATTGGAATTGTCATAAGCACATGGGTATTCTCATTTTTCCTTTTTCTTATATTTTGTTATTGATTTTGAACCTTATTGTTGACTACCAATTATGTCTTGTCTGTTTGGAGATAATTAGTTTATTTTTTTAACATTCACTGTGTATCATATCTTATAATTACACAACCTTCATCTTTGACAAAGATTTCATAATAAAAATGCTTGAAATTCCTTAAATTTTAGGTCCTTTATTTTCTTAATCTTGAACCATATTTGTAAAATCTTTTCTTTTCCCATTCTCCCTTGTGACCACCTTCTCATTTCAGTGCCCAAATATCAGTGTGGTTTGGAGGAACTTACCTTTTTTTCAGAATTTTCCTAACATTTTATAATCTCAAACAGATGTTGGTATGAAAGTTGAAGTTTTATTCATACCTGCTTATTGCTATCATCAGTACTCCAAAACAGAGAAAATCAAGTGTGGTGAAATGATGCTTCTTCCTACATCAGGCCATAATAAAACCAGGTCTGCTAACAGTTTTTTTTATAATTTACCAAGCAGAACTTGGGAGCCATGATTAGGTTGACCAGAAATTGTTTTGTCTTTTCATTGTATTGGTAGTTACATTGTGAATATTAATGTGGTTCTTTAGTAGGTTGAATATGTACTACTTTCATCTCATCAATAATTAGTTAAAATCTATACTTAACTAATGTATCCCTGGTCATGCTGAAATTCAACTCTACTAATTAATGAACCACATTCATTTTACAACTTGATATATCTACCTATTTCCATATTTCAAATAAATGGACAGAGTTTTTACCTGCTGATCTTAATTAAGCTCTTAAATCTTACCAAAGCTGAAAGATGTTAGTTAAATTCTAAGAATTTAATATCTTATTATTCATAATGGTTTGATTTTTAAAAAGTGATGCAAAACAACCAACTAATGGGTTCTTGGGTTTCTGGGTTCCTATATAATCAGAAGTGTTTGACTAAGTATTTATATTCTTCGGTATGACTTCATAGCTGAGAATTCAGCTGTGTAATTCTATTGATAAAGGTTGATCCTTAAGGTTGGTAGAGGTGAAAAAAATATATATTTTTCTCCCATGCTAGTAGATGTGGAAGACTATGGGTATGAATTATTTGCATATATTGTAGGATGCTATTGGTATGTTAGTTTGGCTAACCTGCTTTTTATTTCTCTTTCTTTTTTGGTTTGTCACAAGGAGTTAATGGGACCGCCAGGCGGCACAGAGATTAGATTGCCAGACCTGAAGTCAGAATGAATCATCTTCTTGAGTTTCAAACCTGGCCTCAGACATGGACTAACTGTGTGATTCTGGACAAGTCATTTAAACCTGTTTGCCTCAGTTCCTCATCAATAAAATGAGCTGGAGAGGAAAATGGCAAATTGGATCAGTATGCCAAGAACACCTTGAAAGGGTTATAAGAGTCAGAAAAGACTGAAATGACCACACAACCACAACAATGACAAGAGATCGTCCTCTGGGTGGGAGACAGAGACATCAATAAAAATAAATGCTAATTTATTTAACATAAAAGTTCAGTCTAGAGAAAATAATCCCCTTGAAGGCTATAGGGAAAAATCAGTAAAAAGTAAATAATCTTCTGTATTTTTTCTTCCCTCAGGAAAGCAAGTTGAAATAATGCCACCGGAGAGAGGATTTGAAGACTAGAACTACAAGATAGAGATAGGGACCAGATGTATAATTAATTCATTAGCATAGGTAGGTAAGGAATATCCTCTATCAACGCAGGTCAACATCTTCTCTACAATTTTTAGCCTTAGAAAGTTTTTTTTATTTTTTTTAAATATAAATTTATTTATTTAACTTTTTACATTCATTTTCACAAAATTTTGGGTTCCAAACTTTCTCCCCATTTATCCCCTCCCCCCACCCCAATACACCGAGCATTCTAATTTTCCCTATCACCAATCTGCCCTCTCTTCTATCATCCCTCCCTTCCCTTGTTCCCATCTTCTCTTTTGTCCTGTAGGGCCAGATGACTTCTATTCCCCATTAACTGTATTGCTTATTTCCTAGTAGCAACAACAATACTAAACAGTTGTTCCTAAAACTTTGAGTTCCAACTTCTCCCCATCCCTCCCTCTCCCCACCCATTCCCTTTGGGAAGGCAGGCCATTCAATCATATCTGTGTAATTTTGCAAATGACTTCGATAATAGTTGTGTTGTGTAAGACTAATTGTATTTCCTTCCATCCTATCCTGCCCCCCATTGTTTCTATTCTCTCTTTTGATCCTGTCCCTCCCCGAGTGTTGACTTCAAATTGCTCCCTTCTCCCATTGCCCTCCCTTCCATCATCCCTCCCTCCCTGCTTATCTCCTTCTCCCCCATTTTTCTGTATTGTAAGATAGGTTTTCATACCAAAATGAGTGTGCATTTTACTCCTTCCTTTAGTCGAATGTGATGAGGGTAAACTTCATGTTTTTTTCTCATCTCTCCTCTTTTTCCCTCCACTAAAAAGTCTCCTGCTTGCCTCTTGCATGAGATATAATTTACCCCA
The DNA here is from genome assembly GCA_023548195.1 of Bettongia penicillata ogilbyi. NCBI lineage: Eukaryota > Metazoa > Chordata > Mammalia > Diprotodontia > Potoroidae > Bettongia > Bettongia penicillata. Next base: position 6,009,151 of record JAJHZJ010000244.1, read on the forward strand.
TTCCATTTCAACCTCTCTCCTCCCACTACATTTCTCTCTCACTATTTACCTTAATTTCTTTTAAGATATGGTCTCATCCTATTCAATTCACTCTGTGCTCTCTGTCTCTGTGTGTGCGTGCATGTGTGTATGTGTGTGCGTGCACGCATGTACATGTGTGTGCATGTATGTGTGTGTGTGTGTACTACTGTGTGTGGTCCCACCAACTACCCAGATACTGAAAATTTTAAGAGTTACAAATATTGTCTTTCCATGTAGGAATGTAAACAGTTCACCTTTGGTAAGTCCCTTAGGATTTCTCTTTGCTGTTTACTTTTTCATGCTTCTTCTCATTCTTGTGTTTGAAAGTCAAATTTTCTTTTCAGCTCTGGTCTTTTCATCAAGAATGATTGAAAGTCCTCTGTTTCATTGAAAGACCATATTTTCCCCTGAAGTATTATACTCAGTTTAGCTGGGTAGGTGATTCTTGGTTTGAGTCCTAGTTCCTTTGACTTCTGGAATATCCTATTCCATGCCCTTCAATCCCTTAATGTAGAAGCTGCTAGATCTTGGGTTATCCTGATTTTATTTCCACCATACTGAAATTGTTTCTTTCCAGCTGCTTGCAATATTTTCTCCTTGACCTGGGAACTCTGGAATTTGGCCACAATGTTCCTAGGAGTTTCTCTTTTTGGATCTCTTTCAGGTGGTGATCGATGGATTCCTTCAATACTTATTTTGCCCTCTGGTTCTAGAATATCAGGGCAGTTTTCCTTGATAATTTCATGAAAGATGATGTCTAGGCTCTTTTTTTGATCATGGCTTTCAGGTAGTCCCATAATTTTTAAATTGTCTCTCCTGGATCTATTTTCCAGGTCAATTTTTTTTCCAATGAGATATTTCACATTCTCTTCCATTTTTTCATTCTTTTTGTTTTGTTTTATGATTTCTTGGTTTCTCAGAAAGTCATTAGACTCCATCTGTTCCATTCTAATCTTGAGAGAACTATTCTCTTCAGTGAGCTTTTGAACCTCTTTTTCCATTTGGCTAATTTTGCTTTTGAAAGCATTCTTCTCTTCATTGGCTTTTTGAACCTCTTTTGCCAATTGAGTGAGCCTATTTTTCAACCTCTTCAGCATTTTTTGGGTCTCCTTTAGCAAGGTATTGACCCGTTTTTCATGCTTTTCTTGCATCTCTCTCATTTCTCCTCCCAGTTTTTCTTCCACCTCTCTAACTTGATTTTCAAAATCCTTTTTGAGCTATTCCATGGCCTGAGCCCACCGCACATCCACTTTGGATGTCTGGGATACAGAGGCCCCGACCTCCATGTCTTTCCCTGATGGCAAGCATTGTACTTCTTCATCAGAAATGAAAGGAGGGAAGGAACATCTCTTCCCCAAGAAAGTAGCTCTCTATGGTCTTATTTTGCTTCCTTTTTCTGGGTGTTCTTGACTTCTGAGATTCCTGTCCACCCCCGCCTAGATCGGCCCAGCTAGTGCTTGGAGTCTGAGATTCAAATGCTGCTTCCCAGCCTCAAGGCTTTCCGTGGCTGGAGGGGGTGCTATTCAATGTGAGCTTAAATTCTGGTGCTGGGGTGGGAGCCACGCCACCTCCTAGGCCCCTCAGGGGCTTTATGCAGAGACCTTCAGTAATGGAGTGGGTGGGGGCAGGGCCGTCTCCCAGGCTCAGTTCCCTCAGGGGGTTTATGCAGAGACCTTTGGTAATGGAGCTCCTGTCTGCTCGGGGAGTCCCGGGCCCCTGCCACTGCCTCTGCCGCTGCCTCTGCCGCTGCCGCTGCCTCTGCCGCTGCTTCCTGAGGGGGCCCAAGTCACAGAGACACCCCGCTTCCCTCTCGGCCAGCCCAGAAGTCTCTGTTACTGACCTGTAGAGCCTGTGGGCGGAGGGACCTTCGCGGCCACCGGTGATTCCATCCCTGCATCCTGCTCAGATCTGCTCCTCTGGGGCCGTGTGGCCAGGGCTGGGCAGGGGTGGGCTTTGCTGTCCGGAGCACGATGGACCCCTGTGGACGGCTTTCCAGGGCTCTCTGGAACACAAATCTCTTCCACTGTGTTGGTGCGCAGCTTGCAGTACTCCAGAATTTGTGGGGAGTTCTTTTTACAGGAAATATATGGGTGTGGGTTCGGAGCTAGCATGCGTGAGTCTTTCTACTCCGCCATCTTGGCTCCTCCCGAAAGTTTTTTTTTTTAATATTTTTGTGTCATGAACCCATTTGGCACTGAGAAATTAGGTGACATGTCAAAAGTCACATAGATTGTATGTATCAGATGCAACATCTGAATCTAGATCTTTCTGATTTCAAGGCAGGCTCTCTATCCATTATGCTAGACTGATTCTTCTAACCATACTCATGGCACAAAAAGACATTTTGAAATGGAGGGCTGTAGTTTTATTATAAAGATCCTAAGGTATAAAAAGTGATGTATCATTAACTCAAAAAAAGATTGTTCTTTCATTTGGGTACTTTTCTTCTATTGAATAGCAACTTTTAAAAATACTCTGCCTGTTTGTTTCACAAAAATAACTGAGGGTAAAGAGTAGATTCTGTCACTGAAAATCTGCTCTGGAGCTAGTTTGGCCAAAAAGCAATCATTGCACATATTGAAGGATGCCTGTACACCATATTCCAAATTTTCTCTCTTCTAATCCAGTTACCAGCTCTGGGTAGTGTTTTGTAATTGACTCTTTGTTCATAGTCAAAGATATACTATGAATGAAACCTTTGATTACAACCCTACCCTTTCCCATTAAACACATGTGCATACTCTTACTTTCCCATTACTTCTTCCTGACATGAACAGAGCCTCCCTAAATGAGGTTTCCTGTATTCCAATGAAGATAAGAGAATATGACAAAAATGCAATAAGGGCTCTGGATAATCAGGTACATTTTAACAGCAGTTCATAAGAGTGCCTTACCAAAGTGCCCTCCAGTACTGTACAAGTCAATAGTCAGACAGTCTCCAGCAATCAGCTAAAAGCCTGATTAGGCAGGTAAGGCTTCAGCAAACATTTCAAATCTTCTCCAGATTGATCCTTGAAGTTTGTGAGCGTATGAATATCCTTCCTTCTTTCACAGACAACTAGCCCACAGAGAGATTGAATTAAATCTCAAATGCAAAAGGCAGAGCTATCAATGAGGCTGGAAAGCAAGTAATCGAAAGGCAGAGTTCCAGCAATCAAAGCAACAAATGCATGATTTAGAAATTGAGCCTTCTGACACACAGGTACCTAGTGCCTACAAAATCCCCATGTACACAATTGAGCCCTACTTCTGCCAGTGAGTTGTGAGTATATGCCCATATATTTCAAGAAATTCAGGAAGGGCAAGCTCAAAGTTTATTTGGTTGTTTGGTAAGAGAAGCAAGATATAATAAGCTGGCTCACTCTGTTTTGGTGTCTTGGAAGATCCATTTTGACAAAAGCAATGATAAATGTAGATACAATTCCAAAGAAAGTAGGTTTGTTTTTTTCTTCCTAACTCCATTGCATATAGTCAATTTCATGAGGTTTTCACTGAAATATTAGTTTGAGACTTAGAATGTGAATATTTTATTTAATAATAGCCCCCTTGATTAATTCAAAAATGGAAATAAAAATCCCTAGATTTTTCTCTACTATAGATGTGCCACAAATCTTCTTTTTATTCATACAAACTCTTTGGGGGAATGGCACCCTCTGACTTTGAAACAAACCTAGAAAGAACAATGCTTTTTAAAGATGTTTTAAAGATATTTATATATTGAATGTAATTGAGTATTAACTACTTACTTCAGCCAATCAGAGAAGAACCTGTCTAAAGCCATTCCAAATAAAATACAGGATGGGACAAAGGTTAAAAGATTATGGATTTAGAGTTAGAAAGGACTTAGAGGTCGTGTTATTCAAATATTTTACAGATGAAAAAAATGAGGTCCAGGGAGACTGAGAGTGAATAATAAAAGCTACTATTTATATAGTGCTACAAGATTTACAGAGATTTTACATAAATTTTCTCCTTTAATCTTCAAAACAAATCTGTAAAGTTGCTGTTATTAATATCTTCATTTTACAGATAAAGAAATAAATTTTGAGAGATAAAGTGACTTGCTCAGGGTTGTGTAGCTATTAAATGTTTGAGCCAAATTTGAACTCAGGTCTTCCTGACTCCAAGTCCATGGCTATGTAGCCTACCTGCCAGTATATATACCTGTAGCTTGTCAAGGTCACAGAGGTTACCATGTATAAACAGACCTTGTATTTGATCCTAGTTCCTCTGATCCCAAACACAGTGCTCTCTTCATTTGATCATTAATTCACTTCTTCATTAATCCAACAAGTATTTATTAAATGTCTATTGCATTATATATGCATATCCATACATATATGTACATATATATTAAGAACAAGTGCTAAATATAGGTGTTTGTATATATCCTCTTTCCCAAACTATTTTGTATTTTCTTCCCAAACCATTCTGTTATATAAATATATGTGTATATGCATAACATACATATGCATATACATAATACACATGCCTATGCCTATGCCTATACCTATACCTATACCTACAACTATACCTATGCATATGCTATGCATATATATATATATATATATATACATATATATATATATACACATACATATACATACACATATACATATGGGGCAGTGAGGTGGCGCAGTGGATGGAGTGCTGAACTTGGAGTGAGAAAGACTCAACTTTCTGAGTTCAAATCTAGACTCAGACACTAGCACTGTGACTCCGTATAAGTCATTAAACTCTGTTCATCTCAGTTTCGTCAATGAAAAAATGAGTTGCAGAAGGAAATGGCAAACTACTCTAGGGTCTTTGTCAATAAGGTCCCAAATATATTCCTAAAGAGTGGGGTAGAATTGAAAATGACTAAACAATAACGACAAATGCATTCATACACACATATACACATACACACATGAAGAGACGGACAGAAAGAGACAGAGAGAAAGACTTGGCAAGGGTTCGGATGGGGGATCAGGCAAGGATCCTTGAAGAAGTTCCTGAGCCGTATTTTAAAGGAAGGAAAGGATTATCAACTTCAGTCACAAGTACATTTCCAAGGTGAGTGGCATGGACCATTTGAGCATGGAATAGGAAAGGGTAGTATGAACTGGGCAGGTAACAGTAACAGGGGAAGTGCAGAGGAAGGACAAAGTCTTCTCGTCTTCATTCTCCACTTCTCACCAATTCCCAGGATAAAAAATAACAGCAAAAACTGCTTAGTAGTTGCTGTTTATTATTGCATAATGGTTTTCTTTCCATAGTCAGAAAGAACCATCTAACCAATGTATTATATATAAGAACTGTGTAAGAATCCCATATTTATTGACCGACAAGATTGTCGGTCCTTGTAGCTGTTGACAGAATACTTGGAATGAATAGGATTCGGTATGGTACACATACAGTCTGTTAAAAAAAATATTTCCCATAAAATATAGAGAATTGTGAAAACATTTTTTGAATGTTGTGGTACTAAACTAAGTTGAAAATATTTTTAAAGTAATATGTTTTCAAATTATGTAGAAAATGAAGTTTTCATATCATAAGACCAAAAGATCTAGATTGGAAAGGATCTTTGTGATCACCCAATTCGCCTTCTCTCTCATTAGACAAATAGTGAGACTAGGGTTCACATGACTTAAATGTCTTGTCCAAGGTCATGGGTTGCAGAGGATTCAGATCCATGAAATATAAACCCAGTATTTTTCCTCCATATTATAATTCAGTGAAATTCAAATCAATGAGCATTTATTAATCACCTACCATGTGCAAAGTAACATATTAGATTAAATAGGTTAACAGTCCCTGCCCTTGAGGAATTTATAATCTATTTGGAGATGCAACATATAGATAGGCAAGGGAACATATAATTTTTTTTAGATGGAAGAGAGTTTCATCAGCCAAACTGGTAATAATGATGATAATATTAATAATGATGTTGGTGGTGGTGGTAAGGATGATGATGATGAAGATGATGATGCTATCATAGGAAAGCTATCCTTAGGATATGACACATGAACTGAGCATGGAAGAAATTTAACATTTCTAAGAGGCAATGCTACAGAATTAGTGAAGTCTAGGCATTAGAGATAAGAAAGGCATGGAAATAAAAAGAGAGACTGTTGAGTTCAGGGAAGAATAAATAGACCAGTCTAACTGCTATGGAAGTGTTCATAGAGTAGTAGTTTGGATAAGCCATTGGGCCTGCATCACTATCCTTCCAAACTACTACTTTGCAGATAGAAATGGCTAGAATGATTGGTGAATATGCATGAGAGTATTTTCAAAGGAATATTACCAAGTCCAACAGGATTATCTGACCTACTCATGATTGGAATATTCGATAGTGGCCAGAGTTTTCTTCTTTTAGATAGATGCATCCAGCACCGTTTGTCTATCTCAGTATGAAACCATAAAACCTTAGTATTTGTGGGCCATTCAGAATCAGCCATGCATGTGCATAGTTTCAATTCTCTGAACCAGGATAAAGCAGGAAAATGAGTTTGGAGAGAGGCAAAAAAAAAAAAAAAATAAGTGCATGATTGGATTCTTTTTTTATTCAAGGAAAGGTTCTGTTGCTTCTATAATAATTATTCTGAATCAATTTAATATGAGATTTTTTTGATATTCCTCAAAAATCTCTGAACTTGATTAATCATAATAGCTTAAAAACTCAAGTCAAGGAGTTATTATTGTTGATAAAACAAAAAAAAAAATGCCTGAGCTTGAAGATTCCATGATGGTGTGGTCAGAGTAATAGCTCATCTTGTTTGAATCATGTATATATTATTGCATCATTTCTATCAATCTTCATACCAAATTCAAGAAGCTTTAGCTTAATATAAATAAAATTAAATTAATTAGTGTGGTACATTGCAATGACAGTAAATTGGATACTTTATTGGATGTTAGAGCTAAAGGGATTTTGGGAATTATCACATATGAGTTATAGATGGTGAAGCTCATATGTACCATGACCTGAGTCAAACACATAACATTATTAAATCAATCAATTTGATTACATCTCAGATTGGGAGACAGAAAAAAAAACATGGTGAAAACCTGGTGATGACTTCTTACTTATCCTTACTGGAAGAAAAAAAATGACTTCTACATCTAGATCCTTAAACATTTTGGAGCTATGTGACAGTGGGTAAGTCACTTAATACTGTTTGCCTCCATTTTTTCATCTGTAAAATGAACTGACGACTCCAGTATCTTTGCCAAGAAAATCCCAAATGAGATCATGAAGAGTCAGACATGACTGATAAAACTGAACAGCAAAGACCCAAATCCTAGTATATTGATTTTCTCTTACTGTAAGTGACCAGAGCATCATAATTCAGGAAAATGTGTTGTTTTACTGATCTCTATCTTAAATCATTCAGGGGACTAGAAATCACAATGTAAGGGGGAAACCCACAATTTTAAGACAAAATAATAATAGTGCATAATGTTCATAATAATAGGGTATAAGATAGTACATTCACATAGCACTTTAAATTTTGCAAATCACCTTGCAAAAGGAAATCCATTATATTGAAACTCAGTTATGGAAATGTATTTTTAAATTGGACCCTTCAGGTTAAGAATGACTTTATAGAGGAGTGAGAAGAAGCAGGGCATGTGGTATAGCACAATTATTTCTAGGTTTGGAATGAAAGAGTCTGGGTCGGAATTTGTGTCCTGCTGTTCATGATTTGTGTGCCTTGGGGCAAGTCGCTTAAAACATCTCATGGTCTCAATTTCCTTATTTTGAATGAGTTCATCTCAAAAGTTCATTCCAACTCTAAATATTATGAATTAGGGAGACACTTCTAGAGAAAAAGGTGAAAGATACCAGTAAAAAAAAAGATCTCACAGTCATAGTGGAGTAGAGCTTTGAAATACTGATTAATACATAGATTAATAATTGTTTGTTGAACTGAATTGCTCAGCCAATTTGTTAGCATTACTTAAATAAAATGAAAGACATACCTGATGTAGACAATTGTTAGATTGATATAATAATAATTGTAAATGGTTTCTGTTTGCTTTGGTATTGCATTTTTTCTTTTGGTACTATGTTTGGCATTTAGCTATAACCAAACCATTTGATTTCTAAATAAATATTTTAAGTATAGAAATCCCAATTGTGGAGGGGGGAGGAGAAACAAAAAGCAGCCACTTCACAATGCTTCTCTCTAATAGCAATATTACATAACAACACCCTTCTCTGCCAGCCCTATTTAGAGCTTGGTCTCACTCCCATGATCATTAGGAATGGGGGTTGACCGTGGATAACCCTTGCAAAGAGTCATCAAAGCTAACCCCTAACCAACTTTCACAGGCAGGGCTATCAAGCCATTCTGGTTGGAGCAATTAAATATGGGCACTGCCTCTGCAGGTGCTCAAGTTCTTCCTTTTTTTCAAATCATGCCTGCTAAAGACCCAGAAGAGAAAGTTCTCACACTTGCAGATCACTCAACATCATATATAGATATGTCTTTTCAACAGAAATGGCAGTAAAGAAGATGCATTACCATCTTCTTTGCCCTAAGGAGCACATGCCCTTTACATTGGACTTGCTGCTAAAACCAACTAGGTATATTGTCTCTCCCTCTCTCTCTAGAATGTGAACTCTTTGAAAACATAGAATATCTCCGCTTTTCTATTTATATTATCCAATGCTTAGTATAGTACTTTGAATATAGCAAATGTTTAAATATATGCTTTTTTGTAAATTTTTTCATTCTAATTTTTGTAATTAATGTTTATTTCCTGTATAAGAGGAAAAAATCTCCAGGAAAGGGCCGACTAGGTTATGAAATGGATAGAGTTTAGGGTGGGAATCAGGAAGACCTAAGTTCTAATATGCTCTCATATACTTCAGATAAATGATATTCTGGGCAAATCACTTCACCTCAGTTTCCTCAGTGGTAAAATAGTGCTTACTTCCCAGAGTTGGTGTAATGATAAAGTGAGATAATATTTGTAAAGTGTTGAGTAAGAAATGTGCCTGGTATATAGTAGGCCCTTAATGAAAGTTTTTCTTTTTGCTTTCTTCCATCCATTCCAAGGGCACTTGATTCTACTAAGACTGTTACCTCCATTCCTTCACCTTCTTAAAAGGTACTGCACTCTTGGAATCACTGGCTTTGACAGGCCAGGTATGGCCTTATCTTGCTTGTATTCCAGACTACTACTGTACTTCCTAGATCTATTTAGCCATGTTACTTGGCATGTACCCCCTTTCTAGGTCTTCCATTTTCCTTTCTGTATTTTTATTTTCCAGTTAGAATGAAAGCTCCCTGAATTGACTTAGAAATTGGTTTCCTGGGCAATCCACCAAAATGGAACAGCAGAAGGGGCACTGGATTTATAGTCAGAACACTTGGCTACTAATTTCCTGTGTGACTTTGGTGACAACTACTGTATAACTTCAGTTCATCTATAAAAAAAGATCAGATGGATTAACTCCCAAAAAAAGTTCCCTCTAGCTCAAAATTTTGTGATCTTTATGCCTCTGCCTCACCTTTTGATATCCTTATTGGTTAGTAGACCAAAAGATTATGATCATTCTATGGTCTGTTGAATAAGACATACAATCATGATCCTATCATTCAAGGACATCTAGAATCTGAATCCAAGTTACCTTTCTAGACGTCTCTAATTCAGTAAGAATCGTATACTTTTCATCCCAAATAAAATGTATTTGTCTACATTGCCCAATCTCACTCTGCCCTATGCAGGAGTTCTATGCGGCTTATAAGAGATAGATATAAAACACTTTGCAAACCTTAAAGCAATATATAAATGCCATTTCTTCTTCTTCTCCTTCTCCTTCTTCTCCTTCTTCTTCTTCTTCTTCTTCTTCTTCTTCTTCTTCTTCTTCTTCTTCTCCTTCTCCTCCTTCTCCTTCTCCTTCTCCTTCTTCTTCTCCTATCTTCTCCTTCTCCTTCTTCTCCTTCTCCTTCTTCTTCTTCTTCTTCTTCTTCTTCTTCTTCTTCTTCTTCTCCTTCTCCTCCTTCTCCTTCTTCTCCTTTTCCTCCTTCTCCTTCTTCTCCTCCTCCTCCTCCTCCTCCTTCTTCTTCTTCTTCTTCTCCTTCTCCTTCTTCTTCTTCTTCTTCTTCTTCTTCTTCTTCTTCTTCTTCTTCTTCTTCTTCTTCTTCTCCTTCTTCTTCTCCTTCTTCTTCTTCTCCTTCTTCTTCCTCTTCTTCTCCTTCTTCTCCTTCTTCTTCTTCTTCTTCTTCTTCTTCTTCTTCTTCTTCTCCTTCTTCTTCTCCTTCTTCTTCTTCTCCTTCTTCTTCCTCTTCTTCTCCTTCTTCTCCTTCTTCTTCTCCTTCTTCTCCTTCTTCTCCTTCTTCTTCTTCTTCTCCTCCTTCTCCTCCTCCTCCTTCTCCTTCTTCTACTTCTCCTTCTTCTCTTTCTTCTTCTCCTTCTCCTTCTCCTTCTCCTTCTCCTTCTCCTTCTTCTTCCTTCTCTTGCAGACACCATACCTCCAGGCTGGTGATGACATCATTCCTTAAATCTTCTATTAGAGTCCTGCTGGGATCAATGTTGATGGAGTACTAATAAGAGTACTAATACATGTTTAACAACTAGGTTCCCCAGAAAAAAAGTATATACACTTTTAAGCTTATTCTGCATGAGAAAAATTATCTTACACTTAAGCAATTATTGAAAATAAATGAATTCTTGATCTAGAACAATTGTTCATTTTTAAGGTAGAAATGCTCACACAGATATTCTAACAGTTAGCTCTTATTGGTCAATTAGAGTTGCCTCTAGAACACCCTTGGCTCTACCCCATCTCCATTGTCTATGCCTTTGCTTGTAAAATCCCACTTCATAGATTACTTTTCAATTCAGTTCTTCTCAGTCACTATCTATTGAAATTTCTCTCTCTCTCTCTCTCTCTCTCTCTCTCTCTCTCTCTCTCTCTCTCTCTCTCTCTCTCTCTCTCTCTCTTTCTCTCTCTCTCTCTCTCACTGAAAAACCTAACTCAACTACCAATTCCTCCATCAGTCTTTCCCTATGCACTCTCCAATTTCTCAAACCAGGTGAAACAAGTCTCTCTGTGGTAGGACCTGTTTTATTTCCTAGTAATTTCCTGCTGATCCATCCCATAGATATGACACCTCCTGATAAATGAAGCCCTGAACATGAAATACTGAGTAAATGATAACTTGTTTACTGCATGGTTTAGACTAAGTCTGAAAATTGGCTCAAAATAGTTGGGTTAAATAGAGCATTCGGCCATGAGCAAATTTAATGACACTTTTGATCTTTGTTTTGCCATGAAGCCCTGTATGAGCTAATGGCCACCTGTGCATTGGAATGAACCCTTGGGCTGTGGAAACTTTTCTCACAGTTCAGTCAAGGACATCTTAGTTATGGAATAAAACAGGCTCTCTTCCCTTCTCATTTCCCTTCATCTACCCTCTCCATCAATTGTTATTAACAAGCTTCCAAAGCATATATCTTGCAGTAGAGATAACACAATAATACCTTGCTTCATCAACTATCTTTGTCCTAGAATTCCTGATAAGAAACAGTAGTAAAATATCAAATGACATCTGAAATATCACTGACATACCAGAGATAGGTCCTGTGTTGAGCAAAGAGAAGCTGTACAACTGTTTTGGTTGTTGTATCCCCTCCTCCCATAAGTTGATCTGACAAAGATTTGAACATTTGAAACATTCCAAGTCCAACTCTTCCCTAGTTTCCATTCCTTGTGTCACTTTGGATGGCCATAAATAATATTATTCATTAATTTGGATACATACATGTTATATATATATGTATATATTATGTATATATGGTATATACATAATATATATGTGTGTGTATGTACATATATTTCTCTCTTTTCTTCCCTAGCAAGGATGTTGATTTTCCAGAAAGATACTCATTTAGGGGGACATGTGATGCTAAATGTAAATATGAAAGTTTGATTAACTCTGCCTTACATTATAAGAAATTATTTTGTAAGTAGAGATTAATCCTATTTTACCTTTCCCTTTCAAATGTCTCATAGACTTTGCTTGGATCTATGCTGTGCTCTTTGTTTTCATTGAATTGTATGTATTTTTTAATATTTTCCCTTAGGGCTAAATTATAACCAATTCAAAAAACAATAGTCAATAATGTGCACTTCTGAATTTCCAATTATCACAGTCCCTTACACATCGTAGAAATTTTGTTGAATTCCTGAGTTAAACATTTTTTTTTATTCAGAACTCATGTTACATGGTTCTGCATCTTTATAATGAACTTACTATATAGGACAAAGGATATTAAAGTTACAAAATATCTTAGAGATCACCTAGTCTACATCACCTTACATTTTACAGCGAGGAAATTGAGAGGTGATATAGTTTTTCCAAAGTCACAAGGGCAGTCAATGGCAGAATCAGGATATAAATCAAAGTTCTGATTACAAATGCAGGGGTTTTTCCACCATACCATGCTATTTATCATTATCATTACAACTGTCTATATATGTAAACTGTAAGCTCCAAGAGGGCAAGCCTCATATCTCATCTAAAGTTTATGTCTCCCATGATGCTGAGCATTATGCTATAAACACATGAGTCACTAAATGAATATAATAAGCAACAAAAATTGCTTAGTATTTGCTTTGTAAATTATAGAATTAGAAAAGAGCACTAATTTATTTTTTATAAAATGTTTTTGTACCTATTTTGTGCTTTTTCTGTTTTCACTATATCAGTTATTAAAAAACACAGTATATTATGTGTGCACATATATATACACACACTACATCTATATATAGATATAGATGTATATATAGATATATGGATAGATGTATAAAATAGAAATATATGCATTATTAGTAGGAAAGATATGTTAGTATATGTACATACATAATTGGCATATTATGTACATATACATGTATATTCTTGTGTGTGCATACAGGAAAAGATGTACACAAGCAATTGTAATACAATGTGAAAGGTACAGAATACATCTAAGCAAAATACCGTGAGACATTTCATTTTCATATACGCCTATAGGTTGTTTCCCCTAATAGAAAATAAGCTTGAAAACTGGGATTGTTTTGTTTTTCTATACAGTGCATCTAACACATAGGTATTTAATAAAAACACACTGATTGAAACATTTGTTTTGTATTAATTAAACTCTGGGTCTAACTATACATAGTTTTGGAAGAATAACCTTGGAGAAAAATGTTGGACATAATGCCCTCCAAAAAGTAAGTGTACAATATGTGTTATTGATGAAGCTGAAAATGATTGTGTCACAGGCAAAGTTCAGACAGACAAGGTTAGAATAAAACTAAATTATATAGTATCTCCAGCATTGTGCACAATAGAACTCAATTATTTTTACTGTCATTTATGAAGGTGGTGGAGTGATGAGGTGGCTTCTTCATTTTGGCAAAACAAGATTTCTTTCTCTGAATGACAGTGGGAGGAGACACTGGCATGGCTATGGCTGCTTTAAGCCTACAATTCAAATAGTTCAGAGAGGGGTGGGCTTCTGATACAGCTGGCTGCACCTCCACAGGAGATCTCCTGCCTCAGATTCACCCTTCACTCTTATCTGCTCTCTTGTTGTAAGTGTTAATAGATCTCATCACAGGGGAAGAACAAGGCATGGTACGATAGAAGTCACCCCAACAGAGGTGTTTCACACAAATCCTGATCACAGTGTGAATTTTATTTTATGAGATACTGACAGCAGTAGCCTCTCTGTATGGGATAAGCACAGAATGAAAAAAAAATCAAGCTCCCCCTTGTATAATCTCTGCCTATGACTAATGACTCATCCTTAATCTGTGGCACCTATCTTTTTATATCTTTCATTCAAAGAAATAATATCTGTCGTTCTTAATTATTACAATATTTTTAGTGAGGTCTTTCTTCCCTCCTCCGTTTAGGGAAGTTTCTTCCTCCATGATCGGTGTATTTCAGCCATAGTCACATAGAGGAAGCAGGATATGATTCTTTCAGGATTCACAGAAGGACCATCAAAGTGGCACAGTGAATAAAGTGCTGGAGTCAGAAAGACTTAAGTTCAAATTCAATCTCAGACACTTACTAGCTGTGTGACCTCTAGATGTTACTTAACCTCTGTTTACCTCAGTTTACTTAAATGTAAAATGGGGTAAATACTAGCACCTACTTTCCTGGGTTATTTTGCGAATCAAATAAGATAAGATAGTATTTGTACAATGCTTAGCTCAGTGCCTAGTGAATTCTATGTAAATTCCAGCTGTCGTTAATGAGTAAATAGGATCTAACTCTAGTATTAAATAAAATAGTTTATAGTGAAGAGAGAGTAGACTTTTCTCCCCTCCCCCAGAGAATCTCAAAATATTTTAGACAATGATTAACTTAGCTAAAATGAGACAAATATAATTATATAAATCTTTCATATGTTATGCTAAAATGCTAATAACAGTAACAAGTAGTTAGCATTTATATAGTATTCGAAGTTTTGAAATAGGTAGCTACGTGGTACAATGGATAAAGTGACAGGCTTAGATTCAGGAAGATTCCTCTTCCTGAGTTCAAATGTGATCTCAGACACCTACTAACTGTATGACTCTGAACAAGTCACTGAACGCTGTTTGCCTCAGTTTCTCATCTGTAAAATGAGCTGCAGAAGTAAATGGTACACCATACCAGTATCTTTGCCAAGAAAACCCCAAAGGGGTCACAAAGAGTTGGACATGACTGACAAATGACTGAACCACAAAGTTCACACTAAGCTTTATAACATTATCTCATTTTATCCTTGGGGCAGCCTAGAGGGAGGTGCTATTATCTTCATTGTACAGTTGGGAAAATTGATGCAAATAGAGTTTAAGTGACTTGCATAGGACCTACATGTGATTGACCTTACAAACTATACTTTATGGCTACAATTCCTCACAGCCTCTCATAATTATTATAGGATAATTATTGCAATAAAATATAATCACTGTAAGTAGAAATAAGCATTGGAGAGCATTTAAGAAGAAAAGGCTCCAAGCAATGAATATTATAAAAGCTTAAATCCATGCCCCTCCACCCCAAAAACTCGGAATACTTTGTATGTATTATCACTACTAGAATATAAACTTCTTGATGGTAGAACCTGTCTCAGTATGGCATTTTGTAAGCTATGAATACTACTAAAGCTAAAAATTTCTGCAAGAATTTTGGGACACCTGCACAATGCAGTAGTGGGCAAGGAAGGGTATTTTGGTTCTAGAAGTCATAGGACTTGTTGAGTGGATCATTAGAGAAGTAAGATAACAAGCGCTTTCCAGGAGAAGTAATAGGAACGCTGATATGATTACAGTTCCCAGAACAAGAGGTAGAATGAGAAAATGTAGAGATTTTAGGAGGTCACATGTATAGATTATTTATTTTCTTAATTTGATTGCTTTTACTACTATAAGCAAACATATCAAATTAATATTTGTATGGATATGAATTCTTCTTTTCTTTTATATTCATTAGAAAGTAAGCTTCTTGAGGACAGGAACTATTTTTTTTTATCCCCAGTTCTTAGCATAGTGCCTGGCATATAATAAGTATTTACTAGTCACAGATTATCTTAAAGATTCTCTATGGTCATTTAGGGTAAACCAGACAGGTAAATACTTGTGCATATTCTAAGGACTGGAAGCAAGCAAAGAATGGTTCGATTACTGGGACTGGGGCTTCATTTATTTGTAATTATTAATATTATATGTAAGTATTCTCTAAGTCTTCAGATTCCCAAGATTTGGGAAATATCAAAGGATCATCATAGTCCTAGAGGTAGAAGGTAACATAGAGGCCTTCAAGTACTATCCCTTCATTTTACAGGTGAGGAAACTGAGGCATAGAGATGCTGAATGACTTGTTCAAAACCCCAGAGTTAATGTCTGAGGTGATATTTGAATTCAGGTTTTCCTGGCTCCAAATCTAGAGTTTATGAAAAGGTCATTAATACTGTTATTTATTTAGTATAATATATAGTTTGTCAAAATTTCTTGGTATCTTTAATTTCTTCTGTCTCAGAGTACAAAAAATTAGACCTGGAACCCCGTCGTATATCTTTCACTATGTTTAATATTAACAGTACATACATAGGTATGGATATAGATAAATGTGTGTTTTAAAATAGGTCATACATAGATGGTGAAACTTAACAATAATTGATATGCAAAAATATGTTTCATTATAAATAAAATATTCTGTAATAGAATGATGTAGTTAATAAGACTATGAGAGACTGTTTTACCTAACTCTCTTACTGGAGAACAAATGCTGAAATTTCTATGAAACTTCGATAGTTAGAAAGAACTTCCTTCATCACAACTATGAGGAAGGAGTGGCAATAGCATTGTTATCCCCATTCTGTGAGCAACAGAAACAGGTTAAGATTTGTTAGTTGTGTTGCTATGGTGGCACAACTGGTAAATATCATAAGCAGCATAAGAATCCAGGTCACTTAACTCCCTAGTCAAGTACAATATTCTATGGTACCATGCTTTCTCACTAAGGGAAACTCCAAAGAGAATGGAAATAAATAAAGTAAGTTGGAAACTGACATGTGAAAAAAAATCACAAAATTGTTATTCATTTTGGAGTGCCTCATTCTCCTTGTGTTTGTTGGCTCTGATTGCTTCAAATAGAATCTAGTTTATTCTCCCTTGAACAGTAGATGTGATGGGTTTCATTAAAATGGCATAACTTGTGAAATTCCTTGGGAAATCTCACAGATACCTGAATGACTAGGAAATCTATTAAATTATAGATATATAGCTTTGATGATAAGTTCACTTTCACAAAATCTAGCCATTTTTTGTCCCATGGTACGAAAACTCTGCTTAAGGCACTTGGAGTTAACATAGTGGAAAAATAATGGAATTCATATAATGTAGCAATAGATTACAGTTGGCTGGGGAGAAAAAAAATCTTCCATGGGGATACATAAGCATGCTCCATTTCACTGAGTAACAAAGAAGTGAAGGGACTCACAGATGTTTGGGTGGTCGGGGGAGGGAAGAGGAAGAAAGACACAAAAAAAGAAAGATAAATTCAAAAGTGGGCTACTAACACAATTTAAGAGATAGAATAGAAACAATCACACTTTAGTAGAGTCCCTCATCAGGAAGATTATTTTGCAGGGGTAATGACCGTAGATATCTGAGAAGTGCTTCTAATCTAAAGGGCAGATGTGGGGAGATAGCCTCAGAACAGGACAGGCAATAAAACATTTGATTCCTAAGAAAGTGAGATTGCCTCCAGATAATCAATTCTTTAGCAAATGCAAAAATTCTTTGCTCCACTTTCCTTTTCAGCATAATTCTATCAGCTAAGATAAATGTCTTTATCCTTCAAGTCATTGCTCTGATATCAAGAAATACACAATTATCGCTGGTTACATTCCTGTAGCAGTCCACTAAAAAATCTTCAGTGTTATTGTGTTTAGAATTGCATATTATAAAAGGCAGACCCAGATCTAATCCTATTTTCTCAGATTCTGCAATATGCTTATGGAATTATGTGACTAAGCTAAATTGATAGAGACAAAAAGAGAAGTTGAGTAGAAAAATTTCTGATCCACAATATGGATCAAAGAATGTTCAGACTAAAATTCTGGACCACTACTCTTGCTCGTCTCAATGAGATTTAGTTATAAAGCAATAAGCACATATTAACTATGTGCCAGGTGCTATACCAAACTCTAGGTATACACAAATAAAACAATAATTGTCCCTAACTTCCAAAAGCTCATGTTCTAATGAGAACATGTTTTTAGATGCATACATCATATTATTATTAATAATTGTTTTCCTCCCTTGATCTAGACCTATGACTTTTCTGCTTCTGTGAACTCCTGGTATATAACCTCCTTCTTGTTGTCCAACACAGCTGGACAGCACTTCTGTAACTTAGAGACTTAGTTTTATGGAGAGATTAAGTGACTGTCTCATTGCCACACAACTAGAATGTTTTAGAGACAAGACTTGAACTTGGGTCTTCCTGTCCCTGAGACCATATCTCTATCTGTTTTGTTCTGTTACCTTTCACTGATGATTATTAATTTACAATTTTTAAAATACACAGAAATTTCTTGTGCACTACTCACATAGTCTTTAACAATTCCAAGTTATCCCCTCACTGTGGCATCTAGGTAGGAAGATAATGTCTTTCCAGGCTGTTAATTCAATCACTTAAAAGACAAAAAAAAAAATCTCTTTGTCTTACAAATTCATGCTTGTACATTTTTTCACCTTTAATAACTGTACATCTAAAAAGATTCAATGGTATTCAAATATGACAGCCTTGTTAAACATATTCCAGATCTTGCCTCTGACATTTATTATGTGAAAATGGCATAACCCATTGGAACCTTCAATTTGTGTATCCAAAAATTGGGAATAATGAGAGCATTTACCTGAGAGTATTGTTATGAGCACTTGAAAGAGATGTGTTATTGATCGTTATCACTAGTAGTAACTTATCATCATGGAAGGGGAACAAATTTAGGATATAGGAGACTTGAGTTTGAATCCTGACTCTGTTACTAACTGGCTGACACTGAGAGTGTTACTTAACCTCTCTAATCTCAGTTTCATCCACTATAAATTGGAATAATAATGCTTACATTACCTGTGTGATGGGATTATTATGAGGGTGGTGCTCTGAAAATTTCAAAAGTACTATAAATAAAAGCCGTAGTAAACAAAAGAAAAGAAGAAACATATGTAAACTTTAGACAATGTGCTACATAAAATCTGCGGATCAATTTTTTTTGGGGGGGTGGGGAGAGGAAATGAGGAGGGATTTCATGGAATGTATCACAAAGGAGATGCCTGGAAAGCCCTTTCCTCCCCTTAGCCTCCTGAAAAACCCTAACTCTAGTCGAGGCTCTTTTCAAGAGCCATTATTTATAAGAAACTTTTTTTCCTTAATTCCCCTAGATGTTAGTGCAATCCATTTGGCAAATTACATTTACTTACATGTATACACACCAACACACACACGCATATTCAAATCCAAATAGTGGCTTTTTCAGCGCAGTTGTTTTTCAGTAGCATTCAACTCTCCATGGCCCCATTTGAGGTGCACTTGGCAAAGATACTGGAGTGGTTAGACACATCCTTCTCCAGCTTATTTTATAGATAAGTATGCAGAGGCAAAAAATTTAAATAACTTACCTGGGATCACACAATTAGTAAGTGTCTGAAGCTATATTTTAATCTGTGAGGATGAGTCTTCTTGACTCCAGAGCCAGAAGTCTCCCAACTGCACCTCTTAGCTGTCCATAATAGCACCATAGTAAGCTCTTAATACACGCTTATCAAAGTTTACTGAATTGGGTTGAACTGGACTTTCTACTGGAGGCTTCAACCATAGCATACAGTGTGGAATAGTGGTATCTAGCATTAGAGATAATATGAAGAAACAAACAAACAAACAAAAAAAGACAGGGTAATAGAGGACAAAGAGGGCAGAAATACTACAGATTTGCCAGTCCAGAAGTGTTATGTGAGGGATATTAGGAATGTAATAGTATGAAGGAAGGACTGAAGAAATTCTCACCTGGAGGCAGGAAGACTGGGTAGGGAGGCAGTCTAAGGCTAGATGAGAAAAGATGAGGACCTTAATTTGAGCGGATTCAGTGATGATGGAGAGGACCCATATAAAGACATCACAGGAAAAATGGGACCTAATTGGATGGGTGCAGTGAGAGAATGAAAGGAGCCAGTGTCAACTCTTAGGTTTAGAACTGTCATGTGTGAGGGTACCTTGGTCCAAATTGAACCATGTGGCATAGGGCATTAAGCCTATAGGTTCTCTGTCAGCTTTATAAAGCAGAAATATAATGCATATTCTTTACAAGTAAATTATGTAGGAAGACTGAACCACTGGATATCAACTCATTAATGAATTCCACTCTCAACCCTACAGCGTTTGTACAAGGGTTGAGCGGGAAGAGTGTAATTAGGTGTGTTACAAAATTCTATGTAAAAGAAGATTAATATTTGGAAAAGTCAAGTAACCTTAAGGGAAGAAGCACTTTACATAATTGAAACCAGCTGGGATACACATATGTAAGAAAAATGATTCCTTTACCTTGGAATATAACATTGGTAACAATTAAAATGTCTCTAATTGGAACTGTGTGACACAAAAGGAGTGCAATAAATATATAGATTCTCAGTTAATGTTAACCCAATACAATGACAAGAAGGCCAATTTACCTCATAGACTTCAAAGATTTAGAACTAAAATGCTCAAGGCTCTGACAAGCAACTTATGTCAGGAAACAACTGGAAAAATAGCTGTCATGCAATTTGCAAATCAGACCCTGAAGGTGATAGCAGAGCTGCATTATTATTTTTATCTACTTCAGCAGACAACTTCTAAAAGTGTTGATTTTTTTTCCTTCTTCTTCTAAGAGAATGTGAAAGTGCAGTTTGAAAAGTTTTGTTAAGTACTGTACTGACAGAATAGCTGGAAATATGCCAAGTGAGGTGGATGCCATCTGTCAAGGTCTGTCTGTTTCATGGGAAAGGGCACTGTAGATACTGAAAGGGATGACAGAAAATACCTGAGTCCTGACCAAATGTTGCCAAGCTAAGAAGTCACACCTTGTCAGTTTTATGTTTAGATTTGAAGGTGTGTTATTCCCTAGAGTTGAACTGTCGATCATATATAAGTGTATGTATTTTATGTGTGTATGTGTGTATGTGTGTATGTATGTATGTGTATATATATAATATGTATGTATATTGTATGTATGTTTGCATGCATTTTATGTGTATGCATCTATACACACACACACACACACACACACACATATATTCAGCAATGGGAAAAATTTAAATAAGAAAAAGATAAGAAATACATTGATGATGGATACTGACTATTTGGTTGGAAAGTTAAAAAAAACCCAGAAACAAACCAGTGAATCACTTGTTCTGCTATATGTAGGTACAACATCAATATAACACTGTGAACACATGCACATACATGCTCACACACATCCTCTTCTTTTTCTTCCTTTGACCCTGAAAAATCTCTGAAAAACCTACTACCTTACATCATTTATAACAGGTTAGTTACTGACAACATTGCTAAAGTATATGGTATAGTGCCAATGCTATATTCATAGAGCCCATGGTGGCCCTGAATATCCTGGTGCAATGCTGAATTGCAAAATACAACAGACTCTTCACATGGAAGACAGAACTAAAACATTTATTCAGACACCAGAAAGCCAAACTCATCATAGTAACAAAAATCTATACAGAATAAGAATGCAGAGAGCAACACCATCCCCAAGCCTTTCCCCTGCGAGGCTTCCCACAAACACACTCCATTAAACAAATCGCAAGCAGGCCCTCTTAAACAAAATCACAAATACGCCTTTTCACTCATGTTAGCCAGCTGCCTGCATCCTTCCTATCTCTGACTAGAGTCTGTCGAATTTCCTCTCTGCTCAGCTCTAGTTCCACCTCTTCCTGTTCCATTCTTCCTGTTCCACCTGTTCAGCGAACTCCTGCTACCACAGGCTCCATATGCCTTAGGCTTCCATATGATGTAAGCAGGTCACATGGGCCTATTAAAGAATGGGAAAGATCTTCCCATTTAAATTACCATTACATGTGGATAGTTCCCATCCCTTCATCTGGACAGAAAGAAATATTAGATAATATTTATCAATATCAAATTGTATTTATCAAATATGAAATTTATTCATAGTCCCATTAAGTTGCTACTCTGATATCAAACTCATCTTTTATTTCCAGTAGAATGGAAACTTTTGAGATCTTGTGTTGTTGTTATCTTGGTTCCTAAGATAGTGTTTTACACAATGAAGTTACTTAATAAATGTTTGTGAAATTAAATAAAATCTAGTAGAAATACTCTGAAACTACTTTCTGTCCCAGTAAAAGATTTGTTAATATTCACTTTCATGATTTAGCTGTTGCTATTTCTCCATAACCATTATAGAATCCTAGTCTCAGACCATAAAAGTCATAAAATCATAGATCAAGAACTGAAAGGACCTCAAGGGTCATCCGGCGCAACTGCTTCATTTTAAACATAAGGAAACTGATCTAGGAATATTCAGTGACTTACCAAATATTATACAAGTAATGGCCATCAAAGCTGGAACTTGAATTCACAGCCTTAGCATCCCAGGTCAATATTCTTTTCTCTATACCATTCGCTTATATATACCCAAACCTCATAATTTCAAGTATGTTCCAAACATACTTCCACTTCTGGATTACACTGATCCCAAACTCATTTATTTATCTTTTCAGTACATAAATAATAAATTTATAACATCATAGATATTTGTGTTTTCAGTTTCTGTCCCTTTTCATGCTCATCTAAGTTCTGCTTCTGATTCAACCCTAGATTCATAAGTAAAGAAAATGAGAATATGAAGAGAAATTGACATCCACAAAGGAGAAAGAAAAAAGCATAGTCTAAGGAACTACAGAGCACCTATATACTCTCTATTTTGTATTTACTGTTAGTTATACTGTTGTGGCATTCATTCTTAAACTATTTCATGTACCCATACTTTGTCTTTCTCCACTGAATTTTCTAGCTCCTCTGGGGTAAATGTTGCATCTTTTAGTTATTTTGTATCCTTCATAGTACTCACTATAGGCCCCTGCTAGCAATAGATATTTGAATATTTGTTAACTCATTCTCTGTCTCATTCAACTTGACAAAATAAAAAATGTAATAACTATATACACACACATGTTTACATGCATACACATAGGTACATGTATACATATACACATGTGCAAGCATGTATGTGTATATGTGTATGAATAC
Source organism: Bettongia penicillata ogilbyi (assembly GCA_023548195.1). Taxonomy (NCBI): domain Eukaryota; kingdom Metazoa; phylum Chordata; class Mammalia; order Diprotodontia; family Potoroidae; genus Bettongia; species Bettongia penicillata. The sequence goes on from JAJHZJ010000244.1 coordinate 6,031,989, forward strand.
CCATGACTGAGTAGGACACAATGTTTAGCCATAACACTGGCATTTCAAACTATGCCAGAGACTAATCTTATTTATCTTCATGCTAAACAAATTTCTCTATCCCCCAGACTCAGTTTTGTCCATGGTCTGAAAGAATTTTCCCAATCTAAGTATTTTGGAGTCTTAGGAAACAGTATCATGGAATGGACAAGAAATCTAGAGCCTTGGCTTTTACGCCTGGCTCACATATTAGTTAATCATGAAAACGTGAGTAAACAACATTTCAAAGCCAATTTTCTCATCTGTAATACTGGGCAGATGTTGGAGAAGAAGCTCTTCAAGATTTTCTCTAGCTTGATTGATGTGCTTTTACATTTTTATCAAGGATATTACCAATGTGGGCATAAATCATTCTCAAAAAGATTTTGATAGAATAACAGAACCAGGAATATGGATAAATAGATGTTGATGCCTGCCCTATCTTAAAAAATAGTACCTGTGCTCTCTTATTTCAATTTAATAAATCTGGGGAAAATACATTAAGAATCTCCTATTCATAGAAAATTTGCATAGTGTAGTGAGAGTGGGTGAGTCTCACAATTAGGCAGAATTGGATTTATTTTCTACATCTGTTAATTTTTTTATATGTAATTGGGAAATATTTAACAAAATAAAAAAATGAAAATGAAATTAGAAAACATTAAATTAAAAATATATTTTAAAAATGAAATTTTCTTCTGCATTCATATTTTCATCAATTTGGTCCTTACTTTCCACATTATTACCCTAAGAGCATTTTACTTGATCTCTCTGGTTCAACTCTCTCCTTATTTTGCTTCTTACTAAATATTGCCATCAGATTATTCTTCCTAAAACAGTTTCCAACTTAGTAATTTCTGCATATGAATTCTTGTGAAAATCATTGAGAATCAGCTACTAATTTTGCCTGAAGCAGCTGGTAATTTGTGAGCCAGCCTTTTCCACATATAGTAAATTGATTGAATAATTACTCTAATCCGAGCCTAGTTCCTCTGCTTTTTTGAACAGCCACATTAGTAAAATTTAATAGATTAAAGTAATGTCCTTGTCAGCACTAATCAGAGAATTAGTTGGAGTAACTAGAAAACATCATGTCAATAAACCCAAGAATAAAATGTATAATCTAGAGACCTGTTACCTGCTTTACTTAGGCCTGTACTATTTAGAATAATTCCTAGAGAGTTGTATATCATCCAAATTGAGTAAATCAAATCTTTCAACAGCAATTCAACATTTAGTGGGTACCTACTATAATGAGTAGAATGCTAAGCATTGGAGGATATAGAATGTTTCCATAATACATAGTCCCTGATCTTGAGGAACTACATATTTAGGAAGGAGATATGTTACCGCAACTGAGTCATTTCAGTTGTGTCCAATGCTTTGTGATCCTATTTGGGGGTTTTCCTGGCAAAGATATCATAATGGTTTGCCATTTCCTTCTCCAGCTCATTTTATAGATGAGGAAACTGAGGCAAAGAAGGTTAAGTGACTTGCCCAGGATCACACAGCTAGAAAGTGTCTCAGGTCAGATTTCAATTCAGATCTTCCTGACTCCAGGCTCACTACTGTATCCATTGTACCACCTATCTGCCCAAAGGAGATATGATACATACATAATTGCCAATAGCAATACAATACTATCAGAATTGTAGAGGTGCAAAATTAAATACTGTATAAGGTCTAACAAGGCACATATCTTTGGGGAAAGTAGAAGAGGTACATAAAGGAAGGCATCCTATAGAAGATGCTATTTGAGTTGGAGTTTTAAAGAATTTGTTGTAATTGAATAGGTCAACTAAAGAAGAGACAATGTTGTAGTACATGAACAGATTTTTTGTTCTTTTTCCTTTTCTTTTTATTCTTTCTTTTCTTCTTTTTTTTTTTGAAAAGTCTGGCCCTGTAGTAGGATGGTGGCCATTGGGATAGAGAGGAGAGTTTGAATGTGAGAAGTGTTGCTGAGGTAAAATCAGAATATGGTTCTTGATTGGATATGAGAGGTTAGAGAGAAGAAAAATTCAAAGCCAATATCAAGAGTGCAAGCAAAAGGGGCAGAATGAATGGTGATGCCATACTCAGAGAGAATGAGGTCAGTTTGGGACATGTTGAATTTAAGATGCTGATGGCACATACAGGTGGAAACATCTAATAAACAGTTAAAGATTCAAAGCAAGGTCTAATGCAAGGATGTGGATGGGAATATGGATTTGGAAGTCATATGACTAGGGATGGCAATCATCTCCTTGACAATGAGTAAGATTACCATGCTAGAGAGAAGAGAGACAAAAAGTAGAGGGAAGCAGACAGATCTATGAATTTCACACCTACATTCAGTGGTAAACTATTCTGTCATACTTTGGATCACTTCTATTGGTAATGATACAGAAAGCACTATATTTAAATTCATATATACTATGTAAGGAAGTAGCAATGGATCTTAAGAAGATGAAGTCTGGAGGAGCAATTAGACCTAACCCAGTATCTATTAAAGAGAGAAATGCTATTTCCAAAGTACTCAGCTTGGGGGCAGAGCCAAGATGGCACAGTGAAAGCAGGTAGAAGCATGAGGTCTACCACAAATTCCTTCAGATACCTCTAAAAAGTGAATATCAACAAATTTTAGAGTGGCAGAATCCACTAGAATTTTAGTGTGGCAGATTTCCAACCCAGGACTGCTGGGAAGGTCAAGGGGAAGGATCTATTACACTGGCTGGGGGAGTACAGAGAGCACGGACTACAACAATGCAGACTCTGCCATAGCAGAGCAGGAATGGTGCCAAGTGTACTGAAGCAAAAGCAGCACTGCAGATTCTCAAACATATCAGCCCAGAATGGAAATCCAGAGGAATGAGTGAGAGAGAAGCATAAGACCACCAGGAACGGCCACTGTCACTCCTGAGACAATCAACCAACAGGTTAAATGGTTGAAAGTCATCTACTTGAACTTCCAGGAGTCAAGATGGTGGAGTAAACCATAAGTGCTCTCACCCTCCCCTTGTTGACCTTGAAAAACCCAGAGAATATCTCCCCAGGAAAAATCCTGGAATAGTGAAATCAACAGAAGGGGCACAGTAGTCTCCCATCTTGAGAGGTTAATGAGAAGAATACCTCTTGAAATGACTGAAGGGGACAAGTGCAGGACCAGAGGCATCTCAGCAAGCCTCACCTCAGTGGTCCAGGAGGAGATCTTGAACCCCACTGGCATAGAGCCTGTAAGTTCCAACACCAGAACACCAGATGTGCCTTAGCATAGCCAGGGGAATTAGGAAAACACCAGCACAGAAGGGAGTTCACCAGCTGCTGATCCTGCCTTTGTTCTAACTCAGCCATAGGGGAGGAGGATACATCCAGTGACCAGACTTTGCCTCCCCAACACCTCACTCAGTGAGCTTCAGTATAACTCTAGGAAAACTCAGAAAGACTTCACCTGGTGTCAGCCTTGGCACATATCAGCTATTTCAGCACCAGGTAAACTGAAGCATTATATACTGCTTCTAGTTGAAAGAACCACAGGCTACAACACACAAAGCCAGTAACCAGGCCTCAAGTTCTCAGGACAAAAAATGTGGGACAGATCCTCCTGAGCCCCAGAAACAGAAATCCACTTTAAAAGCCAGGAAAAAGGCAATCACCATGAGCAAGAAGCAAATCAGCAAAGCAAAGACAATAGAATCTTACTATAGGAACAAGGAAGATCAAAATACAAATTCAGAAGGGGTCAGCATTGACACTATACCCACATCTGAAACCTTGAAAGGGAATATAAACAGGTCTCAAGCTCAAAAAGCATTCTTGGAAGAGCTCAAGATGGAATTTAAAAGCCAAATTAGAAAAGCAGAAGAAAAATTGGCCAGGGATTTTTAAAATACAATTGAAAAAACTGAAAAGAAATCACTGAAGAGAACAGCTCCTTTAAAAGTAAAATTGGTCAAATGGATAAGCAACTAATAAAAAAAACTGGACAAATGGAAAGGAAAGAATAAAAGCTAACTGAAGAAAACAATTTATTAAAAATAGCAGAAGGCAAGTAGAAGTTAATGATTCTATGAGATACCAAGAATCAGTGAAACAAAATTCAAGGGGAGAAAAAAATAGAAGAAAATATAAAATATCTCATTGGAAAAACAACTGACCTGGAAAATAGATACAGGAGATAAAAATCTAAAAATTATTGACCTAGCAGAAAGCCACAATGAAAACAAAAAGAGCCTGAACTATATCTTCCAAGAAATCTTCAAGGAAAACTGCCCTGAGATTCTAGATACAGAGGGCAAAATATTCATCAAAAGAATCCACCAATAACCTCCTGAAAGAGATCCCAAATTGAAAATGCCAAGAAATTTTGTTGCCAAATTCCAGAATTATCATGTCAAAGAGAAAATGCTGCAAACAGCCAGAAAGAAACAACTCAAATATTGAGGAACTACAGTCAGTATCACCCAGGATCTTTCAGTTTCTACATTTAAAGATCAGAGGAATCGGAATATGATATGGTGAAGGACTACAGGCAAGGATCAATTATCCAGCAAAACTGAGCACAATCTTTCAGGCAAGGAGATGGACACTCAATGAAATAAGGGATTTCTAGACATTCCTGATGAAAATGTCAGAGCTCAATAGAAAATTTTATCTTTAAATATAAGACTCAAGAAAGGCATAAAAAGGTGAACAAGGGGAAACATATTCAATATGGGCAAACCATGTACATCCCTATATAGGAGGATTATATTTATTAATCCTGAGAATTGTGTAATTATTATGGCATTTGAAAGTGATGTAGATAGAGGGAATTGGTATAAATTAACTGTTGTGATGATAAAAAAACCTAATTAAAGGGTGCAAAGGGATTGTAATAGAAGAGAAAAGGAGGAGGCAGAAAAAGGTAAACTACTTCACAGGAAGAGACACAATATATTGTAATAGAGGGAAAGAGAGGAGGGAAATGAGCACTGTTTGAACTTCACTTCCATCTGATTTGGTTCAAGGAGGGAACAACATACTCAGTTAAATATAGAACTCTACCTTGTCGTACAGGCAACAGGAGAGGAAATGGGAACAAAAAGAGGGGGCAGGGTTAAAAGGAAGGGAAGAAGTAGTAAGGGAAATTGAAATGGAGGGGACCTCACAGAAAGGAGGGAAGATCGAGGGACAAGGTAGTCAAAAGTATAACTCTTTTGAGGAGAGGAAGGGAGAAGGGAGAAATAAAGGAATAAATGGGGGGATAAGATGGAGAGAAAGACATAGTAGTTATAACTGTGAATGTGAATAGGATGAATTCTCCCATAAAATGGAGGCAGAAAGAAGAATGGATTAAAAACCATAAGCCTACAATGTTGTTTACAATAAAAAAACATTTAAAATGGGGGATACACACAGGGTAAAGGAAAAAAGTTGGAGCAGAATATATTACACTTCAGCTGATGGGAAAAAAGCAGGGGTAACAATCCTAATCTCAAAGCAAAAACAAAACTAGATCTAATCAAGAGAGATAAGGAAGGAAACCATATCCTGCTAAAAGACACCATAGACAATGAAATAATATCAGTATTGATATTCACCGAGTGGTATAACATCCAAATTCTTAGAGGAGAAGCTAAGGGAATTAAACGAAGGAATAGAGATCAAAACTACACTAGTGGGGGACCTCAACCTCCCCTTCTCTGAACTTGATAAATCTAACCTCAAAATAAACAAGAAAGAAGCTAAGGAGGTGAATAGAATTCTGGATAAGGTAGATATGCTAGACTTCCAGAGAAAACTAAATGGGGATAGAAAGAAATATACCTTCTCAGTGTAAACATACACAAAAATTGACCATGTACTATGGCACAAAAATCTCACAATCCAGTGGAGAAAGGCAGATGTAGTCACTGCATCCTATCCAGATCATGCTGCAATAAAAATTATATGTAATAAAGAGGCATGGAAAGAGAACAAAAATTATTTGGAAACTAAATAATCTAATCTTAAAGAATAAGTGGGTTAAACAACAAATGATAGAAACAATCAATAACTTCATTCAAAAGAAAGACTATAATGAGATAACCTGCCAAAATTGATGGGATACAGTGAAAGCAGTAATTAGGAGAAGTTTTATATCTTTGAATGCTTACGAGAATAAAATAGAGAAACAAGCTGTCAATGAATTGGGCATGCAACAGAAAAAGCTAGAAAAAGAACAAATTGAAAATCCTCAATTAAATACCAAACTAGAAATGCTGAAAACCAAAGGAGAAATTAATAAAATTAAAATTAAGGAAACTATTGAACTAATAAATGAAAATAAGTTGGTTTTATAAAAAAACAATAAAATTGATAAAACTGTGGTTAATTTGATGAAAATAAAGAAGAAAAAAAACAGAATTACCAGTATCAAAAATGAAAAGGGTGAATTCACCTGCAATGAAGAAGAAATTCAAGCAATAATTAGAATTTACTTTGCCCAACTGTATGCCCATAAATTAGACAATCTTACTGAAATGGATGAATAAATACAAAAAGGTAAACTGCCCAGATTAACAGAAGAGGAAGTAAAACACAAATAACCCCATCTCAGGAAAAGAAATTGAGCAAACCATCAATGATCTACTTAGGAAAAACTCTTCAGGGCCAGATGGGATTCTATCAAACATTTAAAGAATGGTTAATTCCAATACTGTGTAGACCATTTGGGAAAATTGGTGGAGTCCTACCAAATTCTTTTCATGATACAAAATGGTGCTGATACCTAAATGGGGAAGAGCCAAAACCGAGACAGGAAGTTATAGACTAATTTCCATAATGAATATAGATGCAAAAAATTTAAACAAGATATTAGCAAAAAGGTTACAGCAATATAATACAAGAATAATACACTTTGATCAGGTAGGATTTATACCAGGAATGCATGACTGGATCAATATTATGAAAACTATCAGTATAATTGATCATATCAATTACAAAACTAACAAAAACCATATGATTATTTCAATGGAGGCAGAAAAAGCTTTTGACAAAATACAACACCCATTCCTATTGAAAACACTGGAGAACATAGTAATAAATGGTGCCTTCATTAAAATAATAAGCAGCATCTACTTAAAACCATCCGCAAACATTATATGTAATGGGGATGAGCTAGACGCATTTCCAATAAGATTGTGGTTGAAACAAGGATGTCCAATATGACTACTGTTATTCAGTATAGTACTAGAGATGCATAGTACTAGCAATAAGACAAGAAAAAGAAATTGAAGGAATTAGAACAGGCAAAGAAAAAACTAAGTTATCACCCTTTGCAGATAATATGATGATATATTTAAAGAATCCTAGAGAATCAATTAAAAAACTACTTGAAATAATAAACAGCGTTAGCAAAGTTGCAGGATACAAAATAAACCCACATAAATTATCTGCATTTCAATATATTACTAACAAAGCCTAACAGCAAGAGATAGAAAGAAAAATCCCATTTAAAATTACAGTGGACACTATAAAGTATTTGAGAGTCTATCTGTCAAAACAAACCCAGGGAATATATGATTTATTACAATTACAAAACACTTCGCACAAATAAAATCAGTTCTAAGTAACTGGAAAAACATCAGTTGCTCATGGGTGGGCCAAGCTAATATAATAAAAATCACAATCCTAATTAAATTAATGTACTTATTCAGTGTCATACCAATCAAACTACCAGATAATTATTTCCCAGAGCTACAAAAAATAATATCAAAATTCATCTGGAAGAACAAAATGTCCAGAAGGGTAAGGAAATTAATGAAAAGAAATGCTAGCAAAGGTGGCCTAGCCCTACCAGATCTCAAATTGTATTATAAATCAGCAATTGTTAAAACCATTCAGTACTCACTAAAAAATCGAGGAGTAGATCAATGGAATAGGTTAGATACACAAGACACAGTAGTCAATGATTATAGCAGTCTACACTTTGATAAGCCCAAAGACCCCAGGTTCTGAAATAAGAACTCGTTGTTAGACAAAAGTGTCTGAGAAAATTCGATAATAGTTTGGTGGAAACTGGGCAAATATCAAAACCTGACACCATACACCGAATAAAGTCCAAATGGATACATGATCTAGGTAGAGGACAATACTATAAACAAATTAGGGGAGAAAGGAATAGCTTATTTGTCAGAATTTATGGGGAATGGAGAAATTTATGACCAAGCAATAAACAGAGAACATCATGAAATGCAAAGTTGATAATTTGATTACATTAAATTAAAATGTTTTTGCATAAATAAAGCCAATGCAAGCAAGATTGGTAGGGAAGCAGGAAACTGGGAAAGAATTTTTACAACTAGTGTCTGTGATAAAGGCCTCATTTCTAAAGTATATGGTCATGTTACCTTCATGTACTAAGGACCTAGTGACAATCAAACAGCATAAATTTGTAGTGGACAGAAGGAGTCTGCTTTATTGACTTCCTCCAGTTTTATTCAGGAATATTTAAAATGAGACTAGTTTATGCATGTAATCTAGGATTTAGCAAGACAAAGGCAGACGTTTGTCAAGATATTTAACAACAGAAGACAGCATAGAGTTGAACTTGTTTAGTAAAGAGTTTGGGAAAGTAGAAAAATATATCTAGAGCCTGGTTGATAACCTGAGAAAACACTGAACAGTTGTGGATTTGAAGGTCTTAGTAGGTCAAAGAATGTCTTGAGAAGAAGCGTGTGTGTGCTGGAGCCATCTTGTACCAACTTATAAGAGCTGATTGTTGAATGTTCAGTATGAGCACTTAGACTGCAGAAATTGGCAAACTATATATCAGGGCTTGATTTCCTGTACTGCTCATTTTCCAGACTTGAGAAAGTGTTGGAGAAAATGCTAACAACGCAAATTAAACTTAAAAGCATGGCATACTGCTGATTTTTTTTTGAGAGTGGATTGTTAAATATTTATCTATATACTCCTGAGATGAGTAAGGTGGGAAAGAATGGAATGGCAACCAACTATGACAGAATCATGGATTTTATAGTTCTTGAACATGAAAGTGGCATGCATGCTTGTGACGGATGACAAATAAATAAGATGACTAGCTTGAGTAGCAGAAATGAAGCTGAGTAGGAGAACAGGTCATGGAAGCATCTTAGGTGAAAGCACCAGGAAGGTATTGTATTTATTGAATTGAATAAATTGGGTAAAATATGTAAACATAGTGTCCAAGGGCCGTTAAGTTGAAATAAGGCAGAAACGAAAGGAAGGAATCTAGAAAAGTTTAACTGGAGAAGAGTGTATTTAAATGAGGAGCAGGTGTTGTGCATGTGGATGTGGGAGAGGACAAGGGTAATTATTGTATAGGGAACATCATGAAAAAAACAGAGCAGAAAACATACTGTTGTTACAGATCTACAACAGCAGACAAGCGTGTGTGTGTGCGCACGCGTGTGTGTGTATGCTGAATGTCTATTCAATTCAAGACCCAATTCAAGATAGTATTATAATTGCTTAGGTGTATAGATTTTCAGGACCCAGATTTGAGGAACTTTTTTTAAAAATGTTTTCATTCATAAAAGTGAGGTAGGCAAATTTGCATTTTTTAAGACTTGGAAATTTTAGCTTCAAGACAAGCAAGAAAAATGTAGCTTAATATATGCTACTAATTATTCATTAAAATAGGAATTAATTTCTTGCACAATGACCCCCTCTGTTTAGAAATACCTGAGCAAACAATATTCTAGATACTTTCTAAAATCTATAACTTTCTACCCAAAGCTTATGAGAAATAGAATTAATTGTCCTGTGTTTACAGTGAGCAGATATTAATGCAAATCACCAATTTGTAGCAATTTAGAAAGAAAAATCCCCTAAGAAGAGAATACTGCCATTAGTAAACACATTATTGTGATTGAAAAACTTTCTAGGTTGACTGTATCCAGGCACTGTATCATCAAAGATATTTTTAAGAGCTTCCCCTTAGAAAGATTTTCTTCTCTTGCCATGTTGGAAAATCTAACTCTCCCCTGTTATTTAGAGAACTGTATTGTAAAATGCCTCAAAAGAGCAGAATTTATGCTCTAGCTCACCTGAACTTCACAAGTGACAGGCAAGCTGGAATTTATCATTCTTTGGAAACATCCATTTTAATCATTCAATAATAAATATAGTACATAAAAATCAATGCACCTTAAATGGGACTATCATTTGGAATCTGGAACTACATAAATCTGGCCTTTTTGTTTTCTATAACCCTGACCATGGAATCACTGGGGAATAGACTTAGGGAGAAAGATGGTTTCTAATATTTCCCAAGTTCTTTCCTTGACTTGTGCTCCTCAAATCCCCCTGAAATAAGTAACTATGAAAATATTATTCTCATCTCAAAATATTATGAAATGACATTCAAATAGATCACTCAGATCATTCCTAAAACACTGAGGAGACTGAGATGCACTTCTTTCAAATGACTAAGGTCTCTTGTATTAAAAGAATGCAGTTTATCAAGGCATTATGAAGAGAGCAAAAACATTTTGAATGAGGGAGTTGGTTATCCCATAGTACATGGCCCTGATCAAGTCACATCTGGAGTAGCAAGTTCAGTTTTGGGCAACATAGTTTAGGTAGAACATTCACACTTACCAAAAAGTCCAGAAGGGGATGAGCAGGAAGGTGAGAAGACAGGAGACTCTAGCATAACAGAATTAGTCAAAGGAAGTGAGGATGATTATTTAAGACAAAAAAATTTAATCTAGACATAGAAGTCTTCAAATAATTGAAAGACTCATGTAGAAGCTGCTGCAAATAGGGGAAGGAATGTTGGACTTGAAACGAGGAAGACCTAATTCCTCATTGGTCTGTATTTTAAACCTATATCAAACGGGTTTATCAAATAAACTATAGGTTGAATTGTGCATTGGTAGAACCAGTTTACACACCAAGAGTTCCTTGAACTGATTAAATGACAGGTGCTTCATGTTTCAATTTCATTGGGATTAAAGGCACCGCAACACAGAATTAGGAGCAAAGGGTAGAATTGACAGAGAAGTAAATTCAAGAATACTAGAAGAAAAAATGCTTAACAATCACTGAAGTCAGATGGGCTTCCTCAAGGACATAGGGAATTCCTTTAACTAGAGAGTTTCCAAGAAACAGCTGGATAATTACTCATCTACAATTCTAAAGTGGAAAATTGCTCAGATCAGGCTTGTAGTAAGTAGCCTCTGAAGTCCTTGGCAATTCATATTCATCCAAAATTAAAAGACATATAGACATCGATCAATACGTACACATTGTATAACACATATGTGTAACTGTGTATGTATGTGTATATGTACATGCATGTATGATACAATGTGTGCATATATACATGTGTGTATATATGCATATCTACACATAGAATACACAAATATATATATACATATACACATACACCAACTTTGGAAATTGCTGTTATTCCCATTTTACATGTTATTAATTTGAGGCTTATTAAAGCCTGTAAGTTGCCAGTGGTTACACAGCTACTGTCAGAATTGGGATTCAAACCTAGGTGTCTACTGATTCCAAGGCCAGTATTCTTTCCTTTCTACCTTAATTTCTCTTTTAGTCATTCACACGTTAGTATGAATTTAAGTCAATATATAATCTCTTCCTAGGGCATTACCTAATTAAGTAATATCTTTCATAATGTAATGAAAAACATGCTCCCCAGTTAAAATTTATCAGAAATCAATGTGTTCAGATACTGCGGAATGAAGAAGGGGAATCAGTTTCACCAGATAACATGGACTTTTAACTACCTTACAATACCCAAACCTAAACTCTATCCCTGACTGAAGTTAATTCCCATGCTGCCCACATCTAGAACTTTCAAAGATTAGAAACTAGATGAACATTATCTGCTGCAAGGTTGTGTCTATTTAAAAGAAAGGATTCATTTTCTCCTTCTGAAACCAACTGGAAAAATTCAGCCTAACCACTTCATTCTCATATAGCAATTTAATAAACATGTAATAGACACCCACTTACCCTCTCAAGTTGGCATACCAAAAACAGCCTTCATTCATAGAATATCAGCTTTTTACATGACTGGTTCCATTCTGTCATTGTATGGTATATAACTATTTCAAAGTGTGAAAGGGGGGAATAGCCACAGATAATCAAAAAACTGGTATCAATGCTCAGAAGACTATTTACATATGTATTTGTAAGTTTGTAAAGTACCTTCTCTTTCTGGGCCCCAGTTTCTTGATCTTGAAAATGAATGGAGGCACTTAGGCATGGCTCTATGTCTCTTCCAGCTCTAACATTTCATGATTCTATCTACTTTTGTATGTGTTTCTTAATTTGTAAAAACATATTACTGACCACAAGTGTGAGTCCTCAGGCAACACAGGTACACCAAGTCAAGTCAAATCCTGAAGTTACATTTTCAATATTTATGTGACAAACAGTTAAGCTATACAAAGGTAACTATACAAAAATTTATGAAAAAATCTTCATAACATTTTACCAAGCACCACTTAAGCCACTCTCTAATGTATAAATTGCTAAAGCAGATTTATGAATGTCCATTTGGTGACAAATTAGCCAGACCATTCATTAAGTATAGCATTATTCTTTTCTAGCAACCCAAGCTAATTTTCCTAACAGCTAAGGAATCCTCTAATTGCATTAACATGATCTGCTAATATTGATCTCAGTGCAAGTATCTTAAGAAAGCAAAAATCTTTCAAATTAGATATTGGAATAGGAAGTAATTGAGAAAGGGAAAAAAATACATTTCCCCACATTTCAATCTTTATACAAATTCATGATTCATGCCCTTCCCCACTACAACCACTGGGATTCCTAGTAGAGGCTAGAATTTTAAAATACTATTTATTTTCATTGTTTGGCTGATTGATATACTGGTCATGTGGAAGTGAAATGAAATTATGTAATTACTGTTCCATATGACAATCATGGTATATTATATCACTACTCTATCCCCTTTGTCTCTGGGTTTAAAATGGTAGCCATATGTCTAATCAGCTGATGTAGGTGGATACATCTTTCTTTTCCCGACAAGCCCCCAGAATTAACTCTGTAGTGATAAGGGACACTGGAAGGATGGATAACATGTGCCTGACTTAGAAGGTTCAGCTAAGCAAAGATTTAGAACAGGAAGAAGCTTGGTGGTCATCTAGTCCAACATCCTCATTTTATAGGAAACCAAGTTCAAGAGAGGCATAATTACTGGCCCAAGATTACACAAAGAGTAAGTGGCAGAACCCCTTGCTCCATATCCAACACTATTTTCACTGTGTCACTCTGCCTAAAATACTGCCTGTGATAAAATTGTGGAAAAAAATCGCTCTACTCCTACTCTAGAAATAAATGCCTGAGGTTATGGTATAGAAAAATTACTAAGTAATAGTAATTGCTTTGCAATCTACCAAATTCCTGAAATGTGTCTTATTATTTTTAAAAGAGAGCAGGTGGCATAGTACATATAGCACTGGGTCTTGAGTCAGGAAGATCTTAGTTGAAATCCAGCCTCAGACTAGCTGTGTGACTCTGGGAAAGTCATTTAACTTCTATTTTCCTCAGTTTTCTCAACTGTAAAAATTGAGATAATAGTACTTACCTCCTAGGGTAGTTGTGAGGGTCAAATTAACCAATATTTGCAAAGCTGTGAAAACAACCACCTGACATACACAGGAGGGCCCGCTATCACAGGTTCTTAGATCGGTTTTTCTAAAAAGAAAGACGACTTTTAAGAGGTCAACGATCACTTTAACCAAGCTCATATGCATCATTCAGTTAGTTCAGGGGGAAAAGTCAGCACCCTGAACTTCAGAGAAAATACAAAAAGATCAACAGACAGGGCTTCCAGCTGCCTGACTATAAGCAGTACATACATCACAAATCAACTGACAGATGCAATTGTCTTACCATACATACGTAGTTACCAGAGAAAGAAACACCAGCATCTGGGTTTTCAAAGCTGGGGGGCTCCTGCAGCTTCCCAGAGTCTCATCTGGCACACAAACCTTCTTACAAAAACTAAGCCCCAAAACAAAACTTCATCTCAAGGAGTTAGACACTTTTCAGAGCTGGAAGGCAGGATTCTCTTACCCATTGCTTCAATAGGAATTAACAAAAGGTTTTGAGGCCTATTAATGGGCAGGGAAGATCTTTAACTCAGCCACAATTGACCTGAAATTACCATTACAAAAGTGTTTAGCAAACACTTAATACTTGCTTATACACATACTATTTCATAAATTTGGTTTAAACAAAAGTCATTCAAAAGCAAGTCTGTAAATAAATGGGGAAAACACTACCAAGCAAAACCATCTTAAAAAATATATCCTACAAATCTTTGATAAGTTTGTGCTGATGTTGTCTTCTCTCTCATAACCTGGTGTAAACATGAATCTTTTAATAGGGGTTGCATACAACTACATATTTTCATAACATTCTTATGAGATCTTAGCAGAGAGAGGTTGTGTGTCTTATAATGAGATGCATTTCACCTTTGGTGAACACTATCTTCTTGTCCATTCTGATTGTTGCAGCAACATTTCTCTATTTACTGATGATTTAAAAAAGTAGTTATTATCAAGTGAGATTTGATATTAAATCATTCTTAATTTCACAATAAATAAAAGGACCAATTCTGTTTTCATGCTGGTAGGATATGATGTGAAGCCCATGTTTTATCTGAATAAGTGGTATTTGAGAAGAATTGCAGGATAATGTATATAGGTCCAATCTTAGGGTCAGGGAGCCCAGGCTTGAAGTACTGTCTCTCATATATGCTGCCCATGTGACTATAAGAAATTTCCACAATATCTCTCTCAGTTGACCAGGCAACTCTGACACTGTCTGTTATACAGAAGCTATCAATCTATAGCAAGAAATGGAGTTCCCTGGGCTGTTGAAATCACAGGATCAGTCCAAAAAGTATATTATTAATCACACAGTAATGTCAATAGTTGTAGCTAAAACAACACATTTTCATAAAGCGGAAAGGCTCTACGATTCTAAAATGAGTAATCAGAAAGGAAAAAATATTCTAAGAAAATTATTGAAATTTGGTTTTATTGTCATATCCATTTTCTGGAAGCCCAGGAGAGTTAAGTAGTTCATTAAAGATCACATTTCAAGTCAAATAAATGCAACAAGAATACACAATTTTCAGTCATGATCTTCCTTTCAGAGAAACTCTTTTAGCTATGAACATGTATGATTTCATAGCTATTCTGCGGTGATTTGAGAAATATAAATTTATAACGATGATTCAGAAGTTGATTGAATGTGTGTGTGTGTGTATTTCCTTCCCCCTTGTAAAAGCAAAAACAAAAAAGTTGCACGTGAGAGAGCTCCCAGATTATAGACCTTGGGAAATAAACCACTTTGTTCAAAGAGAGGGAATTAAATAGACAGAAACAATAGGAGCTTCCACTGTTGCTTAGCAAGGAGCCTCTGGCATCCTATGACAGATTTCAGTGTAAGGTGAAAGGAGAGGCCTTAATGTCCAGAAAAATTCAAGATATCTGGATCACCTGGAAATGAAAGATATTTTTGTCCTTTTTGATGTGGCATATTTTCTATGGTCTATACCTTTGTGGTAGATTAATCCTTAGTCAGCTATGTTTTTTTAAGGAAGATCAAATATTTTATATAATGATAATAACTGACATTTATTTTTCGTTTTACATACATTGTCTCATTTAGGCCTGATAATGACCTTTTGAGGAACTATTATCCTTGTTTTATAGATGAGAAAGTAGGGTTCAGAGTGGTTAAGTATTTTGTCCAAGGTCACATAACTAGTAACCTAAACACTTGCAGCAGAATTTAAAAACAGTCTCTCAAATCCAAGTCCAACATTCTCTCTTTCTAGTAATATTGCAAATAAGAAAAATCATAAAATATCTACTGTGTCAATATTATGTGATACAGACACATTTGTATAAAGGTAGCCTATGTAACATCATGAGTGCTATATATATATATATATATATATATATATATATATATATATATATACACACACACATATACATATGTATGTACATGTGTACATATACACATACACAAATGCATACATACATACATATATAAACCAAATTGCAAATAAACCAGGGTTCTGTTGAATCTGGTAAGAGATTTCTAAAAATGAGCTCCTTTCTTTCTTTTCATGATAAACATGCCGTCTCTATTCCCTGAAGAGAAATTTGGGGAGAATTGTAGATTTCAGAACTAGAAGTCATATTAGAAGTTATCTATCCCAATTCTCACATTTTTTATAGATGAAAAGAACAAGTTCTAGAGAAATGAATAAATCAATCAACAACCGTTTATTAACAGAAAAGCCCTATGTTTAGTTGCTAGGAATATAAGTACATATTATTAAAGAATTCTACTTACAAGAGATTTACATTCTAAAAGACTCCCTGGGTCACACAGCTAGCTAGTAGGAAAATAATGATCAGTACTCAAGTTCCCTGACTCACAGGGGTGTTCTTTCAATAAAGCCCCATTCTCTTTTCTCATGAGACATAGGGCACCAAGTGACTTTTTCCTTTCTGCACAACTACTAAGTTCAAGATGATCTGGAAGCCATGGTATCTTATTTCCTTATCCAAGTATGCTAATGGTATGTGCTAGTGAAAAACAGATAAGCATTCTCTATGGCAGATAAGAGAATAAAACCAAATCATACAGATCACCTGGAAATCAAAATCACTTTTGGGAGTCATGATTCTAATAACACATAAGAAATTTCATAATGATTTTCTGAAAGCCTTTAATGGATCAGCACCTACCCTAATGGTCAGGCATTATTTTGTGATTTTGTTAGGGTATGGATCTTCAATTCCTTTAGTTTAAGGAGCTTCCATAAAGTGACCACCAACACTACCACACCAGTTGATACTTTTTTTTTTTTTTACGTTAATCATCCTAGAATAGGTCAAATGCCTGGCCCCAGGGTCACACCCACATAGATGTTGGAGCCAAGATTGAAATCTAGGAATTCTGCACTTAGAACTCACTAAACTATACTACCTTTCTGTCAGAGCACAATATCTGTATAGATATATTTTGAGACAGAAAAATTAAACATATCTTATTCCATTTGACCTGCCCCCTATACCTATACATTTTTTTAATTATTAACTAAAGGATTACTTCATTGTTTTATTTTAAGAAACTTCTCAGGTTAAACAAAGTAGGATTATTCTTCCTAGTACTATAACAGAAAAAACACATAAGAGTAAATTACCTTTAGGGTTGTTTGTGGGGAGCAAATGAGATGTTAGGTCTTCTTTTTAGTTTGTATTTTATCAGCTTTACCAAACAGAAAACATGTAATCAACTGATTTAAATCTCTATTTACAATGGAACAAATCACACTGCTTTTTAATCTGTTAATTTTAGGTCATAGTAACTGTTCAATTAATGCTTGTGTGTTTATTTCAGATTTTTCAATTTCAAAATACAGAGGGGGAAATGGTAACTGGCTTCTTTTGTTTCTTCAGCCTTCCTTCTCAGCACACAGCATTGTCTTATCTGAAGCAAATCTATTTCCAGTTATTTTCTGATCAGACATCTCTACACCTTTGGGAATGATTTTGATGAAGGAAAATTTATTATTGTTGTTATCATTATTATTGATTATTAATTAAAGCCATATATTTGCCCAGCATTCATGCTCTCATCATTGATCTTATGCAGTAAATTATGTCTATGAAGCAATATTTTATGAAACTCTGTCTAGGATGTAGTCACAATGACATATGGTTTTGCCAACCTTCTTTATTATATAATTATAGTAACTATATAAAAATATGAACCTAGATTCTTTATTAAATTGATTTACAGATAATTTCTCAAATAGTACCAACTTTTTAAAACTAGAGAAAACATTGCCCACTTACTGTTAAATGCTAAAAGCTGTTTCACTTTGGTGCTAACAATCTTAATATTTATAACATCAAAGAGGTTTGAGCAGCTGCTAAAATGAAATCCCAAGTGAATGTCAAGTATAAGCATTAAGATGAATATAATAGCTGGCATAGAATCCAATCTTAATACTTTAGTAGGTACATAAACTCTTCCAAGGTACCTGGTAACCAAGTATAAATTACAGGTTTGGGATATTAATAGGTGTTCCAGAACTGCAGAACTATATGGGTCTCTAGAAGTGCCTAGTTTATAAATCCAAATAGATTTGTTCTTTTAAAAGGACTTCTCATGTACTAGAAGTCTCAAGAGAAACAGCTAATTCAAAAAGGACTTACTTTTCAAATCCAACTTTGAACAATAAAGCCAAAAACCTATCTGACAATTGGAATGCTCTGTAAGCACAAGTTCTAGTCTGTAGGACAAAAATATGCAAAAATACTAATATGGGTTTATTGGACCCCATCTAGGTGTCACCATGGTAGAACACTATAGTAAGTAATAACCTGGGTGTAATCCATCCTTACACACTTCTTAGCTATATGAACCTATCTGCCTCAGTTTCCTCAGTTGTAAAATGGGTATAGTAATAGTACCTAGTTCCCAAGGTTAACGTGAGGATCAACTGAGATAATATTTGTAAATCTCTTTGCACAATGCCTCATACATAACAGGTGCTTCATAAATGTTCGCAATAATAATAGTTATCATTATCATATCCAAGTAAACAAAGAAACTGACGAATATCTACAAGTGTCACCAATGCCCTAAATCTGAATGTTCAAGGCAGAGGAAGAGGTTGTTACATGCCTGTTTGGACTGCTCTACGATATTAATCTTGCAAAATTGCAAGCATAGGATTTTGAATTCTTCAGGCTAGGAGAAATATACTACCACCACGTTAAATTAAAAAGTGTAGATAGATAGTCATCAGGTTGGGTGAGTCAGGAGATAAAGCATAGGAGGCTGCCAAAAATAGAGCCTGGGTTTGAATTCTGTCAGGCAAGCTAAATTTTTTTCCCCCAGTGATGACTCTAAATGACCTTTGGGAGATGATTATTAAGAATAATGATGTATTGACTTGGGAGGACATGTACATAGCCATCCTATAAAAATTATTTTCTTAAGTTTGTGAAAGTGTGTTACTTTTCTTGAGTTGTATGCCAAGGTCACTCCAAGTGCTGGAAGAAGGCTTGGGGTCTTGAAGGTTATACTAGGGTAGCATAAGTCTCATCAGGTCCTACCAAACTGGAAAGGCTTTGAGTTTTGTGTGGCTATTATCCAAGGACAATCAAATTCAGGAATACTCATCACAAGAAGACTGGGAAGCAAGGGGAAGAGGATTTGAGCATAAGAGCAGCTTATAAGGAAAGTCTACCAAGTCCTGCAGAGGTTGTTTTGCCCTCTGTCAGTTCTCATATAAATAAAATCACAGACGTTTTCTAGCTTTGAAGAGGTCAGAGCATGCAGCAGTCAGAGCTCTGAATTTAGAATCAGGATGATCTGCATTTCTCTCAAATTTTGGCTCAAACATTTACTAGCTATGTGGTACTGGGTAAGTAATTTAGCCATTCTGTGCCTCAGTTTCCTCATCTGTGAAGGGGCCGTATTCAGGGGTCACTAAGTTCCCTCTCAGCTCAAGATGTACAATCCTGTTAAGTAAGATACCTTTAGTCAAAGCTTTTGAAAGTACTTTTTCTCCCCATCTCAAGTGTTTTGTAAAAGGGAGATATGTTAAAAGAATCATTAGCACTTCAACTAAGATAACTAAGGTTTGTAAATTATTTGAAACACATTATTCCTCCCTGAAGCAATCTGAGGTGATAAATAATAGATGAAATTTATTTGAGGAATAGGTGAAAATGTATTGCTTTTAGTAGAAAGAAGGCCTTCAAATTTCAGTGTATTCACCCAATGCCCTCCTTCTCACTTGCACACCTCTGTATTTACCCTTTAGCCCTAAAATTCCTTGTTCTTTTCAGAATAGCACAGACAAATTTCTTAACCAGAGAGCCTGGTCTTTAAGACTCAAATGGCCTGGAAGTTTTGATATTCTTTTCAGGTGTATGTTTTCTGATTACCGGTGATTCCATCTAATGGCATCCCAAACGCACTTGATAAATGTTGCCATGTGGGTCAAAAGAACTTCTGAGAGTTACTCATAGGTATCTACTTTCTCTAAACATAATAATGCATTCGCCTCGAAATTCTAACTGTGTAGTTGATCACTGAAATACTTAGAGACTTATATAGCTGCCCAGATTTCGTATGGGACCTAGCATCATGAGGGAAGGAATGGAAGAAGCATGTATTCAATGTTTATAGATAACAGATATCACACTAAGTTTTAGGTATACAAATACAAGCAAAAACAAACAAACCAATGCCAGATGATCCTTGTCCTCATGGAAATTTATTTTAATGAAGAAAACAATACATGAAAAAGAGATGAAAAAGGAGAGAGGGCAAGTTACCTAGCTCCAGGACACTGCTTCAAAGTGCAAAAGCCAGGAGTAGGACCAAGAGAAGCCAAGTTGACGTTTCAGGAAAGGGAGTTTCTAAGAGGAATTCATCCATGTGAGAAGGAGGGAAGTTTTACAGAGAGATGTTCCAGGTTGACAGAAGCCACAAGAGTGCTTGGATATTTTGGGATAAGGAGACCCCAGGTTCTGAGGGAACTTCTAGGAAGAGTGAGTAGCATGGTCTGGAATTCCAGAATCTAGGAACATAGTCATGAATCGATTAAAATATTATAAACCAATTTTGAAAATAGTATTTAAAAATATTAATAGGCCCACAGAAACTTTCCTAAGCCTACTTTTATCATTGTTGCTTCTTTCATCTCAGGCATCCTTACCTCTTGCACCACCACTGCTATTCCTGTGGAATAGGTTAGCTTAAACGCTTTTAAATACTATAACTGATCAGTTATGATATCAGTAGGGCCTGATTACCATGTGCAGTGGAAAGAATATTGAATTTAGTCTGAGTGCTAGCGCCACCCTTTACTACTTGGCCAAGCTGCTTAACTCATTCAATGTAAGTTTCAGTTTCCCCATCTGTAAAAAGAGGGCTTTGGACTAAATGGTCTTTCATTTTGCTCCCATCTCTAAACTTGTGGTACTATGATCCTATGAAAATGTATTTATTATAGTATACATGTACATAGTTTTAGAGTTTGCAATGTGCTTCACATACGTTTATCATCTCGTTTGATGCAAAATCTCTGTGAGAAAAGTGTTATTATTACTTCCATTTTTACACCTGAGGAAACTGAGGTTCAGAGAAACTAAGTGAATCATCTAGCGTCACACAACTAAGTGTCTGAGACAGGATTTGAAATGAGCTCTTTTTTAACTCTGAGCGCAGGAGTCTATCTGCTTCATTCAAACTATTAAATCTACCTCTGCATATTGATGTTATTTTAGACATAGACTCCAAAATTGCCAATAGTTTCTGTTGAGTCAGTAGGGAGATAGCTTCACGGTAAAAATTAAATTTGAATAATTTTAAGATTTTTAAAGAGCAGTTATGCTGGTAAAGGGGAAGGGAAAGGGAATAATATTAAGATAGAGCCTGCTATGTGCCAGACACTGTGGTAAGCACTTTAAAAATTTTCAAAAATCAAACTAGTACTGGTTATTTCAACAATGCAGCATTTGTTGCCTGTTTAATGCTTTTTGCTGTTCATTTGACAGGAAAGAAAACTAAATGTAAGAGATATTAGTAAAATAATCTGAAATCCAATTCTAATAACAGCATGGAATGATGTACTGAAATGGACACCAGGTTAAGAAACTACACAGTCAAGTAACAAGCATAGAGCTGAGTATGTTTGTTGAATTGAATTTATGTAATGGGGTAACACTCAGTTACTTGACACATAAATCAAAAAAAAATAGCTGTTTTCATACAAAAGTCTAGTGTGCCAACTGATATGGTATGATATGTTAAAGGCTTATTAAGGATAAAATATACTAATTTACTTTAATTGATCTGCTGTCTTATCATTGTGGGTATTCTATCCAAAAAAGTAGGTCACAACTTACCTACACCATGCTTATAGATTCACACCTATGTCCTCGCACAAATCCACCACTGGGGATCCACTATTCAATAAGCAACAGTCAGTAAGTTAAATTATATTTGTCTTTGTGTCATCAGCTATAGGTTCTCTTTCAAAACCAGATAACTAAAGGAATTAGTTAATTTTGTAAATAAAATATATTCCTAAGGTTTTTTTAGAGAAAATGGAATATGTTTCTCTGTGTGTACGTGTATATGTTGATCATTGAACAGTACATGTATATTAATAGTAGAGAGAAGACTCCTTTAAGAGAGAATGAGCAAGGCTCTCTGTAGAGAATAAAAGAAATATTCTTAAGAGAGGTGACCATAGTGTTTCCCTGTATATCTGGAAGAGTAAAAGATATTTTGATTTATCTAAGTGGCATATACACGCATAATTGTATCTTTCTGTGTATGTGTATATACACTACATACATATATGTGTATGTAGGTATATGCATGTACACATACACACATATATACATGCAAACATACACGTATGTAAACAAATATACATGTATACACACTCATGCATATATATATATATTATATATATATATATATATAATTATAGAGAATTTCCTAAGAAGAAATTTGTTCCATTAACATGAATCTTAAAGTTCCCCGCAATGTATAGGTTTATAGAGCTTTCTGGAGTACTGATAGACTATTTGAAAATAAATAATTAGCCAGGTTCATGCTGTCAATTTGAATCAGAGTCTAAACTTGAACAATCTCTTGGACTCTATGTTAATCAAATGTCAATTCCTTTTATAAAATTATATGTAATCACAGGCTAAGGTTCTCATGGGTCACTTGCCCTTTCTAGAATTAGATCTTAGAACTTGAAACAACCTTAGAGGGCAAGCTGTCCAGTCTCTCAGCCAATGCAGAAATTGCTTCTCAACATCCCAAATATAGATTGCACTACCTCTTCTTGAACATTTTTGGAGACTGGGGGCCAGTGTTGGATAAGTGCATTTGTAGTGATCATCAATTTAGAGTTAAGAAGGGCATTAGTAGGCATTGACTCTCATTCCCTGTTTTTATACATGTTCAAACTGAGGTCTAGGGGAATTAAGGGACTTGTTGAAGGTCTCAGAGGGAAACAGTGGAAAAGCAATTATATTAATTGATATTTTTTGTTTTTCAGTAGTGTCTGACTCTTTTTGACCCCATCTGGAGTTTTCTTGGCAAAGATACTGGAATGGTTTACCATTTACTTCTCCAGTTCATTTTACAGATGAGGAAACTGAGGCAGACAGGATGAAATTCATTGTCCAGTGTCATCCAGCTAATCAGTATCTGAGATCAGATTTGAACTCAGGAAGATGAACCTTCCTGACTCCAGGTTCAGCAGCACTCTATCCACTGTATGCCCCAGCTGCCCCTACAATTCATGCTATCAATCATTAAAGACAATGCTTCATCTGTTATACCACATTCACTGAGAAAAAGTCTTCCCACTTGTTTTACCCTCAAGAACAGCAAAAAAAAAGCCTCCTTCCCACTCCACATGGAAATCCTTTAAAGATTTAAGATTATCTTGATTGTCCAGTTTACTCTCAAAATATTCTCTTGTAAGACCTTATACTATCATTATCTCTCTTATTTTTTCATATCATCTTTCATAGGTGCCATGTCTTGTCTTATGACTAGGCTCATTGTCATCCTTTAAGCAATTCCATCCTGAAAATTAAATGGTAACACCACCAACTCCAGGACCATGTTGTTTGTGAAGTATTTCCTGAACACTGCAAGGGAAGGAAGGAGTAATTTTAACTTTCTTCAATATTTCACTGCTTCCAATTGTCAAGATCATGTATTTATCAACCTTTATGTGGATAGAAAAAGATAACATAAGGTGGCATGTGCCCGTATTCCCATCCATATGACCGACTCTCCTAGGCCAAACTCTCCTTTCTATAGTAGGTATCTTTTGGGAAACTAAAATGGATTTGGAAGCTAGCATCAGAAATCAAGTGATCATCTACTGTGTGAAGATCAATCAACCTGCAAACCTACTATGTGACAGGAACTATAAGTTCTTGAGGATGCAAAGACTAAAGAGGGAAAGTCTCTGGTTTTAAAGCACTTTACAATCTAGCTGAAGTAGAGGACATAAGCATAATAAGAATATACAAAAGACGGATGAGGTTGTATTTGGAAGGCACAGAGTCAAAACTGAAGTAATCTTGCCCTCAAGGAGTTTATATTCTATCAAAGTAAGGGGAAAATTGCATGTTCTATTGAGTGGATAATATAATAAATTGTTATTAGGATGATAAGCTTCAGTACTTCAAAAGCTCCTTGTTTCCACTTTAACAGACAGTAAATTACACAACATACTCTCAAATCATATCAAATTGTTTTTAGATTATCCAACCACTATTTCCCTCCTTGAGCACAGGTATCAAGAGTTGATTGTACCTTTGGTTTTCTTATCTCTGCCTAGTAGAGAACATGAAATGTATGCATATATTGACCTACCTCTGTAGCATCATAGAATATTATTGTTGGGAAAGATGTTGGATCTCATCCAATTCAATCACTCTATGAAGCCTAAATCCCTTATATAACTTCAGCATTCAGGTTCCTAGTAAAGGCTTCCAAGGACCTGGACATCTCTCTCTTAAGGCATTTTATTCCTTTTAGCAACACCTCTAGTTTGTAAGAAGTTCTTCCATATATGAAAACATGATCTACAATACTGTAACTTTTACCTCACTGTTTCTAGCTTTACCATCTACAGGCAAAGCTGAATGTCTCTTCTACCTTCCAAATGATAGCATTCCCAATACTTTAAGATTGTGAGTTTATGAATCTTCTTTTCCAAGTTTTTTTTTTTTTCCCAACTATCAAATCGCTTGAAAAATAGTCTCTCATACTTTTTAGATTTATGGTGATTTATCTTCATTGTTTCTCTCCACTGTATCATAATTAATGTTAATGGTAGACCAGAAATGAAGGATTTGCATACTTCTTTTATGCCTAAAATTTTCTTATCAAAACAAAATGTAGAAAACCTCACCAAATAAAGAGTATTTTGATATAGAGACAGAAATCCAAATTAATGACAATAAATTATGAATAATTAATATATCCATTTTGCAGGACTGCAACATCTTCTGTTTTGTTTATCACCAACTGAGAATCTATTCAGGACAAATGACTTTTCAGGAAAGATATATTGAAAATATACAATAAAATGAAAACATAGAAATTCTGCAACATTTTAGTGACCATATCCCCCCAAATCTTCTTAATATCATATTTCCATTCATATTATCAAATCCTTGAAAATCTCTACCAGTGTTTTTAGTTATATTTTCTTATGCATTAATTAATATTGAAATCATAACACTTCAACAGCCATGCCTTTTTTAATATGGTGGGAATATCAAGAGAGACTCACCCTCGCCCTTTAATTTGTTAGTAAATTGGAAGGCAACAGTCAATGGAAACCAAAAGGATGGACCTGATCATTGCCCAAGAATCTTCCTCTTTTTATTCAAAATGAAATCAATTTTTCTTATATCTATAGACCAAAAGGAAAGTATTCTCACACTTGAAATGGCAAATATGAGATTTGAAGGATGTAAGTGCTTTTAATAATATCAGCAACTCAAAGCACTTTTTAAAAAAGTGAATATAACCTTTGCCTTCCATTCTTTGGCCTAGTCCCTATTTCACTTAACTTCTATGAATAAAAATAATCTATATATTTTTAAATGTGTTTGTCTTTTCCTCAACTGAAATACTAACTATAAATACATCATCGTATAAGACCAAATGGAGTATTGATTTTCAGCAAGAAAGTAACTCAACATAATTACTACATGTCTGACTTCTGCATGTCCTGTGCAATAGTATACCAATTTCTCAACTGTAAAAAGGATAAAAAATGGCAATATCATCAGGGGTCCACCATTCAAATCACTGTTGCATTAATCAATGTTTATGATATATGAAGATATTTAAAATGGTCCTTTATTAAATAAAAGATACTGCAGTTCTAAAGGGGTCTGTGAATTTATTAATATGGATATTTCTTCCAGTGATGAAGATTCCGTCAGCTCATCCTGTGTGACTATTTTCCACATGCTCCCCTAAGTTCACCAAAGGAGTTTCACTCATTGTGCTGAGCTTACTCATAATCTCTTGGCATTGCTCTATAATGCTAGAATATATAGATTACACAAGATTGATCCCTGTTCCAACTATGCGAGTGATTCTTCTGGCAGCACATGAAACAAAAGATGTTATAATATAACTAATAAGAGAAAGTAACTTCATTCCTCTGTACCAATCCACTCAAAGATAACAAGTACCATTTTAAGAGAACTAGTCTTTTACATCAGTAGTGTCAAACTCAAATACAAACAAGGACCACAAAACTGTGCATAGGAATCCTTGCCAGCATGTATTGACTTAGAAAATGAATAACAGCATTATATTTTATGGAATTTTTACTTATTTTGTTAAATATTTTCCAAATATATTTTAATAAGGATTGGACCACACTCAGAAGTGTTGTCAGTCATATGTTTAACATATCTGTTCTACACCATGCTTTCCCACCACCACCTGCAGTCAGTTCATCAGTATGTCAACCAACTAGCATTTATTAAATCATTACATTAAATCAGGTAATGGATATATAAGTAAAGACAAAACAATACTTCAAGTCCTATACTTAAAGAAGGAGACAGCATGTAAATAACTAAGTACATACAAGATATATTCAAAGTAGATAAGAGGTCATTTGAAAGAAGAAACTGTAGGCTGGGAGGACCAGAAAAAAACTTCCTGCAAAAGGTGAGACTTGACTTGAGTCTTGAGGGAAGCCAAGGAGTCCCTGAGACAGAGGTGAGGAGACAGAGCATTCCCAGTACGAGATGCAGCCAATGCAATGAAAGATGGAGTTTGGGTTGAAATAATATCAAATAGGCCAGTAGAGTTGAATTATAAAATCAAAGGAGAAGTATAAAGTTGAGAAGTCTAGAAAGGTTGAAAAAGGTCAGGTTATGAAGAGCTCTAATGATAAATAGAGGAGTTAATATTTAATTCTACAGATAATAGAGAACTCCTGGAGCTCATCAAGGAGGGTAGGAGATAGGAATTGATCTAAACTTTTGAAAAAAACCCTTGACAGCTGAGAGGAAGATGGCTTGGTTTGGGGAGAGACTTGAGACAGAAAGATCTATTAGAAAAATAATTTGGTTAAA
Organism: Bettongia penicillata ogilbyi; assembly: GCA_023548195.1. NCBI lineage: Eukaryota > Metazoa > Chordata > Mammalia > Diprotodontia > Potoroidae > Bettongia > Bettongia penicillata. Next base: position 6,059,198 of record JAJHZJ010000244.1, read on the forward strand.
AGATGGTTAAAAGGAGCTCAAACCTGGGTTCTATCTAAGAATAGAGAGAAGTGAACCAATATGAGAGGTGTTCTGCTGAAGGGATCAGTGACTGACAATAGATCAAAAATGCACAGTGAGGGTGGGAAGAACTAAAGAGCGTCAACCTTGATTTAGTTTAATGTCCTTTTAATTTTACAGTCTCCTAACCCTCTCTTCTGTGGGGAAGCAGCCTGGAGAGCCCCAGGATCTTTGTATCCCTGCAGGCTGGAAGGTCTTATAAAATCAATACACATGCTGGTTGGATTCTGATAGCAACAGTCAAAAAGAAGAGTCTTGACTTAGATTATCCACTGCTCTGAATTAGATGGCATCAAAAAATCAAGTGAGCACAAGGGAGATATAAATGTGACTATCATTAACTAAAATAGTGACAATACAGAAGTTAACATCAATTCTCCAGGGTGATATGATCACTGATAACATTTTGATGAAGAAAGAATCCTAAAAGGATACATGGCCCTTGTAGATGAATTCTTACTCTTCAAAAAACCTTAATATATTAACATTGCATAAAGATCCCAATTCCATTCGATATCAGTAGAAGACCAAAGGAAGATTTCACAGTAATTCTTTTTTCTGAATATCCCTAGTTTCCTACCAAATTAGCACAATTTCTACTAGTATGACATAACACCCCTCCCACTAGCATTTTTTAAACATCTTTACCTACAGACCATCCAGATAAATAGATAGAGAGAAAGGAAGAAAGAAAAAAGAAGGAAAGAAGAGAAAGAAAGAAGGAAGGAAGGAAAGAAAGAAAGAAAGAAAAGAAAGAAAGAAAGAAAGAAAGAAAGAAAGAAAGAAAGAAAGGAAGGAAGGAAGGAAGAAGGAAGGAAGGAAGGAAGGAAGGAAGGAAGGAAGGAAAGAAAGAAAGAAAGAAAGAAAGAAGAAAGAAAGAAAGAAGAAAGAAAGAAAAGAAAGAAAGAAAGAAAGAAAGAAAGAAAGAAAGAAAGAAAGAAAAGGAAAGAAAGAAAGAAGGAAAGAAAGAAAGAAAGAAAGAAAGAAAGAAAGAAAGAAAGAAAGAAAGAAAGAAAGAAAGAAAGAAAGAAAGAAAGAAAGAAAGAAGAGTGAAGGAATGAATAAAGATATAGCTAGATAAATGTAGGAATGAATAAATGAACTTATACATGAGAAGATAAGTAAATACATAAATAGTAGATAATAGAAAGACAAAAAGAGACAGAGAGAGAAAGAGAGAGAGAGAGAGAGAGAGAGAGAGAGAGAGAGAGAGAGAGAGAGAGAGAAAGAGACAGAGAGAGAGACAGAGAGAGATCAGAGGGAAAGCATTGTTCTTTGTGAGAGTTCCACTGCGGTGGCAACTGGATTTCCCGGTTCAGCCAAGCATTATTTCACTTTTCTATTGCCTTTCCACTATGTAATTTTACAAGCTGAAAATAACATTTTCATTCTCTTCTCTCTTTCAGTGACCTTATTTTCATCTAATGAAACCATCACCTGACCTCCAAGCCATCAGCCTGACTTTGATAAGCATGCTTTTCTAATATAGTCTTTAAAACACATGCACACCTGGTCCAATTATATTTCAGGCACTCAGCTTTGTGCATTTGAATCTGCAGAATGTACAAAAAATTGGAAGAAGATATTAAAAAGGGCACTGTCAGCTTGTCTAGACCCTACATTTGATTTGCCTTTAAATTACTGTAATCGGAAGGAAAACTGTTAGATGAACCATGACCCTCCCATGCTTTTGCAATTTATGAGGAAAAGATGAAAATGGTGTAAAAAACGCGAGGGGAGGAATCATTTTGACTTCTGAGCTCGGAAGTGGTGAATGTCTAATCAGGCCTTTGTCCCAACAGGAGACTAGGCTTGAATATTTGAAGGCAGTGATCTCAGGAACTCTGGGAAGGATTCACTTCTCTGACTATAGCTTCTTAGGTATCCGTGTTTCTTAGGACTCTTATTGTCATGTTAACCCATCGTAGATAGACTCACTAAGGAAAGCCAGAAGGAGTAGGTACAAGGAACAGAAAAATCCAGATTCAACACATGAACTTTTTCTTTTACTATAGTCATCATTTTATTCCCAAGATATTTAAAATTCACTCCTCTCATTTTCTTGGTTGGGGGAAACTCCTTGAAATAAAATCCATAAGGGTAATATGAAAACCAGAAAAAGAGAGATCACAGAAATGTGAGACACACATACACACACACACACACACACATATACATATATATACACATGCATAGGTATACATACATATACCTACATATATATATATATATATGTATATATGTATACATTAGTGCCATGTAAATGAGTATACCCATTACTACACATACTATCTATTAATCTACACTGATGACTGTATGCACAGGCACATGGGTAGAGGAGTCATTAGAGTTATAGACTTGGAATCAAGTAGACCTCAGTTTTAAATCTCCCTCAAACACTAAATAGTTTTGTAACCCTGAGGTGGTAATTTAACCTCTGCCAGCCATAGTTTCCTCCTCTTTAAAATGGGAATAATCAGTGAAACCATCTCATAGGATTATTGGGAGGATCAAGTGAGATTATATACATAGAGTGCTCAATAAACTCAAAGCATTATAATAATACTAGTGGCTACTGTTATTAATATCATTATATATATATATATTATATATATATATATATATATGAAGACAGGTAAGAATTAGAAAATAAAGATCAGTTCTCAGGTTAAGGGATTTCAGATTTCAAGTGCTGTCTTTCACAAATCCTGAATGTGTAACCCTGGACAAGTCATTACATTTCAGTTCAAGTCTTATCAAAGAGTCAAAGATCGGCATTTGTCCAGTTTTTTTTTCCCTGTGAGTTTCCTGTGTCATAGATAAAATCATAATGAAAGTTGCTATGTACATGCAAGATATTATTAGGGAGTACTCAAATATATTTTGGAAAATATGATTGAGTAAAAAGAGTACCAGATCTGACCCATGAGAATTTTGTAATTGGAATTTATAAATTGAGTTATTATTATCCAGCAGTTAATTTCATATACTTCTTCACTCTACCTCTAGCCCCTCAAAAAAATATGTTTTTTTCTTCCTCACACAGCAGCAGAGAATGCATCTGGACTTGAAAATTAACATTTTTAATAAAACTAAAAAAGTAATCAATTATACATACATATAAATATGTATGTGCACACATATATGTACATACACGTATATTTCTATTTGACAATATGTACAGGTATGTGGGTAGGTGTTTGAGAAACAGAGACAGACAGAGATAAAGACAGAGACAGAGAGAGGAAAGAGGTAGGGAGAGTTGGGATAGGGATAGGACTAATGAGAAGGCAGGAAGCTGAAAATTCTTAAGACCCTTAAAATTTTTAAAGGTCTTATTTTGACAAAAGAGGAAGAGACTTGGACAAGACCAAGACTGAGGCATTTCCTTCCCACCAAGGCTGTTCTAGAAGGCCCCACTTGTTCCAGTTTCTAAAACGAATCATTTCTTGACTTGTTTGATAATTTAGAAATGATCCCCAGGGAGTGGCAAAATTTTCTCACCTATGAATCCCATATTTTCGTGTAACTTCATCCCAGTTTGAAGGCCATTTTCCACTTAGTCTGAATTTATTGATTGGACATCTTATCCCTTTAACTGGGCTAGAAGGGAACAATCACTTAATCACTCTACCATTATGTACATATGCACATACACATGTTTTTGTGCTTACATGCATATGTGTATATAAATACACATTTGCATCTATATACATACATATATTTGTGAATATGCATAGATGCAATACTCTAAAGTTAGCAAAGCACCTTCCTTATACCACTTGAAATTAGTTTTATAATGAGTTCATGATACAAATGAACAAACAGGGTCTTTAAGAGGTTAAATGATTTGCCTTTGGTCATATGTCATAATTAATATGTTAGGGTTTAGTCTCAAACCCAGGTCTTTTGCTCCAAAGTCCAGGGCTCTTCCTACTATGCAATGCTGTTAACAACAAAATCTTAATATACTTATATTTACCATTGACAATCACCTTTAACAGAAACACTTTCACATTGTTTAACCCAAAGGATAACTACCTCTTCTGGTTTAATTTTGTACCCCAAAGTTTCCTTGTTCTTAGGTTGCTTATTTGTAAAGTTAAAAAAAAATGCCAGATAATTGCCAATGGATTCAAGAAATAGAATACTAAACAGACCAAAGAAAAGCATTCCTATTCCTGTTATATTTAGAAAAGAGGAAATCATAAATTTAGTAAAATAAAAGGAATACATTGTTTCTATGGTAATGAAAGTGCATACACGCACACACACCCATTAAACCTCAAATTCTATTTCCTATTTTGGTGGCATATTTTTCTCATTGACTATCAATACTAGCCCTCTGTCTTGATATCCCTTAAGAAATGAAAAAAAAATGAAATTTCATTTCAAAATGAAAATCAAGGCTAGTAGAACAGAAACAAATCTATTTGAACAAATACACAAAAAGATGTAACTCTAATTGCATAATCAACTCATGTTCATCTCTGCAAAATCCATTATGCTATTTGGTTATGTGGGAAGCACGAAGGCAAGAAGGAAGATGAGGCTGGAAAGGAGACATTTCAGCTAAATAACTTTGACCTGAATAGAATTTTCAGGGCTGGAACCTTTTCTTTATTCTAATAATGTTGTCACCTTAAGGTGACTCTATTTCACATAAAAATGTACCCTGTTTATGCAATGTTTATCTCAGGAAAATCTTACTATTAAACCATTTACAAGCATGTCCTGAGTAACAGATTATATTCAGTAACAAAAAGACCATATGTGAAGAAATATTAATAGTAATACCAAAATCTAAAAATACTTAAAACTATACATCAGTGCACACACATGTATATATGTATATACACACACATTTCTCTTCCTGTGAGTGATTTTTTTCAAAATATCCCCTTTACCTAACTTCTTTGTTTCAGGTATAAGTTTAATCAACTGTCATGTCAGTCAAACTATTATATGTTTTTTGGATGAAAGGGCAAACTCCATTCTAAAACATTACCAGTATTCTATTACAATGACAAGACATCTCTTTGGTTCCTGTTCTTTTACTGTAATATCAGAAATTGCATGGGCCTAATTCCTTCTATATACCCAGCTATTTGTTATAGTTAGATATTGTAACTGGACTTATTCTTCCCTCACATTTCACTCATAGAACAAGACTGACAAGCCCTGCGTAAGATGAAATCTGAATTCACCTTTGGGGGATTAATATGTAGCCATTAAAGTCTATTCTTTTCTTTCATTGTTATATCTTTATTTCAGCAGTTGAAAGCTGTGTCATGTCCTCTTGGCAGAGAAGAAATTCCAAATCGTGCATCATGACAAAATATTTCAAAAAAGAAAAATCGGTTCCAGAAAATACATCAGCCAATCAATACATTTCCACTAGTGACCAGCTTAATCACCCAACTCTCGAGTCAAAAGAGCCTCAATTGAAATGCCATTCTGCCTCTCTGCCTTCAAAAATTCAAAGGCTGCTCCACAAAACATTGACCGCTTTAGAGAAGTGGCTAGATCTGGGAAACCAAGTATTGACTTACAAACGAAGGCATTGCTAGGCTAGCCAGAAGGCCTAAATGCTTATGCTTAGGAGTAATCAATAAAGAGTTTTTATTCACAGCTTTATCTATTTATTTCTGTCAGATGTCTCCTGGTGATTTTTTTTTATATCCTAGAAATAGCAAAAGTGCAGAGAGGATGAGTTAGTTGGCTTTTAGATGAAGGGTCTAGTTGACTCTACAAAGGACTTAAAAGTGACAAGATTTAGCAGAACAAAAAGTTCCACCTTCCCCACTTAGTGAATGGAAGGATGCCTATGGCAGGTGGGGCAGAGTCAGAGTCAATAACATTTATGAAGTACCTACTATGTGTCAGGCACTCTTCTAAGCCTGGGGATACAAAGAAAATTATAAGAGGTCTCTGTTCCCTCCTCCCACTCCTACAAGCAGATCATAAGCTAATGGGGAGAAATAACATAGAAAAAGGATAAAAAGAGAGGTTGGGGTAGGTAACCTGGCTCAGGGTGGAATAGGAGTGGAGGTTCCTGTTAAATTCATGCATCCAGAGTAGTAAATGATCATTATTGCATAGTAATGAGTTTCTAGAGTTGATGAAATTAGAAAAATAGCCAGGAAAGGTGGGAAATGATGATGAGAATTCCCTAGTTGCCATTCATAAATGGAAGAGGATCATGGAGGAACTCTTAGATGTTCACATCTCACTCTCTCCAACCAGACAGAGGGAGGGGCTTATTTTTTAGGGGAATCACTTTGTATTTCATTCATCAGTTACCCATATTTTCACGAATTAAATCCTAAAAACCTTCATTTTGCAAATCCAAATGATTTTTTTCCATTTTAATAATGACCAGACTATAGCTTGACAGCCAACGTACATTCAAATATGCATATATATATATATATATATATATATATATATATATATATATATATATATATATATATACATATAGAACCATGTTCAGGTTCCAGTTCTGACCTTGACTACCGGTGTTACACTGGAGAAAATGCATTACTTTTCTGCACCTCAGAATTTTCACTTTTTAAATGATAACACCACTTGGGGCTATCTGACTCATAGATCAGGGAAGTATTTGTCAACTGCAAAGCTCTGTTTAAATGTGGATTATGATAAACTTGAAGAAAAACTTTAAAATTTCTTCCATGTGAAACATTAACATTTCTAAGTCCTGGGATTACAGACATTTCAGAATGCTAATATGTCCTTTGCAAGGAACTGGACTCTTGACTCTCAGCCCTCCCTGGGTTCATGAATGTTTGTTATCACTTCTTGACAGGAAGTTATTATTGCTAGGCAGTGACTGTTCTTTTCAATGAATACATAGCTTTGTTTATGGTTTGTTTTTTTTAGAACAAAGATTTGGTGGGTCAATAGAGCAAGAATTATATAAATAACAATTTCTGCATATATATATATATATATAGTTTGCTCATTTTCTCAGTGAATACTTTCCTTTCTCCCTTTTCCCAAAAATTATAGTGTCTTTCTTTCAGTAATAGTAGTAGAGAGAATGTTGAACTTGGAGACAGGAGGGCCTAGATTCAAATCTGGCTTCTGACAGTAACTATATGGTGCTGTTCAAGTCAGTTAGTCAATAAATATTTATTAAAGGCTTACTGAACTGTGCTAAGGGCTGGAGATATAAAGGGAAGCAAAAGACATTTCCTGTCCTTGAAGAGCTTACAGTCTAATGGGGGAGATGACAAAGAAACAAATATATACAAATAAGCTACATACAGGATAAGTATGAAATAACTAAAAGATAGAAGATGCTAGAATGAGCAAGGGTTGCAAAAGGTTTCCTGCAGAAAATAGGATTTTAGCTGAGACTTAAAGGAAGCTGAGAAGCATAGATGGGGAATGAGAGTATTGCATGCATGGGGCGCTGGCAGAGAAAACGCCCAGAGCATGTCTTGTTCAAGTCAAAATGGGCTTTTATTTCTCCTACATCAAATAAGGATGATAACAGCACTTATCTCATAGTACTGTCACAAGGATCCAATGAGATAATGTTTGTAAAAGGTTTCGCAAACTTTATAATGCTGTATAAACGTCCATTGATGGTGGCCATGGAGTCAGAAAGGCTGAGGTTCAGATTCTGTTGTTGACACATATTAGCTGTGAAGGAGTGAGCTGATCACTCGATATCTTGGTGACCTAGACAATTCTCAAAGATTAAAAATTTCAGAGGAGCTATGAATTTGCAAAAATAGATGACATTTCCACAATGGAAATCCTTACACTAAGTCTGGAATGAAAAACTGGGAGCGTGGACAAGAAGTGGGGGGAGAAAAAGAAATAAATAATAGAACTTTTAAAAATGTTTTCTGTTATTTGTCAAGCCAAAGTGCATAACCTAATAGAGTATATCTGCCAACTATTTATTATGAATGCAATTTATATCTGAAGATTCTCTCACATTGTAATGAGATATTTTATGCAATAGCTGGAAGTACAATGTTTTTCCATGGATATTTTGAGGATAAATGTTCTAAGAGTAAAAAGAGAAAGTCCATGGATCTCAAGGTCACAGCCTTTGGATGAGAAATCCTCTCTGATTCCCTACAGAGTTGAAATAGAAAATTATGTCACTGGTGATAGAAACAGGAAGCCTTTTGTTTGAAGGCTATCAGCCATATTTCATAAGGTTATAGATGGAGAGCAGGAAGGGAACTTAGAGATCATTGACTATAACTTCTTCATTTTAGAAATGAGGAAACTGAGGCCCAAAGATTTTGAATAACTTGCCCAGGCATATGGTTGCTAAGCTGAAAAAACAGCATTTGGACTCAGGTCTTCTCGACTGTAGGTCCAGTGCTCTTTATTCATTCAACTACTTAATAGAAACTAAGTTCTAAAAATGGTATATTGGATATAAAATGGTATCAGGTTTGAATATTTTCAACACTATTCCAAAAAGAAAGACTGTTAATTTTTTTAGAAATCATCATTTCACTTCTCAGTATAATTATTGTAAAAACCTATATAGTAATGAGACATTTTGTTTCAAACCCTCAAAAGTTTGTTTTCTGTTGGTTTGCTTTTTTAGCCTCTTTAGCCAGATTCTGAATCTATTCTAGCTTTCCAAATTTCGGATTCCCAATATAAAAAATGCAATCACCCAGGAGCACTTGTGAACACACACAAATATGCAACATATAGGAGTGAGGAATATAAATAAAAACAAAGATGGAGGGGGCATTTGAACTGAGTTTTGAAATGAGCTAAAATTTTCAAAAAATGGAGATGAAGAAAGAGAACATTTTATTCATGCTTCAGCATTCAATGCAAAGGTACTGAGAAATGTTGCATAATGGAACACCAATAAGGTAATTTTGGTGGAACTATAGAATATCTAATTTATATAATTATGAAAAAAAACTCTTTCAAATAAATGTTAAAGCTTTTTATGCTTTAATATCTGAGTTGGAATCCTAATACTCCTTTATACCTGCTTCTTGACCTTGGGCAAATTATTGAAACACTCTGGCCTCCCTTTCTTTTGTTCGTTTATAAAATGAGGAGGTTGAACTAGATGATTTTTTAAAAATAAATTTTATTGAAAAATTCATTATTTACATCACCTATATTTCCCATTTTATCCTTTTTCCTGAATCTCTTATAATAAACTATGAAGAAAAGAAGGGGAAAAATAATTTCCACAGAATTAAACAATATCACAAAGTTTGATGTTATATGCAGCATCACAGAAGCATACGTGCAGAAATATCTTCCAATGTCTCTTTTTAGGGCCACATTTAGTCATTATAATTCCAAAGTATTTACTTTCAACTGTTTGGTTGTTATTTTTCTTTCCATTTCCATTGTTATGGACTAGAAAAAGCTTTCTTAGAGCATGACTCTAAATCCTACAATCTGCACAGAAGCATGCATGCTTTCATGGCTATACATACACCCACTACAGACGCAGTTCACACTCCTTCCCCCCCCACAACTTATTTGGTTATCATCATCAGCTGTTGTAGTAAAACAAGCAAACAAATATCATCAGCTGGCAGACAGTTCTGGTAGTGATGAGCCTCTCTGAACTTGGCAGGGTTAGTTTTTGGATGTCAGGCATATGGTTTCATCACTGGAGCTGTATATATAGACTGCATAATTCAACAGGACTTTTCAGAACTTGGAATCCATCTGCATAAACTTTTGAGAATTTACAACAGGGTTTTTCAACCTGGAATCTGTTAATGATGCACAGATACAGATAGATCAATAAGTGATAAATACATAAATACATTCATACATACATACATACATAGAGAATGAATGGCTAACTGCATTTTAAAATAATTGGTTTCCTTTATAATGTTATATATTTTCCATATTTGAAAACATCATTCTGAGAAGGGGTCCAAAGTCTTCACCAAGCCACCAAGATCGATAGATAGATAGATGGAGGGATGGATGGATAATAGATAGATAGATACGTAGATACCTACAGAATGAATGTTTAAATGAATGATATTCAAAATAATTGGTCTCCTTTATAATGTTATATATTTTTACATATTTGAAAACATCATTCTGAGAAGGGGTCCAAAATCTTCACCAAACTACCAAGATAGATGGATAGATAGATAGATAGATAGATAGATGATAGATGGATAGATACATAGATACCTACAGAATGAATGGTTAAATGAATGGTATTCAAAATAATTGATTTCCTCTATAATCTTGTTTATTTTACCTATTTGAAAACAACATTCTGAGAAGGGGTCCAAAGTCTTCACAAACTTCCAAGAGGGTCCATGACACCAAAGGTTAAGCACTGCTCTAAAATCATCTAAATGCCACAGCAAGGCATCAGAATAGGAATATGATGGAGGAACAAGCATTTTCTTTAAAACATTGTCCAGAAAGAAGGCTCAATGGCATCATAGTTCGAAGGCTAAATTTGAAGTCAGGAATAGCTGCATTTTAACCTGTGATTGATAATTGGTTGATGGTTACTATCTTATATAACTGGATATGTCACAATTTCTCAAGTCTTTTTCCTAATACAGAAGGGATTTCAGAGGATATAGTCAAACTCCCCAGTTTTACAAGTAAGGAACAGGTATATAGAGATTATATAACTTGACAAAGGTCATAATGGTACTAAACGGCAGAAGCTTCATCTGAACACAACTCCTATGGCTCCAAATCCAATGTTCTTTCTATTATATTCTCTAAGATATAGTTCATTATAATGCCCTCACAGAATTGCTGTGAGGATCAAATAGGATATTATATGCAGAAAACTTTGCAAGTCCTAAAATACTACATAAATGTGAAGTATTATTATATTGAATCTGTATTGACTCCAATTTTCTCAGGAAGGTCATAAACTCCTCCTAAATAGACAGCAAGTTCAGAGAATGTATTTCTGTTGTCTCCATGATGGTGTACTATTCAATCATTGCAGATCAAACACATTAGAAATACAACATCCTGGGTCCTGAGTGAAAGAAAGATCTTAATCCTGAAAGTGAGAGAGCATCTTTAATTGAGAGAAGAGAAGCTGTAGCTATAATGAAATTCCACTTGCTGCATTCATGTTTGGAAGGTTTAAACAATCACTGATAGTCACCACAGCCCTAAAAGATGACATTGTCATCTTGTGTGGGTGATGGAAATAATATTTGTCAGACAAAGAGACTTGATGAGTGAATGAATACCATCCATCTGTTCTCCTGGGTCCCTGTAGTAGGTAATTTGGAAATGCATAGGAACAAAATTGATTTAATTTTGATGAAAAGTCAATTGGAATTGCACCAAAAGAAGGTATGGAAAGGAAAGGGAAGCAGGCAGCCCCAGCTAATTTTGGAATAATATATGTGTTTTACACGTAGTGCTTGCCTTGGATCAAATTGAGGAAAAGGTGGAGAGGCATAATCTGAATTTTCAGGAGCATAAATTCATTTCAATATATTTTATTTATTTTGTTTCACTTCCTCCCCCTTAAATATCTACAGATAACTGGCATTGGACAAGTACAATCCTCACACCCTCAAAGCAAACGTTGTAAAAATATGCTCAGAATAAAATAAAGTGACATTATTCCCAGGAGAATCTCAAAACTCCTACTGTCTTTTTAAATTTTAATATTAGAAGAAAAAAAATAAAATCTACCAGGAGACCATATGGGGATAATAACCTTTTAGCACAAAAACCTTGGAACTATAAGATTAAAATGTAATGTGGTAATCAAATCATCTAAAAATTTTTTATATGTTCCAAGAATAACCAGGTCTAGCAGTTGAACAACATGGAATTGTAAGAGTTACTTTCTACTTAAGTGGAGGCAATGTATTATATTTGAAAGTTTGCAAATGAGATATAATAAACAGTCCTATAAGCAGTAAGAAGACACATAAATCCATGTTTTCTATCTGAAAGAATCCATCTCTATTGATCCCTTAACTTAATTTGTTCTGACTGATTCAATTTCCAAAACCAATAAAGCACAACTTTGTTTAATTTTATTAGTTCATGTGCAATCTTTCATACACCCAAGAAGAGATATGTGGATGTATATACATACAAACACATATGTGTTTGTATAAATATGGGTATACTCACATGCATGTTTATACATAGATAGTGTATATGCCTATGTCTACATAATTTCATGTGGACATTTACAAGTATTTCTTTGTTTTTGTGTATTTTTGGATTGTTAGCAATAACTTGAACAGAGAAAACTGACTGTGATTTGTCCTTAAGTTTCAAATTTTCCATACAAAAAGTCATAAGATCAAAACATCACAAAGGAACCTTAGAGTCTATCTACTACAAACCATATCCTAGGAAGAAGTCTTTCTACAATTTTTTTTTTTCCAGATAGTGGTAATCTAGCTTCTCTTTAAAAGCCTCCAATAAGCAGGAGCCAATTGCCTCCTATCGCACCTGTTCCAGGCATGGATAGTTGTAATTGTTAAGAATTTCTTTTGCCCTGACATCAGTCTTAAATGTGTTTCTTTGGAATTTTTTAAATGCCACCTCATTCTGCCCTCTGTCAAACAGAACAAATTCTCTCCTCCACATAGTGGCTCTTCAAATATTTGAATATAGTTAACCTGTTGAGGTTGCATATTCTCTTCTCTATGCTAAACATCCTCTGTTTTATCATGTACCTGAAACTCTTTTGGATATTTTCCAATGTACCAATGCTCTTCCTAATATGCAGACCCCAGAAATAAAGATCGTAATCCAGATGCAGATTGACCAGAGTAGAATAGGACCATCACTTCTTCTTTCCTGGATGATACGTCTCTTAATGTAGCTCAAGACTGTATTACCTTTAATGAGAAAGACTGACAATTTTAAAGACTCAAAGGCTGTTGTTGATCTGTCAGGATTTTCCAAAATAAAGGTCACATTATTTCAATAAAATGACCGGTGAGAATGATTGTTTTTCATAGACAAAAATCAATTCTCTCCAAATAGTGTCTTCCAGATTAACAGAATAAGGGTCATTTTGCAAAGTTTCTATAATAAGCCAACAAAATGAGAAATATTTTACAAGGTTTACAAAACAATTCATCTTGCTTATTTTTTTTGGCTGTACAGAGTCTTTCTTCATTAGGAAGCTGAAGAAAAAGCAAAGACAAAATCATTTACTTTAAATAGCTTCTTTCTTGAACAGAAATCTGGTCCACACTGAGCTTTCCAAGCTACCTATAGTAAAGTACATAGTATAGTATACATACTATAGTAAAGGACATAGGGTCAACTTGACCTTTTGCAAAACTTTCCTAGGTGAAAACTCTTTGGATAATTCCGTCAGTGCACAAGGTCATCTGCACACACACACACACACACACACACATATACACACACACACACATACACAAAGTCCCTTTCTACACAGGGTCACTTAAGAATTCTCTAGCAGTCCCTCAAGCATAGGTAATTCTCATAAGGATACAGATAATTTCCACCAAATCCAACATGCCAAAGGGTATCTGAAATTCCCCCATAGATCCTTGCTATTGTGTGCATAAATCAAATGGAATAGCACACTCAGCCATAAGGACAAGAAAAAGTCAGCTCAGTTAGAGAAGTAGCACAGAATGGGAGCTTAAAACACAAGATTTGAGGTTCACTGGATTTAAAGCACAAGACATTCTTTCCTACAAAGTTGTAGAGTATTTTGCTTTCATAAAGGGTAAGCAGCAGGGGTCCATTTAAGTGCAAAAAGAAGAAGATTTCTAACAGACAATAACATTGTAGTGGCTCCAAAGTTCCCAAAGTAACTTAACATCAGTTCTTATAAAGGACTCAATAATACAGACTGAAACTTTTTAATACCAGGAGTTCTAACGGCAAATTGGTTGGAATAAAACACACAAAGGAAAAATCAGTAACTCTCTAGATTCTGAAGTCATGGATGGATGGTATACCAAATAAGATTTAGTGGATGTTACAAACTGATGTCACTAAACAATAAATTATTATCTCCATGACCTCAATTTGTATTGATATATATATATATATATATATATTTTTTACAGATATTGATAATCTAAGCATGGTCTTCTGTTTCCCAAACTACAGTATATATTCCTTAGGGGAAAACAACAAAGGTCTGATTTTTCATTTTTTTTTAACCCTCTGGAATTTCCTAGCACTAAAGCAGTGTTGAAGCTGTAGTAGATATTCTAAACATACTTTGATTTTCAGTCATATTTTGACAAATGATCATACATACACTTCAAATATCTCAATAATGAAATGAGGATTTAAACATAAGTTAAGGCTCTCATGTTTATGTGCTACACAGGTCAAGGACCTCTGCATTTGCATGATCTGAACAGCTCCATCTTTGTTGCAGATTTGTGTTTCTGAATCTTTTCATTACTACATTTTTTTCTATTTCTCAAGAAATGTTTTGCTCATTTCTTTCTACCTAACTCTTTTATTTCTTAATTTTCAATTCTTCTTTTCTGTTTTTTCTCAAATCTGGAATTTCTTACTTGTTGTAGGAAATGTATTTCTTGGGGGAGGAGCCAAGATGGAGGAATAGAAAGACTCACATATGCTAACTCCGAACCCATAGCCCAAAAATTTCCTGTAAAAAGAACTCCCCACAAATTCTGGAGCAGAGCAAGCCACGCACCAACACAGTGGAGGAGATTTCCATTCCAGAGAGCCCTGAAAAACTGACCTCAAAGGTCCATCATGCTCCAGACAGTGGAGCCCACCCCTGCGCTGCGCTGGCTGCGTGTCCCTGAGAGGAGCATATCCAAGCAGGCTTCAGGGACAGAACCTCCAGTCGCCACGAAGGTCCCTTCACCCACAGGCGCTACAAGTCAGTGAGAGAGATGTCTGGGCTGGCCGAGAGGGGAGCGGGGTGTCTCCGTGACTCGGGTCCCCTCCGGAGGCAGCAGCGGGCAGAAGCAGTGGCCAGGGGCTCCCGGAGCAGACAGGAGCTCCATTGTTAGGCGGCCCTGCCACCACCCGAGCACCAGAACTTAAACTCACATTGAATAGCAGCTACATCCCCGAGGCTGGGGAGCAGAATTTGAATCTCAGACCCCAAGCACTAGCTGGGGAGATCTAAGCGGAGGTGCAGAGGAATCTCAGAAGTCAAGTAACTGGCTGGGAAAATGCCCAGAAAAGGGAAGAAAAATAAGACCATAGAAAACTACTTTCTTGGGGAAGAGATGTTCCCGCCTTTCATTTCTGATGATGAGGAACAATTCTTGCAATCAGGGAAAGATGTGGAAGTCAGGGCCTCTGTATCCCAGACATGCAAGGTGGATGTCCGGTGGGCTCAGGCCATGGAAGAGCTCAAAAAGGATTTTGAAAATCAAGTTAGACAGGTGGAGGAAAAACTGGGAAGAGAAATGAGAGAGATGCAAGAAAAGCATGAAAAACAGGTCAATACCTTGGTAAAGGAGACCCAAAAAAATGCTGAGGAAAATAACACCTTGAAAAATAGGCTCACTCAATTGGCAAAAGAGGTTCAAAAAGCCAATGAGGACAAAAATGCTTTCAAAAGCACAATTAGCCAATTGGAAAAAGAGGTTCAAAAGCTCACTGAAGATAATAGTTCTCTCAAAATTAGAATGGAACAGATGGAGGCTAATGACTTGATGAGAAACCAAGAAATCATAAAACAAAACCAAAAGAATGAATAAATGGAAAAGAATGTGAAATAACTCATGGGAAAAACACCTGACCTGGAAAATAGATCCAGGAGAGACAATTTAAAAATTATGGGAATACCTGAAAGCCATGATCAAAAAAAGAGCATAGACATCATCTTGCATGAAATTATCAAGGAAAACTGCCCTGACATTCTAGAACCAGAGGGCAAAATAAGTATTGAAGGAATCCATCCATCACTGCCTGAAAGAGATCCAAAAAGAGAAACTCCTAGGAACATTGTGGTCAAATTCCAGAATTCCCAGGTCAAGGAGAAAATATTGCAAGCAGCTAGAAAGAAACAATTCCAGTACTGTGGAAATACAATCAGGATAACCCAAGATCTAGCAGCTTCTACATTAAGGGATCAAAGGGCGTGGAATAGGATATTCTGGAAGTCAAAGGAACTAGGACTCAAACCAAGAATCACCTACCCAGCAAAACTGAGTATAATACTTCAGGGGAAAATATGGTCTTTCAATGAAACAGAGGACTTTCAAGCATTCTTGATAAAAAGACCAGGGCTGAAAAGAAAATTTGACTTTCAAACACAAGAATGAGAAGAAGCATGAAAAAGTAAACAGCAAAGGGAAGTCATAAGGGACTTACCAAAGGTGAACTGTTTACATTCCTACATGGAAAGACAATATTTGTAACTCTTAAAACTTTTCAGTATCTGGGTAGTTGATGGGACCACACACAGACGTACACACACACACATGTACATGCGTACATGCAGACACACATACACACATGCATGCACATACAGAGACAAAGAGCACAGAGTGAATTGAATAGGATGGGACCATATCTTAAAAGAAATTAAGGTAAATGGTGAGAGAGAAATGTAGTGGGAGGAAAGAGGGTGAAATGGAATGGGGTAAATTATATCTCATTGAAGAGGCAAGCAGGAGACTTTTTAGTGGAGGGAAAAACAGGAAAGCTATGAGAAAAAAAATAAGAAATTTACCCTCATCACATTCGACTAAAGGAAGGAATAAACTGCACACTCATTTTGGTATGAAAACCTATCTTACAATACAGGAAAGTGGGGAAGAAGGAGATAAGCAAGGTGGGGGGGGATGATGGAGGGGAGGGCAATGGGAGGAGGGAGCAATTTGAAGTCAACACTTGGGGAGGGACAGGATCAAAAGACAGGCTAGAAACAATGGGGGGCAGGATAGGATGGAGGGAAATACAGTTAGTCTTACACAACATGACTATTATCGAAGTCATTTGCAAAACTACACAGATAGGGCCTATATTGAATTGCCTGCCTTTCCAAAGGGAATGGGTGGGGAGGGAGGGATGGGGAGAATTTGGAACTCAAAGTTTTAGGAACAACTGTTTAGTATTGTTCTTGCTACTAGGAAATAAGGAATACAGTTAATGGGGGATAGAAAGTCATCTGGCCCTACAGGACAAAAGAGAAGATGGGGACAAGAGAAGGGAGGGATGATAGAAGAGAGGGCAGATTGGTGATAGGGAAAATTAGAATGCTTGGTGTATTGGGGTGGGGGGAGGGGATAAAAGGGGAGAAAATTTGGAACCCAAAATTTTGTGAAAATGAGTGTAAAAAGTTAAATAAATTTATATTAAAAAAAAGAAAAAAAAAGAAATGTATTTCTTTTTCTCAAAGAGTAATTTAAATTTCAAATGCACTAGGAAGTTTTCCTGTGAAGAGGAGGATATATTGGGATAATATTAAAATTTAATCACTCTCATGAACAACAAAAAGGCAAAATAAATTTACTCAGAGGAAGCGATCCTTGAAAATAGAGACTATAATCTCTCAGCCTGAGAGACTAAGGACAGTGGAATATTTGGACTCAGGAGCTCTGAATTGAATTAGAGCTAATGATCAAGTATCTGCACTAAATCAGCTATTGATGTAATTAGTCCATCTTCTTTGTCATTCTTTGATGACATTTGTCACTGCTCTTTTCTTTTTTTAGTTCCTTCCTTATATGATGCAGTACATAAATGTCCACTTTGAGCTTTTCCCTTGCCCTTTAGGAGATTATTGACTTCAATTTCTTGAAGATTGTGTTGTTCCATTACATGAATCCATTCAATGTCAATAGAAGAGTATTAGAAAGGTGGGAACTATGTTTCAAGGAGAAGTTTGAGAGGGACCTTTAGGAGAATTTTGAAATTTCCCATAGTAATCCAGCTTATATCTTCTTACTTAATTCTAGACCTAAATAACTTACCATTTTGAGTTTCAGACACACATGCCCTCATACATGTACACATATGTATATATATATATATATATATATTTATATCGATAAAGAGGGTTAAGGATAGTGATAGATAGTGTGTGTGTGTGTGCGTGTGTGAGAGAGAGAGACAGAGACAGAGACAGAGACAGAGACAGAGACAGAGAGAGCTAATGGAAATAGAGATACAGTTATATTTAGAGATTGCATCTTATATTAACAAAAAAAATCACATCCTGATAATATGTGTTAAATCAGGGAAATCTTTCCAGGCTTTACTGTCAGGGCCTTTCGGTCTTATGATATGTAAATCTCAGACAAGTTCCAGACATCCTCACAACAGCAAACAAAGCTGATAGCTTTGAGATGACGTGGACATATTAACTTCAAAGTTTTACTGACAATCTGGAGACGATTTGGCTATATTAATGAACTAACCGCAAGGTAGCACAGATAAGAGTTAGTCTGTTCCTCACCCCAGGAAAACCTCAGAAAAATGAGAACTCAAATTCCTGCACCCTGCTCCCCCACCCCGGCAATCCTCTTTCTTCATTAGGTCAATGTTGTTTAATTACTGCTATTTGTCTTTAGTTTTCTAGGACAACTACTGACATCACAGGATGATGTCTTGATTCCTTTGGATTTAAGTGAGGCAGAATTTTAAAAAATCATCTTCCTCACTTTCTCTTCCTAGGTCACCAAAGTTCAGTGGCAGGACAAAAGTCGGCATGACTAGTGATAGTCCAGGATACAATGGATGACATTGGCAATTTGGTTGATGAACCAAGCTCTAAGTGCTCCACAGGGCCTGCTTCCGCCTTCAAGGCCACTGGAAAAAAAAATGGTCTTATCTGCACATTTCACTGGAGGAGGTCTTCACCCACTCAGGGTAGATATCCACATAACTATGAGTTCCCGACCTGTTGATTACCCTTAAGCTGGTTTAGCTCTTCTGCAGTGATAGTCTACGTGGCTATGGCCTCTGCATATGCTACAGCTTCTTGGAATCATTTGAGAGGTGAGTGAAGGTAGATAGCGAACATGGATGAATAGTCCTGAAAAGAGTTCAGCAAGCCCTTATACCAGAAGTGCTATTTCTGCTTGAACACCCCATACATCCCAATACATTTTGTCTCATGCTCCCAACTCTAAGAAGCGATTCCTCTGCTTGTCCTCCTCCCCCTCCTCTTCTTCACAGTGCCTACCTTCCTTTACCATACTATTCCCTCTCCCCTCCTTCTCTGCATCTATACCCCTCTTCACCACTTGTCTCTACACTCTCTATTTTGTTTGCCTACATTCTCTCTATAGTTATTAAATCGTGATTACAGCCCTGTTTCTCACTGCTACTGTGGTCTTTCCTGGTGAGTACCCAAAGAACTGGGTATGCTCACCACCAAATCATATTACCTACCTCAGTTCATAATTTCTTTTTAAAACTACTACTGTCACATTTATTTTATTTTTGTGTATTAACTTTTTGCAAAATAGTATTTTATTTTTTCCAATTACATGTAAAGATAGTTTTCAACATTCATTTTTTATGACTTTGAATTTCAATTTTTTTCTCTCTTCCTCCCTGCTCCCCAAGATCATAAAGAATCTCATACAGGATATACATGTACAATCATTTAAACACATTTCTATATTAGTCATGTTGTGAAAGAAGAAACCGAACAAAAGGAAAAAGTTACAAAAAACCAAAAGCCAAAAAAAGTGAAAATATTATACTTTAATCTGCATTCTAACTCCATAGTTCTCTCTGGATGTGTATAATATTTTCCATCATGAGTCTTTTGGAATTGTCTTGGATTATTGTATTCCTGAGAAGAGCTAAGTCTTTCATAGTTTATCATCACACAATATTGCTGTTACTGTGTACAGTGTTCTCCTAGTTCTGCTCACTCCACTCAGCATCTGTTCATGTATACCTTTCCAAGTTTTTCTGAAATCTACCTGCTCATCATTTTTTATAGAACCATAGTGTTCCCATCACATTCATATACCACAATTTGTTCAGCCATTCCCAACTTGATGAGCGTTCCCTCAATTTCCAAATCTTTGCCACTACAAAAAGAACTGCCATAAATATTTTGTTCACGTAAGTACTTTTCCCTTTTTTACAATCTCTTTGGGATACAGACTTAATAGTGGTATTTGCTGGATCAGTGTGTACAGTTTTATAGCCCTTTGGGCATAGTTCCAAATTGCTCTCCAGAATGGTTGGATCAGTTCACAACCCAATTCATAATTTCATAAATGAATTATCAATTGACATGTCTGCTAATTATCACTGGACAAGAAGTTCACATTTGTAGTTCCAGCAGCTAAATCAATCATGTTAGACAGTCTAATTGTATGATTCTTCGAACCCTTTGTCCCTTTTCTTCTACTGTGTCACCATCACTACAGAAGTAGTGCCATTTTGTATTATACTTTGTTTCATGGGTTGACATAATCAAATAATTCATCACCAAGAGCCCAGCCTACTGATGATGAGGCTCTCTATACTAAACTAGCCTCGTCTTTGGGAATGTAAATGGAAACTACTGCCATCAATGAAGGACAACACAAAGAATTGGTCAGTCAGTGGCAACATTAAGATTTAAAGATCCCTGATGCTTGGTTAAAAGATCTTTCTGTTACACCAACCAATCCTGGGTCCTTAAGTCTGTCCACTAATGATAACTTTCATTAATTGCCTCACTTAGAGAACAGAGCTGTCAACAAAGGTAAGAATATTCCTTTGTGGATCTTTGGTATATATTATTGTGTTCAGAGCAGTACATATTCAGAAACTTACACTTACAATATTTTGCTTCCCAATGATAATGAAACCAGAATCAGGGAAAGGGATCTCCTACTTAACCTTAAAAATGTGTGTTACAAAAGGCTGCACTTAGGGTAAAAATCATCCTCTATCTTTCAAACAACAAAATCCAAAATATAGCTCACTTATATACTTTGCAGGCAAATGCAGAATAGTTTCTGAAAGTCCCCTTTGCAGTAAGATTAGCAAGTACCTTTGTGTGAGAACAAGGGAAGTTGTATAGCAATGAAATACAAATCAATTATTTTTGACCTAACACTAGCCAGAAGCTGTACTGCTAATTAAAGGGCTGAACTCAAGGCTCCCTCTGCTACAGCTCATTAAAGAGTTCATCACAAATGTTTAAAAAAAAACCTCAGGATAAGCAAATTCCAGAGCATTACTATTGAGAGAAGGCAGATGTCCATCTGGTTGGGATTACCTAGAATTCAAGAAGAGAAATATTAGTAGGGTATGGAGATGGGATAGGAAGAGGTCATCATATAAGATTCCCCAATGGCTTCAACTGACGTTTTACCAAGGGACAGCTCCATGTCAAATAAGTAGGTTAGCTATTTCACCTTTGCTCACCTCTGAAATTCATTATGTGCTTCTTTTTTCTATTCATGATTTTAGGGCAAATAGTCAGTTCATATATTATTAATCCTTCCCATAGAAAAAGAAGAAGGGATTTTACTGAGCTGCAAATTCAATTGGAGACAACATTTTGATGAGGAAGCCAAAAAGAGAGAGAGGGAAAAGGTTGGTACAAACTCTGAACCGTGTTAATAGAAATATAACATTTGATGCAAGGGAAGTAATTTTTCAGTACCTAGTAGACCCTGGTTATTTTGAAACTAGAGAATTGAGTCCGATACTAGGCTAGATATGGAGTCAGGAAGATGAGTTCAAATTGTTTCAAATGCTTACTAGCTGGATACTCTAATATGAGTCACTTAATCTCTCTAAGGCTCAGTTTTTTCATCTGTAAAATGGTGATAATAATAGCATTTGTCTCATGGAATTGTTATGAGGCTCAAATAAGATAACAGTATCAAATAAGGTAACAGTACTTTGCAAAGTATAAAGTAAAGTACTTCGAAAATCTTAAAGGACTTTAAAGTGTTTATTGTGGTTATTAGTATTTTTATTTAGAAAAAAATCAGAAGATGAAGAGTATCTAGAGGAGGATGAAGATGAGATTCTATACCATACCATGCATTAAGAAAAATGAGATTCTTTATACTATGAGAATACATAGTTGCAAAAAAAGAGAGCTTTGTTCAAGATTGTAAAAAGCATTCACACTGGGCTTGACACAAGACTAATTCTGATTAGTCTATAGGGCAGAACTAGAATCAAAGTATGGAAACATATTTCATCTTAACATAAGAAAACTTCTAACATAATCTTAGAATCAAAATATATAAATTACATGGAGACATATTTCATCATAACATAAGGAAAACTTCTTAGCAATTAGAGATTTTCCGAAATGGTATGTCTTAGAATGTCTTAGAATGAAGCGTGTTAATCTTAGTCCTGGAGAAAATATAATGAAACACTCCAGTTTCCTCAATAAAGAAGTGATGGACTATAGGAATGAAACACACTGCCATAACTCATCATTATATTGGTTGTCTTTCTTTATTGTTTTTCGTTGTTACAAGGGAGGGCAGGATTTGGGAACAAGCAGTACACAGATAAGACTGTTGAGGCAAGAAAAAAAGGAGAAAGCAGAAGAGGAAGAAGGTAAGGAAGGTGGGAGAGGGAAAGAAGGCAAGAAAGGAGAGGAGAAAGGAAATAAGGAAGGGAAGAACAGAAGAAGGATGGAAGAAAGGAAGATGTGTTTGTCCTTCATTGCTGAAGAAGAAACGATGACATGACCTGCACTTGACTTTGTTTTGAGTGAGAGAGGGCTGTGCAGGTCACCAGCCTCACTTCTCCTCCACAGCCATCTGGATCCAGTGACCAGATATTCATCAGGATGACTGGAGATGACCCAGGATGAGGCAATTGGGGTTAAGTGACTTGCCCAAGGTCACACAGCTAGTGAGTGTCAAGTGTCTAAGGTGAGATTTAAACTCAAGTCCTCCTGACTCCTGCACTGGTGCTGTATCCATTGCACCACCAGGAAGGAAGGAAGGAAGGAAGGAAGGAAGGAAGGAAGGAAGGAAGGAAGGAAGGAAGGAAGGAAGGAAGGAAGGAAGGAAGGAAGGAAGGAAGGAAGGAAGGAGAAAAAGAAGAGAAAGAGTAGAATTAGAATAATGGAGGGAATAAAAGGAGGAAGGGAGGGGAAAAGGAAGGGAAGGAAGAAGGAAGGGATTGAGGGAGGCAGGAAAGGGAGGAAGTGATGCCAAAGATTCTAAAAGAAATGAATGTAGCATTTCACAGAGTGTTTTAATAATTCACCAGGAAGAAAGATAATGGAAAGAGATGGCTGGTCTCTTCCTCTTTCAAAAGTACTGTAGCAGACTTATTCTCACCAAACCCACAGCACATTTTAAGGAACTGGTTGCCAAGTGCTGTTTCTTATTAATAATAACTTTCATTTACATTAGTTTCCCTTCCATCATTAGCAATGTCTTCCTTTCTCCATATTTACTGACTCCTACTTTTCTGATTTGTCCCAGCTCAAGTGTCAGACTTCCTTGACCAACCCAGACCAAGGCAATTTTACCTTCCTCTGATCCCTTAGACCACTTATTATAAAAATGTAAATTTCATCATTTTTTGTCTTATCTTCTCACCTAGACTATAAAACCTCCTTTAGGGAAAGAATCATGTCTCATATTTTTATACAACTACCTCAGTGATAAACACAGTGACTTCTAAGGAGTAAGTGAAATGAAAGGATATAAATATTTTTTTAAAAATAACCATTTGTTAAACTGATAATAATCACTTTGAAAAGAATCGCTTATAAAGAAATTAAAAACTATAACTTTGAAGTACTTCTTTGTACCTATAAAACTGGCAAAAAAAGTATTGAAAGTTACAAGAGTAACTGTAACATTTAATTCGACAATCTAATGGTTGGAAATATACATTCAAACGTGATAAAACTAACAAAAGATGAAGTCTCTGTTCCAAGATTTTTATAAAAGTATAATATGTAATTGCTAAAAAAAACTGGGAGCAATATAAGTATTAAATGAAAGACAAATGATAGAATAAAGTGTGGAACATTATGCAATTGAATTCAGGTCAGTTCATAAGCACTTACACGAGTAACACTGTGCTAGGAAAACCCTATTTTTATTCTGTGTAAGGAAAAAAGATAAAAATGAAACTCTACCCTCAAGGCACTTGACATATTAGAGGTTGGATTTGAACCCAAGTCTTACTGGTTTTTAGGTCTGTCCACTATGTACTGGGCTGGTTTTAAAAAAAAAATCAAGATAAATTAAAATAATTAGTGAATTTCTGGCATAGGATTCTATTGCTATATATTCCACAGCAGAATGCAAAGTTCTCAAGGTATTTCCCAAGGAGATTTTGGGTTGTATGTACTATAAACTTAAGAGATGCCCTCACCTACATAACTCTTAATAAATGAGGGTTATTCAATTGAAAGTTAAATAAGTAGTAGTAGAAATAATAGAGCAAATGTTTAGAGTTGGCATAATCTAGTTGGCATAATATCAATTGGGTATACAGATAGCAATTTATGAATGATTATAAATAATCCTTCCATTTAAATAATTATACCATCCAGCCGAGTATAATTAAAAGAATTACCCTGCCCACTGCTGTGAAGGTTATTTGCATACTGTCATCCTCCTAGGGTTTTAACCTTGCATCCTCTCTCTTACTTTTTTCTTTTCCTACTGACTCCTTCCCTTCCCTAGTCCACCCCACTATAATATGACAATCAGCTTCTTAGCTTTCCCTAGAATCTAGTTGGCCTAGTAGATCTGGAGTGGATCTGGAGTGAGGAAGATCTGAATTCAAGTCTAGCCTCAGGCTTTTTTCTTTTAATTTCGACCTCAGACATTTACCAGCTGTGTGGCCTCGACCAAGTTACTTAACTTCAGTCTCCTTCAAGTTTTCTCAACTGTCAAATGGGAATAATAACGCCTATCTCTGTAAGACACCTAGGACAGTGCCTGGTACTGAATACTTGTTTCTGGCTCTTTCTCCATATTTAGTGACTCCTACCCTTCCCTCTTCCCCACCACCAGTATATACATGCCTATCGGGGTTGGGTCATACCAGGGAAGAGAAATTCAAGAGATAAAATAAGAGGAAAACTATGTTCTGTCTCTCCTATTCCACTCCACCTGCTAGATTTTCATCATTACTCAGAGTTATGGGCAAAAGCAATGAAATGTACATGGCAAACTGAAAAGCCATAAAAAAAATGCTTTTCTAGCCAACCACTGCCTTTGCTTTCCAACATTAATTTCCAACATTAAACCTATACTACAAAAAGATTACAGTTAACCTTCTAAAACTTGTCAATGTGTCTAATTTCATGTAGGGTCAAGGGATACTGCCAGAAGAAAATTAGAATACATTTTTAAAGATCATGAAATTTTAGTAAAGAAATAACAAAAAAAGTTTTGTTTTGTTTTGTTTTGTTTTTTCATTGCTAGTCAAAAGCAAGGACTTCACAAAAGAAATATAGATTTAGGAAACGAGGGATGTTAGGGATTTGAGAATGGAATTTGGATTACTAACCATGGCCTAAAATATAGGAAAAATGGTCTCCAGAAGAGGGTTGGAATCTACCTAACCAGGTAAAAAGGTACATATCTAAAGTCTTGGAAATCTAAATAAAGGTGCTTCAATTTTAAAGGTGCTTCAAATTTAAAAAAAAGAAAGTGAGAGAGAAAAGTATCAGTGTATATCTAATTAAACTATGTTCACTAAGAAGGAGGTACAATTTTGGAAGGAGAATGTAGGTGAAAATGTCCAGAAATTCATGCAAAACAAAATCCAAGAAAGGAACCAGCTGCAATATTTATGGCCTCAGATAACTGTGAGCAAATGTAAAAGTTTGGATAATAAGCACACTGAAATAATGCAGTGAGGCAAATTTGACTTCCCAGGTATTGTTGAGACTAGGTATGATGGCATTTATGCATAAAAATGGCTCTGGAAGAATAAGACATTATTCAAAAAGGACAATGTGGATAAAAAAAGAGGCAGCTCTTAGATAGTACAATGGATGATTCCAGTTTGAATTCCACCTCAGATTCTAGTGAGGCTACTTTGTGCAAATCACTTGATGTCTCTCAGGTCATCTATAAAATGGGGATAGTAACAGTACCCTCCTTACAAGGAAACTTACAGAATTTACATGTAAAATGATTTTTGAACCTTGAAAAATTGTATAAATGTTGACTTATGAAAAGGCATAGAGGAAGAAGAATATCACGTAATAAGATTTTCTTCCATGTAAGAGGGGAAATTGTCTCACAAAAAGTGATATGTCAATCAGATGCTCTGATCATATGTATGAGTTGAAACAATAAAAGTGATATTTTTTGTTTGAGAGGACTACAGCACAATACAGAAATGTGTGCACTAAAGAGCATTTTCATTTGGACAAACACTTATTAAGCACCTACTCCATACCAGGTCTGTGCTAAGTGATAGGAATATAAAGAAAGGGGAAAAAAAACCTGGTTCCTGCTCTCAAGGAAGCTCACAGACAAATAGGGGAAACAACATAGAAATAAGTATGATCAAACAAGACATTGAATGGATAAATTGGAGATGATCAGCAGAAAGAAAGTACGGACATTGTGAGATCAGAAGAATCTTGTAGAAAGTAGGATTTTGACTGGGCGATGCCAGGAAGGGAGAGTAATAGAGAGAAACAAGGAGGGAGAGCTCCAGGCATGATGGCAGCAAGTGAAACCTCTACACTAATTTGGAAGGTGGAATGCTTTATATGAAGAGCAATGAGGAGGCCAAGATTACTATATTACGGAGTGCCTGGTAGAGTTTAAGGTTTAAGATGGAAAACGTAAGAGGGAACCAAAGTATAAAGGACTTCTAATGCCAAACAGGATTTTATATTTGGTCCTGGGGGCAATAGGGTGACACTGAAATTTATTAAATAAGGGGGTAACGACATCTGGCCCGTGCTTAGGAAGATTAATTTGACAGCTGAGTAGAGGATGGGCTAATATGGGGGAGAAATGTGAGTCAGGAAGACAAGCCAGGAGGCTATTGGAATCGTAGTCTATTCCAATGGTCTTCAGAGGGTTGGTACAAGTGTTGTAAGAGAGAAGGGAGAATTTTACAATAGTTAGCAATTCATTGGATATGAAAAGTGGGAGAGAGGCAGGTCATCTTTGCTCCAAACCCATCACCTACCTACTCTAGTAGGGTAGCTCTAAGTGGCAGTACTTGAACACCTGTCCATTCATTATATAATCGTTGGTTTCTCTTCTTTATTGGACCTTAGTAGATGCATTATTTTACATGCACACACACAATACATACACATGTACATATATGTACAAATACATATATAGGATGTGTTTGTATTTTTCTCATACATGTAGATATTTTATCCTAAAACCTTAGTGAAATATTAAGCTATTAAAGCTTAAAGCTTACACACACACATGATATAATTTCATTAGATTGTCAGATCTTTAAGGCAGGGACAGCTTCTTGCCTCTTTTTATATCCCCAACCTTTATCCTGGCACATAGTAAGTGTTTAATAAATGTTAATTGATTGATACTCATATTTATATACTCATATTTATATATTTATTTATAATTTATATTATATATAAATGTATTTATATATTTATATTTTTATACCATGTATAAATATGTATATCACATATAAAACATATATCTGCATAGAATATACTATATGTTATCTCTGTTGTAATATATAAAAATGTATATCTTTATAATTTATTTTATTTAGTCATGTCAACCAGGTCTGACTCTTTGTGACCCATTTAAGCTTCTCTTTACAAAGATAATGGGGTGACTTGCCATTTCATTCTCCAGCTCACTTTACAGATGAGGAAACTGAATCAAAGAGGGTTAAGTGACATTCCCAGGGTCACGCAGCTAGTAATTATCTGAAACCAGACAAATCTGAGCTCAAAAATTCAGGACGATGAGTTTTCCTGACTTCAGTCCTGGCACTCTATCCATTGTGCCACATAGCTGCCCCATATGTGTATATATACCTACATACATGTATGTTTGCATGAATTATATACATGTTTATATAGAGATGTTACACACATAACACATTTTCACAATACCTGTTTGTATACGTTACAAATACACACATATGCATATATTCAGTTATATAGTATTACTAGTGCTAAACTCCAGACACATGATGAACTAAAAAAGCATTTTGTGGGCCTAGAAATCTAACTCTCAATGGTTAGACTCTTTGGAAAAGTATGTTTTGCTTTCCAAAAAATTTATTTGGAAATTATTTATTTGAACATAATTATTCACAACTTTGAAACTGCCTGTGCTCTTATTTTTTTAATAATAATCACTGAAGATTTTGAAGTTGCATGCTAATAACATTGAAAAAAAAGTGGAAGAAAACACAGTTGTAGTCCTTAACTCTGCCAGTAATTGCATTGCCTCCTGGACTGGCAGATAATATTAGGTATGGAGCCAAGGTTTTCTTTCTCATCCCCAATCTCTGTCCTCTGTAAATGCAGACATATCTGATCAAGTCTTTTGTATATCAAGTCCCCCAATCTTGCTGGCCAAAAGCCCAAGACTGGACCACCAAACACATGGCTTCTCCTATGTGGTTCTCTCTCTAATTTTAATTTTCTGACCCAAAGCATCTGTAAACCAAAGAAGGCAAGCCAAAATAACCTTATACCAAATCTATTCAAGTCTGCAAATGTGTATTTACAGACAAGGCTGGCTCATCAAAAAGAAAGGATTTCTTCCAAAATTTAAAAGTCAATCTTTTGAGAGATTTTTTGGTCATTACATAGATATAGATAGAGATATAGAGATGGAAATAGATGTAGCTATATCTATACACATTTAAATGTCTCTCTAAATATATATATATATATGTTTATATGGATACACCCACTATATATGTATACTATATATGCATATATATATACATACACATATATATGTGTGTATATATATATATATATATATTCAAAAGAAAAAACCAAAATGCATAGCAAATATCCATTAAAACCAGTGAGAATCCTGAAATTAAATATGATGTTCAGGAATAACCTTACAAGGTAAGCTTCTGAAGATGTCAAAAGTAAAATAAAATAAATGCAAAAAATAGAGACCTTTTTAAAGACAATTACAGTATTTAACTTGCAATCATGTGCCTCACTGGAACAAATTTTTTAATTCAGCAGACTTTCTTGGTTCTAAATATCATTTGCCCAAGCTTGTAACTGGAGGAAAATTAATATAGCCAAGGGAAGAAATAGATTTTGGAAAATTCAAAGGATTCAAAGGAAGCATAGATTCACTGATTGATCTATACCTGTGTATATTTGTAATTTTTTTTTGCTCTGTCCTTATAAAAATACTATTTTTGCCCCTGTGATAATATTGATATACATTGTTTGATGTTGTAGTAAAAGTGTTAGGACTCCAATATGAAGACACTTAGGCTAAGTGGCCCTAATGACCATAAACATATAAGCAATGATCTATAATTATCCACTGCCCTGACATACATACACTTCCACACTAATACTTACAATACACATGCATGTATATATAATATACATATATATGTATGTGTGTATACATAGGTGCATATTGTACATCAATATACATCTATATTTCTCAAAGCTTATGGAAGATGAACTAATTATAGAGCAGGAGCCCCACCACAGAGAACAGATTTCAAATGGTTTACTTTTGTTTCACCTAGGTTTTTCCTAATCTCTTAAGTAGGCCCACAAAAATACTACCCCATGTTTAAGACACCCTATAAGTCAAGAACTCTTCATTCTCCATCAAAGTGCTACTTTGACTAGACATTCAGAAGACACAGTGGTTTAAGCAAAAAAGAAATTAATCAAAAAGCATTGGCCAAAGAAAAAGTATCAGGACAAACCTCCCCAATTTACACATTTCTCCAACAAATAATCACTCTACCAGTTGGCTGGGGTACAAATGTAAATAATATATGTGACCAAAGAATATTCATTGGAGGTACACATGTTGAGGACACATGTGACCAGTGTAACTGACAGCTTCAAAATTGGAAAGCCATCCTTTGGTATGGCTTTGTCAATGGATGTACAAAGGTACATCCTTTGTCCTTTGGTAATTTCTGAGTCTGCTCTCTGTTGCTCCCTGCTGACCGTAATGCCCCTACTCTCTACTGGGCATGTTATCTCTATTAGGCATAATATTTTTGCTTGGCATCTCTGCTGCTTTTGCAGTCTGTGACCTTCCTTCTGCTATCAATTCCTGGGTTCCAGCCCTTCAGGATCATCTGTTAGATACTCAAGACCCATCTGCAAAGGGTCAGAATTAACTGGACAGTCTCTTCCTGACATCAGCAATCTAGCAAGTCTTTAGTTCACAATCTAGATTATGAACCACCACACCTAACTAGAGACAATATAAAAAAGCTTAAGAGATTGTTCTGTATTGACATAAATTCTACTTTTGAAATTGACTATGTTTCATAATAATTTGAAGTCCATATTCTCAAATAAATATCGGATTCATTGTCAACAAAGTGCCCACTTAAATTCTGGTAGGGGTCTTATGTACAAGCCTCTCCATGATCACCTAGAACTACCTAAATAAAACATTTTAACAGTTTGACTGAAAAATCCCATAAGTACTTAGTGGAGACTCGGGCTATTAGGACCTCCCCCAAACTTTCCAATTATCATGCAATGAACAAAATGGAGGCTAAGGGAAGAAGGCTAGGCTATTATCTTCCACCTTCCATCTCATAATTTTTCCTTTATTATTATTGAAGAATGTATCCCTAAACCACATAAATCTGAGTGTTCCCATGATTCCATTCCCTTTAGAAATATAAGTGAAGGGGTCTGCAGAGGCAAACATGACAACTCTCTTATACTACATGTTGGGTATGTGACAGAAGGGGGATTGTATGGTAAACAAGACAGCCCTCTCTTAAGGAAGCTGCCTTATGTGCCAGACAGCAGGTAATAGACACATGTGCTTCAATCCCCCTTAGTAATCAGTCACTTACCTGGATTGTAAACTCAGCACTGATAAAATACTAATCCATCTACTTTGACCTAACCAAATTGTTCAATACCAGGCCCATATAATGCATTTGCCTGGTATATAATAATAAACTCTTTTACTGTATCTTTCCTGAGCCAGCCTGATGTGTTTAGGATTAAGCACTAATGAAGAATTCTCTTCCAAATTTATGCATATCTGCTGGAAAACAAACAGTAAACAAAAAACCTGGGTTTTGAAATGTGCTGCAGCCAGCCCACATGCACACACACATCACACACATATGTCTTACATTTATATGCTGCCTACAGTTCTAATCTTTTCAAATTCAAATAAAAAAATTTAAATGCCTGCTATATACCAGATACTAGACTCTTCACTGGTGAAAATGCAATAAAAAGTAAAAAGTCAGTCCTTTCAAGGAATAGATGCATACTATACTTCCTATCAACATTTCCCTTAAGCTTGAAACCAGGTCATCTAGCTGCTACCCTATAATATTTATAGCCAATGATGCATGCTGGAAAAAAATGGCTTTATAGCCATAGTCTCTGTCTTCTACATGACTGCTGTGGTAAGTAAATCTTAAAACAATTCCACAAGTCTTGAGGTGACCTTACTCTATAAAGGTCTTCCTTCTCCGTCCCACTTCTTTAAAGCATGCAGTCACTGGGGCACCATATAATGGTATAGGTAATTTGTAATTAATATGTAGCTAATACATACCACTATTTTTATTAGTTGAGGAGAAAGCACATATTATTGACATTATATTTAACTTAATGATAGGTTTTTAGTAATTCTGTTGATTGTGTATATTAGTTTCCTTTGGGTTTATAATTAAAATAATTAATATTTTCTCTATCCCATTTTTCTTTCACCAATTTTGTATGCACTAAAAATGTAAATCAATCTTAATAGCTTTTTTAAAATCCAGTAATTCCAGGAGCCAAGATGGTGGAGCAAACTGTAAGTGCTCTCACCCTCCTTTATTGACCTTGAAAAAAAACAGATAATATTGCTGTGGGAAAAATTCAGGAATAGTGAAGCCAGCAGATGGGGTACAGCAGTCTTTAGCTCAGGAGGCTGGGGAAATTGATGGGAAAAAGCCCTCTTGCTGTGAATGAAGGGGACCAGTGCAGGACCAGAGGCATCCCAGCAAGCTCCACCTCAGTGAACCAGCAGGAGATCCTGAACCCTAGGGGGGTGATAACATCATGACCCCAGGTATACCTTAGCACAGCCAGGGGAGGTGGGCTGACACTAGGATAGATGGGGGTCTACCAGTCACTGAGACTGCCCATGCTCTAGCACAGCCCCAGGGGATAAGGAGACCTCTAGTGACCAGACCAATCCTACCCCACACCTTGCATCATAAGCTTCATTGTGACCCTGGAGAAACTCAGAAAGACTTCATCTGGCCTTGGGACACACTGATCAGCTCAGTACCAGGCAAGCTGCAGCATGATATAAATTTTAGCTGCCAGAACCAGGGGCCATGGCATGCAAAGCCAGTAACCAAGCCCCTAGTTTCCAGCACAAGAAATGTGGGACAGAGCTCACTGTATCCCAGAGGCAGAGATCCACTTTAAAAGCCAGGGGAAAGGCAATCACCATGAGCAAGAAGCAAATTAGAAAAGCAAAGACCATAGAATCTTATTGTAGGGCCAGGGGAATCAAAATACAAATACAGAAGGGGACAACATTGACACTATAACCACGTTTGAAACCTCAAAAGGGAATATGAACTCGTCTCAAGCCCAAAAAGCATTTTAGAAGAGCTCAAAAAGAATTTTAAAAGCCAAAATAGAGAGCTAAAAGAGAAATTGACCAATGATTTTTAAAATGCAATTCACAAAAAGAAAAAAGGATTCAGTGAAGATAATAGTTCCATAAAAAGTAAAATTGGCCAAATGAATAAGGAGGTATAAAGCCTAAATGGAGAAAATAACTCCTTAAAAAGAACAATTAGACAAATGGAAAAGAAGGGACAAAAGCTAACTGAAGAAAATAATATGTTAAAAATTAGAATTGGGCAAGTAGAAGCTAATGACTCTATGAAGTGGCAAGAATCAGTCAAACAAAACCTAAAGAATGAAAAAAATAGAAGAAAATGTAAAATGTCTAATTGGAAAAACAACTGACCTGTAAAATAGATCCAAGAGAGACAATCTGAGAATTATTGGTCTACCAGAAAACCATGAAGAAAAAAAGAGTCTGGACACTTTCTTCCAAGAAATCATCAAAGAAAACTGCCCTAAGGTCCTAGATCTAGATGCAAAATTGTCATCAAAAGAATCTACCAATAACCTCCTGAAAGAGATCTCAGATTGAAAATGCCAAGGAATATTAGAGCTAAATTCCAGGATTATCATGTCCAGGAGATAATACTGCAGGCAGCCAGAAAGATACAATTCAAATATCAAGGAACTACAGTCAGGATCCCACAGGATTTTGCAGCTTTTATATTAAAAGGACCACAACAAGGATCAATTATCCAGCAAAACTGAGCATAGTCTTTCAGGCAAGGAGATGGGCATTAAAAGAAATAAGAGATTTCCAGATTGTCCTGATGAAAAGACTAGAGCTCAATAGAAAATTTGATCTTGAAATACAAGACACAAGAGAGGCATGAAAAGGTAAACAGGGGAAAAACAGGAAAAACTTGTTTCTTAATATGGGCAAACTGTACATAACTATATGGGAAGATGACACTTGATAATCTTGAAAACTATATGTTTATTATGACATTTAAAATGGATATACATAGATAGAGGGTGTGGATATAAATTAACTGATGTGATGATAAAAAACTAATTAAGAGATGTGAAGGGATTGTAATGGGAGAAGAGGAAAGGAAAAGGCAGAAAAGTGCAAATTACATTATATGAAGAGGCACAAAAACCCATTGCAGCAGAGGGAAAGAAGTGAAGGAAAGGGTTACAGAAGAAATAAACAGCAAAACTATTCTAGTGGGTGCCTCAACCTCACCCTCTCTGAACTTGATGAATCTAATCTCAAAATAAAAAAAAAGTTAAAGAGATGTATAGAATTCTGGAAAAGGTAGATATGAGAGACCTCTGGAGAAAACTGAATGTAGATAGAAAGGAATATACCTTTTTCTCAGAAGTACATGGCACATACACAAAAACTGATCATTTACTAGGCCATAAAAACCTCATAATCCAGGACAAAAAACCACAAATAGTCAATGCATCCTTTTTATGTCATGATGCAATAAAATTTATATGTAAAAGGGCCATTGAAAGGTAAACCAAAAATTAATTGGAAACTAAATAACCTAATAATAAAGAATGAGTGGGTTAAACAACAAATCATAGAAACAATTGATAACTTCATTCAAGAGAATAACAATAATAAGACAATCACAAAAATTTATGGGATGCAGTGAAAGCAGTTCTTAGGGGAAGTTTTATATGTCTGAATGCATACGTGAATTATACCTGAAAGCCAAAGGACAGATTAATAAAATTGAAAGTAACAGAACTATTGAACTAATAAATAAAACTAAGAACTGATTTTATGAAAAAAAAAAGAAATCTTAGAAATCTTTGGTCAATTTTATTTTAAAAAAGAAAGAAGAAAACAAAGTTGCCAGTATCAAAAATGAAAATGATGAATTCACCTCCAATGAAGAGTAAAGCAAAAACAGTAATTACATATTATTTTGCCTGACTATGCCCATAAATTTGATAAATCTAAATGAAATTAATGAATATATACAAAAATACAAATTACTCACATTAACAAAAGAGGAAGTAAGGTAATTAAATAACCCCATCTCAGAGTAAGAAATTGAATAAGCCATCAGTTTACTCTCTAGGAAAAAAAGTCTTCAGGGACAGATGGATTGAAATGGAATTCTATCAAACCTTTAAGGAGTTAATTCTAATACTGTAAAGAATATTTTGGAAAATTGACAAAGAAGGAGTCCTATCAAATTCTTTTTATGACACAAATGTGGTGTTGATACCTAAAATGGGAAGAACCAAAACAGAGAAAGAAAATTATAGATCAATTTCCTTAATGATGTAAAAATTTTAAATAAGATGTTAGCAAAAAGATTTCAGCAACTTACCATAAGAATAACACATTTGATTAGGTAGGAATACCAGGAGTGCAGGGCTACTTCAATATTATGAAAACTATCTGCATAATTGATCATATTAACAACAAAACTAATAGAATTCATATGATTATCAAAATAGATGCAAAAACCTTTTGATAAAATACAATACCCATTCCCATTGAAAACCCTGGACAGCATAGGAAGAAATGGAGACTTCCTAAAAATAATAAGTAGTATCTACCTAAAACCATCAGCAAGCATTATGTGTAATAATAATAATACTTTTTTCCTGTTTTTTTTTCCTGTTTTTCCCCTGTTTACCTTTTCATGCCTCTCTTGTGTCTTGTATTTCAAGATCAAATTTTCTATTGAGCTCTGGTCTTTTCATCAGGACAATCTGGAATAAGCTAGATGTATTTCCAATAAGTTTGGGGGTGAAACACGGATATCCATTATCGCCATTGTTATTCAATATTGTACTATAAATGTTAGCTTTAGCAACAAGAGAAGAAAGTAGGAGTAATAATAGACAAAGAAGAAACTAAGTTATCACTCTTTTCAGGTGATAAGATGTATACTTAGAGAATCCTAAAGAACCAAATAAAAAACTACTTGAAAAAATAAATAACTAGCAAAATTGCAGGATACAAAATAAACCCACATAAATCATTTGCGTTTCTATATATTACTAACAAAGCCCAACAGCAAGAGATAGAATGAGAAATCTCATTTAAAGTTACTGTAGACACTGTGAAATATTGGAGAGTCTACCTGCCAAAAGAAATCCAGGGACCATATAAACACAATTACAAAACATTTTCACACAAATGAAGTCAGATTTAAATAATTAAAAAATATCAATTTCCCATGGATAGGCTGAGCTTATATAATTAAAATGACAATTCTACCTAAATTAATTTACTTATTCAATGCCATACCACTCAAACTACCAAAAATTATTTTGTAGATATAGAAAAATAATATAAAAATTCATCTGGAAGAGCAAAAGGTCCAAAATATCGAGGGAATTAATTAATTAATTATCGAGGGAAAAGAAATATAGGTTGGTGAGCTAGCCAGATCTTAAAATGTATGATAAAGCAGCAATCATCAAAACCATTTGATACTAGCTAAGAAATAGAGGGGTAGATCAGTGTAATAGGTTAAGTACACAGGCCCCAGTAGTCAATGACTGTAACAGTCTCCTCTTTGATAAACTCAAGGATCCCTGCTTCTGGTATAAGAACTCATTGTTTCATGAAAAGCTACTGGGAAAACTGGAAAATAGCAGGCAGAGACTGGGCAAAGACCAAAGCCTGACACCATATACCAGAATAAAGTTCAAATGGGTTCATGATCTAGGTATAAAGGGTGATACTATAAACGAAATAGGGGAGCAAGGAATAGTTTATTGGTCAGATTTATGGAGACTGTAGGAATTTATGACCAAACAAGAAATAGAGACCATTATGGAAAGCAAAATGGATAACTGATTACACTAAATTGAAAAGTTTTTGCACAAACAAAACCAACGCAATCAAGATTAGGAGGGAAGCAGAAAACTAGAAAAGATTTTTTACTAGTGTGTGATAAAGGCCTCATTTCTAAAATATGTAGAGAACTGAATCAAATTTCCAAGAATACAAACCATTTTCCAATAGATAAATAGTCAAAGGATATGAATAGTCAGTTTTCCAAGGAAGAAATTAAAGTTATCTACATTTATATGAGAAAAATGCTCTACATCACTATTGATTAGAGATACGAATCCAACAAACTCCGAGGTACCACATCATATCTATCAGATTGACTAACATGAAAAAACTTAAAAATGATAAATATTGGAGAAGATGTGGGAGAGTTGGAACACTAATTCCTTGTTGGTGGAGTTGTGAGCTGATTCAACTGTTCTGGAGAGAAACTTGGAATTATGTCCAAAGGGCTATAAAAATGTGCATACCCTTTGACCCAGCAATACTGCTTTTTGGGCTGTATCCCAGAGACCATAAAAATGGGAAAAGGAGTCATATGTACAAAAATATTTATAGCAGCTCTTTTTGTGGTGGTCAAGAGCTGGACATTGAGGAGATATTCATTAATTGAGGAATTGATGAACAAGTTGTGGTATATGAATGTAATGGAATACTATTGTGCTATAAGAAATGACAGACAGGCTGGCTTAATGAACCTGGAAAGACTTATATGAACTGGTACAGAGTGAAGTGTGCACAGACAGCAGAACATTACATACAGTGAAAGTCACTATGTGTGAGGTCTGTTTTTGATACTTATCCCTTCACAGCAATCTAAGGACCTAAAATACTTCCAAAGTACTCATCATATAAAATTCCATTCACATCCAGAGAAAGAACTATAGCATCTGGACATAGAATGAAGTGACTGTTTTCTACTGTTATGTTTTGTTTTGTTTTCTCATGCTTTTTCCCATTTATTTTAATTCTTTTATGCAGCATGACTAATGTGAAAATGTGTTTAATAGGAATGTATGTGTAGAACCCTTATAAGATTGTATGTTGTCTTGGGGAGGGAGGGAGAGAAAATTTGGAATTTATGGAAGTGATTGTTGAAAACTGAAAACGAATTGGGGGAGGGAGAAAAGAAATATAAATTTAAAAAAATTCCAGTCAAAAATATAAATGAAATGTGGTTGTTTTTTGCTTGTGAGTTTGTTTCTATTTTCAGTTTCAAAACTATGATAAATGGCCACTGCATACTGGAAATAGAAGCCTAGATGATCTCAATCTGATGGTTTATTTGTAAGCAAAAAGACAGCATGGCATGATGAATAGATAATTGTCCTCCAAGGGGAAGGTTCAAGTACCACCTATGACCACCATGAGCTCTGTGACTCTGGGAAACCCACGTTATCTTTAGGTTGAAAATTAAGTATTGATCTTCATTGAGGGTATCACTTTTGTACTGGTGAAATACATGTATGATTTGTGGAAAAATATTGTCAGTAATATGAGAAATGCAATTAAAACTGCTATTGAATTAAATCATTTGTACAATGCTGGTCTTCTTCCATCACTACCATTTTTATCACTGTTTTAAGAGTTTCAGTAATCCATGCTGTTCAATGAAAAATATATTCAATCTTAGTAGGAAAAAGCCAGTGATTTTCACAGTGAAGCAATTGGAAAACATCCTCCGTGTAGCTATTCAAGTGAAGGATTGGGTTGTTTTATGGAATATACACAATATTCTTCTACTCGCATTTGGCAACACTATGCCAGAAACAAAGTACTTTACACATTTGCAACATTCAAACCAAAGTGTCACACAACAAATTAACTCTGAACACTATAATCATATTAAATGTTCAGAAATAATATATTAGAAACAAATTATTTATAAATTGGAGTTTATTGTCAGTCTTAATTCATCAAGGATAGTGGCAATAAGCTTATTTGAATCATCAAGACTGTGATGTATCTCATTAACTGATTTTAATTTTTCAGGAAAAAGAAGTATGGTTTGAGTTAGTTTGTTCCATAGACATTAGAGAGCTTGATAATAGCTATAGAAACCATGGAATCTGTGACTTCACAGATCTAGTTCTCAAACCTGGGAGACTAACGAAGTCTGAAAACCCTCCTTGGACCTGCACAAGTCAGTGGCACCATTACAAAGCTGATCCTGACTACTCAGATTTAGAATGGCTGAATTACAGAGGTCTCTATTGTAGGAGTGGCATACATGCTACTTTGCTGACCAAAACAACAGAATGTAACCACAAAATAACTTGCTCTGCCTCCAAAAGAAGCTGACTCCCAACATAGAAATTGCAGAAATTTTAATGTATTTATCTAGCACTGTATCACATGATAAGAAGTATAGACAAAGGTTTAAGAATTCCATTAGTGTAACCCAAAGTCTGCCTATCAATAGCCATGAATAGCAATGGGTAGAAATGAAAAGGCGATCAGCTTATGCTCAACATAAAGAAATATTTCCTAATAATTACAACTGTCCCAGAGTGGGGAAAAAAACCAACAATTTTCTCAGAAGGTAATAAGTTCTATCTTTGGAGGTCTTTGAGCAAAGGCTGGATGATACTTGGGGATTTCATAGAAGGGAGTTCTTCAGAAACACATTAGGCTAAATGTTCTGAGGTCCCTCTAACTACAAGAGTCAGTGTTTCAATAGTAGGAACACCCTCCATGTCAGTTTCAAGGTCAAAAGCCACACTTTTTTATTCTATGCATTATAACATCCCTAATTAACAGTTGTTTCTGGTTCTACCATCACCACCACCTCTACTACTACTATTGCTTCTGCTACTGCTGCTACATTTATATAATACTTTAAAGTTCACAAAGAACTTGACATATATTTAGGACCTGTAACAGGCTATGGAGGGTTAAGGAGTTTATGTGTGTGTGTATATACACACATACATATACACATATATGTGCACATATATACACATATGCATATGTGTATGTGTGTGTGCATGTACATGTACATGCATGTCAGGAACTCAAGTTCAGAGAGATTGAGTGACTTGTCCAAGGTCTCACAGGTATTAAGTGGCAGTTTTTAAACTGCATTTGAACTCAGTCTTTGGCTCCAAATTTATCAAGCTATCTACCATACCGCAATGTCTCTGCCTAAAGATTTCTA
Source organism: Bettongia penicillata ogilbyi (assembly GCA_023548195.1). Classification (NCBI taxonomy): domain Eukaryota; kingdom Metazoa; phylum Chordata; class Mammalia; order Diprotodontia; family Potoroidae; genus Bettongia; species Bettongia penicillata. The sequence continues at coordinate 6,098,915 of JAJHZJ010000244.1, forward strand.
GTTAGAAGGAACTCATTATCTCAAGAGGCAAGTTATCCCACTTTTGGAAAACTCTAGTTATTTATACTGTTTTTTTACTTGCCTGAAATCTAAATCTCTCTTGCAGATATGTCTGCCCATTTCTCTTAATTCCATCCTCTGAGGTCAAGGAAAACAGATGCAATTCTTCTTCCAGATCATTGTCATTTGAATTCTTGAAAGCAACTATTATCATTCCCTAAGTCTTTTCTTCTGGCACTCAATATTCCCAGTTCCTTTTGAAATGGTCCTTGAATGATATGAACAACTGTCAACCTTTCACCATTCTGGACACTTGCACTTGTATTCAAAAAATTATGTCTACACTCTTCCTAAAATGTGGTGCTCAGAAGTGAACACAGCACTCCAAATGTGTTTTGACAAGGACAGATGAATATTTCATGTATTTGTAAATATTCCCCAATGTGTAATATACTCTCATTCCATTATTCCCTCCCAATCGTAGTGTTTGTCATTAGTTAAATTCTGTTCTTAGTCTCCCCCATCTCCCTCAATCCAGCCCCACCAATGTACCACTCCAAAACTACCCACCCCTTACACTTGGCACTCTGGAATACCTGCTCCATAGGTAACAAACTAGCTTTTGTCTTCAACTTTGTCCATTCCTGGTCTTTTCAGTTTTTGGTTATCACTGAAACCCAGCTCCTTCTTTATTATACAACTTTTCTGAACACCCTTTCCAGCACTGATTGCACTTTCATCAACTTACTGGTCATGATGTGGAATTTGAATGTTTCATTTCCCCATTGCTACTACTAGACTCTCCCTCTATCACCATCACTCAATAGCTTCTCTTTGAGGTTCATGTAATCTAAGGTTAAATGGCTAGATTATGGTTGCTATTGTCTATTGAACTCCAGGGCATTCTCCTTCCTTCCTCAATGAATTCATTTTCTATTGCAGTCTCTCTTATCTTCAAATACTTACCTCAGATTAGGGGACTTCAACACACGTATTGCTACTCTCTCGAACAACCTCCCCTTCCTTCAATTTACTCATTTCCCATGACCTGCTCTTCAAACCTACCATAGTTACGCACAGAAATGGTCACACACTTGATCTTGCCATTGGCCCAGAAGAAACCACTTCTGAAATTTCTTTATCTAATCACAATTCATTGTTATTTTAACTCTCCTTCTGCCTTGTAACACCAAACTTTGCTTTTTTATCTTTATCATAACTTCCAATCACTCCACCCCTCAGTTCCCTTCCAGGCCATGATGCCTTCACTGGCTAAGCACTCCACCATTCCCCATCTTGACTCCTTGATAAAGCAGTTGATCTTTACCCTGTTCTCTTCTCTCACTTCCCTTGCCACCTTATCCTATCTTTAACTATCTTGCCAAATCTCAGCCACAGATTACTTCCACCACCTGCTGACTTCACTCCTACTCATATACTATAAAATGAAGTTGGAGAAAATCATAAAACTATGTTGAATGAGTCCATAACAAGTTTATTTTATATAATCTGAATTGGACCATCATTGTAGCAAGATGATCCTCTTATAGCCCTCTAGTTGACTCATTATCCTACTCACTACCTTGACTAGTCCAAATCTGTTTATCCCTCTCACACCTTCCATAGCTCTTCTAGTTTGCACCCTATCAGCTAAAATCCTTACCTAGCATTTCACTAAAAAAAAGAGGTCATTTTCTAAGAGCAGTCTATTCCTCCCCTCCTCCTTGCATCACATCACTGTGTTAATAACTTATCATTTATATAGCTAAGTTTTGTAAAATGTTTTACAAAAACTATCTCATTTTATCCTCACAACAATCCTGAATGGCAGACTGGATTCTTATTTGCATTTTACAAATAAGGAAACTGAAGCAGAGTAACTGTCCAGGGTCACACAAGCTAATAAGTGTTCAAGGTCATATTCAAATTTGGGTCTTCCTAGAACCAGATTCAATGCTCTATCCACTGTACTAACTAGCATGCCTTTTACCACTTTCTTTTCCTTCATTGCCATCCCATATAAAGAGAGGGTCCTCCTTCTTGCCAAGGAATACCCCCTCTACATGCTACATGCACAGGTGATCCCATTCCACTACCTTGTCTTCTCTATCAGACTACCTCACCTATCGTCCATACTCATTTATTTTCAATCTCTTCCTGTCAAGTGGCCAATATCCTATTGCCTATAAATGTGCCCCTATGTCCTTCAAAAATTTCTCACCTGATCCAAGCATTCCCAATAGCTACCCTCCCGTATCTCTCCACCTTTTTGTGTGGCAAAGCTCTTTGAAGAGGCCATCTATAATAGAAGTTTCTACTTCCTTTTTCTCTCTGGGCATCACCACCTTTGGGTGACAGATGGTTAGGGCAGAAGATTTCGTTAGTGTAACGGAAGCTGGCATTTCCATGGTATATTCCAAGGAATACCTTTTCTATATGCACAGGTGACCCCATTTCACCACCTTTCTTCTCCATCAGGTTTATGAAGCGCAACCACCTCATAACAACACTGCAAGATTGGTAGTGCAAAAGGCATTATTCCCATTTTAGAGGTGTGGAAAAAAATTCCAGAAAATTTAAATGACTTGTCCAAGGTCAAATAGCTAGAAGGTTCTAAAAGAAGGACCTGAATCCTGGTTCTATTTGATTCCAAGTCCAGTATTCCAGTGGAATGAATACTAGGTTCGGAGTCATGAAGACCATAATTCAAATCCCATGTCCAACACTTGCAAGTTATGTGACCCTAGGCAAGTCATTCAACCTTTCTAAGACTTAGTTTTCTCATCTATAAAATGGGGTTAATAACTTCACATATTTCACACAGTTGTAATAAAGATCAAATCAGAAGAGGAAGAAGGTCTTGGAAGAAAGTTGGTGGGAAGAAGGCTTCCCATAGTGTCTGTTCCATCATACCTTCTAGTCTACCATGTCGTCTGGGGAGATTGTGGGTTGAAGTAGGCAAGAATTCCTCTGAGGGCCTGCTCTTATTCAGTCCTCCAGTGAATAGTTGTGTGAATCAAACACTGTAGTGAAATCAGAAAGACCTGAGTTTCAATGAAACCTCTGACTTTTACTCTATAACCATGTGTGAGTCACTCAGTTTTTCTGAGGCTCAGTCTTTTTATCTATAAAACAGGAATAATAACTTCCATAATACTGACACAACCTGATTGTTTTGAAATACTAATTAGACAATGTGTCTAAAACATTTTGTACTCTTTAAAGTGGCACACAAATAAAAGATAGTAACAGTATTAAGAGGTTGTGCAATGTAATAGTAGCTAGCACTATGTAGTGCCTACTACACATGAGGCACTGTGTTAAGTGATTTAAAATATTTTCATTTGATCTGCATAACAATCCTAGAAGATAAGGGCTATTATCCTTGTTTTATAGTTGGAGAAACTGAGATGAACAGAAATGCACCAACTTGCTTAGGATGCCGCAGCTAGCAAGTGTATGAGACCAGATTTGAGCTCAGAACTTCCTGACTCTAGACCCACCATACTCCTCACTATACTACCTAACTGCCTCTTAATATTTTGTAGGTAGTATTCCCCCATGGACAAGACATTTAAATTATCTGGGTCTTCGTTCCCACATCAATAAAATTGGTAGGTAGTAGGGTCAGGTTTCTGGCCGATCTCAGACCTCTATCGATTGCATTCATTCTAGATTTAGATTTCAGCACATTATCTCCCTTTTTCCCAGTTACATATGAGCTGGTATCACCCATACATACAATTTCACAACAGTGAAATTATTATATCATCCCCCAGGGACAGAGATGGAAGCAAGTGACAGAGACATCCTGTGCTAAAATCAGAAGGCATCCCTACAGTCTCTGCTTGTTCCCATGTCCAAGTCGTCTATACCAGGCCTAAAAAAGTCAGTCCCTAATTTACCAAGTTATCTGGAAATGTGATGTGAGACATGGTGAAAGAAATGAGTATATGGAGTAACATGTGGAGGAAAGCAGAGCAATAACTGACAAGAAATGTGAAGCCAACCAACTAAAGAATAAAAAATACACGGTCATGCCAATGGAAGAATCAGGAAGTGGTATTCCAAGAGAACCAGAACTGATCAATAGATAGGACCTAAGAGTGGAAGCAGGCTCAAGAAATCAGGACAAGCCAAAGAGAAAACAGATAAATGAGCATAGGCTGACAACAAATGACAATCTGACATGATGGTTGATACTGACTTTGAGAGTACATCTTTTTAGGTCATCTTTGCATGTATCAAGCATGCCCCCATCGTCTTCCATAAAAAGGAAAAATGTCAAATGTTTAGATTCTACCCACAGCTCTGCCCATTTTAATTCTCTACAATGGACAAAAACAGGTGGTATGTCCCAGAGCAGTCTTGATTCTGATTCAAGAGGGCTTCTTCTGATTATTAAATATTACCTCTTGTAGCAATGATGGTAATGATAATGTGTGTGCATATGTTCATCATAGAACAGTATTTCATGCTACCTCTATTTTAACTCGAATTTAGTATTCTTCCTATTACAATGAATGCATATGTGTGTGCACTGAATACCTACACGCATGAAAGTGACCAAGTCTCTTTTCAGAGCAAATCAAATATAACTGTACAATAATAGGTTTGTATTTTCCATAATACTTAATTCTTTTTGGACAGAAATAGCATATTACAGCATTGCTAATTCAAATATTAATATCCTATCATGTTAGCCCAAGGTTAAAAACCAGATCAACATAGTTGATATTGTATCATTTCACATTTATTTTCTTGCCTTCCTAAATTTTCCAGACCACATTTTATTCATATAGAATTACCACACAACACAAGACCAGGTCTGATTTACATCCAAAAGTACCTTTGACAGAAGAAATTATATATTTTTTTCTAACACTAATGGAAAACAGTAATCTACAATCAAACTCACTCAGAAGTCAGTGTTATCAAAATTCAAAGTTTTTGAACCAACCTCTTAACTAGATTGTACATTTTATAACTCACATTTAGGTATTATTTATGATACATTTTGACAAGTTACTGTAAAAGGAACAAAACTTCTGAAGCTTCAACATCAAAAGGCATGCTCATGTAACTATATTAATTGCTACATTACTCAGAATGGAACAAACCAGAGCATTTTGAAAAAGACAAAAAGGATTATATCAAGTGGAAAGACTTACTTAACATGAAATACATCCTACTAAAAATGAGAACTTTTGAAAAACTTAATTTTCACAGCACAGAATACATGCACTGGACTGAAGAGGTTCTAATAAACATTCATTAAACTATTGTGTGCTAGGTTTGAATCTAAGGTTTCCCTTCTTCCAAAGGCCATCACAATCCATGCAAAATTCAAATAGGTATGATTTTTTTTAAGAATCTTCATGTTCCTCAACCTGTTCAAATCTCTTTCTATTGAATACATCTTTGAAGAGCGCCATTGCAACTTGAAATTAGGATCTAAGCTGAAATTGTTGCAAAATTTACCCTCAAGTAACTTAAAATTGAGCAATAAGTCATCTCAGGCATGGTTCCTTGACCTCAATCCATAAGAAAAATTTAGTTTAGATTGAAATAGTTTTGATTTTGCCAGCATCACCCATACTAAATATGTCAGAAAAGAATACCCACCTACTATCCAAAAATAAATGTGAAAAAGGCACAACTACGTCTCTGAGGAAATTGGAACTGTGGCGGACAAACAAGTGTCACAGTCTGACGTGCTTTAGAGAAACTAGGAATAAAAATCTAAAATACAGCCCTACGTCTTTACCTATTTAATGAGAGAAGAGGTAAAGAGTAACCACAAGTTCAAAGTTCAAAGTTACGTCAAATTATTTTCTCATTGGCTTAAAATGTTTGAATGGTTTGAGGGACTTTCAAGGCCCCCATTAGCTCTAACGCTGTGATTTTATGAATTTCTATCATGTTCTATTTTAAAGAAATATTATGAATTTATGTTTTTATCTTTGAACTTATGTTATAAACTAAGATTATGTTTCCTTATCCGAAAAATGGGATAATAATAGCACCTCTCTCACAGAATTATTGAGATCATAAGATAATGTAAGTTCTTTGTAAACCTTAATGTATTTTATAAATGTTAGCTGTTATCATTGTGAAAAGAAAATTTGAAAAGAGCAATGTGTTGAAGGGATATAATAACCCAAGTGTCAATTACCTGGAAGTGCCCCAGGTCCACGGAATCACTAATGTGCAATAACTGAAGGTAGAATGATTTAACTTGAGGAAAAACCATTCTGTCATACCCACTGCAGAAGCAAGTCTGCTGAATGCAATGGCAAATGATTCAGGCAGTGACTGCAGGGGCTACTCCCAAGACAGACAAAGACCTAGTCAATGACTATGACTGCAGGTCATACATCAGTCTTTCTAACCAGGCAAACAATAGTGCAACGAATGGCAACTTCTTAAAAAGAAACATCGTTTATCTGTGGGCAGAAGTTGGCACCAAATGCTTAATTCAGACTTTATACAATCTTCAACATATAAATGGAGTGTGAATTGACTTACTATGAATTGATTTTTCTAGTATTACAATGGGCCAAAGGGCTTTTTCCCCTTTGGCTTTCCATGTCATAATGTAATAACATTACCTCAAAATGAGCAAATAGAAAAAAAAATTAAACTCTTTTTTATTCTGGGAAGCAATCAGTCTTATTTCCTCAGAATGCATTCAATGTTCCTAACAAATACTTTTTAATTATAGCAGCAATGACCCATTTTGAATGAAAACTAGATATCAGCTGTTTTGTATGACAAGCTAGAGCTCAGGGAAGATGTGTGTGTGTCTGTGTGTGTGTGTCTGTGTGTGTTTTTCCCAGAACATTCCAGCAATTCTTCAAATGAGTTTGAGTCTTCAATTACAAGAGGCACTTACAGAGGCTTGGGGGAAAAGGCGCTCATACAGAGCCTCCAATTTTACATTGCTGGATAATGACATAAACCACAACACATCACAGAAGATAATGAGCTTCTAGAGCTTTCACCAAAATCTCATGAGCTTGAATCAGATCTTTCTGCCTCTCACACATGCTTTAATTTCTACTGATCATGAAGAAAATTGGTGCAAGACAACAATCTATGGCTTGCAAGCCTTTAAGATCCCTATAATACCAACACACATCACATAGATCTGGCAAGTCTCACCTGCAACAAAGGACTTACTATCATAATGTTCAGGGCTCCCACAGAAACAAGCTCCAATTGTCAATTTAAGGACTGATGCAGGCAGCTTACTTGGGACAAGAGTTTACTCATGTATTATTGGGATGTCTCATTTTCACAAAGAGATGAATGAGTATTCAAAGGCTATGCTAGTATTGGTTCAAGTTGGGAAGTCTTGAATATAGGCTCATTGCCTAGAGAAAGAAGTCAGTTAAGTTTGGGGGAGCTCTTCAGAACTCACCAGGTAACGAATTTGTTTCTGACATACCAATGCACAACAATAGTCTATTAAAAAATGATGAGATGCCAGCTGAATCGATGAGAGAGAATCCATCCTTATGTAGTCATGCCTGCTTGAAATGCTAAAGGCTAGAAATATAATATGCTTGGTTTAGGATAACAGTTGACCAAATTTAGCATAGAGTAGCTGTCATTTTCTTCTGAATAGTTTGAGAGGGTTATAATTGGGGAGGGGTGAGAGGGAATGTACTTTATATTTCATATGAAAAAACAAGATAAGATTGTGCTGCATTTCTAGGCATAAAAAAACCTTTCATGTTTTCCTGAGCTGCAATGTACTATAACGGATAGAAATAAAAAGGCATGGGCTCAAATATTGCTTCTAATACTGACTGTAACTTTCTGTGCCAGTCCAGAAACTTCTCAGTTTCCCAAGCAACTTTAAACAAAATAAGTTTCAAAACAATTGCTGGTTTGTAGACTTCCTCAAAGTACCTTATAACAATCAGATTGCAGATCTAGAGCCAAACAAATAAACAAAAACAAATAAACAAAAATTTATTGTTATCCACTCCTTTTTCTTATCGAAACATTTATTGATTTCAATTTAACAAACCCTGTTAAACACCTGCTATTCCAAAGCACAGTGCTAGATAATGAAAGAAAGGGAAAGAAGACCCTGCTCCTCTTTAGAACATACTTTTCTCTGGAGATGGAAGTATGCGCGCGCGCGCGCGCGTGTGTGTGTGTGTGTGTGTGCATGTGCGTGTGTGTGTGTGTCTGTGTGTGTGTCTGTGTGTGTGTGCGTGTGTATGTGCGTGTGTGCCTGTGCGTGTGTCTGTGTGTGTGTGTCTGTGTGTGTGTCTGTGTGTGTATGCGTGTGTGTGTGTGTCTGTGTGTGTGCATGTGCGTGTGTGTGTGCGTGTATGTGTGTGTGTCTGTGTGTGTGTGTCTGTGTGTGTGTGTGCATGTGCGTGTGTGTGTGTGCGTGTGTGTGTCTGTGTGTGTGTATGTGCGTGTGTGCATGTGCACGTGTGTGTGTCTGTGTGTGTCTGTGTGTGTGTCTGTGTGTGTGTCTGTGTGTGTGTGTATGTGCGTGTGTCTGTGTGTGTGTGCGTGTGTGTGTGTCTGTGTCTGTGTGTCTGTGTGTGTGTGCCTGTGTGTGTGTCTGTGTGTGTGTCTGTGTGTGTGTGCATGTGCATGTGTGTGTGTGCGTGTGTGTGTGTCTGTGTGTGTGTGTCTGTGTGTGTGTCTGTGTGTGTGTCTGTGTGTGTGTGTCTGTGTGTGTGTGCATGTGCGTGTGTGTGTGTGTGTCTGTGTGTGTGTCTGTGTGTGTGTCTGTGTGTGTGTGTATGTGCGTGTGTCTGTGTGTGTGTGCGTGTGTGTGTGTGTCTGTGTGTGTGTGTCTGTGTGTGTGTGCCTGTGTGTGTGTCTGTGTGTGTGTGTCTGTGTGTGTGTCTGTGTGTGTGTGCATGTGCGTGTGTGCGTGTGCGTGTGTGTGTGTGTCTGTGTGTGTGTGTCTGTGTGTGTGTCTGTGTGTGTGTCTGTGTGTGTGTGTCTGTGTGTGTGTGCATGTGCGTGTGTGTGTGTGTGTGTGTGTGTGTGTGTGTGTAGATAAGCTAAGGTTTCTTCTTGATTGTCCTTCATTCTTGAAAAGGGCTATGAAATCAGGAAGGTGATGCCATGACTTGCAGTGAATTGGATTTAAGTGAGGGAGGACTGTGCAAAGTCACCAGCCTCATTCTCTCCTCTGGGGCCATCTGGGCCTAAAGCAAGATATATGGCTCTGGGGGAGGAGCCAAGATGGTGGAGTAGAAAGACACACATATGCTAGCTCCGAACCCACAGCCTATAAAATTCCTTTAAAGAAGAACGCCCAACAAATTCTGGAGCAGCGGAAGCCACAGGACAAAGGAGTGGAGGAGAATTCTGTTCCAGAGAGACCAGAAAAACCAACACCAAAGGTCTGTTGTGCACCGGACCTGGAGCAGAGCCCAGCCCTGCCCTGTCCACATGGCCCGAGAGGAGCAGATCTGAGCAGGCATCAGGGACGAAATCTCCAGCAGTCGCACAGATCCCTCCACCCACAGGCACAAAGGTTAGTGAGAGGGCCTATTTGGCCAGCCAAGAGGGGAGCAGGGTGTCTCCATAACTCAGTCCCCCTTGGGAGGCAGCAGTGGAGGCAGCAGCAGAGGCAGCAGAGGACAGGAGCTCCCAAAACAATTAGGAGCTTGGATCCATTGTTGAAGGTCTCCACATAAACCCCCTGAGGGAACTGAGCCCTGTGTGTCGGCCCTGCCCCCACCTGAGCAGCTGAACTTAATCTCACATTGAATAGCAGCCCTGCCCCTACCTGAGCACCTGAATTTAATCTTACATTGAATAGCAACCCTGCCCCCACTGAAAGCCCTAAGGCTGAAAAGCAGCATTTGACTCTCAGACCTCAAGCATGAGCTGGGCAGATCTGGAGGCCAGGTGGGTGTGGAAAGGAATCTCAGAAGTCAAGTAACTGGCTGGGAAAATGCCCAGAAAAGGGAAAAAAAATAAGACCATAGAAGGTTACTTTCTTGGTGAACAGATGTTTCCTCCTTTCCTTTCTGATAAGGAAGAACAATGCTTACCATCAGGGAAAGACATAGAAGTAAAGGCTTCTGTATCCCAAACACACAAAATAGATATTCAATGGGCTCAGGCCATGGAAGAGCTCAAAAAGGATTTTGAAAATCAAGTTAGACAGGTGGAGGAAAAACTGGGAAGAGAAATGAGAGAGATGCAAGAAAAGCATGAACAATGGGTCAATACCTTGCTAAAGGAGACCCAAAAAAATGCTGAAGAAAATAACACCTTGAAAAATAGGCTAACTCAATTGGCAAAAGAGGTTCAAAAAGTCAATGAGGAGAAGAATGCTTTCAAAAGCAGAGTTAGCCAAATGGAAAAGGAGGTTCAAAAGCTCAATGAAGAAAATAGTTCTTTCAAAATCAGAATGGAACAGATGGAGGCTTATGACTTTATGAGAAACCAAGAAATCACAAAATAAGACCAAAGGAATGAAAAAATGGAAGAGAATGTGAAATATCTCATTGGAAAAACAACTGACCTGGAAAATAGATCTGGAAGAGGCAACTTAAAAATTATGGGACTACCTGATAGCCATGATCAAAAAAAGAGCCTAGACATCATCTTTCAGGAAATTATCAAGGAAAACTGCCCTGAGATTCTAGAACCAGAGGGCAAAATAAGTATTCAAGGAATCCACTGATCATCACCTGAAAGAGATCCAACAAGAGAAACTCCTAGGAACATTGTGGCCAAATTCCAGAATTCCCAGGTCAAAGAGAAAATATTGCAAGCAGCTAGAAATAAACAATTCCAGTATTGTGGAAATACAATCACAATAACATAAGATCTAGCAGCTTCTACATTAAGGGATTGAAAGGTGTGGAATATGATATACCAGAAGTCAAAGGAACTAGGACTCAAATCAAGAATCACCTACCCAGCAAAACTGAGTATAATACTTCAGGGGAAAAATGGTCTTTCAATGAAACAGAGGACTTTCAAGCATTCTTGATGAAAAGACCAGAGCTGAAAAGAAAATTGGACTTTTACACACAAGAATGAAGCATGAAAAAGTAAACAGCAAATAGAAGTCATAAGGGACTTACTAAAGTTGAATTGTTTACATTCCTACATGGAAAGACAATATTTGTAACTCTTGAAACTTTTCAGTATCTGGGTAGTTGGTGGGATTACACACACACACACACACACACACACACACACACACACGTATACACATGCATGCACACACAGAGACAGAGAGCACAGAGTGAATTGAATAGGATGGGGTCATATCTTAAAAAAATGAAGTTAAGCAGTGAAAGAGAAAATGGATTGGGAGGAGAGAGGGAGAAATGGAATGGGGCAAATTATCTCTCATACAAGAGGCAGGCAGGAGACTTTAGTGGAGGGAAAAAGAGGGGAGGTGAGAGAAAAACATGAAGTTTACTCTCATCACATTCGACTAAAGGAAGAAATAAAATGCACACTCATTTTGGTATGAAAACCTATCTTACAATACAGGAAAGTGGGGGAGAAGGGGATAAGCAGGGTGGGAGGAGATGATGGAAGGGAGGGCAATGGGAGGAGGGAGCAATTTGAAATCAACACTCTTGGGGAGGGAAAGGATCAAAAGAGAGAATAGAAGCAATGGGGGGGGCAGGATAGGATGGAGGGAAATATAGTTAGTCTTACACAACATGACTATTATGGAAGTCATTTGCAAAATTACACAGATATGATTGAATGGCCTGCCTTCCCAAAGGGAATGGGTGGGGAGAGGGAGGGATGGGGAGAAGTTGGAACTCAAAGTTTTAGGAACAACTGTTGAGTATTGTTCTTGCTACTAGGAAATAAGAAATACAGTCAATGGGGAATAGAAAGTCATCTGGCCCTACAGGACAAAAGAGAAGATGGGGACAAGGGAAGGGAGGGATGATAGAAGAGAGGGCAGATTGGTGATAGGGGAAATTAGAATGCTCAGTGTATTGGGGTGAGGGGAGGGGACAAATGGGGAGAAAATTTGGAACCTAAAATTTTGTGAAAATGAATGTAAAAAGTTAAATAAACAAATTTATTTTTAAAACAAGATGTATGGCTCTGGATGATGTAGATAAGTAAGTAGAAGGTAACTGAGGTCAATGATAAGACTAACAACTGGGATCCTGAACAGTTTGACTGGAATTTGGTTCCTTTAAGGAAAATAAGGACACTGTGAGAAGAAAAAAAGGGGAAAAGGTATTGTAGGCATAGTGAATGAGTAAAGGTATGAAAAACGACACAGAAATTGGAAACAAAATACCAAATTCATGTAACAACTAGTGGATCAGTCTAGCTGGAGGACTTGTAGGGGAGTGAAAAGTGATGTAGGTTAGAGTCAAGTTGTGGAGATCTTCAAATACCAGATAGAGCAGGTTATGTGATGTCATAGTTCTAATTAAGGCAAGTGATTTAATAAGGGGAGACTGAGGAAAAGAGAGACAAATTAGCCTCCCTATATTAGTCCAAGTGAAAGGTGGTGAGACCCACCTGTAGGGTGGTGGATGGAGAAAAGCAAACAGTTGTAACAAGCAATTGACTAGAAAAGATGCGGCAGTCAATTGATATGGTAGAAAAAGGAAAGTTGAAAGAATCAAAGATGGTTCAAAAGTTGCAGACTTCAGTGACTTAAAAGACAATGGCTTCTAGGTTATAGAGTGGATAGAGTGCTATGCCTGAATTCAGAAAGATCTGAGCTCCAATATGACTTCAGATGTTTACTGGTTGTGTGAACCTAGGCAAGTCACTTAACATCTGTTTGTTTCAGATTCCTCACATATAAAATGAAGATAACGATAGCACCTAACTCCCAGTGTCGTGGTGAGGATAAAATTATTTTATGGGAAACTTTTATTTTTATTAATTAATTTATTAATTAAATATTTAAAATAATATGGGAAACAGTTTTATTTTTATGGCAAGCAGAGGAGAAGAGGATATTAGGTGGTGAAATTAGGAAGAACTCATAGCTAATGTTCTCAAATCTCTGAGTAAAATAGTAAAAACAAACAAAAATAATTATCCCTTGAAAGGCTGCAAAAAAAAAGTCCCATAGGGAGGTTGAGAACAAAAGAAAAGATTCTGAACATCCATAGTGCTGAATGTAACTAAATTAATCCGGGAGCAATAAAATGATTGCCATTCAACAATCAGAGACCACTTGGTCAACATGATTTGATAGGAGCACTAACTTAGCGCCATTTTCTGACTTCCTCCAAGTAGTAATTGTTAACATGGGGAAAGACTGGGGATTTGACTCCACAGGATAAGGAGAAAAGGACTCAAGAAGGAAAGACAGTATATCTGGCTAATTGATATTAATTAATAATCATTTACTATATGTTTACTATAGCATATAGTTGACCTTGTATAATATTAGTATAGTACAGTATGGTACAGTATGGTACAATATGATACAATATGGTATGATATGATATGGTATGGTACAGTACGGTATGGTACGGTACGGTATGGTATGTGGTATGGTATGGTATAGTATAGAGTCGATTTTGTCAAGCACAAGATCTAAATGTTGAAAAGTGTAAAGGGAGCTAGCGCAGGTATAATAAACTGGGAGAACAGGGAGCAGTAGAGGAATTGAAAGATGAGGAATAAGTTTGAGACAAATGAGACAGTGGGAAAAATGAAAGGATGTGAGTTTATGCTCAAAGAGGGAAATTTCATCATGAGATTGTAAGCTATTTGAGGACAGGAATGATTCCTAATTTATGGTAGTATAGCACAGCTCTTTGTTTACTCACCCAAACCTGACTCCACTGACAAGTCAGAACTCCAGAGGCATTACTTCTCCACTCACTTTCTAGATGTAATGCTAAGGGGGTAAGGATAGTTTCTCCTGTACTATAGCTCCCCAGCACACCCCCATAAGTTTGCCCCAATATAATTATTAATTAATATCACTTAGTCAATAAGACAACTTTTTGTTAGGAGTAATTACTGATTCCACATCCAGAAAAAGGACTATGGAATTGGATTGCAGAATGAAGTAGATCATTTTCTTTTGTGTTATGTTTTGTTTTGTTTTATTTTTATGGGTTCTCCCATTTATTTTAATTCTTCTATTCAACATGACTATGGTAAAATTGTATTTAAAAGGAATGTATGTGTAGACTCCGTATAAGATTGCAAACCATCTCAGGGAGGGAGTGTGGAGAGAGGGGGGAAGGAGAAGGAGAGAGGGGAAAAATCTAAGATACATGGAAGTGATTATAAAACATTGAAAAAAATAAAATAATTATTAAACAAAAAAAGAGTGATTACTGAGATGGTACAGTAAGAATAATTAGTACAACCCCCTCCCACCCTCCAAAGTCTGTGAAATACACTTCCACAAATATATACGGATTCCAGAGGAAAGTAGACTCAACTTACATTACTCGTGAAGCAAAGTGGTGTTCTCACAGTTCCTGATTAGACATTATTTTCATCTGAGTACTAATATTCACCTTCAATATAATATCACTTTCTCCCTGGCTTCTTGTAGAGTTCCAAAGTTCTTTTTCCTCAGTGTTTCTAGTTCCTGATGAGCACCCTGCATTCAGCTATTCTGGGGACACTGCAAAAAAAATCTATGGAAAATCCAAAATCTTCCTATCTTCTGAGGCTCAAAAAGCCTTCCTCTGAAGGGTAGCAGGGAATAGATAGAATTTCTTTTTCTCTCCCCAGTCTAAGTGAAGCTCATTCAGTATAGAACTAACCTTTCCTCTAGGCCAAATAGTCATCAAAATGAAAAAATCTGAACTGGCTAGCTGTGTTTCATATAAACCACACAGTCCTGAGCTTCTTCAGTAAATCCCAAAATACTCCCTGCATAGCATTTTGTTTCACCCACTGGCTTTCAGTCCTTCCAAACTGATTTAGGACTGTTTAAACCTATCTTAAATATCTCTGACTATGACTCAGGAGATGTGTTCTCACCCGATTAGGGTAGTTACTCTAAATGGAGTGGTTTGATTGATTCAGTTAACCCCATGCTTACATTCCTAACCCTTTTGCTGAATGCAGCAGATACTTAACAAAAGACTGCAAAATGAATGATAAGTAATCCAAATTTGTCTGAATGCATATTGTATGAGAAAAAAAAAAAGAAATTTCAGATAGTTTTAAACCCTACTACCAATAGCATGAAGTCAACAAGTTCACGTTCCTATTAGACACTAGTAGGGTTTAATCTTCATTCCTTCTATTATCAATTGAAGAAAAGTTCCTAAAGTTAAATAGTTTTTTGCAAGTCACACTGAGTTTTGAGACACCTTTTATTAGCCTCTGTGACAACAAACTGAGAAGTGAAATAGCCCTAAAGTTCTCTACGGAAGTTTCCTAAAGCAACAGGGGAATTCTGGTGATTGAAATCATTCATGCAATTTCCTCCAAAAACACAAGTGAGGACCAGGAACTGTGGATGAATACAGCCAATCAAAGCTTGCTACTGGCTCCAGTTAGTTAATAGGGTGTCAGGCAGTTCCCATTTTCATAAGACACCAAGTTCTGCAAAAAGAAATGGAATAAGCATGAAAGATTTCCAAGATTCAAATCCCTTGGACTCAAAGTTTCTTGTTTCAGAAAACAAAGTTAAATGTGGGTCAGATGGTTGGGGGTAGCGAGGGTAAAGGAAAGGATTATTTATCACAGAATTGGATGCTGTACAGTGAAAGTTGCTACAATTCACAACAGTCAGCCAAGTTCTCTCCAAACCCCACCCCCTACTCCCCAAGCCCCTGGGGAAACCCTGAAAAGGAAGGTCGAAACTTTTGATCCTACTCCCTTTGTCTAGAGGCCACCAAGAGGCAGTTACATGTCTTTGGGGAGCAGCACAGCAAAGCCACAAGACATAAATTGATTTTTCCCAATTTCTTCTAACAGCATTTTCAGAAGATACTCTTGTGGCAAAATCAAAGGAAACTTGATAAGCATGACCTGTATTTAGAATATCTATCCTTCAATGACTCCAGTGAGTGGTTTATAAATAAAAGCTCATTCACTTAGACCAGCATTTTCCAAATTGTATTCCATGTGATCTGAAAAGGGACTACGTAAGAAAATGCCAAGCTAGCAATTTTTGGCTCTGAAATGTTAAATAGAAAGTTAAACATCAAAAATACTTGTGTATGGCAAAAATTTGGTAAAAATAAAATAGGCAGAATGTCCTCTATTTTGCTCCAAATTTTTCCCAACCCACATTGTTCTGAGGGTATTCTACATTGTCTGTCTCCTCCTAATCAGTGCTTATTGCTTCTAACAATGTATTTCAATCTCCTAAATCTCCTATAACCAGATTTATTTTGGGAAACCCCATCATAAAATTAATCTTTTATGAAATAGACAGCAGGGTCATTTTCACTGCTTTGATAATGGGGGCACAGAAATTCACTTAAAAGGGGGTGGGGCAAGGAGTCATGCCCCTTTGAACACCTCACTATTGCATGAATTTTTCCTATGCTTTCTTTCATAAAGAATGAATTTTTCCCACTTGTGTCTGATCTACATTTCATTTCAAAAAGACACATTTGGTAAACCTACATGTTTTCAGCTAGCTGTATGATCTTGGGCAAATTGTTTAATTTCTCTGAGCCTCAGTTATAACCACTTTAAAAAGAGGGAACAAAACTAGATTATTCCCAAGGTGTCTTTCAGCCATAATTCTGTGATCCAATGACCTTCTCTTTGATTCTTCAGTACTTCTTTTTACTTCCTACTTGACGTGATGCAGTAAATCACCAAACTATTCAATAAATCTTCATCAATAATCCATGATCAGACTCATGTTAGACTTATCCCTACTGAAGAATACTCAATAGCCTGGCTTTGTGGGTCCTCCAAGACCTTTTCACTTTCCCTTTCATTAATCTTCTCCACAAATCCTCTTCCCTGATACTTATGTTCCCATTCCCACGGTGCACTATTCCCTATCCTGTGCAACATACCTGGCATGCTCTCTTCCAACTTCCATACCGATATATCACCTCATGTTCTTCCAGGCCAGCACTTGAACTCTCTCCTCCATGAAACGTTCTCTGACTCCTTGAACTAAGAGCAGTATCACAAAGCTCTCCACTGCTATAGGAATTATCACTCATTTAACATTGGTCTTATATATAGTGATTTAACTTTTTACTCCTGACTCATAGGATCATGAACTCAAAGAATTTTAGTTGAAAGGGACCTCAGATCATCCACTGCAATATTTTATTTTACTATTGAGGAAACTGAGGCTCAGATAGATTAAATGATGGCCAAAGTAATATGGGTCTACCTCTTCTTTTCTCAATCATGTCTCTTCTTTATAATTCATATTCTCTCTAGTGCATTTGGTAGAAGCACAATAATGCATTGGGGATGGAATAACATAGTCATGGAGTATATGAGGTTGGGCGCCTGCTGTGATCTACCATCATTACAAATAAACAGACAGTGGTATAGTGGATTTGGCATAGAAAATATGGGCTCAAATCCCAGCTCTATTCATGACTGCCTACAGAACTCTGGACAATTTACTTCCTCCTTTTGGACTTCAGATTATTTACCTGTCAGCTAGTACTAATTCATCTCTAAAATCCCTCCTAACTCATTGTTCTGAGTAAATGATCAGGTATTTTCCTGAATTAAATTGCTCTTAGTTCATTATCTCCTACTACAAGGTGTGGTTGTCATTCAGTAGTGCCTGACTCTTCACCTGGGGTTTTCTTGGCAAAGATACTGGAGTGGTTTAACATTTTCTTTTTCAGTTCATTTTACAGATAAGGAAGCTGAGACAAATAATGTTAAGTGACTTGTTCAGGGTCACACAGCTAGTAAGTGAGCAAATAGCTTATTACTGTTAGTAAGTTACATGACTAGTCAAATTTGAACTCAGGAACATGTCTTCCTGACTAAGCCCAGTATTCTAATTCACTATACCACTTATACACTGATATACAGCAGTTCAACCCCTCCCTTCATAAGTTTCATCAGATATTCTAACAGCAGCTAGGTGGTGCACTGGATAGAACAATAGCCCTGAGGTTAGAAAGACCCGAATTCAAAGGTGACCTCAGACACAGTAAGTATCTTAGCTGTTCAGTCTTTAGGGAAGTCACTTCATCTCTGTCTGGCTCAGTTTCCTCGCTACAAAATGAAGAGAATGATAGCCCCTCCCTTCTAGATAGAATCAAATGGGATATTTGTAAATACTTAGTACAGTGTCAGACACATAGAAGGCACTTAACAAGTCTTGTTCCTTTTTTTCCTTCCTAATTATCACTATCTTCATGCCCACCAGTCCCTCTTCACCAGTCAAATAAGTAATGCAGAATATTGATGTTTGTTTGCTGTTTTTTTCCTCCATGCCTGTTGCCAGAATATTGATGAAGACTGTGTTTTATCGGTTGAATAATCATCACAGTGGGGCTGAGAATTTTTCCTCTATTTTGTAAAGATAGTGGTCCACTACAGGCACTAAGGGCTGTGATTATTATAACAATAGAAGGTCTTCATATTTTTACAACAAAATTAAGAAGCATCAGACAACTTTAAATGATATCACATGGAAAGAAAAACAGGAACAGACATAAGAAGCCACTGTAATGTTATTTTTTAGACTTCTTTCTGCTTGGAATCCAGCAAGTCTATAGACTTGCCCATGTGCATAGCCTATAGAGGGTCCCTTTAATCCCATACTTGGACTGTTCACTTTGATTTTAAATCTATCCTTCCCATTTGCAGCCTTGTAACAAGCTAGATGCATCTTATATAAGGGAAACTTTAAAAAAAAAATTGTGCCCATTCAGCCAACTGCAAGGACACCAAAGACTATTAATCATTCCATTGCTTCACCATATTTTTAGTGTTATTTTCTCAACTGGATTGCAACTTCAGCATACAGTTAATTATTTTATGGCAGGATAGTCACAAGATTTCAGTGTTCTAAGGAGTCATTAAAAAAAGGCCATTCAGGTTACACTATCTTATATGCTAAGGATTGTCTAAGACTGAGAATCAACACACATTTTGGCTTTCAGAGTGTCTATTAATCCACTCTGGGCCCAGAACTTTAAGAGAATCAATGACTCAGAGTTCATGCTATCAAATTTACTCTAGGGGAACCGAATTGAGTGTCCTTACTATAAAATATGAAATCTTTTTTGGCTTGCAAACACTTCACAGTTTGGCTCCAGTACTAATTTACCATGTCCATTGCACATGACTTTTCTTGTAGTATAGAATTCAGCCAGATTGGCCTACCTGCTCTTCCTGGTATACTACATTCCAACTACCACTTCTGTATCTTTGCACACGCTGTCTACTATGTCTAAACTAAAATACTTCCTTCAGTCTTTTAATATCACTACTTCCCATCAAAGTTTTAGTACCACCTTTTACCAAAGACCTAGTATCCCCAAATACTTTGTATATAATCTGCATTTACTTATTTATATAAATGTTTCCTACAAAAGAAGGGAAGTTCTTTGAGTGCAGTAATTATTTTGCTTTCTTTTTCTATTTCCATCCCTATCATTTAGCACATTGATTGCTATAATTAGTATTTAATGGATAATGAAGGAAAGAATACAAAAATTTCTAATAGTTCTAATGCTATAGAAGTCCTTGAAGCCAGTAGCCCATGTCTCCAAAAGAGTACTCTGGCCACCCACAAAATTATTTCCTTCTCCAATTACCACATGTCCTGAAGGAGCATGTGTGTTTGTCCTCCATTGCCAAAAAAGACCATAACATCAGAGAAATGATGACATGACTTGCACTTGACTTTGTTTTGAGTAAGGGAGGGCTGTGCAAGTCTTCTCCTCCAGAGCCATCTGAATTCATTGGGATGACTGGAGATGACCCAGGATGAGGCAATTGGGGTTAGGTGACTTGCTCAAGATCACACAGATAGTGAGTGTCAAGTGTCTGAGGGAAGATTTGAACTTAGGTCCTCCTGACTCCTGCACTGGTGCTCTATCTACTGCACCAACTACTGCCCTGAAGGATGAGTAAGATTTAGAAGGAGCATGGGTGTAGGGAATACCTAGGGGGTTTGATTTAATGAGAGAGAAATGTGAACTCTAGCATAATTTGTGTTTATGCAATCATTTCACACACAACTCTCCTCTCAATGTTCCACTTTGGCTCCCCATACATACAAGAAGAAAAAACTAGTCATTCCCTTAGAAGGAATTCCTTTTCTCATACATCTATAATGAAGAGTGTTCACCCTGACGTACTTAGATATACAAGCTAATCACATATTAACCCTCTTGGAGAGAAACTAAATATTATGACTGTACAAAGTGACTTTATATTTAATGTTCAATTAGTGAAACAAATCTGTTCCATGTACATACACTATTGGGGCATCCATTGTTGGGCTGGAACAGGGTGAAAAGGAACATTCTTATCTAACAGAATCAGTTACTGTTATCTCTTTATTTTAAAGTCCACCAATTTTTTTTTCTTGCTCCATGTTTTTAATAGCAAGTCTTCTGTTTTCTCAGGCATCTGAGGCAAATGCAAGATTTTTCTGTTATTGGTAACCCCCACATGAACTCACTGATCGATGGCTAAAAGCAAAAGGCTCCAAACAACATATGTTGCTAAAAAAGCCCTAGGGTGGGGAGTATAATTTTGATTTAATAGCAGCAGAGTCTAGGCAATGTGCTACTATCCTTATGATCTCACAAGAGCGTGACTGAACTGGACAGTATTTTCAGCTGTGATGGAACTAGTTTTATTTTCAGTGCACCAAGAAATGGGAACAAATTTTAAGAAAAATCAGCAGGGGTGGTAAAAAAGTATGAAAAAATATGATGAATGTTAACTGTTCCTGATTATCTACAATCACTGGGAAAAAAAGGAGCTTCAGACAGCAAGCCACCCTCTGGACCTTTGAGGAAAACATGCACCATCTTTTATAAACAAAGCAATATTTAGATGTTGATGGAAATATTCACAAAAATAATCAAAATGGTAATGGGTACCATGATGTAGCCCAGTTCATATAAGCGAATTTTAATATGAATTTATTTTAGTTTAGGGGCACACTTGTTAATTTATGTAGGTGAAGACTGTAACATGGTCAGCATAGTGACTGACCATGGATATTTCTGCCTTAATAGCACTGAGAATTGATTTCAAATCACTTGAAATGAAACGAAATGAGTACTACATCAACCAAGGATTTTTGTAGGATCAAAGGATCATTGAATAATAAGGCAGGAAGGGTCTTAGAGATCATCAATTCAACCTGTTCATTTTGTAGATGAACCACAGAGGCACAGAGAAGTATAGTAAGTCACTCAAAACCAAAATTAGCTTTCAGGAAGAACATAAACAACTTGTTGTTCTATGTTTTGGTCAGATCACATTTGAAGAAATATGTTCCATTCTGCTGCAACAGTTTATGGAGAATATCTGATAATTTGGAAAGTTTCTAGAAGAGAATGAAAGGTATTTTTGTTATTTAGTGGTATTTCAATCATGACCAGCTCTTTGTGATGTCATATAGGGTTTTCTTGGTAAAGATACTGGAATGGTTTGCCATGTTCTTCTCCAGCTTATTTTACAGATGAGAAAACCAAGGTAAATAGGGTTAAGTGATTTGCCTATGATCTCACAGCCACATTTGAACTCAGGTCTTCCTGACTGCAGGCCTGGAACTCAATTCGTTGTGTCACCTAGCTGCCCTAAAAGGGTATTGTGAGAAATACTCAATTTATGTTATGTGAAAACCAGGTAAAACAATGAAAACAAACTCAAACTTGGAGAAAACTTATGAGAATATGATAATTGGTTTTTAGTGTTTGAAAGGCTTTGACCGAAAAAAGATTTGGTTAGTTCTGTTTGGCCCCATAAGTGAGAATTAGAAGTAATGAATACTGGTTTCAAAGAGGTAGATTTGTTGTAAAATAAAAGTAAAAACTTCTTAACATTTGGAACTCTCTAAGAGTGGAATGAACTGCCTTAGGAGGTTTTGGTTTCCCTTTCATTAAGAGTATTTAGGCAAAGATTTGATGACCATTTGTCTAATACATTGGAAATGGGATAATTTTCTCAATGTATATATAATATATAACATATATTTACACATATATAAGTAAACACATTCATACTTGTGTGCATGTGTGTGTGTGTGTGTGTGTGTGTGCGTGTGTGTGTGTATTGCCAAAGAAGTCCCTTCCATTTTAGAAATTCTCTAATTATTTAAGTAGCAGAGCCAGGATTATTTGTAAGCTAAAAAGAGGTTTCAGGACAATAGGAAACCACCAAATAAAACTACACTAAAGTAAAAGTTTATATTTCATTATTTAGCATTCACATAAGTTATAAAAATATCCTTTGAAAATTAAAAATTTCAACAGTAGTGACATAGGTCTGCCATTTTATGAGTGGCATTATACCACCTTGGAAAAAGTGGAAGGAAAAATGAATCAAACTGCAAAATTGAGCCATCCTCAACAACCCTCATGGGATAAGAAAACAGGAAGACTGACTTGAAGAAGAGTTGTCTTGACATGCCTGACCAGAACAGATGGGCCAGTAGTAGAGTGACAGCACAAAGCAAAAGCAGAATAAGCAGAAACCCTGCCAGACTTAGAGTTCTCCATTTTAAGGACTGACTACACTTTTCAGGCTTCCAAGCTGATAGCCACCCAGCAGGATGGAATTCCCATCAAGGCTTTCCAGCCGGTATTATGTTTTGGCTGAGTTCTCGGTCCAACATTATGGTTCAAAACTCATAAGCAAGCTGTGCCATGCCCTGAACCAGCAATAAGAAAAGCATTACCATTGTTAGAAACTCATCTAAAAAGACAGGTACCATTTGGGAAAAGATAAAATAATGTCATGAAGACCGTATCATTTACTGGTGTCAGACAAGAGAACAACTTTTTTTGGCCCCAAATGGAAATCTCTCTCTTCTATCTTCCTAACTTGGGACATGAATCATAAGCGGACTGCAATGCAACCTGTTCTGAGGCCCTACATTCTGAAGTGTGTGTGTGTGTGTGTGTGTGTGTGTGTGTGTGTGTGTGTATTCATTCCTCACAATCCTGGGTGTGAAGCCACCTGGATACACAAATTACTGTTGGCAATTGGCACCATTTTCCTCACTGAAAGCCAACTCCTTGACAAAGGACTGTCATGGGTTGTTTTCATTATCAGAGGCTTTACTGTTCACTGGAGCCCTGACAGAAAGAAGAAAAAGCAAATAGGTTTTAGACATTGGTAACTCACACTTCTTACTCATTTTTATTTCCATTCAAAGATGGCAACTCCATTATTATATGAATTTTTATATCACCAGTTCATAGTTTAGAAGGCATCTTCTTAATTCATAATGGTGTGATTTTTTTAATTAGTCCTATAACTTTCTGATCTTTTTTTAAAGTTGCATCTGGAAAATGAACAGATGTTCATTTTGTCTTCATTTATTTTCCACGGTTCCAAAAACAGTACTTTGTGGTAGTATTATAAGATATTATTAGTTCATTGGCAATATGTAATTTAACTTATTAAGCTCTTTAAAAAAATCTGTTCCTCTTAGAATCAATTAAATTCAGTAAGCATTTATTAAACACTTATATGCCAAGTATTAAAGTTCCAGTCATTATATTTTAAGTATTGTACTAAAGATGAAATAGACTAAGACTAAAATGAAATAATCTCATGAAGCCACCAACTTAATGAAATTTGTCTCATCTCAAACTCAGGAGTGCAAAAACTGATCTAAATGAACAGACCAGGAAAAAGTAAGACTCAAAGTTGTGAAAGATTACCTAATTTGATCAATATTAACATACTCAAAGGCATAATCAGGGTGATGTTACTGTAGAAGAGATGAAAGCTTAGCATTCAGAAAGCACTGATAATACTTAAGAGTTCTCAGAATTGAAACAGGTAAGCTTAACAGCTCACCAACAAGATCATTTGTTAGAACTGGGAGCTCCTAGATTGGTATTAAGTAACTATACTTCCTTCTCACCGGGCTTCCCTTCCAGCCACCAGTCCTTCTTAGGCAACAAGTTGGGTTTGTCTGGAGTCAAGAAGACCTTAATTCAAATCAAACCTCAGACACCTGCTACCTGGGTTACCGAGTATGCTACTTAAAACTCTGCCCCAGTTTTCTCGACTGTAAAATGGGGGTAACAATAGCCTTTACCCTAGAGGGTTGGTGTGAAAATCAAATGAGAAAACATTTGTAAAGTTTTTAGCATAGCGTAGGCATTTGATAAATGATTCTGCCTTTTCCCTTTCCTTCCTCCCTGCCCTGCTCCATCCACCTCCCACCCCACCTCTCATTCTTCTCATACATTTGAGGGAATATTTCATTCCATTTGCTCTAGAAGCATTATGTACTCTTTGCCTCAGGCACAAAAAATTGCTCTGTTCAAAGAGTACAAAAAGCAGAACTGCTTTGACTCTTAACGTAATATCTATGTTACCATTTTATTATGGAGATTGTTAAATAACATGCCATAAAATAAATCATGTTGCTCACTGACTCAAACTGAGAAAGCAAAGTGGCATGCCAAGATCATACCAAATAAAGACTTTTTTGATTAAATACACTGAATAAAAGCTCCCTAAAGACCCCTCCCAAATTTTTATATGGAGTCCAGAAAAAATTGGCCTACTCTTAGGGAATTCAAACAAATTAAAAAAAAAAAACTAGTAGTTTTCCTAACCGCTATTTTAACCATCGTTCCTCTGGCCTGGGAGAAGACGTCATTGTCAATTTTGGAGGGGATTGTTTGTCCGCTGACCTTTGATTATGGCTAATGATCTTCAGCTACGCAGCTGCTTCCTCTCCCACTTATGCACCTCTTTCTGAACTTCTGTCTGTTTGATTTCACATCCTCTCAAGAAAAAATGCATTTTATAAACATGACTGCTACTCCACCACACAAACCAAGACTCCATTGAGGGTGAATGCCCTGGGGAATGTAGCACAAGCAAAGTAATCTGGTATGAGATACCTCTAAGGTCAAACAAGATAAAAGTAAAGCTAAATTCCCACTGCTTTTAGGAGATTAAACTTGTATTCTTTCCTGTCATCATTGCATCCATGTTTCATGGTAGTAAATGCACACGGCATCAAACTAACAGAAGGAAATATCAATGAATGAGACTGGATTTCCAAAAGAAAATGACAAATATTGAAAACAATAACTAAATATCCTGCTTCCTATATGCCCCTGGAAGTATCAAATTCGTAACAGCACTAACAAGAGAAATGCTTACTTGCAAAGCACACATAAAAATCACTTATAACTAGAAAGTAGATTCCTGCTGCCTTTCCCTAATTAAGGAAATAGCCACAGTGGGATCTCTCAATCCCACCTGCTTCACAAAGTCTTCATAAACTGAGCAGACAAGGACTGATTTCTTCCTCTTATTGTTCTTAGCCTGGCCTCAGAACTTCCATGGCTTAAACCCTTTCTTTGGCAATATTTGCCAGAGTACCATAATTTCCCAACTTCCTTTAAGGTGGAGAAAATAGCAATTCTCGTACTGTTTTAATGTGCTTTTTAATGTATTTTAATGTAAGAATTGGTTGAATGACTTCTTACTAGTCCCTAAGTCATCCACCATACTGCATGCTTGTTTTAGTTTTGTGAAGAAGTCAACCAGTAATCCAATTCAAATTAAGAAGTATAACAATAGGGAAGACTGACAGCTAGACTGGAGCAAAGTTTCCTAGTGGGGATACACGGAAACCACCGTCAACTCGTAACTCCATTGGTAGTCAGAGCTACCTTTGGTAGTCACTTCAAGTACTGGACCAGAGACATAGAAAGACATTTATCATTATCCTGGCCTTCAGTTTCCAGATTAATGGGGATATAATAGGCCTGGTAAATAGAAAATGAAGAATTCATAAGGAAGTCAGGGTTACCCCAGCAAGAGCTATATGACTCAAAGGACTCCCTTGTGGAGAATTAATTTTTCTTAAAAAAAAAACCATCTCAGCTAAGAAAATTACCAACAGTGTTTTTGTTTCATTTTGTCTTGTTTTCACTGAAGCTAGTCCCCCGAGATGTAGGAGTGTACTCCTAAATGTACTCCTAAATGTAGGAGTGTACTCCTAAAAATGGGTTTTTATCACTTTTTTCAATAAGGAAATGTCCTTACATGGTTTGGGGCAGGGCAACAGAAAAAAAGAGAGTTACAAAGATCTTCCCTGTCTTTGGAGTGGGTGGAAATGGGCATAGAAAGGAACTAGGAGCTGAGGGAAAGGAATTCCAAGGAAACAGAAATTTAAGCAGAAAAATTAAACTCAAGATTTAAATATAAACACATTACATTTAATGTGTAAGTACTGAAAAGAGTTTAATGGAAAAGGTTGGCCTTTCAAGCTGACTTTACAGAACTGTGACATAAGAACTGCTGTATACTTCAGGTAATTCATATGATACCGGAAGAAAGAACCTAAAAGTATGCCCAAAGATTACTTAAACTTGGGGAAGAAAATCAAAATATTAGGGGAACATATTATGATATTTCTTTTGCTGCCCATTGAAAACAAGGGGTCTATAAGGGGAAAATTGATTTAAGAAGTAAATAGTTGGATTACAAAGAATTGATTCCTGAGAATGAAGTTCAAACTTAAAATATAGGGATAATAGAATCTTGATCAGGAATGGAGTGTGCTTACAAACACTAGTAAAATTGGAGGAGGAACAAAGAAGAATTTACATATATATTCACCAATATGAATACTGCAGACCTCAGAGAACACTATATTCAAAAAAGGATACAGTATCAAATGATTGTATACATACAAATATACACACATATATTACATACATGTAAGATATGTATGTACATACATAATACATATAACTCCAAAGTTTAACCAACAAACAAGAAGTACTAGCGGTCTTTAAACAAGGAAGCACGTTTGACTTCAAAAGCACCACTGAGATTTAGTTTTATGAATTCATGGTTAGAATGCATACCTTATTCAAAACAAATAGAAAGGCTAAAATGAGACAGCTTTTTACATTAAGAAGATTTATACATCTGAGGATATCTAGGAGGCAGAGAGGAGAAGCATGGTGGGGAATATCTAGGAGTCCAAAGTGATACAATGGAAAGATATTTCACTTGGAGTCCCAGGATATGATTTGAATCATTGAGCTTCCTAGTCATATGACATACTACTTGTGTTTTGAACACAAACCGCTTTAACCGCTTTAGCATTTCTTCCTCATTATTAAAATTATGGTGATGTACCTCTAATATCCCCAGCTACAAAATCATGATTCTATAATCTATTGAAGTGAAAAACAATTGGTATTGAGAATACTTGGAACGTAAAGAAAATTGAGGAAAAGTTCAGAAAAAACAATAAGCCATATATATAAAATAAGAGAATTAAATGTTCAGTTATTTACTGGCATTAACTTTCTGCCAAGAAAAGTAAAGTAAATTCTGAGCATATATATGAATACTTCCTGACTTGCCTTAGTGGCAAATTTATCCTTCAATATGAGGATGAACCAAAAGGGGAAAATTCTGTTCTAGATTTCATTCTTGCAATATGGAAAAAGCTATTGTTGAAAACTTTTAGGAAATGACTACGTCTTTCTAGAGTTTGTACTAAGCATAGTTTGATATTTTTTTCTAATTCTATAAAATGTTTTATATAGCACTGAATAACCAAATTGATTCAGGTAGTATTAAAATTTTTACCATATTGCCTCAACCTATCCATGATAAATTACTGTTTCTCCAATTATTTAGGTCTATCTTCATTTTTCAAAACAGTATTTTGAAGCTGCATTCGTAGAGTTCCTGTAAAAGTTTTGGTGGTTATATGTTTCAGAGGGATAGCCATCACACTAGATAACAAAGGCATTTTGATTTAACTGCTATGATTCTGTAACGTTGTGATGGCAATGAAAACAAGATCTTTTGCTGTTTCTGTTTTAGTATAATCAAGTGCCTCTGACTGAATCTTGCCTTTATCAATCAAGAGTCTTTACAAGGAGTAAAGAAACAAGAATTTCTTTAACTAGAAACAGTGTATGTATTTGTATTGTTAATTATTTTAATGTGATTAAAGATCTTTTCCACCTATTGATGGGCCTGCCCATTGTGGGAAGCTTGATTAGGGGAATTGTTTTGTAGGAGGGTCCCAAGTACCTTTTGTTTTTTCTACTGAGACACCAGGTCAAAGGGTTGTGATGTTCTCTGGCTGTAAAAAAGGTATAAATTCCCTGAGTTGAGATTTTACTTTGGGGCTTAGTTTTTGTAAGAAAGTTGGAGTGGCAGATAACGACTCTGGGAAGCTGCTAAGGAGCCCCCCAGTTTTGAGAACCCAGATGCTATGCTTCCCTCGCTGGTAACTATCATCAGACATTTGGAGTCCAATTGTCTGTTGAATTCAGGCAGAGGGAGCCATGTCTGTTGAACTTTTGATTTCTCTGTATTTTCTTTGCAATTCAGGGTGCTGACTCCCTGGACTAATTGAATGATAATATGTACTTGGTTAAAGGAATGATACATGTGCTTGATTAAAGTAATTGTTAACCCTTGTTTCCTTTTATGAATGTAGATCTAACAATCTGTGATAGCAGGCCCCCTTATATATGTTGGAGTGGTTACTGATACAGACATATCCCCCACTTCATCTTAAATGATCAACTCCCAGAATTTTATGTAAGTAAGACTTTAACATGAAAAGTAAGTTAGCTAGTGTTATTAGTAGGCCAAAATATATGTATGGTTTAATTACACTGGGGGTGTATTCCTATCAATTGATGGCTATTTCATCTTTCCTTTGTTTACCTTGATAAACATAAATATGAAGCACATAAAATAGGTCTGTATAGTATAAACCTGTATAGAATAAACTCCTTGAGGTCAAAATCATTTTGTTTTCATCTTTGCATTGATAGCATCTAGAAAAAACACTTGAACCTAATAGGTTCTTTAAAATGTTTGTCTGTTGCTTGAAATATTTGACATTCTATCACTTCCATTTTCAGTAAAGCATTTCAAAATTTTGTGTGTGGGAAAAGGAAGTATACAACCTATACTGAAATATTGTTGCATCCCTAGACAATCATAAAGTCAATCAGCTAGCAGTATATCAACATAAATGGAAGGATAAAACATCCTTAATCTCCATAGAGAATAGAAAGAACATTGTACTAGAAATCAAGAGTTTGGAGTCCTGGATTTAACAAGCTGTATGATCTTGAGCAGGTCACCCCTACCTCTTTAGGACTTATTTTCCTCATGTTAAAAAATAAAGAAGTTGGATTAGAGAATCTCTAGAGGTTGGGTTTTTTTATGACTTTTATAATTTTGGCTTATAAAAATCTTTTCTAAGGTATTGTTTCATGATAGTTTGGAGTGCTACTCTGCCTGGAAGTGTATGCATTTTAATAGGGGAGTTGTTGAAGATGGCAAAGAGCTAAAGATTCAAAA
Organism: Bettongia penicillata ogilbyi; assembly: GCA_023548195.1. Classification (NCBI taxonomy): domain Eukaryota; kingdom Metazoa; phylum Chordata; class Mammalia; order Diprotodontia; family Potoroidae; genus Bettongia; species Bettongia penicillata. Next base: position 6,128,366 of record JAJHZJ010000244.1, read on the forward strand.
TTATTAATTTATAACATCAAAGTTCTAAACCCTATGACAAGGTAGAGAAAATATTTTTAGTTAGAACTTTGAAATTTAAGGAGTTCCACATGTCAACTGGGCTGAGTTATCCAAAGATAATTAGAAACGTATTTCTCTGATAATTCTCTTTGTATAATCCAAACTTTTTTCATAAACATCCCCATAATTAACACCACTATCAATCTAGTGCCTGCTTCATTATTTGCGCTGTATCTTTTTTTGTGAACTCAAATATAAACATTCAATTATTAATCTTCCCTGCTCTTGGACATTCCTGGGCTACTCCCATCATATAGAACCAGAATGTGCTATTTCTACAAATCTTTTCATGTAATTAGATGGAGAGGAAGAATTATGCTTTCAGAGGGTCTGCATGATCTCAAATAGAAAGGTAGGGAGATGAAAAAGAGGAAGGATAAAGAAAGATGGAGACAGAGAGACAAAGACAGAGACAGAGGTAAAAATGGGTAGAGTATTTTTAAGTGCTTGCTATGTCCCAGGGACTATACTAATTTCAGGGAATACAAATAAAAATAAATGAGACAGCCTCTGCCCTAATGGGAAAATCTAACAAATACAGGGATACTTGGGGATGGGATTGAGGCTCCATACCTTAGCAGGAATATGGCAAGAAGACTTGAGGAAATAGCAATGAGCAAGGATTTGGAAGCCTGTTTCTGGCCAAATAAGGCAAAAGTTTCACTTGTCAGAGGTGGGGGTAGGAGTGAGGGACTGGAGACAAGACTGAGTTTCTTATGGGAAGGAGATAGCTAACAAATAGGATCATAGCAAGGAGACTATAAGAAGTGCTGATTGTAAGGTAAGGCAAACAGAGAGGTGGGCTTTTGCCTCAGCTAGCAGGATTGAGGTTTAGGTTTTTATATTTGTTTTCTTTTAACATTTTTTTTTAAAATCTTGAAGATTAATATGTAACTGAATGAAATGACTACATTTTAAAGGATTAATATTATTACAATTCACTTTGCAAGTCATAAATTTATGGAAAAAATGCTAAAATGAATATTGGTTTGTAAAACATTTGTCTCAAAGAACATACTGGGTGGATCAAAAGGAAATGTTGGCGTTGTGTGTTCTGTAAATGACATTTCTGCCCAAGGAATTAGAAACTAAATAAAATTAAAATACTTAATTTATTTCTTAAAATCTCTTAAAATCCAGTATATTAGGTTCTGGACAGAGCGTGTAATCTTATTTTAACAAACAGCACAACTTCATCATGATCTAGCAAACAATGGTAGTGTACAATGGGAAACTGAGAAGCTGATGCTAGAATAAGTTTGAGATACTCATATTTTCATTTTGATTCATTTTAAAACAAATAAAAAGATTGTGTATTAGAGGAAAGGTGAGGTAGAACGAAGAGAATATTTTTTTAAATAAGTTTTTGAAGGTTTTTCTAATAAATAACACAAGGGGGCACTAATATTTAGAAAAGACTTCTGAAGAGAGTTGGTAAAGAAAGATAATTTGCGTTAAAAAAAAATTCCTTTTATGGTTAAGTAAAAGATGGATGTTTGCTGCTGGTTTTACATGAGTCTATTTCTAAAAATGTCTTTGTTTTTACCATGTGGTTGGAGTGTGCACGTTATTGATTGCCTACTGATGTAACCCTATTATTTAATATAGTCTTTTATGAAGGCCATTGTATTTATAAGTAGAGTGAGAAATGAAGATGCCCCAATTCAACAACTTAATGCTAAAGTCTGATTTTCAAGACTCTGTACTTACTACTAGACATCTTGATTTTCATGAATTATTCAAAATTTAAGACTCCCTCCAGAATTATGACAGCTATAAAACTACTCCTATCATGCATTTCTATTTTTTAAAAGAAAGTCTGATCAAGAAAATTGTAGGAAATTATCTTTCTCTGTCCTTTTGTTTCTCCGTTTCTCTGTCTTTGGAGTTCTCTATCTGCCTCTGCCTCTGCCTCTGCCTCTGTCTCTCTGTCACTCTGTGTCTCCATTGCCCTTGTCTCCTTGTTCATTCTATTATTTCGCATAGGAACTTTTCAGTATCTACCCTAAGATAATAGCAGCTCAGCACTTTAGAAAAGGAAGGGCCAAGACTGAGCTAGAGGCTAAGATGACTTACCTGGCATCTTTGAAGTAAGGGGCTTTTGTTCAGTATCCACAGGGCCATAACTAAAATAAATTCCGAACTATGACCATCTCTCCCTACATAGAACCTACACAAAGAAATTGAGACTTCTACTGGATCTTGAAGGATGGACTAGATATGAAGAAAAAGAACTGGAGAAGCACAATTCAGAAGGGGAAGGAGTTGGTAAGGAGTTAGAAGTAGCAGGGTAAAGATGTGGAAGTAGAAATGAATAGGCTTTATACAGGTAACAATGAAGAAACCAGCCTGCCTATAACAGAGGTGCTTGTGGAAGGGTAATGGGAAGAACCAAAGTTGAAGGTAGATTTCTTATATGTTGTGACCTTTTCCAGACGTTCTTGTTTGTGGGTGACATTGCACTAATCATATCAAGTCTGGTAGCGCTGTCCACTGTCCTAAAAACGAACTGAAATTTTTGAACAGAGACTGACCTGACCAATCTCACAAGACAGACTAAGTGGCTAGAGGTGCATTGCCACATTGTAACATGCATTTGCACAAATAACTTCTAGGATTTTTCAAAAAGTAAGTATTGCTGGAATAGGCCGTAGAGAGGGCAATGAATTGGGTCCATGGTTGAAAGGAGGAGGAAGTTGGATTGCTTTACCTTTGGGAAATTACAAAACTCCTTTAAGGACCCCAAACTTACCCTGCAAGCAAAGATTCAATTTTTTAATGCCAGCATTTTATCCATGTTACTGCGTGGCAACAAAATATCAAATAAAAGTTTCCCCAAAATTAAAGATGAATATCATAAAAAGAGACTTTGCTTATTGGTCTTTGATTTAACTTGCCCAGAAGTAGGACTCCATGTCATTTCCTGGCCATTTCCAGATCATGCTCTCTCCAATTCAGCCATCCTCCTCCTCTGTTCCTTACCTTTTAGCTCCTCTTTATGTGATGTCATCTTCTATTAGAATGTAAGCTCTTTGAGGTCAGGCACTATCTTGCTCAAATTCATATCCCTAATGTCTAGCACAGTACTGGGCATGTAGTATGTGCTAAATAATTTTTTTTTTCATTCATTCAGAAGATTAGAGAGGTTCATGTTAAGTGTAAGTAGTCTCTACCATTTACCCAATGAGACTATGAGATGACTTCATGCAACTGTATGAAGGGAAATGAAGATGGGCTGGTCATATGTTGGGGATGAGGGATAAGAGAGTGATAGCCAGCACTAGTTGCCCTGAAGTGTCAGGAGAATGAAAGGAAGACATTTAACATTTTGGGCAAATTCCATGTGTTGAATTTATGGGTAGATATGGACAAGAGTCACACAGTTTCTGGATGGTCAGAGAGGGGTTATTCTGTGTATCATCAGAGGGGACTTCTAAATCAATAAGATCACAGATCTAGTTGACTATTTGAGAAATGGGGAACATATTTGCATAGATAGGGTGAGAATAGGTTATGTCATGTCTTGAAAACTGGGCAGAGTAATTCAGACTTAATGTATAGTCACTAAAATCAGTGGGTCACAGGATCATCAGTTTAAAGTTTTAAGGAATCTCAGAGGTTATTTAGTCCAACATACTCATTTACAGGTGAGGAAACTACAGTCAGCCATGAGAAGTTCTGTAATTTGCCCAAGATCAAATAGAAAATAACTCAATTGGTCAATAAGCATTTCTTAACTTTTCTTTTCTAAGCACTATGCTCAGCATTGGAAAGAAGAATAGAGGCTGAAAGAGAATCCCTGCCCAAAAAGGAAGCTGAAAATTGGGTGGGAAAAGAAGGTATCAGTACAGTATGGTAGGAAAAGTCCTGTTGTGTGAGTATTTGTCCTTTGTTCTTGAAGAGGACCATGTCATCGAGATGATGACATGACTTACAGTTGACTTTGATTTGAGTGAGGAAGGGCTGTGCAAGGTCACCAACTGTGCCATCTGGGTCCGGTGATCTGATATTCATCAGGACAACTGGAGATGGCCCAGGATGCAATGTGAGACCCTGGCCCTTTCAAGTTCAAGTCTTATCATAGCCTCCTTTTGAATGAGATACACCCATTCAATTAATAGACTTCTTTAAGTTACTCAAGGGATGGTCCCTTTAATTAAAAAAATAATCAAACTGGGAAGGGAAGACCCTCAGGATTGCAAAGTTTAAAGGTGAAGCAAGAATAAGGTGGAGTCAAAGATAATTTCAATTTCCAAACCCAGGATGCTCAGGAAAAGTCCTGTATTAATGAGCGGTGCACCTTGGAGAGGGATGAAGCATGGGAAGGAAAAAAATATTTGAATCACGCTCTAACTTAAAATCTAACATGGTTTCATGCTGCTTCAACCTGTTTCTATGATTATGTCAACAAGTATTTATTAGGCACCCACTATAATCCAGGGACTTGCTTAGTTCTAGGAATACAGAGAAAGACAGAACATAACAAACAACAAAAACAACAGAAGCTCAAGGTCTAACTGGAGAGACAACATGTAGACAGCTACAAATAAAATATGCAAAGTATACATTGCAGATAATTAACATAGGAAAGTCACTGGCATTAAGAGGGATTAGGAAATCCTCCCCGTAGAAAGCAGGATTTTAGGTGGAACTGAAGGAAGCTACAGAAAGCATGGAGATGAGGAGGGAGAGCATCCCAGGCATGGGGGACAATCGGTGAAAATGATCAGAATTAAGATAAATGATGTTTCTGAGAAACAGCAAGGAGAGTAGTATCATGGGATTACAGAGTATATGGAATGAGGGAGGAATAAGATATGAGGCTGGAAAGATAGGTGGGAGTCAGGGATTTACAATTATTTCAGTAAGATTGAGGAAGAATGGGTGACTTACAGAGATACTTTGAAAAGACAAAATGGTAAATTTTTACAGATGCACTATGATGAGGAAAGAATTAAAGATGTCTGTAGTAATACAAAAATTGCCATGCCATGCTATTTTAAATTTGTGTTTTTACCATTTAGTGTCTTACACCTATAGTTTAAAAAATTACATCACTTTGAATTACAGAACACCATGGTCCTCTCTGCAGGTCCTCCCCCAGGCCCCCAAAAAATATGTGATCCAAAGGGCAATAAAAAGTTACATGTGAGTAACAAGTAAAAGAAAATATATTTCTTATCATGATTCATGTATAAGAAATGGTACAAGAAGACATCAAGGCAGCATATAATCCAAAAAAGGGGCATGTTAGGTATGTAGTATGAGAAAGTTTAGCATAGGCCGCCCACAATTGCTCTGGTACCCATATGTTTTTACAATATCTTCCTGTGTTTGGGGTACATACCCTTTGAAGAACTTACGGAAGATAGAACAAGAATCGCCTAGTATAAAAAGTCACAGATGGATTACAATCCCCATCAGTGACTCAAATTAAGCTATAGCTTCCAGGTTTTCATATCATTTTTATGGTTAATATTTTAATTTTAGTTTATCTGCTTTCTAAGGAAATATGGAGGCACCTTCCCATTCTGATTAAGCTACATATCTACAAATATCGTTTTCAGAATGTTGCTTCTGGGAAGGTTTCACAAAGGTCAGTTATCTCTTCTATCATCTGTGATTTCCTGTGAGTTTCATGTACAGAATATGACCCTACCTGATCTCCCTTTACAAATAAAAGGAATACAGGATGGTGGTGTCATAAACATAGTGTATGGCAGCAGGTAGTGCAGTGGGTAGAGTGCTGAGTTCAAACCTAGCCTTAAATACTCACTAGCTATGTGACCCTGGGCAAGTCACTTAACTCTGCCTCCGTTTTCTCATCTGTGAAATGAGTTGGAGAAGGAAATACAAAGAACTACCGTAACTTTGCCAAGAAAACCCCAAATAGGATCACAAATTATCAGACATAACTAAAACTGAGTAACAACAAACATAGAGGGTGAATAGGAAACAAATGAAAGAGGAGACAAGGAAAGGAAAAGAGGAAAGAAAATAAAGTGCAAAAGAGCAGCAAGGGATTTTATTTACTGCAGAGAAAACTATGCTTCTCAAAGAGAGGTGGACTCCAAACTCCAAACTGTTATTTCACTGATTGTAGTCAATCCAGTGCTTCTAGCCTAGAAATTTGGAATCATGTTGTCATAGAATAAATGTCAAGAGAAGCCCTTTTGGAGATGGTAAGGCTGATAAATTGAATTTTGCATGCAATCTATTTGAAATGATGACAAGACACCCAAATGGAAATGACTTGTAGGAAGCTAGAAGTATAAAACTGGGCTGAAAGTGAAGAAAATTAATATAATGTGCCATTATTTAATAACCATTATTTCTCTGTAACCCATCCTACACCCCATTTTGCCAAACCCCATTTATTAGCCTACACCAAAATGTGACCTCTTTCAGGAAGCCAAACCAAAGGAATGTGGTCACTCCTAGCCCCTGGAATATCTGTTCACTAATCACTATAAAGTGAAACTCTCAATTTTGTTTACCTGTTTAAACGGGTTCTTGTTTTCAGGTTCTCAGTTTTGTTTACCTGTTTAAACAGAACTAGTCTCTTTTGTGATCTCAATAAATATGATATTTTAAGTCCCTTGTGATCACTGATTCACTGAGAGGGACATCTTCACTTATTTTATTAACAATTATATGTGTCACTGTTAATAATCTTGCCCAAAATAAACTTGCCTTAGTTTACTTTTGTTGCATTTTTACTAACCACAAACATAATAGACTAGGATTATTAGATATGTTTGAGAAGACAAAGAAAATTCAACATCCCTTTCTTGATACTTCTAAATGATTAGCCTTTCCCACACTAATTTATAGTGAACAAAAAACCAAGATTACATAGTAAAGGGGAACTACAGTGCCTTTTCCCCTAGGAACTTGATCACAAAAATGAAAATCATTAAAAGTAATAATGTTATCATTAATCCAATAATTATTTAAAGATAAAGAAAGAACCCTTCCCTATGCTCAATGGATATAAGATCTTAGTAGCTGGGAGATTTTTTTTTTTATGGTTCTGCAAATAAGGATAAATGTGGAGAGTTAACAGAGTCAGTAGGCAAACTTGAACCTTGCTATAAGTCATTTCCCAAGACACATCTAAGTAAGGCAATTTTCATATTTTTCATGGTAAATAACCCTACTAATTAGTCAAACAATACACATCATTGCATACGATGAGCTAAAAGTGAGACAAAACATAAGCAATTATGGCAGATGATTAAATCAAAGGCTTTAGGAAGAGAAACTGTAGTCTAACAGGCCTTGGTGATATGTACATAAAGGGACACTGTGTCCATTAAACATTTTTATATCTGTTCAGCATCTAACCATCTGTCTCATGCTTAGCAGAGGCTCAAGGTAAACACTCAGGCCTCTTTAGGGAACTGGGAAGATAGGACTTAACGTAACCTCTATCTCATGAGCATCAGTTGTGAAAGTGAAGAGAATATGCTCTATCTAACAACTTCACTCTTCTTATACTGTTCTGCCTGTAAAGTGAATTTGATGCTTGTGATACACATTTGGAATTCTACAGATTCATCACAGGCTTCCTCTTTTTTTGCAAAGCTGCCATGTTCACTTATCAGTTTGTATGTTGCTTACATTTTTCAGAGATAAAAAGTAACAGAAACTTTCTTAAAAGCTATCTTAAAAGGGGTTAAAACCAATGTTTTAGTATGCCCTATGAACCAATACAGAGATGTTTACACTTCTCTTGTCAAAGTTTATAGTTATCGTTGTTCCACCAAGAGAATATTCCTCCTCTGAACATTGGTAGAAGCAGGCTGTGTAATTAGGAATACTGAGATAAAAGTAAATAAAAAGTTTAACTGCTTTTTGGGATGATTGATAATGATGATGGTGATAAATCAATGAGGAAATATCATCTTTGAACTCTTTTAGATAACTGAAGAGGTTCTTAAAGAAAATATTAATGGACCACTGGTGAGTATGCCCTATTCGGTGCTACTTAAACTGTGGGGTTGCCATCCCATATGTGGTTGTGCAAAATTTGGCAACAGTAAAAAGGATATGTGTGTGTATGCATGTGTGTGTATACAGTGTTTATGCATACACACATACATATACGTATGCAAGTATATGTATGTAAATATATGTATAAATGCATATATACACATATGCATGCATACACACATACACATGCATATGCACTATATATACATACATTCATCCCCACACTATATATATATATATATATGCATGTGTGTGTATTTACATATACATATATATGTGTGTGTGTGTGTATATATATATATATATATATATATACATCAATGGTTAATTAAAAATCAAATGCATAATGAATACAAAGTGTTTCTGGCAGCACTTGCCTTTATTGCATCAGCAATTTCACTGAAGGCTTAGTTTTGAACACAAAGAATGCACACTTTGCATGGTGCATGCCCTCAGGCCACACAACTCTTACAAACATTTTGGAAACAGGAAAAGGAATCCTAGGTAGAAAAAGTTTAAGAATCTCTGCTATAAATGACTAGTGAATAGACTGTAAAGTTAGGTTACAAAGATACAATGCAACTAAATTTGATAATCAATACATTTTATACTGAGTATTCAAGAAGGTACCTTCAAGTGTTTCCTGAATCTTAGGTAATGTGTCTTAAAACAAAAAAGAAGGAAGAAAAAGAAAAGAAAAACATGGTGCTATTGGAAAAATCTGACCATGCTGCTTACTACCTATATAACCTTGAGTAAGTCATTTCACTTTACCTCAGTTTGCTCATCTGTAAAATGATGAGGTTGGACTAAATCATCTCTGAGGTCTTTTTTCACACTGAAACAACAAACCTTTAATGTTATGTTGAATGATTTAGTAAACTGAGCAACAGACTTGGCTTGAGGAAAATCTGGGTCAAATCCCACTTTAGACACTTGTTAGCTGTATTTTCCTAGGCAAGTCAATTTATCTCTCTGTAAAAGGGAACCAGGAGCACCTAACTCACAAGGTTGCAATGAGAATCAAATAAAATATTTATAAAGTTTAGCAAAACTTAAAGCATTATCTAAAATGTTAATTAAGTAGCAAGTGTTTTAGTTTCCATTTGACTCAGGTAAAAACAGTCAGAGGCTTAATAATTTATTCCAGATCACACAGAAAATTACTGCAGGTAAAACCCATCGCTAAATACTCAAACACCTATATTTGGGTATAGAGTACTTCAGGGATAATGGAAGAATAAAATTACAGCAGGAATTGTATACCTCCTCCACTAAAGACTGACATAAAGACTGAAAAATCACAAATCTTGGGATGAATTTACTTTTTCAGATTCACATTTGAATAGATCTTATGGAACATCAAAATGGCAATACACTAACTCTTCTATAAGAATCTTTAGCCTTGAAGCTTGAGGAATATAATCATTTCCATTCTTTAGAGGCCAATTAACTACCACAGAACTTAAAAAAATAATGACCTAACTACTCTCTGAAACATATACCATAGGAGAGTTCCCTTCCAATTCATCAGTGTGGACTCAAGGATGTAGCTATTTTCTGTTTCTAGTTTCCAACATCTTTGATGTTGTGAACGCTGAGAAGTTTTTTGGTAACATGCAAAGATTTAGTAGCTCATTTTACACTTGTAGCGTTTGAGAAACTGTTAATGTGATAAAAAAGCCTTTTGATTACATATCTACATTAGATTTAAACTAGTATAAGGTGTTTGAGGAAACAAATACATCTTTTACAGTTGGCAGTGCAGGAACTATGTGGGAAGTCATTAGAGCTGCCACTGTTGAGGTGGCAAATATGTTTGATGGATCTGGTGAGAAAGCTGGAAATGTGCTGCATGAGGGAGCAGCTACAATATCTGTAAGTCATGGAGAAGTCCCTTACCTAGTCAATTTCACAATTCCTTACCTAGTCAATTTCACAATTCTTCCATTCATAAGTATCAAGGATGAAGCAGCAACCCATCTGCCATGTTTATTCTAGTTCTAACCACTACTCAGTCAGTATGTACACTGTGTTCTTGGGGCTAGGGTCAAACAGCATGACTGTTTTATTAGTTCTCCTAGAAATTCACTTAAGGAAAGTACTAAACCAATCAATTTGATTGCAAAATATGAACTGAACACATTGTTACTATATTATTGCTGTCAATGGATATGGAATGATTTAAAACTGATAAGGGCAACAATATTCCCAATGACAGTTATGTTTCCATTTGCATAATGTCATTTCAAAAGTGTATCAGTATTCAGTTTTAAATTTCACAAACGGTGTTGGAAACTAAAATATGTATAAAAAGTCAGCTCTAAATGTTTTCATGAAGGATTAAGTAGATTCCACATACCTATATAATTTTCCTATTCCATATGTTTTTGGCATTTATTTTTAAATATATTTTTATTTCATTATTTCCCTAACACATGTAAATTTTTGATATTCATTGACATCCATTTTTAAAGTTAGGATTTGGCATCAGTTATTTGTTTTAAACCCTATTTTTTTTCTTTTTTAATATTAAATCTATGCTTTCCATATATTTCAATAAGCTTTGCTTAGCCATTTCTAAGAATTTTTAGTGACTGTTTTTTTCTATTTGATACAGAGGTCTTTCCTTTCAAGCCCTTCTCTAGATTATTGACAAAACACATTTTCAGTCATCTTTCTAATCCAAAGACATGGACATCTGGTTTCTTTTTGAAAGGGCTATTGTACTTCTGTTTGTCACAAATGTAATGCTTGGGTGAAAGGAGGCATGCTTTCATAAATTTCAGTGTTTTCTAACACTGAATTCTCCATAAGAAACATGTAAAGAGAAAACGACAAGGAGGTTCAGCCAAAGTATAAGAGAGAAAAAGAGGGGAAAAAAGAGAAGCAGAGTCAGAAACAGAGACAAGGAGAGAGACAGAGAGAAAAAAAGACAGAATACCAGTCTAGGGGGCCAGAGAGGAGAAAGAGGAAGGAAAAACAGAGGGAGACAGAAAGAGAAAGACACACACAGAGAGAAACGTAGAGAGAAGAGATGTCCGCATGTATTAATGAATCCATATTCATAGAAGAAAAATGTTAAAGGTTTTCTTCTTTAGTATAGTCTTCTTTTCTTAACTCTTTTAGCTTTGCAATAAAGGAAATGTAACTTGGAATGAAATGATGCCATATCTAATTCTAGGTATTATTTTCATGAATAAATATCATGCAAAGAGGATCATTCAAGTTTGATTCTATATTTCTTGTTGCAAGAGTTTCCACCTAAGCATTGAGTCCAGAAAATTGCAGGTACGGGAATTCTTTTGGTTCTTTGTCCCTTTTGTTAGCCTGTGATTATAGCTGAGCTTTGGTCTTTGCTCCCGTGTGGCAGAATAGATTGAATTATACTATCCAATAGCTTAACAATAAGGACAGATTGCTAGCATAATCACCCTCCAATTCTTCATGTAGACTCAAAAGGAACTGGATTTTTCATCATAAGTTTCTGACTTAAATATGGCAATGCCTTACCAAACTAGCAATTTTATTTCTCCTTGATTGAGACCTCATGTCATAATTCTAGACATCATTTTATCATATTCACTTCTCAAACATGTCCCTCTCCTCCTTCTTGGGTGATATTGAAAGTTGTTGAAGAATTTTCTGTAATTTTCATCCCCTACCCCTAACCCCTGTGCTCCACAGGGCTGCACATTTCTGTTAAATTCAGACTGACAACAGACCACAGTCTGATTACTCCTGGTTTTCTATACAAACATTTTCACTACATAAAATTATCACTGACAGAAAACTGACCCTAGGAATAAAATATTACTCTATCAAGTGTATTATGGTTAAGAATAGAACTCACTCTGAAAATAATGCTGTTTCATAGAATTCTGCAATTGGAAGAGAGATATATACGTAACCCAAACATTGCCTGAGTCCATGGATACTCCCTGCCAACTCCCCAGTAAATGCACAGCCAATGCCTACTCGAATGTCTCCAGTGACTACCCTACTTGGATTTACAGTACTGTGAACCAAAAAAGAAGAATGTGCTCAGTTTCCCCACTCTACCCCAAATTGAAGTAGAATTTTGCATTAATCAAAAATCAAGTAAAAGTTGCTTTTACTTGATAGCTCATGATTATTTAGTGGGAAGCTCAAAATAACTCAATTATGTTAGAGAGTTCTGACTTTCATCTTTGTAAACATCCACTGAATATCTAAAAGCTACAAAAGACCAATTAATCATTGAAGACCCCATCGTAATGAGGTTATTTATATTAACAGCAGTTTCTCACATCATGACATGGAGCACTGTACAGGTTTTTCCCCCCTCCTATCCCCTGTGGAGAAAACTGTAGTTCTGTATTCCCATACTGGGAGGGGAATAAGAAGCTAAGTGGGGTTACTGTACCCAACCCTTTGGGGAAATGGGTAACGGAAGATAGCTTCCTTTTCTCAACAAGTAGATGGTAGTGTAAAGGAAGGTTTTGTTTGATTAGTGACCATAAGAAAGTAAGATGAATGAAGGTAGTAGGGAAAACACTGCAAATGAATCAATGAACAAATGGAAATTTTTATTAAATGCTTACTATGTGCAGAGCATTGTGAGTGTATGTGTAGTATAGGAGGCAATTCAAACAAGAAAATACATTGTACTGCAGATTAACAATGTTAAATGGACACAGACACTAGAATTCACAATTAACCCACAGGCAGAAGGCACCTGAAATGCCTCAGATCTGTTGGTGAATGAGGCAGATTTCTAGCCCAAACATGTGAAGAATTCTTCCTGCAGAATAAGTGAAGAAAACCATTGTTTTCTAACAGTCATGAAAGTGGCTGAAGCAGGTGCTGTGGAACACTTAAAACTTGATCAGATATCAAAGACACGAGTGTCATATATGGCATCCCTTGTCATCTTCAGTCATCTTGTCTTTTGTCTTGCCACTGGACTTTGGTGACTCTGGAAGAGTAAGTGAGAATGACAATTTTGTGCAACTCTGCCTCATTTAAATCCAGTTCACACCCAAGACATCACCCTTGGATGTCATTGATTCTCTTCTAAAATGAAGGACAAACAGTCCCTAGAACAAATAGTTCTCATGTAATGATGCCAAGATTACCTGTTTTCAGTCTCAAATACTTTGACTCCAGTTGATAGGAACCTTTGTCTACCAACATTATCTTTCTACTGGTCACCCTCCAGTCTTTCCCTTCTTCAATACATCCTCCACACAGCTGACAAATTAATGTAACTAAAGTACAGATCTAATTACATTGCTCCTTTGCTCATGAGACTTCCAGATTGGTGCTTTTGTTTGTCGATCTGTTTAGATTTCGTTTGTGTGTTTGTTTCATTTTGTTGTTCTTTCGTTTTTGTTTCGTTGCTGTTGTTTTGTACCCAGGAGAAAAATGTTCAGTATTTAAAGCAATTCACAGAAATCTTTCTCTAATCTATCTTTCTAGGTTGATTACATTTAATTTGCTCCCTGTCACATGCTCTATGCTCCAGTCAAGCTGATCTACTTGTGCTTCCTAATTTCCTTTCTTTGTGCCTTTCCACAGACTGACTTCCCTGCGTGGAACAACTTGATTCCTCTATGATCCCTCATGGAACCCCTAATCCCCTTCAACAAGCTCCAAAGAAACCTCTTACATAATGTCTTTCTTGATTCTTCAAGTTGCAACTGGATCTTCTGACAAAAAATATGACAACATTCACATGGTAGCACCTGGAGGCTACCCTGAACTTGAACTTTCAGGCTGAATATGATGGGGGCAAGGTCACCTTAGGTTTAAGGTACTCTTTTGGTCTTCACTCCTAAAATTATAAATTACTTCACTCCTAAAATTATTTTTTTAAAAAACTGGTATTCACAATTAGCCCAAAGCAAAGTTATTTCCTAAAATAACATATAATGGATAGTTGTAAGTCTCCTTCCCTCTCTTACCCTAGGGTATGCCATACCACAAATTAAACATGGTGTCAATAGGAAGAATGGATGCATATTTGGGATAATAACTGAGACACACACATAAGGACTATATGTGACTAAGGCAACTATTGTGAACATTGAAAGATCTCACTGTCTTTTTGTCTTCTTGTGATGTCCTCACATTGCTGCCCCTGGGAATGACATCTCTTCAGGCTCTTTGGGCAAGTTCCCTGCAGGTGGACTCTATTGGCTGTCCCTGCACTGAGTGAACTGCTCCATTGTAAGATGTCATTGTCGATGAGGCAGAGACAAAAAGAGATATACCATTCCCCACTACATACAAACACTTACTCTGTTGTATTCTGGAAGATTTAGAAAAGAACAATTCCCTCTGAGGAGCTGGCTTCCCCTCCTGTAGCAGCTTTCTTTTTTATTGCCAAAAATGACTGACTCCTGAGAGTTTGTGCTTGCTTCCTAAGGTCAATAGAGTGTGGTTGATTCATATAATTCTATCAAATGAGTTAAAGGATTTCTTACTTCCTAAAGGACTTCCTTTTGTGTTCTTTGGGGGGAGGGATCTCTGTTTTCTTTCATCACATGACTAGTACAGAAATATGTTTTGAATAATTGTACATATATAACCTGTACTAAATTGTTCATCATCTAAGGGAGGGGCAAAAGGAAAGAGGAAAGGAAAGAATTTAGTACTTATTTAAAAAAACAAATATTAAAAAATTTTTTACATGCGATTGGGAAAAATAAAATAGTATAAAAAAAAGCAAAGGACTTCCCTTGCTTTGGACTGAAAAGTCTGAAAGATGTGAACACTTACACTTTTGTTTCTCTCAACTGTCCTTTATGCCATGTGATTTCATCAAGGCTAGAGGACTCCATTGACTAGGGGTCAACTGACCAACCTCTTACTTCAGATACATTTTGGAAGCATGTTTTGTATTTGTTATATAAGTTCATGTTATTCTTCTCTTTTCCTCAGGAGAATGTAAACTCATTGAAGGCAAACACTACTTAATTTTTTATCTATATAATCTATCAATTTAGGTTCTCAATCAATATTTGTTAAATTGAATTGTACTGAATTGAATTATATATATATATAATCCCCCCAATTAAATTATTTGCCTTTTTCATTGTTGTCTCTTATTTGGTTTTGTTAGCATAATGAATCCCTGAATACTTAGATCTGAATTAATGTCAGATGTTACCTGTAATTGAACTGTTTGGGGGCAAATGAATCACAGATGGGTAAATTATTATCCCAAGGTATTTAAATGTGAATCAAGTTTTAGGTCTTAATATTGATAGTGCTCACAAACTATCATTATAATATACCAGCACACATCTTATATTTTCACTTTCTTTGGCATAAATTTTGGTGTCTCTTTGTTATATCTAGGATCAAATATATACTCATTTTTTGAACATTTAAATCCATTCACAATTTATTCCCAATCTATATTTTCACTCTTATTAAACATTACTCCACTCTACACATCCAGTGAACTGTTCCTTTTCATTGTTCCTAATAAATGATACTCCAGATCTAATCTGGATGCCTATTCTTGTAAGGCTTGCATTCTTGCCATTTCTTTTTCCATCCTCACTTTTATCTTATACAGTCACCAAGACTGTATGACTCAGGCTAAATATTACTTTCTATATAACACCTTTCTTGAATTCCTTGACTACTACTGACCCTACCACCACCAAAAAAACTCAGAAGCAAAAACTGCTATTTATGTTTTGTTTCTGTTTTGTTAATACTTATATATACTCTCAGAATACTTATCCTAACTCCCACAACTACTGACAAATCAGGTACCCAGAATTCAACTACATCTCCCCATTAGGACTCAAAAGACACCCCTGAGGATTCATCTGTGATTCTTCAACGCCTTTGACTTGATCCCCAAATCCCATGCCCCTTGGATTATCAATTGAGAATCAAATGGTAAGCTCATCTTATATAGCTTTCAGAATGTGGTATTTACTAATACAGTAAAGTCTGTGATATATTTTCCCACAATACTTATAGAGTCCAGGGGAGAGCAGTTACAAGCCTATTTAGATAGCATATGGGACAAAGGTATAATACAGATACTGGTTGCTGGAAGTTGTTTTGTTTTTTTTTTTTTTCTCCCATGTATAGAGTGCTCAAGAAGATTCCTCTGTGCAGATTGCTCTCTGCTTAATGAATCTCTGTCCACTCCTTGGCTTCTGATACAGACACTGACTCCAGCTACTAATTTCTAAGGGAGAGGATTTTAGGATACCAATAAATTCAAAATCTTTCATTGCTCATGACAGAGCCTGGCACATAGCAGGTGATTAATAGATTTTAATTTATTTATTTCAAATGTTTTGAATTTGCCAGGTCCTCCTCCGACTGAATGGGAATAGGAAAAAGACCTGACTATTCCCTTCACTCCAGGTCATACTTACTTATGTTTGATCTAATTTCTGGGGTTCTCTGATTCCCTCTAACTCAATATTTTTATACAGGACTCAGAGGATGTAAGAAAATCCCTCAACCAATTAGAACAGACTTTCTGTCTGCCATCATTTGATTTGATAAAACGTTTTTCAAAGACTTTTAATACAGTCTAAAACCCATGATTGTATTGATTAATTGTGCATTTTGTTACTTACTTTAAGTGGGACAGGGTTGAATAAATCAATCTCACCCTTACACTTATATATGCAAAAATTGTCTCATCCAATAAAACACAAACACTTTATTTAAAGGAAGAAACAGTTTCACTTTTTTAAAAAGCTATCTCCAGCATCTAGTATAACATCAAATGCATAGTGGTTATTAATAGATTATTACTGATTAGTCGAAATATTGACCATGAAACAAAACTACCTACAGGAAAGCTTGGTATGAAATGAATTAATCCTATTTTCCACTACCAACAATATAAAGTGGTTTTACTAGTATCAAACAGACCAGAACTGGCCCCTTACCTATGGGTGACCACAGTCAAACAAAGGAAGAGAGTCAGGAATCAACAGAAGTTTAATTTCAAAGTCAGGGAAATGGCTGGCAAGGAAGAACCCATGTGCCAGAACATCACCCATAGTGGGGAGGTGCCAAAACAGTGTGGAAAAATCTCAATACCTATAGCAATGGCTACACTGTGAGCTACAGCCCTGACAATGAGGGGTAACAGTAACAATGTGACAAGTTTGATTCATAGAAGGACTTCATGATTTTAACATGGATGCTACAAGTGCTTGTCCAAGCTCAGAGACCACCTGAGGCTGATGGGAAACAATTCTGAGATTTTGCTGGGGCTCAGATCATCCAGAGGGTAAGCACAAAGGATTGCTGTTATGCCAAGTTAAGGGCACAGCTTGTTTGCTGGGCCCAAGCTCTGGAAAACAGGGTGTCTCATCTTAACATTGGCCTAGAATTATTTTCTGTTCTAGGAATTTTCATTATAATTTCTCCTTCATGTATCATTTTAATACACATTTTTGTGAATCCATGAAATTAATGAACTTCTGAACCCTGTTTAAGAGTTCAGATTTAACCATTTGGTTGCACCTTTGTGTTTACTTAGTGATAATGCTGAAAAGAAATGTAATAGCTTTCCATTTCACATAATTTGATATTTTGTAATAAAAAATGAAATACTGGATAATACTCCCTGTCTAGTATTGCAAGGTACCACACTTAAGTGATTTGGCTATTAAAATAATGATTTTATTTGGTTTTCTCCAAAGAATGATTTTTTAAATTATTTCTAGTCTCCTTCATATTGGGAGTAAACAGTATTTCTTTCCCCCAGAGGGAGCTTGATCATGGAGAAAAAGATCACAGCTATTTAATGGAGTGACAGTGGTATCAGCATTACATCCCTCTTTTTCTGTATTGTGGTCATCTTTCCCCTACTCTAATGTTCTACCCACCCCTTCCTTTAAGTAGCTCAATTCAACCACCTGTCTTCTTCCCTGTCAGCATTTCTTTTCCTTTTACCTAGATGCATAGAACATAGCTCAATTGCAAAATTTATTTTTATTGACATGAGGTAAAGAATAAAAAGGCAAAAACTCTCCTGTTATTATGACAGTATTACAGTTTCCTCCTAAGCTATCACACTCACATGTGTATACACAATCACATTTGTGCGTGTCTATGAGTGTGTTGTGAAGGGGCTACATGAGTTTGTGGTATAGTAGTGTGTCCATCTGAATACTATTGGTATGCAACAAAAAGTTAAATAGAGTCATATTTTCATTTTTGCTTCCCCTCCCCCTGACTATTCTAAATTCATCTAGCTCTGGGAATTGAATATGATATAAGTTCCATAAATAGCAGTTGAATGAATAAAAATTCGCAACTTGTGTTGGAGATAATATAATGGATATAGCCTACCTTTGCAATCCTTTTTGCACATGAGTCTTAAAAGGTTCTTTTTTTACTGATTCTCTTTAAATGTGGCAGTCAGCATATGATGGATGCTGCTAGTACGTATTGGCCATTTGACTGACTATGTAAACCCACTGGTTGGCAAGTAGTCAGTGAAGAAAATAGGCATTTCTAGTCAATACTCACAAATTCTCCATTCTGGTCCCAGGTAAACTATGATATTATCTCTGGGTCTGTTGTTTTATCACTTGGAATGTTATTTTTATCTGCTCTTGTAGTTGAGAGTGGGAAGTTCAGAAATATTTACTTTTCCTTCTGAAGGTATCCTAGAAATGAAGTTGCCTCAGACCTTTGAGAAAACTGAAGATTATAAAGGAGGATGTCTAATGATTAGAGATGTTTAAAAATGGAATAGTTTGCTGTGGAACTTAATGAATTCTCCATCACCAACTATCCATTGTCTAGTCAATACAAGCTTGAATCATTAAAACAGTTCTTTCACCAATATGCTTTGAGTATCCATCATACATCCATATTCCATTTATGTGATTTTGGGCAAATTATTTTAACTATCTTTTCCTCAGTTTCTTTATTTGTTAAATGACCTCTCAAGTCCCTTCTGAAATGAAGATCCATCTTTTTTTTTCATTATCAGTATTCTATTCATGTGGTATGACTGTGAATCACAGAACCCTAGAGTCTCAGATGATGTAAAACTGAGTATCCTTCACAGGGATGAGAGAAGCATGCTGGATGTGTATGTTCTTACACTTAACAAATAAGGGGCTATCACAAAAAAGTAAGATGAATGAAAAAGAGAGACTGACCATGTGATGTGAGTAAGAGATAAACTTTGAATAGGCTCTATGCCCTGGAATCCTCACATGAATTAGTAAGAAATGCCCAACTAGAGCCACCATAGTGATGTTATGGGATGGCATGGAAAGGAGTCACAGCGCATGGGCAGGCATGGATGGGTTTTGATCACAATCACCAGAGGAAAGTTCCATATTGGTGAGTTCATAAGATTATTTGATTTGAAGACTTAAATAAATCTTGCTAGTTCTTTGAGAACACATACTGTCAACACTAGACCTAAAGGTGTGATTTACATTTTTGGTTCAAGACTGGTTAGATGATTCAGTAAATTATCTAGAAGAAAGGGCATTTGAGATAAAACTCAAAAGATTAGAATTCTAAATACAATATGTCCTTCCTATTTTGGTTTCTAATTTCATTTCCCAGATTAAAAGCTGATTTAACATCCCTGAGTTTGTTTAGAAAAAAAAAAAAAGATCAAGAACTCAACCCTAAAAGCCATGATTACCTTCTCTGTATTTTTTATCTTGTTAAAAGATTCATTCAACTAATCATTTCAGTACAATTGCCTTCAATATTGTATCCCCAGATGTATTTAGTTCTGGCTAAATTTGTTTTTATATGTTATGGTTGAGCTCTTTTATATCTTTTTGAACAAAAGTTCTTGAAGAAACTTATTGTTTCTAAATATTACTTACAGTATCTACCATCTTTGGGAGGTATTCAGTGGAAAGCAATATCAATTACATTAGCATATATTCTCTGTATGTTCCTATTTTATATCAAGATAAAGAGGAAAAAAGAAATAATAATTTTTATGAGGCTAGTATAAGAATATGCTAATAATAGTAATTGTATAGATCTTAAAAGGCATTTTTCATATCCAGAAGTTCATTTGACTTCCACAGCTGCCCTGTGAAGAGGCAGAAAAAATATTATCATCCTGATTTTCCAGATGAAGAAAGTTGGCCCCTGGAAGGTTAAATGATTTCTATCAGATCACCTGGTTAACTAATGGAAAGATGAGGTCTTCTGATTTCTATTTACAGTGACTTTTGACAAGCCATTTAAACTATCTGAACCTTAGTTTCCTTAACAGCAAAATGTAGAAATTATCTAAGATGATCCCTGTGATTCTCTACAATTCTAAACCCAGAGAATCTATCACTCCATATCCCCAGAGCTTTGAGATGTACTGTGGAACTATAGTTGTAGGATATCTAAATACACTTCATATTTCTCAAACCAAAAACAGAGTTAAAACATAGATTGCACATATGGATTGGAATAATAATAAGCCTGCAATTTCATCATATAGGGAACTCCCAGATGAAGGACATCCCTGTACCAATATAAGACAGTAAGTATCTTCTTTGCAATTTAGAGACTTAAGAGTGTTTCTGAGACAACTGAGACATTAGTGGCTTACCCAGACTAATATAGTTAGTCGTGTCAAGGGCAGAACTTGAATTTGACTCTTCCTGGCTCCAAGGTCAGCTTTCTTTCCTGATATATACCCCATTTTACTTCTCTTCCTCCCTTTTTTCATATATAATACTTTTTCTGAGTTAACCATGAGATAGTAGTGACAATGGTATGGGCAGCTAGATGCCAAATGAACTTCTGGATATGAAAAATGCCTTTTAAGATCTATGCTGCAGTAGATAGAATTCTGGTCCTGAAATCAGGAAGACTTATCTTCCTGATTTCAAATCTGGCCTCAGACACCTACTAGCTGTGTGGCCTTGGGCAAGTCACTTAACCCTGTTTAATTTAGTTTTCTCCTCTGTAAAGCGAACTGAAGAAGGAAATGGCAAAGTAATTCAGTATCTTTGCCAAGAAAACCCCAAATGGGGACATGACTGAAAAATAACTGAACAACACAACAAAATGACAATGATAATGTAAAATGTAATAGTGAAGAAATAATTTATAATTGACTTTGAAAAGCAGTATGTGTGTTTATGTAAATATATCTACATGTATGAATATGCTTGCATATATTTGCCTTAGATGTTTTTTTTTTTTTTTGGCAACACATAACAACTGGCAAAGGCTGTGCCAGACAGTGGTATATGAGCAGGAAATGTTAGACAGATTACAGAAGTTCACTGTGGTAATAGAGTGAAAAATAATTTTGTTCTAAGCTCTTTAAGAAGAAGTACAAATATACCATGCTATTTTTTAAATCTTTGATGGTGTATATGCCTCTATAGAATGCCATTCATTTATTCACTCAATTGGCATTCATTAAACACCTAATCCATGCAAGGTATTATGCTGGGTGTGATAGGTACAAACAGATACAACATAGTAATATTAACTCATTTTTACATGAAGTTTTAGGATTTATGAAGTATTTTTAATATATGCATAAACCTTTTGAGGACGTTAAAAATCAAAATAGGAAACATTGTGGGCACAAATAGCTATGATAAAAGGGAGAATAAGATAAGTACAAAACAAGATGACCTGTAAGTTCAAAGGGGAGTGCCATGTAATGTGAAATGAGACACACGCAGAGCAGGGGTTGCCTCCTTCATGTGGAATAGTCAAGGAAAGCTTGATGAAGACAATGAGTCTTGAAGGAAGGCAGAAACTCCAAGAGACAGAGACGTAAGGATCCCATGCTGGGGAAGCAGAGCTGAATAGATGGAGACATGGGGGTGGAAAAGAACAAAATTAAAATGAATGTCATTAGTTTTTGCTGAAATAAAGAGCACATGAAGAAAAGCAGTAAAAGGCTAATGTAGAAGGCTAATTTGAAGCCATGTTGGGGATAACGTTGGATGTCAGCATCCAGAGATTATACTTTATTTGTAAGCAAAATGGAACTACTGATGGCTATAGGAATAGTGTAATTCTAGCAGTGCAATAGTAAGATTCTTCAAGCATTCACATAAAGGAGGGTTTGAGAAGGGAAAGCTAGGAACTGGGGCACAAATTAGGAGGCAATTATAGTAGCTGAATCAAGAAGAAAGAACCTGAACTTGAGTTATTGCAATGGGATTGGGAGGAAGGGTATAGATATAAAAGGCATTTCTGAGGTCAGAACGACAGGACTTGGCAACTGATTGGATGTGAGAATGGCTCATAAATCCTACAAGGAAAGGAATGTTATGCGTTTTCTTAATCTTCCCCAATTATACAGATATTAAATACAGATATACAAATATTAAAGCCCAATCTCAAAAGCACTGAGAAAATTCCTGGCATAACAAGATTAGAATAATTTCTAGTTTATTTTACACTAAACCACACAGACTTCTTCAGTTCTCCATTGTCTTTATGCCTAATAGAGTTTGTGAAATCCAGTTATTTTCCTTTATAGTATCAGTGCCAACAACAAAGTCGGAAAGCTGAGTTTTCCCTGCTGCATATCAGATTTTTTTCCAGGTGGCAGTAGGCAACCGAATCACAATCTAAGGCCTTGGATTTCTTCACAGGACACCTTAATGTTGTTTGCCAGGCTTTAACTGGTAGCATAAATAGTAGAATAAATGAAAGTCTCCCAAACTTTAGGGGGTGGGATGGTGGAAGTAGGAAAGGGGATTTATTCAGGAGATGGTCCTGTTCATTTCCATTGTCAACGCTTTACAAACGGATTCACTTGCTGGCTAGAATTAATTACAAGCAACACGCAGTCCCCCTATCACTCCCCACACAAAGAATTTCACACATGAGTGAGAATCCTTATCTCCAATGAAAGGCATGTTTCTATATTTCCTTACACCAAAGGTTGAGGGGAGGAGGAGGGAAACAACTCAGCATTACTCATTTGACCGATGCAAGATGTGTCTGCGTAGTCCTTATGTTACTTCTTTGCCTACTGTAGGCCAAGAACAATCTGTGACCCTGCAACACTGCCACATGATGAATAAAATATGTCACATTGTGTGGCTTCTCCTTCTCCTCTTTCTCTATGTAAAAATTCTTATAAACAATTCCCCCAAAAGATACGAAAATAGGTAAAAGAAAATCTTTCATTGTTGCAAATATAAATGCGTTATTAATCGCAAAATGTTTCAAATATGTTTACCAGCTGTTCATAAGAAATTATTTTTATTATAAATGAAAATTCCATATAATTAATCTAAAGACCTCAGTGCTACTATTGTACTTAACTCTCCATCATTTAAATAATTATATATTTTAGGCACTCTCTTTTAAATTTTTTTCATGAATCACTGTGAAATGAGCTAGACCTGGAATTAGAGAGAAGGGGAAATATAAGTGGAGAGCCTTTGGGGAATTGTACAGAGTTTGTAATTACCCTAAGCTTCTCCCAGAGACAAAGACTCATCTCCTTCATAATTATATTCTTCTGTTGAAGTTGTATAGCTGTGAGTTATGGAATACCACTTTTACCGAAGAGCCAAAGTTGAGGGTCAGCCAAAGAAAAACTGAGAGGCATATGGTGGTAATGAGAAGACTGTATCACATCATTAACAGCATGAGACAAGCATTATAAGGGATGTCATCAGAGAACTGAATGACCTGAATAAATAAAAGATAAAATAGCTATGTGATGATACTGAGTGAGCATACTCTGGGAGACACCATGATACAATCAAAAGACTACTTGATTTGAAGTTACAGAATCTTAGTTCAAATCTTGGTTCTGCAATTTATTGTGCAATCTTGGACAATTCTCTGGGCCTCAGTTTTCTCAACCGTAGAAAGAGGGGATGGTAATATATGACCTCAAATGTCCAATTCATCTTTAAATCTGTGATTCTCTGGACAACACAAGGCTTCCTACTAGCAGAGAATTAGCAGACTCACAACAGCTTGGGTGAATATCCTCTCCTGCTACCCAAGGAAGACATACTTGAGGACTTGGACAAGAATCATACCAGAACAAGAAAGCATAGAGAGGCTACAACATGTACTCTAGAAAGGAGTATCCTCACCAGTAAGATCACAGATTCACTAAAGCATTAAAGCATCTTTTGGAATTACCTTTAGTATCTGTGCTACACACTTCCAAATAGATCCAAGGGTGGCATGTTTTGACTTGGTGAAGATCTGTATTGGTTTTGGGAGCCAAGAACAAATGATTTAGAAGGTAGAATAATAAATGAGATGGATGGTCAAATGGGACTAAAAACAATATATAAACTATTGAAAAGAACTTTCTGACAAAGCATCTATGCCAACTCAGGGTGGGTAACCTTCAGAAATGAACATTATTAGCATTAGTTGCATCACTAGTATCATTATGAAGACTGTTAAAATGACAGCTTTGAAGTAAACAAACCTCATTTGGATAAATACATTCTTGGAGGTTTGTTAAAGTAAAACAAGATCATAAAAGTGTCCTTTTTTTATAGTCACACCTGATAACCTGAGGCCACTGAATCATGATCATGGGTAAGGAGGCTAGATGAAGCCTGGCTAACATTGTACAAATTAGATTTGTTGGCACGCACACACACACACACACACACACACACAGAGTTCATTGAGTAATATCCTGATATCCTGAGCCTAGTTTACTCAAGGAAGTACTGGTTTATTTGGCAAAGGTTCCCATTCTTTAAGTATTTCAAACTCAAGACATTTAAATCAAAATTCATTTTCTTTCTTCTCAAATCCACCACTCTTCATAAATTTCATATTTCAGTCCAAGGTGCCATTTTTCCTCCATTAACCCAAGTAAGCTATTTATCATCAGAAGTGACTTGGAGCTCTTTTCCATTCCCCAATCTTCATATGAATCAAGTACCTGCTAAAAATTGCAGTCTTCCAAAAGCATGTCTGACTATATCATATCCCTTTCAAAAAGGTCCAGTAGCTCCTTTTTTGCCTCTTATGTAGGTAGAAGCTCCTTTGTTTAGCATAGAAAATCCTTCACAATTTGGTTTTAGCTTAGCTTTCTGAGCTTAATAGACATTATTCTTCTCTCAGTCTCCAAATCCCAGACAAAATGGCCTTCTGCTTTCAATATGCCATTACATCACCTATCTCCATGTCATCCTCTATCCCTGGAATGCTCTATACTCTTACCTTTACTTCTTTAAGTTCCTAATTCCCTTTTAAGGTCAGTTCAAGGGATGTGTGCGTGTGTGTGTGTGTGTGTGTGTGTGTGTGTGTGTGTGTGTGTGTTCGTCCTTCATTGCTGAAGAAGACCATGCCATTGGAGAAATAATGACATGACTTGCACTTGACTTTGTTTTGAGTGAGTGAAGGCTGTGTGGGTCACCAGTCTCACTTCTCCTCCAGAGCCATCTGACTCCAGTGACCAGATATTTATCAGGATGACTGGAGATGACCTGGGATGAAGCAATTGAGGTTAAGTGACTTGCCCAAAGTCACATAACTAGTGAGTGTCAAGTTGTCTGAGGTGAGATTTGAACTCAGGTCCTCCTGATTCCTGCACTGGTGCTCTATACACTGCCCACCTAGCTGCCCCCAGGATCAAGGGATACCTCCTACCTGAAGCTGTTGTTGATTCCTCCAGTTGCTAGTACCTCCCCCATGAAATTACTTTGTGTTTACCCCCTCTTTATTCTATATTTACTTCTCTGCACATCTGTTGTTCCTTCTCATAAAATCTAAGACAGAGGTTGTTTCATTTTAGTTTTTATGTCTTTAACATCTAGCACAATGCTTGGTAGAGATTTCCAGTGGAAAATTAGGAAACATAGTATTAGAGCTCAAAAGAGAGGTCATAATTGAAGAAATTTATTAAATACCTTGTTGAAATTTGGCTATACTATCTCTACAGGAATATCCCTGACCTACCAGCTTAGTAAGAGCTAAAAAAAAGTAAATGAACTTAATCATGACTTGGAACTTATGAACTAAATTTGATTCCTAGGCTCCAGTGTATAGTTTTTGAAGGGCATACAAACCACTGGACAGATCTATAATTTTGCTAAGACCAAAATAAGATTCATTGAACTATAGTCTGCAATCTACCTCTTTTTCCCTTCAAAAAATGACCTATCATTCAATGAACAATAATCATTTTTTGAGCATTTACTATATAATGAGCACTGTGCTATTCTATATACTAGAAATGTAAAGAAAAATAGAAATTGTCCCCACCCTTAAGGAGCTTACATCTAGTGGGGGAGATAACATGCACATAAATGGGAATAAATGGAAACATACAGAGTAGATGGCAGAGAAGGGGAGGCCTGCTATAGAGAATGGTGTTTGAACTGAGTGCCAAAGAAAGCCAGGAATCTTTTAATTAATTAATTAATTTTTAGTTTTCAGCACTCACTTCCACAAGATTTTGAGTTCCAAATTTTCTCCCCATCTCTCTCCTCCCTCCACTCCAAGACAGCATGCATTCTGATTACTCTTTTCCCCCAATCTGCCTTCCCTTCTATCACACACAACCCCTTCTCTTTTCTCCTTCCTCTCTATTTTCCTGTAAGGTAAGATAGATTTCCATATTCCATTGCCTATATGTCTTAATTCCCAGTTGCATGTAAAAACAATTTTTAACATTCATTTTTAAAACTTTCAGTTCCAAATTCTCTCACTTCCTCCCTCTCCAACCACAAGCCCAACAAAAGATTCAGAATTTTCCTATCCCCACAAATAAGAAAGAGAACCAAAAGTTTATAGGATTATTTGGATATTGGCAATGTCACATACCATATCTAGGACAAATTTGAAACTCATATAAAATTACTAGGAAAAAAAATATGAATTTCACTTGAGACTTGAGCTGAGTAAAGATTATTGAAGCAGCAAAGACCATTACAATTGGCCCTAGATTTATGGCCTATGCAAAGTGGCCTGGTAGAATTCCAAGTGACTGTATGGGATGAATATGCAAATGGGGGTTTATGGCAAAAACAACAAAGACAAAATGTATCTTTAAGATTTTGATCTAGGAAACTCCTTTCATCTAGAGCTCAATATACTCCTTTGGAAAAGAAGTTGTTAGCTACATGTTGGACTTCGGTAGAGACTGAGCAACTGACTCTGGGTGCATGTGGTAATATTAAGACCTGTAATCTCGATTATGACCTGGGTAATGAGTACCCCAGCTTCTCACAGAATTGGATGTGCACAAGAGACTAGCATAATTAAATGAACATGGCATATTCAAAATAGATCTGAAAGAAGCAAAAGTAGAGTTTCTGCTTTACATTAGTCTATAGCTAGCATAAATGCTAAGGGGAATGATACACCCCCTGAATCAAAGCAGCACTTGCTACAGTCCTTGGTAAAATGGAATGAGGGATATGATGGATTAACTGAAGAACAAAAGAGACTTCCATGGTTTACTGATGGGACAGCAAAATAGTTGGGCCACAAAAGACACTGGAAAGTGGTAGCCTATAACTCATGTACTAGGTGGGCTTTGGAAAGCAAAGGAATGTTATATATGTCCACTGGAAAAGGAACAAACTGTTCCTTGGGTAGTAACTGGAGAGATAGCCAAGGGAAAAATACCAGTCCAAAATTGGCAAATAGATTACATTGGACCCCTACCCTAAGATAAAGGATGGAAATGTACTTGTGTTGACACCTGTTCAGGTGTGCTAGTGGCTTTTCCCTATAAGAATGCAGCCCAGAAAAACACCTGTAAAACTCCAGATATCTTAAGTCTGTATTATGGACCCCCAATGTAGATTCAAAGTGACAATGGGTCACGTTTCAAAGGTAATGAAATGAGGAGATATTGTGCATTAAACGATATAGAATGGATATATCATATTCCATATTATCCTTAAGTGTCAGAGTTAATTGAAAAAATGAATGGATTATTGAAAAAACAGTTATGGAAGTTAAGTTCTAATAATTCTTATCAACTTTGGTAAGACAATTTCTTCACTTCTTTATGTAATTTCAATAATAGACCATTGGGAGGAAGTATAACTTTAGTCAGAATGGTAACCCCAGATCTGCAAATTAGAAAACAACAAACACATTAAGATTCTGAATATTGAGTATTGGATGGTGAGGCCAGATGTCCCCTCACTGTATCCAGGAACACCTGGCTTGGCAGGATGTGATTTACACTGTTTAGAGGACTTTGGATTTGATGGGAATGAAAGAAGAAAAATCTCTAGTATAATGTGTAAGAGAATCCCCCAAAATCATTCTGTATGGATATTACCTAAATCAGGATTAGCAGCGCAAAGAATACATGCATTGGCTACATGTATTTGAAAATTCTAATTTTCAAAGAGAAACTATTGTGACATTCCAAAATTTAGGTGAAGAATCCATACAATTTTGTAAAAATGATAGCATAGTTCAAGTGATTACTCTTCCCTGTGAAACAATAACCCTTGTGAAGACTGACCCTCCTTCCAAAATAACTGGCAGATGAATAGAAGGCTTGGGTTCTACTGATAACATAAAATTGAGAGCTAAAGAATGGGTAAAATGGAAGCCAGACAATGTTTCAAAAGTTCTGAAAATTATAGCACGTGAAAAAGATAATACCATACTGTTGTTTATTCAGGAGAGGATGATTACCAAATTGTACCCTCAACTCATATGTTCTACCATGAATGAGGCTATCATAATGTGTTTGTGGACTCCAGAAGCACAACTGACCCTGTATCGACCTTGCTTCTGGTTCTTGTCTCCGTTTCTTTTTGGCTTTTTGTCTATTAAACTTGTTTGCTAGATTTGTTTCCTGCAGGCTTAGTACCCTCCACCTACAGATGCCTGATTGCTTAAGCAGGATGTTGCCAGCTGCCTATGACTGTGATTTTTCACTCTTGGACTTGACTTCAGCCAAGTTCTGGACACCAGCTAAAGAACTGACTTATCAAATGGGACCTCTTGGGGCAGTGACAGCAGGAAGTAGTTATAGAAAAAGAGATCTTCTCCCCTTGCCCCAAGATTTTAGACCCCATTTGTTCAAAGCAGGAATGATGGTGTGCCTGTCCTCAAACTCCACCCTAAGATGTTGTTTCATGTGCTTATTTTGCATGATCCCTGTTATATTGTTGTAAAGTTCTGTCCACACCAGTTGCCTCATTGAGCTATATAAGGGAGAAGAAAGATCTTGGGGCCGAATGTATTGTTAGTGTATTTTTGCTTAATTTGAAGATCTTTCCCGCTCATTAATAGGGCCATGTGACCTGCTTAAGTTACATGAAAGCCTGAGTCACATGTGCTGGAAGGACTTTGCTGAAAGGGTAGAGCAGAACTGGGAGAAAGTTGGTGAGAGCAGCTAGGGCCAAGAAAAGAGAGGACACAGGCAGGCACACTTAGTGTTGTGAGTATTTGCTTGTGGGAAGGTCCCAGTGCTGGGCTGGGAGCAGGGGAGGCTGGCTTGGGAATGGCATTGTCCCCTGCAGTCCCCTGTGTATTGACTTCCTGGTTACTATGATGGATTTGGCTTTCTGATGTCTGAATAAATGTTTTTCTTTTTCTTCTACCTTCAGATTCAGAACTATGTCAGAATATTCATAGTCACTGTCAGTGCTGTGAATATTGCCTTGGTGATACACATATGCAAATCAGAGAAGTGCCCTAGAATATGTTACATATTGAGACTTTAGCTCATTAAACGATCATTTCTGTTAGATCATTTCTTACTATCTTTTCACATATATTGAACTTCAGTTTCTACTAAGCTATATTTGTTCATCCAATTTTACGATTTTACAATTATTTACATTAATAAAGAAGAGAAATTCAAACTTTATAGTTCTTTTTTCTATCATAACATTACACTGTCTCAAACATCATCTGTTCCTTATTCTTCTGACTCCCAACATGGTATTATCACCTTTTCATGCTATCTTTAGCATTTTATAGAAGTCATGGCTCATTCTGGGCTTTAACATCTGACAGTAATTTTCAGTAACAATTTGCTACATTTGTACGTTTCCCCTAAGTTACATTCCTTTGTTCCTGTTATTTATGCCAGCCTTCTGAAATGTCTTCACTGGAGAGCTTCCTATGCAGTCACAATGTTTTCTGTAGATATCAACTGTCCTCATCCCTGTTTTTCTTCATCTTTGGAATAATAGTTCATTATTCTGTTAGAATTTTCACTACAACAACCTCCTAGCTCCTTGGAGCCATCTTCTCTGTGAAATCCTGTGACTTTGGGTTCATACCTTTCTGTTTTTGGAAAGTCTTTGGTACAAGTCTAATTATGCCTAGAATTTGCTTTCTTTTTTTAATGAAATCTTAAAATATGAGAAATACTCATTAAAAAAAAATCATGTCCAGAGACAGAAGGTAATACTTATTCCCTGCTATTTTGAGCAATATATTAATGAAGGAAAAGCTCAACCATTAAGATATTTCAAGTCAATTTCCTTTTATCTCAATTTTATATAATTGTCTTATAAGGAAAAATGCTGAAATTATTGGTTACCTGAGAAATCTTTTATTCACTACAACCAACTAATTGAAGTTAGTACCAGAACCCAAATGTATTTAATTATAGTAGACCCAGAACTCAAAAATTAATGATCACAGAATTGTGGGAGAAACTCGAAAGGGACCTTGGTGGTTAGCCAGTCCAATTCACACAATAGGAAAATTCACTATAAAATACCTGACGAGTTATTGCACAGCCTCTGTTTGAGGGCTTCCATGAATGAAAAATTCACCACATCCCTAGGCAGACCATGCCACTTTTTATAAGGCTATAATTCCTAAGAAGATTTTTCTTAGAGCTTAAATTCTGCCTCAAGAGCTTGAGTTTATAATTCCTGGTTCCATCCAATGGGGCCAGAGAGAACAAGTATAGTCCCTCTTCCATGTGACAGCCCTTCAAATACTTGAAGACAGCCAGCATGCCCTTCCAGAATCTTCTCATCAAGAATAATCTTTTTTTCATAATTGATCAATCTTGTTTTAACATAGAAGAATCCAAAACAAAACAAATTATTCAAAAGCAACATTCCTGCAAATAAGCAAAACACTATCAAAGAATAATTATGGCAATAATACATGTAAACTGATATAGGTTTAATATTTGTTAAAGGGAAAAATTATATTTTACTTGTAATAAATAAGTACCAACATTGGCCATTGTGTTTCACCTAAGAGATGTTATTGTTTGTTGCAGTTGTTTTGTCACTTATTTTTTTTCCTTTGTAGCCTGTTTTTGTATACATATACACATATATATGTATATATGCATGCATATGCATATGTACGTATGCATGTTTGTGTATATGTATATATGTGTGTGTGTGCGCATATATATGTTAAGCACTGTATTTGAACTGAGAATTATTTTGCTTGCCTTGTTATGTGGTTTTCATGTATATTGTTTTAGTTATTGTATTTTATTCTTTTGCCTGTTTTCTACATTCTGAGTCACTCCCAACAATTCCTTGAATTCTTTAAATTATTCTATGACACTACTTTTCCATCCAGCGATACTGGCCTCGTGGCTGTTTCACAAAAAAGACCCTCTATCTCTCAGCCCCCAGCATTTTCTTTGGATGTTCTTCATGCCTGGAATGCTCTCCCACATGTCTTTGGACTTTAACTCCCACCTAAAATCCCTCCTTTTACTTGAAACTTTCCCTGACCCCTTCTAATTCTAGTGCCTTCCTTCTATTAATTCCTGTTTATCCTATATGTAGCTTGCTCTATATTGCTCTCTATATGTTCATTTACATATAATTTCTCCCATTAGATTGTAAACTCCTTGAGGGCAGGAACCATTTTTTTTGTAGCTTCTGTGCTTAGAACAGTGCCTAGCACATAGTGTGCTTAATAAACATCTATTGATTGATTGATTGATTTATATTCTTGATAAGAATAGTGCTATCAAAAAACCAGGCCAATTCTCTTTCTTCTACTAGCTTTCCATGGCACAGTCAAGAGTACTAGATTGAAATTAGAGTTCCTGACATTCCTGGTATAATCTTTAGCAAATCTTTTCCAGTTTCTGGGACTCAGTTTCCTGCTGAAATGAATGGCATAGATTGGATGATCTCTTGGATCTCTTCTATTTCTAAATTTATAATTCTATGAATAGCTCTTCTCTATACATACCTTTTCCTTAATTTCAAATTCCTTAGCATTTAAGCCTATTGCCTTTTAAATCCTGTTATACAAATGTATGTACACATGCGTGCACACACACACGTACTATACATACATATATATATATATATATATAAAACATCAGCATTAACTATACAACAAAATCCTTGAGAACAAAGTTGAAGCTTTTCTTGAATGCTATCCCATCCCCCACCAAGACGCTGACTTCATATGATAGGTAATTAATATTTCCTGCTTTATGAACTTATTTCTTATTTTAAATAGATTAAGATTTATAATGGACTAACTTTCAAACAAAGAAAATAGGGATTTTTTTTACCAATCATGGTTTTGTGAAAGTATATCTAATATCCTTTCACTGAGACTCACTGCTAGAAGTTCACAAGTGAAAACTTTGAAGTTACTTCAGCATGTTCTGGAACAGACAAGTAGGAAACATTGTGTTTTAGTAAGTTTATGTAAAGAACAGTTCAGAGTTCCTTGAACTTTAAACAATGTTGTAATTCTTTTAGTTTTCTGAAATTGTGTCTAAAATTGATGATAAATAACATATATATATATATATATATATATATATATATATATATTTCCTTTCTAAATCTTTCCAAGTTGAATGACACTTTCTTGGGACCATCAGCTTGCTCCCCCTTGTGGTTACACTAAGAATAGCTTTGTTGACCTCTGATGCCTTCAAGTTTAATTTTATGTAGGATTTAATAACGAATTTTAATGCAATATCTTGTAAAATAAAATGGAGATTAGAAAATTCAGATATATGGATATAAATAAGTTGTGAGATCATATTTTAAATATGTTTTTAATATTAATTTTGGAGAATTTTTCCAGTATATATATACATACATATATATTCATTTCATTTTCTTTTTAACTTAAAAGGTTTTTGTTGATAATTTTCTTTTTAATATTGCCTAGGTTTCCATTTGAATCATTCTCCTCCCCAAACTAATACTTTTAACATTTTTGTTTTGTTTTATATAAAGGAATAAGAAGATTTAAAAATAGCAAAATTAATCAATATATTTTTTTTAAAAACCTGATCCTGTATTCAATATTGCACATTGGTGGCTCCTCCATCTCTGTGAAGGAACAAAGTTATATTTTCTTCTCTGGGGCTAAGTTTATTCTTTACGCTTTCATATATAGAATTTGGTTTTAGTTGCTTCATGATTTTTGTACCTTTTATCTACATTGTTCCAATCATTTTGAATATTATTTTCTTGCTTCTGTATACTTCGCCTTGCTTCTATTCATTTAAGTCTTTTCATGGTTCTCTTTATCCACTGTGTTTGCCTTTCCTTAAAGCACTATAATATTCCACTACATTCATTTGCTACAATTTTTTTGGCCATTCTCCAATCCATTGGCCATCTATTTTGCTTCCGGTTGTTTGTTATCTCAAAAAGTGTCACTGTAAATATTTTGGTGTATGTGGACCCATTCTTTTTGTCAGTTATCTGCTTCTCAGTAAGAATTCTGGGACAAAAAGCATGGCTGTTTTAGCCATTTCTTTTCATATATTTTATTTTAATAATCAAAACACACTTTTTATCAGTAGTATAGCAATCTGTTCTTATTTGGCTTGATAACAGTAAAAAAAAAAAAAAGCTGAGCAGGTGTTATAAAACTGAAGTAACAATGAAAGAAAAAGAATTAGAATACCCTCACCTTGGAAAAGGAAATAAATATCTATACAGTGACTGCTATAAGTCAGGTACTTTGCTAAGTGCTTTTAATAAATATTGTTTCATTTCATCTTCACAACAACCCTTTGAGATAGGTGCTGTTATTATCCCCATTTTTCAGTTAAGGAAACTGAGCAAAACAGAAATTCATTTGCCCAAGATCACACAGCTGATACCTGATGCCAGATATGAACTCAGGTCTTCCTGACTCCAGGCCTAGCACTAGTTAATCACTGCTCTACCAGCTGCCTCAGAAGAGGCACTTTCTTTTCTTGGCTGATGATCCATCTTGACAATACCCCCACCAACATTACTCATTTCACAGTCAACTTTATCTTAACTCTTGGAGTTCACCACACAATTTTTGAGTGCTTCAGACACAAAAGATATGCACAATGAGATATACAAGTTCCAAAGGAATTAGACTGAGAAGTAACAGAGCCCCAAATGTTTATAGTACTAAAGATAAATTGTGAAGCACTTTATTTTTTAATTTTACCCTCATTAAAATACAGTACGCAGTTCAAAGATAAATTCTGAGTCAAATGCTAAGACAGAGTGTGTCAGAATGTCAAACTAGCTACAGAGCTTGAGATGTTTTAAGTGCAAAGAAGAGGAATACTGTCTTCAGTCCAATATGTGTATGTGCTGGAACTGAACTTGAAGTGTTTTTCTCTGAGCCCTTCATTCTGGAGAGGCTTTTCAGGAAGAAATCTACAGTATATTTTTATCTGATGTCTTTTGGTGAAGACTTTGCATCATTTAAGTCTCTCTATCTGTCAGACCCCAGTGAAAAGATGGATACACTCCAGTAGGTTTTGAGAAAGCCACTGACTAGGAAGAATAATGAATGAAAAAAAGAAAAGAGAAAAAACAAATGAGAGAAGTCAGCTGATTGTTCAAAGACAAAACAAGAAGACCTTTAAAATTTTTGTTTATTTAATTGTGTGGCTTAAATTATGAATACACAAAATGTTTTAGAAATTAGCAGATAGGAAGATTTGGGTTGTTTTATGGATTTTCTATTCAAATGATGATTCATTGTGGATTCTAAAAATATGACCTTTCCCCCCACCCTTTGCATCAATTTCTTAAGAGTTACCTTTAACTATATATGCAGGAAGGAGAAAAGGATGGTGTCTAGAATCCTCCTGAGAAATTATTAATGGTGATCTGAAACAAGAGAGTAAAAGAAAGTTTACTTCTATTGATTGTGAGGAATGGTGAGTAAAACACATTGAGAGAATGAAGATAGACAAGGGAGGAGAGCCCTTTACATTGACAACAGCCCTAGTCTGAACAGTGGCCAGCTGTTCCTCATATAGCCTTCTGCAACACAGCACACAAGGCTTTGTTGTATGGAGTTTTCTAGAGCCAATTAAAACTTGACATTTTGTACCCTGTGTAATTAAAATGCAAATGAAGGGATGAATTATGTTTAAAAAACAGATTATGCAGGTTAATTAAGATGAAAATATACCTAGACCCTGAGTTTATAGTGAAGAAGGTTTTAAAAGGAACTTGCTGACATGGTGAAATATGGTGTCTGAGTGTTTGATGTATTCTGTAATGGAAAGATCCTTTATCTACACCAGAAATGAAGAGACAGAGGCTCCTAAAGAAAGGAAAATATAATTATTAAATGCATTTTAAATGGAGATAAATTGAGAGATGGTTACTCATTTCTGTTTAGGATGCACTTTAAGGGTGCCCATTTTGATTCTGACTGAGAAAATATCATGAAAATGTGCTGTTTTCAGATTGCTCTGAGAACAAACTATGATAAATGCATTCTCTGGAACTGCAGGCTTTTGTTCATGCACTCCATTGATATTTCTCTACCTGAACAATTAAAGGTGAGTTCCTGGACAGAAAAGAGCCATTCTTCAGGGCAGGCAGCTTCCTTATTCTTCCCAAGAGAGAAGGTGAACAAAGCCAAGGAAAGGAGACACTTTAGAAATGACCTTGCATCACTCTCCATGCTCCTGTAAGAAGAGACACTATTAAAAGGGTCAAGAAAAGAATAAAAAAAGCAGCATTCATTTGCCATATCAAAAAGTCAAATAATGCTTTGCTCGTGCTTTTTTTATATATTCCAAAAGAACATTTTCCAGTCTTTGCTTCTTAATCATAGCCCAGTATCTTGCTCAAACAAAACACTATGCCACATCTGAATTTTAGCCATTAGAAAGATGGATACTGTACAGATGGTGGAAACAACAAAGATAAAGAATCAATTAACTGCGTTCATTACAAAAGGAATGAAAACATTGCTTGGCATCAGACATCAACTGTCATAATTGTTTAAAAGATGAAGGCTAGAAGGCATAACCTGGTTCAGATTTGGGGGACACAGAACAATTAAATTAGACATGAAAAAAGACACAATAGTTACCTTGAAATTGAGAGAATCATTACATTAGAAATTAGGCAATTGGGGAGGGAGGAAGAGTAGAGAAGCCCAGCTAGTGCAGGCCTCATGACAGAGCATCCTGGGGCTTCTTGTTAACAGCTTCACATTGATGAAGTGCTTTATCATCCTACATATTTTTTACCAATACGCATTTAGGCAGACCATTAAAAGTTTCAGGAAGAACTTGAATATTAACTTGGAGAAGCTCATGTAATGGTAGTGGTGCTGAACAGAGAGATCTCAGGGCAAAGGTTTGTTTTTGTCAAAAGAATGTTGAGGAAACTTCTACAAGCTCACTTTTCCTTCATTTACATTTTATATGATGTTTCACCCCATCCTACCCCCACCACTCCCCCGAATTCCTGATTTGTCAGTAGCAGGGAAGAAAAGCGTTTGAATCAATCAATGGTAGAAAGGTAGGCATCGTAAGGGTATTTTTGCTTGTTTTTCTGGACTACTGTTTCTCCACAAGTCCTTTCTTTACCCTAGCCACATATCCTTCTATAGGTCCACTCCCTTCTGCTTTGATGGAATCTTCTAGGAATCTTTCATATTTGAAAATTCTACTTCCCGTTCAACCTTACTGATTTTGATCTCCCTGTTTCCCTCCCTCCATTCTAGATCTTACCATAGTGTGTTCCTAAATTATACAGCCATTGGCCCCATTAACCAACTCCAGTGATTTATTTTTTACTGTGAAGCAAAATATCTTCAAATATCCTAACACGACTGACAGATAATAGACAGACCGAAAGATAGATAGATAGATAGATAGATAGATAGATAGATAGATAGATAGATAGATAGATAGATAGATAGATAAACATTTATGGAACACTTATTATGTGGTAGGCACTGTGCTTTAAAGTTCATGATAAAAATAGAAGCAAACAAGACAGTCTCTACTCTCAAGACGTACTTTTATTTTATATTTAATTTATGGAATAAAACAAGCATTTCCATACCATAGCACAATTTTTTAAAAAAATGATTGTACTTGAAACTCCAAATCTACCATGCACACCTGGCTATTTTTCCAAATATACAACATTATCATGTAAATTTCTTTCCTCTCACCCTAGAGATGTCTCCCATTAGAAATAAATACATTTGTGCATGTGTGTGTGTGTGTGTGTGTATGTATACTTGTGTGTAAAATTATTCTGTCCATTGGTATATTTATCACTACTTTCTCTGGATGCAAATGGTGTCTTTCTTTACATGTCATTTACAGTGAAATTGGTTATTTTTTATACTAAATGATATTTTATTTTGTCCAATAACATGTAAAGGTAGTTTTCAACTTGCATTTTTTTAAGACTTTGAGTTCCAAATTTTTTTCCCTCTCCCTTTCCTTCCCTCTCCTCACAACAGCAAGCAATATGATAGTGGTTATACATGTAAAATCATATTAGCCATATTTCTACATTATTCATGTTGTGAAGAAAAAGAAGAAAAACATGAGAAAGAAAAAAAAACAAGACATGAGTCTTTTGGAATTATCTTGGATCACCATATTGCTGAAAACAGCTAAGTCTATTATAGCTGATTTTGGCAAAATGTTACTGTTACTGTGTACAATGTATTCCTGGTTCTGCTCACTTCACTCAGCATCAGTTTACGTAAGTCTTTCCAGGTTTTTCTGAAATCCACATACTCATCATTTCTTACGGTATTCCATTTTTATAGGATTCCATTACATTCATCTTACACAACTTGTTCAGCCATTCCCCAATTGATGGGCATCTAATCAATTTCCAATTCCTTGCCACTACAAAAAGAGCTCCTATAAATATCTTTGTACCTGTGAGTCCTTTTCCCTTTTATGATCTCTTTGGGATATAGACATAGTAGTGGCATTGCTGGATCAAAGGGTATGCACAGTTTTATAGCACAGTTTAGGTATAGTTCCAAATTACTCTCCAGAATGGTCAGATCAGTTCACAATTCCACCAACAATGCATTAGTTTTCCAATTTTTTCCCACATCCTCTTCAACATTTATTATTTTCCTTTTCTATCAAATTAGTCAATCTGATAGGTCTGAGGTGGTACTTCAGAGATATTTTAATTTTTATTTCTCTAATCAATAATGATTTAGAATATTTTGTATGACTATAGACAGCTTTCAACTCTTCATCTGAAAACTACCTGTTCATGTCCTTTGACCATTTATCAATATGGAAATGACTTATATTCTTATAAATTTGATTCATTTCTCTCTATATTTGAGCAATGGGCTCTTGACCATAAACACTGGCTGTAATTTCCCCACACACACACAGCTTTCTGCTTTCTTTCTAATCTTGGTTGTATTGGTTTTGTTTGCGAAAACATTTTTTTTAATTTAATGTAATCAAAATTCTCCATTTTGTATTTCATAATGCTTTCTGTCTTTTATTTGGTCATAAATTCTTCCCTTGTCTATAGATCTGACAGGGAAACTATTCCCTACTCTCCTAATTTGATTACGGTATCATCTTCTATGCCTAAATCATGATTTGATCTTATACTGGTATAGGGTGAGAGATATCAGTCTATGCTTAGCTTCTGCCATATTATTTTTTCCAATTTTCCCAAAAGTTTTTGTCAAATAATGATTTCTTATCCCAGAAGCTGAATTCTTTGGATTTATCAAACAGTAGTTTACTATAATCATTTACTACTCTGCCTTATGTCTCTAATCTATAAATTGGATATTTATACTAGAAATTCATAATGTGGAAAAATTAGTACACTAATTCATTGTGGGAAGAATTGTAAAATGATCCAAGTATTTTGTAGAGCAATCTACAATTATGCTCAAAGATTTATTTAACTACCTATACCATTTGACCCAGCAACAACATCACTTGATCTATTTACAAAGGTGATTAGGGAAAAAGAAAAAGAACCTATATATTTTAAAATGTTTATAGTAATTCTCTTTGTAGTGAAGAATGGAAATTGCAGGGATGCCAATCAATTGGAAAATTGCTGAACAAATTGTGGTATATGAGTGTAATGGAATATTACTGTATTGATGAGCTCAGTGATTTTAGAAAAACATGGAAAGACTTGCACAAAATAATGAAGTGAAATGAGCAGAACCACATTTTGTACAGGAATGGCAATATTGTTTTAAGAATAACTTTGGGCAAATTAGCTTATACTCTAATACAGAAAGATAATACACAAAGGGAATCTGAGTGGTAGGGAGGGTACCACCAGGGATCAGAACAGCAAGTGCTATTGGAAATTGAGTAAACCACACTGACTCCATCTTGTGACTCAATTCTGGCTCTAGCTCAGTTTCCTTTCTATTCAGTTATGGGTCTAGTCCAGTCTCTGACTTGTGAGAAAACTTTATTCAACTATGGGGATTGTGAAAAAAAAAAAAAAAAACTTTGTTCCCTTGTTTGAACTTAGCCCTACATCTCTGGAAAGTTGGATGATACCTGCTTGCTGAAAGACCTTTAATGAAGTACCTGCGTTATGCTGACCAGAAACTCTGTTAGATCCAAATAGTGCTGCAAAGAATTTTTTCATAATTAAACATCTCAAGCAATGTATATGTCTGAGCCTGTACTGATCAATTATTGTTTCCATGTTCCTTTGATTGAATATAGACTCTTGTCGAGAATAAGGCACCTCTTTTTTCTGATTTTAAGGAATTGCACTCCCCCCGCCCCGCCCCAACTTGGAAAGTCTCAAATATGTACTCCAATTGAAAATCAGATAACCAAATTTTGTATCCTAGTTAATTATTCCCTTTTAATTAGTCTTACTTGATTGCATTTTAATACATAAAAATCTTTCATTGTATCCTGGATCCAGCCTTAACCTGAAGAGGTCTGGTCTTGATTTGTTATGTAATTGGCATGCTTTGCTTAATAAATGTATGTGCTTGGAAGTTAAAACATTAGTTTCCTCAGTCATTTCATCTTTCACCCACAACAGTCTGGAGAGTAGAACTGGATGTGAAGCAAGAATGACTTAGCCCTTAAGAAAATAATAGACCTATCCAGAGATTCAGCAATTAGGGATCTTAAAAGTCAGATTCTCTGTCCAATAGCTAGACTTCTGATAGCTTAGGAAAAAATATTCTCTCCAAACGGACTGTAGCCTGACATATCAATTGAGTCATCAGTGTTCGGATTTGGGAAATCTACTACTTTTGCATCACTAACTGACCTACTGACACTAGGAGAGATGCAATGACTCCAACCTGCAATGATAGAGATGAAGGGTAACATTCTCTGACTAGTGAGACTTCTTGAGGGGAGCAATATATTCAGGTGAATAAAGATGAGGTTTCCATTGTTATTCAGTTAAGAAAACCTACTGATACTAATTCTTGTAGAGGCAAGAAACCAATCAGTTTTACTTAAGTAATATTGCCCCTCACTGCAAAAACCAAACAAAAGCAAGAAGGAAAATAAAACAAAACCTGATCCTTATTAGTGAGCTTAACCTGACTTAATTTATGGGATAATGATGGATCCAAGAGTCCTGCATTTTGAACTAGCCATAGCTTATGGTAATTGTATGCCAGGTCCTGGGAGTCTTGGCCTGAAAACAACTTTGTCCCAGATTGTCTAGAAATGTCCTTGTTACTTTGCCTTCCCTAATGTTTCTCCTGATGCTTTAGAGATGTGATCTGTTGCCTGAGTTTTGGGAGTTATATGTTATCTTAGTGCCCCTCCTGTGTACCCCCATGACTCTTTTGCCATGTTTCTTTTAGTGTCTTCAATTAAACCATCAGTGGCTTAATTAAGAGGTCTTCTTTTAAATACATCAAATTAAAGAGAAAATATTTCCTTAGCAAAGTCTTACATTTCAACAGTGGTCTACCTCTTTAAGGTATGAAAAGGCACTGGGTGGCCATTATTTCCAGGTTTTTAACGAAGACTTTTGGTAGCAATAAACTCTGTGAAGTAATGTAGCAATATAGTCCCATTTTTTTCAGAACAAACTGAGGTTTGGCGAGATTAAGTGATTTGTCCACGGTCACATATGCTAAGAGCAAAAAGAAACCCTTTTTACAACGACAGTTCTTCAGATACTTGGAGACTTTATTAATGTGTCCTTTAAGTCTCCTCTAGGAAAAAAATAAAACATCCCCACTGCCTCTATAGATTTTCCTAGAGTATCAATTCAATGTCCACCCTTCTGCTTGCTCTTCTCTGGATGCGCTCTCCATGTTGTCATACTCCTTTGTCAAATGTGACACATAACTCAATTGTATTGCAGATTTGGTCTGATTAGAGCAGACAACAATAGGACCATCACATCCCTGGTAATAGACATCATGCTTCTCTTAATGTATTCTCAATCTGCTCCCCACCCCACACCCACTACCGTGACATCGAATGTCTCTTTTAAAAAATAAAACTTCTTACAACTCAGCATTGACAACTTATGACATCGAATGACTCTTTTATGTAATGACTTACAACTCATGACTTACAACAATGACTTACAACTCATGACTTACAACTCATGACATCGAATGACTCTTTTATGTAATGACTTACAACTCATGACATCGAATGTCTCTTTTAAAAAATAAAACTTTTTACAACTTACAACTCAGCATTGACAACTTATGACATCGAATCTTTTATGTAATGACTTACAACTCATGACTTACAACAATGACTTACAACTCATGACTTACAACTCATGACATCGAATGTCTCTTTTAAAAAATAAATGGATATCTTCTTACAACTCAGCATTACACATAACAATTCCTCTGTCACTCTCTTCACTCCTCACAAGAATAACTTTGCTCACAGAATCACTTTTCCTAATATATGGTGATACTTAGTAAACATTTACATGATTTTTCTGGTTCACCAGTTTTTCATATGAATTTATTTATGTCTTTGTTTTCCACATACTTGTGAGTTTTAATGGCATTATAGCATTTCATTAGGTTAATGAATCACAATTAGCTAAATCTGCAATTTCAGAAATCACAAATTTGACAGTTTCCAGTTTTTTCTTGTTTTGTATTCCTATGTAATTTAACCAAAAAATCTTTGAACAAGT
This sequence comes from Bettongia penicillata ogilbyi, assembly GCA_023548195.1. Classification (NCBI taxonomy): domain Eukaryota; kingdom Metazoa; phylum Chordata; class Mammalia; order Diprotodontia; family Potoroidae; genus Bettongia; species Bettongia penicillata. Next base: position 6,170,683 of record JAJHZJ010000244.1, read on the forward strand.
AGTTATTTGTATGTTGATTGTTTCTGTATATACTTACATTATATGCATATATGTATGCATATGTATACATACAAATATGGATACATATAAATATACACATGCAGCCATATACAAGTGCCATCAATGCTACATAGCATAATAATGACACTTTGATCCTCACAAACCTATAATGTAGATACTATTTTATCCCAATTTTAGAGATGAGAAAATTGAGGTTCATAGAGGCTAAGGATCTTGTCCAGGGTCATACCACATAGTATTGGAGGCAGAATTTAAACTCATCTTCTGAACTCTGTCATTTTATTCATTTGATCAAAGGCTTATTTCAGTTACTGTTTACTACTAGATGGCTCTCAAAAGGAATTCTAAATTTTTTTAAAATTTTGTCAAAAATGAATCTGTTTATCTCTTCATCTATAAGTTTTGATTACAGCAGAATAATACTTTAGTTATTTTTGCCAATATAAGTTGGCATGCCAGGTATGGTTGGGAACTGAAATTTATTGAAATTTTCAACTCTTTATTAGTGAGGTTGTACATGGTGTAAAGTGATTATTAACCAGTTATGTTTTCTCCTTTGAAAATTGCTTGAATCAGGGGCAGAGTCAAGATGGCAAAGTAGAAAGACATAGACACAGAGGCTCTCCCCACATAGCCCATAAAAAGCCTGTAGAGAGGGACTCTCAACACATTGTGGAGCAGCAGAAGTGGAGAAAAACAGAGTGGAGGAGATTTCCAGCCCAGGGAGACCTGAGAGGCCCATGGGAAATGTCTGTTGCATGGGACACAGAGCAGAGCCCAGTCCCGCCTTGGCCTCTAGGTGCAGCTTTCGAACAGCCTAACCCTAAATGCTCTCAAGGGGGAAATCTCCGGTTGTTGAATCCCCAATCCCAGCAGCAGCAGTTCCCGGATCCCTCAATCCACAGTCACCAAAGGTCAGTGATGGGGATTTTTCAGCTGGCCAGGAAGGGAAAAGGGCCTTCCCATAGCTCCAGCAGCATGTAGTAGCCGCAGAGGATGCACAGCAGCCCATACAGACCGCTCCATTGTTGAAGGGTAAAAATCTCTGGGGGCACTGAAGAGTCGAGTCTTACCTTAGCCCTGAGTAGAGCCCTTGAGGCAGCTGGTGTTTGTCACGCACTGAATGGTGTCCCTGCCCATCCAGATTATCTGAAAATCAGCCCCCAGTGCTGACTTGGTGGAACTGGAGGCCAGGTGGCTGTGGAGAGGAAACTCTGGTAAGTTTCTGGGCACAGAAATTCCTCTCTGCACCCAGACCTGCATACGCGTGATTGTGCCGCCTTTGAGGAACTGAGATCTTACAGATTCCCACAGTATACCCTACTCTTGACAAAGGACCCAAAAGTCAAGTAACTGGTTGGGAAAAATGCCCCAAAAAGGGGAAAAAAAATAAGACTATAAGGCTATAGAAGGTTACTTTCTAGGTGGACAGATATCCTCTCCTATCCTTTCAGATGAGGAAGAACAATGCTTACCATCAGGGAAAAACACAAAAGTCAAAGCTTCTGTATCCCAAACATCCAAAATAAATATTTAATGGACTCAGGCAATGGAAGAGCTCAAAAAGGATTTTGAAAATCAAGTAAGAGAAGTGGAGGAAAAATTGGGAAGAGAAATGAGAGAGATGCAAGAAAAGTATGAAAAGTAGGTCAACACCTTGCTAAAGGAGACCCAAAAAATTCTGAAGAAAATAACACCTTGAAAAATAGGCTAACTCAATTGGCAAAAGAGGTTCAAAAAGCCAATTAGGAGAAGAATGCTTTAAAAAGCAGAATTAGCCAAATGGAAAAGGAGGTTCAAAAGCTCAATGAAGAAAATAGTTCTCTCAAGATTAGAATGGAACAGATGGAGGCTAATGACTTTATGAGAGACCAAGAAATCACAAAACAAAACCAAAAGAATGAAAAAATGGAAGAGAATGTGAAATATCTCATTGGAAAAACAACTGACTTGGAAAATAGATACAGGAGAGACAATTTAAAAATTATGGGACTACCTGAAATCCTCGATTAAAAAAAGAGCCTAGACATCATCTTTCATGAAATTATCAAGGAAAACTGCCCTGATATTCTAGAACAAAGGCAAAATAAATATTGAAAGAATCCACTGATCACCACCTGAAAGAAATACAAAAAGAGAAACTCCTAGGAACATTGTGGCCAAATTCCAGAATTCCCAGGTCAAGGAGAAAATATTGCAAGCAGCTAGAAAGAAACAATTCCAGTATTGTACAAATACAATCAGGATAACACAAGATCTAGCAGCTTCTACATTAAGGGATCAAAGGGCATGAAATATGATATTCCAGAAGTCAAAGGAACTAGACCTAAAACCAAGAATCACCTACCCAGCAAAACTGAGTATAATACTTCAGGGGAAAAAAATGGTCTTTCAGTGAAACTGAGGATTTTCAAGCATTCTTGATGAAAAGACCAGAGCTGAAAAGAAAATTTGACTTTCAAGCACAAGAATGAGAAGAAGTATTAAAATGTAAACAGCAAAGAGAAATCATAAGGGTCTTACTAAAGTTGAACTATTTACATTCCTACAGGGAAAGAAAATATTTGTAACTCTTGAAACTTTTTTCAGTATCTGGATAGTTGGTGGGATTACAAACACACACACACACACACAGCACAGGGTGAATTGAATAGGATGGGATCATATCTTTAAATAATGAAAATAAGCAGTGAGAAAGAAATATATTGGGATGAGAAAGGGAGAAATGGAACGGGGCAAATTATCTCTCATAAAAGAGGCAAGTAAAAGACTTTTCAGTGGAGGGAAAAAGGGGGGAGGTGAGAGAAAAAACACGAAGCTTACTCTCATCATATTCAACTAAAGGAAGGAATAAAATGCACACTCATTTTGGTATGAAAACCTATCTTGCAATACAGGATAGTGGGGGAGAAAGGGATAAGCAGGGTGGGGGGGATAATGGAAGGGAGGGCAGTGGGAGGAGGGAGCACTCTTTGGGAGGGATAGGATCAAAAGAGAGAATAAAAGAAATGGGGGGAAGGATAGGATGGAAGGAAATATAGTGAGTCTTACACAACATGACTATTATGGAAGTTATTTGCAAAACTCACAGATATGGCCTATATTGATTTACCTGCCTTCCCAAAGGGAATGGGTGGGGAGAGAGGGATGGGGAGAAGTTGGAACTCAAAAGTTTTAGGAACAACTGTTGAGTATTGTTCTTGCAACTAGGAAATAAGAAATACAGGTAATGGGATATAGAAATTTATTTTGCCCTACAAGGCAAAAGAGAAGATGGGGATAAGAGAAGGGAGGGATGTTAGAAAAGAGGACAGATTGGTGATAGGGGTAATTAGAATGCTCAGCATTTAGGGGTGAGGGGAGGGGAGAGATGGGGAGAAAATTTGGAACCCAATATTTTGTGGAAATGAATGTTGAAAACTTAAATAAATAAATTTAAATTAAAAAAAAGATAATTGCTTGAATCCTTCAGCCTTTATAGACTAAAAATTACCAATGAAACTTCTTTTGAACTGAACTCTGTGATTTCATCAATATGAGAAGTTCCTGAGGAGAATTCTTACAACCACAGAGAATTTTCTGGGCCACTAAAATGTTACCTAAGTGACTTGCACAGGATCATACAGTTGGTATATGTCAGAGGTAAAACATGAACCTAGATCTTTCTGAGGCCAGATATCAATCTACTTCACCTTATTGGCTCTCAGTTTAATATTTTTTTTCGCTCTTTTTGTATATCTTTAATCTCAAGCTTTTCTCTATCTTAACTGACACAAATGTTTTTAATCAATCTATTGTTTTATATCATATAGATTTTATTTTTCTGGAATCAAACACATGTAATCATCTTCTAAAATTCCATTTTCTGATTTTTTTTAAATCATCATCTCTTTTCCCAATTAAAAAGTACTTTTTTTCAGTTTTTCCATGTTTTATAAGTTTTTTTTAATATTTATGCTGTTTCTCATCCAGCTGGTATTCATTGGGTTATATGATAATAAACAAAGGTCTACATTTCTTTCCTGACAGATTGCTGACCAATTTTCCGAAGGGCATTTGATAAATAATTAACAATTTTCCTTGTTTATATTTTTTCTATGTTTCTTTAATACTCATCTTTGCATACATTTGATTGGATTTAGGTGCATCGATTCCATTGATCTCTTCCCTCATTTCCCACCTGGTACCAGATTTTTTTTTTTTTTACTGATAATTACTTCATAATATACTGTAAAGTCTAGGATGCCAAATTCTCTTTTCAGTGTGTCCCTTAACATTCTACCACATACATAATTATATTTTTGTCTCTTTTTATTAAGAATATTTGATTCATTTTATATTAAATATATACATTAACTGGAAAGGAATTTTTTACTCCATTACTTTGACCCATCCCTTCCTGTTACATAGTCTTTATTTTATTTTGGTCATTATTTAGTTAGTTTTATATGGTTCTTATGTATTGCTCAATCAATTTGTTCCCCACATATTTTATAGGCCTGTTAATATCATAAAATAACTTATTTACATTGTTTTCTTGAGATTTATTATTAGCATATAAGAATGCATATGAATTTTGTAAGCATATCACATATTACCATTCTATTTAATTCATTCAATATCTCTCTTCAGTTTTTGATGAAGGTGGCTGGAATTTTGAGGTATACATTATATCTGAAAACAATTTTATTTTGATATCTTCAACTCAGTGTTAATCCCTTTAATACAGGGGTTCTTAACCTGGGGTCATGGATGGATTTCATGAGTTCTATAGACTTCAATAGAAAAAAAAAACAATGATTTTTCACTACCATCTAAATGAAATTTATCATTACTTCTAATTTTGAATATAGTCAATAAACATTATTCTGATAAGAGTTCCACAGGCTATGCTTGATTGTCAAAGGGATGCATGAAATTAAAACAAAAACTAAGAACCACCATTCCAGCATTTATTTTCCCATCCTCTTGTTAATTTCCATGATTTAAAATAACACTATATAAAAAAAAATGGTCACAATGGTTATCTGTGATTTTTTTTGCCATCTCTCTCTTTTATTTTTCTATCGCTTTGATATGAATTCACTTTATCAGATATTTTGAACAATCTTTTAATTTTAACATTATTTTTAACATTTAATATTTATTACAAGAAATATGATAAAATTTGTTACTTGATCTACTTCATTATTTTCTATTTCTACAATTCATGCCATTCACCTTAGTATAATAAATTTAACTTGCTTCTGCAATATTTTTCTTATTGAACTTGTTCTTCTCTAGAAGGACTGTAGGTGTGGTCTAATTTTCTAAAAACTACTATATTTAAACTAAGCTAAAAAAACAGATTCCATTTATATTTCAAGTTGCTAACTTTTACAATTTTATGTGCTCCATCCTTTTACCTTTTATATTTTAGAGCCGGGAGCTTTCTATTTTCTATTAATTCTTCCTTTATTGGTCCCCTTTTTGCCTTTACTTTTGGTGCTATTATTTTTCAATTGTGCTAAAAAACATTTTCAATAATAATTACTAGAAATGGAAGCTAAGACGGCAGATAAAAACCAGAAAGTTGCCTGAGTTCTCCCCAGATGACCTCAAAACATTAAATCAAGTCTCTAAAGAGATTATGGAGAAACAGAACCTACAAAAAGATGAAGTAAAACAACTCCAGGACCAGATGGATTTACAAATGAACTCTGCCAATCATTCAAAGAACAATTAATTCCAATACAATATAAACTATGTATAAACATAGGCAAAGAAGGAATCTTACTAAATTCATTTTATGATACAGTTATGGAGCTGATACCTAAACCAGGAGGAACCAAAACAGAGAAAGAAAATTATAGACCAAATTTTCTAATGAATACTGATGTATAACTTTTGAATAAAATATTAGCAAAAAGATTACAGCAACTTATCACAAGAATAATACACTATGACCAGGTGGGATTTATACCAAGCCTGCAGGGATAGTTCAATATTAGGAAAACTATCAGCATAATTGACTATATCAACAACAAAACTAACAAATCATATAATTATCTCAATAGAAGCAGAAAAACCTTTTGACAAAATATAGCACTCATTCCTACTAAAACCACTAGAGAGCCTAGGAACTAATGGAATTTTCCTTAAAATTATAAGTAATATCTATCTAAAACCATCAGCAAGCATTATGTATAATGGGTATAAGCTAAAAGCTTTCCCAGTAAAACCAGGGGTGAAACAAGGATATCCATTATCACCACTATTATTCAGTATTATACTAGAAATGTTAGCTTTAACAATTAGAGAAGAGAAAGGAATCAGAAGAGGCAATGAGGAAACAAAACTATAACTCTTTGTAGATGATATGATGGTATACTTAGAGAATCCACAAAAAAAACTGAAATAATTAACAACTTCAGCAAAGTAACAAGATATAAAGTAAAATTATTAGCATTTCTATGTGTCACAAACAAAGCCCAAGAGCAAGAAATAGAGAAATTCCATTTAAAATAACCATAGACAACATAAAATATTTGAGAGTCTGCCTGCCAAAACAAACCCAAGAGCTGTATAAACAAAATTGCAAAACATTTTTTGTACAAATAAATTCTGATATAAACAATTGAACTCCTGCATAGACTGAGTTAATATAATAAAAATTACAATTCTACCTAAATGAATTTATTTATTCAGTGCCATACCAATCAAGCTATTAAAAATTATTTTATAGAACTAGAAAAAATCCTAATGACATTCATCTGGAAGAACAGAAGTTCAAGAATATCAAGAAATTATATGAAAAATGCTCTAAATCACTATTGATTAGAGGGATGCAAATTAAAACAACTCTGAGGTGCCATATCACACCTAGCAAATTGGCAAACATGACAGAACAGGAAGATGTTGGAGAAGATGTGGGAGAGTTGGAACACTAATTCATTGTTGGTGGAGCTGTGAGCAGATCCAACCATTCTGGAGAGCAATTTGGAACTATGCCCAAAGGACTCCAAAAATGTGTGTACCCTTTGACCCAGCAATATCACTTCTAGGACTGTATCCCCAGTAGATCATAAAAATGGGAAAGAGTCCCACATGTACAAAAATATTTATAGCAGCATGCTTTGTGGTGATCAAAAACTGGAAATCAAGGGGATGTCCATCAACTGGGGAATGGCTGAATAAATTGTGGTACATGAATGTAATGGAATACTGTTGTGCTATCAGAAACGATGAACAGGAAGACTTCAGAGAGGACTGGAAAGACTTATATGAACTGATGCTGAGTGAAAGGAGCAGAACCAGGAGAACTTTTTACACAGCAACAACCACAATGTGTGAGGAATTTTTCTGGCAGACTTAATATTTCATTGCAGTGCAAGGATTTCAAAAATTCCCAATTGTCTCTTGAGGCAAAATGCCTTCCACATTCAGAGAAAGAACTATGGAATTCAATCACAAGATGAAGCAGATCATTTTTTTTAGTATTATATTTAGGTTTGTTTTTTATTTCTCCCACTCATTTTAATCCTTCTATGCAACATGACTAAGGTGAAAATGTATTTAATAGGAATGTATGTGTTGAACCTATATAAAATTGTATGCCATCTCAGGGAGGGGGTGGGGAGGCAGGGGAGAAGGAGAGGGAGGGAGGGAAAAAATGTAAGATATAAGGAAGTGATTGTAGAACACTGAAAGCAAATAAAATAATAATAAAGAAAGAAAAACAAACAAAAGAATATCAAGGGAATTAATTTTAAAAAATCAAAGGAAGGTAACCTAGCTGTACCATATCTAAAACTATATTATAAAGTATCAATCATCAAAACCATTTTATATTGGCTAAGAAATAGAGTGGTAGATCAGTGGGATAGGTTAGAGACACAAGACACAGTGGTAAATGGCTATAGTATTCTATTGTTTCACAAACCCAGAGAATCTAGCTTCTGGGATAAGAATTCACTATTTGACCAAAATCTCCCAGAAAAAACTAGAAAACAGTATGGCAGTAATTTGGCATAGACCAATATCTCACACTGTATACCACAATAAGGTCAAAATGAGAACATGATTTAGACATAAAGAGTGATACCATAAGTATAAGAAGAGCAAGCAATATCTTACGAGTTAGATGTATGGAGAAGGGAAGAATTAATGAACAAACATGAGACAAAAAACATTATGAAATGCAAAATCAAAAATCTTATATTAAATTAAAAAACTTTTTCCCCACAAACCAAGCCAATGCAAGCAAGATTAGAAGGAAATCAGCAAGATGGAGAAATTTTTTTAGAGCTAGTGTTTCTGATCAAGGGCTTATTTCCCAAACATAAAGAGAACGGAGTCAAATTTGTAAGAATACAAGTCATTCCTTACTTGATAAATAGTCAAAGGATATTAACAGGTAGTTTTCAAAGGAAGAAATTAAAGTTATCTCTAATCCTAGGGAACAAAATGTTCTAAATCACTATTGGCTGGAGAAATGCAAATCAAAACAACTCTGAGGTACCATGCCACACCCGTCAGATTGGCTAACGTGACAAAACAAGAGATGCTGGAGAAGATATGAGAAAACTGGAACACTAATGCATTGTTGATAGAGTTGCAAACTGATCCTGGAAAGCAATTTGGAAGTATGTCCAAAGGACTATAAAAATGTGTATACCCAGCAACACCAATTCTAGGTCTGTGTCCCAAAGAGATCATACAAATAGGAAAAGAATTCATATGTACACAAATATTGATAGCAGTTCTTTTTGTAGCAGCAAAGAATTGGAAATTGAGGGGATGCCCATCAGTTGGGGAATGGCTGAACAAGTTGTGGTGTATGAATGTAATGGAATACTATTGTGCTATAAGAAATAATGAGCATGCAGACCTCAAAAAAATTTCAAAAGATGTTTATGAACTGATGTCTAGTGAAGTGAGCAGAACCATGAGAACATTGTACACAGTAACAGCCACCTTGTGCGATGACTAACTTTGATTGACTTACCTCTTCTTAGCAATGCAAGGATCTAGTACACCTTCAAAAGACTCATGATTGAAAATGCTATCCACATCCAGAGGAAGAACTATGGAGTCTGAATGCAGATTGAAGTCATATTATTTCTTTCTCTCTCTCTCTCTCTCTCTCTCTCTCTCTCTCTCTCTCTCTCTCTCTCTCTCTCTCTCTCTCTCTCTCTCTCTCTCTCTCTCTCTCTCTTCTTTCTCTTGGTTTCTCCCATTGGTTCTAATTCTTCTTTACAACATGACTAATATGAAAATAGGCTTAATATGAATGAATATGTAGAGCCTATATAAAATTGCAAGCCATCTCAGGGTGTGAGGAGGTGAGAAATGGAAAGTTTGAAACTAAAAATCTTATGAAAATGAACATTGAAAGCTAAAAATAAAAATATTCTTTTAAAAATGATAATCTCTAATTTCAAGGAGTTTATAGTCTCATGGGGAAGAGAATACCCAAAAGGAAGTTGAAAATGAAAATTGGGGTGGAGAGAAGGGAATGGGACATGAGGAAAGGTATACAATATGTGGGTACAATGGAGAAGTCAAAAGAGTGCAGCATGGTGAGAAATAAAAAAAAAATGTACAGTTTCACTGTCCCCCACACCTGTAATTTTATTTTCTCTCATCTCCAGCTCAGAGCTTCTCTGGCTTCCTTCAAATCACAGCTAAATTTCTATTCTCTACAAGAAATCTTTCCCGATTCTCCTTAATGCTAGTACCTTGCCCCTCCAATTATCTCCAATTTATCTTCTGTATGACTTCTTTGTATATTATTGTTTGTTTGTTGTTTTCTCAATTAGTCTGAGAGAGTCTTTGTATCCTCAGTGTTTAATACAGTACCTGAAATATAGTATGCACTTAAAAAGGGCTTATTAACTCAATGACAGAGATTTGTTTTCCATTAGTTATCTTATAATGCTGAAGTTACTTATTGAGTCACACATTTTCTTTGATTGATTTTTCATTTTTCTCTGCAGGAATAGGAGAAGTAAAAGCTCTTGACGATTATGTTGGACTTGCCATGCTAAAAAGGAGAAGTTTGAGCTCTGGCTGCGGTTGTTCATCCTTCATTTTTGAAGAGGACCAATAACATCATGGCAGGATGACTTGTGTGTGAATTGAACTTAAATGAAGTTGAGTTCCACAGTCACCGGCCTCATTCTGTCTTCCTGAGTCATCACAATCCAATGGTAGGACAGAAACAAAGACTACTGGCAATGGCCTGGGATGCAGTGGATGACCTTGGGGTCTTCAAGGTCTAATCAAGTTCTAAGGGCTCCACAGCACCTGCTTCAACCATCCTCATGGCCATTGTCACAAATTGTCCTCATCCACCCATTCCCTAAGGAAAAGTCTTCATGTGTTTGGGCTAGACATCCTGTTAACTCCACAATGGATTTGAGGTTGGTAGGTTACCCTCACCATGATTTAACCCATTTGATGAAATATTTTTACCAGGGTGTCTCCCTTCCACATGTAACAGCTTCTTGCAGCTATAGGTGAGAGTTAGGTGAATCAAGTGGACACCAAAGACAGATGAGCAGCCCTGAGAAGGGCTTGGCAGGCCCTCACACCAGAAGTACTAGTCCTCCTGAATGCCCTATATGCCCCCAAGGAGTACAGAAGGTGTTGCACCTCCTGTCTAATCTGGATTTTGGAAGAATGGAAGAAGAAGAGCAAGGATTCCTGTTCAGCTGTTGGGGAGAAAAGAGACAAAAAAAGGAGAAAGTTTCTGAAGGGGCATGGAGAATAAACAAGATTGAGCTACCAGCAGGGGTTTTCCAGATGTTGCAGATCTCTAGATCAGTGGTCGCTAAACTGTAATTCATATGTGCTTAAGATTATTTCTGTGGGTAAGAAATCAATCAATCAGGGAGTAAGAGAATGGGTTATATCTCATCCTCTCTGCAATAGAAAACTGAAGACTTGTTACCAACATATTCTCTCACTACCATCTTCATCCACTATTGCCCAACTCTCCACCTTTATGTCATTTTTATGAGCCTGCCAAGCCCATTCTTGGTTGGTAGCTTCAATCACATCACCTACCATAGCTTCACAGACACTGTTTCCAAAATTTCCTTTCCCTGCAGTAATCCCACAATCTCTCCACCTCCAACCATATCAGCTAATGGATCTGGGCCCCAGGTCAGTGAATGATGAGCTAAATCCCAGTCTTACCCTTATCCTTCCAGTTACTTAGATTTACACAGGGTCATCCTTGATTTCTCATTTTCGTTTATAACACATATCCAATCAGTTGCCAAATCTTATTCTTTCCATCTATAGCATCTGTCTCTTCAATCTATCTCCTTCTGTCTATTCACATAGTCCTCACCTTCGTTCAGGCCCTAATCATTTCTCGCTTGGACTCTTGCAATAGGTACCTAAATAGTCCTATACCTCAAGTCTCTTCCCTTTTGAATTCATGCTCCATTAAGACACCAAAGTTATTTTGCTACTGCACAAATCTGACCATTGCCCTGCTTAATAAGCTCCAATGTCTCCTTATAACAACTAGAATAGAGTACAAATTCCTGTTTTACATTTCAATGCCTTCACAACATGGCCCCAAACTTATATATATATATATATATATATATATATATATATATACATACATATATATGACATATATGATACTTGATCTCTCTCCATGAATTTCCACTGGCTGTCCTCCATATATGAAATTACCTACTCTCTCCTGCCCCTGCTTTGGCCTTTGAGACTCCATGGTTTCCAGTAAGACTTAGTTCAAACATCACCTTTTACATGATTTTGTCTTTTGTAATTCTTTCAGTTCCCAGATTACCTCATAATTATTTTGTATATATTTTGAACAAACTTATTTAAGAACATGATGTCTCAACCAACAAAATGTAAATACCTTAAGAAGAAAAATTGTTTCAGCTATACACAGATGAGCTAAAGAATCATGATGCTTTGCAGCCCTTCAATTATCAATATCATTTCATTTTGTATCTTTCAAACTTTCTTTATGCTTATATTTCCTAGTTTTTAATAAATAGAAGTTCTTTCTTTGCCCCTTTAAACAAACTGTTCATGTACAAAGGCAGCAAGCTACATATTTTACAAGATAATTTAAATATTTTTATTTATGCTACATTTCCAAAATGCCTCAAATACTATCTGAAACCTATGTTGCTTCATACATACATTTTAGCATTTTTATCAAATGAAATTTCTTTTTCTATTCCTTTAAGGCATCAAAATATTTATCTATAACAGTGCTCATAATTTTTATCCTTTGACAGGTTATTTAAATATGTTCCTTTATACAAAAGTACCTTTTAAATTCTTTTAATTGCTCCACATGAAAAGACCATTTTTATATTATTCATCTGTTTGTATTTAAAGAGCATTAAAGGGACAGCACATTATAAGAAGAAACTCATTTGAGAACTGCAAATCATTATATATAATATTACATATATTATAAATCATTATATACATATAGATACATACATATATATTTTTTAAAGATTGAAACTTAAGATAGAATGAACATATTATGACATATTCCTGGTTCTGAAAAGCAGAAGTCAGATAATAAAGTATAAATTTTTCTCCTTAAGCTAGGAATTTTATTTTATAAGTCTTCTACAAATGCTTTCATTATTGGTTGAGATGAAGAAAATCTTGAATATATGGGCTCATGTTGATGATGTATCAGCTATTAAATTATCAGAGATTTTGCTTCCTCATCACCAGTAGTCAGAGACTGGGAATCCATGGGCATACTCCCACTGCTCTTAACTACTTTTTAAAAACTTCTATAAGTTTATGACTGCCTTTCCCATTGCTATTCCTCAAATATGATACTCTGTTTCCTGTCTCTTAAAACTGGCTTTCCCTAAGCCTGAAATATCTTCTTTCTCCATTTGTTTCTTTTAGATTCTGTTACTCTGACTAAAGAAAAAGTACATAAAGGTTTTTCTGACCTCTTACTTGCTAACGACTTCCCTCCCCTACCACCCTCCAAATTACCTTGGAATGGAAATCTAAAGGATAAACGAAAGAGTCAAGCTATTTAGCAGGTTGTTCTTATAGACCATGATGAAAGGAATGCTCTTCCAACAAGAACTGCTACTGGTTCCCCTTATTTGCCATTCATATAGGAATGAGTGTCAATCACAGACAGTAAATCAAAGGATTTCCCCTATGACTTCTCAGGTAAGTTTCAGAGTACATGCACACCTCCATGAGAGGATGCCCATACTGTAAGCCCATCAAATTAATTGGTTGAATTCATCAAATTATTCAATAATTCATTTGATTAATTTTCCGTTAGCCTAATATATTTCTTTGCTGAGGGAAGGGAACTCAAAGATGTTTTGATTCTCTGTTACCACTGTAGCAAAGGTTTGTTATTCATAGCATAAGTATATATAGGAAATAGAAGATCTGACCTGAATTCAGAAAGACCTGGGTTCAAATTCTGCTTTTGACAGTTATTCATTTTGTAACCCAGGGTAAGGTATGTAATGTCTCTGAGTTTAAGTTTTTATGAAATATAAATAAGAATAGCACTTAACTCACAAGATTACTATGAGGATTACATTAGATAATAAATGGAAATAATGAGTATTATGTAATATCATAATTTTTGCATACTAACATTCAATTGAAATTCTCTTCAAAATTATTAAAGATCTTTTAGTTGAAAATTCCAATAGTTTTTTTCTCTACATCATCCTTCTTAGTAAGTGATTTTCCTTGAACACAGATATGATCATGACTTATGAACCTCCAGTTACTTCCTAATGTTTCTAGAATCAAACAAAAAACTGCTTTAATTAGCATTTTAAAACCTTGCACAACCTTGTTCTAACCTATGATTCTAGCTTCATTTTATGTTACTCCCTCTCTTGACTTTGGCAGTCTATCCAGATTGACAGTTCTATACCTCACTTCACAAACTCCATATGCCATCCCAGTGCCTTTGCACTGGCTGTCCCACATGACTGGAATGGATTCTCTCCTCTTTGTTTCACTGAATCCCTCTCTACCTACAAAATTCAGCTTAAAATTATCTTCTATGAGAAGTTTTCCCGGATCATGTCAACTACTAGTGACATCCTTCACAAACCACATTATGTTCAATTCTTTTACTTATTCATTTTCTATTTATCCTGCCTTTCCTTATTTAGAATATAAACTTTTTAAAAATAAAGATTATTTCATTTATTGCATTTGTATATCTAGCACAAAACCTGACATTTAATAAATGCTTGAGTGACCATACTGAAACATTTGAAAAAAATGAATGTCCTTTTCTGGATACTCTCTTTTCTGTGAGGTTTTTATTATTATTATTTTTAATCTTACTGCTTTCTTTTGTTTCTCCTTCTACCAATCTAGCCCCTCCTTGGTCTCTTTAGCTGGATTATGATTCGTGTCCCTGCTTGTAGGGCAACTAGATGGCATAGTGAATAGAGTGCCAATCTTGGAGTCAGGAATACTCCTCTTCATGAGTTCAAATCTAGCCTTAGTCATTTACTAGCTGTGTGACCTTGGGTAAGTCACTTAGCCCTATTTGATTCTGCTCCTCTTCTGTAAAATGAGTTGTAAAAGGAAATAGTGAACCACTGCAGTATCTTTGGAAGACAAACAAACAAACAAAAAATCCAAATGGGATTAAGAAGAGTTGGAAATGACTGAAAGATGACTCAATAATAACATTCCTGCCTTTCACAGTGTTTTGGTGTATCCAAAACCCTGTTATTTTTTCTTTCTCTATATTTTCACCATTGGTATTTTTAATAATTGCTTTGGTTTCAATTACCTTTTTTTTACTTGACTTCCAGATCTTTATATCTAGCCTCAGCCTCTGTGCTGAGTTCCAGTCCAACATTACCAATGGCTTAATGAAAATTTCAAGCTAACATTTTAAACTCTTTTAGTCTCTGTTTCCTCAGCTGGAAAGAGAGAGAGAGAGAGAGAGAGAGAGAGAGAGAGAGAAAGAGAGAGAGAGAGAGAGAGAGAGAGAGAGAGAGAGAGAGAATTGTATCATGTGATATAATATAAATACAATAGGGTTTGAAGTCAAAATATCATCTCTGCAAATTACTAAACTTGTGAACAAGCATTTTACTTCCTGTCTCTGGCATATTCATGCTTGACAGGTGTTTTAGTATGGTTAGACATACTTTAATGCTTCAAAAAATGGTATTTTGTATCTATTTTTGTCTTAGGGAATATTTAAAGAAATTTTCATGTTTATTTAAAAATAAGTTTAAATTTATTTAGTTTGATGAATAAAAAATGATGTTATATTAAATAGTAAACAACTATTTTAACCATAAATTTTTTTTAAAAAATCTTGTGAGCCCAACTGAATGAGCTTTACTAGGCATGCTATTTTTCTCTGATTTTCAGTTTCCTCATCTTCAAATGAAATTGGATTAAATGAGTTAAGATCCCTTCCAGAACCAACTTCTATGATTTTGTAACTAAATAATTATAAGGAGTTTTTATTTCCTTAAAAAGAAGTAAATCTGAGTTTGGTATTTGTTGTAAAGCTAAAGCTATATCTTTACTATGACACTGCTTTTAAAATGAGGTCACATGTTAAAAGTCTATTATCATTTTTCAAAGTTGCACGATACTTTATTGTTATACTTCAATTTGACTAAGCAATAACAATTAGAAGAAATGTTCTCCCTCTAAGTATTTGAGGTAATAAACATGGAGCTTATCATATATAATCATTAACTAGTTAGTCCCAGGTGTTCAATAACAGTTTTTATCCAGACACACTCCTGATGTCTTTGTAGATAGACACATCAGTTCATTCTGACATCATTGACTGTCATCATCAACATCAATTTCTATTATTTGTGACCACAGTAGACTTTGATGCTTTTATAGGACATATGGAGGGTATCATGAGGTCTTCCTTCAAAGAAGATCAGAGTTATTGACTAAGAACAACCTCCGCTATTCACTTTCTCTCAAATTCTCTTTTTTTCTCCTTGGGTGAGTGCCTGTCCCATTTTGCTGACTTTTTTACATAAAACACACTTTATATGAACCATTCTGCAAGTTGGAGCAAGAGCTTTTATCTGAATCCTCTTAAGCTCTTTTTTTCTTTTTTTCTCCCAATGCACTCCATTTTTGTACTTTATTAAGCCTGCCCCACTCAGTCCTGACAGGCCTCACTAAACCCAAACTCTAAGGAAGCTAACCTTTCTTGTAACATACATCTCTTTAGAGAATGTTACTAGACTCCTTAGCAACAATGGCAAATATGCTTAGAGTATGTGATGAGAACCCAGATGATTTTTCTGGAAAAACAACATAATTAAACAAAAAGACGGTACACTGCTTTCCTCTTTTCTGTAGTCCTGGTAGCTGAATCAGAGAATTTATATTCATATTTTACGATCCTTTAATCTAGGAATCAATGTGTAACCAGAGGCACAAAGTTAAAAGCTTACAATAATGAGGTGGGGCAGATGGCCTCATTGATCCAGTTTTCTATTTTTTAAAAAATCCCTAAAAATACCTGGTAGGAATATTGCTCAGTCACAAAGGACTCTCTTTATTTCATCCTGAATATTTCTAATCCCTATGTGGTCTACACAAGGATTTTTCACTGCCTCAAGACTCTATAAAAGTGTTTTTTTTTTCCTTTTTGGGGGGAGGGAGATTCATGTTATTACAATATCTGTTTTCTTCTGATACATTTGTAGAAAGATGAATAATTATATCAATTCATCCTATGTTATCATTTTCTGAGTATCTTCTTGCTTGATAACTTCCATTTCATATGTAAGGTGGTTGGGTAGTGATTCAATCAATGGAGGTCCCCAATTCAATGAGTAGAACTAGAAAATTTCAGATATGTCTTTATTTTCATATGAAAAAAAATTTATGCTGAGGATTGACTAAATACCCTTTCTGTTATGTAGACAAACCGACACTATGTATGTCAGGCAGGAAGAGATGTCTACAAAAGAAGAAATTAGCTGTTAAGAGTGTGCTCAGCCTCTTGTAAAGTAGAGCAAGTTGCGAGGAGATTTCCTTCTTCTTCCCCTATAAACAATGACCTTCCCCATCAGAAGCACATGGCAATTGGGAGATGGGCTTTCAAGTATACTAAGGAGGGAATTTGAGGATTTTGATTTATTCACAAACTTCAATGTAGGAAGTATTGTGAGTGAGGCACCTAGAAGGTGCAGTGAATAGAGTACCAGCTCTGGATTCAGGAGGACCTGATTTCAAATCAGGCCACAGATACTTGACACTTACTAGCTGTGTGACCTTGGGCAAGACATTTAACCCCAGTTGCCCTACCTCCCCATCCCTCCAAAAAAGGCATTGGGAGAGAAAAAGACTGGTACCTGAGGAATTTATCCTTTGCATGGGACATGATAGGTCTCAAAACTTAGACTCCAAGGGAACATGAATAAATTTTGCCACTATTCCTAAAATAATGGCATTGGTCATTTCTCAAGGAGCCTGGCAGTACACTAACCAATGATTTCAGCTTAGCCAAAAAAGTGAGGTGACAAAGACTATGACCAGAGAGCAGATCCAATAAACCTCACCAAAATCTCTTTCTCCAGCAAGGAACATCACTGATAGGCTGCAAGAAGAAATTAGGCACCTTGTTGTATCTCAAGTTTGGTTCCATAGTATGCAATTTCTAGACTTCATCCCTTTCTTCAATGATGCTGTATATGTTTGCAGAAGAGTTCATGAGCATTGGGGAAAATGATGTATTCTAAGTCATCTTACTATGATCTTCCAGTAAATGACTTTACTTTGAGTTGACTGTGTTCTAAAGTTCAATCTTGAGTAGCAGACATATCAGTGGGGCCTTAGTAGCTAAAATTTTAGGAGTACAAACCAGAGAATGTCTTGAACTTAAAAGAATCATCCTCCAGGGAACCCAACAATGACTTGAGGGTAGTGGGATATACCCCAAGAGGTACTTTACACCTTTGTAATCTGGAAGTATAGCCCCTCAAAATTTAAAAAGGGATACACAATTGCATCTCAGGTTCTTCATTTTCTGCCTCTTAAATCCTGAAAATGATGTTACTCAAATCCAGGAAATAGTTTTGCCCCACACCTTTACATCCTTACAAACTCCAAATGTAGTCACTCAAAAGTTGCAAGCCCCATAAATTCATCAACAGAATTGAGAGACTTGATTAATTAGAAGTCTTCTGATCAACCCCTCACTACACATTTGTAGAAATTCTCTTTAAACTATAAAAAGGCATTGGACACATTATGATACAGTGTTGGTTTTCCTTATTTCAAAATATGGCCGCTATATGGTACAGTCAGGAAGCTGTAGTTCAATTGCTTTCAATCACATCTGACTATGATCCCATTTGAGATTTCTTAGCAAAGATACTGGAGTAGTTTGCCATTTACTTCTCCAGCTCATTTTCCAGATGAGGAACTGAGGCAAATAGATGTAACTGACTTGCCCAGTGTCATATCGCTAGGATATAGCTGAGGCCAGATATGAACTCACAAAGATGGATTTTCCTGTTTCCAAGTTCAGCATTCTATCTACTATACCACCTAGCTTTGTTCACATCTCATTTCAGATGCTTACTAGCCATGTGATCATGGACAAGCCACTTAAACTTTCTATGTCTCAGTTTTCTCATCTTTAAAAAGGGAATGATTATAGCACCTGCATAACTTCTTGAAGCATTCAAATGAAAGGACATCTGTACAGTGAATTGCAAACCTTAAAACTTATATAGCTACTGTTATTGTTGCATTTAACTTGATGCATAGAATCCCTTTTCCAGTGACAATATGTGTCATTTCCAAATCAACTGTGCAAATCAAATCAATAACTGATTAGTATATGAGTCAAAATTCATAACATGTAAAAGAAAAAAATAAAGCTAAGAAGTAGCATGCAATTTCAATTGCTTTCATCCAACCAAAAATGGCACAAAAGTGAATTTTAATTATCACTGTTTCTTAGAAAGTATAACTGATACAAAACTCTGATTATAAAGAGCAAACCTAATCTAGAAAGAATCCAAGCCAACAAAAACCTGATTTCCTTGTTAAGTAGAGTCAAGGCAGATGTGGTAAATACCAAATACAAGCTAATTGATAAAGCATTGTGAAGGAGGTTAAACATAATGATCAGAATGACTGTCAACAAAGTTCTCAAAAGAAGAAAGTTATCAGCACCAACAAGGGAAAATGTTTCAAATTACTAAGAGAAATGCAAATTTAAAAAAATCTTATACTCATGAGATGAGAAAAAGAAGGGGGTAAGGAAAATGAATTGTTGAAAGTTCTGTGGTAGCACAGGTGCACCAAAGCACTATTGCTGGAACAGCAAAGAGGTCCAGCCATTCTGGACGCTGAAAGTTTAAGTGACTTACTCAGGGTTACACATCAAATTATTTTTCAGAAGTGAGATCTCAATCCAAATTGTCCTGAATGTAAGAATGGTTCTGTAGTAAATAAGAGGCAAAAAAAAAAGGAAAAAGGCTCAGGAATTGTCTCGTGTTTGGAGATGCCACTTAATCTGATCCTTGAAAAAAGTTAGGGATTCTAAGAGCCAGAAGTGAGGAAGAAGGCATTTCTTGGACAGGTAGTCATTACAGGCAGAAAGGCAAATTTTACTCTAATATAGAGCATACAATGGGGAGTGATGTGGATCCTTTAGAACCAAAATAATGAAGTACTTTTATTCCCAACATGAAAGGTTTCAAGTTTGTCCTAGAGGCAAATGGATCCATTAGAATTTTTTTGAGTAGAATGATGACATGGTCAGATTTGTGCTTTAAAAGTATCACTTTGAGGGGCAGAGTCAAGATGGCAGAGTAAAAGAAGCTCTCCCCTAAACCCTTGAAAATACCTGTAAAAATGACTAAATAAATTCTATAGCTGAAAAACCCACAAAATGAAAGAGTGAAACAAATTTCCAGCTCAAGACAATGTGGAAGGTCAAAAGGATAGGTCTATTGCATCAGGCTGGGAGAGGAGCACAAGCCAACACTAGGTGTGTTGGCACAGATGGGGCCAGAGCAGGCCTAAGAGGACTGAATCACTGATAGCTGTGGTGGTTTTCAGACTTCTCAACCCACAAACACCAAAGACCATTTAGAAGGTCAGTAGGAAAGATCTGTCCTCGACTGGGTGAGAGAGGAGCACAGTCAGGGTCTAAGTCCAGGAGAGGCAGAGGCAATGGCAGCTGCTTTTTTGGAGCTCTTGGTCAACAGACAGTGAGTGGATTGAGCAGCTGATCAGAGGGGGATTGCAGGAATCTCTTTGCTGGCACTGAGGCAGGATTCTTTTGGTTGGCCCTGCGTGTGTCTGGTTCAGAGTCCTGAGTGGCAGTTCTGGGGTGACGAGGAGTGCTTGTGTAGTGGAACTAGTGGAGGCTCTGGAGAGGGAATCCTCCTCATAGTTCCAAGGCAAAAAAAAAAAGTGCATATGATGACTCACAGACAAGAGCCCAGACTAGGAAAGGAATAAACACCTCTCCTTTGATCATACCACCTTGAAAGAACTGAAATATTTTTTCAGCTTCCAAATAGCTATTTTTATTATGAATTTAAGTCATCAGCAAATGTAAGCATTTCCATACACAAAGAAAATCAGAAAATACAATTGTTCAACAATGAATGTCTGTTACATAAACTGTATTTTTAAATGTTCATATCAAATTGAATATGATAGCAATAAAATTTTCCTGTTTGTATTCTGTTATGAACTTTTTTCTTCCCTTTTTTATTCTTTTTAATATTTTATTTTAAATTTATTTATTTATTTTGTTTTCAACATTTATTTCCACAAGATTTTGAGTTCCAAATTTTCTCCCCATCTCTCCCCTATGGTGTACCACATGACAGCATGCATTCTGATTACCCCTTCCCCTAATCTGTCCTCCCTTCTATCGTACTACTCCCTTCCCTTTTCCTCATCTCCTCTATTTTCCTGTAGGACAAGATAGATTTCTATACCCCATTACCTGTATATCTTATTTATCATTTGCATATAAAAGCAATTTTTAACAATTATTTTTAAAACTTTGAGTTCCAACTTCTCTGCCTTCCTTCTTCCCCATTGATCCCCACAAAGAAGGCAAGCAATTTGATATGTGTTATAGAAGTGAAGCTATGCAAAAGACTTGCATAAAAATCATTTAGTGAAAAACTAACTATATTTCCCTCCATCCTATCCTGCCCCCCATTTATTCTATTCTCTCTTTTGACCCCATCCCTCCTCAAAAGTGTTTCCTTCTCATTACCCCCTCCTCCTATGTGTCCTCCCTTCTATCATTCCAATGCACAGACATCTTGCTTTTACCCTTATTTCCTACTTTCCTGTAGTATAAGATAGATTTTTTTCATATCAAATTGTATGGTTATGTTATTCCCTCCTTAATGTGATGAGAGTAAGATTCACTTTTTCCCTCTCACTTTCCCCCTTTCCCCTTCATTAAAGAAGCTTATTCTTACCTCTTTTATGTGAGAGATAATTTGCCCCATTCTATTTCTCCCTTTCTCTTCCCAACATGTTCCTCTCTCAACCCTTAACTTTATTTTTTTTATATCATCCCTTCCTGTTCAACTCACCCTGTGTTCTCTGTCTATATGTATATAATCCCTCCAGCTACCCTAATACTGAGAAAAATCTCAAGAGTTAAAAATATTATCTTTTCATGTAGGAACTTAAACAGTTCAATTTTAGTAAGTCCCTTAGGATTTCTCTTTTCTGTTTACCTTTTCATACTTCTCTTCATTCTTGTGCTTGGAAGTCAAATTTTCCCTTCAGCTCTGGTCTTTTCATCAAGAATGCTTGAAAGTCCTGAATTTCATTGAATTATCATTTTTTCCCCTGAAGTATTATACTCAGTTTTGCTGGTGATCAAAGTGATTCTTGATTTTAATCCTAGGTCCTCTGACCTCCAGAATATCATATTCCAAGACCTGTGATTCCTTAATGTAGAAGATGCTAGATTTTGTGTTATCCTGATTATATTTCCACGTTACTCAAATTGTTTCTTTCTGGCTGCTTGCATTGTTTTCTCCTTCACCTAGGAACTCTGGAATTTGACTACAATATTCCTAGGAGTTTTCCTTTTGGGATCTCTTTCAGGAGGCAATCAATGGATTCTTTCAATATTTATTTTACCCTCCGGTTCTAGAATATCAGGGCAGTTTTCCTTGATAGTTTGTTGAAAGATGATGTCTAGGCCCTTTTTTTGATTGTGGCTTTCAGGCAGTCCCATAATTTTTAAATTATCTCTCCTGGATCTATTTTCCAGGTCAGTTGTTTTTCCAATAAGACATCTCACATTGTCTGCTGTTTTTTCATTCCTTTGGTTTTGTTTTATAATTGCTTGATTTTTCATGAATTCATTAGCTTCCATCTGTTCCATTCTAATCTTTAAGGAATTATTTTCTTCAGTGAGCTTTTGGACCTCCATTTCCATCTGGCCAGTTCTGCTTTTTTAGGGCATTATTCTCCTCATGGACTTTTTTTATTTCTTTTGTCATTTGAGGTTGTGTATTTTTTAAAGTACCATTTTCTTCAGCAGTTTTGGGTCTCCTTTAGCAAACAGTTGACTCATTTTTCATGGTTTTCTTGCATCACTCATTTTTCTTTCCAATTTTTGCTCTACTTCTCTTAGTTGATTTTTCAAATTCCTTTTTGAGCTCTTCCATGGCCTGAAACCAATTCATATTTTTCTTGGAGGCTTTGGATGGAGGAATTTTTACTTTGTTGTCTCCTGTTTGCATATTTTTGTCTTCCTTGTCACCAAAGTAAGATTCTATAGCATGATTCTTTTTCCAGATTTTGCTCATTTCCTTGGACGTTTACTTGACCTTTGAGCTCTTTGTCAAGGTAGTTCTCTGCTTCCAGTGGGGTGAGGGGTATATTGTCAGTTGCTTGATCCACCCACAACCTGTGGGTCCAGAGCTCCAGAAATAGTGGCTTTCATTGCCCATTCCCCTGCTATTGTGGCTGCCACAGGTTCCTATACCTCCTCCCCCTCTACCACCTTGGTGCTGGAGCCTGACCACTTTACTGTCTCACATAGGTCTCACAGGTTTTTTTCCACTCCCCTCCCATTATTTCCTCAGTGTTTTGGGGGTCATGGAGTCTGGAAACCACCACAGGTATGAGAGATTTAGTCACCCCAAAGGCCTACTCAGGTTCCCTCTCGCCATTGCAGCCCACACTTATCTGTGCTCTGCTCCCAATATGGTGCAATAGTTACTTCCCAGTGACCTTCCAGGTGATCTTGTGCTGGACATTTGCTTCATTCCTTCATTCTGTGGTTTCTTTATTTCCAGAATTTGTTTGGATGCATTTTTACAGGTATTTCAGTGAACTGGGAGGGAGCGCTCTAGAAATTCCCTGCTGTTACTCCACCATCTTGGCTCCATCCCCAAGAACTAAAACTTTAGAGGCCCCTAGAAGTATCTCTGAAAACAACTGCATAAAACACTTGAAGCTTGGGACAGTGATACTCCACAGTGGAAGCAGAGTCTGACCTTAACAATGTGTTAAAAAGTCAAATAGTTGGCCAGGGAAATGAACAAACAGTGGGAAACTATCATACTATAGAATCTTACTTTGACAAAGAAGATCCAAACATAAAACCAAAATAAGACAACCAAGTCAAAGCTCCTCCATCCAAAGCCTCAAAAAAATACATATTGATTGCAGGTCAGGGATGAGCTCAAAAAGAATTTTGAAAATCAAGTAATAGAAGCAAAGGAAAAATTGGGAAGAGAAATGTGAGTAATGCAAGAAAATCAAGAAAAATGAATCAACAGCTTGCTAAAGGAAACCCAAAAAATACTGAGGACAACAACACCTTAAAAAATAGACTAATCCAAATGGCAAAAGAGGCCCAAAAAGGCAATGAGGAGGAGAATGCCTTCAAAAAAAAAAAAAAAAAGAATTGGCCAAATTGAAAAGGAGGTCCAAAAGCTCACTTAAGAAAATAATTCCTTAAAAATTAGAGTGGAACAAATGGAAGCTAATGATTCTATGAGAAAGCAATAAATCATAAACCAAAACCAAAATAATGGAGAAAAATAGAATACCATTTGAAATATCTCACTGGAAAATCAACTGACCTGAATAATAGATGTAGGAGAGATAATTTGAAAATTATTGGACTAACTGAAAGCCATGATCAAAAAAAAGAGAGACAGACATCATCTTTCAAGAAATTATCAAGGAAAACTTCCCTGATATTCTAGAACCAGAGGATAAAATAAATATTGAAAGAATCCACTGATTGCCTCCTTAAAGAGATCTCAAAAGGAAAACTCTTTGAAATATTGTAGCCAAATTCAAGAGTTCCCAGTTAAAGGAGAAAATATTGCAAGTAGCCAGAAAGAAAGAATTAAAATATAGTGGAAACACAGTCAGGATAACACAAGATCTAGTAGCTTCAACATTAAGGGATCAGGGGGCTTGGAATATGATATTCCAGAGGTGCAAAGGAACTAGGATTAAAATCAAGCATCACTTACCCAACAAAAGTGAGCATGATCCTTCAGGGGAAAAAATGTACATCTAATGAAATAAATGACTTTCCAGCATTCCTAATGAAAAGACCAGAGCTGAATAGAAAATTGGACTTCCAAATACAAGACTCATGAGAAGCATGAAAAAGTAAACAGGAAAAAGAAATCATAATGGAATAAATATTGGTTACATTCCAAGACGGAAACATAATATTTGTAACTCATGAGACCTTTCTCATTATTAGGGTAGTTGGAGGGAATACACACACTCACACACACACATAAATATAAATATATATATACATGTATGTATACACGTGTATACATATATGTACACATATACATCATACATACATATGTGTGTGCATGTAATATATACATATATATGTAGACAGAAGGTACAACGTGAATTTAATATAAAAGGATGATATCTAAACAATAAAATTAAGGGATGAGAGAGGAACATACTGGGAGAAGGAAAATGGGAGAGGTAGAATGGGGTAAATAATCTCACATAAAAGAGGCAAGAAAAAACTTTTACAATGGAGGGAAAGAGGGAGGATGTGAGAGTGAATGAGCGAACCACAGTCTCATTGCATTTGGCTTAAGAAGGGAATAACATAGACACTCAATTGGGGATGGAAATCTATCTCACCCTAGAGGAAAGTAGGGGAGAAGAGGATAAGAGATGGGGGAATAATAGAAGGGAGAGCAGATTGGGGGAGTAGTCAGAAGCAAACACTTTTCAAAAGGGATAGGGTTCAAAGGAGAGAATAGAATAAATGGAGAACAGGATAAGTTTTAGGAAAATATAGTCATTCTTTCACAACATGACTATTATGAAAGTATTTTGCATGACTACATATTTATAACCTACATCAAATTGCTTATCTTCTCAATGAGGGTGGGGAGAGAAGAAGAGAGAGAATTCGAAACTCAAAGTTTTAAAAATGAATTTTAAAAATTGTTTTTACATGCAACTGGGAAATTAGATATACAAGCAATGGTGTATGGAAATCCATCTTGCCCTATAAAAAAGTAGGGGAAAGGAGATAAGAGAAGGGGTATAGGGTTATAGGCAGACTGGGGGAAGGAATAATAAGGATGTATGCCATCTTAGGGTGGGGGAGGAAAGAGATGAGAAGAAAATTTGGAACTCAAAATCTTGCAGAAATGAATATTGAAAATTCAAAACAAATTAATTAAAATAAATAAAAGAACAACAAAAAAGATTTTTTAAAAAGTTTTGGAATTTCATCAGATTAAAAAGATATCACTTTGGCAAAAGGGAAAAACTTGAGGCAGACAGATCAATGAGGAGGCTACTGCGAAATCGAGTTGTGAATGGGATGACAGGATGCATGAATGGAGAGAATAGAATAGATACCAGAGCTCCTATGAAGGTACAATCAAGATTTGACAAATTACTGAATAAGGGAAGTAAAGAAAAGTGAATTTGGGTGACTGCAAGGATGCCAATATCTTTAACCAAAAAAGAGAAGTTAGAAAGGGGTAATGGTTTGGGAGAAAGGGCAATGAGTTCTATTTTGGACATGTTGAATTTGAGCAGATAGTCATTCATGTGAAATGAGCTCTCAAAAGAGACCGTAAGACTAGATGTGTAGATCTGTGAGTCATTTGAGCAAATAATAAAATAAAATCAATAACAAAGATGATGTGGAGAAAGGGGGGAAAGAGGATTGAGGAAGAAGGCATAGAAAAGGAAAATAATAAGGCCTAGTCTAGTCTAGAGATCTCAAACATTCTTTCTGACAGCAGTATGCTGCCCACAATATTCCAAAGCATGCAGCAACCATAATAAAATGTAACTGGGAAATATTTAACATAGTAAGTGAAAATACAATAAAATAGATAACATTACATTTGAAAATTAAGTCAATATGCAGCCCACAGGTATTCTTATGTATGATCTAATAATCCTCATTTCTATTTGAGTTTGATACTACTGGGATAGAACCACAGTTAGACATGCATCCCCAATTAGGGAAGTAAAGCATGAATTAGGGAGATATGTTGTTGCCAAAGTTTTTATCGCTGACTGTCTTGGGAGATGTTTGATGAAAAGACCAAACAGAAGAGTGACTTCATAAAGAAGTGATATTCTCCAGATTCTATTTGCTGATGGCATTGTGCTGACTGAAATAAGCCCCAGATCATTCATCAATGAGATCCATATTTATTCAAACTCTACACAAGAACAGCTAAGTAGTGGATGAGGGATGAATATTACCCAGATTATGAGGTGCATTTGGATCACCAACCCATTGTATTTATTTCTTGGCATATATATCTTGACCAGAAACTGCAAATGGACAATGAATTAGGTCCAAAATTGAATCATAAAAGGAGAAGGGAGTGAACCATATCTAGAAATTTTCTGAGTGTATTTTTTTGATTACGAGTTGCTCCCTGCTATCAAAGTACTTGTTTCTAAACTTCCCTCACATCAATTTCACACAACCCCTACTAAGAATATCCCCTACATTCAAATTATGAAGCATTACATTCTTCGATGAATTTAAATTGCAAGTGGCCCAAAGGGTAACAGAAAGATACATAGTGGATTTGAGTACAAAATAACTAGTGATCGTGTTTACAAGGATTGATGTTTTAAAATTATCAGAAACATATATAAAAGGAAATGGGAATATTTCAGTCATAATAAAACTGAGTAAAAAGAAAAGGACACTGAGTGCTGCACTAATATCCAAAAATATTGAAAGATTCAAAGGAAAACTTTCAGGATTTAGGATAGATCTGTTAATAATGATTTGTAGGAGGATATGGGTAATTCTTCTGAATAAAAAAAACTCTGGGTGGGCTGCTATGTACAATGGGGAAGGGATTTCCCTTATCAGTGCAATGGTGGATTCAACAAAGAAACAAAGATGACCAACCATAAATTTTTCTCTTTTCATCACTTTTTTTCTTCATTGTTTTTATCTTTCCTCCAATCACCTGACATATAAATCCATATTTATTTTCTCCAATTTCCTCTTGCAAATAAAAAAAAAGATCTCAGCAACTGAAATTGGGCTGTGCCTTATGGATTAACTATTTCAAAAAAATTTTATTACAGATGAGACCACTCAATTCAAGAATGTAAAGTGATTAAACAACCTTAAGATATATCACTTTACATCTATCAGATTGGCTAAAATGATTGATGAAGAAAGCAACAAATGTTGGAGGGGATGTGGAAAAACTGTGAGACTAATTCTCTGTTGCTAGAACTGGGAACTGTTCTAACCATTTTGGAGAGCAATCTAGAATTAAGCCCCAAAGAGTTATTAAACTGCCTATACCCTTCGGCCCAGCAATTTCATTATTAGGTCTGTTTCCCAAGATAATTATGGGGAAAAGAAAAGAACCTATATGTTTTAAAATATTTATAGCAACTCTCTTTGTGACAGCAAAGAACTGGACATTTCAGGGATGTCCATCAATTGGGGAAAGTCTGAACAAGTTGTGTGTATGATTGTAATGGAATACTACAGTGCTATAAGAAATGATGAGCTTAAAAGCTTAGAAAATATGGATTGACTTGCATCAAATAATGAAAAATGAAATCTAGTCTTAATGTATTTCACTTTTTTTCCAATTTAACTACTTAATTTATTCTTTTCTCCATTGCCTTACCCCTGAATCACTATAGATTTCCTCAATAGCCTATTGGCTAGACTCTCTAATTCCTGGTATTCTCTATCATATAAATTCCGTATTGTGCCTAAAATTACTACCCTAAAATGTTGCTTTTTTCAAGTCACTCTTTTGCAGAAAATAAAAACCTTCAATGTCTCCCTTTTTCTTATGCATAAAATCTTTTTCGTTTATTTATTTTAACATTTAACATTTTGACATTCATTTTAACATTTTACATTTCTAAATTCTCTCCTTCCCAACAGCCCCTCCCATACCCACTGAGAAGGTAAACAGTATGGTACCCAC
This sequence comes from Bettongia penicillata ogilbyi, assembly GCA_023548195.1. Classification (NCBI taxonomy): domain Eukaryota; kingdom Metazoa; phylum Chordata; class Mammalia; order Diprotodontia; family Potoroidae; genus Bettongia; species Bettongia penicillata. The sequence continues at coordinate 6,199,182 of JAJHZJ010000244.1, forward strand.
AGTACATGTGAAGCTTTGTAAAACTTACTTCCACATTAGCCAAGTTTTATGCATCAGATGTGAAGTTCTCTTACTGATGACCTTTCATAATCTATTTTATTTCTTCAGAATTATGTATTATTTCTCTGCTAAAATGTTCTCCATTCTACCAGTATCCTTCCTATCACATGAAGGAAATACCTCATTCCTACCTCCATGCCTTTGCTTAGGATGCTCTTTTCATCTGGAAAGTCCTCCATTATTCCAATATTAACAACATTATCATTGCTACTAATAATCAATTATATTCTATCATAATTTTTATTGATAATAATTATAGCTACATGTCATGGAAGCAGTATGGTATAGTGGATAGGATACTGGACTCCTAACAAGGAAGATTTAAGTTTGACTATTACCCCAGGCATTAATAGCTGTATGACTCTGGGCCAATCATTTAACTTCTCTGGGCCTCAGTTTCATTATTTGTAAAAATGAGAGCACTGGAGTTATTAACCTCGAAGGTGCCTTCCAATTCCAAATCTATGGTGTCATAAGTATATTGAATAGTTCATCTATGCAAATTTGTGGAAGAACATGATTGATTCTCACAGGATGTATGAGTGGATATGACATACCCTTCATGATTGAAGAGTGTATTCACATAGATGAGATCATAAATCCATTGATGTGATAACAAAACTCAAACTAATACAGCATTTTGGAACAACCAAAGAATGTTGTGCACATTCTTTTTTTGGATCCTGACAATAACTCTGAGAAGGTGGAAGTGAAGCCACTTTACCATTGACAAAACTGGCTTAATGGTAAATAAATAGATTTGTCCAGAGTCACAATCTATGAATTCATAGTCTCATAGACTCAGAATTAGAAGGGATTTTAGAAAATATAGAGTCTACTCTCCCCCCATTTTACAGATTAAGATACTGAAACTCAGAGTGGTAACAATAGTTGTCCAAGGTTACAAAGGTAGTTAAGTGGCAGAGTTGGAATTGAACCCAGATTTTCTGACTCTAAAATTCGGTGATTGTTTCACAGCAGCTCACTGGCTGTAATGACAGTCATGATTCCTACCAGATTATGTCACTCAAAATCCAATTAATTTTCAACTCCACCAATCCTCCCTATGAACATTGGCAAGTTAAAATACCAAGAACACTTCTGGTGAGCATTTCAGTGCCCACTATGCTACCTTGTTTCTGAAGTTTTAGGAAATTTTAAAGACTATGTGAGACAGTTCTGCAGTTATCTATACGCTTTTTAATGCCTCATACTACTTAATGTCCTTGAATCTTGTTTTTCCAACTAGATCCTAGAGAATAGGAACTGATATACTATTCAGGCAATCCCATTCCTGACATGATTTTGAGTACATAATTGCTATTATTTAGTCATTCAGTTGTATTCAACATTTCACGATCCCATGGATAGTATGGTCTGTGGGGTTTTCTTGGCAAAAATACTGGAGTGATTTACCATTTCCTTCTCCAGTGGATTAAGACAAACAGAGGTAGTGACTTGCCCAGGGTCACACAACAAATAAGTAGCATTTGAATTCAGGTCTTCTTGACTTTAGGTCCAGAACTTAATTCACTGAACCTCTTCATATTCCTATTAATTGATTCCAGATTCTTGAGTCTATACTGAATTAATTCTCCTCTATTCTATTTTTAAATTTCTAAATTCTTTGTAATGACATTCAGCAAGATGGGACCCAAGTAGTGTGGGAAATGTTTTTTTTTTTCCTCCCATATCTTTTTTTTTCTTCCTTTTCCCTTTTACTGAGCTCCCTACCCAATTTTCTCTACCTGTCTTCTTTCCTTTTACCTCTCCCTGCCTTTTCCTACTTAAATTGCAATCTCCATTGCCACATACACCCTACTATCTCCCTTTTTAGTATATCATCTTCTTAATAATAATAATAATAATAAAGTATTATACTTTAAGGATGAAGTCCAGGGGAGCCTTAAAACCATACCTTCAAATAAGAATTTAATTGACTTAATCTGGGGCCAGTTCCCATCCATACCTTCCATTCTAACAACTTAATCAGATCAAGTCACCTCTAGTTTATTTTTGATAGACACAGACTGTCACCATTCCCTATTTCCTGGCAGTTCAGGATCATTTCAAAAGACAGGAACTGAACACATCTTTATTGTGTCAGCTCCTGAGTCACCAAACTAGATGGAGATAATGACTCACTTAAAGAACCAGTCAAAGAAGGAATCCCTTATACCACAGTCCTAGAACTCTCTATAAGAAGAGGTCCAAGGGAGGGACACCAGCTGTGGATTTATCAGCATCCTTACATTGAAACAAGCTCTCTAAACAAGCTGAGAAAAATGACCAATTATAGCAGTTGCTGGTAAATTATAGCCCCAGGCTAACTGACCCTGGTGGCTGTAGCAGCTGATGAGAAAGTGCTCACAGCTACACCACCTGAGCTCTTACTCACCCCCTGTTGCACACCTGCACCCTCAATCAGGTGGTAGGTTCCATTGGCTAGAGCTGTGGCACAGTTCCATGGGTTTGCTTATTTACTGAAAGGTTCCTGTATTTGAGATCCCACTACATTTTCTTGCTATAATTTGTCATGAACTGCTCCTAGGATATTCTCTAAGTTGTAGAATAGTTCCTGATTTGCATTAATAGGAATCTCCTCAATATAAGTTCCCAATACCAACAAAATTAAATTCTGACTAGGAAAAAAAAAAGATCAAACATTATAGCCTTAAAACTATAAGTGAGTCAGTGAGGACCTGCATTTTCTGTGCATTGATATCACAGAAATAGATTCCCTTACATATGTCAGATGGACATTTTGCTGAAAGTTCTCTTCTTTATTAACCCCAGCCTTCTACAATCCATGACATCCTCTAAGCACCTGTTCTATTTGGCCTCTAAACCTCTAAGTCAGTTTTTTTAATGAAATTATTATTTATTTTAACTTTTTGAAAAAATTTGTGCTCTGAATTCTGTCTCTCCCTCCAGTCTCTCTCCAACCCACTGAGAAGGAAAATGATATTAATTATTCTTGTGAATCATATTAGCCATGTCACAGAAAAATCAAGAAAAATAAAGTATATGTATATATGTATATACCTCCATATACTTCCCCTTATCTGAATTTAGTTGTTGTATTTGTCCTTTATCTTCAAAGAGGATCATGACATCAGGGAAATGATGACATAACTTGAAGCTGACTTTGAGTTGAGGGAGGGAAGGCTGTGCCAAGTCACCAGGCTCACTTTCTCCTCTAGAGACATCTGGGTCCAGTGACCAGAATTTATCAGCAACTGGAAATGACACAGGATGCAATGGAAGACCTAAGATCTTTTCAGGTACTCACTTAGGGTGAGGTAAAGCCCTCCATAAGTGGATTATAAGCTATAAGTGGATAGCACTTTTCATCATGAGTTCTTCAGAACTGTCTTGATTCATTATGTAATCAGAGTAGGTAAGTCTGTCACAACTGATCACTGTTACAATATTGATTATGCTATGTATGATGTACCTTGCTTCAGCTCACTTCACTTTTCATCACTTTACCTAAGTCCTCCCAGGTTCTTCTGAAATCAACCCCCACCCAATCATTTCTTATGCCATAATAGTATTCCGGGGGGAGGAGCCAAGATGGCGGAGTAGAAAGACTCACGTATGCTAGCTCCGAACCCACAGCCCATATATTTTCAGTAAAAAGAACTCCCCACAAATTCTGGAGCACTGCAAGATGTGCAGAAACACAGTGGAAGAGATTTCTGTTCCTGAGAGCCCTGGAAAGCCATCCCCAGGGGTCCGTCACACACCAGACATGGAACCCAACCCTGAGCTGCCCTGGTCGCCCCAGAGGAGCAGATCTGAGCATGCTTCAGGGACAGAACCTCCGACAGCCGAGAAGGTCCCTCCACCCACAGGTGCTACAAGTCAGTGAGAGAGACTTCAGGGCTGGCTGAGAGGGGAGCGGGGTGTGTCCGTGACTCAGGGCCCCTCGGGAGGCAGCAGCAGCGGCAGAGACAGAGGCAGCGGTGGCAGCCCGGGACTCCCCTAGCAGGCAGGAGCTCAGGGCCACTACCGAAGGTCTCTGCATAAACCACCTGAGGGAACTGAGCCTGGGAGGTGGCCCTGCCCCCACCTGAGCAACAGAACTTAAGCTCACATTGAATAGCAGCCGTGCCTGCCACAGAAAGCCCTGAGGCTGGGGGGCAGCATTGGAATCTCAGACCCCAAGCACTAGCTGGGCTGATATAGGTGGGGGTGGAGAGGAATCTCAGAAGCCAAGTAACTGGCTGGGAAAATGCCCAGAAAAAGGAAGAAAAATAAGACCATAGAAAGCTACTTTCTTCGGGGACAGATGTTCACGCCTTTCATTTCTGATGATGAGGAACAATTCTTACCATCAGGGAAAGACATGGAGGTCGGGGCCTCTGTATCCCAGACATCCCAGGTGGATGTCCGGTGGGGTCAGGTCATGGAAGAGCTCAAAAAGGATTTTGAAAGTCGAGTTAGACATGTAGAGGAAAAACTGGGAAGAGAAATGAGAGAGATGCAAGAAAAGCATGAAAAATGGGTCAATACCTTGCTAAAGGAGACCCAAAAAAAATGTTGAAGAAAATAACACCTTGAAGAATAGGCTCACCCAATTGGCAAAAGAGGTTCAAAAAGTCAATGAGGAGAAGAATGCTTTCAAAAGCAGAATGAGCCAAATGGAAAAAGAGGTTCAAAAGCTCACTGAAGAGAATAGTTCTCTCAAAATTAGAATGGAACAGATGGAAGCTAATAACTTTCTGAGAAACCAAGAAATCACAAAACAAAACCAAAAGAATGAAAAATGGAAGAGAATGTGAAATATCTCATTGGAAAAAAAAACTGACCTGGAAAATAGATCCAGGAGAGACAATTTAAAAATTATTGGACTACCTGAAAGTCATGATCAAAAAAAGAGCTTAGACATCATCTTCCATGAAATTATCAAGGAAAACTGCCCTGATATTCTAGAACCAGAGGGCAAAATAAGTATTGAAGGAATCCATCGATCACCACCTGAAAGAGATCCAAAAAGAGAAACTCCTAGGAACATTGTGGCCAAATTCCAGAATTCCCAGGTCAAGGAGAAAATATTGCAAGCAGTTAGAAAGAAACAATTCCAGTATTGTGGAAATACAATCAGGATAACACAAGATCTAGCAGCTTCTACATTAAGGGATCGAAGGGCGTGGAATAGAATATTCCAGAAGTCAAAGGAACTAGGACTCAAACCAAGAATCACCTACCCAGCAAGACTGAGTATAATACTTCAGGGGAAAATATCGTCTTTCAGTGAAACAGAGGACTTTCAAGCATTCTTAATGAAAAGACCAGAGCTGAAAAGAAAATTTGACTTTCAAACACAAGAATGAGAAGAAGCATGAAAAAGTAAACAGCAAAGAGAAGTCATAAAGGACTTACCAAAGGTGAACTGTTTACATTCCTACATGGAAAGACAATATTTGTAACTCTTAAAACTTTTCAGTATCTGGGTAGTTGGTGGGACCACACACACACATACACACACACATGTACACACATGCAGGCATGCACATACACATACACACTTGCATGCACATACAGAGACAGAGAGCACAGAGTGAATTGAATAGGATGGGACCATATCTTAAAAGAAATTAAGGTAAATGGTGAGAGAGAAATGTAGTGGGAGGAAAGAGGGTGAAATGGAATGGGGTAAATTATATGTCATGCAAGAGGCAAGCAGGAGACTTTTTAGTGGAGGGAAAAAGAGGAGAGCTGAGAAAAAAAGGATGAAGTTTACCCTCATCACATTCGACTAAAGGAAGGAATAAACTGCACACTCATTTTGGTATGAAAACCTATCTTACAATACAGGAAAGTGGGGGAGAAAGAGATAAGCAGGGTGGGGGGGATGATGGAAGGGAGGGCAATGGGAGGAGGGAGCAATTTAAAGTCAACACTCGGGGAGGGACAGGATCAAAAGACAGAATAGAAACAATGGGGGTAGGATGGATGGAGGGAAATATAGTTAGTTTTACACAACACGACTATTATCGAAGTCATTTGCAAAACTTCAGATATGGCCTATATTGAATTGCCTGCCTTCCCAAAGGGAATGGGTGGGGAGGGAGGGATGGGGAGAATTTGGAACTCAAAGTTTTAGGAACAACTGTTTAGTATTGTTCTTGCTACTAGGAAATAAGAAATACAGTTAATGAGGAAAAGAAAGTCATCTGGTCCTACAGGACAAAAGAGAAGATGGGGACAAGAGAAGGGAGAGATGATAGAAGAGAGGGCAGATTGGTGATAGGGAAAATTAGAATGCTTGGTGTATTGGGGTGGGGGGGAGGGGAGAAAAGGGGAGAAAATTTGGAACCCAAAATTTTGTGAAAATGAATGTAAAAAGTTAAATAAATAAATTTATATTAAAGAACTGAAAAAAAAATAGTATTCCATGCCAATCATAGACTAAAAGTTTTTCAGTCATTCCCCATTTGGTGAATATAGCCAATTCTTTGTCACTACAAAAAAAACTGCTATGAATATTTTTGTACATAAAGGTCCTTTTCCTTTTTCTTTGATGTCTGTTATACAGATCTAGTAGTGGTATTACACAAATTTTATAGTTTTTTTTGGTGTAGTTCCAAATTATTTTCCCGAATGGTTGAATCAATTCACAATTTCACCAGAAGTGTTTTTGTGTATCTATTTCTCCACATCCCCTCTAGAATTTGATGTTTTCTTATCATAATAGCCAATCTAATAGATACCTCAGAATTGTTGTAATGTATATTTAATATGCAGTAAGTGACTTAGGACATTTTTCATGATTGTAGATGGTTTTAATTGTTTTTCTTCTCATAAAAACAGTCAGTTCATGTCTTTGACCATTTATCAATTGGGAAATTGTTCTTATTTTTATAATTGACTCAATCCCCTATATATTTGATAAATGAGGCTTTTTTATCCAATAAATTTGCTATAAAATTTTCCCACATTTTCTTATTTTCCTTCTAATCTTGGCTACATAGATTTTGTTTGTGCAAATTTTTTTTTGTAATTTAAGGTAATCACAATTATCCATTTTACATGCTGTGATCCTTTTTATTTCTTGTTTTGTCATGGACTCATCCATTAAACACAAATCTGATGGGTAACATTTTCCACGTTCCCCTGATTTGCATATTTACCCTTTATTTCTAAATAATGTGCCCATTTTGACCTTAACTTCACACGTAGTATGAAATATTGTCTATACATAATTTCTACCAAACTTATTTCAAGTTTTTCAAGCAATTTTTGTCAAATAGTGAATTCTGGCCCCCAAAGCTTGGATCTTTTGACTTATAAAGTACTAGATTATTGTGGTCATTTGCTACCGTATATTATATATTTGATCTATCCCACCCATCCATCCCAACCTAATTTTTAACAATTTTTTATATTGTATTTCTTCACTTCCCACATATTCCATCTGCTTAAACTACCAGAATTTTGCCCTCTGTCCCCAGCAAGACATTAGTTCTACGTACCTGCTCTGATGATGAACGTAACTTCCCTCAGAAGCACTTGACCAGAAGGAGGAGAAGGCAAACTGGCTATTCTCCCTCCCACTTGCTGCTATGCCCCTAGCAACATTTCTTCCTATGAGATTCCATCCATCTACATCATGAAGTCTAACTTTTCGTGTTATTCATTTCCTTATATTCAAACCATTCTGCCTTCATTTCTCAATTAGTTTAATACCTTGCTTATAGTCTTTCTCTATCCCAACCCCTGTCCTTATATCTGAGGATTTCAACATATAAATGTCATTTCGCACATGACCTTTCAGTTCAACAAACCCTTTGTGATGTCATTAATTCCATCTCCACTCTATTTCAGAGATACACAAGGAAGATAATCTGACCATCTTTCCTATTTGTTTTATTTCTATGAGCCAGAATTTGGAAATTTCTCTCTTCAAGCACAAACTTCTGACCTTCAAAATTTTCTGCCTTACCCCTCTTAAACCTGTCACCCTAGGTTAATCTTTTCTCTACATCCTATCTCTTTTAGTGAGCTCATCAGTTTGCAGGTGACCATATATCTTCTGTGAACAAGTGATTTTTACATATAAATATACAGGCATCAGCTCTCTCCTGAACTCTCATCCTATAATTCCAAATTCTTGCTAGGTATGTTTTCAGGGTGATTTCAACAAGTCTAAAACATGACTTCTCTTCAAAATGTATTCTGCTCATAGTGCCATCATCCATCCAGTCACCTTTCCAGTCTCCTTATAGTCATGTATTCTGTGATTCAGTCACATTGGCTTCCTTGATGCTGTTCTCACAAAATACTCTGTCTCCTGATTGTTGGCATTTTCACTGACTGTCCCCCATGCCTGAATGCTCTTCCTCCTCATCTCCCCCTCATGGCTTTCCTGGCTTCCTTCAAATTCCAGGTAAAATCCGATCTTCTATAGGGAGCCTTTCCCAATTTCCTGTAATATTAGTGATAGCATGTTGTCTCCTCCATTAGGCTGTAAACTCCTTGAGAAAGGGAACGGTAGTGTTTCTTTTCTCTCTTTATATCCTTACTTAGCACAGTGTTTGCCACATAATAGGCACTTAATGAATGCTTGATGACTAATAGATTTGTTTAAGTACTCTACCTCACTGAATCTCCCACTTGCTCCAAGACACAGCTGCAGCACTACTTTCTATATAAACTTTCCTGAACTACCCAAATATGAGTGTTCTCCTTCCCCAATAATTTCACATTTAATAACACTATATGTATTTTTTAAATTTATTCTTTGTGTTACTTTTGTATCTATTTAAGTAGATACATGCTTTCCACCCCAATAGAATACAAGATCCTTGAAGAAAACGGCAATTTCACTCTTGTCTTTGTGTTCTCAGGTATAACATAGGGCCTCCTACGTAGTAGATGCTTAATAAATATTTATTGAATTAAATTATCTGCTTTTCAGTGATACTATGAAAAATCCCTACTATCATTTTTTCTCTTTAAACTTTGCTGTTTGATGGTTTATTCTGTTCATATTACACTTTAAGTGTTCAAAAAGAAATGAGAAGCAGTTTGGCCTCTGTCAAAAATAATTTTATCTTCAGAAATTCAGGCAAGAAAAATCAGGGTTAAGTGCCAGGGAAGGGGGTCAGGCTTACAAAGACTGTAAAAAAAAGTTTCTTTCTATAGGAGAGCTTCTGTCTGTGAACATGAAGGAGGAACTCCTGCTCTAATTCCAAAAAGAAAATTCAGCAGTCCACTGGGACAGGAAAAACTCAGTATGCTTGGAAAAGATAAGGTATTACCTGGACAGTACTAGAATATACCAGCTTAACTGGAAGCAAGGTCAAGTGACAAAGAATTAATATAAAATTGCAACACAGCCTTATAAAAATAGTGTTAGGGATGCTAAAACTCAGAATAATCTGACTGTGATCTTGGAAGCTAAGAGCAATGAAAAGGATTTTGTTTTTGCTATGGTTTTAGCTTTTTTAAGCTTGTATTGGAGTAAAGATGGTGAAGCAAAGAAGCGATAGATAGTCTTTGTTTAGGGTGGATGGAGTACTTTTACTGCCAACAGAAAGGAAACAGCTACAGAACTTTAACTTGGTTTTCATTTTCTCTGCAAAGGACAACCTTTAAAAATGGAAATGAGAACAAAAAGGACTTATAGGGAGATTATAACCAAGACAAATAAAGAGATTATTAGAAAATGCCTAGCTGTATTTGATGAACTCCAGCCACTTGACCAGGATGAACTGCATCCTTAGGTACAAAGAAACAAACAAATAGTAACTTGGTAGATAATAGCATTTAAGTCAATGTCAGTGTTATTTGAAAGAGTATTGAAAAACAGTTTTACATACTTTTCAGCTATTAATAGCCTCTGTAAAAATTGACCATGTGCTATGGAATGAATATCCCTCCCCAAAATGTAGAAAAGCCAAAATAAAATAAAACATATAATTTACTGGTTGCAATGCAATAAAAATATATTCAATAGCAGTCCATGAATGAATAATTTACAAATTTTTGGAGGCAGCATAATTCTAAAAATCTGATAGATCAAAGAACAAATTGTAGAAAGAATAGAAAAAAAGCAATAATAAAGCTACATACCAAAACTTATGAGATACAGTTAAAGTAGTGATGAAGGAAAAAAATCTATTTTAAGCACTTTTATCAGCAAAAGTAAAGGAAAATTAATGAAATGGATGCCAAATGACAATAACAACAAAATTTTGACCAATAAGATAGCAAAAATTTCCAACTAAGATACAGAGTAGAAGTTCTGAAAATTAAAGAAGAGATTAATAAATTGAAAGCAAAAGTTACATTGAATTGAAAAAGAAAATCAAAAGCTTTTAAATTAATAAAGTAAATTATTTAGCTAATTTTATTTTTAAATTGAGAGAAAATTAAATTTTTCTTATCAAAATTTAAAAAAAAATAGAAGTTGCAAAAATCAAAAAGAAAATAAAAGAATATGTCAGAAAATATTTTCCTTAAATATATACTAACCAAGGGGGGCAGAGCCAAGATGGCGGAGTAGAAGGACGCACGTTTACGAGCTCCGAAACCAAAGCCCATAGAATTAATGTAAAAAGAGTCCCCCATAACTTCTGGGTCAATACAAGGTGTGCAGAAACGGAGTGGAAGAGATTTCCATTCCAGGGAGCCCTGGAGACCCGTCCCCAGGGTCCGGCGCGCCCCGGAAAGAGGACCCCACCCCCAGCGCTGCCCTGGCCGCGGCCCCAGAGAAGCTGATCCGAGCAGGCTTCAGAGACGGAAGCTCCGGCAGCCGGGAAAGTCCCTCTGCCCACAGAAGCTACAGGTCAGTGAGAGAGAAGGCTAGGCTGGAGGAGAGGGGGAGCAGGGCGTCTCGGTGACTCAGGCCCCCTCAGGAGGAAGCAGCAGCGGCAGAGACGGGGGCAGGAAGCGGCGGAGGCAGAGGTGTGGGCGGCAGCTGAGGCGGCAGCGGACCGGGACTCAGGAATCCCCCAGCAGCAGGCAGGATCTTCATTACGGAAGATGCCTGCATAAAACCTGAGGGAGCTGAGCCTGGGAGACGGCCCTGCCCCCACCCTGCTCTATTACTGAAGGCTTCTGCTTAAAGCCCCCAAGGGAACTGAGCTTGGGAGGTGGGCCCCCCACCCCACCCCCACCCGCTCCATTCCTGAAAGTCTCTACAAAAAGCCCCTGAGGGATCTGAGCCTGGGAGGCGGCCCTGCCCCCACCCCAGCACCTGAACTAAAGCTCACTGATTGACAGCCGGCAGGAAGAAAGCCCATTTAAATCTCAGAGGCCAAGCACTAGCTGGGCGGATCCAGGCGGGGGTGGAAAGGAATCTCAGAAGTCAAGTAACTGGCTGGGAAAATGCCTAGAAAAGGGAAGAAAAATAAGACTTTAGAGAGTTTTTTCCAACAAATACAAATGATCCCGACCTTCGGATCTGATGATGAGGACGTATCCTTACCATCAGGGAAAGACGTGGAGGGTGGGGCCTCAGTACCCCAGACACCCCAGGGGGGTGGCGGGTGGGCTCAGGCCCTGGAAGAGCTCAAAAAGGATTTTGAAAAGCAAGTTAGACAGGTGGAGGAAAAACTGGGAAGAGAAATGTCAGAGATGCAAGAAAAGTATGAAAAACGGGTCAATACCTTGGTAAAGGAGACCCAAAAAAAATGCTGAGGAAATTAACACCTTGAAAAATAGGCTCACTCAATTGGCAAAGGAGGTTCAAAAAGCCAATGAGGAGAAGAATGCTTTCAAAAGCAGAATGAGCCAAATGGAAAAAGAGGCTCAAAAGCTCACTGAATTTAATAGTTCTCTCAAAATTAGAATGGAACAGATGGAGTCTAATGACTTTCTGAGAAACCAAGAAATCACCAAACAAAACCAAAAGAACGAAAAAATGGAAGAGAATGTGAAATATCTCATGGGAAAAACAACTGACCTGGAAAATAGATCCAGGAGAGACAATTTAAAAATTATGGGACTACCTGAAAGTCATGATCAAAAAAAGAGCCTAGACATCATCTTCCATGAAATTATCAAGGAAAACTGCCCTGACATTCTAGAACCAGAGGGCAAAATAAGTATTGAAAGAATCCATCGATCACCACCTGAAAGAGATCCAAAAAGAGGAACTCCTAGGAACATTGTGGCCAAATTCCAGAACTCCCAGCTCAAGGAAAAAATCTTGCAAGCAGCTAGAAAGAAACAAGTCCAGTACTGTGGAAATACAATCAGGATAACCCAAGATCTAGCAGCTTCTACACTGAGGGATCGAAGGGCGTGGAATAGGATATTCCAGAAGGCAAAGGAACTAGGACTCAAACCAAGAATCACCTACCCAGCTAAACTGAGTATAATACTTCAAGGGAAAATATGGTCTTTCAATGAAACAGAGGACTTTCAATCATTCTTAATGAAAAGACCAGAGCTTAAAAGAAAATTTGACTTTCAAACACAAGAAAGAGAAGAAGCATGAAAAAGGAAAGAGCAAAGAGAAGTCTTAAGGGACTTACCAGAAGTGAACTGTTTACATTCATACAGGGAAAGACAATATTTCTAACTCTTAAAACTTTTCAGTATCTGGGTAGTTGGTGGGACCACACATACACATGTACATGCATGCACACACATACACACATGCACACACATACAGAGATAGAGAGCACAGATTGAACTGAATAGGATGGGACCATACCTTAAAAGAAACTAAGGTAAATGGTGAGAGAGAAATGTAGGGGGAGGAAAGAGAGGGAAAGGGAAGGGGGTAACTATATGTCATTTAAGAGGCAGGTAGGAGTTTTTCTTAGTGGAGGGAAAAAGAGGAGAGCTGAGAAAAAAAAAAAAAACAAGTTTACCCTCATCACATTTGACTAAACGAAGGAGTGAAATGCACACTCATTTTGGTATGAAAACCTATCTTACAGTATAAGAAAGTGGGGGAGAAGGAGATATTGCAAGGGGGGGGATGATGGAGGGGAGGGCAAAGGGAGGAGGGGAGCAATTTGAAGTCAACACTTGGGGAGGGACAGGATCAAGAGACAGAAGAGAAACAATGAGGGGCAGGTTAGGAGGGATGGTAATCCAGTTAGTCCTTACACAACACGACTATCAGGGAGGTCATTTGCAAAACTACACAGATAGGGCCTATATTGAATTGCCTGCCGTCCCAAAGGGAATGGGTGGGAAGGGAGGGATGGGGAGAATTTGGAACTCAAAGTTTTAGGAACAACTGTTTAATACTGTTGTTGTAACTAGGATAGAAGACATACAGTTAATGAGGAATAGAAAGTCATCTGGCCCTACAGGAGAAAAGAGAAGATGGAGACAAGAGAAGGGAGGGATGACAGAAGAGAGGGCAGATTGGAGATAGGGGAAAATTAGATTGCTTGGGGTATTGGGGTGCGGGGAGGGGATAAAAGGGGAGAAAATTTGGAACCCAAAAATATGTGAAAATGAATGTAAAAAATTAAATAAATAAATAAAATCAAGACAAAAAATTCATCACTTAAAAAATATATATATGTATATACTAACCAAGTTAATAACTCAGATGAAATACATTGGTATTCATAGAAATATAAAATATCCCTATTAACAAGGAAGAAATGAAATAAATAACCTATCAGAAAATGAAATTGAACAAGTTATAAATGTATTTCCAATGGGGGAAAATTAATCTAGGACCAGATGTATTTAAAACTGAATTCTGTCATTTTTTTTAAAGTACAACTTAACATAAAATGGTTGCAATTATGAGAAAATATAATACTTAGGATCTCTTCCTATGATCTAAATATGGATTAATACTTAAATGAAAGAAAGATAAAGAAAGAAAACTTCAGACCAATTTCCCTAAGTGACGTTGCCACAATATTTTTCAAATAAAATAGTCACAAGCAGGTAAAACAATATATTAAAAGCCTCATATAACATGACAAAGTTAGGTTTATCCCAGGAATTCAGGGGTTGGATCAAGAAAAGGAAATTACAAAAGTAATTAATTACACTAATAATGTAACTAATAACATACAGGAATAAATTATATTTCTTTAATATAATTACAAATTATATTTGTCTAAATCTAAAAGCAAATAATTTATGCACTGAAGAAACCTTAGAAGCCTTTCCAATATGATTTAGGGTAAACCAAAGCTGTCCATTATCATCATTATTAGTTATCATGGTGCTAGAAATGTTAACTGAAGAATAATTTAAATAATAGTAATCAAGGAAATAAGTATGGGCAAAACCAAAATAAAATTATTATTTTTAGATATGATGATTTATTTAGAAAACTCTAAAGTTTAAAACAAAAGCTTAATGCATCAATAAATTCAGCAAAGTTATAGGTTATAAATTAAATCCACATAAATCATGAACATACCTATATGTCACCAACAGAAATCCATTACAAATAATGATTAAAGGAAATTCCTGTCAAAATAAAGAAACAATACAATATTTGGGAGTGAATATACATATTGTGATGCACCCAGGAACCAAAAGGATCTGACTGTAAACAAACAAAAAAGAAAGGAAGAAAAGCATTCTTTGTAGATATAGAGGCAGGACTAAATAATTGGGGGGAAAAACATTAATTTCTCAAGGGTAGGTTGAACCAATATAACTAAAATAAAAATGCTACCTAAATTAATTTTCTTAGTGCTATAATAACCAAATTACCAAAGATGTATTTTACAGATCTAAAAATCATAACAATAATAATGCAATTGTTATGGAAGAACAAAAAGAAAAGAATCCCAAAGGAAATAATGAGAAGTGTGGGGGTATCTATCAGTACCACATTTAAGCTGTACTACAAAGCAGTAGTTAAAATCATGTGGTATTGTTTAAAGAGAGACAAACAGATTAGGTGAACACCATATAGAAGCAAACAAATACAGTATCATAGTACCTCAATTAGTGGAAGAAAATCTCACTACTTTTCCAAAAATTAGAAAGTCACCAGAAATAATTTGGCTTAAACTAATACTTCCTATCATATACCAAGACAAGCTTAAAATGGATACATGGTTCCCATATAAAGGTCATATCATAAACAAATTAGAGGAGAGAAGAAATTACTGTTCAGATAGAGGGACAGAGGAAGAGTTGATGGGCAAACAAGTGATAAGGAAGATCACAAAAGAGAAAATAAGGAATTTTGATTATATAAAGCAAAACTTTTGAACAAACAAACCTAGTTAAAATGAGAAAGGAAACAAGTAAATAGGAATAAAATTTTGTAACAAGTTCCTTTGATAAAAGTCTCATAACCAAGGTTTCTGAGGAACTTATTCAAATTCATAAAGCTAAGAGCTATTCCCCAATACTTTTTATGATCAAAGCATATGAAAATGCAGTTTCCAAAAGAAGAAATACATCATAAATAAATGTGAAAAAATACTCTTGATCACTGTTAATTAGAGAAATTAAAATTAAAATAACTCAGCTTCTTTTTTTAAATCCATCAAACTAACAAAGATAACAAAATGGGAAAGGATTATGTTGGGGAGGCTGCAAACAATCATTTTCCCTAATATACTTTTGGTAGAGATATGGACTGATCTTATCATTCTGGAAAACAATGTGTAACTTTGCCCCCAGAGTTATTAAACTGTGACCCAGTTATATCACAAATAGGCCACTACCCTTAAAGATATACAAGAAATAAGGAAAGGGTCTATATATTTAAAAATTCATAGCAGTTTTTTTTTAAAGTAGAGAAAAATTGGAAGCTAAGAAGTTGCCCCTGCTGTTAATATTGCTAAGCAAGTTATACATGAATATCATGAAATATCATGCTGGACAGTGTCAGAAGAAACTGGGAAGACTTTTGCAAAATGATGCAGATTAAAGCAGAATTTATAGAATACTTTGGAAAATCACAATAATATTGAGAAAAATAACTGAAAGACTTTATTAGTTTGATTAATGAAACAATAAGCCATGTGTTTAAATTTGAACCATGCCCCTCAGGGTGATGAATTTAAACATTTTGGTTGTGAACAATGTGGAAATTTTTCACAACACAACAATACTAAACAAAAGAAAACTAAAATAAAACAAAACAAAAAAATTGAGAGAAAATAATATGTTTTGATCTTCATTCAGACTCCATAATTCTTTCTCTGGATGGGGATAGAATTTTCCATCATGAGCCTTTTGGAATTACTTAGAACCTTGCATTATTGAGAATAGCTAAGTCTGTCAAATTTAGTCATCGCACAATGTGACTGTAACTGTGTTCAATGTTCTCCTGGTTCTATTCACCTCACTCAGCATTAGTTCATAAAAGTCTTTCAGTAATTTTCTCAAGTCTGCCTGCTCATCATTTCTTATACTACAATAGTGTTCCTTTACATTCATATACCACTACTTACTCAGCCATTCCCCAATTGATGGACATCCTCTCAATTTCCAATTCCAAAAAGAGCTGCTATAAATATTTTTGTACATGTGGGTCCTTTTCCTGTTCCCTGTGTCTTTGAGACACAATCCTAAAAGGGGTATTACTGAGTCAAAGGGTATGTACAAACTTATAACCCTTTGGCCATGGTTCCAAATTGCTCCTCAAAATAATCGGATCACACAATTCCCCCAATAATGCATTAGTGTTCTAATTTTCCCACATCTTCTGCAGCATATATAATTTTCCTGCTCTGTCATGTTAGCCAATCTGATATTGGTGATGTGGTACCTTAGAGTTGTTTTGATTTACATTTCTCTTATCAATAGTGATTTAGAGCATTTTTCATATGACTATAGATAGCTTTAATTTCTTCATCTGAAAACTGCCTGTTCATATCCTTTGAAATATCCCAATTTTTTAAAAATGAAGTGAACAGAGTATGCAGCCTATAAGTCAGTAAGATTGGCTTTGATTTCTTAAAAACTTCTAGAATAAATGATTAAAGAGATGATTGCTGAATACCCAGAAAGGGAAACAGTGATTGCTAAGAGTCTACATGACTTTATTAAGAAAAAGGACATGCCAGGGTAACCTCATTTCCTTTTCGGCAGGATTACTAAACTATTAAATAAGGTGAATGGTTTAGATATGATTAATGGAGATTTTATCAAAGCTTTTGATAAAGCATTTCATTCTATTCTTGTGGTAAGGATGAAAGATATGGCCCAGGTCACATTCCATTTCTATAAAGATTTCTTTCATCAACCAGGACCTCAATGATCTTCTGATCTGAACTCCCACAGCACATTATCTGTCCTATATAGGATCTCCTCTGATATTATGTAACTCTTAGAATATTCCATCATTAATGTTTATCATTTTCACCTCAACTTAACTGGGAGTTCCTTGAAGATAAAATGTGTGTTATCAGCTACAATAAACAAATAGTGAAAGTTTAGGTATAAAATCTGTCCTCGATGACTTCTCAACTGAAAGTTGAAGTATATAGAAGTTGCAAGAGAAGCAGTCTGGATTAGTGGGGTCACAACATAGGTCAGAAGTACAAAGGAAAAAGAAAACCAAGAATTCTTACCAATTCTAGCCTTGAGAAGTTATATTCTAATAATTGTAGAGATAAACATGATTTTGAAGAATTGAGAAGAGATGAGAGCCTTGAGTATTTGGGTTTTTTTCGATCTTTACCTGACCATCAAATGTAGATTTTCTAATAAGTCTCAGCAAGTCCTGACATCAAGGAAACAGTGTAATTGTTGTTTTAAGGAAAAAAGCCACACATATGATGAATAAACAGGAATTTATTTTAGAACGCCAAAGTTAGAGCCCTAAATTTAGAAGACAGTTTTTGTTCAACCAGCTTAGACAAAACATAACACTTGGCTCAATTCAAGTCAACAAGGCAAAAAATCAGCAATAACTCATTATGCATAAGAGAAAATAAAACCATCCCTGTCTTCAAAGAGCTTACATTCTATTGAATTACATGAAATTATTTAGCCAAAAAAATGGTTAAAATTGGAAGCTATAATATGACTTCTCCCACAGTCTTCTCATTATCCAATTAACTCCACTGACAGCTTCTTACATTTGCTACAGGCATTATGATTGCCCTAGGCATGGAAATCCATAGATGCAGCTCTGCTGTAAATTAAGGAATTGTCTGATCTCAAGAAAACAGTCTAAATGAAGAATAAGACGTTATAGATGATATGGCATTTTAAAACACTACTAATTTCACTTTACTTTTACTTTCTTACCAGAGACCTCTTACCAAGTAGGAACAATCCATAAATATTTGTAATGTAAAAAAATCAAAACTTTAAAAAATTGCTTTTAAAAGGTATCTAAAACTAGAAAGACAATGTATGACTGGTACTTCAAGGGGATTCTCACTTTAGGACACTCTCAATTAATATAGATCACAAGGCATCTGTGACTTAGTAGGTAAATCTTGGAGAGATGTGTGAAGCATATAGTTATGGCTTACCCAGGTTCACCTAGCAAATAAGTATCTATGGCAGGATTTAAACACAGGGCTTCTTACTCCAAGCTTTGAATTCTCCCCACTATTCACATTGCTCAATACAAACTATAATAGCCTAATATACATTTTTTTAATTTTATTTATTTATTTAATTTTTTACATTCATTTTTCACAAATTTTTGGGTTCCAAATTTTCTCCCCCTTTTATCCCCTCCCCCCCCACCCCAATACCCCAAGCAATCTAATTTTCCCCTATCTCCAATCTGCCCTCTCTTCTGTCATCCCTCCCTTCTCTTGTCTCCATCTTCTCTTTTCTCCTGTAGGGCCAGATGACTTTCTATTCCTCATTAACTGTATGTCTTCTATCCTAGTTACAACAACAGTATTAAACAGTTGTTCCTAAAACTTTGAGTTCCAAATTCTCCCCATCCCTCCCTTCCCACCCATTCCCTTTGGGACGGCAGGCAATTCAATATAGGCCCTATCTGTGTAGTTTTGCAAATGACCTCCCTGATAGTCGTGTTGTGTAAGACTAACTGGATTACCATCCCTCCTAACCTGCCCCTCATTGTTTCTCTTCTGTCTCTTGATCCTGTCCCTCCCAAGTGTTGACTTCAAATTGCTCCCTCCTCCCTTTGCCCCTCCCCTCCATCATCCCCCCCCTTGCAATATCTCCTTCTCCCCCCACTTTCTTATACTGTAAGATAGGTTTTCATACCAAAATGAGTGTGCATTTCACTCCTTCGTTTAGTCAAATGTGATGAGGGTAAACTTGTTTTTTTTTTTTTTTTCTCAGCTCTCCTCTTTTTCCCTCCACTAAGAAAAACTCCTACCTGCCTCTTAAATGACATATAGTTACCCCCCTTCCCTTTCCCTCTCTTTCCTCCCCCTACATTTCTCTCTCACCATTTACCTTAGTTTCTTTTAAGGTATGGTCCCATCCTATTCAGTTCAATCTGTGCTCTCTATCTCTGTATGTGTGTGCATGTGTGTATGTGTGTGCATGCATGTACATGTGTATGTGTGGTCCCACCAACTACCCAGATACTGAAAAGTTTTAAGAGTTAGAAATATTGTCTTTCCCTGTATGAATGTAAACAGTTCACTTCTGGTAAGTCCCTTAAGACTTCTCTTTGCTCTTTCCTTTTTCATGCTTCTTCTCTTTCTTGTGTTTGAAAGTCAAATTTTCTTTTAAGCTCTGGTCTTTTCATTAAGAATGATTGAAAGTCCTCTGTTTCATTGAAAGACCATATTTTCCCTTGAAGTATTATACTCAGTTTAGCTGGGTAGGTGATTCTTGGTTTGAGTCCTAGTTCCTTTGCCTTCTGGAATATCCTATTCCACGCCCTTCGATCCCTCAGTGTAGAAGCTGCTAGATCTTGGGTTATCCTGATTGTATTTCCACAGTACTGGACTTGTTTCTTTCTAGCTGATTGCAAGATTTTTCCCTTGAGCTGGGAGTTCTGGAATTTGGCCACAATGTTCCTAGGAGTTCCTCTTTTTGGATCTCTTTCAGGTGGTGATCGATGGATTCTTTCAATACTTATTTTGCCCTCTGGTTCTGAAATGTCAGGGCAGTTTTCCTTGATAATTTCATGAAGATGATGTCTAGGCTCTTTTTTTGATCATGACTTTCAGGTAGTCCCATAATTTTTAAATTGTCTCTCCTGGATCTATTTTCCAGGTCAGTTGTTTTTCCCATGAGATATTTCACATTCTCTTCCATTTTTTCGTTCTTTTGGTTTTGTTTGGTGATTTCTTGGTTTCTCAGAAAGTCATTAGACTCCATCTGTTCCATTCTAATTTTGAGAGAACTATTAAATTCAGTGAGCTTTTGAGCCTCTTTTTCCATTTGGTTCATTCTGCTTTTGAAAGCATTCTTCTCCTCATTGGCTTTTTGAACCTCCTTTGCCAATTGAGTGAGCCTATTTTTCAAGGTGTTAATTTCCTCAGCATTTTTTTGGGTCTCCTTTACCAAGGTATTGACCCGTTTTTCATACTTTTCTTGCATCTCTGACATTTCTCTTCCCAGTTTTTCCTCCACCTGTCTAACTTGCTTTTCAAAATCCTTTTTGAGCTCTTCCAGGGCCTGAGCCCACCCGCCACCCCCCCTGGGGTGTCTGGGGTACTGAGGCCCCACCCTCCACGTCTTTCCCTGATGGCAAGGATACGTCCTCATCATCAGATCCGAAGGTCGGGATCATTTGTATTTGTTGGAAAAAACTCTCTAAAGTCTTATTTTTCTTCCCTTTTCTAGGCATTTTCCCAGCCAGTTACTTGACTTCTGAGATTCCTTTCCACCCCCGCCTGGATCCGCCCAGCTAGTGCTTGGCCTCTGAGATTTAAATGGGCTTTCTTCCTGCCGGCTGTCAATCAGTGAGCTTTAGTTCAGGTGCTGGGGTGGGGGCAGGGCCGCCTCCCAGGCTCAGATCCCTCAGGGGCTTTTTGTAGAGACTTTCAGGAATGGAGCAGGTGGGGGTGGGGTGGGGGGCCCGCCTCCCAGGCTCAGTTCCCTTGGGGGCTTTAAGCAGAAGCCTTCAGTAATAGAGCGGGGTGGGGGCAGGGCCGTCTCCCAGGCTCAGCTCCCTCAGGTTTTATGCAGGCATCTTCCGTAATGAAGATCCTGCCTGCTGCTGGGGGATTCCTGAGTCCCGGGCCGCTGCCGCCTCAGCCGCCGCCCACACCTCTGCCTCCGCCGCTTCCTGCCCCCCGTCTCTGCCGCCGCCGCTTCCTCCCGAGGGGGCCCCGAGTCACGGAGATGCCCTGCTCCCCCTCTCCTCCAGCCCAGCCTTCTCTCTCACTGACCTGTAGCTTCTGTGGGCGGAGGGACTTTCCCAGCCGCCGGAGCTTCCATCTCTGAAGCCTGCTCTGATCAGCTTCTCTGGGGCCACGGCCAGGGCAGTGCTGGGGGTGGGGTCCACTTTCTGGGGTGCGACGGACCCTGGGGACGGGTCTCCAGGGCTCCCTGGAACGGAAATCTCTTCCACTCCGTTTCTGCACACCTTGTATTGACCCAGAAGTTATGGGGGACTCTTTTTACATTAATTCTATGGGCTTTGGTTTCGGAGCTCGTAAACGTGCGTCCTTCTACTCCGCCATCTTGGCTCCGCCCCCCTAATATACATTTTTAAAGGAATAAATTAACTTTGGTTTCTGATCCATAAATCTGTGGCTCTCACCTGCAGAAGTGTGGAAGCAATTGTTGAACCCTAGCCTCAGAGGTTTAGGGAGGGTTAATGATATAATAATACTATGTTCCTCAATTACATTTGCATTGTACTTTTCAGTAGTCTAAAATAAAATAGAAGATCCCATCAGTCTATCAAATGTGGTTAGTTAAAGTCTGCTGCTACCTACCATATCTCTATAGTAATATTCATTCAATTCCACCTAAGCCTCACTTTTTGATCCAAAAAAGTGCTGTTTTTCATTTACAGATAAAAGGAAAGGATTGTCTTTAAATTATTCATGAGATTAGTGTCTTAGCCCATCTCCACATGGTTGTAGAACTGATCTGCAAGTAGAATGAAGCAAAAAAATTATTATATATGTACATATATGTATACATACATATACATGTATAAATATACACATACACATGTTTATGTATATAGATATATGCATACAAATATTTTAAATTCAAGAATGAAATTCCTCTACTGTAATCCTTCATGATGATCTGTCTATGGGAGCAACACTTGTATCTTTTAGCTAATTCTCCCTTCTTCACAGGTTACAGTGACAGTGCACAAAAAACATTTCGAACTGGTCTTATGTGGCAGCATTTCTTTCCTATGCGGCAGCAGGTGAGTATGTGTGTTAGGGTACATGGGGTATAGATAAAAATCTATTGTTTTGTGATGATGAAGGGACTATGTCCCCTTCAGTATTATGTCCGTAGTAAGCCAGTACTTTGCACAGAAAGGAACATGACTTGAACATAGGAGTTTTGTTTATACCATCCAAAGTTCTTTCTAAAGAGCTTGACTCTAACATATTTTTTTCCTTAGGGAACTTTCAGAGTCAGAGTCTGATCCATTAATTTATTCTCACAGTTTTCCTTTGAAAAAGTAATAGCAAGAGAGACAGAAAAGCATAGAAAGGGAGCTATTTGAAAGGGTGAGTTGGATGGAAGATGGGGGAAGGATGAGAAGACATTGAAAAGGGAAAAACAGTAAAGGTGAAGGAAAATTTATACTACTTAGAAGAAGGGGGTGTGTATCTGTCAAGGTGAAAGGAGAATGTCTTCCAAAATTACTCAGGCCAGAGAATTCAGGACACTTGAAGAAGATCTAGAAGCCCCCACCATCTGTAAAGCCTGAAGCTTTTTTAAAATAGGGATGCCACAACATTAATGAGACTATCAGCTATCTTGAAGTATAATTCAGGACATACTTTGATTAATGGCACAATCTACTTTGTGATTTATTGCTCTGTAGGCTTCTGCAGGAGCATACGCACTGAGCAGTATGCAACTGTGTTCTATAACAGCCCACAGGAATTGGGTCCAAAACCTCTCAGCCACCCATTCATATGCCATAATGCGAAGTTAAAAAACTTATTCTTTATCTATTGTAGTAACTATGCTCTATTTTCACTTATAGTCTTTTCTCTCCAATAATATGATTTCTCAGCTCATCTGTAAACCTACCTTTTAAATGACTATTAAGGATAGGAAATTATTGATAAGCTCATCATTGTTGGGGGTATTGTGAAAAGCTGAAGGGAAGTAAAATATGAAATAGCATCAGAATATTCACTAATTCCTTTCCAACTTCAGAAACAGGAGAAGAATGAAATACTTAAGATGCTTAAAAAAAACATATGCTTTCAGGCCATTGGAAAGCTTCTACTATTTCTTTTGAAAGGCTCAAATTTGGGGCATTTTGAGACCCTCCAAGTCCTTAATCAGTTTTGCTCCCTTGGAGTCCTTGATTTTTCATATGCAATATGCCTCTCCTGCTGTTAGTGCTACAAACAATGACACTAATTCTGTTAATAAAAAACAGCATTGATGCTAAAAAGCATTTTAGAATATTGATACTTCACAGTCTCCTATAATCTAAAACCACTGTTTATTATCCATTATCACCCATTGCTACCAAAAAAAAAAAATCACCAGCAAGTATATTTCTTTTTCACTCTCAGATTTCAGTCCATTATCTGGCTGCTGAAGCTGCTGTTATTATAGCCTGGGATGCTTTCGGTATGAAACTCCATAATCCTACTGCAAGAGAAAATTCAACAGAAATTACACTTCAACTTTAAGGAATAACTGGGGATGGAGAGAATGACTTGCGGGGAGGAGGGGAAGGAAAGATGTTTTCTCTAAGGAAGTTGTCCTGATTGAGTTCCTGGAAAAGCAGGCCTTCCATAGGCCCATGATGCTCCGGTCTGCACAACCTCTACTGATTCCAGCTGCTGCCATTTGGCCTGTAACGGAGTAAAATCCCCCAAACATGCTGCATCTGTAGCACCAAAGTAAACAAGCAATCTTATCCCTTCAGAACTCCAATGCCAACATTTCCTATGCAGAAAAGGCACTTACTGAGCTGCTCCGTTTCCAGATTTCTGAATGCCTGTGGCCTTTCATATCCTCCCTGTTGTTGAATTCCTCTGCAAGTAGAGTCTGAGCAGGCATCTGCGTCAAGTTGGGCACAGCATCAGCAGTGTTGTCATACACTTTGACTAGGAGCAAATTTAATAAGGAGCTCCAAAGAAAGCTGACTGCATGGCGAAAACGGATTTTAAAGAAATAACCAGTTACTGTTAGAGATACCCATAAATGAATGGGGAAAATAGCTTTTTAATCCTGCTTTCATGACAAAAGGATTAATGCTTCCTTTGGATGCACACAAAGGACCTTGCTTTATTCTGCCTCACCTCTGGGAAAATTTTGGTGCTGGGTATTTAATTTTTGAGGAAGTGGAGAAGTCTTTTACTTTAGGAAGGGTAGGTTCCCTCTCCCTAAATAAGGAGAGGGAAATAGAGTTAGTCCATAATTGATCTGGGAGGAATGTTGCTATCCTATTTAGATTCCATTATGAATGACTAGTGTAACAGCTGGCATCTGTGATGCCAGTGGTAAAGGAGAACCTAATTATCACCAGCTGGATGATCAGGTTAGGCTTGCTTAGTGATGACCTAGGACAAGCTGTAAATAAAGAAATAAACCAAGTAAATATGATTTAGAAACTTACCTTCTGGTAGTCATTTTCAAGGGGTAGGTTAGTTTTCAGGAGAAATCCCCAAACGTGCCTGGCATCCAGCAAGGTCAATAATACACTATTCACTGATGGATCATGTGCATGACACGCTGTCCATGGTGCTGCTGTGTGTATTGCATATCCTACTGTATATATGTCATGAATTCCTGACATTTGAATTATAGAGCCAAATCAAAGTTGCAGAGTCAATAGTGGGTTCTTTGCTTCTGAATTCCCAGGGAGCTGAGGTGACAAAAAATAAACAAACAAAAAAACCTCATGGTCAAATCACTCATTAGTTCTTATGTCCTCGCAGTGAATTCTAGCTGAGCGTTTGACCACAAACCAATGGCTCTTAACAAAGAAATCTCTACCTCCATTTGGTTCTGGGGTTTTCATCTCTTTTCTAATCAACATACTCAGATGGCACTTGAATAACAATTAAGTCAAAACCCAAATTCAAATGGTCTTTTCATTTCTGTTTGTCCTCCTTACATCTCAAGATGTTGGCTTTAAAAAAGAAAGCTTCCAGGGGTGGGCACCTGCAGCCTCAAGGCCACATGAGGCCTTCTAGGTCCTTGGGTGCAAATACCTTATTAAAGGTACTTGTTCTGGGAAGTATATATCATCTATACCAATGAAATTTCTTCTTCCAGGTAGAAGTGGTGACCAACTAAAATAATAAATATATATAGTGTTAAACCTAGAACCCCTAGAAACTATTCAGTTCTGCTAAATAAATGACAGTAACAAACACAAATAGTAAAGTAGAAAAAAAATTGAGAATTTGGAATTAGTGACCTGAGTTCTAATCCCAGCTATTCCATTTACTACTTGTGTGACCAGACCAGTAACTAAACCTCTTTGGGTCATAATTTCTGCACATTTAAGGGAAGGGATTGGACTCTAATCCCTTTATGTTGCCTATTAATTCTATATCTATTGCCCTTTTTAAAATCTTACTTTTTTTAGCACTAACTCTTATGGAACTTACTTTTGAAATTCATGGGGCCATCATTGGAGGAGAATCCAAGGAGAAACCAAGAGGAGAATCTTTATTTCTGAAACATCCTAATGTGTTTTGAATCAATAACATTTTTAGTGGGAGGACTATATGATTAATTTATAATTTTTTGATGAGAGTATTTTACAAAATAATTATACCTCCAAATAGCTTCTTAAACCTGAGTTCAATTCAGTCTAACACTAAATATATATATATATATATATATATATATATATATATATATATATATATATATATATATATATATTCTGGTTATATAGAATTATATTTTAAAGTATTTTTCTTATCATAACACTGTGATATGACTAATACAAGCATTCTTATCCATATTTTATAGATAAGGAAATGGAATACTCACTCAGAAAGGCTGAAGGAAGGCCCAAGGTCACAGACTCAAATCCAAGTCTACTTAATTCAACTACAAAGCTTCATCAACTTTACTATACTTCTTCACTTTCTTGGAATGGAAGGACTTTAGAAAAAGAAAATTAATATTCTCGATAATTTCTGGTTAGATATGACTTTTGTATCTCTCTACCATGGTGGTAAATGAGGCAGATATTATTCTAAGTTAGGGGAGAAGGGGCAGTAGTATAGGTAGTAGCGGCATCCTACTTGTAACTTGTCATTTGCTTCTGTCTGCCTTATCTCACCATGTAGGAAGCCAAGGTGTTTCTGTTTCTTTTTGTCTCTTCTATATTTCATTCTTTTTTGATACTATGTGAATGAGTATTAGAGACAGAAAACACAACGAAACTAGATCCAAAGAACCATCAAAGTTTCTTTTAGATACCAGAGTTGCTAGCAGCAATCTTGAGAGGAGTGAGCACTATAGACAACCTGCTTGAATCAGCCCAACTGGGAACTGACTCAGATACCAAGACACCATGTCCTACAAACTAGAGAGTCACTATTAGCTATTTCCCTACCTAAAACTGAATTGGAAGTGGGGTGTTTTTAGCAATTACTTTAATTTTGAGGTTCATTATTTGGGGGGACAGAAGTGCCAGAGGAAAATATACTTTCAGTTTAGGAGGTTATTTTTCTTTCATTCTTGCTCTACCTCCCAACATATGTTCCTTTGTAAAAACTAGCTGATGTTAATTGGTTAGTCATATTAGAGAGGCATTAAATGGGGTGGTTCTTTAGTGATAGGACCAGGAGGCAAGCCCCCCAGCTCCTCAGGGTTACTGCTACAACTTTGAGAAAAGACCTAATAGCTATGCTCTGGGGACCTAACCTGATAGGAAAAATGTTTCTTGGGATGGTCAGCCCAGGGTATGCCTTACACTTATATGCAAGAGGTACAAAAACATCATAAGAAATTCAGAAAAAAACATAGGCTAGTCATGGACTGTAGTGAGAAAAGAATAAAAAAGGGGCAGTCTGAGTGATACACTGGTACATGCAAAATGTTAAAAGATGAACACAAAGGTTTCTAGTGCTTTGAATAGATCCTGTTTATAGAATTTCTTGTTCCTTATATTATAATCATCCTATTTCAGTCCTCCTCACCTTTCACCTGGATTATTGCAATAATTTCCTACTTAGTTTCTGGGAATCCAGTCTCCCTTATCTAACTGATCTTCTACACAGCTGCTAATCTGATGTTCCTAAAGACCTGATCATGTCATTGACCTCTTAAAGAAGATCCAGTCAGCCTCTACTTAAAGGATAAAATTCAAAGACACTCAAAAACTGCCTCCAACCTGTCTTTTTCAACTGTTTTTTTTTTCCATTTTGCCCCTTCATGAACTGTAATTTCTTCCAATAAAGTCATTTTTTAACTTGTATATATTTTCTACCAAAGTGGACAGCTTTCAGGTACATACCTACAAACAACCTTGGTACGGGAATAGTCACATCAGCAGGTTGGCTATAGAGCAAACAAATACTGCAAAAGCAGCTAAGTCCCATTTACTAAATCATAGAGAGAATGCAATTTACCCTGCTGGAAAGACTACTCACAGCAATGAAATTATAGATTCTTGAAGACTTTTAAGTGTCAGTTCTACTTGGTTTGGGGGTGGAAAAAAAGCCACTTTATTCAAGAATTTCTACTTGGGTGATGCCCAATTAACCATGATCCTCAAACAGAAACACATGAGACAGATGTCCTATAGTATGGTAATAATTGATCAAGTGTGACTGAGTGTTTTTTTAATAAAACCTTTGCAAGCACATACATATACTACAAAAGTCATACCTTCTCTTTCCTCTTCTCTCCCTCCCTGCAAAAATTATTTTCCATTCATTCTTGGCAATGTGGTTTGCCTAATCAGGATGTAAGATTTTATAAAAGCTCTAGCTGAACAGAACAAAATTACCACACTCCTAATATTGCAAACATAATTAACTTTGAATTATGTGAATTAACAGTGCCTAACAAATTATCATTCAGCTCTGAAATTAAATTCTTTCGTACCATTAGATTTGTTTGTTAAGCTCAAGTAGGCAAAAGTAGTATTTAATAAAGTAATAATGATGCTTTGCTGAGAGTGCCTTTGAGAGATATATAGATTTATCCAAAATAAATCATGGAACACCCTATTATTAGCTAATTTGAGACTATCATTGTATCTGCATAATAAAATTAAGAGAAAGTAGGATACAGCTACAGGCTACTGTATGTCTATTACAGGAAACTTTTTTCTAATTACCTCTTTAATTAGATCTTTATATGGCTGTTTAGCTCTGCACACTACATGTAATATAAATACGTTTAACATTTATTATAAATTCATATGTCTTTTGCTGTTAGAATAATACTAGGTCTTCTGGGGAAAGAGAGAAAGAGACAAAGACAGACAGAACGAGTCAGAGAGAGAGAAGAATATGGGTCCAGCCTCAAATAATTTCTTCCAATTCTTATGAAAGTGTTCATTTTCACAAACTTTGCATTCCTGATTAAATCATAGGTCTTCAAAAAATAAAATAAAATAAAATATCCAGGCTTTACTTATTCCATTTATTGTTCTTTATTCAATTATCCTTTTAACAGCTGATATTGATGGAAGAGGAGGCTAATTTGGCCCCAACTTTTCAAATTACATTTACTGTTGGTAAATGTAGGTTGAGAACAAACCCACAAATCTGAAATAGTTTTAGAAATAATTTTATTAAGGCATTTGACAAAGGAGAGAGCCAGGAAAAGATGCAGCTCTCTCCTCAAGTTTTTGTAAAGTTATATAGAGTTCAGAAAAGGGAATAAGGTATTTGCCTTATTGGATGCATGCAGACAGTTTGATATGTATTATCAGCATGGACATATAAACATTCAAAATTGGGGAACCCAAAACAAAATTTGAGTGGGATCTAAGTATTCCCTTGCAACCATCAAGCTTCCTGAGAGCATCTCTGAGGTCAGCCTGACCTCTTTAGTTTTGGGTTAGAACTTTTTCTAGCCAAATAAAACTAGGTTCAATCAATATTAGTAAATAATAAATAATTAAAATTTCCCCAAAATTATTTTCTTTTGAGATTATTAAAGTCCCAAAATTTATATAAGCAGAGAGCTGGCTTAAAGTCTCAAAGTTAATTAAAATGATCTGTATCAGTGGAGATATCCTCCTACCACCTACTTATCTAGAACTTGAC
This sequence comes from Bettongia penicillata ogilbyi, assembly GCA_023548195.1. Lineage (NCBI taxonomy): Eukaryota > Metazoa > Chordata > Mammalia > Diprotodontia > Potoroidae > Bettongia > Bettongia penicillata. The sequence goes on from JAJHZJ010000244.1 coordinate 6,228,464, forward strand.
AGATTTCCTACAATGAGAGGTAGGGGTAAAACTTCTAACTTCTCATTGTCAGAAGAATCAATTTGTGTAATCATTAGGGATTGTAAGTAAGAGACTTAAACTTATGCCAAGAAATGAATTAACTGTGACCGTGAGTATTGCAAAAAATCATAATCCTATGCTTTGCTCAATGTCATAAAAGTTGAAGAAATTTAGTTAAGCAGAGTCATAATCTCATACATCCCTTAATGAAACAGCTCTCATTAAACAGACTCTATATGTAAACTGTTAGGTTACAAATTCAGCTATATTTAGAGGGTTCACAATAGACTGATTGAGAGGAAAGATTTACATATCACCAAAATAAAAGCTCCACATTAGGAAAATCTTTTCTTACACAACTAGGGAAGCTGAAAAATAGCTAAATTATTTTGGGAATCTTAGACTTCCCTTTGACTTCTACCTGAAGAATGTAAAACAGTTGATACTATTACTCCATGTCAAGTTTTGGATAATGACATTCTAAAAGAGATCCCCAAATGAAAACTGTCAGGAATATTACAGTATAATTCCAAAGTCCTCAGGGCAAGGAGAAAATATTGCAAGCAGTCAGAAAAATAGAATTCAAGTATCATGGAGCCACAGTCAGGATAACACAATTTATCAGCTTGTACATTAAAGCATCAGAGGGCTTAGAATATGAAATTCCAGAGGGCAAAGGAGCAAGGATTACAATCAAGAATCACCTAGCAAAACTGAGTATAATCGTTCTGGGGAAAAAAATTAATATTCAATGAAACAGAGGACTTTCAAGCATTCTTGATGAAAAGAACAGAGCTGAATGGGAAAATTGACTTTCAACAACAAGACTCAAGAGAAATATAAAAATGTAAATAGGAAAAGGAAATCATAAAGGACTTAATAAGGTTAAATTGTTTACATACCTACATGGAAAGATGATACTTGTAACTCATAAGAACATTCTCATTATTAGGGAAGATAAAAGAGTGTATGAAGACAGAAGGCACAAGTGTGAGTTGAAGATGAAGGGATAATATCTAAAAAATAAATTAAAGGGTGAGAGATATGTATTGGGAGAAAAGAGAAAGGGAGAGGTAGAATGGGAAAATTATCTCATATAAAAAAGAGGCAAGAAAAAGCTTTTACAGCAGGGGAGGGAAGGGGCAGGTGAAAAGGAGTGAGTGAATATTACTCATCAGAATTGGCTCAAAGAGGGAATAACATACATATGCAAATGGGTATAGAAATCTATCTTACCCTACAAGAAAGTAGGAAGGGAAAGGAATGGTACTAGAAGAGAGGGCACATTGGGGGAAGGGTGGTCAGAAGGAAAACACTTTTGAGGAGGGACAGGGTGAAAGGAGAGAGAGAATAAAATAAACATGGATAGGGGGAATAGGATGGAGGTAAATACAGTTAGAAGTGGTAACAATTGTGAAAGAAAAATTTTGAAACAAATTTCTATGATAAAGGCCTCATTTTTCAAACATATATTGAACTAAGTTTAGAAAAATAAGATCCATTCCCAACTGATAAACAGCCAAAAGATATGAAAATTTTTAGATGAAATAATCAAAGCTCTCTATAGCCATATGAAAAAGATCCTCTAAAGCACTATTGATGGACAAAGGCAAATTAAACCAATTCTGGGTACTAATTCATATCTATAAGATTAGCTAATAGGATAGAAAAGTAAAATGACAAATGGTGGAGAAAATGTGAGGAAAATGGGGCATTGATGCACTGTTGGTGGAGTTACTGACTGATTCAACCATTCTGTGGAAAAATTTGGAACTATAGCTAAAGGGCCATAGGTTTGTATCCCAAAACAGATTTTAAAAAAGGAAAAGTACCTATACGTACAAAAAAATGGTTTATAACAGTTCTTTTCTGGGTGAAAATAATTGGAAATTGAGGGATGTTCATCAATTGGGGAATGGCTGAACAAGTTGTGGCATGTGATTGTGATGGAATACTTTTGTGCTATGGGAAATAAAGAGTGGGATGCTCTCAGAAAAGTGTGGAGAGACTTGCATGAGCTGACACAAGGTGAAATGCATTTGTACACAGTAAGAGCAATGTTGCAAGATGATCGACTATGAATGACTTAGCTATTCTCAGCAATACAATGACCCAAGACAACTCTGAAGGCCTTAGAATGAAAAATACTACCCATCCCTAGAGAAAGAATGGATGATATTTGAATATGGATTGAAGCATACTTTTTTTAACTATTTTTGAGGAGTTTTTTTTTTTGTTTTAGTCTGTTTTCTTTCACAGCACTATTATTATTGGAAATATTTTACATGACTACACACATACAATTGATATCAAATTACTTGCCTTCTTAATGAAGGGGGTTGGGAGGGAGGAAGGGAGAGAATTTGGAACTCAAAGTTTTAAAAACAAACATTAAAAATTGTTTTTGCATGTAACTGGGGAAAAACCAAATACTAAATCAAAATAAATATCAGGAAATTTCATAGTAAAAGCAATACAATAATCGTCATAGATGTTAAATAATTAAAGTGCCCTTGTTATAATAATAATTTAATCAGCATATTTCATCTTAAATCCCAGATGTCACAACTGGAAACAACTTCTCTTGGAAATTCTGGAATAATCTTCATTCTCAGGGTAGCTCTTGGCAATGTTCCTCCTAGTAGATCTGCTTCTCTGGTTCCAAGTCACTTGCAGAAATTTCACAGATAATGCTCCTATAAACCTAAACACCAAACCTTAGAAACCCATAACTCAACTGAAAGTTCAAAGAATTCAAATTTTCACATACCACTTGCTCCTTCTAGCTATACCTGAATCCCGAAAATAATATGGTGCAAGGTCAAGTAAAGTAGGATCTTTTGCTGTTTTTGATTTGGTATAATCAAGTACTTCTGTTGAATCTTGCCTTTATCAACCAAGGGTCTTCACAAGGAGTAAAGTACAGAAACAAGAATTTCTTTAACTAGAAACAGCATATGCACTTGAATGGTTAATGTGATTTAAGGTCTTCCCCATCTATTAATGGGCTGGCCTATTAAAGGAAGCTTGATTAGGGAGATTTATAGTAAGGCTAATACCCTTTGTTATTGTGGTACTGATTCTCAAGGGTTGGGATGCCCTCTGGCTCTATAAAAGGTATAAATACTCTGAGGGTGAGGTTTCACTTTGGGGCTTAGTTTTTGGAAGAAGCTTTGTTTGCCAGATGAGACTGGGAAGACAGTAAGGAGCCCCCTGGTTTTGAAAACCCAGATGTTGTTTCTTCCTTCTCTGGCAACCGTGGTCAGACAGTTGGACCTGTCTGTTGATTTGTGATGTATGTATTGCTTGTGGCAGTTTGGAAGCATTGTCTCTTGATTTCCTGAACTAAGTGAATTATTTATGTGCTTGACTAAAGGAGATTGTTACCCCTCAAAAATTGCCTTTCCTTTTTTGAATGCAGATGTAAGAACCTGTGATATCAGGTTCTGTATGTATGTATGTATACTTACTGATACATATGGACAATAGCATCTACAGGCTGAAGGGAAAATCTTAAAAAGGATCCATGGGGGCCTGACTTATAAAAGGAGCCCTTCTATCTCAGTAACATAAGATAAAGATTTCAAAAAAGGGGGAGGGGACTTAAAATTTCTATACAATCAGTAATGAAATTTTATGTGTAAAATCATTAATCTAGCTTTGAAAATTTATTATTAAAATATACTCAAAGCCTGAATATCCCATTAGAAACATTTGGAAGCTACCTATACATCCTGGTCTCCCTGACAGTTCAAGATTCACCTCCCTCTTCTGCAGATCTTCCCTTGTCCCTATACCACATCAATTTCTACCCCTACTACTAATGATTTTACTCTGAGGTTACCTTCCAATTGTGCTTTATATATTATACATGCACATGTTATTTACATATCAGCTCTCTTGTTAGTTTGTAGTTCAGTGAGGGCAGGAACTCTTTTAGACTCTCTTTTATAACCCTGGACTTTAACAGAGTGCCTGGAACATAATAAGTCTTAATGATCCTGTTGAGTGACTAACTTGACCACTAAAGAAAAGCTTTGTATATTGCCTGCCCATCTTTGGACTGGAGAAAACTATCTTTGGGAAGAGGGGAATATAAAATCTGGGAAGTGAGATTAAATGTTCAAGGTCCATAGGTGGATTTTCATTCCATTCCTTTGCCAGGGGTGGGGAACCTGTGGCCTTGAGGTCACATGTAGCCTTCTAGGTCCTTGGGTACAGACTTTTGACTAAGTACAAGTTTTACAAAACAAATCCTTTAATTAAATGGATTTGTTCAGTGAACTTTGGATTCAGTCAAAGCACTGTACTTGAGGACCTAGAGGACCACATGTGGCCTTGTGGCTACAGGTTCCTCACCCTTTGCCTCCCAACTATTATTTTTCCTATTGCTATTCCTATTGTTGTAGCAATGTGATGCTAACACATTGCTAACAAACAACATGCAAATTGTTTGTCTTGAATCTCAGTTTTTTTTTCATCAGCAAAATGGAGAAACAATAGAAACACTACCTAAATCATGGAGAGGTTACAGGAAAATGTGAGTGAGGACGATGATGGAGATTTTTTTAGATCCACAGTTTCCATGCCTTCTTAGGCTATAGGGTTTTTGTTACTTCTACGAACTGCTTCCAATGAAGGATGTCTGGTCTGGTGGAGTCATCAAATCCTGCACTGTTATGACCACTGAAGACTGACTATAACTCAGTGGAAGTGTCTACCCCCTTGGTACCCCATCATACACAGTCACTTTGGGTACTTGAATTAGTAAACTCACTTTTGATCCTAAGAAGGGAACACTTTATACTGATACTCCCTCTGCAATGAATACTATATTCACTATATATATGTGAAGTTGTCCTTTGTATATAAAATGACAAAATAATATTTGACAGGAGTTCCCATGTTGCAGCACAAACCTTAGCTGAAAGTCATAGGATCATGGGTTTAGATCTGAAAGGGTCCTTAGAATCATTGAGTTCAAACTTCTCATTTTGCAGACAAAAGAAAAAAAAGGAGGCTGAAAGCAATAAGGTGACTAGTCCAAAGTCACACATTTAACAAGTATTTGAGGCAAGATTGAAACTCAGGTCTTCTTGATTCCTGCATTCAATGCACTATCCATCATACTACTTAGTTGCCTTCTCTCAACAACAGGAAAATATTCACATGTCTCATGCTGATTTTTTGAGGACCCATTAGTACAAAATTTCTGTGCATAAACACATTACGGACCTAGATTCTGAAGGAATTACTATTTTGAACTATTTTCCTTGTCATGATGACAAATATTCACAGATCCATCTGTACTTTACTGCCAAGGCTTTCATCCCATGAAGCTGGAAGTATCAAAGGAATAATTTGTGGCCATGAAACAGAATGAGGTTAAGTGACCAACGTGGAAACCAAACCTGTGACCTTCATTAGAACATTGCTTCATCAGCAAAGTTCATTGAATTGAAACATGAGTCCCATTTTTCCTTTAAGAAAGACAGGAATAATTAGAAACTGTTTTCAGAGAAAAAAAGTGACTGCTAAGGCACTATCAAGTAAAGATTTTTACAAGATTTTAAAAACACAAATTTAACCATCTATTTCTCAGCTTGTGAGCTTTTTCAGACATCCTTATATGGTATAAAAGTTTCATCACATATGTTGTAAGACAGTTCATGCAATTTCTCTCATTTATTTACACCAAATTGCTCCTTACTGCATCATTTCTATGGGACACAACATGCTAGAGTGGATTCAGGGCTCACCTTGGAATCGTGAAGATCCAATTTCAAGCCTTGCTTCTGCTGCCCACCAGCTGTTCATCCATGAGTCACACAACTACTCACAACATAGCAGTAGGTTATTTAACCTCTCTCAGTGCTTTTAGACAACTAAACCTTTAAGTTATAGAAAAGTTGACAAATATATACTGGTGGAGGGAGTTTCCACATGAAGAAGTCCCTCGAACTGACTATATGTTTATACCTTCACATCCTACACTATATCTCTATATGAAAAAAAAAATCCTTCTGAGTGAAATGATATTATGTTTATGATATATGAAACAAGATTCATTCAAAGTTAGTCAGTCAATAAACATTTAGTAAACATCTATTATGTTCCAGACAAGAAAGGAAAATATCAATCAGTGAGAAACTAATTTAAAATATATTCCTGAAACTATAATTAAACAAACAGGGGCTTAGTCAGGTATCTGGAAAGATAGTTGAAGAGTTCTCTATCTCAACTTCTTTTTTTTTTCCAGCATAAACTAATCTCTTCTATAGCCTCAAGTCCCTTATGGATGGATCACCAGACATATATATAGTTGCTATATATCAAGAAGTAGGGTTCTGAATAGAGCAGCAGAACAGGCTCATTGAGGTCATCATCAGAAACTGTTGGTTTCCCATGGCAACTTGTATTTATTATTAATTTTTTTTCCTAAGAAGTCAAGCTTTCAGTAATGAACTTTTAAAGTGATTTTTAGAAAACAGGAAGATTCTGAATGTTATTCATGGTGTTTGTCTTTCTGACTGCCTTTCTCACAAAGATTGAACTGTTATTTCAAATGTATTTGACACACAAATAGCTGATTTTCTTCAGTTTTTCATGAAAAGAGTGACTTTTTTCTAGTAGAAGCTAAGTACAGCAGAGAATAGAGTGTTGGGTGCAGAGTCAGAAAGAACTGAGTTCAAATTTGTCCTCAGATACTTACCAGCTGTGTAACTCTGAGCAAGTCACTTAATCCCTGTCTGCTTCAATTTCCTCAACTTTACAACAGGAATAGTAATAGCATTTACCTTCCAGGGTTCTCAGGAGGTTCAAATGAGATATCTCCAAATCACTTAACCTGGCACATAGTAGGAACTAAATAAGTGGCATTATTTTCTTCTTTCCTTCCTTTCTTCCCTTCCTCTCTTTCTTCCCTCTCTCTTTTATTCTTTCCTTCCTCCTTTTCTTCCTTCCATCTTTCCTTCCTTCCTGTCTTCTTTCCTCCACGACTTTGCAAATTCTTGAGGACAGAGACTATCTTTTGCTTCTCTTTTTATATTACCAAAGCTTAGCATAGTTCCTGTCATATAGTAGGTGTTCATACATATTTCGTGTTTTCTCTCTCTTTTTCTCCTTTCCTTCTTTTTTCCATCCTTCTTTTCTTTCTCTTCCTTCCACATTTCATTAGAGTACTTGATTCACCTTAAAATGTCCTGTAAATATATTTCTTTCCTGGCTGACAAGCAGAAGATGGTTCAGGAGAATACTGAAATATATTTTTTTTCCATCTCTTTCACCTTCCTTGATGTAAATAAGTATTAGACTTGGAGACTACATATCTGCTGCTGTTCGACTTGCTATCTGTGGATGAGATGATGTCTGACCTGACTACCCTGGTGAAGGTATGCTTAAATGCCTGTTGAGAAGGGTCTCTGGATCTGCTAGGCAGCACAGAGCCTTCATGAATGCAGCTGCCAGAGGAGTTACATCAATTGATGTAATTCACAGACTGAATGGAGTGAGTCATGAAAGACAAGGAGCTAAGTGAAAAGTGTTTCCCAGTCTGACCATAGCTAAAATGCCCAATAGAAAAGGCAGCATAGGAAGAAGGAAAACACATAAACCGTAGAGGGTCTTTGCCTTTTGAAGAAGGCATACCGTATAAAACTTTGGATTTAGGATATCTTAAAAGTCAACATCTTCAAAATCTGTGTTTGCAGAAGCAAGAAACAAAACCTGACAGGAGGTTCCAATTACAGACAACCCCATACCTATGCTGAAGTAGGAGATAAGAAAAGAGGATTGTACACATTCTTTAATAATAGATCTGCAATCTTTTTTGATTCAGGGATTCTAGTCAATAAATCAGACTACAGGCCATTCATGCCTCCCCATCTTGTGCAACTCTTGACCACATTATCTCAAAGTTTGATGCAAACAGTCCCTCTAATGTGCTAAAGAATTTCATTGGCTTCTCCCAATATCTCAGAGGTACCAACAAAGCACAGTGACTCTGTCTGTACCTGTCATCTTTTTTTTTTTTAATGTAATTAACTCATTTTTTTTCACTTACTAAATTCCTTAATGATGTCTTTTTTTTCTTTTCTTTGGAGTTTTTCATCACTTATGTTGCAACCTTCTCACACATACCATGCACCTTGCCTATTAAAAACAAACTATAAAAGACTCCATTATTTTCTTGGGATGAGTAAAGTTCCCCTCAAAAAATGAATTACAATCAGATAGGGAGATAATTCAATCAAGTTTTAATAAATACCTTCATTGCTGATGTTACCCTAGTTGGAATGTGTTATTTTAAATTATTCTTGTAGGAGCAATGGAATTGTTGGCAATTTTATCATCCTTGAAAGGACCTTTGGCAAGAGAAAAACCTTATGTAATGACATATTTAGGTGACTACATTTATGATTCTCCATCAGAAATTGTTTTTTCTCTCTACAACTAGACTCAAACATGCCTACTTGCTATAGACGCAGACCCATTGGTTTTGTGAGAAGAGTTTTGTCCATGAATAGGAATTCTATAAAGAGTCCTTGCCTCCAAAAGCTTATTTTATTTGTTTATTTATTTTGTTTATTATTATCAAACTCCATTCTGGCTAACTAGTACTCTGACTTCCTGCTTGATAGCCTGATTTCTTATTGTCCAAAATATGTGATCATATTTTGATGATGATGATGATATGATGAGGATGTAAAAAACTAATTCCTGTAACACATCTTCCTTATACCAATTACATATGGAAAAAGTAAGATTTAGGGGCAGCTAGGTGGTGCAGTGGATAGAGCACTGGTCCTGGAGTCAGGAGGACCTCCGTTCAAATCCCGCCTCAGACATTTGACATTTACTAGCTGTGTGGCCCTGGGTAAGTCACTTAATCCTGTTTATTATACCAAAGAAAAGTAACAGAGAGGGAAAATTAGGAATCTGTAAGATATAATTTAGTTGCTCTGGCCCAGATATCTTAGAGGTGGGACTATTACAGCCCTCCATCATTGTTTTTAGTCTTCTTTGGGGGACTAGGGAGTCTCTCTTCACTGTCATTGGCCTTAGCTCCCATCAATTATATTACCACCATTTTTAGGGATCAGCCTCTAGCATCCTAGTTCCATTTAACCACTTCGTATCTGATTAGCTTTAAGAAAGAGATATTTACTTCAATACTATAGCAAGAACAAATATACATACATTTTTCCCAGTATGTCGGGAAAGCTACTCCCCTCTCCCTGTACTACCTCAGTCTCTGGGGAAGGAAGATGAACTGGGCTAACATTTTAAGTTAGTTCCTATGATGCATTTGTCCTACCAAGTTTAAGTCCAATGCTTCTCTAGGCTAGTCTCTCAGAACCTTATTCCTCAGTGATTTCTGGGCTGATTGTAACACTTGATCTAGTTTCCTATATGCTCAGGTCCACATTACTAAAGCTCCTGGATTGGAGACCATACTCTCTGGCACTGAGCACCAAAAATGTCAAATAAAAAAGTAATCAAATCCCCACTCCTCCACAGGCCCATTTCTCAGGGCCATAAGGCCTAAGGAGAGTGGCCAAGTGACTCTCTGGCCCTCCCCCTTACCACATAATGTCATCTGCTATGATTAAGGAATCCTTCAAATGTGAATGCAAGATAAAGCACAAGCTATGCTCAAATAGTATTAAAGACATAAACATACCTGGATACATAGCCAATAAAAATGGGCTGCTCCCAATCCCATGGTAGGCTAGCAAAGAATGTTTACACCCATGTCAATTCTCCTATCTCCAAGAAGCAGGCATCTTCCAAGTATGTGACATTATCTTAGAAAGCCTGGCATTGTATTAAGCCTCCATTATGTAACTAAGGAATTACAAGGGCAATTCAGTGCATTGGAGTATAGTTGTATGTACTCCCCCATAAAATGGAATGAGATCAGGGGATGCTTCATTCTTATCTCTGCATCACCTTTATTGACTTAAAAAATGCTTAGTGATTGACTGATTGATTTCACGATGAAATGAAAACTATACAATGGTCTAGGAGTCAAGAGCCCTGAGTGCTAATTCAGGTTCTGTTACCACTGACTAGGGATATTTTGGCAAGTTATTCAAAATCTGTCAGTTCTTTTGTCTATAAGGAGAAGTGAGGCTAGTGATCTTGCACAGCCCAACCTCACTCAAAACAAAATAACATGCATCTCATCATTTCTCTGATGGCATGGTCTTCTTTGGCAATGAAGGACAAACACAAACAAATTTAATATTACCTATTTACCCAAAGAGTTAATATGAAGTTTAAAGGAAATAATGAATCTCAAAGCATTTGTGCAAATGTTAAAAATGTAAGGTTTCACATCAATGATAGGACATCATTCACTCATTCTGGATCAGGCTAGTTTGAGTCTCACTCAACGAGTTGGATCTACATTAGGTCTTTAAGCAAATGTCAAAAATAGCACTCACTTTATCCTCCTGGTTAAGCTTTGATCAGAGCTCATGAACAGGCAAGCCCTGGTTCAGAAAGGTGGAAAAAGAGCTGGAGTTGGGTTCGAACAGGAAGGAAGATTTGACTCCCTCCAGTTTTCCTTTACCCTCACCATTTGGGGCCAACAGCTAGCTACTCCTTTCTTTAATCATTTGCCCTAGCAGAGATAAAAGTGCATTCTACCAATTCATATTCTTCTAGTCCTCAAGGAGCCTTAGCCTGAGGGTTGTAGTTATTGATGTAAAACAAAATCCAAACTATCAAATAAATGAAGGGAGTGAAATTATTCAGAGAAAGTATTTTTTCTTGAAATAGGAGAAAGCTGTGCAAACATATCACAAGAGTACTGTCTATGTTTCATTCACAAACTTGAAAAATTTTAATGCTGCTTCAGAGATGTATGAGATAGTTTATAAAAAGAGCAGGATTTTTAAAAATAAGCTTTTATTGATTATCTTCTACATCACCATTATCTTTTTTCCCTCCCTCTCCTCTTCCAGAAAGTTATTCCATAAAACAAATAGTATTTTTAAGAGGTGGAAAAAATTCAGCATAACTGATCAGTATGAAGAAAAAATCTGGGGGCAGCTAGGTGGTGCAGTAGTAGATAGAGCACCAGTGCAGGAGTCAGGAGGACCTAAGTTCAGATCTCACCTCAGACACTTGACATTCACTAGCTGTGTGACCTTGGGCAAGTCACTTAACTCCAATTGCCTCATCCTGGGTCATCTCCAGTCATCCTGATGAATATCTGGTCACTGGATTCAGATGGCTCTGGAGGAGAAGTGAGGCTGATGGCCTGTACAGTCCTCCTTCACTCAAAGGCAAGTGCAAGTCACATCATTATTTCTCTGATGGCATGGTCTTCTTTGGTAACGAAGTACGAACACACACAGAAAAAAATCTGAAAATAAGTGCAGCATGAAAGGGCTGTAAACTTTGGTGAGCTCTTTGAAAGTCAGTGGTTGGAGAGTGTCCTACCATATCTCTTCATTTGATTCCTTTTAATATCTATAGTATTATTATATTTATTTTTGATCATATTGTTGTGTATTTGTTCTTTCCATTTACATTGCTGTCGTTACTAGGCATATTGATTTCATGACTTTGCTTACTTCACTCTCCATCAGTTCACGTAGACTTTTCCATGTTTCTCTGTATTCATCACATGCACCATTTTCATAGCACAGTAATATTCCATTACATTTAGTCATTCTCAAATGTGTGAGCATCTACTTTATTTTTTTTTTTAATTCTTAGTTATCACAAAAGTGCTGCTATAAATGTTTTGGAGTATATCAGACTTTCTTCTTATGAATGATTTCCTTGTGCTATAAGCCCAGAAATAAAGTCTCTGGGTCAAAGGTTGTGGTTATTTTAATAACTTTATTTCTATAATTACAAATTGCTTTCCAAAATAGCCGTACCTCTTGACAGCTCCACCAACAATATATTTTTATGTCCGCCATTACACAATCATTCCAACTTTGACTACTAAGATTTTTGAGTTATTTTTGCCAAATTTGGTACTTGATGTAAAACCTCAGGATTGTTTTGACTTGAATTTGTCTTGTTATGAGAGATTTAGAGTAGATTTTATGCAATTCTAAATAATTTATAATTCTTTTCAGAATTGTTCATATTCTTTTATCACTTATCTGGTGGGAAGTGGTTAAAAGTGCAGGATTTTGAGAATAAATCATATATTCAGTGGCTCTTTTTATTTCTTAGGTTTCATTGTCAGATATAGCCTTAAAGGAAGCAAAGTAAACAATCACTTCATGTGAACAGAATGTTGGACTTGAATTCAAGAAGATTCAGGTTCTAATTCTGCCTTTTTTCCTTTCTAGCTCTATGACTAGGACAAGAAAGCCCTCCATGGAGCCAAGGAAAACCTTGGTTCAAGTCTTACATTTCATACTCTTAACCCGGTGATCTTGGACAGCTCATCTAATCTCTCAGTGCCTCCAGACAACATCTAACACTAAGAGATGTTGATCTGCACTGGCAAAGGGAGCAAGGAAATCCTAGGACTACCCCCTCACTGTTCTACCCTAAATGAGATTAATAATCTCCTGGTACCTATCTGCCCAGGTCACTGGGAGGTTCCAACAAGACAATGGACATAAAATGTTGTAATGACTAGACGGGGAAGTAGAAAAAAAGGAGGGAGAGGAAAAAAAGAATCAGAAGAAGATAGAAGCAGTAGCAGGACAGAAGGAGAAGGAAGAGGAGAGGAAGGAGGAAGAAAAAGAGGGGGAGGGAGACTTATTAAGCACCTACATCACTCCATCACTTTGCCCACATGCCAACAATGCAAAGAAAGGCAAAGAAGGAAGCAAGAGTCCCTGTCCCCAAGGAGCTCACAAACTAATGGGTAGAAATGATCCAGAAAAGGTTCCATGATTTCCCTAATTCATTTAAATGGATAACAGCACAGTGATATTGACAACAATTCTCACAAATCTAATCAAAGTCATAACGAGATGTGATAGAAAAAATGCAGCCAAAGTCAGATATTTGAGTTGGAATCCTGGCTTTGATACTTATTAGTTAAGGAACAAATCAGAACCTCTCTCAGCCTCAGTTTCCTCACCTGTAAAACAGACATTATCATTCTTGCACAATTTGCTGCCTCACAGAGTTGTCATTCCATTATTTTCCAAAGATATTTATCAAGCCTGAGGAAGAATGAAAAAGGCCTGGAGAAAGCCTTTAATTAATTATAATTAATGGAAATGACACAAAGAATCAGCAAAAAAAGGACTCTCTCTCTCTCTCTCTCTCACACACACACACACACACACACAGTTGTGAGCATAGCAAACATGGAGAGTGACTTATGATGTCAACATTTCATTTCAAATATGGACATCCTAATAGTGAGGTTGCTTTTTTATTTGTACTTTCTATAACTATAGAACTACATTGCTGACTCAGGAGTAGTTTATTATCTACTATGAAACCTAAGGTTTATTTCCTTTATATGTATACACAGTCATCCAATATAATAGCAACCCAGGAAATAAAGGCAATTATCTTTCTAAATGAGCTTTTCTATAGTTAGTCAATAAATACCTCACTAAGAGATATTTCCTTTCTTATAACCCAACATACATTCTTCCTGTGTTACACACAGACACACACACACACATACACACACACACAGACTTACTGATTTCTGAAATACACAGAATTATAAACGCTACTCCCTTTGGTTCTATTGTGCCAGGAGGGTAGGTGCTGGGAGAGCTTTAGCAGATCTAAATGCGCTGCACAAATTTTAGGAGCCAAAAGAAGGCTGAAATATCTTTATGATCAAGCAGAGGTCAAAACTAAGCTAGAGGACAACTTGGGAACTCAAAATGTAACAAAAAACAAATTGTAAAAGATAAGCTGAGGGTCGGAGTCAAATGGACAGACTAGGAGCACTGGAGCCCATTACCAAGATATCAATTAGACAAAAGAAACCAGAAGTTAGGCAGATGATCAACAGCTAGGTTTACAAATGTGATTAAGGTAGGACAAAGGAGAAAGTGGGCGGATACAGAGTAGAAAAATTGTCCTTGATCTTCAGATTCTCAGAACAACTCACCTTAACTGCTTTCATGCATTGGTGAGAATCAAGCTCTGAGTGAAGGCTTGCAGGGGGAAAACACTAAAAAAAGTTGCCTAAAGGGAAGGCCACAGAGGCAGGGAGTAAGTGAAATTTGTAACAAAAACAATTTATGACTTGCCTCTTCAGATACAAACTAAAATGCAGTTTGTATGCCCACAGTTAGTGTTGCCTAATGAAAACAGCACAGAATTCTGGGTTAGAAGATTTGGATTCTGATTCCAGTTCTGTCTTTTGCAAAGTGAATGATTACAACCTGATCTTTCCTCAAAGGGTTGTTGTGGAGATTAAATGAGATATTTATGTGAATGTGTTATAATCTATAAAGGGATAGATGAGTGTACAATATAATTATTGTTCTTATTTACTGAGGAAGCAGTTAATAATGGCCTGGCATGAACATAGACACTTTATTGTAAGGTGATAAAATATTTTTAATTAATAAATAAGCTTTGATTGTGAAAAGAGATCCAAAAGGTCTGTGGCATGGAGTGTTGTAAGGATGCCAAAGAATGCGCAGTAGTAAGGTTGATGTTAGTGGAGATCATGGTATGGGTAAATGATTTGTCTGATATGGGAAAGGAAAGAAAACAGTAGCCAAATTCAGCCTAAAGGTGCAGTTCAGATCGACAGTGTTGGGGTGAAGACTATGTAGGTAGACAGTAGGTGAAATTCATAACAATATATTTATGTTATATGTATACATATTATATATGTGTTTATGTAGGGGTGTGTGTGTATGTGTGTGTGTGTGTGTGTGTGTGTGTGTGTGTGTGTGTTAAATTCAGGCTCAAACTCTGCGAACCAGAGAAGTGATGTTGCCTAGTGAAACCAGTGAAGGATTCAGAATTAGAAGATCTGAATTCTATTTCTAGCAAAGTGAATGATTAAAATTAACCTATAGTTGTATATGGGTAGAGGGGAAAATATTTAAGTACCTACTGTGTGCCAAGCTTTGTGCTAAGTATTTTATAAATATTATCTCATTTAATCCTTAGAATATTAAAAAGTATTTGCAATCATTAGTTCCATCACAAATTTAAGGAAACTAAGGCTGAGACAGTGTGAGGAAGTTGCCCAAGGTCATACAACTAGAAAGTTCCTGGTGTCATATTTGAACTGTTTTTCCTGACTCCAGACCCAGTGCCCTATCCACTTCTCCATTTAGCTGCCTCTATCATAGTTATGATCCAATAAATCCTCATTTATATGCTGTCACTCTTTCCTGTTACCAAGATATACTGAAGGAGAAAGAGGAGACAATATATGCCAGGCCATGTCCATATCCTTGATTACCATCTCTTCTGAGACAACCAATGGAGAAAGATAAGACTCCAAATCCAAATCCCTTGAGAATACCAGAGACCCCAAACTATCAAACCAGCTCCCAGCTCAGCCCCCACAGCTATCATTGAGGGGTGATACCATTGTAGAAAAATTGACCAAGTGTCCTTCAAAATCATATAGGCACAAAACCTTGGGATTAGTATTAAGCTCCAGATTACTGGTTCTGCTTGCAGACCAACCTTTATAGCCACCATTCAGGGGGTACAGAGAAGGTAAACCATATGCACCAACTGCCAACATTTTTGTTCATAGGGAGACAAGCCAGTCTAGCTAAAGTAGTAAGGAACTCCAAAGAAAAGACAAGATGCAACACATTTTAAGCAAATCAAATCACAACCAACCACCACAATGACTACTATCTCCCCTCAAACCCTGACGGACCACAACCCTGATCCCTCTAAAGCCTAATGCCCATAGCACATAGCACATGGTGATGGTAGGATCCCCTAACAACCCTTGTGGAGATGCAACTTAGTACCCATTCTTGCACATGCTCCAATTACAGCTACTGAAGACCCAGAAAAGAAAATTCTTTACCCTAAAGTTGGTGGCTCTCAAATGATTCAAATAAAAACCCATATGATTTTATCAACAGAAATAACATTCAAAGAAAAAAAGGCATTAAAAAAGGCATTATGAGAGGTACAGAGTTTGGACCAAAATGGCTGCCCCCATGGACCTGGAATTGAGGAAGGCTTTCACAGAACCACAAGCCAAAGTTATTGATACTCAGCAGAAGGTGAAGCCTGCAGATATACAGCTCAATCAGCTAGCTAAATAGAATGAAAAAGCATGCACATCTTACAGAAAGAGAAATTATGACTTTGGTAGATGAGACTCACATGTATGAAGGTGTAGGGAGAATGTATATTCTTCAGTCCAAGGAAGGCATTCACAACCAGCTGTTAGGGAAACAGAAGATATCAGAAGAAAAAATTAAAAATCATACCTGGAGAGCTGTGTGAAAGATCGGGAAATGCTGATGGCCAGAAGGGCACAGTAAAAACGTACCAGGAGAAAACTTCTATTCAACCCCTTTCCTCTGCTCCTGTTGGGTGAGACAGAGCAGCAGGCCCTGGTGTGCTTTAACATGGAGAACGTTTTGGAAATTATTGCTTTTTTTGGACATTGTTAGGCTGCTGCCTTCCCCTGCACAGCCTCCTGCATCTCTGACTCAGCCAACTGCATATCGCTGGCCTGGGGCTTGATCATGACTTGCTGAGGGTGAGAGGAGAGCCCTGAGCAAAGGAAGTACCCCTGCTCAATTACTCCAATGTTAGCATTTTTGTTAAACAAATAAAAGGCATCCATTCCCTTGAAAAAAGGCATTATGATCAGCCTTGCCATGGCATCCATGGGAATTTTCCATCTGACATGCAACTAAACCCTTCCCTACTTCTAGTCTCCCTCATTATAATGGGAGCTTCCTGAGAGCAGGGACTATCTTGCTTTTTTATCTGTATCTCCAGGGCTTAACATAGTGATTTGCATATAGTAAACAAAAAGTGATTTTTTTTTTCATTCTCTCTCCATTGAGAGGACACAAGGTCAGCACAGAGACCTTATAATTTAACCCACTCAGACTAAGGCAAATGCTAGTCACATATCCTATACTGTAGTCATGTACACATATGCCTTGAGATTCCGCTCATATATTGAAGTAATTCTCAATTATTCACATGTAACTTATTCATTTTATCAACTGCCCATGGAAAACGTTTAATCAAAGAGTGATATCTTCCCCTTATTCATATGCTTCTGGGTATCTCATTTTGCTGCAACAAAAAGTGGAAGAGAATACCTTAAGAGATGGTGGAGATCATCAAACAGAAGCTGATGGGCAGCTGGATGTAGGATAGTCTCTATTTCTTTCATGTGTGGGTTCCTTCCAGCTTTCAAAAACCTGTAATCCTATATCATCTATCTATCTATCTATCTATCTATCTATCTATCTATCTATCTATCTATCTATCTATCTATCTATCTATCTATCATAGATAAATAGATGTGGTTTCCAGAGACCAGTGACTTTTAGATTATCCACTCCAGGGTTCCCATCCATTAACATGAATAATAAAGGGTTAACTAAAATAATAAAGGCATCCTGTACTTATGTACTTCTCATAAACCCAGGCATTTTCAGCTGCTAATAACAAAGTCGGGTGTGTTTGAATAATGCACCCAATGAATGGAATATTTCTGTAGCACATAACTACAGCCTTATGTTACCTAAAAGCATTGTTTAATGTAAGTGTTCCAGGACTGGATATAATAGTTCTAAGGTATTTTTTTTTAGCCTCTAAAGAATACAGACACTATTTTAAAAAAGAACCTTCTGGCTTAGGAGTTGATTTCTCTTAAGTTTATGAATCTGCAAATCTGCTTCATTCAAGTCCAGCTCCTATCCAGAACCACCCTAAAGCATCATTAAAGTTCTCTATGGATTGAAGTAATTTCCTTTCTCCTCAGAATATGCAGAGAGGTAAATGGAAAAAATCTTCCTAAATAGGCATTTACTTGGAAATCCCCTCAAACAAACTAAATGTATGAGTTGACATAAAACACCATAATTCCCTGTGATTCATAAACTATAATTATTAATATTTTGAAAAAGTGTTTGAGAAACAGAACAGCAGATGTTAGATGCATTTTAAATGGATAAGCAAGTTGGAAAGCAAATGTAAGTTAATGTGGTGTGATACACCACCAAAGACTCTTCACAAACTAAAGGAAAACTAAAGAAAAGCTGACTAAGTCTAGAAAGTCTTTTGCAGTAACAAGCAGAAATGAAAGAAAAAGTGGCATTCAACTTCAGAGGTGACAGGCCCTGAATTTCTTGCACCCAGTACAGGGTCCTAGAATTCTGCTCTGGTGGTAAGTCAATGGTGATGAAAGATGAGATTCAAACTAGGTTTTCCTTTTCCTTCTCTGTCTCCACTATCCTTGTACCTAAAAATGGCAGTCTCCCATCACACCTACTTGTCTGTGGTGTTTCTTGCTTTGGTTCCCCTACTCTTAATAATTCAGAAGGCCAACCTGATATTTCTAGGCTATGTTTTAAATAGATCCTTCCACCTATTCTTGCTTCAAGCCCTAACTCCAGTCTTACCTTCACAGTAACTACTTCATTGTCACAGTTCTCAATTAGACCTTTCTTGCTCTTAATACCTAATAGTTCTTTGAGTTCACACGATACGAAAAGCCAATTAACTATGTGCCTTATTGTGTCCTCTCTGCTTGGATCATATGTGTCATTTTTTCTCACCAGCTTGATTATAAACTTCTTGATTCAGATTTAAAACTGAAAGGGACCTTAGAGATAATTAATTCCAAAGACACTGATTTTGTAGATGAGAGAACTGAGGCCCAGGGAGCAGAAGTGACTTTCTTACAGGAAATAAGTTCCAGAACTGAAATGTGGAACCAAGTTCTCTAAAATCAGTGTTGTATTTTACCTTACCAGGCGCAGATGAGGTTCCTCTATCTCCGCTGAGTTGAGCATACCCCTAGGTAAATAGGGCTTGCTGATTGATTACTTAATTGACGAATTAATGGCCCACAGAACCAGAAATGTGATGGATATTCAATCCCATTCCCTTAGTAATATGTATTCAGAAATAAAACTATTCCTATGCTACAATTCATCCAAGTCTTTTGTGCTTGAAATATTAATGAGTGAGAAGAGGGATTTACACTACAAGGATGTGTAGAGAAAGGGCTTATGGCAAGAAAAGATCAAAGAAATGAGAGCATGATGAGAGAGCAAAATAAAGACTTTACATGAAGTAAAGAGACAGCTAGGTGGCTCAGTGTAGTCAGGAAGATCTGAGTTCAAATCTAGCCTCAGACACTTACTAGCTGTGTGACCCTGGACAAACTGCTTAAACTGTTTGCCTTAATCCACTGGAGAAAGAAATGGCAAACCACTCCAGTATCCTTGCTAACAAAACCACATGGACAGTATTGGTGTGCTGTGTTCTATGGGGTCACTAAGGGTCAGACATGACTGAAGAAATGAACAACAGCAACAAAAACGAAGCAGGGGCAAAATATGAGTGGAAAAGGATTTCTGAAATGTACACATATCAAATATAAATTAGAAATAGTGAAAAGTAAAATGACTTAGGAATTAACTAGCTGAAGGATTGTACCTAGCTTAAACTGTACTGAAGTAATATTGCACAGAATTTATTTTTCTTCTAAAAAACAACTTAAATAGGTTAAACAAAGCTATTTCTGGAAACTCAGAAACTGAGTCCATATCAAGAATTTGCTATAATATTGGAAAGATCACTATTCTTTCTAAACCTTTATTGCCAGATCTGTATGAGGCAAATTTTTTGTTCGGGTTCTTCTGCTCCGTTTTAGCCAGCAAAGAACCTCAGATTTCTTATATCTGCAAACTAGGACCTAGCATAGAATTGTGCTGAAGAATGATGGGGTATATAAAGCTATGTGGAGAGAGCAAAAGAGAGGAGAGCAGATTGACAATAGCATCATGGCTTTAAAGCGAGAAGGACCCTTACAGGTCATTAAGTCCAAACTCCTCATTTTGCAGATGAGGAAACTGCTTATTTGAGAAAAGGAGAAAAAATTAAAATCTAATTCCTTGGGATTTAAGATTTCCTTACTTCTTAGTCTAAGTACAACATATAATGTTTAACCCTTGACTTCTAAACTGAAAATTTTTTAAGACACATTCAGAAAGATCAAGGCTTGAATACTTAGTACACTGGAAAATGGCATAAGAAGCATCCAGAAAGAATTTTAAAGAAATTTTAAAGAAAGAATATTAAAAGAAGAAAATTAAGGAACAAATGCAAGCAACATCTCAATGGGAAAAATTGACAAAATCCCGTGAGTAATTGGATAAAGGAGATGAAAGCAAGAAGGAAGAACCCTGAAGAGTATTAAGCTCCTCAAGACAAAAGTTCCCCCAAAGATATTAATTATGTCACAGAGAAATCAGTTGAACTGGAGAACCCTGACCTTACTTACATACTTCCCACAATCAACATCTACAAAGATTGGTGACTTACAATTTCATCAAGAAAAGATGAAAACAAAAGTTCAACGGTGAACATCTAGTATTACTTCATTAGTTTGGTTCCAATCTTTGTTTTATTCATTCTTACATTAGATTATTGATTTTGATTCTAGACACAGCAGGTAGACTGCAAATGACAGTCACTCTCAGGGGGCTTCTGAACCAGCACTCATTGCTGCTTATTTGGTCAGAAGGAGAGAGTGAACAGTTAGGCTTTTGCTTTCTTCTGTTGGGAGTTAACTTTTGCCGTGGGATCCAGAGTTCAGGAAAAGTAAAATCTTTGACTCTGTACTGCAGAAACAAAAAGGTAATCAACTGACTCTAAAGTGCTATAGATAATACAAGAAAGCTGGATATAAAGAAAAAAACTAGATGGAAATAATTTTCATATCCATTTGATAAGTATCATCAACTAAATAGTTCTCATTATAAATTTCAATTTTGACAACTGCCAATGTGGTTTCTTTGGGGTCTTTTTTTCCTTTTTTTTTTAAAGAAATATGGCAAGATTAGGCTGTTAACAAACTAATTGTATCTATTGGAACAATTATTTCTGATGAAGAACATTGTTTGTTTTGTTTTAAAAAAACATCCCAGTGGCTCCAATATACGTGCCCCATGAATATTCACATAGATGAAGCTGACAATTTAAATGTAATGTCTCTTTAACCAAATGCTCCCCAGTGCTTGACTACAGAGCAGTAAGCAATCAATGGATGCCGCTTATTAAGATTATGTGAATGAACATGCATGCTAGTAAGACTATGACAAAGTAACTCCTCAGGGAACCGTACCTTTGGTGAGATGGTTTCAACTGTAAATAGGAATGAAAGACAGCTGAAGAGTTATGTAAATAAAAAAGAGGGAAGTGAATTAATGTTCTATTGTTGTTATACATTTTAACATTTTCTATTTTCAAAATATTAAATGATTATTTTTCTTTTATGCCAAAGTTTTATTTATGGATTTTTCTTTTTTATATTACTATCATGCATCAATGGCTTTCCCATTCCTGCAATGATATAAGTCCCCCTTTCAACTTCCTCTCCTCCCCCTTCTCCTGTAACACTTCTAGAATTTTGAGAAAAATTCAAACCTTATCTCTCCTGTTTCCATCTAAATCCTGCTGTACCAAAGAGACAACCTAAAGCCTTAGAACTTAGAGGCTCACACCTCTCTTTGCTACTAAGACATATAGGTAAGCAAAGTTAATGAGGGCATTGGCGATGTCTGACAATGTGTCTCCTTTCATGATTACGGTTTGAACAAAATTAAGGAGCTGGATTAAATGACTTCTAAGATCCCTTTGCGCTATAAATCTATGATCCTGTGAACTTTCCACTTAGAGGAAGGAGGCAGAGTGTATCTATCATCCCTCCTCTAGAGTCAAGATTGCTCACAGCAGTAGGAAGATTTCTGATGTTTGGGTTTTTAAGAATTAAACAATTTTTTTTTCTGGTTACCATTCTTAATGACCCCAGAAAGATCAATACATATTTTAGGATACTTCAGTTAATGAAAAGAAACAGTATAATGTAATTACTTTCTGGGTGTTAGTTTCCTAGCCTGTACAAGGGGAATTGGGGCTCTAAGATCTCTTATACTTAGTTTCAAATCTGTGATCTATGATGGTGACCTAGGATAGTGGCTTGCAAAACACATGAGTTACGGATATTATTCAGTCCTTTCTTTTGACTTGCCTTCACAATTTATTCAAGGTGCATTGCTCTGGGATTATCTGTAATATGATAGGGAGACGAGGCTTTCTAGTGCTCCAATTCTACCACCACCTCAGTTTCCCAAGGAATAATTCTAGTTTTATTCTAATCTATTGGGTCCATCCCAGCAGGCGAGGAAGTGTGATAAAAAAGCACTCAAGATACAAATATGAGTCAGTTATGGCACAGGTAGTTTTATTCCCTCATGTAAAAATGGAGAATAATAAGCTATAGGAAATGATAGAATGTTTGTAATCCACCAGAGGCATAATATTCAAGTTTCATTGGGGCATTGGCAAAGAGCTTCCTCATGAGAATGTCTTACCAGATATTTTACATTTTATCTTCACTGAGTATCACCTGATCAATGCCAAGTGAGTTCTTTCTGTCAATGGTTTCTTTCTGGATATGTGCTACAGCCTCAGTCTATCTGCCACTGTCTATGCTCCTGATGCAGGAACTTCTACCCTCTTTCTCTGGTGCCCAGGAAGGTCAAGAAGTCAGTTATCTTTGGGGATCTCATAAAATATCTGTATCAAAGGAAAGATAACACAAATTCGATTGGATCTCAGATTAGACATAAAGTTGCCTCCATGATCATTCATAAAACAAAGAAAGCCAACAAGGAAAAGAAATCACCCCACTTCTGAGTACTTCCCTGGACCTCTGAAAGTCCCCTTCATTTTTTTTTTATTCTGTTTTCCTCAAAAGCTTTATTCTAAGTTAAATACTCCTGATAGTGTTTGAATAAAACTATGCCATGAGCTTATATTGATCTTCTGTTACCTTTCTTTGCTTCCATTGTCTGTACATAAGATTTAAGTGGATTACTGAGTTCCCTGTGCATCCATATTTGTCTCTTCAGACAATTTCTATTTATTCTCCTAATTAGAATTGTTTTCCTTTGTGTCTTAAGGATTTCATTCTTAAGAATTTCCCATCACTCCTGAACTGACTTCCTTCACAGAAATAAATCCATGATATTTTACCTGCTCATTCTTCTTCTGAACACCCTGAAATCCACCCTCCCCAAAAGTGAATATCAAATTAGATCCCCTTCTGTTTCTTTATCACAAGTTCTAGCAAAAACTGGTCACTTTCCCCCAAGATTCTCAACATTTCAAACTCAGAATATTGTTCCTCCATGTTAGAAAGAATCATATTCAGCATAAATTTTCCCGTTCTTGAGTCTTCCACATTTAGAAAGATGAAATTATAATTCTGGTAAGTCAAGAAATTTTAGCTGATCATGCCTCAGTTCCTTATCTATAAAATGTGTTGGAGAAGGAAAGGGCAAACCACTCCAGTGTTGCTGCCATGCAAATCCCAAATGGGGGCACAAAGAGTTTGATGTGACTGAATCAACTCAACAAAAATAACATTTTAACAGAGGAAGAAATCCAATAAATATCTGTATTGATTAAGCCACCTATTCCTACACTTCTTGTATCTCTATTATGATTTGTTTCCAGAATTCCTCTTTCTCTTCAGATGATCTGTAGTATACTATGATTCTAATATCACTTTCATTTCTCTCTCCATTAATCTTCACTCAAATATTCTCCATCTGCTTTTTCTTCTGGTTCTGGTATTTCCTCATAGGTGTGTGCATTCTTTATTTTATTTTTAAATTTCGATTAAAAACATTCTAGTATCTATCCCTCTTATTTCTGCCCTCCTCCCACCATTGAGAAAGCAATAAAAATAAAAGTTCTATTACAAAAATATATAGTCAAGTAAAACAAATTCTTGCACTGGGCATATTCCTCTACCTGCCTGCCCATGTTTTATTACTATAGCATACATACCTAGTGCTATAATGGATAGTAATGGAAATTGGTGTTTCGTCCCTATTCTTATTGGGAAAGTCTCTATACTCCAGGCAAGCTTTATCCCCATTATTATTAGTTTATTCCCATTATAGATAATATTGGTACTTAGATTTAGATAGATATTACTTATCATTTTTAGAAAAGCTCCCTTTATTCCTATACTTTCTGGTGATTTCAAGAATGACTCTTGTATCTTGTCAAAATCTTCTTCATTTATTGATATAATCATATGATTTTCATTGTTTTAATTATTAATATGGGAAAATATTTCTACTTTTTCAAACAGTCCTGCAAACTAAATATAAATCCAAACTGGTCATAGTGTATAATAGTGCATAATCATAGCATATAATTTTTGTGCTATGGTACTGTTATTTCCTTTCTAATATTTGTTTAAAAATTTGCATCAATATTCAATATTTATTAAAGATAATGGTTTGCAGTTTTCTTTCTGTTTTAACTCTTCCTGGCTTAATTATCAAGACTATAGTTATTTCATAGCAGAAATTTTCCTATTTTCCTATTTTTTCAAACAGTTTGGGTAATAATGAAATGATTTATTCTTTAAATGTTTAATGGAATTTCCTTGTAAATGTATCTGGTAGTTTTCAATCTGCTTCTTATTTTTTGTTTAATAATGTCTTGTTCAATTTTTGTTTAATAATGTCTTGTTCAATTTCCATAATAAAGTTTCTTAAGTTCTGCATTTCCAGTTCTGGTAATGTGGGGAATTTATATTTTTGTAAGTGTCTGTCCATTTCATTTATACTTTCAATTTTATTGGCATATTGTTGGGGAAAATGGGTTCTAATAATTACTTTTATTTCTTCTTCATGATTCATGAATGCATGCTTCTTCTTAAAAAATGAGCTTTCTTTCTTACTTCTAAAAATAAAGTTGGCTAATATTTAATTCATTTCATTTTATTGGGAAAAAATTAATTAATTAATTAATTAAAATTAATGAATAAAATGAGGAATAGTTTTTTTTAGTTCTATGCCCAATGCATTCACCTGTTCTTTCTTTTATTCTAAAAAGTGGTTAGAGATAAAAAAAAAATTCCATTATAGCTGCTTTTGCTATATTACCCAAATTTAATTATGATGTGTCACTGTTGTCATTCTTTGATGAAATGACTTAATGCATCTCTGATTTGTTTTTTGACATAATCATTAATATTATTTAGTTTTCAGTTATTATTTAACCATTTCTTCAGGGTTCCTCTATTGAACATAGTTTTTATGACATTGTGGTCCATAAAAGATGTATTTAATAATTCTGATTTTCTGCTTTTGTTTATGAGGTTTTCATGCCCTAATATAAGGGTAATTTTTGTGAAGGTGCCCTGCACAGTTGAAAAATATGTATACTTCTTTCTATCCCCATTCAATAATTTCTAAAGATCCATCATATCTATCTTTTTAAAAAGAATTCTAATCAAGTCATTTACTTTTTTCGCATTTTTTTGTTAAATTTATCTTGGTCTAAGAAGGATAAATTAAGGTATCTGGGTTTTATGGTTTTAGTATCTACTTCTCTCACTTGGCTTTTCCTTTCAGTATTAAGATATAATCTTCTTGTTGAATATATTTTTGCTATTACTTTGTCTGAGACCATAATTGCTACTCCTGCCTTTTATACTTCATCTGAAGCATAAGATATTTTCCTCTAGACCCTTAAAAAATGCAACAACTGTGTGTGCATCTTTCTGTTTAAAGTATGTTTCATGTAGACAATATGTTGTTGGATTTTACTTTCTAATTATTTCGGTTTCCCCTTTTATTTTATGAGTGAGTTCATCTTATTCATATTCATCATTAAGATTGCTAATTGTGCATTTCCCTCCATTCTATTATTGTATTTTAACTACTTTTCCCTTTGTCCCATCATTATAAAGAAAAAGTGGGTAGTCAGAAAAAAGTGAGCTCAACACCAGTGTTCTCCATTTAATGTAATCTGTTTCTGTTCCCCTGTCCCTCCTCTCTTTCCCTCCCTCAGAGCCCAATAAAAGGTTCTTGTCCTTTCCTTCCTTTCTCTACACACTTCAAAATCTGCTATAGTACATTTTCTAGATATTTATGGAGTAATCATGTAGGGAAGGTAGGCTGTATTTTCCTACTCCTCCATTATCTTGGCTCTACCACCAGCACTTTCAGTATACCTTTTTCATATACAATGCTATCTTCTCCCATGTATATTATATGCCATTCATAGAACTCATCTCAGCAAGCCTCAGTAAGGTCTGTCATGTCAAATTTTCCTCCTTTTTTAAAAAACTTTTAGCTCTTCTTGTTTGTTCAAACTTTGGGGGAGAAATATACATACCTATGCATATATATGTTCACATATATGTATGTATGTTTATGTATAAGTAATCCTCTATATTTTAAAGCCCTTCTGCTTAGATTTTCAAGATATTTATAAATATGTATTGCTTCTAGCTTTTGTTAGGTATATTTCTTTATTGGCATTCTTATATTTTAAGCTGTAGGCTAGAAATCCAAATTCCATTCTCAGATACCACCTTCTGAGACAGCTGTTCACTTCCCAAATCAGACTTTCTTTCCTGTATCCCTTGTCTTCAATAGGCATCAGTAAAGAATACACAAGTTATATCCATATGCTTTTCTGATTTTTTTGGCCAAAGACTTCATGTTCTTTACAAACCGTTCTCATGTTCACTTATGCCTATGTGACGCATCAGAAGTGGGTATCCATTTAGATAAATCTTGAAATATAATCCGTTATGTCTTGGATAAAGGACTAGGAAGACAATAGATCTCTCTGCTATTATTATTAGGTTGGCATCCAGCTGCCTCAATACACCCTGAGAAGCAATTCACTAACCTTCACTACTGTTTGCTTCTTTCTCTGACCGTTATTCAATGATCTCCCACCTGACTCCTTTGAGGCAAAGCAGTTAATTCCTCTAAAAACTATGCACCTCCCTTCTCTTCAAGAATACACTGTTTTAATTATTGTTTTGTTTTGGGATTTTTAGTTTCAATCGTATTTATTTTACCTCCTTTTTTCCTCTGTGGGACATTCTTCCATATTTCAACCAAGGTCATTCCCCTTCTGTACTTCACATCTTTTCCCCTACACTGAAGCATCACTTTCTTTTTTAAGGAAAATATTTCAGAGATTATCTTGTCCAAAAACTAACTGAAGCATGTATTCTAAGAGTGGGATTTAAAATTCTCCACCCCTGAGTCCCCAGTACATGGTGACTAAGCTATGTGGCCTTTTAGTATGTGATATAAATAGTTGTCAGTAATTACAGCCTGGCAAAATATGCTGCTACAAGGCTTTATTTCTTGCATAAAAAAAGTTCTTAGCTATTTTATATTAGTAATAGTGATTGTATTAATGTATCTCTCTACTTTCAGAACCTCTCTATAAGACTCAGACAGGTTAGAGTATACCCAGAGCTTCCTTTCCATTTTTGCCTCAAAGCTTGATATCATCGAAACCTTTGTTCATTTAATTCTGAGATTAAAATTATCACCAGTACAATCTAAAGAGCATTTATTAACTATGTTCAAGTTGGTGTTGGGGATACAGACACCTTTTCCTCCTAAAAAAAATAAAGATTGCCTTCGGGGTGCTCTCATTTTACTGAAGGGATGTGAAGAGTTAAGAATAAACATACTAATTTGAGAAGAAGGTAGAGTGCTCACAACTAAGGGAATCAGGAAAAAAATCCCATAGAACTTGACACATGGAGGAAAGTTCAAAGGAAGGCAGGGAGGAAGGCTTTTGGTAGAATGAGATGAATGTGCATTCATGACATGGAAGATAGTGTAGACTCTAGGCAAAGGGATGGCAGTGGGAAATGGCATCTCACATTCAGGGAATAAAAAGTAGGCCAGTATTACTAAAATATCAAATACGTGAAGATGAACGATTAGCCTGGAAAAATAGATTGGAGCCAGATAATAAAAGACTTTAAACAGGAACTTGAGAAACTTATCCTTTATCATACAAATAGCTGGAAGCCCTGACATTCTTGAGTAGGCATGAGAAATAGCCAGACTTGAATCAGAGAAACTGAAAGCTAAGAGTCCAATTGGGAGGTTGTAGTCTAAGACTACTTTCTGTATGTCATTAAATGATGTCACTGAAATAACTGCTACTACTCTCACTATGCTGATGTCAGATTCCCCTTAAAAGTCCAAGCAGCTATGAAAACTCTTCAGAGGACTGAGCTTAGAGATGACAGGTGAGAGCTAAGGATCAATTCTGAGCAATAAAACACATTCAAAGATTATGTGCTAACAAGAGCTCTAATTATCAAGCTTTCCAGGGGCTTTGTATTCTCACCAGAGTAAAAGAAATAATAACAGTCATGAATGCAAGACATCAAAAATTGATGGCAGAGTGGTTGAACCAAAGATGATAATTTCCATAAAAAGAGTAAACAAAGAGGACATAAAGGTAACTATAGTAGCTTGTAAATGTCCTCCTCCCCTCAAGAGTTTGACTATGAAAGGGAGAAGAAATAAGACAGTAGTTTGAGATGGTTAAGTAAAATGAAAAGTTTTGTTTTTGTTTTAAGATTGGGAAGACTTGGATATGCCACTATCTAGTATAAATTCAACTTAAAAGGTGATGGTGTTTATATTTTTCAGAACACAATTTTATCACATAAACATGAATTATACCTTATATTAGAGATAACACTATTTTGAAGTACTTTACCGATACTTTTGTGATAATTTATATTTATTTCTGAAATTCATATATCTTGTTTTATCAGTATTGGTGCTCTATCACTTTGCAACCATGCCAATGCCCTATGAACTAATTGCTCTGGACAAGGTCAGTCATTACCTGATTACCAAACTTCTGGGGCAGGGCTTCTTGGTACTCAGACCATAGACATGCTGGCCCATAAGTCAAGGATACGAACTGTGGGAGTGGACTACTAGTGCTTACACTATGTTATATTAAGGACACAATGTTGCCTCCACAGCCTGATGAAGTAATTGAGTATGGATTTGAGTGAAACTAGAACTTTAACTTTGTAATCTTTTTTTTTTAAACATTCTCTTGTGGGGAATAAAAATGTGTAACTATTGTTTAATGGGGATGATCTGAATACACCCCTACACTGGCAGAATGCTTCACAGTTTTCAAAATTATTTCACATCTATTATCTCATGTGGTCATCATAGTTCCCATATAATAAAAGCAGATGATGTATTATAAATCCCATTGTACAAATGAGGACACTGAAATTCAGGGAGTTAGGCAATAATGATAATCTATTAACATAGCCATTTAACATTCACAAAGCAAGGTCTTGAAAACAACTCTGTGTGCAAAGTGCTACAAGGATTTATAATCGTTATCTTAAAGATAGGGAAACCCAAACTCATAGAGATGAAGTGACTTTTGCAAAGTCACATAGATTTTAAGTGGCTGAGGTGATATTCAAATCTCAGTACGGGTTTAAGATCTACACACTAATATGCCATTTGACAAAGGACATAAAGGCAGAGACAGACTTTGGAATAAAACCCAGATTTTCTGATGTCTATTGCTGTACTTTTTGTATCATATAAAGCTCTAATCCCCTTTGCTATTTGGTTACTGCTAAAACTGACTGTTTTTAGTTAGCATTTCATATATGGGTGTATATATAGACATACATACAATGTGTGTATATACATATATACCTATACATGTATTTTTTAGAGGCAGCTAGGTGGCATAATGGATAGAACACAGGATCTGAGGGTAGGAAGACCCGAGTTCAAATCTGTCCTCAGATACTTACTAGCTGTGTGACTCTGGGAGAGTCATTTAAGCCCCATTTGCCTCAGTTTCCTCATCTGTAAAATAAACTGGAAAAGCAAATGGCAAATTACTCCTTTATCTTTGTCAAGAAAACTACAAACGAAATCACAGAGTCATACAGGACTGAAATGACTGAACAACAAAAAATACATATATTTACATACATATATTTCACATATATGAAATGCTATCTAGAATATGTATATATGGGTGTATACATATATACATAAATTCTATCTAAAACATGTGTATATGTGTGTTTATATATGTATGTATGTATATCCCCAGACCTGCTTCATACTTACATATTATATACAATGTCTGCTGATTCTATATAACATGATACAAAGTCATTGAAAAGCATAAAATTATCATATTCACTAATTACTGAATTATTTCAGTATTTTACCATATACAAATATTAAAGGTAAAGCAAACTACACAATTTTATACAATCAGAAAGTATATATGTGTGTATATTTATTTGTGTATTTTAAGATTTTTCTCTATCAGTGGAGGAATGTACTTGTATGCTTTAGCAGGAGCTGTCCCATCAATCTGGAGAAGAAACGATGCTTTGTAAGATGAAAATCCCAGACTTCAGTAGGGTTCTGCTCTTCATAGATATTTACTACATTACATTGATTTTGGCATATGCAGACCTGTCCAGAAATCAACAGCAAATGATTAAAGAGTTTGAAATAGATAATTAATTAGTAGTTTTAGGTATTAACATCAGGCTGTAACCTAAGGAGACATAATCTATCAGAATGGAAAAACATTATGGTAGAATGAGTCAGAATACATTTACCTCATACTTGGGCTGTTGGACTTGTCCCATAAGCTGTACCATCTGCACTTAGCTCTTTCATCATTAGCAATTTGAACTGATGAACTATTTCAAACAGTACCTAAGATAAGATCAAATAAATTTTTTTTAAAAAAATCTCTCTCTCTCTCTTTCTCTCTCTCTCTCCAAAAGAATAAAAATCTACTTGCTACCAAATAACCAGCTTGACTGAAATTTTGCACTTTGAAATTTGCTGTCTTCAATAGCACTTTAGAATTTTAGGAAAGTAGGAAAAACAACAAGACCAGAGTAAGTTTTGATTTGCAAAATTCTGGAAAATTGAAGAATAAAAGATATTCTTGTAACAGCAAGGAAAACTACTTAAAATAATTATCGATTTCCAAATTTTGCTAGTTCCTGATTAACATGCAATGTGTGAGTCAGTCAGGTGGCAAAGTTATTCCCATCAAGTTTTCAATTATTGCAAAATAAGTAATTTTAGAAGAAGACTTCTGAAAGGGTCTATCTTTGGCCTGGCCCTCACAGGAAATGGAGCCAAGAGTCCACATCTATTGCCCTCAAGGTTGTGATACTCCAAAGGCAGCCAGGAATTGTTCCTTTGGCCTGTGGAATGACCTAAATTTTCCAATGTATTATGTGGGGAAAGTTCAACCCTCATTATACTAATGGTTTAAGAGAAGGTGGAGGGCAGGGTGGAGGGGAATGTTGCTAAGCCTTATCCAGTGAACTTTAAATCAAGGTAAAACTGAAGTAAAACCTCTTTACCTATGTCATGGTGCCAAAGTGAGCTGAAACAGCCCCATCAGGAGCATAATGATTTCTCAAAGTAAAGAGGCTCATCAACATACATTTGCCTCATCATAACTGAGTTGCAGAAATCTTTAGGAACAAAATAAAAGGACTTTGTCATTCAAATTTCAGAGGCAACAGGTATAATGTTGCTTCAACGCATATCAATATGTTATTATCCAGTGCAATAGGAAAAGTGCAAAAAAAAAAAAAAATTCCCAGCAGTCATCAATTCTCATCTGTGCTTAATTACCTGAAAAAAAAAAAAAAACCTAGATAAGTTTGAATCATCCAAATCACTGGTGTTCCTCGTGATCAACTGTTTCTAATAAATATACATGATCAGTAGCCGTTCTGCTTTCTTAACACTGAGCATTTTGAACTATCTGTAGAAAGAAAAGCAATAATAGAGAGAGCATAAAGTAGGCTCTGTGGAGTATTACAAGGCAGTGCATTCATTAAGCCATTCTTATGACACTATAAATGCTTTAGTCATAAGAACGCCACATAAAATTACAGGCGCTCTAATCCTGCAATGGGGACTACTTTACTTTCCATAATATATGGCCTCTTTCCTCTGCATTCCCAGCTCTTCCCCCTCCTCCAAAGTGTACCAAGCATATTTCTTGACAAGTTCAGAGTGGTTTCACCTTTTGTCCGATAGCCACACTTACTCTCCATTATAGTTTTCAAGTGGCGCTAGGCGATATTTAAATGACCATTTATCACTGCTTTCACATTAAAAAATCATCATCTGATGACAGTGCATCTGAACAACACTTGGGAAGCCATAAACTGTAAACAGACACTGAAGATGTCTTCAACAATCATGGTGACATGAATTATTTGTAGATCACAATAGTGTGGTAAGAAGATTCTTAACTGCTTAGGGAATTAAAACATGATGAGGCAAATCTTTGCCCAAATTCATTCTCAAAGAAAGGAATATGGTGAAATTGAACTAATCAAGATTAATGAGGGAAAGCTAAAGAAAAATATTGATTATGTTTATAGGGATGAGGTATTATGACTTTCAACTCTACTGTTTCATGACAGATATAAGTGGAAACAAATAAGTAAAACTAATGAAAAGGATTCTTATTTCTTACTCATATAACACTGAAATAAAAATCTTTTAACATTATGTATAATTTGCAGAACCTAAAAGTTAGAGATAGATTCATAACTGGAACCTTAGTTTTAAGAAACTGTTGAGTCCAAGTATCATTTTCTGTGCTGAGAAGTCAAACCTCAAAAATTAATAGAGGAAAAAAATGAAATATTTATCCTATAAGAATCATGAACCATGTTTCTGAATTATAGCTTTTTAAGCATTAAGTCTAAATTAATAGCATTCAGTTCTGCAAAATCACCAAAAAAAGAATCTTAGTTTCTCATCTTAAAAGGTTTTATTTTATATTCTTGATTCAGTAGATAAAGAAATATCTTTAAAAGAATGGAATAAACACATGTAGTAGGTAAAATTTCATTTTCAAGCACTAATAATAAATAACCTTTAAAGGAACCAACACTCAAAAGACTTGAAAATATGCAGGTAATGTGGCTTTTCTGTTTTAATTGGTAAAAGCAGGAACAATTTGGCAGGGAAATAAATCAAAAACTGAGCTCACTAAGGGTCTGGGAAGAATATACTCACTCCTGTGTTTAAGATGGCCCTGAGGCCTTAGCATTTGAAGAAATAAATAAGAATACTTCCCAACTTGAATTATATGTACACAATATAATATACCTGACTGCTGTATATTGAGGTTCTGTGAAGTTAAACACTACCTTGTGTCATTATTCATTTTGTAATAGCTATAGCATTTTTTGGCATATGTTTTATTAAAAAACAATAAGTACTGCTATACACAAAAGGTTTGGACTTCTGGTGGTCCACAGAAGATCTGTGGTTACATTTCCATTTTATGAGACCTTAAACACACTATGTCTTTGACTTCCCTGTCATGCTGTACGTATGCCAGAGGATCTGGAGCCCCTCTTTTTGTGTGATTTGTGTATATTTCTACTTTACAAAAATTTTAGTTGATCTACATGTCTGAAGCTTTCCAAAGGTATGGAATTTATGAAATTTTAGAGAAGATTTGTGATATGTACCTATTACACACATCTGGTCATATTTCTGTGTGTTGATGAACGCAAGCTTTCATTCACCCCCTTCCCCACTAATCTACAGGCACTTGAAGTTACTTATGAAAATATTACACCAGACCTGAAGTTGTATGAACCTAGAAAGTCAATCTATCAATAACCATTTATTAAGCCTACTCTGTGTCAAACACTGTCCTCTAGGAGTGCACAATCTGATGGAGGACACAGTAAGTAATCAAGCCACTTTACCCCTTGGCCCCAGTTTCCTCACATTTAAAATTAGCATAATAATGGCAACTATATTAAAGAGTTATTGGGATTGAAAGAGGTGACATTTAGAGGACTGTGTGTCCCTTCAAGCACTGTATAAATATTAGTGTATTGTTATTATTTTTGCTACTAAAAATAATCTGTAACCTCCCCTTCCTCACTGGGAATTACCCCAGATTCTATGTATTTTGCAGATACTCTCTAAATCACAATTCGTGAGCCCCCATGATTATATTTTACTTTGTAAATGGAATTTTTAATTAAATAACAATATAAATGAAATAAAAACAGGACATTTCCTCCATGAATTTTGATATCATTCTTGTGCAAATACAAAAAGTTTCAGTGGAGTCTTCTTCCATTGTGTGGCAAATCAGCGCAGGAGGAACACATGAATATATACATATGAGAGGACGAGTATCTAAACACATGGGCTACTCATGGTTCTGATACTATAAAACTACTTATGTCTTCCACTAATTTCCCCAAAATGTTTTCTTCTAGACTTGTTCTCCACTAGATGCTACTCTTTAGTTCTTTCTTTAAGGCCATGTTCTCCACAGTTCCTTGATAGGTGCTTTGTCCATGCTCTAATGGGTCACTAACTCTGCCTACTTTCAGTCATCTAATCTGTGATGCAGTAATTGCATTTCTTTCACCAGCATTTTGAGCCACCTCAATCAACACGCTGGGGATGCTGTGATCGATAAGCCTTTCCCCTAAGGAAGACATGCTATAGAACTTTCAGTCTACATGGTCAAATTGCTTTTTCAGTCGCCTTCTTTGTCTCAGCTTTGGTCTTCATTCCATGTCTTCTCCTCAGACAGAGCCATCTGTAAATCAATCTCCATACCCTGGACAAAATCTAAAATCTGTTCATCCTACAGGAAAGGCTATAGCTATCTTCATTTATGATTTTAAGTCAATAGCTATGACACTCTCGGTAGTGTACTCAAATCGGCTTTTCTCTACTGATGACTATGAAACATTCTTTTCCTCAGCAAGGCAATACCAGCAGTATAGATATCTATGCTTCGATCATGTCTTTTCTTAAACTTTAAATGCTGCTCTTCTGAGTTCTTCACTGAACAGAACATTTTAAGTGACCTTTCTGGTTCTCTTTACAGTTTTCCGTGGGTCTTCTTAGTTCACTTACATGATCAAAAGCCAATTTTAGTATTCAGGATTTATGATAACCCTCAACTGTCAGAAGTCTTCTCAGGGCATGAAGTCCTTAAAAGAAAAAAGGGCTTGAGAGACATTATTGTATGAAAATTGTTTTAACCTTATCTCAATATCCCCTCCCTCAGGACGATGCTAACTAACAACTGTTGTGTTGGCTAGAGGGTTCTGATACGCTGTGATTTCCCCCCACTTTCCTACAGGAGCATATTGTAACTGTGCGTCTCTGACTTTTTCTCTATTTTCTTGTGTTTTCGTATCTCTTTACAAATTGTCTTGCTCTGAGTAGAATGTTAGCTCCTTGAGAGCAGTGATGTTTTTCATTGTACTACCTTTCCTCAGAACTTACCACAATGCCTTGTACCTAATTGGTGCTCAATAAATGGTTACTGGATTGCATTGTGCTTCACTTGTAATCTATTTTTCTTCCATTTTTAGTTTAGATATCTGAAATTCCCTAAGGTCTATTACAAACATAACTTTTTTTAGGGTTGATGCTGATGATGGGATTAGGTTTAGGCTGCTGATGATACATGTAGCTGTGGATACTAAATAGATCATGCTATCCTTGATGACATCAGCATTAGTTAATACTGCTAAATATCCTTCTAGATGGACCTCTTTCTGATTGTATTATTGAGTTTAGCATGGCTTCACACTGTTTCAGTGTTTGTTAAACTTGATGGTTTTTCCAGCACTGACAGAAATGTCACAGAGTGAGAGAAACACATTTAGTCAATGATTAAGAGAGCTGTGGAACTGGCCCCTAATGGAGATATTCAGAGTATGCACCAAATAAAATGAGTCACATCACTGAACACAGAGATAAAATTACAGGAACATCAAGGCCTACCTAAGGGTCATTCTTTTGTGAAGCTGCCCTTGGTAATCCAAATAGAATACAATAACTATCAAGTCAATGGTACACTGAAGGTTTAAAGGGTAGTGATGCTTGATCTTCTATATGTTTATGTTCTCACGAGGTTTACCTTGCCTTGTTGCTCTGGGATTGCCCACCTCCTCCTGAAGAGTGGATGTAGGCTCCCAGTGATTCAATTATGCCTCTATCTTAGATTTCTTCAATTCTACCGCACCTCACATTCCTATGAAACAATTCTATTTGGGGCTCTAACCTAAAGAGTCCATCCAAGGATAGGAGAGGAAATAAAATGTTACCTCTAGTACAAGTGCCAATAAAGTATGATATAGACCATTTTGTTCCCACCCATGCTAAGCAAAAAAGAACCACAATATGACTATAATCCATTATGAGATAAATATTCAAGCCTCATTGGGACATTTACAGTATCTTTTGCATCCTCCTCTACCTCTCTCTTTCTCTCTAGAAAACTGCTTTTACTCTTGGCAGTCAGCAAATGAGTTCATAAACACTTATGTGTCTATTAGGTGATAGGAACTATGGTAAGAACTGGACAGGCACTGAAGACAGCCCCTGACTTCAAGGAGTCATCATGGCCAAGAAAAATAGTCAAAGGATATCTGCCCCAAGTCTGAAGTGGGAAGGAGAGCCCTCCATAATTCTAGTACAAAAGTGATACTATATAAGTCAACATGGATCTCTCTTCCTTCTAACTGGTAATATATTTAATTATATATTTTGGTATTTAATAACAGCATGCACACAGCACTCTACATAGGGGTGTGCTGGGACTAGCTCTATCAGGCTCTTGAGAACTGGTCCAACTGAGCATTTGCATCTTAGAATTTGGCAAATGCTACAGATCAGATTTTGATTTATTGTTTTGTTGATTATCTAGGCTTAAGAAATGATAGAGAAAATGTTAATAAGGCACACTAAACTTAAAAGTATGTAATGAATATTCCCACCCACCCAGATAAGCTGCTTAACCTTTACCAACACCCCCCTGACTCCATCCATCATGTATAGCAGTTTCCCCCAACCACAACAATGTGTGGAGAGAGTTTTACAAATATTTACAAAGCATTTGATGAAATTGATGATCAGAGAGATTAACTAGCCCAAGTCACACAGGTATTGAGTAATATAGTTGGGACACAAACCTAAGACAGAAAAAAGAAATTTTACATAAATGACAAAGAAAAGCAAAAAGAAATATTGTCTATGTACATTTCCCTTGGAAGTGAATTCCTATTCTCTACTGGTTAATGTTTAGCCCCTGATTTTTTTTTTCTTTTTCAGAAAGGAGGTGATTGTTTTAATAATTACTCTTAATATGTCTTTAAAGTAAACTGTTATCATACAAACAACTTCTGTAAGTTAAATGCTTATTTTCTAAATTCCTAAACCTAGATCTATAGCCTTTTTTACCTATTTATTATGACCAAATGCTTTCAATAACATAATAAATTCATGGACACTGGAGAAAGACACTTAAACTTCCTAATCTGAAATTCATTGTAAATGAATTTTTCCCCTCACGCAATAAGCATTAAACCTTCAAGTAGCTTCTAAACATTCTGTCTTACTGGACTAGAGAACACACAAAAGAGACCAATTTTTCAGAATGATTCATGTCATTCTATTCAGTGGTACTCATTAAAGGAATGGTTGGCAAGCATTAAGAAAGGGAAGCAATGATCATGAAGAGCCAGCATGATCTTAACAAGAAGAGGTCATATCAAGCTAACCTTGGTTTCCTTTTTCACAGGGTTAGTAGATTAGTAAATTAGGGCAATCATTTATGCATATTTCTGCAAAGTATTTGATAAAATCAGTCATGCTGTCCCTCTGTGCAAAAGAGAGCTTCCTGGGCCAGATGATTATACAATTAATAATTTCTGAAAAATGTTGAATTACCAGACTCAAAGTGTAGTCAGTAAAGGGCCTCTTTTCTGGGAGGCCTCTATCAGAACATCACAAGAACAAACCCATGCCCCTATTGTGTGGCGCAGCTTAATTTACCCTAGAGCCCACGTGCTTTGGTTTTGGTTTGTTTTGTGTCTGTGTTTGTTTGTTTAGTCACAGTTATATAGCTTTTCCACTATATCAATATTGCATTGTCAAAGGAAGTTTAGGCAGTGTAGTCACCCATAGCCCATTTTCAGGTTGGTTTTTGCCCATAGGATCTCATAAACTACAGAGGTATAAAAACACAGGGAATAATGTTACTAAGAGAACTCTTTAGCTCGTAGCAGTTATCTCACTTTCCAAAACTGAACTTCATGCTTCCTTTTTATAACAGAGAATCCCTACAAGCTGTTAATAAGGGATCACATATCAGGGTAAAGGATACCATCAGAGAATGTGCAACCACGATGATGGATCAGTCACATAGCAGCAACAAAGAAAATGTGGTCCAGTGGGCAAAGGATGACTGGAGTTTCCATTATTTTAAAGAAATACATCTTAAAGAAAACTCAAGGAACAAAGCCCCTCTCCACATCAAAATTCTACAGTGAATTTATGGGAGGATATAGTCTATAGTCATGGAGGATTATCAGCCATGGATGGTTTACAATCTGCATCATCAGAAAAAGCTGTCTCAATTGATGAGACTGAAGCTTCACTGGGGTATTAGGAATTTTTTTCCAGAATACCAAGTCAAAGAGAAACATATACATACACAGATTTCAAGGGAAGCCCTAATGGAGACATCACATTCAACTTTCATTTCTATCATTGATTTACAATGTGTCATTGGACAAATAATTTCAATTCCTATTATTACTGTTTTCACTTCTGGAGCAGGTATGATAAACATCTGCCCACCTCACAGAAATGCAGCAAGAAATCCCATAGGAGAATTTTCTTTAAGTATAGGAAGAATAACTTGCATAACCACCAGTACTATTGGAAGTCTTAGAACTGAAATGTCAAAACAAATTAGATGACTTAAGTAGCAGCACCTGATAAATAAAAACCAGAAGAGGAGGACAGAAGGGAGTAATTGCCAATACCAGCAAACTGCCAATTAAATTCTCTTTTTCCACAAATTTTTATTCTATTAAAACTATAACCCATCATTAAAGTTCAGCAATTTACCTTCAGAAACTGACTTTGATTTTGATAGCTGTCTTTCTCTATGTTTTGGCAAGACAGAAGTAATGACGCAAATTAGCCAAGTGGGATTCACTGAACTTCGTTTGGGAGGAAGAAAAATTTGCTGTAAAGTATATGATCCCTTGATTTGCACAAAGAAGGGGTAGGAAATACCAGGAGAAATGGAATGTATGTTAATGTATGTTTTAAGAGATTCATAATTATATCAGCTATGCTCAAGGGGAAAAATGCAAAGATAAATAGTAAGGCTTCACTTAGTTGACATTTTCAGAGGATAAATGATATTCCAGATAAAAAGAGGCTTTCAAATAAGGAAGGTTTTAGCCTCTAAGCACTGTTACTTCAAGTCCTACTGAGGTATAGGCAGCAGTTAATCATCACCCCCTCTTTAAAAAAAAGGTACTGCACTGTTCTATCTTCAATCTTTCACTCACTGGTTTCCCTCCTCTTCTACCATCAAAGTGTCAACGGCTCATCACTTCTTTTTTTATTTCTAATTTTTGTCACTCATTCTAACCCTAGTTGCTAACTTCCACCTTATGGCTACCAATTTAAGTATCTATTGCTATCTTCTGACCATTATGTATGTCTTAGAATTCCTCGTTTGTTTGACATCCCTTCCACAACAGCCATCAACATAGGAATTATGACTTTTTTAGCCACCCTATTGGAGACAATCTATAAAATATTGGAGTGAACCTCAGGGAGAAGAGATGTGGCTGAGAATTGGAGGCCAGTTCCCAGTGTTCCACCAATCCCTGCCTTTAGTATTAGGCCAGACCAGGGACTCTTCATTTGTCTGTATGTCTTCCTCTACTCATTCTGTTTTCTACCTATTGCTCAAAGATAGACAATGAAATCAATGACATTACCAAGGCTATGCTGAAGGGCTTGACAACTTATTGTCACATTACTCAATTTGGAATCCCTGGGATTCTAAATCATCAATTGTCTTAAACTAAATGTCCCTACTCTGGTCACCACTTACTGCTCTTTCTGTTCTTACTGGTCAACTTTATCTCATCCATCTACAACTTCTATTGAGTTCTTTGTCACCCATATTCTATTTTTAACAGACTGTATTTTGTTCTAATTAGCTTCTTTCTTTTTAGAACTTACTTTGTATTTAACTTTCTACATACTTTTATATATTTTAACTAGTTTATAAATAAATATAGATGTCCCTTAAAATGTAAACTTCTTGAGGGTAAGAACAATTTTGGGTTTTTGTCTTTATATCACCAGTGTCTAGCATAGTCCTTAGTACTTGGTAGGTACTGAATTAATGCTTGTTAAATTGAATTGCATTCCTTCTATCCCCTTTTCTCTTTTGTCTTTGCTCTATGTCCTGTTGCTTCCACAGACAAAGACTGTCCTCCTTGAGGTGCCTCAGAAAAATGACAACATTTTTCTCTTTTTGTCTACCTCATCAGACAATCATAGTCCAATAATGAGTATAAAATTGAAGTTTTAGGCTTTTCCTTGGATGTTGTCATTACTGTTAACTGTTCAATCTCTTTCCTAGCAGAATATTCTCTTTTCATCATTATTATTTCTGGTTTTAACATCATTCTGATATCTGAGGTTACTAGAGATCTAGTTTCCAGATAGATAAGGTTTTACCAAAAGCTTGAAAAACATATTGATGTTGAAAGGGAGAAGAATAAATGCAAACAAACAAAGGAACAGAAATTGTCCATCTAGATGGGTCTTTACAGTTGTCTATCTTTTATATGGTAATAGTGAATGGGTTCCCATAAACTACTGTCTATCACCTTGTTTAGAGATGCTTAGCTCTCTCATAGAAATCAATTACACAGTTCCTGAATACCTGTTATTTGGAAGCGTATAGACATCTTTGTCAACATTACTAGCCCTAAGATTTTTTTTTAAGGAGGAATAATGGTGAAATTAGTGATTGAGCCTCTGATAAAGGTTCTTATTCCAAAGAAAATGCAGTCACATTCAATAACTAGGTTTCACTATTTTTCTCCCTCTTATCTGGGCTCTTTTGCTCCTTAACCAATTGTCTGGTGGCTTGGACTGATTGACAGGGAGACAAACCCACCAAAGCAACTCTTTATAAATGAAATTGATGGCTATGTCAATACAGTAATTTTACTAAGTGCTTTAGTTAAACACTAATAACTTAAGCTGATACTCCCTCAGGCTACCTCCAGCAACACCATAACTTAATCAGAGTCTTGAAATGTACTGGGTCACCAAATCAAACATTTTCAGTATGGAGAAAGGGTCCACCCACCAGCACACTACTTTGACCTGGAAAATGGTTTTGTGCCCATCAATATTTTTATAAAAATATTTGTATAAATGACCTGACATAGCTTCACCCTTAAAGATTTTTTGAGTTGACACCCAGGTCAACACTACAGATGAAGCTTTCACAATTACCTGTATCTTCAGAAAGCTCTTTGGTTTCCTGGAAAAATGATAGCTGAAATGACCACTTTACTAATTGCCTCTTTCTTGTTGAAAGGTAGTGGGAGTGAGGTGCAAAGCACATTGGACTAGAAGTTAAAAGATTCACATCTTCTATATACTAGACCTGTGAACTTAAGATAACTAATGAGTTACCTCAGTGGGTCAAGCTAGTTGATACAGTGAATGAAGTTTGGACTTTGAGTCAAGAAGTCTGCATTCAAATGCTGACTTACATAAGAGTTGGGTGATCTCTGTGCCAGTTTCCTGAATTATAAAACTAGGATTTTTGACTTCATAACCTCTATGGTCACTTCCAGCTATAAATCTATCCTATGATTTAACTTTCTCTTATTCTTGGTTTCCTCATAGGCAAAATGGAAATAATGATTACACTATTCCATAGTGACTGTAAGGGAGGTGCTTTACAAGATATATTCCAGTGCTCCAATGATCTTCAATCTTATGAATGTGAAATATTCCATAGAACTTTGCAGATCACAATACATCATTCCCCTAAAAGCAATGAAAAGGCCTGTGATAGGCATAATCAGACTATAACACATGACAAATCAGTATCAGGTAGGGGAAGCAACCTAAGGATATCATCAAAGAAATGTATTATTGGGGGGAAAAAAAACAGATGATCTAATTAGTTATACAGACAGGATAAGAGACAACCAATGAACCACCAGAGCACTCCAGTTGTATCGTATAGAAGAATGGAAATTGATTAAGCCAATAAATCAATTATTCCACCCCACTTAGCATCTATATATTTTATCATTACAGAACACAGCTCAATCTCATTAGTCGATCAGAGGTGTGTGAACTAGGTGTGAACAAGACCTGGACACTTCTATTAAATCAATCAATCAATTAAGGGTTTTATGCTAGGTATGAAAAGTCATTGATCAATTTAGAATTTCTTGAAAGTAATTGCATGAAATAGAGTGACATTGCCTAGAAAGTATATTTGTATTGATCAAAGATACTTACTTGGTCATGCTTTATAGATTTTGTATAAACTAGGAAGTCAACTTAAAAGTCACTAATTTGGCTTCCTGGAAGCCTATTAGTGGAAGTCATTCCAGCCAAGCCCCTAAGAATGAGAGAGGGAAGGAAATAGAGGTTAGAGAAGAGATACAACACCTGAGTCTCCCCTCTTCCCCCCACAAAAAGACAATTTATAAACTTAGAAGGGTTTGAGAATTTGGGAGTTTCCCATTGGAATCTAAGACCTAGCAGCTTCCCTGCAAGAGGTAACTCATTGTCTGCATCAAAATCCAGGAGTAGGGAACAAATTAAATGCATGGAATAAAGGTAGTTTGTCTTATGCTGAGCTGAGCAAAAAAATATAATAATACACAATATTTTTGGACAAGATCCTGGGGATGCTAGTCAAAGAATGGCCAGAATTTTGTGCTTTCTAAGCCTGTACCCACTTTCCCCTGGATTGTGTATATACAGCAGGAGGTCACAGATTGTTTTGGTTGTGGATTTTTTTTTTTGAAGGGGTTGGATGTTATGTGTCAAATATTCTTATTATAAGAAGTTAGTAAATATTCATTTCTAAAAGCCAACTAAGTCTACCTGACTAACTCTTATCAACTTACAGTCATGAGGGAAGTACACTTGTGAGATATAACTTTAGAAAGGCACCATCTACTCCCACCCATAATCCCTACAATCCCTTGAGGGGGAAGAGTAGTAACTGAACTTTATGCAAAATCAAGTCAACAACCCCAGCCAGTTGGATAGACTTCCTTAAAGTGAATTTTTGGAAGGACATGACCAAGAATCGCATGAAATGAAGATGACAATCATACAGCCTAAGAAACCGGGAAAGCAGACTTTGTTACCCTCAAGCATCCAGAAGTTTCTGTGATCTGCATTATTTCAGGCAACACTGTATAGATATAAGTTCCTATTGTGAGTAGCAACAATGTTGTGCATCCTTCATTTTTCATGCATTAGATTTAAGTGAGGCAGAGTTGCTCAAAGTTATCAGGCTCACTCTCTCTTGTAAACTCCAGTAGCAAGACAAAAAGTTGAGAGTACTGGTAATGGCCTAGGATACAATGAATAATGTTGGCATCTTTAATCTCTAAGTGCTCCACAGGGCCTATGTCAGCCACCTCCATGGCCTTGGGAACAAATTGTTCTCAGCTGCCTATTCCATAGAAGTCTTCACATGCATGGGGTAGACATTCCCTAACTCACCAAAGGTCTTTTTGTTACCCTCACCTGATTTAGTCCTTCAGCTTAGATGATTTTACTCCAATGTGACTACTGTCTGTACTCCAGATTGTTGGAGGCACAGAAGAGAGTTGGGTGGCAGGTAAGCATCACAGGTGGATGAGCAGCAAGCCCTCATGGCAGAGGTGTGCACCAGTAAGCACCCCTATATACACAGAGAGGGTGGGGCTGTTATCACAGGTTCTTAGATACACATTTATAAAAGGAAAGGCAACTTTTGAGGGGTCAACAATCACTTTAATTACATTCAACATGCAGAGACCAACAGACAGGCTATTCCAATTGTCTGAAAATTACCTACATACATACATACATACATAACTACCAGAGAGGGTCACACCAACATCTAGGTCTTCAAAGTCAGGGGGCTGCTTAGCAGCTTCCCAGAGTCTCATCTGGCTCACAAACCTTCTTCCAAAACTAAGCTCCAAAGTAAAACCTCCCCTCAGAGTATATATACTCTTTTCAGAGCCAGAGGACACAACTCCTCATGACCCAGTGCCTCATTAGCAATCAACAAAAGATTCGGGCCTTCATAGGCAGCAAGCCTCCCCTAATCAAGCCTCCCTCAAAAGCCCCATCTGAGACCTATCAATGGGTGAGAAAGATTTTTTACTCCCCTTACAAAGTACTAGTCCTCCCTGAACAACCTTTACACCCTGAGTGGCAATAATAACAACGAGAAGCCACATGATATAGTAGAAAGAGTATTGACCCTGGAATAAGGAAGATGAGATCTAGTCCTACCTCCCATGCATACTAGCAATCTCACCATGGGCAGATACTTAATCTGGAAGGGCCCCAGGCAAGTTGCTAAATCAATGCCTTTACTAATCTGTCTAAATTAGAGATGAGTTGCCAGTTTCTAACACTCCATAGCTGAAGTTCTATGCAACAATAAAATCAAAGACCTTGATGAATAATAATAAGAACAACAATATAAGGAACTTGGATTTTTTGGAGATAGTTAGATGATAGATAGTCAGTGGATGGAGCCATGAAGAATGAAGTTCAAATCTGACCTCAGAAACTCACTATC
This sequence comes from Bettongia penicillata ogilbyi, assembly GCA_023548195.1. Classification (NCBI taxonomy): domain Eukaryota; kingdom Metazoa; phylum Chordata; class Mammalia; order Diprotodontia; family Potoroidae; genus Bettongia; species Bettongia penicillata. The sequence goes on from JAJHZJ010000244.1 coordinate 6,273,221, forward strand.
TGTGTGACTCTGGGCAAGTCCCTTAACTCCTGTTTGTTTTAATCCACTGGAGAAGGAAAGGACAAACCACTACAATATTTTGGCTAAGAAAACCCCACACAGAGACATGAAGAGTCAGAAGTGGCTGAACAACAATAAAGATTATTTAGCAATTTGATTAAACATACCACACAATTTCAACTTCATTGAGTTTTGTGACATCCTTCCGGCTATTTTAAATGTCTTCCCTGCAATTTGGAGCCCAAGAGGAAAATTTCAACTCTTTACAATGTTTACATAAACTGGTGCTTTTGCTTTCCAGTAACACAACAATTTTGCTATGAATTTTCATAGTAATTATTAGTGTCTCTTAGGCAAAATAAAATTAAGCTTTACTTGAGGAGCCAAGGAGTATTTGTTGGACCATTTTCAGTCCTGAAATTTATTATGCACTTTGGAAGCAAATTATCTTCAGTATTCCTTTTTTTTTTTTTCTTGAGAATGAGAGGAGACATTGGCTTTCACACTTCAAAACACAATGGTCAGCAGTTTAGGACTGTATACACCAACCCCAAGTTACAGATGACAGGCATACCTTGATCCTTGCAGTCAAAGTCCTTGGAAGTCGATAAGAAGAGAGATCATATAAACAGTTCTTTAGCAAGAGATTATTTCTCTAATTCAATCCCTACTGCCCAAGGCCTCCTCTGATCTCTTACAAGTTTACAGCTTTTGCTTAAGTAATAATATGAAATAAATTGTGTTGCAGAAAAAGAAAGAAAGAAAGAAAGAAAGAAAGAAAGAAAGAAAGAAAGAAAGAAAGAAAGAAAGAAAGAAAGAAGAAAGAAAGAAAGAGAAGGAAGGAAGGAAGGAAGGAAGGAAGGAAGGAAGGAAGGAAGGAAGGAAGGAAGGAAGGAAGGAAGGAAGGAAGGAAGGAAAAGAGAAAAGAAAGAAAAAAGAAAAATCCTGTTGCATCTGTGATATACTGACAGGCACATAGAAATTTCCATGAAAAATACAGTGCCTGAGGCTGCAGGCAGAAAGTAGGCTCTAGCATTTCTATGGTCAATTGCAAACAAATAGATAAAAAAAGGAAATGAAATGGCAGCTCTATGGTCTTGCATACCAAGGAAGCTAGATCTACCTTCTGTCAGCTCCTTTAATTTGTGAATATCAAGTATATATTCATCTTCTTTCTTTATATATCATTAATCAAAAGGTAGAAAACCTAGAATTAGCATTGGATAGATTAAACTTGGATCCTGACTGTCCAAAATTAAAACATGATCTCTAGACACAATGTCCAGTCCTCTGGGTTTCAGTTTCTACAACTGTTTCTTTTTAGGGGTGTGTGTGTGTGTGTGTGTGTGTGTGTGTGTGTGTGTGTATGTGTGTGTGCATGTATCTGTCAGGAGATAGTCCCTGACTTAAAAATTTATTGTACTCCAAGAGTTAAATTATAAGGTGGTGGTTTGGTTCTCTGAACACATTTCCCCAAGGAGATGTTATCAATGGTCACAAAGGTTACAAGATAGTTGTGAAAGGTTGTTTAACCTATAATGTTGTTGTACTAGCTTATCAATAGAACTAGCTTGAGGTCTGGGTCTTAAAAGTGCCAAACTACATGGTGTAGGAGGGAAGGGGAAGAAAGAAAAAGGAAAAGAAAAAGAGAAGGGGCATGATTCATCACATAATGTGGCATATTGGAAAATAGAGGACTAGCCTCAGAGCCAACAAAACCTGAATCTAAGTACTCTGACACAAACTGATCATGTCTCCCCAGGCAAGTCACTGAATTTCTCAATGGTCTAGACCAGGAGTGAACTAGAATAAAATATAATTGAGAAATATTTAATAAAATAAAAAATAGAATAGATTACAGATAATATTAATATGTGATTTTTCTAAGTCAATATGCCCCCAGCAAGGACCATTATGTACTGTTTAGTGGACCCATTTCTATTTGCATTTGCATTATTACTGTAGGGAATGAAGATTGTGAATTACAAAGGTGCTGACCTACAATGGTAGAGAGATCCTCCTCATCTGGAAGTACCTTATATCAGTGAAACCACAGGTTTCACTATCCCAATTCTCTATCCCAATTCTTTCCTACCTATCTCTAAGCAAAATGCCTATCAAAATGCTTACCCTTGAAACTCTCAAACTTTCCTGTTTATACCCTTTTACCTACTCATGCCCCTTATCTCCAGTCCCCACTCTTAACTTATCTACTTTAGGGAAAGGGCATATATAACTTCCAGGGTGTTTCTTGCTCCATGTTCCAAACTTATAACTTCTCTATCCCCCTAATCATTGATTCCTTTCTCTCAGTGCAGTTGATCACAAGTTGATGTTGAGAAGATGTGGTAGGAGCAATATCTTAATCCCTCTCCTTCATGTAAGTTAGGTTAATTTTTTCCTTAAAGGGTACCAAGATGTTTTTCCTGACTTAATTGACTCATATGATTAAGGGCTAAGTTAATTGACAAGTTGATTGTCATTGTCTCAGGAAGGTGGGTGTGGAAGTCCTGGTAGTACCATTTTTTAAAGCTTGCTTATTGGATCCCAATGCACAATTAAGGCAAGGGAGCATCACCCAGATAACCAACTGAAAGTGTCCTCAGTGGCTATACTAGTCAAATACCTTTCTCTTGCTATGATTAAATAAATGTCCTTTTTTGACAGCCGAATGACCTACAAGTTTGTGTCTTATTTTGAGTCAATATGGAATCTAAACCAAAGGGGACAGAGCTGTGTCAGGAAAAATTGATTTGATTAAATTAATTCACATTGAGGAATGAACGAATAAAAATCTTTTAAATCAATCAAAAAAATCAGCAAGCATTTATTAAGTGCCTATGATGTCCTAAGCATTGGGAAAACAAAGACAAAAATGACATGATTCCTGATCTCAAAAAATTTAGAAATTTACACACTATTGAGAGAGATAGTATCTGTAGGTATATATGTTTTTGGATATAGGTATGTATGTAAAATACACATATGGTAACTGGGAAAAACAGCTGAATAATTCAGTGAACATATTACTGAGCCAGGAGTGAAGAAGACTCATCTTCCTGAGTTCAAATCTGGTGTCAGGCACTCATTAGCTGTGTGACCCTGGGCAAGTCAGCTAATCCCTATTTGTATTAGTTCCTCACCTGTAAAATGTGCTGGAGGAAGAAATAGCAGGGCACTCTAGGATTTTTGCCAAGAAATCCCCAAAATGGGGTCACAAGGGGGCAGAGCTAAGATGGCAGAGTAAAAGCAGGGACTTCCCTGAGCTCCCCACTAAAGTCCTCTAAATAACTATAAAAATGGCTCTAAACAAATTCCAGAGCTTCAGAACAGACAAAATGACAGAATGAAATAAATCTCCAGCCCAAGATAACCTGGAAAATCGACAGAAAGAGCCTTTTACACTGGACAGGGAGTGGAGTGCAGTCCAGCATTGGCTACACCAGCACAGACCAGCTAGAGCAGGCCTCAGGGGACTGAATCATTGTCAGGTAGGGCAATTTCCAGACTTCTCAACCCACAAATGCCGAAAAGGTCAGTGGGAAAACTCTGTGGGATCTGTTTGGGACATGGACCCAGCCCCAGGGCCAGATTGTAGGGGGTTGTGGCAGCAGCAGCAGTAACTGCTCTGGCAGAGATTGCTTCCAGAGCTCTGGGCCCAGAGTGGATGATATAAAATCTCTGAAGCCTGGGACAGTACACCCACCCCCACCCTCACTGGAAGCAGTGTCCTACCTTGAGAAAGAATTAGAAAGTCAAATGTTTAACTGGGAAGATGAGTAAACATCATGAAAGAAGCCATACTATAGAATCTTACTTTGGTGACAAGGAAGGTCAGGGCATACATCCAGAGAAGCATCACAGAGTCAAAGCTCCTAATTCAAAAGCCTCCAAGAGGAACATGATTTGGCCACAGGCCATGGAGGAACTCAAAAAGGATTTCAAAAAATTAAGTAAGAAAAGCAGAGGAAAAATTGGGAAGAGAAATGAGAGTGATGCAAAACAATCATGAAAAATGAGTCAATAACTTTCTAAAGGAGACTCAAAGAAATACTAAAGAAATATAACATCTTAAAAAAGAGAATAACCCAAATAGCAAAAGAAGTCCAAAAAAACAATAAAGACAACAATGCCTTAAAAGCAGAATTGGTCAAATGGAAAAGGAGGTCCAAAAGCTCACTGAAAAAAATAATTCCTTCAAAATTAGAATGAAGCAAAGGGATGCTAATGGATTTAAGAGAAATACAGAAATTATAAAACAGAATGAAAAGAATGAAAAAATAGAGGATAATGTGAAAAACTACTTGGAAAAAGCACTGACCTAGAAAATAGACCCAGGACAGAAAATTTAAAAATTATTGGACTACCTGAAAGTCATGATCAAAAAAAGAGCCTAGACATCATCTTCCAAGAAATTATCAAGGAAAAACTGCCATGATATTCTAGAACCAGAAGGTAAAACAGAAATTGAAAGAAAACCATCAATCACCTCTGGAAAGATACCCTAAAAGAAAAATTCCTAGGAATATTGTAGCCGAATTCCAGAGTACCCAGGTCAAGGAGAAAATATTTCAAGCAGCCAGAAAGAAACAATTCTTGTATTGTGAAAATACAATTAGAATAACACAAGATCTAGTAACTTCTACATTAAGGTATTGAAGGGCTTGGAATATGATATTCCAGAAGTCAAAGGAACTAGGATTAAAATCAAGCAAAACTGAGCATAAACCTTCAGGGAGAAATATGAACATTCAAGGAAATAGAGGACTTTCACATATTCTTCATGAAAAGACCAGAGATGAAGAGAAAATTTGACTTTCAAAAACAAGAATCAAGAAAAGCATGAAAAGGTAAACAGGAAAGAGAATTATCAGAGACTTATTGAAGTTCAACAGTTTACATTCCTACATGGAAAATGATATTTGTAACTCACTACACCTTTCTCGGTATTAGGGTAGTTGGAGGAAATATATGATACATAGATGAATAATAGACAGACAGACAGACAGACAGAGAGTACAGGATGAGTTGAATACAAAATGATTTTATCTAAAAAATAAAATGAAGGGGAGAAAGAGGAATATGTTGTCAGAAGGAGAAAAGGAGAGGTAGAATGGGTGAAATTAGCTCACATAAAGAAAGGCAAGAAGAAAAGCTTTTACAATGTAGGGGAAGAAGGGGAAGGTGGGAAGGAATGAATGAATCTTACTCATGGGATTTGGCTTAAGGAGAGAATAATATACACATTCAATTGGATATGTTATCCTACAGAAAAGTAGGGGGGAAGGCAAAAAGGTGGGGAAAGATAATAGAAGGGAGAGAAGATTGGGAGAGAGGGTAGTCAGAAGCAAACACTTTGGTTTTTTTTTAATTAATTAATTTTTAGTTTTCAACATTCATTTCCACAAGATTTTGAGTTTCAAATTTTCTCCCCATCTCTCCCCTAACTCACCTCAAGACAAAAGGCATTCTGATTACCCCTTCTCTCCATCTGCTCTCCCTTCTATCACACCCCTACCTTCCCTGTTTCATATCCTCTCTCTTTTCATGTAGGGCAAGATAGATTTCTATAACTCATTACCTGTATTTCTTATTTCCCATTTGCATGCAAAACAATTCTAAACATTAGTTCCTAAAACTCTGAGATCCACCTTCTTTCCCTCCCTACACATCCCCACTGAGAAGGCAAGCAATTCAATATAGGCTATACATGTGTAGTTATGCAAAAGGCTGCCATAATAGTCATGTTTCCCTATATTCCCCTCCATCCTATCCTGCCCCCATTTATTCTATTCTCTCTTTTTTACCTTGACCCTTCCCAAAAGTGTTTACTTCTAATTGCTTCCTCCTCCCATGTGCCCTCCCCTCTGTCATCACCCTCACTCCACTTCTCCCCTTCTCCCCTACTTTGCTTCAGTGCAATACAGATTTTCTGCCAAATTAATGTGCATGTTATTCCCTCCTTAAGCCAAATGTGAAGAGAGTAAGCTTCACTTTTTCCCTCTCACTTCTCCCCCTTTTCCTTCATTGAAAAAAGCTTTTTCTTCCCTCTTTTATGGGAGATAATTTGCCCCATTCCATTTCTCCTTTTCTCATCCTTATATATTCCTCTCTCACCCCTTAATTTTATTTTTTGAGATATCATCCCTTCCTATTCAACTCACCCTGTGGTCTCTGTCTATATACGTGTGTGTGTGTGTGTGTGTGTGTGTGTGTGTGTGTATTTGTAATCCCTCCAACTACCCTAATACTGAGAAAAATCTCAAGAGTTACAAATATTGTCTCCCCATGTAGGAATGTAAACAGTTCAACTTTAGCAAGTCCCTTATGATTTCTCTTTCTTGTTCACCTTTTCATGCTTCTCTTGATTCTTGTGTTTGAAAATCAGATTTTCTATTCACTTCTGGTCTTTTCATCAATAATGCTTGAAAGTCCTCTATTTCATTGAATAATCATTTTTTCCCCTGAAGCATTATACTCAGTTTTGCTGGGTAGGTGATTCTTGGTTTTAAACCTTGTTCCTTTAACTTCTGGAATATCATATTCCAAACCCATAGATCCCTTAATGTAGAAGCTGTTAGATCTTGTGTTATCCTGATTGTATTTTCACAATACTCAAATTGTTTCTTTCTGGTTCCTTTCAATATTTTCTCCTTGAGCTGGAAACTCTGGAATTTGGCTACAATGTTCCTTGGAGTTTTTTCTTTTTGGATCTCTTTCAAGAGGTGATCAGTGGAATCTTTCAATATTTATTTTACCCTCTGGTTCTAGAATATCAGGGCATTTTTTCTTGAAAATTTCATGAAAGATGATGTCTAGGCTCTTTTTTTGATCATGGCTTTCAGGTAGTCCCATAATTTTTAAATTGTCTTTCTTGGATCTATTTTCCAAGTTAGTTGTTTTTCCAAAGAGATCTTTCACATTGTCTTCCATTTTTTTCATTCTTTTGGTTTTGCTTTGTAATTTCTTGGTTTCTCATAAAGTCATTAGCTTCCAACTATTCCATTCTAATTTTTAAAGAACTATTTTCTTCAGTGAGCTTTTGAAACTCCTTTTCCATTTGACTAATTCTGCTTTTTAAAGCATTCTTCCTTCATTGACTTTTTGTGCCTCTTTTGTCATTTGGGTTATTCTATTTTTAAAGATGTTATTTTCTTCAGCATTTTTTGGGGGTTTCCTTTAGCAAGCTGTTGACTCTCTTTTCATGATTTTCTTGCATCACTCTCATTTCTCTCCCCAGTTTTTCCTCCACCTCTCTTACTTGATTTTCCAAATTATTTTTGAGCTCTTCCATGGCCTGAGACCATTGCATATTTTTTCAGAGGTATTGGATGCAGAAACCTTGACTTCTATGTCTTCCTCTTATGGTGTGTTTTGTTCTTCCTCATCCAAATGGATGGAAGAAAATACCTGTTCACCAAGGAGGTAGCCTTTTATATTCCTATGGTTTTTGCCTTTCTGGAGCATTTTCCCAGCCTGTTACTTGACTTTTGAGTCCTTTGTCAAATGGAGGATATGCTCTAGGGACTTGTAAGTTCTAACTTCCTCTAAAGTGCCTCAATCAAAGGAGAGAAGTTACTCCTCTCCTGGCTTGCACTCTGATCTAGAAGCAACCACAAGCTTTCCTGCCCATGATCTGCAAGAAGAATTCCCTCTCCAGAGCCTCTAACAGTTCCATCACACCAGTGCTCTTCCTCACCCCAGGGTCACCACTCAGGGCTGAGATCCAGATCAGCAGCATGATTCCCCCAGGGTCTTTAGGCAGAGGGCTCCAAAAATGGACATTGGGCCACAGTGACTGCTGCTGCCCTGGGGCCTAGGCTAGGGCCAGACCCTACCCCCTTCTTACCCAATGAAAGGGTTTTCTTACTGACCTTTGAAGTTGTCTTTGGCATATGTGGTTGAGAAATCTGGGAACCTCCACTGCTACCCATGATCCAATGTCCTCAACCATGCTCCAGTCCTGTCCCTGCCATGCCAAGTGGCTAAGGCTGGGTTATGGTCCGCTATGAACTCAGTGTGAAAGACCTTTCCTGTCAGCCTTCCAGGCTGCCTTGGGCTGGAAATCTCTTTTACTCTGTCATCTTGTGGATTCTGCTGCTCTAGAATTTGTTTAGAATCACTTTTACAGGTATTTTATGGGCTATGGGGTGAGAGATAGAGCAGGTCTGTCCTTCTCCTCTGCCATCTTGGTTCCACCCCTGCAAACACTTTTCAAAAGGGACAGGGTAAAAGGAGAGAATAGAATAAATGGGAGGCAGGGTAAGATGGAGGGAAATATAGTTAGTCTTTCACAGCATGACTATTATAAACTATATTCAATTGCTTGCCTTCCCAGTGGGGGTGGGTGGGGAGGAAGAAGGGAGAGAATTTGGAACTCAAACTTCTAGAAGCAAATGTTAAAAAATTGCTTTTATATGCAACAGGGAAATAAGATATGGGGAATAGAAATGTATCTTGCTCTTCAAAAAAATAAAGGTAAAGGGGATAAGGAGAGGAAGATAAAAGGGAGGGCAGACTGGGGGAAGGGATAATCAGAATGCATGCCATCAGGGGAGGGGAAAGATGCGGAGAAAATTTAAAAAATAAACATAAAGCTTTTTTTAAAAAATGGGCTCACAAAGAGTCAGACACAACTGAAACAGTTGAGTAACAACAAGGAAGGGAAGAAGGCCATAGCAGTTGTGGAAATCAGAAAAAGTTTCAACTAGAAGATGTTCCTTGAACTGCATCTAGAAGATGTAAGGGATTCGATGAGATGGAGGTCAGGAGGAAGAACATTCTAGATATTGAGGCAGGTCCTTCAAAAGCAGAAATAAACCTATAGGACCAGAAAGGAACAAAGAGAATGTGAGTTTACCTGAATTGTAGAGCACTAGAAAGACTGGCTGAGGCCTGGATTTGAAGAAACTTAAAAACCAAAGGAGGCTATAGTTTATCCTAGAGGAAATAGATAGCAAGGTTATGAAGTGATCAGATATGCACTTAAAGAAAATCACTCACATAGTTGTAGTTGTAATTGTAGAATAGATTGGACTGCGGAGAGACCTAAGATAGGAAATCCAATAAGATGGTCATTTTAACAGTCCAGGAAAGGCATGATAAAGTTCTGAACTTTCTGCAATCTCAGAATATATTTTCAAGAATATATTTTCCTCCAAAAACTTAGTGATGGAATTTCAGAGCATAATAAAATGATGTGGAGGGAAAAAAGTAGTTTTTTGGGGAAAACTTTATATTTCAGGAACTGCCACGGAGGAGGAGCTTTGTCCTTCTAGGAAAATGAATGCCATGATCAACTTTCTTCACCTGTTCCTGATTTTTTCAATTTCTTTCCTTTTTCTGTTTTGAAACTTACAAATTCCTTAAAGACATCAAGGCTGGAGAAACAAGGGAGGGAGTAGAGAGAAGGAGGAGCCAGTATTGGTGACTAAGGGATGTAAAAGTTGAGAAGAATCTTGTATGTTTGATTAGTCCTCTTAATAAATTGATAATTCTTTTTGGTAATTAATTTCTGATTGATTCATCCTCACAGCATTTCAATCCAAAAGGCAATTTAACAACTAAAAACTGAAATGAACTCAGGAATGATATTTCCATTTCATGAGCTTAATAGTTATATATAACCTTATTAGTCATATATAAAGTTGGTTGTAGGGTGATGTGTATGTGTGTGCATTCATCCTTCATTGCTGAAGAAGACCATGACATCAGAGAAATGATGACATGACTTGCACTTGACTTTGTTTTGAGTGAGAGAAGGTTGTGCAGGTCATCAGCCTCACTTCTCCTCCAGAGTCATCTGAATCCAGTGACCTGGACAAACAGCAATGTTTTCTGCCAAATGTTAGTACAGTAATGGCAAGAGTAGGTAGAGGGGAATTAGCCACCAGGAAAGTTGTCATGGACAGCAAGACTGCGTAGTAGCTATGATGTAGTAAAATCATTTGAGACAGTGTTCACACCAGATGTGGAAACCTTTTCCAAGTCCTAACCCATGCCAGCACATCTTCATATTTACATGTAAGCAATAGCCTTATATGAGCTTTGCTTCATGATGATCCATCAAATTACTGGTAGAGCTATTCACCAAGATCATATTAACAAAGTTACATTCAAAGTGCCATAGTGGCAGAAGGTTAAATCAACTGAGAGCTGCCATGAACAACATAGAGCAGGACAAGACACAGTTCAAATTGGTGCCTGAAGGGAAACTCTGAGGGATGTTTTTCTATTGTCTCAAATGAATTCAAATGCGCTAACATGTAAAGTGCTATACAAGCCTTAAAGTATAAAATAGTAATTATTATAACTGTGATTATTCCTTCCTCAACAATCCTTGATAGGGAATGTAATAACATTCCAGGGAATACGAGTTATTTAGAATAAAGCCAGAATTGCCCATTCAGCCCTTCCATACACAATCCTCCTCCCCTATCATCACGTCCAGATTGTAGCCCTAAACACACATGTGTAGGATGATATCAAAATTCATTATAGGAAAAAAGGAATTACTTATTATACTTTATCTCTACTTTTATAAGGGGCATATGCATGGAAATTGTCTTCAGTTAGTCTACCTTCTGTGAATTAGCTAGCATGACACCCAGTGGTTATTGTTATGGTTAATGGAGGAATTAATTAATAAAGTAGTGAACTCACTACCTAAGCCTAGCACTCTGTCTGACTCAGTTGCTATGGTGTTCTCAGAAACATTTCTGGTTTGATTGAAGATTTCTGGCTTAACAAAAAGGGATATTAGAGAGATAGAATGGTGGAATGGAAAGAGATTTACACTAGGATTCTTCTTAAAGCCCTAGGTTTACGTCTGGTAAATTGGGCTTAGATTGTAACAGCTTAATCACAACAATCAGCCATAGTAGTACACTGCCTAGAAATGGAACCTGACCCTCAAATCATAAGTAGAGTTGACAAAGCATTGGTAGTTGTCGTTTCTCCTTTCCTTTTGAGAAGGATCAATGACATCATGGGGAGATGTCTTGACTCATGCATGAACTAGATTTAAGTGAGGCAGAGTTGTGCAAAGTTGTCAGCCTTACTCTCTTCCACTCATCAAAATCCAGTGGTAGGATAAAAGTCAAGATGACTGACAATGGCCTGTGATACAGCGGATGACCATGGCATCTTCAACGTATGACCAAGTTCTAAGCACTACACAGGGCCTGTTTCAGCTGCCATCCTGACTGCTAGAACAAATTTTTCTCATCTATCCAACTCTACATTCTTGGGGTAGATACCACCCTAACTCAGTGATGGATCTGAGGCCTGTTGATTACTCTCAAGGGTTTAGCCCACTTGCCCAGATGGTTTCTGGAGTGTGGTCACCACACATGCTACAGCTTCATGGAGTCATAGGTTTGAGTTGAGTATCAGGCAAACAGCAAAGGCTCAGCCAGCCCTCACACCTTGGCAAAGGACAATGGACAATGTGAGAAAGGCAAAGAAGAATGTGAGAAAGATGGTCATTGGGAATTCCAGTGTCAAAAGAGATTACTAAAGTATAATTAAGAAATTCAAGCCAGAATAGATCACAGAGTACCATAGGGAGCATAGAAAGTATCAGAAAGCAGGAACCCAAATGACAGCAAAGCAACAAGATAACCTTGGCCAGGGAAACCTGATGGAGATGAAAACTCAACTTACATTAACTGACAGTTATAGAACTTGGTTATATCCTTCTTGGTTATATCCTTTTTGGCTAGTCTTTTGAGTTCTGTTACTGACATGATTCTTAAGAGAGGAAGGTCCGATGATTCTGTTTTGGATAGAGACATCCCCAACAGATTCACAGAGAATTAGAGCTCTTCCCCTTTCCCCATCACTAATCAATCATTTTCCATGATAGTGCTGTTTTCTACTTTATAAGTTCTTCATCTATTTCCCTTTTCCATCTAAGAACTTTATAGTGTACTCTGCAGGCTTTTTCTTTTTCCTCCACTAATTTTCACTTAAACTATGTCTAATGTTTGCTCCACTGGATTCCTGAATTTCCTCAGTATAACTCTTTAATTTACAATACAACAACTTCACTGTTTCTTTACTCATGCTTTTCTTGTTAAATAAGGTATATACTTTAAGAGTCTTATCCCAGCCATAGCCTCTTCCTGTTATTTTAATACCTTCAGTAAAATTTGACTCCTTGAATTAGGATTTTTATTTTGTTTATTACCCATATTTTATGCATTTGTGCACAGTCATATGAGGCCATTTTAGAGCTGGATCTTTTCTTAATTTTTGTCTTTTATAAAATTCTTCAATTTCCTTCTGACTTTCTTCTGACATTGCATCTACTCTTTATGATATATGCATATGTAGATAATAGAGAGAAAAGTAGATGTTTATATATCCTTAGCTGTCTTCTGTCACCTTTCCTTTATAGTTTGGGGTTTGATTATATTTATAAAACTCTAGGAAATTGCATTCTTATCAGATGCTGTTGAGTATTCTTTCATTCTTATCCAGAAATACATGATTCATATGTTTTGAGTCACTCTAGTAGAATAGGTAAATGTTTAATGACTGGGCTACTTATTAGAATAGGCAACACAGGCCAAAGGTTAAGTGCATAACGGTCATCCAGATAGTAAGTGAAAGAGACAGCATTGAAATCCAGATCTTCTCATACCAAGCTAAATATTCTTTATACCACATCATAGCCACAAAGTAGCCATGTAACCTTGAAATCAGGCACCCTTTCTGGGGCTCAGTTTTCTCATCAGCAAAATAATAAAACTGGAGGCAAATCCAGAAAATGAAGCTATAGCCTCATGCTGGAGACTCCCCACAGGTATGTAGGGGTGCATATGTGCGTGCATGCATGTGTGCGTGCATGCATGTGTGTGTGCGTGTGTGTGTGCGTGTGTGTGTGTGTGTGTGTGTGTGTGTGTGTGTGTGTGTGTGTGTGTGTACTGGGAAAGGGATGGAGATTTTTATGATAGTATAAGAGACTATATACCAGTAGGTGCTAGAGGAGAGAAACCACAAGAAAGAAGAACAGATAAGCAGCTGTATCAGGCCCTTTTCTGTCCAATGGAAGTGAGTTAGGATTCTATTTTGAATGATCTCTTTTGGGACTGAGCTTTTGCAATTTGACACCAGTTTACCAGATATGAACCCAGAACTACAGTACAAGTTTAGGGGTTTTTTTTTTCCCACTCTACCATTCTAACCCTCCTGTGTTTAAGAAATTTGTATTTAGGTCGAAAAATGAGGTTAATTTGACCATAGTCACAGGGTCAGACAGATTCCTAGGCTTAGGTAGTCAAGAGGGCCAAGAGTAGAGGGGTGAATCAGACCACCAAGAAGGGATGCATGAAGAAAAAGGGAGAGGACAGAAAGAGTAAAAAGAATAAGGGGAAAGAATATGATGGGGTGGGAATGTGAAGGAAGATGTAGTGGAAAGAAAATGGATTTGGAGTCAGAAAGCATGAATTAAAATCCTGGATCTGTGACTTACCATGTATATAACACTGGAAAACTCATTTGTCTCTCTGGGCCTCAGTTCCCTCGTCTATAAAATGAGAGGCTTAGATGATCTTTAACTTCCCTTCCTGGATCATGGTATTCTATAAGGAGATGATCTCTAAACCAGGGTTCTTCTGAAGTCAGCTCTAATTAAATTTTCATTGTGAGCATTTATACTTCAGAAATTGGCACAGAACAGGAATTGCTTTATTATTTTGTTGACTTCTAGACTTAAGAAAGTATTACTAATGCAGATTAAATTTAGGTGTATGTATCTTTTTTTTCAGAGTGCCCAGTTCTTAAACATTTACTAACACATGCTTTCATTGTTCTGTAAATGATGCTTGAGGTCAGCAGCAGCGCAGTCGAAGGCTCAGGAAACGAAGTCTTCACCAAACTGGAGGCATGGTAATTAGAAGCTTATTATTATTAAGTGGCAGTTATAGAGAGTTTTAAGTTTTGCAAAGTGTTTCACATTCTTTATCTAATTTGAGCCTCACAATACCCCTGCTTAAGACCTTTCACTGCTCTAAAAGTCTTTTGTTTCTTTAAAGTAATTATTAAATTTTAATCTAATTTTAATTTTCAACATTCACTTCCATAAGCATTTGAGTTTTAAATTTTCTCATCCTCCCTCCACTCCCTTCTCCCCAAGAAAGCATTCCATCTGATAAAGACTTTACATATATATTCTTATTAAATACATTTTCACATTAGTCATGTTGTAAAGAAGAATCAGAATGAAGGGGAGAAACCACAAGAAAGAAAAATTTTTAAAAAGAGATAAAGCATATAGTATGCTTTATTCTGCATTCAGACTCCATAGCTCTTTCTCTGGATGTGGATAGCATTTTCCATCATGCGTTTTTTGGAGTTGTCCTAAAATTCTGTAAGTCTATGAAGCGATCCAACTCCCAAATGAAATTAAGGTTATCATTTAAATTCCATACAATTCTCAATTCAGGGGCACTGCTTTGAAACACTTGTCCCATTCTCCTGGTAAGATCTGCTTCATTTCCTTGCACTGCCTTATATTCTATTTCTTATTCCCTAATGATGTGTATTGCAAGGTCCCTTTTTACCGATAAAAAGTATTACTTCTTAATAAAAATTACCAGTAATTAGCCAAAGAATGATATTTCGCACTAAAAAGTAGCCTTATCTAGTATATAAAAACAATAGCACATCTCATGTAAGTAGATGTAAGATGATTACAGTCAATTTTATTTTTTAAAACCAATGCAAAGAACAAATCCTATAAAGTCTTAAATCAAAAGTACTGTACAGGTCATTTATGATTAAAGGTCACCAGAAAGGGATTGATGGGCCTTATAAAGTTAAATTTGATCTAAATCCTTAAATGATAATCAAGTGAGCATTATAAGCTATGACCAGAAAAATAAAGTTTCCCAACAAACACAAGCATGTTCACACACACACACACACACACACACACACACTTCAATTACATGCAAAACTTTCTTGAGGGACAAGTGACAGGAGGCACTGAAGCTGAAAGCAATGTGACAACATGGTGGCTCAGGGTGGTGAAACAACTCAACCCTGTAATTAATTTCTATCATTAAAGTCCCATCAATATCACTAGTTGGACGACTATGACAGCACAGCAGCAGTACCTGGAGACAGATTTCCTATTACAAAGGTTACTATTCTGCTTGCATATTTGCTCTGGAATGGAGCACAGAAAGATGAAGAACAGCAAAGGTAAAAAACATTACTCATATTATGACAGCAACTTTGGGTGGCTTCCCTCTATATAGTTGAGATTGTCTATCTAGTAGTGAGACAAAGGACGTGGTACCTTTTTTCCCCTTAAAAATAAAAAGTAGGGATTCAGGACCCGATATTTTTCCCTCCATGGCAGCATATCATTGATTATTTACCCATGGACGCAAAGTAATAGAGTGTCTTTGCCACTGTTTCTAATGAAAAACTAACAAAATTGGCAAAATAGACCAAAGTTGAGGCTTTGTTTGGAGGTGCAGTTGTTCAGTCATTTTTCATTTGTGTACAACTCTTCATGACTCCACTTGGGGATTTCTTGGCAGAGATATTGTGGTGGTTTTCCATTTCCTTCTCTAGCTCACTTTATAGATGAGGAAACAGAAAGACAGGATTAAGTGACTTGCCCAGAGTCCCATAGTCAATGTTTCTGAGGTAAGATTTGAACTCAGGAAGTTGAGTCTTCCTGACACCAGGCATAATACTATATACACTGAACCACCTAGCTGCCCTGGTTAGAGATGACTAGAGGACAAAGGGGAAAGAATAGATGACAGCAAGGTGATAAGTTATACAAAAGACAAAGGAAAGAAGAAAGGAAGGAAGGAAGGAAGGAAGGAAGGAAGGAAGGAAGGAAGGAAGGAAGGAAGGAAGGAAGGAAGGAAGGAAGGAAGGAAGACCTCTCCAATTCCCTGTTCTCTTAAAGCAAATACAAAATTTATATGGATTTCTTTCTTGGGTTTGTGTGTGTAATCATGGCAGGGAAAAGGCTGTCATAGGAGGCTGGATAAAAAGAGGAAAGATATCATGAGTAGCTATGACACCTATGGTTGAAAACTTCTACAATCCTGTAGAAAGGTTTAAAGTTTCCTCAAATTAAGAAATATCACATGATATAATCCTTCCAGTCTAAGGCACCTAGTTTTTATATATTTTTATATGTGTCTCTTTGGAGTAGACACTGTTGCCTCAAATAATTACTAGCTCTCTACTAAGATATCCACTTTAGTCCTCTTTCTCTGAAAATTTGGGTAGATTCCAAATAATAAAAAGAAGATAATTGAATGCTCCTTCATGAGATATGAGATGTTCTGAACCCATAAATCCCTAAAAAGTACCTACAGTTTGAACTACAATTAATTCGAAAAGTAAATCAAGATTTCCTCCCTTTCTTCCTCTAGTTAATTAAATCAGAGGTTTCTTTTTAAAGACACAGAAAAGTGATTCCATTTGGACTGTCCACTATGTTTATTGAACTGTTATCCCCATGAGGGCAGGCCATGCTCTTTCTAATCTTTATATCTCCCTCAAAGCCTAGTATGTGGTGAAACATAAAAAACAGCTGAAGGAGAACCACAAGTATTTGGAAAGATTATGTTTTGGTGAGTTAGAAAGCATAAGCTACATTTGCTTAAGAAAATATAAATACTTCTGTCTAATCAAACTCACCACAGAATTATCAGGATTGTGGCAGGTAAGATCATCTGGAGAACAGATAGGCTTAAATCAAATGGGATCCCAACCTAGGATTAATTTCACTGTCCACCTTCCCAGTGATCTTATTGTTTCTCATTCCATAGTAATCTCCCTCTTCTCCTCCCACCCCCCCCTCCTTTCTAGTCCTTCTTTATATATTGGATTCTCCCATTTAAATGTGAGTTCCCTAAGAACTGGGACTGTCTTCCTTGTTTGTACTTGTATTCCTGGCACTTAACAAATGATCTACCCATATCTATCTACTTATCTATTTATTTGTCAATCTATCTAGACTTTCTCTCAATCCAAGTTTTCAATTATGATCTGGAAGAAAACAATATGAGAAAAGCATTCCATGTTACAATGTTATAAAATTTAATAATTCATATGAAATGCTTTATAACCATTAAAATTCATGTAAATCAAGCAGTCATCATTTTTGTTATTAGGAATTTAACATTCTCTTCCTCAGAAATAAATGGCAACTTAAAGGGAAAACAAAAGGAGAGAAAAAGGCTCAGCAGAAATATACGAGTAGCTATCAATGAGTAGAATTCTAGGAATGAGAGCAGACATACTTATAATGTTTAAAATTATTTGAATTAGCAGACCAGTTTTTTCATTTATCAGCAAATTGGGCTCTGTGTATAACTATTGCCATGAAATCATTTTTCAGTTGTGTCCAACTCTTTGCAACCCCACTTGAGGTTTTCTTGGCAAAGATAATGAAGTAGTTTGCCATTTCTTTCTCTAGATCATTCTCTAGATGAGAAAACTGAGGCAAAGAGGGCTAAGTGACTTTCTCAGGGTCACAGAACTAGTAAATATCTGAGGCTGGATTTGAACTCAGGTCTTCCTGATGCCAGGCCCAGTGAATTATCCACTGCACCACCCAACTACCCTCTATAAAAGCCTAATCTTAGGATATTAGAAGATTTTGACCTTTTAAGCTTTCATTTCAAAGTTGATTCTAATTAACTCCTGTTCCAACATTTTCAGACATTTAATATTCCCCTTATTTCCTCCCATCTATCCATTCGCAGAAACTTTATAAGTTTTTATAAGTTCCTTAAAAGGCAATGATATGTCAGGACCATATTCATTGTTATTTATATAAATATATTTCTCCAAGATTTCTGTTATAATTAGACAAAGGCAACAACATCAACTAATGTTAGATCTGGGAAAGTTCTTAGGAATTTTTCTGATCAAATACTCCCACTTGGTAAGGTGAAAAATTGAGGTTCAATATGTCTGGTTATTTATCCCCAAATGTCAATGACACAACTGCTACTAGGAAATACATCTGGACTCATGGTTCCTGTTATTTCTGATACACCACACTGATTGTCCTGAGAAACATCTTTAGACTTGAAGGTAATTTCTTTCCTGCCCTAAGATTTTAGTAAGGAGAAATAATTTGTGTAGAAACAGGCTTCCTTCTACAGCTTGCCTCTTTTTTGCTCCTATCTTTACAACTTAGAAGTAGATCCCAGCATAAACAATGAATTTCATTAACAAAATTATCAGGAGGATGATGATTTCCTTTGTACTAGGCTTGAGGGGAGAGGGAGTAATAGGCAAATTCTCAGTTAAAATAAAAAAGTAATTATTAAAATGTCAAAATTACAGTTTCTCTCTAACATTACATGAAATGATAATCTCCTATGTGACCCAAATCTACAGCTCTCTGGGTAAAGATTCAACATTCCTCTTAGCCTATTATTGCTAATAATATTATTCATTTAGCCAAATGATTCTGTTATTTTTTTGTAAAGGAAATTAAGACAAGAAATAGCGAGAAGTTCCAGAAACAATCATTGTAACATTTAAAAGCTTTAGATAGAACAAAATGTTTTCATATTCAGCCTTTTTCAGTTTTGCCAGTAAGAATCACCACTGCTATGCATGAGCATTTGATAAAAGAGGATTAGAGTTAAGAAAGCAGCCTGTCTTCATACAGGACCCAAGCTGACAGGAATGCAAAAAAAAAAAAAAAAAAAAAAAAGGAAATCTTGCCCATAAATGATAAAATATAAATTAGATTTCTAAAACTCTTTCAGTCTTAATAATTGGTGATGTTATTAGAATCAGCAGGAATTAAAACATATAAATTTTGTGTTGACAGTGTTACACATTTTAATTGGTTTTCTTTGTTTTTGTGTAATGTACTTTAACACCACAAATGCAGGATTTTGTATACTGGGAGTCCAAATCTATGGAGAGTTTGAGGGGACAAATTGTTTGTGTAATTCTAAGCTACGATTCTTGTAAAAAAAAATCAGGTTTTTCCCCTCTTATTTGCATATAATAGTGCAGATGTCACATAAAACATTATTTATATTTTCTTTCCATTGTTTATTCTGATTTGCTTCTATCTAGTGACTTCCTGAATTGGTTTAGCTTTTCAATAAAATATATTATTGTCTTTAATATTCCTGATGGTAATAATAAAGTCTAGTTCCCTCTCACTCAAAAGGTTAATTTTTCATTTTTTAAAATGTAGAAATGACTTTTTGAAATTATTTATATTTAAAATGAATAAGAAAATCCAAGATCTTAGTGCTTTATGACCTTTACAGAGGAAGAAATAAATTGCTCACTTTTTAGAGAAGCATTATGTCCATCAAGCTGTAAGGATTCATTTTACAAATTGCCCTCTTGAAAGATATTTAACAGGACCCAGGTGACCTGAAAAAAATTAAAACCCCTCCAAAAAGTGAGGAATAAGGAATAGTCATGCAATTGCAAATTCTTTGAAGTTTCTGGTTAGCTTAATCTAACTAAAATTAGGTTCCATTATTCCATTTTTATTTGTTGAATAAAAGAATCATAGCTATATGTAACAGCATGAGAATTGTAGCTATTTCAATGGAAATTGATGGGTCATGAAGTCAATTTCATTTCTTTGGCATATATATATATATATATATATATATATATATATATATATTCTATAAATGTAGAATTATATGTGAGGGATAGAAGGGACTTTTAGAATTCAAATACAATCTACTTTTTTTTATAGATGAGAAAATTAGGGGCCACAAAGGTGAAATAGCTTTCCTGAGGTTACACAGAAAGCAAGTAGAACAACCAAGACTCAAACACGAATCTTTCAATTCTAATCCCAAGGACCTTCCCAGAACACTGTGCCACCATGGTAGTTGACAGATACATCTCAAACATGTTTACTATAATCATCCCATACAAAGTCAGAACTTTGTGTGTGCTTGGGACAAATTGAGTTGACTTTGGGGAGGGTGGTAGTATGACTGAAGAGATGACAGATCTTCCACACATGTAAAGTATAATAACCCTGGAAGAGGGAAACTCATCCCTTAGAGATTACACCCATAGTCTCCCATGGAGTTTGGGGGAGAAGTGGGTATTGCAGACAAGGACAAAGAATGGCCATGGAATCCCTGGGGCGCCATGTTGCCAGGGATCTGTTTGTTAGGAGAATATCCAGGATAGTGTGTTTCTGTGAGGGAAATAGTCCCTTATAAACTTCAGAAGGAAGCCCATCATAGCACGTCAGCTCTGTAGAACAAAATCCTCTTCAGCCAACATTACTTGTGACTCCAGCATCCTGAAGGTGATTCCTTTCTTCCTTTTTTTTGCTTGTTAGCCCTCAAGTTTGCATTTTTAAGGGTAAGAAATAGAAGAAGAAATGTAGGTGATCTTGAGGTTTCCAAACTCAAGGAAGATTTTGACAAGGTATGTTATAGACCAAGGAAGGAGAAATTTCACCAGATCAAATAATTTTGATCTTTTAGAAATTAAACATATGAAAATTTTTCATTCTCTCTTCTCTTTCATAGAAGTTGTGTTCTACCTTTTCTCTTCTATAGAACTTCTAGATTCACTGAATCCTATAACTGGCTTACTGCCTAATTTGTTTCCTGTTGCTGTTATCACTCCCTCCCCTGACACCTACATATCTGACAAGTGACCACCAAATCACACTAGATCAGTTCGAAAAATTGAGAACTCACTTCCATGGTTTCCAGATCCTCACTATCCTGTTTACACTGTAACTGATCAATGTATTTCTAAAAGTATGTCACCTAGAAAAAAACAATAGTCAAGATGGGCTCTGAGTGATACAGAATATGGAGAGAACTTTGACTTCCTCGATTTGGACATAGTGAATCACAAACTGACAGAATCTCAGATCTGATTGGCATATCAGAAACACCTAGAGAGATTTCTACTCCACCACCACCACTACTCCAATCCATCCTTTGTTCAGTTGCCAAAGTCATTTTTGGTAAAACACAGGTCTGACCTGCCATCCTTCTGCTCAATAAACTACAGCAAGTCCCTATTACCTCCAGGATCAAATATTAAAAACTCTGTTTGACATTTAAAACCATCTATAACCTGGGCCTTTTCCCCCTTTCCAGTCTCTTTACATGCTACTCCCTTCCATATACTCTGTAATCTAACTACGTTGGCCTTTTTGTTCCTTATTCCATGCTGCAGCTCTGCATCTATTTGCTGGCACCTCTGCTTCCTGGCTTCCCTGAATTCCTTCAAAACTCAACTCAAATTCCATTTTTTGCATGTCACTTTTTATGATTCTCCTCCCCTCCCCCCACCCCAGACTACCTTCTAATTTGTCATTGTTGTTAAATCATTTTAATTGTGTCTGACTTTTTTGTGACCCCATTTGGAGTTTTATTGGTGAAGATATTGGAGTGGTTTGACATTTATTTCTCCAGCTCTTTTTAAGAGGAAGAAACTGAGGCAAACAGAGGTATGTGACTTGCCCAGAGTCTATTGGTTGAGTTGTGAACTAATCTTAGAATTCTGGAGAGCAATTTGCAACTCTGTCCAAAGTGCAACCAAACTATACATACCCTTTGATCCAACAATAGCATTACTAGTTCTGTATCCCAGAGATCATAAAAAGGGGGGAAATGACCCATATGTGCAAAAATATTTCTAGTAGTTGTTTTTTGTGGTGGCAAAATATTGGAAATTGAGGGGATGCCCATCAATTGGGGAATGGCTGAACAAGTTGTGGCATATGAATGTAATAGAATACTATTGTGCAATAAGAAGTAAACAGACAGATTTCAGAGAATCCTGGAATGACTTGTACAAACTGATGTAAAGTGAAATCAGCAGAACCAGGAAAATATTGTACACAGTATCAGCTATGTTGTGTGATGATCAACTATGAATGACCCAGCTCTTCTCAGCAACACAATGATCCAAAACAAGTACAAAGGAGTCATGAAGGAAAATGTGGTCTAAAAGCCCAGATAGATTTTTTTTCCTTTGGATCTGTTTCTTTTTTCACAACTATGACTTATATGGAAGTACTCTTTTTGACATGAAAGCACAGATATCAACTATATAAACCTGCCTACAATTTTCAGAAGAGGGGTGAGGCAGGAAAAGGAAGAAAAAATTAGAACTGAAAACCTTGTAAAAATGGATACTAAAAATTTTCTTGAAATGTAACTGGGGGAAAAACAAAATACCATATACAAAAGAAAATAGAAAAAAAAAAACTATTTGTTGGTCTATTTGTTTTCCCCATATCAAGCCAAGATCTTAAACCTGTAATTCTATCCAGTAATTCTCATACGTACTTTTAGGTCCAAGAAAAACTCAGGGGGATCATGTTCCCCACTTTCAAATGTATGAAGACAATTGCCATGTCCTTTTACTCTCCGTAGTAGACCTGCTTTTCTTTAGCTTTAGCTTCTCTCACTCCATCACACAATCCTTGTCTCATGGTCTCATCATCTTCATTGCCTTCCCCAGATGCTTTCCAAATTTAAAATGTCCTTCCTATAATGTGGTGCCAGGAATTGAACAGTGTAATCTAGATGCAATCAGATCAGACTGGCATATGGCAGGATCCCTACCACCCTCATTCTCGACCCTATCCTTTTCTTTTTAAAAATGTATTTATTCTTTTTGAGGTAGTAGTGGGAACCAGATAAAAGAGTACTAGATCTGGGTTCAAGAAGAGTGGACTTAAAATCCAACATCAGACACTTATTAACTGGATGACACTGAGGATGTCGTTTAACTCTCGTTTGCTTTAGTTTTCTCATCTCCAAAATGAACATTAATAATAACACACCTGCCTCCCAGAATTGTTGTGAAAATAAAATGAGAAAATATTTGTAAAGCACTTTGGAACCTTTAATGTGCTATATAAAGACTGGTCATCATTGTTATTATTAAACTAGAAAAAAATCACAAATATGACTTTTCAACATATAAAGAAATAAAGTGAAGATTATATGTGCAACTGTGAATCTATTACATGTGGGTTATGTGTATGTATATAATTATACATAAGTGTATATATAATTACATGTCTACGTACATATTGGCCAATAATGCAGTAAACCAATATTGCCTACTTTGTTTGTATCTCTTTTTGAATTTCTCTTTGCTCTCTTCTGCACATTTAAAAAAATACTTCATTGATATTCTTTTATTTTTCATTTTTTGTATCACAATCACTTAACACCACCACTTTTCTCTGTTCTCCAAATAAAAGCCCTACCTTGTAACAAAAGTATATTCCAAGAAAACAGACATATTCTGATAGTTTTGTTTTGAAATATTATATCTTATTTTGTATCTAGTCCATCATCTCCCCATCAAGCGATGGGGGCAAGCTTCATTTATCACCCTCCTGACTGATAATCACATTGATTAGAGTTCATAAGTCTTTCAAAGTTGTTTTATTTCACAATATTGTGGCTGGTGTGTAACTAGTCCTTACCACTGCCCTTACAAACTCTGCATTAGTTCATATAATTCCCAATTCATATATTCCAGATTTCTTTCATCAGTTATACCACAATAATATTCCAATATATTAATATATTATAATTTGTTCAGCCATTTCTCTGATGGGTACCCATTTTGTTTCCAGTTTGTTATGTAACAAAATGTTTCTATATGTACATATATATATTTGCACAAGTAGATATTTTCCCTATTTATCTGGTTTCTTTGGTGTGAATGTGTAGTAGTGGTTTTGCAGAATCAAAAAGGTATTTATAGTTTAATGATCTGGAGAGGTTACAATTTCAAATTGCTTTTAGACCCCACTGTGCTTAAATTCACTGAAACAAATTTACATATTAAAGACTCTTCTCCAATAAGATGTCTCCCATTTATATGTAAAAATCACACAAAATTTCTTGAAATATATTTAGTGACAGTGGGTTCTATGGACCAATCATGTTAAATTCAAATAGAAATGAACCCCTGAAAGCTGTATATTGACTTAGAAAACTACACATTAACATTATCCATGTCAAATTATATCTTTATTCATGTTGTTAAACATTTCACAACTACATTTTTATCTGGTTCAGGCACAACTCAGAAGTTTGTTGGTGGTGTTGGGCCCAGGTGATGAGTTTGAAACCTCTTCCCGGTCTAAACAGTGCAGTAATATGACCCAGAGCATTGCTGTCAAGAAAGTGGTCTCTGTTTTATGCTCCACCCAACATGAGGTCGCTTTGGACTATCAGTCACATCTCACAGAGCCCCCTCAGAATCTATGACAGCCAGTGACCCAGAATTACAATAGTCTGAGGGTTTAGTGAGGATTTTTCTAATCAGATTTCTTATAGGTTCAACCCCTATCCTATAAGGAAATCTTTACTTCCTATTTCATCTATGCTAAATTTCAATTGAGGCCTTTTACCAAGGCATTGGAAGACATTCCTAAGGATCTATACACATTTCTCTACTATAATATTAGAAAGTACTAAAAGATAAGTACATCAAAGTGTTCTGTGGACATTTTTCCTGGTCCTTGAATACTGCTCAGATCAGGCAGACATCCCTTTTGAGCAGTCAATCCAAAATCCAAGAATTCAGCTTTTTCTCTCAACCATTCAACAAGAGCCAACAGAATCCACTCAAGGGCTGATATACTCATGACAAGACCTACCCAACAAGTCAATGGCTAGTTAGTTGCTTCAATATTCTGAGTGCCTACCTACTTTTTGTGTCCTCTAGGGCAAATTTCTTGAGAAGAAAAGGTGGAAATAAGTTATAAGGTGTTCTAGGCACATTGAAATAGGTTTAAGAATTTTGTCACAGAAACCTCATGCGTACTCTTTAATTTTATAATACCATTATTGTAATATATTATAATACTTCAGTTATTATAATATATAATATATGTTACATTACATATGTAATATAATATATATATAATACCTTAGGTATTATAATAATACCTGAGAAGAAGGTAGGATTGGAAGAAGGGATATTCCTCTTTAAACTTTAAAATGTGAAGTCTCTGAGTTGTGATATGTTAAGTGAATCCCCTGTGTTGAGTTTATGTGGAGGACATGAGTATTTATCATAGTCCTACTGGATGGGCAGCAATGAATGGGTTGCAGTCTGCATTACTGGAGGTAATATCCAACACAAACATAGTGGGGAAACAGACAATATCCACATCAATGCAGGAGATCAGAAAAAGCAAGCATATTCTTTTAAAGAATTTGCTTATTGACTTCTTTCTCCATCATCCCTGGCTATGAAGCTTTTGTGGTTAGGGACATGGGATCAATCCTAGATTAGTTGAATAACAGATGTAACAAAACCTATAATTTTTTGGGATAATCTTTTGGTTATTAATATCAAGTGAGTCACAAAATAAAGAGACCTATGCTCATCATAGGTAGTCATCACAGTATTGGAGGAGGCCCAATGAAGAGTATAAGTTGAAGAGCGATTCTTGATGGATGGCACAGTATTAACATTTCTGTTTGTGGATGATGTTATGCTAATTGTCTAATGCCCTGGAACAATGTAGAGCCAACTTAATCATATCCATAATCACTCAGACAAGTCTGGCTTGTTTATATACACGAGGAAAAGAAAAAAAAAACAGTAGATAAAGTTTACCTATTGTCCAGATTATTACATGTAATTGGATGGTTAGCCTATGTAACTTGCAAATGAGTATACGCTTATATGTGTGTGTGTATTAACTATTACATATGACATATTACAAACAATGAGTGAATCCACAATTGAACAAAAGGAGAAGAGTTGTCTGAGATTTCATTGGAAAATTGTCCAGTAATTTTAATGATTCCCCAAACCTTTCTCTGAAACTAAGACACATCTTTTTAACATTAATGTCATTCCAATTATATCTAATTGCTACAAGGATTGGCTTATTCTTCAATGAATTATAGCATAACCTTACCCAAAAGACTATAGGGAGGTGAATTTTAGGCATAAGAAATTCTTAACATAAAATAAATAATCATGCAAAAGTGGTGCTTGGGATGCTGTCAAGGAGACTAGAAAAAAAAAAGAATGAGATGATCACATATTGAGAATAAGGATGATCAATGGAAAAATTTAATGTTTCCCCACAATACATACAATTTGCTGAGAATAAATAAAAGGCATGTTGAGAAAACTCCCCACAGCAAATTTGTGTGTAGAACATGAGTGTGTATGATAGTCCTGCTGGATGGGCAACCATTGATGAGTTGTAATCCACATCATGGGAGAGAATACTCACATCATGAAGGTCCAAGATTCATTGCAATATTGGAGTAATATCATTTTTATTTATTGGTAGATCAGTTCGATCCCATCTGATTTTCTTTCTGGCCTTCTGTACTCCCTCATTCAAGTTGAAATATATGCAAAATTTCCCCTTTCCACATATGCTTTCAGGAAGATTGTACAATTTATCACTCACAGATCAATAGCTGATCTCTTCATTCCTAAGCCAGGCCTCCAACATACTCCTTGCATAAAGAATAAGAAGGTAATGAAATGTATTGATTATATTACCCAATTGCCAAAAGTGAAAATGTTCTGATTTTCTCCTCCATGGAAGTTGGGTTTCAATTTCAGTTCCTAGTATGCTACAACTTTTCCTGTTTAGATGATCTTATCAAGAATCATAAATCAGTGACAAATTAGTCAAAGGCACAAGAAACATGTAATTACAAGATTTACAACTTCCAGCTAACAAAAATACTCAGCAGTAGAGAATGAGCCAATGCATCTCTCCATCACCACTATGAAACACAAATGCCTTTAGAGGTAGCAAGTCTGACTGTGAGAAAACTAACTTTAAATCAAGAAGTACTTGAGCTGATGCTTGGGAATTTTTGAGTATTTAAATGTATATTTATTTTATATTTACATGTAATATAATTTAAATATAACTTTTATTTATTTAACACATTTATGTAACACTTAAAGGCAAAATGGCTAGATTTCTTGTATTTAATGACCTCTCATGTTGGAAAGAGCTTAAATTTCCCAGCCAAACTTTGAGAATCTAATTCTACTTTTTTTTTACTAGAATATTCTGTTCTATCCAATTGTGTATCTTCAGTATAATTCTTCATGTGGAATTGGTCTAATTTCTCATGTTCATTTGAGATTAGACTTGTTTGTCATGTACTCAGAAGACAGAACAATTTAGTTAAGTGGAAATTGCAAGGAGTCAGACTTCAGCTTAGTATAATGAAGCCTTCCTAACAATTAAAGGGACCTAAAAGTTCAATGTTCCTCATAGAAATAACAATGCCACGTGTTAGAGGCTCTTAGGCCCCAGTTTGATGATCACTTTTTAGGAATAGAGGAGAGCAGATTTATGCTTCAAAGAAGAGTTAGTCTAAATGAATTCTAAAATCCTTCTAACTCAGAAATTCTGAGAATGTTTCTAAGGAATACAATGGAATAAAAAAAATTTATTAAATGCTTACTATATACCAAAGACTGTGTTACATGATGGGCATACAAATAGACAAGAAAATGCCTACTCTCCAGGAGATCTCTAATTAAGGGGGAAAACACATATAGGTGAGTACAAATGCAGCACAGATGGAAAATGCTAGTGGTCCTTTGGGTACAGTAGTAAGGCAAATGACAAAGTCCAAAGATCCTGAAGACATGGTGACAGGACAGATGGCAAGGAGCAATGAACATTAGACAACAATGCCTGGGTAGATGTTTATACCCAATGGTCTACCTTTTTACCAAATTATAGTGGAAAAACCCTCTGCTCATCTAAGTGGTATGAGTGGCAATGTCCCCAATCAATGACTGATTCAAAGGAGGCTAAAGTCCTAGGACTGGCATAGATCAGGTCCCTGATGGTTTCCCTTTTGTACTTTGTCCAGGTGGGCCTTGGGCACATCTGCATCATGGTGGCTGCTATAGAACTGGAGGAAGAAAAAAGACATTAATAAGAACTTGAATGTCTCGAGAGAGTATCTGCACTAAAATATGACCATCTGAGTTATTACTTTTCTTTTGAGTTTTATTTTCATCTTACAGAATCACTGGAATATATAGAATTTGAGAGTTGGAAGGGACCTCAGCAGCTAGTTAGTCTAATTTATAATCTGTAGTTTTTCCTGACATTTATACTAAATATGTTTTTTTTTTCAGTTTCTATTCATCATTCCTATTTTTGTCCTCTGAGATCAAACCAGAATAATTCTGGTCCTTCTGACATAGAATGATCTTTTAAATACTTAAACACAATTGTTACCACTGAGCCTTCTGTTCTTTACATGAAACATGCTACATTCCTCACATGAAACATGCTACATTCCTCAAACCCATCTTCATATATGACATGCACTCAAGGCTTTCACCATTCTGCCTTTTCTCTTCTGGCTCATCAATTACTTTCCTAAACTGTGTTTCCCTGAACTGGACACAACAGTCCAGATGAGCCTGATGAGGGCAAAGTACAATGAGATTATTGTTGGAAGCTATGCCTATCTTATTAAAGTACAAGACAAGATGCATTGCCAAATACGTATGACCAGCAATGGGCAGAGAGGAAAGTAGGGGGAGGGATGTTTCTTGAACAATCTAATAATAATGAATTGTTTTAATACTTGAAGGAAAATGTAAAATTAATTTACTCTCTTGTTATGTGACATGTGGAAAGTCAAAGAGGGGCACCAATATACTCTAAGTTGAACAGAGAATGCTACAGACCTGGATATAGATGTTTAATAACTAGCTAGTGGAAAAAAAAAACATTCGATGAAATTACATTAACTTGAGAAATCATAGATATAAGCTAATTCAAGCTTCATATATGGCCATACTATGACTAATGCATTTTGGCTGAAACCAAAGGGACAAAATGCTAGATTTTTATAAAAAGAATATAATGTTAGATAA
Source organism: Bettongia penicillata ogilbyi (assembly GCA_023548195.1). Lineage (NCBI taxonomy): Eukaryota > Metazoa > Chordata > Mammalia > Diprotodontia > Potoroidae > Bettongia > Bettongia penicillata. The sequence continues at coordinate 6,302,111 of JAJHZJ010000244.1, forward strand.
GGTTGGAAAGGTAAGTTGGCATCAACTGATGAAGCACCTTAAATTCCAGACCAAGGATCTAGGCTTTGTTCAGTGGGCCATGGAGAGCCATTCATGACATGAAAATGAGAATGATATGACCAGAGCTATGTCTTAGGAATAACCATGGGAACAACTCAATGAACATGTGTTATCACACGATTCTCACAGCAGTCTCATGTTTATTCTAGTAGCAGTATGGATGACACACTGCAGTGGGGAGACTGGTTTGTAAATAGAGAGGGCTAGAAGTAGGGTGGCATAAGTTATCAGAAAGACAGAAACACATTCAAAAGATTCTGTGAAACCAGAAGCAATAGATCATGGGAGTAAAAGATCATGCTAAAAGAAACATATTTAGGACAGATTTCAGGAAAAACTAGATTAAAAATTGAACTAGCCACTGAGGTCCTTCCAACTCTCAGATTCCATATGTTCCTGTATTTTACAATAAGTGTAGTAGCACTGGGAAAGGCCAACCTGTTCTCCCTTCCCCCCACCCACCAAGAGTCAAGGGTGAGAGGGAGAGAAAGTAACTTTGGTAGAAGCCTGCCAAAAAGAAAAAAATGCAAGCCAGGGATAGTGGCCCAAAGCGTGGTGAGGGAGTCGGGTCAGGACACTGACTGATACTAATAGAAGATGGGAGAGGCATGAGGGTTGAGTGCTCTGAACTACAGTTAGGAGGCGGGAATTCATGCCTACTAAAGGAAGAAACACCCTGGAACAAAGCCAGAGTCACTTTGCCTTAGTTAGAGCTCTGTAAAAGAATCTACTCCGCAAGCTTGGACTGGGCATGTGCTGAACTATGGAAATGATAGGATGAAGTTAAACAACTCCACAGCTGCTACATCATAAACTTTATGTGTGGGAATTTGGGGATGAGTGGGAGAGGAATTAGAGCTGAAAGAATAATGAGGGAGTGAAAAGGGAAAGATGAGCCATAGTGAATATGAAGTACTTCATTTCTTGGAGAAGAGACAATTGTACTTATGGATTATACAAGCCTACTCCCTGAAACTGCAACTAGTATCATATCTGCCAGTGGAACTTGTAAATAAACCCATGTCTCTGCCATTTTATTCCTGACCCTGGAAAGTCATAAGACAGGACTAGGAGAAACAATTACCATCTATTATTTTCATTCACACGTATGAACTACACTGACAATTCATAAGTTGGAAACTACTAACAATACATAAACTAAGAAACGTGTTCTGGGAGAAATATTGTGTATGAGTATTCTGACCTAGAATTGCCTTTACTGATATCATATAGTCACTTAACTTTCCATTTCACTTTCTTTACATAGATATTTGCAAGGGAAAAAAATCTGTGACACTTTTGTTTTCCTGGCCAAAGAAAAATCTGTCATAATCGGGCTCTGTCAGGAGAAAAATGAGCCAGCTTTGGCATGGTGGTAATTTGGAGACCAGACAAAACCTCAGGGATGGGGCAGATGGTCAGGGGTGGTCCAAGTAGAAGGCAATAGGAGGGTGTTCAGACTGACAAGTAGTTGGCATCAATCAGTCCTAGAAACAAGCAATAGTTTGTAAATCTGATAAATGGGAGGAGCATAATGTCAGAGTAGGAAGGTAGTAAAAAAAAAGGATTCTGAGAGCAGAGAAATTTGCAGGAATTGATATTTCTAAAGCATGGGAATGACCATGGCAGTCTCCCGGCCAAAAGCCATCCATACTTCCCCATTAGGAAAAAAAATTCTTCTATTTGAGGCTTATAATCCTTAAGAATCTGGATTTGACTCATTTTTCTAATTGATTTCACACTGATCTACCTCATTCATGCTATATTCTAGCCAAATTGTCCTGTTATATTCCCAATTTGCAATATTCTAATTTCCACCTCCAGACTTTTGCTTCCATGGGTGGGGAATCTGAGATTTCAAGGCCATATGTGGCCTTCTAGGTCCTCAAATGAGGCACATGGATTCAGTCAAAGGTCTGTACTTGAGGACCTAGAGGGCTACATGGGGCCTCAAGTCCACAGGTTCCCCAGCCCTGTTCAAACTGTCCTGGAATGTTCTTCCTTCTCATGCCTACCTCTTAAAATCCCTAATTTCCACAGAGGCTCAACTCAAGTCTCACATTAAAAAAATATACCCATGTCCATAATCCCATTTTTTTAAAAATTATTTTGTAGTATATATTTTGGATTTATTCATCCATGCACTTGTTCCCTCCAGTAGAAGGCAAGTTCCTTGAGTCCAGGAACTATTCTATTTTACTCTTGTATCTCTAGGGCCTAGCACAGTGTCTGATACTTAGAATAAAGAAATACTTAAATGCTTGAAATGAAATATGGAATGGAGTCAAGGCTTTTAGGGGGAGCTTTGGTAAATTACCAGGCCCTAGCTACCAGACGAAAGTTCAGAACATAACTTCACTCTTTCAAAGGACTAGGCATGAGAGGACAGAAGACATGACCCCCTATCTCAAAAGCACTAAGACAGTAACTGAGCCACGAGGAACCAAAGCAGCTACCCAGTTCCTGGAATTGGAATGTAAGGCAAGGTTTATTAATAAGGGAGCATTCTAGTAACATTTGCATCTCTAGCAACACCTTGTCATCTCTTTATACTGCTATTGTAACTGCCATAACAACCAAATGGGATTATTTCCTGAACCATCTTCTACATCTTCTCTACTTCAAAGAGTGCTGAGTAAGCACTCAGCAAATAGTTTTAGATTGATCTATCTTTGGTTCTTCCCAGCTAATTGCCGCAGGATCGATGGTGACAATTATTATAGAGCAATACAAGTTTCAGTGGAAATTGGAGATCATTCTAGCTCAAAGCCTTCATGGTAGAGAAAAGGAAACTGAGGCCCAGAGGGTTCTATAATTTTTAGCATTGAAATTCTAGTTAATGACAAAGCTGGAACTATGGTGCAGGGCTTTTGACTTTCAGCCCAGTCTATATTTCAATGCCATTGTTCTGTCTCCTTATTAACAATATCACAATTCCTTATTCTAATAGCTCATGGAGAGTATATGATTAAGTGGCATATTTGATATCTCTTTAGACAGTGGAAGTAGCTTATGAGGCATTTTGTAAAGCAGTAAACAATTTCCCTTTCCTCCATTCCATAATTCTAGTTTGCCACCAAGTTCTATCCAATTTTCCATTGAAATATTTCTCAAGTTCTTCCTTCATTTTACTTTTACTTCTAGAATGAGATCATAGAAGTGGTGAGAACAAGATTTTTAGATGATGTTTGAAAATTCCAAAGCTGCTACTTTCTGTTTATCTAACTTTAGACAAATCTATTTTTCTTTATTGGTGTGCTTCCTCTTCTACGAAATCAGAATTTGATGGTGGCCAAGACCTTTATTCCCTCCAAACACGATGTCCTTACTGACCCCAATCCAATCCCTCATCACAAAATCCTACAGCTGGAAGATATATCAAAGAACACTTTGTGTTCATTTTACAGATGAGCAAACTGAAACCTAAGAATTTTAAATTACTTTCCTAAGGTCACATAAATAATAAATATCAAAAGAGGAATTTAAAAACATATCTTCTGGCTCCAGAGCCAATGTTCTTTGCTATAATCACTCTCTTCACAACTTCCAATGGTCTTCACCTTGCAAATTTACGTTATTTTGGTCATTAGCCTGTTGGAGAAACAATCTCTGTAAAGTACAATCTATTACCTTACACCATAAAATTCGCAAAAATCACAAAACATGAAAATAGTCGATGTTAGAAGGGCTGTGGAAAGACAGGAAAACAAGAAGATAATTTGTATATCTAAGAACTGAGCCATCATTTGCATGGGGAGTGGGAGGTGCATAAATGGTCACTCTAAACCAGAGATCTCAGTATGTAGACATATATCCCAGAGAGAGAGGTCCCATATACCAAAATTTTCATTGCATCACTTTTTGTGGCAGCAAAGAACCAGAACAAAAGTGTTTACAGAGCAAAAAATGGTTAAACTAATGTTGGTAAATTAGAATGATGACATGTTACTATCTCAAAAGAAATGATTAATTTGAAAAAACTGAGAAAAGCCTGAGAAAATTTAAGTCTAAATGGACTGATATATAGTGAAGTGAGCAAAACTAAGGAAATTATATACACAGTAATTACAGTAATGTAAATGAAAAGAAAAACAAAAACAAACTAAAACAGTATGTATTACAATAAGAAAGCAGCTTAGCAAAGGAGATGAGTTTAAAAAAATACTACTTACAGTAATAGCAATATTGTAATGATAATCAACTGTAAATGATTTAGCTACTCTGATCAAAAAATGATCCAAGACAATTACAAAGGACCAATGATGAACAGCACTCACCACCAGAAAAAGAATTGATGAACTCTGAATGCAGATTGAAGCACTTTTTTGAGTTGTTCTTTTTGCTTTTATTGTAACACGACTAATATGGAAATATGTTTTGCATAGACTTCAAATTTATAATCAATATATTGCTTTCCTTCTCAACAGGTGGGTCAGGGGTAGGAGGGAAGGAGAGAATGTAAAACTCAAAATTTTAAAAAGCTGAATAAAATAAAATTAATCAAGTATCAAACTGTGTTAAAAATAAAATGTGTCAAAGTCAAAAAAGAAAAAAAATATTGTGCCACCTTCCTATCTTTGCAGAGATGATGGAACTATAATGTGGAGCATATGTACATCATCAGATATGGTTGATGTTTTGATTGGTTTTGTTAAACTGTTTTTTTTTCTTTTTTTTAATTTTTTTCAAGAGATAGCTGGATCAGCAGAAGAGTAAGGATGGGCATATTCAGAAATGAAGGTAATATTAAATATCAATACAACATTATTTAAAGGAGAAAAAAATGTGAATTTTACTTACCATATTTTAGTCACTGAACCAAGAAATTTCCTGGCGGATCTAGATAATTAATTTGACAAAGGTTTAGTGGTGAATATTTTCAGAGTAAAATTTTCTGTATGAAATTAAAAACATTTGGAGAATGCAATTCCTTTAATTGATTGGGGGCAGAAGGTAGAAAGACTAGAAAATTCTTCCAAAGTCCTCAAGTGGTGAATGATACCAAGTTATTTGGCAATTTGGATAGATTCAATCTTCAAGATCCATTTTTAGAATCTCATTGTTAGAAAACCACAGTTGTTTTTCTCAGGTTGTAAATAAATATGCAAGCAGTGACTTTTTAAAAACAGCACCTTTCTGGATCTTCTAGAGCTAATAAAATGAAAAGGCAATATAGATAGATGTCTATACTGAAATATTAAAGTAAATTTCCACATCTTTCATCAAACAGAACTTATAAAGAAATTCTGATATTTTTATGACCTTCTAGAATAAGTTAGAAGATAAGAAAACATTCTTCATGTGTTGATACATGGAAAACATAAGAGAAATCTTGACAATTTCCTAATCAGTTTGTATCCATTCAAAAAGCTATTTTAGAAGATTCAAACTGAGAATTTCAAGACCTAATTCAAAAGTTATTATTTTTTAATGTGAAAAAATAAGTTATTGTTCCTTTGCTCATTTCAAATTTTATGTATACTCATCTTAATAGAAACAAGTTGTATGAGTGAATGATGAAGTCACATGTAAGTAACTTAACATGTCGGCTCCAAATACAATATAAGGAAATATTTTTCAACAAACTATAAAACCCTGTGTTTGTTTGTACTATGAACTTACAACTGTATTTTAAGTAACCAAGAAAAGCATTTCCCTGAATGTTACATTTTAGAATGACCAGGTCATTTATTAAATTTCTTATTAAATTTCTTCCTTAGAAACTAGGATTCCTACCCTCCTCTGTAACCAACCTAATTTATTTAGATTAACTTTTCTTTTGGAAAGTGTCTTATAGTTTTAACATTTCATTTATTATTTGGTGCATCAATGTAGATAAGTTTTCCTGCAGTTCAAAACTCTAACATGTGAATAGCTCAATAGGGCTCGTCAATCATGGGGTTTCATGTAATAACCTCGGGAAATTGTATTCTTATTAGAAAATATTATAGTACTAGCAAAAACATGTACATATTGTTTTGGTTTTTCAAGTCTTAGGGGACTGGAAATGATTAGGCTCTATTTCTGCTGATATTCCACTTGGGAGTAAGCATGATTTAAAATAACAGAATAAACCAGATTATTAAAAAAGAGGAAAGAATTATACATATAATATGCTGATATACTGTTTGCTCAAATGAATAAAATCTATGAATTAAATTTATGGTTCATCAATTATCCACAGACATGATTTTAAAATATATATGAAGATAGTTATAGATGTATAGATACATATCTTCATGCAATTCAGTAAAAGACAATTTTAAACATCAAAAATGTATGAAAGCAGTTGAGTTTAAAGCACAACATGAAATCCTGATTTCAAATTTTAAGCATGTATGATTTTAATTGGGATAGACTTGTAACAATATTCTATAATATTTCGTAGTAGTGGCAATAATAATAATATAATAACAAATGATAACAACATTTTTATGGTTCTTCAAAGTTTATAAACAACTTTACAGATATCTCATTTTGTCCTCACAACAACCTCAGCACGTTGGTCCTTAGTTTTACATATAAGGAAACTGAGACTGACAGAAGCTAAGTGACTTGCCCAGGGTCACATAACAATTAAGTGGGGGAGGCTGAATTTGAACTTAGGCTTTCATGACTCTGGATCCAATTGTATAATTGCTGCCCCTAATGCCTCTATGGGAACTAGATATAAATGAGAACTAGGAAAAAAGTCAATCTTGATTTCTTGTGCTTTTTTGTATGCATGAATATGTGTGTGTGTGTGTGTGTGTGTGTGTGTGTGTGTGTGTGTGTGTGTGTTATTTTCCTACCCTTCCCAAAAGGTTTGAGACATCCTGACTGGTGTTCCCCACCTCGGTCACTATTTGAAAACATGTCCTTGTAATGTTAATTAGATCTTCCCAGACCATTAATAGGCCAAAAGTACCCTTTGTTAAATTCTGTTGAGGCCCTGGATCAGAGGGCCCTGTCCTCTGAAATAAATAACTACTCTGAGGTGAGGTTTTACTTTGAGCCTTACTCATTAGAAGTGTTTGTCCAGACAAGACTCTGGGCAGCCACTAAGGAGCCCCCATGTTTTGAAAACTCAGATGATGGCGCTTCTCTCTCTAGTAATTATGTATGGTCAGACAGTCAGATTTGTCTATTGATCTGTGATGTATATATTGCTTATGGTCAGACAGCTGTAAGCCCTGTCTGTTGATTATTATTTCTTTGTATTTTCTCTGAATGTCAGGGTGCTGACTTTTTCCTCTGAACTAAGTGAATAATATATGTGCTTGATTAAAGTTATTGTTGACCCCTCAAAAGTTACTTTCCTTTTAGAAAAGCAGATCTAAGAAGATGTGAAACAGGCCCTCCTGTGTATGTTGGGGCCCTTGCTGATACAATCCTCTATTGTGATTCTGCTGCAGGAAGTAGCCTATATTGCAACCTCCTTGCAGGCAATCAGTCTATAAGATTGCATGTCTTGAGCACCTGCTATGTGCTAGTCATTCTGTTGGGTGCTAAGGATTCAAAGATAAAAATGAAAAGGCCCACACTAGAAGATAAATGGACATACCAAGTGAATATTGTGATTATCTCTCTTTCCTTTTCCAAGTTTCAGAGTCTTCATAAGAATTTCAGCAAATGAGGCAGATTCATTGCTGGGCAAGGGGCAAGAAGTAGCAAGTGAATGTTGAAGAGAGGGTGACCTAGATATCCATGAATGAATGAATAAATGAAAACATATATGCCATCACAGATGACTTTGATAATGATCTGGGAATGACAGAATGAACTTTGAAGTACATAAGGTGACTGCTAATAATGGCACTCGATGACATAGCTGAAAGTGGCTACAAGGAGCAATAATTATGCCAATTTCTCCACCCTGAACCTGAATATCAGCAATATAAGAAAAAATCACCTTTGGAGAGGGTTCCAAGAGACAAAGATAGTAACATCAAAAGAAAATGGTATTTCAGTAAGTGCCAAGAAGATGGAAGGAATGGGAGAGGAAGAGATCTAAAATGAAAGAGAATTTAACAATAAAACATGGGTCCAGAGAATACAGTGGGAAGAGAGAGTATAGGTTGTTTATTATGGAGATTGGGGCATGGCCTTGACTCCTTTGATGGGACTTAGCTCTTGATGTGTATTGCATATGATTTTGCTGAGTTTAACCAACCTCCAGAAAACTGAACAGGTATACTGCAGCTGGACCTGAAGACTAGAGTCCTAGACCTGTAGCAAAGATCTGAGTTCAAACCTGGCCTCAGACACTCACTAGCTATGTGAATTCACTACCTATGACTTAACCTCAACTTGCCTATTTCTTCAACGATAAAATGGATAATAGCATCTGCTCTCAGGGTTGTTGTGGAGGTCAAATTGAATAATTCCAAAGCACTTAGCACAGTGCCTGGCACATCATAGTGCTATATAAATACTTATTGTCTTACCTTTCCCTCATACTTCCTGGGCACCAATTCTATTCAATAAGCATTTATTAAGTGCCTACTTGGTACATGGCATTGTGTTTACTAAGTTTCTGGTAAAAATTTACAGGGTTACAAAACAGTCTATGTTAGAATTATTCAGGATTTGCAGGTGACCTTGAAGGGTACTAAGCCAATGTCCAATTAACTAAATGGAAGTCATGTCTTGAGTAAACATTGTACTCGATGGCCTCTGTGGTCCTTTCCAAGTATAAAATTCTATGATTCCATAAGACTTTGCTTTTAGTCTAGGGGGTCTATGGAGTTCTGTCAGTGTCTGTTTCTATTCCAGGTCCAACCACAGCTCACTTCAGGCCGTGTTCTTGAAAGTATACAGTGCAAATAAAAACAGCAAGAACAAATATACAATAGGAAAAACAATTTAATCAGGTGCCACATTTAAAATTGTTTGTTAAATTTACCTGTGTTTTTATTCAACCATATTAAAACGTCATATTTTTATGCATCAAATTCATCTATCCTTGACATTTTATGTCAAAAAGACTCACTTTATATAGCATCAAAGAAAGCAATTAAGGAGAAAGAGAACAAACATTTAGTAAGTACCTATGATGTGCAAAGCATTAACAAATATCTTACTTGATTAAACAAAGCTAATGGCTATTTTTTTTTTAAATCATGATGATCAGAATGGTATACCAGAAAGGGAATTGGGTTTGGAGTCAATGGACCTGGGTTTGAAACCTAGCTCTGTTAAAATTAACTGTGTCATCTAATGTCTCTCATTTTTTCAAATAAAGGAACTGGACTAGATCAGTAGCTCTTCACCAAGAGTCAAAGGAAAGATTCCAAAGAATCCAGGAACTTAAATAGGAAATAAAATACATCTTTATTTTAATGCACTTTGTTTCCTTTTTTATCTTAACATATTTTATGCATTTAAAAGCAATATTCTGAGAAGTGGTTCATAGGCTTTTCCAGACTGCCCAAGGCTTCTGAAGTACACAAAAACAGTTAAAGACCCCTACACTAGATTATCATTAAGGTTCCTTCTAGTCCTAAATATGATCTTAAATATTTGGCATTATAAAAGTCTACCAGTTGGGAGCTTTCACTTTCCAACTTATATAATCATCAAGTTAGTATGTCCAAAATGGATTTGCTTGGGTTTCCCATAAAACTCCATTGACTTTGGCCTGCTTGCTAGAATTTTATCCTTCTGTTTGTGAGATTTTCCAATTTAGGATGATAGCTACAAGAAGCTCAACTATTTAAAAATAAGTCAAATTGTTGGATACCATGTTTTTCATCTGTTATTACAGAAATGAATCATGATGTAAGAACTGGAAGAAGACAACGTATAATTAGGAGATCTGAGTTCTAGTCTTGACACTATCACTAACTGGTTGCCTCAGCCTTTGTGAACCACAGCTCCCTCATACACAGAAAGTGGATAATCACAATACTTGACTTACCTACTCTCAAGATCGCACAGTGTAAATTCTAAAGTACTATGAAAAATGGGCTAATATTATGTTGGTTGTTATTTGGTCTCTATATATCTTATAATTTATTTCTCATCTCCAGTAAAAAATCAACTAAGATTCATATTCTATTTACCAGTTGATATTTAATGGTGATATGCGATCTCCATAAAGCTATTCTGTTTATTGTTATAAATACAGAGATGCTAAGGAAGAGCATCTTCTAAATATTGTCAGCTGACTGCCATGGTTATTGTTTTAGTTATCACTAAGAAAGGAAGGGGAAGGAAGGCAAAAGAAGGGAAGAGGAGAAGAGAGAAAGAGAAGAGAGGACATTAAGGAAGGAGAAGAAGTCAGCATTTATTAAGTGCTTATATTACATGCCAGGCATTATGTTTTACAAATATTATCTTGTTTGATTCTTATAACAAAGCCTATGAGGTAAATGTTACTATTATTCCCATTTTACATTTGAAAAAAATGACACAGATGTTCAATTCCTTGCCCAGGGTCATAAAACTAGTAAGTTTTTGAGGCTGAATTTGAACTCAGGTCTTCCTGATTCCAGGTCCATGTTCATTAGACTGCCCCACCTAGTTATATCCGGGCAGCTAACATAAACAATCTAAGAAGTCTATAAAGACTTAACAGTCATGTTGGTCTTCTCTTTCCCCTTTTAAAACGTTTCATTGTTCCTTCCAGTTTTGTGTAGACATTTGCATTTGCCTAGCATGTTACAAATGAAATCATCGAGAAATAAATTGTCTGGTGGTCTATTGAATCACAAACCATCATAAACCAGATTTTAATCTCTAGGTTACTAATCAGATTCTGCCTTTTATCTGGTGAGTAGTTACCAAACATTCCTGCTTCATATGGCAATTTGGAGAGTTGACAGTAGAGATGCCATGCTTCATTGACATGTGTCCAGGCAGCTAATGCACAATCACAAGTGAATAACTTCAGCAAAGAGGCCTATAATTAAAGAGGCAATGACTGAAAATGATGAATTCCCTTTTTACCTCCAGTGATACTCCTTCTAGAATGGGATTTAACTATGTCATACATATTATGGCAGCAAGACAATGATTCCATGATGACAAAGAAATCATTCCTCTGCTCCTGATAAACCAAGACTTTTAACCACAATTATGTCTACTTACAGAAAACATTAAATTAGTTATTACAGACATTGTTATAAAACACAAAGGGAAATATTGTAGGCAACAAACCTTTGAAAAAGGAATAAATAAGATCTCTAAAAACAATGTTGACTCACCTGATGACGTCTACAGATTATACTGATATTTTATAAAATTTGTGTTTTGAGTTCCCAGCAATCAACTTCCATAATACAGTTTAGCCTAAAGCAATATTCTGGTACAAAGTTATGAACTACTCCCACCTCTCCCTTCTATCCATAATTGGTGTTGGAGTGGAGGGAGAGCTCTCTGATCATGGGCTATAAATATCAAGGCCAAAACCAGTCAGAACTTAAGAGAGTTAGATGAATCATTGCTGCCTTGAAAATAAAGTCAAAAAGCATTCCCCTGAAATGAGATGATGAAGATAGTAGTTGAAAACCTGGGATATCCCTGTCCTCAGCGGTTCACTCACAGTCCACATTGACTCAGACAAGTCTCCCTTAGGCAGAAATTATTTCACTGCTTATTTTCCAAGATTAATATTCTCTTCAGCATGTATAGCCATCACCACATGAAACCAAACCAGCAAAGGGAGAAAGTAAAAACAAATAAATAAAAGTAACTGAGTTTTCTTTGTTAAAAGTCTAAATTCAAATTTGTCATTCCCTCTATTTCTCTGAATACAAGAATTCTATTTACCAAGTATTTCTAAAAAGTGTTAGGGAAATAACAAGTATGAACTTATAGAATTTAAAGAAAAGGAAGAAAATATATCTGGATTAACTACCAAATATAATTCTAAAGAAGGAAAGGGAAGATATTCCCTTTGATGTCTCTGAATCTAAATGTTCAAGGTAGTTATTGAGAAATATAGGAATACCCCCCCAAAAAAAACTAGAGCATATATTGTAAACGAAGTGGCAACCTTCTCTAAATGCAGGTTTCTCTGACTGTCTGGCAATTATATGACATGAAAATCTTTACTATATTTTTATCTCTTATGACCTTGCCAAGATTATTTATTACCTTCCTTTACATTTTCAGTGTTCATTTTTTTTGTAACACCTGCTACTCTCAGAGGATGCTTAAGGTTGTTTATTTTTTTCCCAAGTGGCCCTAAAAGTAAACTCAAAGGGATCATTAAATATAAAATGAAATTATATATTCTAAGCTTATCTTATAAAAAAGAAGCTGGATGTAATTTTTAAACTGTGGTCCTTACACTTTCCACTATTCTTATTCAATGCCCTCTGCCTCCTACTCAATGAAATCAAAACACAGAATATTTTATTATGGAATGGATAACAGGGCAAGATAGGCACCATTTTGAGGGAGGCAATTAGGAATGATGAACTCAATTTTAATCAGGTTCCATAATTGATGTCTCTAAATAAGACCCTCTAGTTCACCGGTATTTGGCATTGTTTTAGAAGAAGGTTTTGTGTCCCTCTACTAATGTTGTCTGTCTTAATGCATCTTGCAGTAGTCCCATTAATCTGTACAACCTCAGCAAATGCAGACGACAGAGCAAGGCAGTTTTGGCAGAAGGACAAAGGACACTTTCCCTTGGCTCATAACAAATCGCTTTCATTAAGAACAAATGGTCTTCGAGCATTACTCTACTTTACCGCCTCCCCATCATGACAAGCCCAAAGGGTAAACCCAATGTTCTCTATAAACAATAAAGAAAACTTTATATCATTCAAAGAATGGGCCAGAGCAAGCGGATAGCTAATTGTTAAAAGACTAAACTTTATGGGGGAGGAAGATAGAGAAGAAAGTAACATTGACTATATTGGTCTTTATATCTTAGACAAGGATAATAGACAACATGAGGGGCAGTGATTTCTTGACTACTCGGTCATTTAAAAGCAAAGAGCTGGCTTTTTTGATGGTGCATTAACTAATAGCTTATAGACATTTTAGAGAAGTAAGCAGTTCCCTACAATCTGAAATCTGTCAACACTGAGCTGTATGTTCAGGGAATTACCATGTCTACAGCAAGCATCTTAGAGGAAGTGCTTGGAAGAATTAGAATATAAATAGACACAAAAGATCCAAATTCTAAGTTTACAAAAACACTTTTAAAAGGGCTGTGACTTGATCCAAACATTTTTAAAATGTTGTTCATGATCTTAAGGTGCCTTTTTTGCAACTCGTATTAAACTTTCCTTTCTTATCCTGCTTTCAGGTAAAAGAGTCTCATAAAGATTGTAATTTATAGATGGTTCAGAAAGTGACCTCTGGCACATGGCTATTTTTAAAGCATGTTTTGATTTCGAAATAACTAAAAGGCAGTATTTAATACTTGAAAAATCACTTCCAAGCATACCCACCAACCACTCTTCATAATGCTATTTTATGATTCCTATTATGGCATTACATCTTTACTATGCATTTATAAATCTTCATTTTCAGCACACTATAATTCAGCTGCACAAGGTTTCTAGGTATAAATGACTCTCTTTAAAGGGGAGAGGGATAAAAACTGGCAAGTGGTTAAGATAGAGCCTTTCAAAACCTTATTGGCCTAGCTCCAGGTACAAAGTTAAAGCAAGGAGAGGGCATCTTCACAACTGCATTTAAAAAAAATTAAAGATTGATTTGGAGGAGAACCCCAATCTAGTTGACTTGGAAGATTATACTTTTATATTCTGATGGTAAGACTACCCCCTTTAAGAGAATACTAGAGAGTTCTATCATAAAACAATAGAGATATTTTGGATTTACATGAAATTTTTTAAAATAATTCTAAGCTACCTTTCCTGTCTACCATTATCATAAAAAAACAAAAAAAAAATTTTTTTGTGATATTGACCATGATCTGTTTCTCCACAAGAAGCATTGTGAATTGCTGTGTGTGAGAGAAGCAACCACAGGGCAGATCTCATTATCGAACAAACCCTTTCCTCCTCTTTACAAGGTAGATGATAAATACCATTTTTGCCTCTTTTCTGCCCTCTACCCACACATAGATTTTTTTAAAGGATGGAACTGATATTCATCAAGAGGGGAAAGGATTTAGGCAAAGACTTTCATAGTGTCTGAGAATAAATCTGGCCAAGGTCCTTTCTGTTACATGCCAGTGTGTAATATTGTGCACTTCTCTAGGATATGGGATTGAGCTATTGAGACTCAGATGTGCAGCTTTAGGGTGAGTCTCCAATACATGTCACCATCACTCAGATAACATTTCTAATATATTCAGAGCAAGGGCTGTAGAGAAGCAGAAGATCTAGCTACAAATTCACATGCAAGATACCTGAGGGAAGGCATACATGACACACAGATTCCTTACTGCCTCTAGGAGCCGGGGTAGGGGATAGAGTGAGATTGGGAGCTGGATATCATATGCAATAATAGAGAAGAATGTGAAAGATTATTGAACTCCCATAGATGAGCTATTTTTACAGTCTTCAAAAGTCATTCATTTCTACACTATTCAAGGCATTGCATAAACACACTAAACTCAGCACACTTGACATCTATTTTTTCTTTAACTTTTGTGTAACTTCAATGAGATAATAGATTAAGTGCTGAGAAAACCTTAAAGCATTGCATGGATGGTAGCTATTATTATAAGATTAGTAGTAGTAGTAGTAGTAGTAGTAGTAGTAGTAGTAGTAGTAGTAGTAGTAGTAGTAGTAGTAGTATTGTCATCATCATCATCGTCATCATCATTTTTTTTCACCTTCCAGTCTATGTAAACGAAGGACTACAGAACTGTGGAGACTTGGCTGTCTTCTTTCCTACTATCTATGTTGTCTGTGTTTATTATTTCCACATTTCAATTCACTGAATGAAGGCAAAGTATTTATTAAGTGTTTATTATGTGCCACGCTTTGTGCTAAGTGTTTGAAATACAAATACAAAAGGAAGATTTTCCTTTCTCTCAAGGACCTTACAGTCATTAGATTGCAAGAGATGACTGCACACGTAGAAGAGCAGTGATCCAAAAGGGATGATTCATTCTGGGGAGTTACAGGATAGTGAATGGAATGACTGGATCATAGATTGGCATATCCTTTCCAGAAGCAATGGCAGTGTTGATTGATTTCACTTAGAACAAGTTAAAATAGAAACAATGGTTCCTGGATTCTGAGCTTCTGAAGACTTAGCACCTGCCGGGAGTGGTCTCTACAGCGTCCATTGAGAAGGGGAAGCAGCAGTAACAGCAACAGCAGAAGGGCCCAACATAACTGAGCTTAAGAAACAAGGTTCTAGAGAATTCAGAACTAAGGGACTTAGCTGTTTCCTCTAAATAAAGTTAATTTATGAGACATTATTCATAAATACTGTAGGTATTCTCTTTGTATTTATGAAAATGGCTTCATTTTCAGTGATTACCACTATATATTGTTGAAGGGGAAAATATTTTCCAAAATTATAGACCATGTGGAATTTATAAGTTAAAAAATGAATTGTTTCTATAGAAACTAAAGGCTAAATTAAAGGAATTTTCAAATGGGGTAGCTTATAGGTTGTCAGACAGCAACAGCTCCAAGAAAAAAGAGACTGGGGAAAACTCAATTTCTACTAGCTATAGGCATGGTGAAATTTTGCTGTGATTGAAAATAAACAAGAAGGAAACATAGCCATGGCAGATCTCTCATTCCAGATTTAGGAAAGTGCTATAAAGAACATCAAGACAGAGAATATTTAACCAACATTTGTTAAATCATTGAACTCTGTGGTTTCCCAAGAGCACATGGAACCACAGCCTAATATTCTAGAATGACTCAAGAGATAAGCATGAATCTTGAAAGAACTATTTAAATGAGAACAGCTAGGAATAAGAGGTAAAAAACTTTCCCTGAGAAAAAATTTCTCAGAAAATTAGAATGGATCAAATAGAAGATAATAATTCCATGAAGTAATAAGAAATAAATCCAAAGTCAAGAGTGGAAAAAAATGGAAGAAAATGTAGGTTTCACATAGCCTCAACTCCCCTGTCAAAAAAGTCCTAGAAAAAGATTGAGGAGAGGTAATCTAAGAGTCATCTGACTGCATAAAAATCATGACCAAAAAGAGTTTAGAGCTCATATTTCAAAAATCATCTCATTGAACCACCAAGATCTCCTGCGACAAGAAGGCAAAATGGACATAAAATATGATGATCATCTTCTGAAAGAAACCCCAAAAGTAATACTCCCAGAAATATTATAGCCAAAATCCACAGCTTTTAATTTAAATAAAGATAATGCATGTAGTCAGAAAGAGAGATTAAGTACTGAAGAGATAATGATTGTGATCTCAAATGATTAAGTAGCCACCGTAAAGGAATGGAGAGAAAGACAAAGAAAGATATTCTACTCAACAGAGAAATAGAGGGGAAAAGGAGAAGGGAGAATTAGAGGGAACACAGATTAAAGGAGGGATTAGTCCTAAGCAAAACAAACTCACAGGATACACACACATACATACATATATGTATGTATGTATACATATGTATTTCTTTAGGGAGTGAAAAAGTTGGAAATTGAGGGGGTGTTCATCAGTTAAGAAACAATTGAATAAGTTGAAATAAATAATTGTGATTGAATACTACTGTGTTTTAAGAAATGGTGAAGATGCTTTCAGAAAAACCTGGGATGATTTACATGAACTGATGCAGAATGAAATAAAACAGCACCAAGAAAATAATTCTAGAATAAATTTAGAAACTGAGAGGCCCAATAACATACTGTTCATCTCTTAACAGATATGTAAATTTATGGTGCAGAATGAGACATTTTTTTACATGGCCATTGTGGAAATTAATTTTTTATTGGCTATGCATGTTTGTAACAGAAGTTTAATTTTCATTTCTTTCTTAATTGAGGTTTGGGGTGGAAACTGAGAAGGAAGACTTTTTTTTTGCAATTGAAAAAGTTTAATTTTGAAAAGACATATGAATTGATGCAAAGTGAAATGAGATCAAAGAAAACAAAATACATAATGACTACAACAATGTAAATGGAAAGAACAGTAACCTAAGAACAATAGAAAAATGAATGTTGCAAAACTACAAAGAACATAACTTGGCCATAATGAAGAGATGCAAGAAAACACCTCCCCACATTCTTTTGAAGAGGTATGGGGATAGGAAGGGAGCATTGACAGCTTTGGAAAATTGTATAGACTGTCAGATTATTCTCTTTCTTTCTCCCTCCCTCCCTCTTCCCCTTTAAAATACATCCTTCCAAAGGGCTGCTAACAAGGCAAGCCAACAAGCATTTTTCTTTTTCAAAATGCTATACAGGGAGCCAAGATGGCAGAGTAGAAAGATGGACCTTTAAAAGTTCCCCCCATAGCTCATAAAATACCCACAAAAAATGACTCTAAAAGAATCCTAGAGAAGCAAAAGCCACAAAAGGACAAAGAGAAAGAGATTTATAGCGCAAGGCAGTTTGGAAGGCCTACAGGAAAAGTCTGTCACAATGGGCTTGGGGTGGAGGCAAGTCTACAGAGCCCATCCCAGCCTTGGTCACACAGTACCAGTAGGAACAGGACTGGAGTAGGCCTCAGGGGACCTAAACCCCCAGCAGCAGCTGTGGTTCACAGATTGCTCAACCCACAAATATCAAAGACAGCTTCAAAGGTCAATGAGAAAGCTCTCTTACCTAGGTGAGAAGGGCACATGGGTCTCCAGCAGCAGGAACTGCAGTGGCAGCATCTATTTTTGGAGCCCTTGGTCTAAAGACACTAGGGGAATTGAGCACCTGCCCTGGATCTCAGCCATCAGTGATGGCCCTGGGGTGAGGAGGAGTGCTGGTGGAGGAGCTGGTGGAAGCTATGGAGAGGGAAATTAGAATGCCAGATCTACTGGCAGACCCTGGGCAGAACAGAATGCTTGTGGTTGGTCACAGACAAGAGCACAGGTAAGGAGAGGAGTAAACCCCTCTCCCTTGATTTTGCCACATTGGAGGAACTGAGAACTTACAAGTCCCCAGAGTGTACCCCCTCAACAAAGGACCCAAAAGTCAAGAAACTGGTTGGGGAAATGTCCAATAAAGGGAAAAAAATAAGACTACAGAAGGCTACTTTCTTGGTGAACAGGTATTTTCTTCCATCTGTTGGATAAGGAAGAATAATGCACAAGGAAGACCTAAAAGTCAAGGATTCTGTATCTAAAACCTCCAAAATAAATACACAATGGTCTCAGGTCATGGAAGAGCTCAAAAAGGATTTTGAAAATCAAGGAGAGGTGGAGGAAAAAATGGGAAGAGAAATGAGAGCAATGCAAGAAAATCATGAAAAATGAGTCAACAGTATGTTAAAGGGGACCCCAAAAAAAAATGCTGAAGAAAATAACACCTTTAAAAGTAGGCTAGCTCAATTGCCAGAAGAGGTCCTAAAAGTCAATGAGGAGAAGAATGCTTTAAAAAGCAGAATTAGCCAAATGGAAAAGGAGGTTAAAATACTCACTGAAGAAAACAGTTCTTTAAAAATTAGAATGGAACAGATGAAAGCTAATGACTTTATGAGAAACCAAGAAATTGGAAAACAAAACCAAAAGAATGAAAAAATAGAAGATAATGGGAAATATCTCATTAAAAAAGAACTGAACTGGAAAATAGATCCAGGCGAGACAATTTAAAAATTATGGGACTACCTGAAAGCCATGATCAAAAAAAAAAAAGAGCTTAGACATCATCTTTCATGAAATTATCAAGGAAACTGACTTGATATTCTAGAACCAGAGGATGAAACAAATACTGAAAGAATCCACAAATCACCTCCTGAAAGAGATCTAAAAAGAGAAACTCCTAGGAATATTGCAGCCAAATTCCAAGGTTCCCAGGACAAGGAGAAAATATTGCAAGCAGCCAGAAAGAAACAATTCATGTATTATGGAAATACAATCAGGATAACACAAGATGTCACAGCTTTTACATTAAGGGATTGAAGGGATTGGAATATGATACTCTAGAAGTCAAAGGAACCAGGATTAAAAGCAAGAAGCACCTACCAGCAAAATTGAGCATAACACCTAAGGGGAAAAAGTGACTATTCAATGAAATAGAGAATTTTCAAGCATTCTTGATGAAAACACCAGAACTGAATAGAAAATTTGACTTTCAAACACAAGAATCAAGAGAAATATGAAAAGGTAAACAGAAAAGAGAAATCAAAAGGGACTTACTAAGGTTGAACTGTTTACATTCCTACATGGAAAAATAATATTTGAAACTCAGATAGTTGGGGGAAATATATACATATGTATATACACACATATGTATGTATATACATATACACACAGAGGGTGAATTGAATATGAAGGGGTGATATCCAAAGAATTTTTGACTCTTGAAACATTTCTCAGTACTTGGGTAATGGGAGGGATTATACACACACACACACACACACACACACACACACACACACACACACAAACAGAGAGCACAGGGTGAGTTGAATAGGAAGGGATGATATATAAAAAATGAAATTAAGAGATGAGAGAGGAATATATTGGGAAGAGAAATGGAAAAATGGAATGGGGAAAATTATCTCTTGTAAAAGGGGCAAGAGAAAGCTTTTTCTTTTTTTTTTGATTTCATAATATAAATTTATTTATTTAACTTTTACATTCATTTTCACAAAATTTTGGGTTCCAAATTTTCTCCCCATTTATCCCCTCCCCCCACCCCAATACACCAAGTATTCTAATTTTCCCTATCACCAATCTGCCCTCTCTTCTATCATCCCTCCCTTCTCTTGTCCCCATCTTCGCTTTATCCTGTAGGGCCAGATGACTTTCTATTCCCCATTAACTGTATTTCTTACTTCCTAGTAGCAAGAACAACACTCAACAACAGTTGTTCCTAAAACTTTGAGTTCCAAATTCTCCCCATCCCTCCCTCCCCACCCATTCCCTTTGGGAAGGCAGGCAATTCAATATAGGCTATATCTGTGTAGTTTTGCAAGTGACTTCAATAATAGTTGTGATGTGTAAGACTAACTGTATTTCCCTCCATCCTATCCTGCCCCCCATTGCTTCTATTCTCTTTTGATCCTGACCCTCCCCAATTTGACTTCAAATTGTTCCCTCCTCTCATTACCCTCCCTTCCATCATCCCCCCCCACCCTGCTTATCTCCTTCTCCCCCACTTTCCTATATTGTAAGATAGGCTTTCATACAAAAATGAGTGTGCATTTTACTCCTTCCTTTAGTCGAATGTGATCAGGGTAAACTTCATGTTTTTTTCTCAGCTCTCCTCTTTTTCCCTCCACTACAAAGTCTCCTGCTTGCCTCTTGAATGAGATATAATTTACCCTATTCCATTTCACCCTCTCTCCTCCCACTACATTTCTCTTTCACCACTTACCTTAATTTCTTTTAAGATATGGTCCCATCCTATTCAATTCACTCTGTGCTCTCTGTCTCTTTATGTGCATGCATGTGTGTATGTGTGTGTGCAAGCACGTGTCTACATGTGTGTGTGCATGTGTGTGTGTATGTGTGTGTGTGTGTGGTCCCACCAACTACCCAGATACTGAAAAGTTTTAAGAGTTACAAATATTGTCTTTCCATGTAGGAATGTAAACAGTTCACCTTTGGTAAGTCCCTTATGACTTCTCTTTGCTGTTTACTTTTTCATGCTTCTTCTCATTCATGTGTTTGAAAGTCAAATTTTCTTTTCAGCTCTGGTCTTTTCATCAAGAATGCTTGAAAGTCCTCTGTTTCATTGAAAGACGATATTTTCCCCTGAAGTATTATACTCAGTTTTGCTGAGTAGGTGATTCTTGGTTTTAGTCCTAGTTCCTTTGACTTCTGGAATATCCTATTCCACACCCTTCGATCCCTTAGGGTAGAGGCTGCTAGATCTTGGGTTATCCTGATTGTATTTCCACAATACTGGAATTGTTTCCTTCTAGCTGCTTGCAATATTTTCTCCTTGACCTGGTAATTCTGGACTTTGGCCACAGTGTTCCTAGGAGTTTCTCTTTTTGGATCTCTTTCAGGCGGTGATCGATGGATTCCTTCAATACTTATTTTGCCCTCTGGTTCTAGAATCTCAGGGAAGTTTTCCTTGATAATTTCATGCAAGATGATGTCTAGGCTCTGTTTTTGATCATGGCTTTCAGGTATTCCCATAATTTTTAAATTGTCTCTCCTGCATCTATTTTCCAGGTCAGTTGGTTTTCCAATGAGATATTTCACATTCTCTTCCATTTTTTCATTCTTTTGGTTTTGTTTTGTGATTTCTTGGTTTCTCAGAAAGTCATTAGACTCCATCTGTTCCATTCTAATCTTGAGAGAACTATTTTCTTCAGTGAGCTTTTGAACCCCTTTTTCCATTTGGATAATTTTGCTTTTGAAAGCATTCTTCTCTTCATTGGCTTTTTGAACCTCTTTTGCCAGTTGAGTTAGCCTATTTTTCAAGGTGTTATTTTCTTCAGCATTTTTTTGGGTCTCCTTCAGCAAGGTATTGACCCATTTTTCATGCTTTTCTTGCATCTCCCTCATTTCTCTTCCCAGTTTTTCCTCCACCTGTCTAACTTGATTTTCAAAATCCTTTTTGAGCTCTTCCATGTCCTGAGCCCACCGGACATCCACCTTGGATGTCTGGGATACAGAGGCCCCAACCTCCAGGTCTTTCCCTGATGGCAAGCATTGTTCCTCCCCATCAGAAATGAAAGGAGGAAGGAACATCTCTTCCCTAAGAAAGTAGCTCTCTATGATCTCATTTTGCTTCCTTTTTCTGGGCATTTTCCCAGCCAGTTATTTGACTTCTGAGATTCCCCTCCACTCCCACCTAGATCTGCCCAGCTAGTGCTTGGGGTCTGAGATTCAAATGCTGCTCCCCAGCCTCAGGGCTTTTAGTGGCAGGCGTGGCTACTATTCAATGTGAGCTTAAGTTCTGGTGCTTGGGTGGGGGCAGGGCCGCCTCCCAGGTCCAGTTCCCTCAGGGGGTTTATGCAGAGACCTTCAGTAATGGAGCAGAGCTTCTGTCTGCTCCGGGAGTTCTGGGCCATCGCTGCCTCTGCCGCTGACTCCCAAGGGGGCCTGAGTCACGGAGACACCCTGCTCCCATCTCGGCCAGCCCAGAAGTCTGTCTCACTGACCTGTAGTGCCTGTGGGTGGGGGGACCTTCGTGGCCACTGGAGGTTCTGTCCCTGAATCCTGCTCGGATCCGCTCCTCTCCGGCCGTGTGGCCAGGGCAGCGTAGGGGTGGGCTTTGCTGTCCGGTGCACGATGGACCTTTGGGGTCGGTTTTTCAGGGCTCTCTGTAATGGAAATCTCCTGCACTGTGTTTCTGCATGGCTTGTACTGCTGTAGAATTTGTGGGGAGCTCTTTTTACAGAAAATTTATGGGCTGTGGTTTCAGAGCTAGCATACGTGAGTCTTTCTACTCCACCATCTTGGCTCCTCCCCCCCAAGAAAGCTTTTTCAATGGAGGGGAAAAGGGGGGATGTGAGAGGGAAAAAGTGAAGCTCACTCTCATCACATTTGACTTAAGGAGGGAATAACATGCATACTCAATTTGGTATGAAAATCTATCTTACATTACAGGCAAATAGGGGAAAAGGGAAGAAGTGGAGTAAGGGTGATATAGAAGGGAGGGTACATGGGAGGAGGGAGCAATTAGAAGTAAACGCTTTTGGGGAGGGACAAGGTCAAAAGAGAGAATAGAATAAATGGAGGACAGGATAGAATGGAGGGAAATATAGTTAGTCTTACACAACATGATTATTATGGAAGTCATTTGCAAAACTACACATACATAGCCTATATTGAATTGCCTGCCTTCTCAGTGGTGATGGGTGGGGAAGGAGGATGGCAGAGAAGTTGGAACTCTAAGTTTTAGGAACAAATGTTGTGAATTGCTTTTGCATACAACTGGGAAATAAGAAATACAGGTAATGGGGTATAGAAATTAATCTTACCCTACAGGACAAGAGAGAAGATAGAGATAAGGGAAGGGAGGGGTATGATAGAAAGTACGGCAGATTGGGGAAAGGGGTAATCAGAATGCATGGAGTTTTGGAGTGGGGGAAGGGGAGAGATGGGGAGAAAATTTGGAACTCAATATTTTGTGGAAATGAATGTTGCAAACTAAAAATAAATAAATAAATATAAAAAAGAAAAAGTGCTATACAGGATGGTAGGCAACTTAGATGATATAAAAATAAAATATATCATGAAAATGCATTCTTAAAAATAAAGATGATATTGGTAGTTGAGTTTTGTTGTCTTTTTTTTTTAGGTTATTGAACACCAACTTTTGCACTCTTTTCTGGGAAAACGCCTGTGTGGTGGGAGACTGTTACTGCTAAGATCAGTGAAATTGGTTTGAATGAACTCTATTTTTAATTTACTTTGAATTTCAGTATGGCTGTTTCCTAAAGCTTCTCGGATGATCTAAGGATGCCATTCCTTCAAGTTGTTAGCTTTCTAATGACTTTCAGCCTCAGCCTGGGAGATCTGACTCCCCAAGTAGAAGCCATGTAGTCTATCTTTTGCCATAAAATATTTTGTTTCAGAAATTCTCCAGGGCAGGATTATCCCACCCCTATTTTTAAACATCAACACAATGGCAAATGAAACATCATTTCATTTAAAAAAAAAGTTAACAATAAAAAATTGTAATATGTAACTAAAGAGAAATAAATCAAACTAGTCTTGTCATTTTTGCTCTGTAAGGACCCAAAAAACTGTTCATGAGAAGATTCCAAATGCTTCCTGTTGTGATTTTGATTTCAATTTACTGGGTCAGCTACTTTCTTAGTGTATGCCTGGGCCTGGTAAAAATGGACATACTTGCATGAGACTTAGCCCTTAGCTGGGTTCATTAATGAGGCTGTGAACATATTAAGCACTCAGTTATAGTGTTATGAGAATAACTGATAAGACTAAAAAGGATTATATAAAACTCATTTATGAATTAGTAGACTAAAGTTCTAGGTAGACTGGGCACAGGAAAACCTGGAGGGATTCATGAGACCACTAAGTGAAGTACAAAGAAGGCTGATGGACCAAAAGCACATCTACAAATTAGTTTGCCAAATATCTAGAGAATAGATTGCTTTTTCTACTCACTTCTTCTCACATTCACTGGCTAATACATATTATAAATATACGTAATCTCCATCTTCCAAATTTTTGACTTAGAAATGACCCTTACAACACAAATGGTCTTTTAAGAAATCTGACTGTTTTCCTGTCCTTAGCAATACCACCTATCTACCAGGGTTGGGTATTTATGGGATAATATTTGTAAAGTACTTTGCACAACTCCTGGAATAGATTAGTAGCTATATAAATGCTAACTATGATAAGATAATTATTATTGTTATAATTATTACAAGGCATCTGTGATCTCATCAGTGCAAATGTCTAAACTGTCCATGGGGTTTTCTTGGCAAAAATACTGAAGTGGCTTGTTATTTCTTTCTCCAGTGACTTAAGGCAAACATAGGTTAGGTGACAAGGGCATACAGGTAGTATATTTCTGAGGTCACATATGAATTCACATCTTCCTGACTCCAGGCTCAGCACTTTATCCACTGAGCCATCTAGCTGCCTCCTAAGCAAATAGAAATTAAGTGACTTGTCCAAGGTCATACAACTAGTAAATACCTGAGGCTGGATTTAAACTCATATTTCCCTGACTCAGGCCCAGTGCTCTATTCACTGAGCCATCTCCCTGCCATCAAAGCAGCCAAGATACCAAGGTCATCCCTGCCTTCCAGGCCACTGGCAGTCATCTTGACTTTTGTCTTGCCGCTGACCTTCAATAATACTGGAAGAGAGATTGAGGCTGATGACTTTGTGCAACTCTGCCTCATTTAAATCCAGTTCATAACCCTGAGATGTCTTTGGTCCTCTTCAACAATGAAGGACAAAGAGGGCCAACAATAATGCAACAATAACTTCCTCCAAGAGTACAGATCATGGCCCATTCATGTCTTCCCATCTTGCGTGACTTTTGTTCATGTGTTCTCACAGATCTACCATAGGAGGTCCATCCTACACCCTGGGAGTGTCCTTTGGATATTCATCACATTGTATCAATGTGGCTCTCAGTTTATTCCTTGCTCTACCTATATTACCCACCAATTTTCTTTGATGGTGGAGCATTTGTCTGATATCTTTTGCACTTATTCCCACCACACATCTCTCCATTGCCCTTTGGGCAACTTTCAACTTCAAGTCCTCTAGAAATACTAGAATTCTATGTTCTACAGCTGTATAACTGTGGAAAATATTTATGTTTAAAAACACTGTACAATTTCCCAAAAGCAAACTAGCCTTTACCTTTTTTTCCTCATTTAATTATGGACCCAATCCATTCCCAGTGTCTAAGATATCTGTACTGATGGACTAAATCTGTGCCCAGACCTTTCAACTGGTTGCCATAGTTTAAACAACAGACATTCTTCATTCTCATGTGTTCCTTTCCTATGTATACCTATGATGAACTCTTAAATGGTTATGGACATAATTTAAGAAGATCTGTATGTTTTAAACCTTAATGCAATTAGTGCAACACCTGAAAACAGGAACATCCAGAGAATGTAGGAAAGCCCTTTTCCACTCTGACTTCTCACTAGATGTCCTTCATGATAGTAACAAACATCATTTAGTGAAGCTTGTCTACCTGTTTTATGCCTCACTTGCTATAAATAGTCAAATGATAGGAACTGACAGTTTTCAGAAGAAGAAATCAAAGCTATCAACAGTCATATGACAAAAATGCTCTAAATCATTACAGATTGGAGAAATGCAAATTAAAGCAACTCTGAGATACTACCTCACACCAATCAGATTGTCTCATATGACAGAAAAGGAAAATGTTAAATGCTGGAGGAGACATGGAAAAATAGGTACACAACTGCACTGTTAGTGAAGTTATGAAATTATCCAACCATTCTGAAGATCAGTTTGGGAAGTATGCCCAAAAGGCTATAAAACTCTGCATTTTTTAATGTCATCAAAATTATCTCTCATCTCAAGGTACTTAGAATGAATTATACATTTTCTCAAATGGTCAGTGTGGAGATTTGTTTTGATTGATTATGCTTATTGATTACAAGGGTTTTTCTTTTTCTTCTTTGTAATTGGGGGTGATTTGATAGAGAACAAGGAACTGGTAGTGCTGCCAAAAAAACAAAAAGGAAAAAAAGTTACCAAATTATTTTGCACATTAGAAAGCTCAGAAGCAAACAAAAATAAGAGTAGTTTTGAAAATAAAATAGTAAGTTTGTTGTTTTTTCAAAATACTCAAGATTCCATATATAATCTTTCTTTGTTCTGCTGTGCATACGAAATTTTTTTTTCATACTTGTAAAGTTAAAATTTCTAAAAGAGATAAAACTTGCTGGGGAAACTGAAAAGCAGTTTGGCAGAAACTAGTACCAACCTACCACACTGTAAATCAAGGTAAGGTCAAAATGGATAAATTATTTAGACCTAAAGGGTGATAGAATAAGTAAATTAGGGGAGCATGGAAAAAAAATGTACCCATCAGATCTATGGATAATAGAAAAGTTCTGACCAAACAAGATATGGAAATGATCATGGGAAGCAAAATTGACAATTTTAATTAGATGAAATTACAAAACTTTTGCATAAACAAAATTAATAGCGTCAAAATCAGAATGAAACTGGGAAAAAATTTACAGGTTTCCCTGATAAAGGATTTATTTCACAAATATTAAGGGTGCTGAGTCAAATTCATAAAAAGCAGAGTCATTCCCCAGGAAATAAGTGGTCAAAAGATATGTGAGCAATTTTCAGAAGGAGAAATCAAAGCTATCAATAACCACATGAAAAAAATTCTCTGAATCACTGATTAGAGAAATACAAATTGAAATAACTCTGAGATACCACCTCACACCTCTCAGATTGGACAACATGAGGGAAAAGGGAAATGATAAATGTTAGAGAGGATGTGGAAAAAATGAGACACTAATGCATTGTTGATAGAGTTGAAAATTAGTCCAACCATTCTGGATAACAATTTGAAACTATGCCCAGACTATGTTATGAAACTGTATATACACTTTGACCCAGTAATATCACTATCTGATCTGCACTCCAAAGAGATTTTTTAAAAAAAGAAATGTGATTTTGATGGCACAGTATTGTGTTATAAGAAATGACTAGCAGAATGTTTTCAGAAAATCCTGGAAACATTTACATGAACTCATGAAGCGAGCAGAACCAGAACATTGTATACAATACAAGCAATCTGGTAATGATGATCAACTGTGAAAGATTTAGTCAAACCAATCAAGACAATTATAAAGGAACTCTGATGAGAAATGCTAACCACTTCCAGAGGGAAATTTGATGAACTCTGAATGCAAAATGAAGCATTTTTCTGTATTTTTCTTTGTTTTTTCCTTCGTGTTTTCTTTTGCAACATGACTAATACAGAAATATGTTTTGCATGACTTCACATGCATAGTCAACATCGAATTGTTACCTTCTAAAGGGAGGATCAGGAGTAAGATGGAGGGAGAAAATTTGCTTGATGGCAATCAAATTAGGATCTTCTCCTATTTTTGTTTTATTAAAAGTGTCTCTGATTGAATAATGTGATTAAAGATCTTTCCCACCCATTGATGGGCCTGCCCACTGATGGAAGTTTGATTAGGGGAGTTGTTTTGTAGGAGGGTCCCAAGTACATTTTGTTTTTTCTATTGAAGCACTGGGTCACAGGGTTACACCCTCTGGCTCTAAAAAGTGTGTAAATACTCTGAGGGTGAGATTTTTTGGGGGGCTTAGTTTTTTTAAGAGGGTTTAAGTGCCAGACAAGGACTCTGGGAAGCTGTTTTAAGGAGTCCCGCTGACTTTGAAAACCCAGATGTCAGTGCTTCCCTCTCTGGTAACTACAGTCAGACAGTGGGACTGTCTATTGAATTCATGCAGAGGAAACCATGTCTGTTGATCTTTGATTACATTGGGGCTTACTGAATGAAAGTGTTTGTTTGGCCAGATGAAGACTCTGGGAAGCCACTAAAGGAGCCCCACCTCCCAGCTTTGAAAACCCAGATATCAGTGCCTCCCTCTCTGGTAACTATGATCAGACAGTTGGACCTGTCTGTTGAATTATTGTCAGGCAAAAGAAGCCATGTTTGTTGCTTTTTTTGATTTCTCTGTATTTTCTTTGAAGTTCATGGTGCTGACTCCCTTGAATTACGTGAATGATATATGTGCTTGGATAAAGGAATGATACATGTGCTTGATTAAAGTGATTGTTAGCCCCTTTAAAGTTGTCTTTCTTTTTATGAATGCAGATCTAAGAACCTGTGATAGCAGGCCCCTCTGTGTATCTTGGGGTGTTTACTGTTACAATTTAGAACTCCAACTTTTTTAAAAATGTTAAATTTGCTCATGTAATTGGGAAGTGAAATAAAGATATATTAAAAAAAAGAAAAGAATTTCTAAAAGAAGAGAATTTAAATAACAATAAAATACTTTTTAGTTCTTTTCCCCAAGAATCTTATGCTATAAGATACGGCTTAAGCTATATATGCTACCTAGTAAGCACCTGGCTGAAGGACACTCTTTAAAGCATTGTTGCATTTACCAAACCATATTTTTATATAAATTAATGTATTTGTTTTCAGTTTTCAATAATCACTTCCATAATTCTTAAATGTTCTCCTGCTCCCTCCCCAAGATGGCATGCAATCCTATGGGTTCTACACATACATTCTCACATTAGTCATGTTGCATAGAGGAATTAAAAAGAATGGGAGAAACCATGAGATAAAACAAAACAAAGCATAACATAACATAACACAACAGAAAAATAGTCTGCTTCATTCTCTGTTCTTATTCCATAGTTCTTTCTCTCCATGTCAATGCCATTTTGCCTGAAGAGTTCTTTGAGAATGTTTTAGGTACCTGCATTGGTGTGAAGGGTGAAGTCTATCAGAAACAGTCCTCAAACACTGTGACTGTTACTGTGTACAATGTTCTCCTAGTTCTGCTCCTTTCACTCACCATCAGTTCATATAAGTCCTTCCAAGACTCTCTGAAATCCTCCTGTTCATCATTTCTTATAGCACAATAGTATTCCATTACATTCATATATCACAACTTGTTCAGCCCCCACAATTGAAGGGCATCCCCTTGATTTCTATTTCTTGGCCACCACAAAGAGAGCTGCTATAAATATTTTTATACATGTAGAATCCTTTCTTATTTTTATTATCTCTTTGAGATACAGTCTTAGAAATGATATTGCTGGGTCAAAGGGTACATTTGTATAGACCTTTGGGTATAGTTCCAAACTGCTCTCCAGAATGGTTGGATCAGCTCACAGCTCTACCAACAATGACTTAGAGTTCAAAACTCTCCCACATCTTCATCATGAATCATCTTCCCTTTTTGTCATGTTAGCCAATCTGATGGTTGTGATGTGGTATCTCAGAGTTGTTTTGATTTTCATTTCTCTAATCAACAGTGATTTAGAGCATTTATTCATATGAATATAGATAGCTTTAATTTCTTCCTCTAAAAACTGCCTGTTTATATCCTTTGACCATTTATCATTTGGGGAATAACTTGTATTCTTGTACATTTGACTCAGTTCTCTATATATTTTAGAAATGAGGCCTTTATTACAGAGACTAGTTGTAAAAATTCTTTTCCAGTTTTGTGCTTTCTTCCTAATCTTGGTTGCATTGGGTTTGTTTGTGCAGAACCTTTCCGATTTAATGTAATCATAATTATCCATTTTGTACTTCATAATGATTTCTATCTCTTATTTGACTATATGTTTCTACATTCACTATTTTCCACAAATCTGACAAATACACTATTCTTTGCTCCCCTGATTTGTTTATAGTATCAGCCTTTATACCTAGATCATGTATACATTTGAACTTAATTCTTGTGTACAGTGTGAGGAATTGGTCTATGACCAGTTTCCACCACACTGTTATCCAGTTTTTGCAGTAGTATTTGTTAGACAGTGAGTTCTTATCCCAGAAGCTAGGGTCCTTGGTACAGTAGACCACTATATTCTTTGACTACTGTGTCTTGAGTACCTAACCTATTACACTGATCTATCTCTCTATTGCTTAGCCCCTACCAAGTGGTTCTGATGACAGCTACTTTATAATACAATTTGAGGTCTGGCAGGACTAGGCAACCTTCCCTAGCATTTCTTTTCATTAATTTTCTTGCATATCTTTTAATACTAAGTGAAATAATAAACACACTGGGATCTGGTTTCTCTGTACTTGTCAGTCAATTTTGTGATTACATACATGTGTTCTTTTGAAAAATATCACTTGGAATAGCCTCACTACCCATTCACATTCCTTTAATAAGGATGATCTCCACACATGTATTCTGATATAAATTTTTTAGAGAAGGAAGAGCATATAGATGGATCAATAACCACTGATACTGTCTCAATCACTTAATTTTTCTTGGAAATAACATTCATGAGTTGATGATTTTTTTGTTTTTTTACTTTCTGTATCTTCTTCAAATATCTTAAAAATTCATCCTTTGAAACTTCTAAAGACTATGCCTGTTCCAGAATGTTCCTCCTTTGTGTATACTTATCTACTCCAGTTTCTGGATCTATTTTCTTTAGTGACAATTCTATTTCCCTTTGCAGTCTACTAGTAATTGTGATGTTACACTACAAAAGTAACACTCAGTTGACATTGATGGAGAGAATAATTAATCGACAAACATTTATTAAGCACTTATTATGCACAAGGCTGGTCAGTTGGTTGTTGTCTTTTGTTCTCTAAGAAGACCAAAATGACATCACTATGTTGGAGTCAAATTACAGACCAATATGAGCTCAGAAGGTTCTACCACAAGTTGAGCACAAATATTCCATACGAATATTTGGAGTGGAGATGTCTCCAAATGTGTGGTTGTCATGTTTCTTTTGAGCAATTCTGCTTTACTCAAAGAGCACTGTGTTGTTTGGGGGGGGTTTGGGTTGGTTGTTCTTGGTTTCTTTTGATGTGAGCATGCCATACTATTCAGTCTTATTCCGGCTTCTCCCATGTCTCACAATCAATTCCAAAATTCCTCAGAGAGATTGTGAGAGTATCCTTGTATCACACTTGAGGACTTTCTTTGCCTGAGTTCTTTGTAAAACTGTCCTTTAGGCAAATGTACACTTGGCATTCAAAGTGGCAGGCCAATCAAAATTACACTCTTCATGTTTAAATTCTTGGCAGTTTAGATCAAGAAAGGACTTCAATGTCTAATACCTTATCTTGCTAGATCTATGAGAAATAACTCTATGGCCTGGGCCACCTGTGTGCAGGATAGTGACTACAGGTAAGACTAGTAAAGTGGTATGGGTGATAACTTTTGATTCATACATAAATTGGATTTAAGTGAGACAGAATTACCCAAAGGGGTCAGCCTCACTCTCTCTTCCAGAGTCATCAAAGCCCAGGGGCAAGACAAAGTCAAGAAACTGGTGATGGCTTGGGGTGCAGTGGATGACCTTAGTGTCTTTAAGTTCTAAGCTTCAGGCTCTAAGCTCTCTAAAGCTCCTACTTCAACTGCCTTCATAGTCATTAGAACAAATTCTTCTCATCTGCCCTTTCTTCTGTGGATGTCTTTACATACTTGGTGTAGACATTCCCTGACTTACTGAAGTGTATGAGTCTTATTAATTATATTTAATCTGACAAGCCCATCTGCTTATACACTTTACCAGAATGTGGTCACTGCATATGCTACAATTTCTTGGAGTCACAGGTGAGAGTTGGATGATGGTGGAGATCAAAAATGAATGAGCAACCCTGAAAAGGACTGGGCAAGTCCTTACATTAGAGGTGCTAATCTTCCCTAAACTCTCCGTACAACCCCCTACAGGTTTCTAGTATGTTTTTGTAATATGCTTTTAAAAGTTGGCTTAAGGATTTTACATATAAAATTGCATTAGTAATTGTAAAGAGTTTTAATTCTTTTTACCTGTTTTGATTTTTCTCTCATAATATTAAGAGACAAAAAAAGACTCATTTTATAACTTGGGTCCTCATGGATCCTTTTTTATAAAGATTCTTTCTTCAACCTGTTGATGGTACTATACACATCAGGTACAGGTTTCAAGCGGTGCTAGAAAAAACTAATAATAGTATGCAAAAACTGAAATTATCTAAAGTTTCAGGTAAATTACCTGTCCCTCAGTTGATGTTTTTCTTATAGCTCCATCATTAACATGATTCGTTTCATAAGGTTTGTGACTTCATAAGGAAGTGACTCTCCTAGGAGGAGCTCACTAGAGAGAACTGTCCTGAGAATGAGGCCTATTCCAGAATTTTCAAGGATTGACACTTCTAAGGACTAAACAACTACACTGGACATCTGGGACTCAAGATGAAATATGCTGATTAAATAGATATTGAGAGTGGGTTATCAGAAGACTTGATGTTATTTAGTATTGATGATCATTGTTGTATTACTTCGGTTTTATTTTTTGTTTCATGCTTCTTATGTTTGCCTGCAAGAAAGGTATGCCCTAATTCCTGTTCCTGCTCCAGGTTCAAGGCCATTCCTCTAGCCATTCTTGGCCAACCAAAAATCTATTTTCTGTTTTACTAACCTCACCTGATCAAACCTTAACTTATCAAACAATAATGTTAATTGCTTAACATCCCTCAGGTAGAAGCCAAAGGGAAGCTTGAAGTTCCCCAAAAGGTTTTAGTTATTAACCTAGTTAGTTGTATGAGAGGATTTCCCTGACATTGAGTTTTCTTGGTTATCTTGGTAATATGTAAATCTCTCTCAAATCAGTCCATTGTGAACCCTCTAAAAGTAGTTTAATGTGTAACCTGACTTAGTTTTCTTATAGAGTTTGTTTAATGAGGTTTGTTTACTTAAGGGATGTATGATAACAACTCTCTTAAACTAAATTTGCTCAATTTTTATGACTTGAAGGAAACATGAGATTATGATTTTCAGTGATAGTCATGGTCATGTTGCACTTGTTTCGTAGTATAAGTTTAAGCATCTTAAATTACAGCCATCAATGCTTACTCAAATTGATCCCTCTAACTTGAGACATTGGGAAAAGTTTGTCACCAATCTGGTCCCTACTTCTCCTTAAATGAATTGTATCTTGTCTATCTATCTATCTATCTAAATATATATATATATATATATATATATATATGTATATATATATATATATGTATGGAGAGAGAAAGAAAGAGAGAGAGAGAGAGAGAGAGAGAGAGAGAGAGAGAGAGAGAGAGAGAGAAGATAAGGAGGAAGGATGCACTGATTTAAGTTGTTTAATACCATAATCCAGTTTTTCTGCTTCTGTAACTATTCTTTAACTAGTATGAGAATTTGGGGCTTCAAAAAGTCCAAAAGGAAAAAAACTGTGGGGGAAATTATTTCTTATATTGTGTGGGAAAAATTATGCTGTTTAAATTCAATACAATGTGATTAAAGGTTGTGTGTATTCAGAATGTTGCCTGACCCCAGTAACTTTCTAGAAATGCTAGAATTGGTTACTTTGCATTCTCCCAGGTCCTGGATCCACCCAAAGCATTTTTGTTTTGGGTCCCCACACCCAAGACATCTTTGGGGTTCACTTACTTATGTTTTGGGTTACTTTATGTTTTAGCTTTGCCCAATTTTTTTAGATGTTTATAATTATGTGTGTGTGTGGGTGTGTGTGTATCAATTCACCTCACTTTCAGGTTGCTCTTTTGGCAACTTTGCTTAACTACGTACATGTGGTATGTGAGTAAGAGCTCTGGTCTAAATCCTAAATAATGTAAACCTTCAAGAGCCTGGATGGGAGGGAGCCACCCCTCCTTTACAGCTTGTTTTCTTCTACCAAACAATCTAATAATGAAACTATTTCAGATCTGGGAGGGTTTTTTTTTTTCTGATGAAACACACTAGAAATTAAGCAGTCTTAAAGGGAACTAGGGTAGGTATAAAATGTAGATAAAGAGGGAGAAGATTTCAGGAAGAAAGGACGGTCATTGTAAATGTATGGAGATGGGAGATAGAGTATGGCAGGTGAGTAGCAATAAGTAGGTGCAAGTAGTAAATGTTAAGGTGTGAAAAGACTGAGAAGGGGCGGGGGCAATAGGGCAGTTTATGAATGACTTTAAATCCCAGACAGAGTATTTCGCATTTGCTCCTAGAGCCACTGGAGTTTACTGAGTGTAGTAAGTGAGGAGGTGACATAGTCTGACCTGTGCTTTAGGAAATTCACTTTATCAGCTTAATGAAGGATGAAGTGGAGTGGAGAGAAACATGACACAGCAACAATTAGAAGGTTTTTAAAATAATCTAGATGAGAGGTGATAATGTCCTGAATTAGGGCAATGGCTATGTGAGCAAAAAGAAGGGGACATATATTTTGTAAAGGTAGAAATGAGATTTGACAATAGATTGGATATATGGGGTGAATTCAAGTGAGAAATCAAGGATGATGCCAAGTATGATGAGGAGGATGAGGAGGAGGAGGTTGGTACCCACAAGAGTAATAAGTGATTTGGAAGAAGAGGAGGGTTAGGGAGGTTGGACTAATAGTTCTGTTTCAGATGTGGTTTGAGATGACCAAAGAACACCCAATCAGAGATGCCCAAAAGCATCTGGTAAGGTAGAACTGCAGTTCAGGGGAGAGAGCAGTCTTGAAATAAAGGTTTGGAAATAATTTACATAAACATGGTAACTGAACCTAAAGAAGCTAATGAGATCACCGAATGAGACAATATAAAGTGAAAATCATGATTAGTGGGCATGCCATGGAAGAAGGAGCAGGAAAGAAAGAAACAGAAAAATCAGTCAGATAGCCAAGAAGAGAACCAGAAGTGATAAAAAGCTAGAGATGAGAGAATACATCGCAGGAGAAGGGGCTTAAAAAGCTACAGAAAAGTCACGAACACGGCTTGAGAAAAGACCATTACATTTGAAAATTAAGCGATCATTGCAAACTTTAGTGCAAGCTCTTTGAATTGAAGGATAAAATTAGAAACCAGATTGCAAAGTGTGTAGAAGAGCGTGTGAAACGTGGGGTCACCAGTGAGCGCTGGCCTCTTGAGTAGTTTCTCTGAGAAAGAAAAGAGAGAAGTAGGACAATAGCTAGTCGAGCTAATCAGATATGGGAATCTTGAGCCTTCTAGAAGGGGGAAAATAATACAGATAGGCAGATATTAATGTCCTAATAAAGTGAAAAGACATGTTTATAACTTTATGATGCATCAAGGAGTTCCCTGCTTGAGCTGGAACATCAGTTGTCCATTTATTGATTGAAGACTGGTCAAGGACTCAGACAGATTTAAAAAGTTAAGCTTACCAAGACCTGTAAACTGCTAAACAGAAAGTTTGAAAGTGGGATCAATGGAGCAATTTTGTGGAGTAGGAACCCTATACTCTTGCTAGAGGACAGTGATGGACTAGGGTGGGGATTTTTTTCTTCTCAACTTCCCCCATCAGTCATGACTGCTTTTTATTGATTCCCTCTATTGTAGAGGAGGCTGCTATACCTGAAGTCAGAAAGATTCCTCTTCCTGAGTTTAAATGTAGCTTCAGACACTTACTAGATAGATGTGTGACCCTGGGTAACTCGCTTAACCCTGTTTGCTTCAGTTTCCTCTTCTGTAAAATGAGCTGAGGAAGAAAATGGCAAAACTCTTCTAATATCTTTGTGAAGGAAACTCTAAATGTGGTCATGAAGAATGAGACATGGCTGAAACAACAAGGGACTTTTGGGGAGAGTCAAGCAGATATAGACTTTCCAGACTTTGAGAGAAAAGAAAGAAAAGAAAAACATTTAAAGAGTATGACTCATGGAAGCCAAGAAAAGTCACTAATGAGGAATTAGACCTGGAAGTTGGCAACTGAGGGGCAGAAAGGAACAGAGGCAGGGAGTACAGCAGAGCAACCCACCCAATGAAGACACAGTAGCCAGTATGGAATAGTGTGAGGACTCTCTAAGAGGAGAAAAGGACATTGGGACCCGGAAGTAACAGGCATAGAAATTGTCTTGGCTATATGTGTTCCCTAATAAGGGTCCTCACTACCCGTTCTCTAGGTATGGACAATGTGTGTATTTGTGATAGAGTATGCCCCAGGTTTATGATGGAACATTTTGCTATCACTAGGCTGTTGAAGGAAATAAACGCCTTTATTTTGAGCTAATTGTGTCTTCTGTTAAGTATACCAATAAGTGTTTGTGGGTTAGTTTAAAGAAGTCTAGACCTACAGACTGTCCCTTGAAAATAGATAGATAGAGAGATAGATAGATAGAGAGATAGATAGATAGATAGATAGATGATAGATAGATAGAGAGATGATAGATAGATAGATAATATAAATATTCTATAGTTTTGTATAACATATGTATATATACATATATATGAGAAAGAATGCATCATAAATCCATGTATGAATCTTTGTCTCTGTTTCTTTCACTATATATGTATATAGATGTATTTAGATATACTCATGTGTGTGTATATGCATATACATGAATGTATATGTATGTATCTGTTGTTTCGCCCCAAAATGCCAGCTTCTTGTGAACAGAGATTGTTTCTTAACATAGTGCTTGGCATGCATCTGGATTTATTGAATTCTCATTTTAATTCTTTCAAATAGGTATTATTACCTGATTAACATCCATATAGCATCTCTGGGGGAAAATGTTATTAAAGAGATGGATTTTTACATTGGTGAGCAGTTTAGGAACATTGAAAAGACTGCTCAGTTTCCCATATGCACACCAGTCTGGTGTCCTCCTCCTACTCATGTCTGGACTTAGCTCATTATCAATTGTCCAAGATACACATTGACATATTTGTGTGAATTCAATCATCTGGCTTGCTTTCTAACATCTAACTGAAATATACACTGAGGAATAGGAGGCCTGATTGGAGAGGTTAAGTGGGAGAAGGAAGATAATTTTAGAGCAGGGAGCTTGGATGTGTGGCTCTAGGAACTAAGAATCTGGGGAAAGTGGCCCTGAGAGGTGAGAAAGGGAAGGTGACAGATGGAGGTGGAAAGATAAGGATAAATTTCACTTACTGTCAAATTTTGCCTGAGGTCAGCTCTATGCCCAGGACCGGGGAGATAAGATCATCTCTTCTTCCCCTTTCAATTTTTGGTCCTTTTCCTTTTCTTTTATGGCCCTATGTTCTCTGCAGTTTTTGTTATTGATACAACAATGCCATATTATAAGTTAAAGGGAGCATTTGCAGGTAAGATCATATGTCCTTTACTATGAACTCATTACTGCTTATCATATTTTTCCCCTATAGGAAATTTTGAGTTCCAAATAAATCACTTATAAATATATTGCTTTGGAACACAATCGTTTTCTAAGTTGTGGTTTTTGTATGCATATAATAACATATTGTCACAGATCTTTAGTTACAAGGGACTTCAGAAGTATTCTAGCTCAACCCTATCATTTTATAATTCAGGAAACTGAGTCCTAGGAAGGTTAAGTGATTTATGCAAAGTCACACAAACAGTGTCAAAGACAGAATTTGAACCCAGGTCCTCTGACTCCAAAGTCAGTGCTGTTTTTACTGTACCATCCTTTCCTTTTGGTATTATCCATTTTTCTCATTAAAACAATAAAATTTATTTACATTTTAGGGAATTTCATTTTACAATCAAGTAACTGGTTCTTTTATGAAAAAGAAATTTTTGTTTTATATATTTTGGTTTTATTAGGAGAGTTTTTCTATTTATACTCTTCATTCTTTCTTTGTTATTCTTTTACTGTTTTAAGGTAGGATAGCAGCATGCAGTCATGGATAATGTTCTAGATTTAAAGTCAAAAGACCAGACTCACTCACCAAGTACCTAGGTAACCTTTGGTAAGTCACTTAACCTTCCTCAGATTCAATTTCTATGTGAGGCTTGGACTAAGTGATTTTAAGGTTCCTTGTAGTCCTAACTCCTATCATCCTATGAAGCTCCCCTTGAGCAACGATATCCAGGAAAATTTGTCAATTAGCTTTGTGAAGTGAGTGATGGTGGCCAATTAACTGCCCTTTGCTCTCTATTAAGCTGCCAACTATGTGTAAATTACAGACATCAGAGTTTTGCTATGATGCTATCCTAGAACTGCATTCCATATAGCACCTATGGATGAGACCACCACATAATGAAATAATTCAGTAGCTAATTTATGTAGTGGACTCAAAACTGTCTTCAATAGCAGAAGTTATAGACATTCCAATATATTTCTCTTTTTTTTGCCACATGGATATGAATTCTCCTTCTCCAACAGTTACATTGCTAACAAGGCAGACAGTCATTATCTAAAGTTCATGATTCAAGTATTTTGCCTATCACTATCTTAAAACCATCCACCAGCACTTGTCTATACCTTTTGTCCCTCCCAGCTTTTCAACTTCAAATAGGCAACTACAACATCTTACAACTGGAGCCCTGCTTCTGGGAATCACTTGGCTTTCACCTGCAGTGCACATCTATGAAAAGGCTTCAGGAGCTCTGCCTTTCCGTCTAGCGTGTGTTCTCTGTTGGCTGCTTGATTGACATTTCATTTCACTGCCTGGGCACCTGATACATGGAACGCATTAAATTTTATTTTATAGCATGAGTTCAAACAGATTATGCCTCTCTCCATAGGTCTGTGTGCATAAGAACAAGACACGTTTTCTTTTCTTTTTACCTCTGGAGTGAAAAAAAGGTGAGGAAGAGAGAAGCACAGAGAGAGGGAGAGAGAGAGAGAGAGAGAGAGAGAGAGAGAGAGAGAGAGAGAGAGAGAGAGATACACAGTACGTACATGATATATGTACGGATATGGATATGTGTATATTTAAATGCCTCAAATATAAAAAACATTATGACTCTTTTTCCTTCCAAAATGGGTTCATAACCATTTTATTCATGTTTCATACGTGAATTCTAGCACATAGTGAGCACTGAATGTTTGTTGACTGACTTCTCTAATAGAAATGTCATACAAGGGGACTGTTTACTCTCTCATTAGATTTGATTTTTTTTTCAATTAAAATGACTACTGAAACTTCATGAAGTCTTGGGTCTATAGATAAAATGGACTTTAGCCCTTAGAGGGGGAAAAAGCACTGTACAAAATGAGCATGGCATTAAGCTGCATTATTTTGACATCTCCAATAAAAGAAAAATCAGTAAATACAAGGTTAGAGGGAATGTTGAGGATCATCTATCTGAATTCCTGCATTTTATAGGTGAGGAAATAGAGACTTAAAGATTTAAGTGATTTGTCCAAAGTCATATAGGTAGTAAGTAGCAGAGCCTACATTCAAGTCAATTATCTTCACAATATACCATACTGACTCCTTTATTATACCAAAGCATTTGAGAACATTCTTGGCTCTGATGAGCCACCAAGGAAACCTGGGAAAATCTGAAAATTACTTCC
Organism: Bettongia penicillata ogilbyi; assembly: GCA_023548195.1. Classification (NCBI taxonomy): domain Eukaryota; kingdom Metazoa; phylum Chordata; class Mammalia; order Diprotodontia; family Potoroidae; genus Bettongia; species Bettongia penicillata. Next base: position 6,341,557 of record JAJHZJ010000244.1, read on the forward strand.
CATTTGGAAGTACCTCTTAGCAGAAAAAGAAATGAAAAAAGAAAGGAAGAAAGAAGAAAAGGAGGAAGGAAGGAAGGAAGGAAGGAAGGAAGGAAGGAAGGAAGGAAGGAAGGAAGGAAGGAAGGAAGGAAGGAAGGAAGGAAGGAAGGAAGGAAGGAAGGAAGGAAGGAAGGAGGGAAGGAAGGAAGGAAAATAAGTGACAGCATCAAGGATTCCCAAATGAAGATTCCCAGAGTTATTTATAGCCCCCCAAAAGAGGATTCCTCTGTCTCTGTGTCTCCGTGGTCTTGTTTCTTGATGGTCCATTTCCTTCTCCGCATGGCTTGTGGTTTGGGGGAATGGAGGGCCATTCCCTGCCTCAACCTTCCCCGTTATGCGATTGTGAGTCTTGCCTGTCTAATGTCTATTTCCTTCAGTTGATAAGCACTTTGTATTGCCCTCCACTCAGCATACTGGTTGTTTGAGGGGCAAGAGAAAATAAATGACGCCGAGCAACTCTCTGCCCTTGATATATTCATTGTATGGCCACCATAGCAAGGCACAAAATCATCAGGATTCTCAGAATTACACTTATCCCTAGAAGGTGTATCAAGGTTCTTGTAATATGGTAGCTAGCCAGGAATGCCATCTTGCTATTTCTGCTAGTGTCTGAACAGAGACTTACCCCAGGGCAGGAATCCCCTTTGTTCTCCAGTTCATTAGAGTCCCCATCATAGCATTCATTCATTCCAGAAAGGAGAGATGGATTAAGCAAGGTAATAAAGGAACAAGAGCAGAGGGTGAAGGATTTATGAATGGTGGTGCTGCAGAGCTTATGAAAGTAGGTGGGGCCTGCCAGAGGCACTTCAGGTAAATGAGCAGCCAACTGGCAGAAATAAAGCAGTCTTCCTTTTGGCACTCCCAGCGCCTGGCACAATAGAGTAGAGAACTTGCATCAATGATTATGTTTCTTATCTTTCATCTCTACAGTTAAAAAAGGCAGGGAAGTTAGAACCCCAACTCTGACACTCACTATTTATGTGACCCTGGGTAAATCACCTCTCTGTGCATCTTCTTTATCCCTAAACATTGAGGGTTTTAGACTAGATGAATTATGGGTCCTATCTCATCTCTCATTATATAATCTTATGATCAAATGTATAACAATAGGGAGGATGAACTCAAGATAACATTCTACGTAGAAATTAAGAAAACTGTTTTTTGCATCCATGTAACTATTTCTGTTCTTTCTTCCTTCCCAGGTACAAGGAATACTTTCTCCAATATAAAATTCCTCATGATTCTGGCATATGCTCAAGTGGCATTTGTGTCCCAGCATCATCATTCACTGGTGTACCTGAGCCTGCAGCATGTACTCTGCCATGCAAATTTCATCACCTGTCACTGTGATTTGCTTGCCAATCAGAGCCCTTCTAATCTGGAAGGCCCATGGGTTATGATTTGATCTCTCTAAGGCTGAGGCCGACAGATTATGCAACCCTAACTGGGTTTACAGCAATGGATTCCTGCCTATCCAATAACACCCTGTCACAGGAGACACAGGGAAATATCATAAGCATCCATCACTGACTAACAGGCTCGGCAGGAACACCACAGAAGAGAAGATGCTGCCCAGACATGAGGCTTTGGCCTTAGCCCACTAACCTCTCTGGCACATAAAATATTGAACACAGCTTGGGAACTTCTCACTGTTTTTTTGAAGAAAGTATAGAAACACAGGATAATAAGAGAACACAAGTAGGTGAAAGATTTACGTCCATTGGCACTGCCGAGCCCTTGAAAATGGATGGGGCCTGAGGCATTTCAGGTTGAAAGGGTAGCCAACTAACAGGATGATAGCAGTCCTTCTCTTGGCATCACCGGTGCTTGGCATAATGTTTTACAAAAAGTATGGACTTAAAAAGGGAGGATGATGGCAGAGGTGTTGGGTCTGGTGATTGATGACAATCTGATCCCTCTTAGGGGAAGTATAACACATCTCTTCTTCTTCCCTGACAACTCCCATCATGCATATTGGACTGAAGCTTACTCCAGAGCACTCCTCTTTATTCTGATTAAAGAGAAGAATAACAAAGTATTATACAAATAAGCATGGCAGCATGATCAGTTTTAGCAAAGATCCTTGACTTAGGAGTCAAAAGACATAAGTTGCACAATCTCAGTTCTACCACTGGGAAGGCAGAAATTGCAAGAGTAAGCACTGGATTGACTAGAAGTCAGGAAGATGTAGGCTGGAGAACTGGCTATGCCACTGATTTCTTGTGTGACATGTGGCAATTTGGGGCCTGTTTTTCTCATCTGTAAAACAAGGGAGTTGGACTAGATGCAGAATAATACAATGGAAACAATGTTCAGTTTGCTGTCAGAGGACCTTGATTCAAATCCTGTCTCAGCTCTTAAGACTGCTGTGACCTTGGATGATGGAATCACTTTCTCTGGGCCTCAACTTCTTAAACTATAAAATGAGGAAGTTGGAGTACATCAGCGGTGTCAAATTCAATTCAATTTGGATTCCTGCTATGGCACTTTGGCTTAGAATACCACAAATTAATGTTATCTCTGCTTTGTTGTACTTTTTTTTTTATTTTATTAAACATTTCTCAATTACATTTTAATCTGGTACAGGTCACACTCAGAAATTTTGCTGGTCATGAGTTTGACACTTCTGAACTAGATGACTTTTAACTTTCTTTCCAGCTTTAACATTTTAGGAACTATCTTTGTGGCCTGGACAAATTATTTGTTTTTCACTTTACCTATCTGTAAAATGAGTAGTAACAATTCCTGTCCTTGATTCCTTGTAAGGTAGCAGGAAGATAAAAATCAGTGGGAATGGGATATGCCAATCTTTTATTAGCTTGTCCAGGAACGAACCACAGACCTTTCAAAACTACTATCAGTTCTTCCAACACACATTGATATGAAAGCTTACAGGTATGCTGGCCAAAATGTATTTGTATATAAGTGGTTAAACCAAAGGGTCTTAATGTCTAAATAAGTCCTGGCATTACCTTCTCCTTTATTTTGTGTTTTCTTTATTAATGTTTCTTCCATTTTTAGATGAGTTTCCTGGCATTAAAAAACATCCATTTCCCCATCAGAGTCCTATCACAGTCCTCTTCCTTCTGTGTCTACCATTTTCTCTAACTGCATGTAGACAGAGAACGCAGAGAAGAGATTCATTTGGGGCTAAGTGTCTGCAGCCCTGGCCTACTTCCATTGTCTGCCATTTCCTGCACACATGCAGTTGAATTGGATGTAGCCCATTTCTGTGTTTCCCTCCATGTGGAGGGGAGCCAAATAAATCCTTCCTAAGGTCCCCCAATGCCTCACATCAAGACAAAATATCAGTCCGCTTACTTCTTCACATTGGGAGTTTTATAGAAGACAAACACTAGCTTGTGTGCTTCTTGCCTGCTAAAGAAGTGTGTTGCAAATTGGAATTTGCTATTGCAAGAGAACAAATCCACTGGAGACATTCACATAGGGGATTTAGCCTAAAGAAGAGAGCTAGATTCAGGGAGGTGTATCATTAATTAAGGCTTCCACAGGCAGGTGCTCACCCTGTTCATCTGAGAAAGAAAAAAAAACATTGGGGGGCTTTGCTTTGTACAGTACCAGTCAGTCAGCTGATGCCACCCTGTTTCTGTCCCCTGTGGGAGAAAAAAAGGCCTTTTAAAAGAAACTAACAGCACTCTCTATGTGTAAAGCTACAGCATCCTCTGAGCTCTCTCCTGGGTACCCATGGTACCAAGAGAGAAATTAACATGAAAAACAAATGAGTTCTATGGAGTAAGGCTCGGGGTATAGATGTAGGAGGGGAGAGAAGATAAAAGAGATTTAGGATTTTAATTTTCATGTATCTTTGCACATGTATATATGTGTGTACATGTTTATGTAAATATACTGTTGTTTTAGAGAAGAAAGGGGGATAACCCTAGCAACTTTAAACTCAGAAAATACCAAACTTCATCTTCCAAGCATTAGTCTACAAGCATATGGAGGATTGAATTTAAAAATAATGCATATCTTCTAGAAGAAATAAATTTCATAGGGTTGATCTAATTTCCTTCTGTGACAGAGTAACATGCCCAAAGAATCAATAGATAAAATCAGCCTGATTGTCTGAAGGGAATGACACCAAATAAAGAGGCAAAATCCACTGCTGTTTGATTGAGGTTCTGAGCTCCCAAAATGATAATAAAATTTTGTTCAACTCATAGTAGGATCAGGTGTATGCACAAGGTTTAATATCCTGTCCAGGGACAAATCAAAAGGAATTTTCCCCAGGATTCCCTGCTTGGAACTCATGAATATGTTTTATTAATGTCAGAACCAGTAGGTACAGTGGATACAGAGTTTGCCTCAGTCAAGTTGATCTACTTTCATGTTTCACATTCAAGTCCTGACACATGCTTGCTGTATGACAGGGAAAATCACCTAACCTCTCATTGCTCCAAACAATTCTCTAAGATCAATTTGCAAAGAAAGGATAGACCTTCACTGATTGAGAGAATTTTTTCACCTGGGAGTTCTCCGTAGGAGTGGAACCATGTATCCAGTTCTTTTTGGAGCTCCTATGCTATTAAATGATTTAGACAGTGGTACCCAGTTAAGCTCATGTGTCAGAAAGGAGTGGCGATAAGAGTATTGTTCCCTGCTTTCATAACTCTTACAATAGCCTTTGCAGGTCAAACCCTTGCTCCCCATCTCTCCCACCCTGTGGGGTTTTTTGTTTTGTCAGAGCTTCAGGAGAGAACTGCAATTTCTGGATGACAGTGAGAAAGGATATGGAGAACACAGACAAAGCATTTGCAAGTCTTAAAACACAATATGTAAATTCATGATCTATATTTTTCTTAGTTTGTTTTTCTTAGGCTGGATCTTCAGCCTAAGTCACACCTGGCTAAACCTAGGTGCTCCTCAAGGCTCTGCTATGGGCCTTCTTCTCTATACTCTTTTGCTCTTCCACTATTATGGATTCAACTATCATCTCTGCTGAAAATTCTTAGATCTACTTATCTAATACTTAGCCAAATATATATATATATATTTTTGGTTTTTAAAGCCTCACCTCTCCCCTGACCTCTAATCTTATGTCTACAATTGTTTATCAGATACTTTGAAAGCAATGTCCTATAAACATCGTAAATGCAATATGCTTAAAACTGAATTCGTTATTGGTCCGCCAAAACCTTCTCCTCTGCCTAACTTCCCTATTACAATTGAGGGCACCACCGTCCTCCCAGTCATCCAAGCTCACAACTTGGGTGTGATTCTCCAATCCTCCTTCTTTCTCATCACCCCTATATTCAATAAATTCCAAAGTCTTGTTGTTCCTACCTTTGAAACCTTGCTTGTATACTGATCGTCTCTCTGCTAACACTGTCACCAGCTTAGTGTAGGCATTCATTTTCTCATGCCTGGACTACTGCATGAACCTGATGGCTAATCTCCTTGCACAAGCTTCTCCCTATTCTAAAATCCACCCTTCATGAAGAACTTAAATTGTGCTTCCTTATGCAGAGATCTTGACTATATATATGAAAACAAAACCACCCCCTAGTCCCATTCAATATACTTTAGTGGCTTATGTTACCTCCAGGGTCAAATAAAAAGTCCTGTGTTTGGTTTTTAAAAGTTAAACTGAGTCCTATCCATGTACTATGTAATTCAGTAATATCACTTTGCTATCCTTCAGACAAGACACTCCATCTGTGACTGAGCATTTTCACTGGCTGTACCCCATGACTGGACTCTCTCTCACTCTCCCTGCTTACAGCTGCCTTCTATATGTCTTCAAGTCTTCATTTACTGCCTTCTCCTAGAAGCCTTTCCATTCCTCCTTAAATTTAGTGCCTTCCCTCTGAGATTATCTCCAATCTATTACATATATGTATAACTATATATGTATATTTATCTATAAATTATCTGTATACACATGTCTATATCTATCTACATCTATTTATAGATATAGATGATATAGACATAGATATGGATATAGTTTGTACACTTGACAGCAGGAACCGTCTTTTTCTTTTATGTCCCTAGTGTTTATCACAATGCTGACTTCGAAATTTTGCTGTCAAAACTTGCACAAAAGGGGACAGAGTCAAGATGGAGGAGTGAAGCAGAGACTTGCTTATGAAGAAATGATTCTAAACAAATTCTAGAGCTGCAGAACCCACAAAATGGCAGAGTGGAACAAACTTCTAGCCTAAGGCAACCTAAAAGGTCAACAGGAAAGGTCTGTTGCATCTTGTTGGGAGAAGAGCACAGTCCAGCACAGGGCAGGCCGGGTCAGAGCTGGCCTCAGGACACTGCATCACTGGCAGCTGCAGCAATTTCCAGACTTCTCAATTTAAAAACACCCAAGAAACTTGAAAAGTCAGTAGGAAAGTTCTGTTGGACCTGGGTGAGAGAAAGGTGAAGTCTGACCCCAGCTCTAGGGCACCTGGAAAGGCAGAGGAAGGGGTTGTGGGGGCAACATCAGCAACTGTTTCTGGAGCTTTTAAAGAATAGATGATGGGGGTATCAAGTGGCTGGTTAGAGGAGGATAGCAGGAATCTCTTTGTTGGAGCTGAGGCAGGGTTTACTTGCTTTGCCAGCACTTTGTTCTGGGTTGTAAATGTGGGTGGTAGTCCTGGGGCAAGAAGGAGCACTGATATGGCAGAGTTCTGTGGCAGTGGTGGAAAGGGAATGCTTCCGACATTTCCAAGGCAGAAAATGCTGCTTGTGGTCACTCACAGACCAGAGCACAGGCCAGGAAAGAGTAAACAATTCTCCTTTGATCATACCAACTTAAAAGAACTGAAAATTTATAGGGCCCTAAAAGTATGCCTGAAAACAGCTGCACAAAACTCCTGAAGCTTGGGAGAGTACACCCTCTGCACTGGAAGCAGAGTTCTACCTTAACAAAGTGTTAGAAACTCAAGTAATTAACTGGAAAAATGAATAAAGAGCAGGAAAAAAAATCAGACTATACAATCTTACTTTGGTGACAAAGAAGATCAAAACATACAACCATAAGAAGATAAAAAGTCAAAGTTCTTACATTCAAATCCTCCAAGAAAAATATAAATTGGTTTCAGGCCAAGGAAAAGCTCAAAAAGGATTTTGAAAATCAAGTAACAGAAGTGGAGCAAAAATTGGGAAGAGAAATGAGAGTAATGCAAGAAAATCATAAAAATCAAGTCAACAGCTTGTCAAAGGAGACCCCCAAAAAAATACTGAAGAAAATAACACCTTAAAAAATAGACTAACCCAAATAGCAACAGAGGTTCAAAAAGCCAATGAGGAGAAAATGGCTTAAAAAAGTAGAACTGGAGAAATGGAAAGAGGTCTAATAGCTCATTGAAGAAAATAACTCCTTAAGAATTTGAATGGAACAAATGGAAGCTAATGACTCTATGAGAAATCAAGAAATCATAAAATAGAACCAAAAGGATGACAAAATAGACTCCAATATAAAATATCTCATTGGAAAATCCACTGACCCAGAAAATAGATCCAGAAGAGATAAATTTAAAATGATTATACTATCTGAAAGCCATGATTTATAGAAAGAGCATAGATACCATCTTTCAAGAAATTGTCAAGGAAAACTATATTCTAGAACCAGAAGGGAAAATAGAAATGGAAAGAATCTACCAATCTCTTCCTAGAAAAGATCTCAAAAGGAAAACTCTGCCAAATTCCAGAGTTTCCAGGCCAAGGAGAAAATTTGCAAGCAACAAAATATTACAAATATTGTGGAAACACAAATTACGCAAGATTTAGCAGCTTCTCCATTAAGCAATCAGAGGACTTGGAATATGATATTCTGGAAGTCAAAGAAGCTAGAATTAAAAGCAAGAATCACCTACCCAGCAAAATGAATATAATTCTTCAGGAGAAAAACTGGATATTCAATAAAATAGAGGACTTTTAAGCATTCTTGATGAAAAAACCAGAGCTGAATAGAAAATTTACCTTTCAAATATAAGACTAAAGAGAAATATGAAAAGATAAAACAGGAAAGAGAAATCATAAGGGACTTATTAAATTTGAACTGTTTATATTCCTACATGGAAAGATAATATTTGTAATTCAGATGGTTGAAGGGAATATACACACACACATACACACACACACACATATACACAGAGGGCATAGGGTGAATTGAACATGATGGGGTGATATCTAAAGAAGAAAATTAAGAGGTGAAAGAGGAATGTACTGAGAGAAGGAGATAGGAAGATATAGAATGGGATAAATTATCTCACATGTAAGAGGCAAAGAAAAACTTTTACATTGGAGGGGAAGAGCAGGGAAGTAAGAGGGAATGAATGAACCTTACTGTCATCAAATTTGACTTAAGGAGGGAATTACATATACTCTTAATTAGGTATGGAAATTTATCTTGCCCTATAGGAAAGTAGGGGGGAAGGGGATAAGAGATAGGACAATGATAGAATGGAGGGCAGATTGGGGGAGGGGCAGTCAGGAGCAAACACTTCTGAGAAGGGAAAGGGTCAAATGAGAGAATAGAATCAAAGAGGGGGGGTGAGATAGGATGGAGGGAAATATAGTCTTTCATAACATGACTATTATGGAAGATTTTGCATAACTACACATGTGTAATCTATGTAGAACTGCTTAACTTTTCAATGAGGGTGGGTGAGAAGGAAAAAAGGGAAAGAATTTGGAACTCAATGTTTTAAAAATGAATGTTAAAAATTGTTTTTACATGCAACTGGGAAATAAGATATACAGATAAAGGGGAATAAGGGAAGAGAATAAAAGAACAGAGAGGGATGATAGAAGGAAAGGCAGACTGGGAGAAGGGGTAATTATAATGCATGCTGTCCTGGGATGGGGGGAGGGAAAATGGGAAGAAAATTTGGAATTCAAAAACTTGTACAAGTGAATGTTGAAAATTAAAAATAATTTTAAAAATGTATGAAATTCAACTTTTTTTTTAAACTCTAGACCATTAATATACAAATTCATTTAAATTGAAGAAATATTCAGAACATATAGGACAGCTGGGTGGCATAGTGGATAGAGTGCTATGCTTGGAGTCAGGAAGACTTATCTTTGTGAGTTCAAATCTGGCCCCAGACAGCTAATAACTATAACTGGACAAGTCATTTAACTCCATTTACCCCAGTTCTTCATCTGTAAAATAAGCTAAAGAAGGAAGTAGCAAACCATGCCAGTATCTTTGCCAAGAAAATCCCAAGTGGGAAAAAGAAGTGAACGTGGCTGATAAATGATCAACAACATTCCGAACATATACCTACATACCTATTGAAATTAGTCTTTTACTAATATCCTCTTTCTCTGTATATGTTATATATACATATATATGCATATATGTGTGTATGCATGTATATGAATGTGCATTTATTTTTGTGAGAGGAGTAACATTTTCATAAACGAAATCATAGGTTCATACAAAAACATAATTTCCCCCTCTTCAGCAACAGACAAACAAAAAAAAAAGACAATCTCCCTTCATGAATGAGCAAACTAAATTTTGGTTTCTTGGCTATGTGATATGACTATTAAGTGAATATAAGAAATGATCATTGTGGCTTTCTATATAGTCATTTTAATATTTTGTTCATATTCCCAAAAAAGGGACACTTGAAAATTTTAACTTTCTATTTTTTCCCTCTCTTGTTTGGAACACACATTTTGCCCCTCTGAGACTGACTCCACCCTGAAGCTGAATCAATGATTGGTTCTTGCCTAGATCAGCTGTATCATCTGAGTCTCTGCCTGTTGGCATCCTTTCTATCTCTCTTCCCTAACTGCTCCATTTCCATACCAATTGTCTTACTGATTAATCCTCTTCCCGCATCCACCATTCTGGGCCCTTTTCAGCTCCTTCTTATGCATTGTCTTCCTTTATTAAAATGTAAACAGCTTGAGAATAGGGTCCACATTTATTTCCTAGTGGGTTTTTTTTCATCTTAACGCTTGGCATGATACCAGGCTCAGATCAAGCACTTAATATCTATCTATCCATCTTTATTTCTTTCTATCCATCTATCTGTCTATCTATTGATCTATCTATCTTAATATCCAACTTTTGGAAAAATCAAAACCAATAGAATAACGGAGTCTGACTACCTCTCTAAACTCACAGCGGGTCTGACTTCTGCCAGATGTGTGGTTGCACAATATGTATTTTGGTGGTAATAATTATTTCATGAAGCAACTGATTTGGGGCTGTTTTACTGCAAAGATGTTGTTTTCTTTCAATTCTTCCATGTCAAAAAAATGTCTAAGAGAATAACTAAAATTAGAATTAAACACCTTCACCCTCAATTTCATCCCAAATACAGTTTTATTTTTCTGACTAAATTTGCATTGTGCTAATTAGGAAGCAGTTGTTCATTTACTGCTGGCATCAGTTAGGTATTAGCAAGTTACCATAAACACAGTGAACCTAATCACAAGTTGTGTTGATGGCTGTAGCTGAGTTGGGAGTTACGCTCTTTTAACATAATTGAACCAGCACTGGAAAGTGGCTGCAAATGTTTCAAAGGAGATGGTCATTTTTTATTCCCAGTAGCTCATAGGGTTAAAACAAGATATGGAATTAGATATTTTTATATTTCTGATCTAAAGAGACATGTTTTCTCAAAAAAGAACTCCTCTCAGGAAGCTCTAGCATTAATACTTATTCATTACCATTTCTAGGATAATAATAGTAACAGCACTAATACTGGCAAGGCCAGGTGCATAGAGATAAAGCAATATACTTCTTTCTCTGCCAAATGTAGGACCAGATTGCTGCTTCCCTCATCACTTTCTTGTACTCTTTCTTTTGTCCATAATAGAAGCCTCTTTTTTTTCTGTCATTCTTGTAGCTAACATAGCTCCATGCACATAGCAGAAAATTTAAAAGTATTTGTTGAACAATCTAGTGTATTCTCTTGGGAAATTTTCTTAAATCTTATTCTCACTAATGAGCTAGATCCCTAGAGTTTAGTTACATTTTCCCCTCCTGGTTCTGAGGGTAACCCTGAGGAGTTGGGAGTTATTTTTCCAAAGCCATAATTCATGAATCCTGTTGTACTTCCCTGTCTCCTCCTCTCCCATGATTATCAGTTGATTTCAATTAGTCAATCATATTTAATTGCTATAAAGGGCCATTTACTGAGGTGACATAATAAGAACAACTGGTACAAAATATCCCCCCCACAAAACCAAAAAGGCTGTAACATACCCTGTCACACATACATAAAGTCCAAGAGAAAGTGACTTCAAGGTTAGAAAGCATACATGACAAAAGTAGAGCTCCTTGTTCTGCTATAATCATGTATGAGTACGATTATATGTGTACACACATATATATGTATATATAAACATACATATATACCATACATGCACACACATACATATATAGACATTTAGACACATATGTGTGTGTGTGTATTTCTCTTAGGCATGGTGTAATTTTTATTCTGAGCTCTTTGCAGTGCCTTAAATCTACGATCAAAATAAACATTATTTCCTTGCAAATTCTTCCTTGTCCAAATTAAGATTAAGTCCAAGTGAAAAAACATTAAAATTAGGAATAAACATGAAATTCTCTGCTCAACTTCACCCCAAATAGAGGTTTATTTTTTCTGGGTAAATTCTCAATTTGCTTGTTTGCAATGTATTATTGGCCTTGTACGCTAACTTTCCTGTCAGCTGTTCCAGGGCTACCACTAGGGTGATCATGGGAAGATAGAAATTTAAAAATCTTCCAGACTCTCTGACGCTCACAAGATCTCCCTTCAAATAAAGTAGGGGAGGGAAAGCACAGGGCTACTAGGTTAAAGCCAAGGCTATCTTTTTCCTATTCAAGTTGTTCCTCCTCAAAGGTTTAACTATAACTCTCTCTCTTCTGGCTTGCTCTTTGTTTGAAATCTCTGATACCAGCTAGCTCGATGGCTTTAAACAAGACACAGAGGACTTGACCAAATACTTCAGGCAATCTAAACACACTTCTTGTTGCATCTTGGGAGTCGTTCAGGCCATGTTGACCTCTACTGAACAATCGAAGCAGATTCTCACCTGATGAATGTATCAGGCATGCACATTTTGTCACTTTTTAAAAGTCAGGTGGAGTAATTATCTATGCTGACTCCCACCCTTACACAAAATTAAAATATTTAAGTGAAAATTTTTAAAAATAATTTTAATTGTTCACATGGTCAATATGGCCCTTTTATTTTAGTCTACTAAATAGATTCACTGTTTTCTTAATGTTTATTATTTCTCTTGATATAAAACATTAGAAAATTTTATTATTCTTTTTTAATTATATTTTTTATCTATTTTGTCTTTACTTCAACTTGATTTCTGAATATATCCCTCTTACTTTCCCTACTAATAAAATTATCCTGTGAAACAAAAATGAAAAAAAGGTAGGGAGTGCTAATCGGCTTAACAAAATTAATCAATATTCTAATCACATCTGACAGTATTAGAAAAGTTCCACACCCATAGTGTTCCACTTTTACAAAGAAAGGAGGGAAGAACACTTACTTATCTCTCTCTTCTATGTCATTATAATTATAATTACCAAGTGTCTAGTTCAGAAGTGCGGAACCTGAATTCTTTAGGCCACATGTGACCTTCTAGGTCCTTGTGTGTTGCCTTTTGACTGAGTCCAAGTTTTATAGAACAAATCTTTTTTTAAAAGGGATTTGTGCTGTGAAGTTTGGATTCAGTCAAAGGGCTGCACCTGAGGACTTAGAGGGTCACAAGTGGCCTTGAGGCTTCAGTTTTCCCACTCCTGGTCTAGTTTCATCAAAACCTGTCTTTTTCAATAAACCCATTTTATACATTAAAGGTACTTGGATTTGTTTTCTAAAATCACTACGCCTAAATGATTTTTTAAAATATTGATATGATGTAGTACTGTTAACATTTAAGCTGGATATTGGGGGAAGGTAGTCATGCTCATTAAAATAAATGAAAAGCTTTCCATTTACCATTCAGTAGTCATTTTCAAAACAAATCACAAAATACAAGGGTTTCAGCATTTTTTACAGTTCAAAGAGAAATTCAAGCCCCATCTACAAGTTCAGAAAATGTTAGAAATTTATTTTCTTCCAAAATGCTTTTTTTCTCTTCATTCACATGGCTTACCACAGAAGAGAACTTTTCTCCAAGATTTATTTTTTCAAATATTTTTTTCAAATATTTTTTTTAAATATTCCTTGCTCAACTGAAAAGTTCCTTTAGACATCCTGATAAAGACTTAACCAAAGCTAGTCTCATGTTCCCTGTAAAACTACTCTGAACATGAATTTTCTTCTGCAGTGCCTCTTTTTAGAACCTCCTAACTTTCCCCTAAACAGAGACATACAAAATGCACACGAGTAATTGCCAACTGAATCTTTTAAAACACCATAGAGAATTAGCCACTGACTAAACTCTGGCTAGGATATTTTGCCATTCTAAGTATTAGATTTGCCTCCAAAATAAAAGCAAACAAACAGTTACAAAAGTAAACAAAACCTTTCCATGTTAAAAAAAAAGCATTGGTAATTTTTAAAGGACTATCAGAAAAGATTCTTTTCTATTCTTCAACTTGAGTTTCCCTACATTCTTAGTGAGTCACACACATTGTATATTAGGAAACAAATTTAACTGGAAAAAATTAATTCAGTTTAAGATTTTTAAGTGCGGAAAGACACTTGCTCGATTGAGGCCATGCACACAGGCTGTTGTATAGAGCCCATCAGTCATGAGTTAAATAAAACATTAGGTTGAGAAAGGAAATGTTAATAAAGTTGTTAGTCTTTTCTCAGTCATGTCCACCTCCTTGTGAACCCATTTGGTGTTTTCTTGGCAAAGATACTAGAATGGTTTGCCATTTCCTTCTACAGCTCATTTTGCAGATGAGAGAACTGAGGCAAACAGGTTTAAGTGACTTGACCAGTGGTGACACAGCTAGCGTCTGAGGCCACATTTGAACTCAGAAAGATGAGTCTTCCTGGCTCCCAGCCCAGAACTCTATCCACTGAGCTACCTACCTGCTCAATGTTAATAAAGGCAATCTACCAATTTTTAGATTACTCATAGTCAATAACCCATTAAAACTTCTGGCCCAAATATACATTTTAACCAAAAGATAGTTTTCTAACAATTAAAAAAAAGGTAATTTATCAACCTCAACATAGAACTGAGAGCTGAAAACTTTGGTTCTGGAAAATGGATGATGGAACATACATCCCTCATCCCAGCAGAGAAGTCAGGGATTTGGAGAGGGAATGTTGGATAAATATCAAATATGATTATTTCGTAAAACAATTTTGCACAATTATTCTTCTTTGGTATAAAGGAAGATTCAGGATTGGGGGCAATGGGATATTAGGAAGACTGTGAGGTTTTTTGACAAATATCAATAAAACTTTTAAAAGTAGAAGTGCTAACTGGATTTCATACACAAATTAAATTTTTTCTCACCCTGAAACATAGACACATACAAAATGATCACCTGAAGATAAATTGACTTTCAGTGATATTTTTTGCACGGATCAAGTTCTTTACACTAAATTCATAAGGGTGTTCATCATCACTTTCTCAGATTTTTTAAGTGCCTTAATGGTGCTCCAGCCTAAGGACTTGCTATCTTGGCATTCAAGTCTTAGAATCCTCTGAACAAATTGCATGGTCATGACATCATGCCAGAGAAATGAAAGTCAAAGTTTTTTTTATAAGTTATAATATATTGTTCTTTCAGTGACCCCCTCTGCAATCGAATTAGCCTAACTGTGAAAATCTATTTGAGAGGCAATTTTTCATGTGTTCGATTGATTGGGTTTCAAAAAAAAAAGGAACTCACTGTGGTCTCGCTGACTTCGTTTTCAGAAAATTTACTCTGAATCTGATAGTCGAAGGTGCTGGGGGGTCGGGAGGGAAAGCAGACATTTTTCCACACTTCAAAGGCAATTGAAGAGAGCTCTTTGTCTCCTTTCATTGTTAAATGACTTTGCCTCTAATAATGCCAAGACATGGGAAAAGCAGCCCAAGATTCCCTTGCTGCAGTGCAAACTCAATTAAACAGTGACAGACACCAAAGCACACAGAGTATTGGGGAGAATCATTTAATTGAACTCCTACTTTGTGCAGATGCCAGTCACATTATTCCTTCACAGGGTAACTGGTTCACAATTAGATCTGGCATGTGGTATTCGAGCCAAGCCATGTGTCTGTTCAGGCTTTCATTGATTTTCCTATTGCCTTCAGTAGCTCGAGCCTAGGTAGGCCTGAAGTTTCCAGGCATTATGAGTGTCTGCCCTATGAGAATTCATTTCATTAACATAATTGCATGGTGCCCCAGTTTGGGGTGAGGGAACACAAAAGCTCTAGGAATTAAGTTTCTTCTTAGCTTCCAAATAATTTTCTGCTCTGGAGTCTGATTGGCACTCAGTGTTCTCACAACAGAGCAATACGATCCCCACAATTCATATCACTTTCAATGATTCTCAGCCCATGAATGCTACCCATGCATTCCATTACTTCAAAAATGTGGGAACAACTGAAAGTTGACTCTGAACATCCATTGAATGAACATTGGCCTATATCAGCAGGCACATGCCCACACAACTTTAGAGCCCAAGGCAGCTGTAGTTGGGGAAATGCTACTTATTTTTATAAGGTCATAAATTTAGTGGTAGAAGAATAGTAGAGATAATCTAGTCCAGCCCCCCTTACTTCACAGATGAGGAAAATGAGGAACTGAAAGGCTAATAGACTTGTCTAGGGTCTTAGAACTAATAATTGTCTAATATGGGATCTGAACCCAGATCTTCCTGATTGGAAGTCTAACCCACTATGCCACACTCTCTAAATTTATTTCATGGATCATTTGGTAAATATCCATGCAATGGATTGCTATAACCAAGAACATGTATTATTATGATAGGGTTATATTATAAGTAGAAAGAACTATTTAATCCAAGTAATCCATCCTTGTCATTTGACACATGAGGAATATGGGGCGCAGTTACTTGAAGATTACAGAAGTCCTAACGGACAGAAACAAAGTGTAAACTTAAATCTTTTGCTTCCAACTTTGATATTCATTCCCTTCCACTTTTTGCCCATCTTGAATGAAAAGGGGAATATATTTATAAATTTTTACTCTCCAGGTGTTCTGATTAGTCAGTTTTTAAAATTAATTACTGATGCTTTCATGTTAAAATCTATATAATTTTACTATAAAATTGAGTAATTAAGGTAACCTACATAAGGTAAGTAACAAAATGTAACTTGCATCTATTTCTTTGATTATGAAGTGCGTATGGGGAGGATATATAATTCTTCTAAATAAGAAACTGATATCATAATAAGGATGGCAAAAATAATAACTAACTTGTATACATCTTTTTAAGATTGGCAAAGCACTTTACATATAATATATGATTTGACCCTCATAGCAACCCTGGGAGGCAGGTACTCATTATTC
Organism: Bettongia penicillata ogilbyi; assembly: GCA_023548195.1. Lineage (NCBI taxonomy): Eukaryota > Metazoa > Chordata > Mammalia > Diprotodontia > Potoroidae > Bettongia > Bettongia penicillata. The sequence continues at coordinate 6,358,022 of JAJHZJ010000244.1, forward strand.
CCATTTTTCAGATGAGCAAACTAAGGATTAGAAGTTACACGATTTGTCACGGACCACATTATCAGTAAGTATCTCAGGTGGTTTAAACTCAAGTCTTTCTGACTCCCAGTCCAGCACTCTAATTTAGCTGCCAAATATAGAACCTTTAACCTCAAAATGCCATAAACTAATCTTCAGAGCCATTTCTGTACCTTTTCAGGAACTGACTGAGAAGATGATGACAGATACAGAATTTTACAAGTGACAGAGTTGTAGGGATTATCTGGTCAAATTTCTCATTTTAGAGATGAGAAAACTAATTTTATAGATGATCAGTTAAGTGATTTGCTCAAGGCCACACAGTGCAGGATGTGGACTAGAACTTAATGTTTCCTGAGTCCCGGTTCAAAATACTCCTAAATTTCAACAAAATGTTTCTGCCTGATTCTTAAAGGAGACATGGAGGATAGGAAAATTATGTTGCTATCACTGAATGTCCTTGTGCTTTTGGTTACTAGAATCAGTGAAATCTTTGGAAGAATAGGGGCTACAAGCCTTCAGTGATTTAGTGCCCTAAATTAAGTAAATTTGAAAAAAGATGATATCCAGTTTTGAGAATGGAAGAAAAGAGAGAGGGAAAAGAAAGAAAAGGAAAGAAAAGCAAGCACAGGAAAAGAGAAAAAGAAGAAGAAAAAAGGAAGGAAAAGAAAATATAGAAAATCAAAATGCTCAAACTTAATATAAACTTAATATAGGGTCTCCGTATTAAGAAAATCCTTTTCTATATAAGCAGTTTCCTGCATCTCTAAATTAGGTCACATAAAAACAAATTCCATGAACTAGCAGTTCAGGACAGTCAAATTTATGGTGAGACAACTAAAATATACTCATTATCAAGCAAGGCCAAGACAAGTTGAAGGAAGTTGTTTAAGAGGTAGTTAATGTCTTTGCAAGCTGATAAACTGTTACCCTTGTGACGTGTTATCAAATTTCTACTTTACCTATGTCATGCAGTCCTTGTCTAATTCTTTACCCTTTGTTTCTCCCACATACATGCACACAAATACATATGCACACACACACACATACATAGTTCTTTGCACAGAGGAAGAAAGTCTCGGTACACATATGTGAAATTACAAAGACTTTTTTTTTAATTCTGTCAACAATTGAGGAAATTTGCTGGTAGCATTCCTTGATGAAATGGCAGGCAGAGGACAAAGTTTATTTTATATTTATATATACATATATGATTTCTTTATGTGTATATTGAATATATAGATTGTTCATATACACATACATAGATATACATACATGTATATATGCATATATGTATATATACGTGTGTGTGTGTATTGCTGAGAAGATATGAGTAATAGTCAAAGTTTATGACGGCAAAAAGGAAAAGATAAGGTAGGTTAGCATGTAGTACCACAGCAATAAGCAGTGCCTAATACAAATCAGAGACTTGCGTCAGAGTCCAGGAGTGGCAGAACAAGTGATGGTGATTGGATGGCAAATATTAGCAAGATCAATTTTCCAGTAATGCCAGTAGGTTTGTCTGTACTGAGAACTGGAACCTCCTCCTTCCTGGCACAGAGAGAAAGAGAATCAACTCCTGATCCTAGGAGAGAAGGAAGTGCTGGGTAGATGAAGTCCCTACCACTGTCTCTGCAGAAGATCTTACTTAGAACTTCCTTCCTGAGCTGTAAGTTTGTCAGAGCTTGAGACCCAAGTGACTCTAGGAAACTTTCCTTGGTTGTAGCACCTCACAGTTTACAAAATGTTTTACATACATTATCTCATCTGTTTCTCAAAATAGCTCTGTGAGGTGGATTTTTTCACCCAGGGGGCACAGGGAGTGGTACTGCTTCCTCTAGACCTGGAATTAATTCCCATTTGAACTCCCATTATGAAAACTCTCTGCACTGATCCAGATTCTCAATTCATCTGTAATTTATAATTTAAAGAATTTCCTGGGTGCGGGGGCCAGAACTGAGAGGATATTAATTGTCAATCAATCATTCAACAATTTTTACATTATTACACCTAGTATGTGCCAAACATGGTTAAAAAAGCTGAGTGTACAAAAACAAAAATGAAATCAAGTCCCTAAATGTGCCAGTGACTCCTCAGAGGAAAGACACTGTGAGTTCACACAGAACCACATGTATCCTGAGAGGGAAGGTCATGGGATTGTTCACAAAGGTGGTGGGGGTGGAGGGGCATGCTTCGTTTTGTGGCTCTACTTTCCTCCCAGTAAAACTCCAGGAAAATCTGTGAAATAACAGTTACGGTCTCCCCAACACGAGTTAAAGGATCCTCCCTAGAAAAGGTAACAAATAATATGAATACCAGGTATCGGAGCTAACATAAAAAATGTTTAAGGTGCAAACTATTAAGGAAGCATGAAGCAATCAAGTAGTTCATTACCCTCATATTTCTTTGGAGAATTTGTGGGACTTTGGGGGAGTGTTAAACAGAAATTTCTACATTCACCTGTGATCTGTACTTCCTTAATAGCTTCTATATGCTGGTGTCTTTGACAGTATATATGACAGGGTATAGTCTTCTCAGTCCTTCAGCTCCAAGACCTTACTGGCCGTAGGCACGTATAGCTGGCATGTTAGGGGCAGGACATGAACCCATATCTTCTCGACTCCAAAACCTTCCTTCTATCCCCTTATGCCAAAGAGATGAAATACACTAGAAAGTGGATGCTAATAAAACTAATGGCAATATGCAATATATAATTACATAAGTAAAATATTATTACTTATGGTAATAAATATTATTGCCCTTAGCGTTATTACCTGTACATAGTAACTGTTTCTTTGTTCACCAGAAATCCTGAAGATCTTCCCCTCCCAGTTTGATATTTTTTATAACAACAACAATTATCTCCCATTTTACAGGTGAGGAAATTGAGACTCAACGTCTTGAAAACTATCATACAGATGTTAAGAAGCAGACTCAAGAGATAAATTGAAGTCTAGTTATTCTAAATTCAAGGCTCTTTTTTTTTCCCCCAAAGGTGTCAACCACACTTCCCTAGAGACATACCACTTGCTATATAGAGGAAGTACAATTAGGATGCCTCTTGTATTCTCTGAGTTTCTTGAGCCACAGAATCATGAGACCATCCCTTCCACCAGGCTCACTCATATAATTCCCTATAGAGAGAAAGCAGCTGTAGTCACCTAAAGTGTTTGTTCCCTGCTACCTCCCTCAAGAAGCACATAAAGCTAATAAGGATATCCATCACTTTAAGAAGAAGCTTGTTTATTCCAACCTTTTCTTTCTTCCCTTTCATCCCTCCTTGGAGATATCTGTCTAGTGATACAAATGCCATGGGGTTACAAAAAAACCACACTGGCCACATTCCTAGGAGGACAGTGAGATGTAAGTAGGGCTACCCACATCTTGTCCTGTAAAATCACTCCCCAGGAATTCTGACACACATTTTTAATTAGCTTGTTTTAGCCTGCATTCAGTATGAATTAAACTCATTACGTATGTGATATTTTAATTTCTGAAATAACTTTAGGATATAGACTTGGCTCCAAAGTTTGAAGCTCATGGTAGAAAATACCTCTATGATCATAGGTTTTTTCAAGGAAATATCAATGTTCTGGTCAGGGGCTCATCTTGAGGCATAATGGGTGCTGTAGGCAGCTGCTCTCATGCAATACTATTAAATGCCTGAAAAGACACCTTTATTTATCCTTATCTCGGACTGTCTCTCATTTTACGGAAGAATCATGGCCCTGTTTAACTTGTTATTCTGCTCATATAGAAACCAGCTGGGAATACAGGGTCCATTTTTCATTCTCTACTTGATAATGAAATGATAAGTTGGCAGCCGTAATTGTTTTTACCACATTACTCATCACTGCGACATAGTGTTGATTCATCATGTCATGGAGGAATTCACACTGATTGATTAGATGCTATTATCGTATTTATTGTCCCCAAATATTTTCTTTCTGGTCCAAGGCAAACCTTTGGAACTAACATATGCAAGCTCGGGTCAGCAATGAGTGAGATCTGACTGTACTGATATCAGGCAATAAACTATGTTTTATAAGACTGAAGCATTTGTGCTACCATTGTTGATGCATATGTGTATACATGTGTGATATGTGTATATATTCAAGAATTTCACTCCCACTAAAATATTGACAGTTGAAAGGACAACTATGGAACATAGATTAAGAGCTGAAGTGGACCATTACAGTCCATTCCTGGCCTGAAATGGACTTTCATTTTACAGATGAAAAGGTCCTTACCTAAAGACCAAAGAGTATATGGTAGTAATAGAAATGAGAAATTAGTTCCTCTTACACCCCAAATCAGTGATCTTTCCTCTGACCTACAATGCCTCTAAAGATTTACAATATGGCATGATTTGACATACACTGAAGTCATTGGCAGCCACTAGGTGGTACAATGGATAGAATATTGGGGCTGGAGTTAGAGACAACTCTTTCTGAGTTCAAATCTGGCCTCAGACATTTATTTGCTATGTGACCCTGGGCAAGTCATTTCATTCTGTTTTCCTTAGTTCCTTCATGCATAGAAATCAGCTGGAGAAACAAATGGCAAACCATATCCAGTACCTTTTCCAAGAAAATCCCAAATGAGATCACATAGAATAAGACACAGCTGAAACTTCTTGATATCACAATCCACTGAAATAAATAGAATCTATTACAGTATCCTTCAATTCAACATTGACTCCTTAGCTTTTTGTCAAGGCTCTGTTTAGCAAGCTTTTTCTAATACCTCTGGTAATATTGCTCCCACCTTCCTCAAACTGGATTTCATTTACTTATCATTCACACATGGGTAAAAATCTATCTTTATTTCCATGATTTTGCACAAGCTATCCTCATACCTAAGATACTCTTGCTTTAAACTTCCCTTCAAGTACAGGGTCTTTTCCTGATCCTCTTATGTATTTTAAATGTATATTTGTATGTATGCATATATTTCTTTATTCATCCATTTATTTTTAATTCAATTATCTATCTATCTATCTATCTATCTATCTATCTATCTATCTATCTACCTACCTATCTACGTTTGTGTGTGTGTCCCTCCATTAAAATGAGTTCCTTGAGAGAAGAGTCTAACTTACAGTTTTATGCCCAATATTTAGCATATAATAAAATGTTTGCTTTTTCATTCATTCATACATAATCATTAGAACATATGGGATCTAAGGTCATTTTGTCCAGCTTCCTCATTTTACAGTTGAGGAAATTAGCCCTGAGAAGTTAGATGACTTCACATTGTCCAGAGGATCCTTCTAAATTCATGTAGAAATGCCTAGTGCATTGTCCCTGGGAAAACCATGAACTTAAAGTTATCATTATATTTTGAGATGGTTCTAACTATTGATCTTTTGGTGTTGTTGCTGTTACCAACTGAAATCTGCCTCTTTTCCAGCTTCCAGCTTTCACCTATTGGTCCTATCTCATCCTAATGGCAACAAGCAAACCAACTCGAATACTGCTGCCAAAGAAAAGCCCTGAACATAGGTAATGACAACAATTTTGTCCCTCTGCCCCAAACCCAATCCAACCCCAATGTCTTTTCTTCTCCAGAAAAAAACATTTCTAGTTCCTTCAAGGAACCTGATGACATCCCAGAGAATTTGGTGTATTTTATAATTATCCTCTTAAAATGAGGTACCAAAAACTAAACACAGTAGTCCAAATGTAACCAAATCATTACTAAACACAATGGCACTGTCATACCTGTGTTCTGGATTGTAATTACATATAGGTAATCAGGTGGCACAGTGTATAGAATGCTGAGCCTGGAGTCAGGAGTACCTTAATTCAAATCCAACATCAGACATTTACCAGTTGTGTGACCTTGGGGAAGTCACTTAACCAGTTTGCCTTAGTTTCCTCACATATAAATGGAGATAATGAGAGCTCCTACCTCTAAGGTTGTAAAGCAATATTTTAAAGACCCTGGCACATAATAGGCACTATATAAACTGTTATTCCCTTCCCTTTCTTTCTCAAGTACTTCGCCACTTCACACTCTTGATTCAAATTAAGTTTACAATCTCCTAGAATTTTAAAGGTTTCCTTTTTTTTTCATAGAACTGTTGGAAAGTCAAAATCAGACTTACCATTCTATACTTGTGGTATTTTTCTATAATTAATTTAGTTTCAGTTTTCCACATTCACTTACCTAAGATTTTGAGTTTTAAATTTTCTCTCCCTCGCTGTCCTCCCCCCTCCCCAAGATGGTGTGCAATCTGATATAGGCTCTGCATATACATTCATGTTAAACATATTTTCACATTAGTCATGATGTAAGGAAGAATTAGAACTAATAGGAGGAACCATGAGAAAGAAAGAAAAAACAATAAAAGAAAAGGATGGCAAACAGCATGCTTCCATCTGCATTCAGATTCCAAAGTTCTTTCTCTGGATGTGGACAGCATTTTCCATCACGAGTCTTTTGGAGTTGTCATAGATCCTTGCGTTGCTGAGAAGAGCAAATTCTAAGACAGTCAGTCACTGTACAATGTGGCAGTTATTGTGGACAATCTTCTCCTGGTTCTACTTCAGTATCAGTTCCTTCAGTATCCTTCAGTATATTTCCTTCAGTATCAGTTCATATAAATCTTTCCAGGTTTTTCTGAAGTCTGCCTGCTCATCATTTCTTATGGCACAATAGTATTCGATTACATTCATATACCACAACTTGTTCAGCCATTCCCCAACTGATGAGCATCCTCTCAATTTCCAATTCTTTGCCAACACAAAAAGAGCAGCTGTAAATATTTTTGTACATATGGGCCCTTTTCCTGTTGTTATAATCTCTTTGGGATATAGACCTAAAAGTGATATTGCTGGGTGAAAGGATGTTGGTTTTTTTTTTTACAACATAAATGTATGGTCTTGCACATCTCGATTAAATTTAATTTTGCTGTATTTATCCGTTGGTACAGCAAGTAAAAATTCTTGTGAAGGCTGATTCTTCATCTAACATATTATCTATCCCTTTTTTGCTTTGTGTTATCCACATATTTTATAAGTATGCCATCTATACTTTCATTCAAGTCATTGACAAAAATGTTGAGTAGAAAAGGGCCAAGGACTAAGCCTGGATATATTCTGCTATTGATCTTCTACTAGGTTGACATGGGTTCATTAATCAACATTCCTCAGTACAGGTGTTTAAACAATAGCACGCCCAGCTAGAGGCAGCCCAGTGTAGTAGATGGAGAATTTACCTAAAACATACTAGCTGTGTGACACTGGACAAGTCGTCAGTTTGATTTGTCTTAATACTTGAGAGAGTCATTTATATTTAGCATTTCTTTCTGTGTATAGAAAATAAATATATTTTCTATATCTTACTGACATTGTACATGGAGTACCTTTCTACTTCCCCCTTTTGGGGAAACCTTAAACCATTAAACATAGCCTAAGCTATAATGAATGCTGGGGTGAGGGTTGAATAAGTCAAAATATGAGAATACTAGCTCCGTTCTTATTCATTAGAGGCCTGGTTCCTTAGGACTGAACCATATGACAACCTACATGAGTACAGAGCAGAGGAGAAGGAAATGTTATGCGGTCATTTCAGTCATGTTCAACTGTGACCACATTCAGGGTTTTCTTGGTAAAGATACTGGAGTGGTTTGTCATCTTCTTTTCCAGTTCATTTTACAGATGAGGAGACAAGCAAACAGGGTTAAATAACTTGCCCAGGATCACAGAGAGTAAATGTCTGAGACCAGATTTGAACTCAAGAAGATGCGTCTTCCTGATTCCAAGCCCATCATTCTATCTACTGTGCCACCTGTAAGGAAGTCACACAATAGTAAGAGAAGAATCATTTCCCCTACCACCACCTTGGTCTTTTGTTCCTAAGTCTGAGCTCATTCTGGACCTTCTCCATCTTTCACTTTCTTTGGAATTCTTTTACATCTGTGTGAGGGGCGACAACCACCCTGAGTGGGAAGGCGGCGGCCGGGAGTCCAAACCCACCAACTGCGCAGGTGTGTCACGAGCGCAGCTCGTGACACTCTGACGTAGGGTGCAAGGAGGGCTCGTGTACAAGGTACAGCACCACCCTCAGGTGGCTAAGCGTCCAATCAGCGCCCCAGAATAGAAACATGACCATAATGGGAGAATGACCTAAGAACCCGGAACAGAGCGGGGATAAAAGACAATGCCCTAGGGAGCTCGGGGGGACTTCTGGTGTGACTTCTCAATAAACACTTTGCACTCCGTGACTGTCTGATCGAGAGCCGTTCTTTCCCCGGGATCGGTCCGGAGACGTCCGAAGCCCTGGTACGGGAGAAGGGGTCGAGCGTGTCGGTGAAGGACTGGGCACGGAGAGTCAGCCCCGGTCAGTTGGCGCCCGAACGTGGGGCCACCGAAGAGAGACCACCGATACGTAAGTAAGAGGGGCCCCTGCCTGTCCCGCTGGTCGGGACAGAAGGATCAGACAGCCTGGGCGGGAGCAAGCAGGAAAGCCGGCGAAAATCGAAAGTAACTGCGCCGCGCTTGAAAGCCGGCGAAATCGAAAGTAACTGCACCGCGCTTCTTTTGCTTGCCGGAGCCGCTCAGAAGGCAGGATGGGTTCGATACAGGTTAAGCCAGAAGAAAAGGGAGTGCTAGCCTGCCAGCTGTATAAGCTGTGCAAGTCCAATGGTATAAAAATTCATATTAGAACATGCAGAGACTGGGTGGAAAAGATCTTGATAGTGAGCCCTTGGGTAGAACATACAGGGCTCGACCCCAGTAGATGGGCCGTTGTAGGACAACAAATGGCGGCCTATCACAAAGAGGACCCTACAGTCCTATCTTCCCAGGACTTCGTTCTGTACAGTACAGTAGCCTCTGCTCTTAATCCGCAACCACCACCGATCCCGGTCTGTAGCGGGACACAAGTTGGGGAATCTTTGTGTGGGTCGGAGGACGAGGGAGAGGAGGAGCCCCAGCCGATATATCCTTGGGACAGCCTTAGACGGCTGGTGGCGCAGGGACCGACCCCTCCCCTCACCGACCTACGCACAGAGCTCTCCAACGCAGAGTCAAAGACCTGGGAGAAGCCGGGGACAAGAGAGACAGAGTCCTGTGGGAAAGGAGTAGTAAGACCCCATGAGAACAGGGAGGTACATAGTGTAAGAAAGAAGGAAGTACCCCAGAACAGGGAAGTACCTAGTGTGAGAAAGAAGGAAGCCCCCAGGACTAGGGAGGATGAGAATTGTCCCAAGAGGGAAGTTCCCACGAGAACAGAAAGAGGGCAGTCCCTCCTCCAAAAATCCTTAATAACGGCAGCAGGGGAGGGAGAGACTATAGATTGGGATGATTGGGGCCTAAACCCTGTTGCCTTTCCGGTCTTTCAACAAGCCGAAAGGGATCCGCAGGGTCAGGAGAGAATGGTAAAAACACATAGACAGGTCCCCTACAAATTCCTTAAAGACCTTAAGGAGGCAGTAATAAAATATGGAGCTGGATCAGCCTTTGTGAGAAAACTAGTGGGATCATCGGTCTCAGTGTCAGTCTGGTTGCCGGGGGATTGGGACGAGATAATGCAAGCATGTCTTGAAGCCTCAGCTTACGTTGCCTACCGCGCGTACTTGCAACGTTTGGCTCGTCGCGCTTCTGACGCGGCCCACCCCGATGATACTGCGGCCGCTGACCGAATGACTAATCAGATCACAGGTTATGGGGACTGGGCTGGAGTGAACGCTCAATTGCAAATGCCCGATGAGGTGCTTAAGCAAGTGCAGGTTTGCAACATGGACGCCCTAGAGAAATTAGGAGTAAAAGAAAAGGGGAGGCTGTCTGCATTAAAACAAAGGAGAAATGAGACACCTATAAAATTTATGACCAGAGTGCAAGAAACCATATACGCTAAATATGGCAGAGGAGATTTAGCTACTGAACTTATCATCCAACTGTTCAAAGAAGGCCTTCAGGGTACAAATAGAGGGATCCTGGCCACCCTGCCAGCTAACCCGACTATACAGGAGATAATAGACAAATGTTTAGATGTGGAGGATGATTCAGATCCAAAATTAGTGGCCAGCTTGCAGAAGGTCTTAAACCTTAACCCCGCTAGAAACAGTGGAGGGGCATGTTACAACTGTGGCAGGGAGGGGCATTTTAGAAGATCATGTCCAAAATTAAAAGGCGGGTGGCATGCGGTGCTTCAATTGTAACGGTGCGGGACATCTCGCCAAACATTGTAGGAAAAGCAGAGGACAGGGAAAACAACAGGGAAACGGAACAGCGGGTCCGAAAAGCGAGGGACGGCACCCGCGGGGTCTGAATCCTCGCGCAAACCCGTTTCGTCCCCCCCAATGAGGACTAACATCTTCGCTATCGAGGCGAAAGAAGTGCCCCCGTGGACCACCACATCCGTGAAGGTCACCCCTACGGACCACCCCAGGCTGATTGTGGGGACGGACCAATTTCCGGAAGTGGTGGTACACACCCAGCTTTTGAATAACAAGCAAGGCACCATTTATTTGACTAACCCCCATGCCTACCCTGTCCCTTTGCAAACCCGCAAACCAATAGCCGCTGCCCTACCCGTGCCCTGGATAGACAAGGATTGGAACCTCCCGGGAGAGAGGTGGGTAGCTTGGACACAGAGCATTACAGAAGAAAGGCCCATGCTCACCATAACCATAGAGGGGAAGGAGATTACTGGTCTAGTTGACACAGGCGCAGACGCCTCTGTAATAGCAGGAGAACAATGGAGGCCAGAATGGGAAAAATCACCAACTGTCCGCCCCGTCATGGGAGTGGGGGGAGGCGCACAAGCCTTCCGTTCGGCTCGTCTCCTACAATGGATGTGTGAGGATCAATCCGGATATTTCCGGCCCCTCTGCATCCCCGAACTCCCCTACTCTCTATGGGGCAGGGACCTCCTGGGGCAAATGCAAGTTCAATTAACGACCCATTTAAACTAATGAGGGCCACTGCCCCCGAGGAAAGTCCACACCCCTTACCGCTCAATTGGAAACATGACCGCCCCGTATGGGTGGAGCAGTGGCCCCTCACAAAGGAAAAGCAAACAGCAGTATGGGAGATAGTACAGACATTATTAGCAGAAAAACATATTAGACCCTCCACAAGCCCTTATAATTCCCCAATATTTGTAATAAAAAAGAAATCAGGAAAGTGGCGTATGCTTATTGACCTGAGACAAGTCAATAAGGTAGTACAGCCCATGGGAGCCTTGCAGCCAGGGCTACCCAGCCCGGCACTCATACCCAGAAGTTGGCCGATAGTAGTGATAGACATTAAAGATTGTTTCTACAGCATCCCTTTGCACCCAAAGGATTATGAAAAGTTCGCCTTTACTGTCCCCATGGCGAATTTTGCACAGCCTTCAAAGCGTTTTGAATTCACAGTGCTCCCTCAAGGCATGGCCAATAGCCCCACCATCTGCCAATGGTATGTCCACGCAGTTATTGCCCCTACAAGACAAAAGTACCCTGAGGCTGAGATAGTGCATTACATGGATGATATTCTTATAGCTCATCCAGACCGCACGAAGCTTCAACAGATACTGAAAGCAGTCCTCACCGCCCTAAAAGCACGTGGACTCTCAGTAGCCCCTGAAAAAATCCAGAAAGGGCCTGACTCTTACACCTATTTGGGCCACGATATCCGGAACAATGAGATACAAAGACCATTCCCAAAAATAGATCCTACCATGGTGAAGACACTCAATGATTTCCAAAAGCTCATAGGAAGCATCCAATGGCTTAGAGCCACAACCCCCATAACAAATGAGGAAATGAAGCCTCTCTATGACATCTTGCATGGGAGTGCCGATCTAAATTCACCCAGGAAATGGACAGCAGATGCACAAAAAGCACTAAACAATATCATGACAAAGGCACATGCAGCAGTTACCCGCTATGACCCCAAGAAACCCTTAGCAATAACGGTCTTACACAGCCCCGTAGTGGGACTACTGGCCCCTATATTCCAAGACGTGGGGGTCATGGAATGGGTGTACCCTGAAAGAAGTAAATGCTCACTGCCCTCGCGGCTTCACATCCAGGCACACCTACTATTGAGAGCCAGCCACAGGGTCCAACAGCTAACAAATCAGAGACCAATCATTTTCCTCGCTACTCCACTTGATGTACTCACCACTATTGCCCAAGAGAGCGAGGAGTGGGCTGTTGTCTTGACTCAGCATGAGATTACCGCAGCGCCCTTACCCCCCCCACTCCGGGGATGGGCACAAATGCCATTAGAGAGACCCCCACCTGTTATAGTATCAGGACCAACATCAGGAGTCAACGTCTTTACGGACGCAACCAAGAGGGGGCGCGCAGTTGTCTATGCGCCCCAGGTAAGTATCTTAAAATGTTTCACCACCCCTTATACTTCAGCACAAAAGAATGAGCTATACGCTATTCATCAAGCATTCCTCATATTTTCAGACCAACCCTTTAACTTGATTACTGATAGCATGTACTGTGCCTTGCTATTACCACATTTAGCAGATGCATACTTGGCGGATTCTTCCTCGTCCGTCAAGGATCTTTTGCTGCCTTTACAACTCGCTATTCATGCCCGCGCTTATCCGGTCTATGTTTTACATGTTCGCTCTCACGTATCTACCGCAGGACCGATATTTCAGGGAAATTATAAAGCTGATGCCGCTCTTTCTACTTTACCTATCTTCTTTGTGGATGAATCCCCCTCTCAAGCTCATCAACGCTTTCACCTCTCTGCTCGGTCACTTCGCCATCTCTATGGCATTTCCAGAGACGAGGCCAGAAGTATAGTGAAGAAATGCGCTAATTGTGTCCCTTTCCGCCCCCCTCCGTCTGATTGCGTCTCCAACCCTAAGGGTGACGCCCCTAATCGCCTCTGGCAGATGGACGTTACTCATTACGGTTCCTCTCTCATTCATGTTTCCATTGATACTTTTTCGGGCTTTCTCTTTGCCTCCTTACAACCTCGGGAATCTACCAAATGCGTTATTTCTCACCTTTTACATTGCTTCTCTGTGGCGGGTACCCCATCCGCTATCAAGACGGATAACGGTCCTGCCTACAAATCCCAAGGTTTTTCCCAATTTCTTCGGGAGATGTCCATCTCCCATATCACTGGCATCCCTTATAACCCTACAGGCCAAGCTATTGTGGAACGCGCTCACTCCACCCTCAAGCGCACTCTGCAAAAACAAAAAGGGGGAGTGGCTGGCCGTTTAACACAAGCCCAATTAGCACAAGCCGTGTTCACGTGCAATTTCTTACGAGTGAACGATGACGGCGTAACACCGGCCATGCGCTTTGCAGTATGTCATCCCTTACGTCGCCGTACTGAGGCCACCTTACCCCTGCCCAACCCCGGTCCCCAGAAAGTGTGGTGGAGAGATGAACACCTTACATGGCACGGTCCCCACCCTGTAGAGGTGAGGGGTCGGGGATACGTTTGTGTCTCCACAGGTGAAAATGGATCCGGCCTCCGATGGGTACCAGTCCGATGGACCAGAGAAGCCCCTCCTGACAGCCGCGCAGCAGACACCGCGGAAGAGAAGACGGTCTCGACGCCACAACCGCATGGAGCGTGCGATCCGAAGGGCAGTCGTCCAAGGCCTGCTGGCCTTGGCAAACTTATACCTGGTGCTGTGGCCGATACCAAATAGCCATGCTCTTCCCTGGGTACCACTGCGGGTCAACACCTCAGAGGCGACTCATTGGGCAATTACACCTAACCTACCCTTATTTCAATTAGTGACCTGGCAGCATGAACCTATTCCTCTATCAATGTCAGGGAATGTCACAGCGCTTGCAGAAGGCATAAAGGAACCCTTACCAATGGTGTCTACCCACTATACTAACACTCTTTCCTGGCTCACTATAGGAACTAACACCCCCCTATGTCTTTATGTGAATGGCACTCGCAGCAACCCCCTCAATGATACATGTACCTTGTGCTTCCCCCTAGAACCAAGGACGCTAGATCAAGCCCCACACCCTCAGAAAAACCGAGGGGCCCTGCGGGCGCACATGCTGGCCATCCCGCACCCAGACCCGACATATTCATCTCAGCCCATCCTCCCTTTGCCCAAAAGACCCTCCCCTGATGGCCTACCAACCAGACTTCGGCGCTCTTGCCCCTCTTGCCTCCGCGGCCCGGGTTCAACCCCCAAACCCATCAAAGCGAGCAGGCCACCCAATTCCACCTGGCAGAGCGCGCCTCTGCCACCCTGCAAACCTACCCCTTGGGTCTTCAGCCCTATGCAGCCTTGCTCCACTGGTTTTCATAGATATGGACTCCAAAGAAACGGGACTCGACTTCATTTTTGGGATGGCGACATAGTGCCTACCTTGGTGGCGCCAGTGCCAATCCCGGAACCTGGGATACCACAAATACACCTGTGGAAAGTAGGCCTAGCACTCGATCCCACCAGGGTAGCTATTGAGGGCAGCTCTTCCATCGCAGATCTTTGGCAACACCCTGACGCCTACGCACCATGGAAACCGGTGTTCGACCAAGCACATCCATGCGCGGAGATACCAGGCCAATGGTATATCTGTTCTAACCTGACTGGGAATGTACAAACAGGACCTGGTGCGATGTTTATGCTATGTGGGATGGGGAACCTTTCTGTGTCACGGTTAAATGGACTTAAAGGCGGATATAATGTAACCTGCGAGAGCCCCATCATAACTAACACACTTAATAGTTCACACTCTCAATATGTTATATTTTTCCTGAGGGTACCCCCTTATACCATCCACCCAGTAAAAGCTGATCCTTATGCTAATTCACCAGCAGAAGAAATTCTAATGCAGTTGGTACGCTCAAGGAGAGAAGCCCCGGGGATTGGGGAAGTACTCTCGGTAGTCAATTTAGCCATGAACATTCTGGAGGAAGTGCAAATTCAAAGATTGCAGAGCGAGGTGACGTTCCTTGCACACTCCCTCCAGAAGTTCATGATTCAATCCGGAATAGCATGGAGGCACCAGGAACACATTGATCGGGTGTTATTCCAGGAGTTACAAGCTATATCCGGGGTAGTACAGGTCTTAGCGCACCAACAGGCATTGATGTTGCGATATATGAGATTGCAGTGCCACTACAAGTATTATCCTGTCTGTGTAACACCTATCCCCTATAATGTATCCATGTATATGTATCTGGAATCTGTTTTGACAAACGCCACCTTGGCCACCAATTTCACATCTGAATTGAGCGTGCTAGATGCAATAATAGCAGCTATGGAAAATGCCACAATAGAATATACCAAACAATGGGATCATTGGGTTACCCCATCCCTCTTTGATTGGTTTAAGGGATTGTCCCTCACAGATTTCTTACATTGGATTGTTATTGCGCTGTTAGCAATTGTTCTTTTTATGCTCTCACTGTGTTGTGTACCATGCATTGTGCAAATGTTCTTTCGAATCCTCCGACGCTCCCTAGAGGCTCTGAAGGCAGAAATACGACTCCCTTTATAAAACAAAAAGGGGGAGCTGTGAGGGGCGACGACCACCCTGAGTGGGAAGGCGGCGGCCGGGAGTCCAAACCCACCAACTGCGCAGGTGTGTCACGAGCGCAGCTCGTGACACTCTGACGTAGGGTGCAAGGAGGGCTCGTGTACAAGGTACAGCACCACCCTCAGGTGGCTAAGCGTCCAATCAGCGCCCCAGAATAGAAACATGACCATAATGGGAGAATGACCTAAGAACCCGGAACAGAGCGGGGATAAAAGACAATGCCCTAGGGAGCTCGGGGGGACTTCTGGTGTGACTTCTCAATAAACACTTTGCACTCCGTGACTGTCTGATCGAGAGCCGTTCTTTCCCCGGGATCGGTCCGGAGACGTCCGAAGCCCTGGTACGGGAGAAGGGGTCGAGCGTGTCGGTGAAGGACTGGGCACGGAGAGTCAGCCCCGGTCACATCTGTCCTTGATCACATACCCCACCTTCCATCTCATTAAGGCCTGATTTCTCCCATGTTGTGAAGCCTGCATATTTTCTAGCAGCCCACACATGATCTTATATACCATTACCAGTTTCTGGGAAAAGTGTTATTTTTTTTTTCTAATTTTGATATAGAGAGCTTTGACAAGCACTAATCAAATTTTGGCAAGATGATTCTTACAGCAGTAAATTTTGAGTGATTAATTCCATTCTGGACACATAGAAAGTGCCACCCCAATATCAGTGCTTTCTTCTTGACATATAAAAATAATTTTACAAATTACAGTAGATGTTTGAGTATTTCAATTGATTATATACTTTGAGATTCCTTTTAGTCATATGAACACAATGAAAACAATAGATGGATAATAATAATAACTGATATTTGTGTAGTGCTTTAAGGTTTGTAATTTTTCTGTTGATTGTACAATGTTATCCCACTGTCCTTCTATTGATCCAACCGATTAATAATAAAACTAACATTTTTATAATGCCTTAAGGTTTGTAAAACATTTTACAAAAATTATTTCATTTTATCTTTGCAGGGATCCTGGGAGGAAGGTGTTATTTTCATCCCCATTTTATAGAGAGGCAATTCAGGAAGAAAGAGGTTAAGTGGCTTGCCAAGGATCACACAACTCAGAAACAATTGAATTCGAATTTGAACTCAAGTCTTCCTGACTTCAGGCCCATTGCTTTATCCACTACACCATCTGTTATTTTAAGACCAGTATGTGTGGCTCAAAGACCACTGACTCAAATAAAAATCAGAGGCATCTCAAAGTAGAAGCAAAGCAGCAAGATTCTATTATGATCTCTCAAGAAAGGGCATCTCCTCTCTGGTAAGTTATCTGGAGATTGAGGCTATTACAGAAGGCAAAGATAGAGATTATATAGCCCTAATGCAGATTCCCACCACCCTTGCCACTGGCTTTTTACTCCCATTGGCTGGGAGGCAGGCTCACAATCTAAACACAGCAGTCTACCCTGTGAATAACCAATAGGCCTTATGTTGATGTGAATGCTGATGTGGCAACCCAAGGGAGTTACGTTATGCTGATATGGCACATGATTTCTGGGAAACCAAAACTTAGGCCTAACCATCTACTAACAGCCTTTTGTTAAGCACTGAGAAGCCTTCACTAACTTCATTCCATTCAAGTAGAAAAGGCAAATCAGCTTCAATTAGGCTCTTCATATATTAATAGAATGTTCAAGTTGGAAGGAACCTTACAAATCGTCTAGTCTAACTGTATTTATAGATAAGAACAAAAAGGACAGCGACATTAGGTGACATTTAAAATCGTAGAGCTCCTTAGTGGTAAAGTCAAGGCTAGAGCTTAGTATCAGTTTCTTAGTTCCTAGTTCAGTGCTCTTTCTAGTCCCTGAGGGTCTAATGTCTGTATAGAGCTCTGACTTTCATAGGTAGACTCATTGAAATCAATTCCACCAAACTATTAAAAACCTACTTTGTTTATATGCCAAGACTGTGTTATTCATTGGGTATACAGCAACAAGAAGGAAATAGTCTCTAGTCTCAAGTAGTACACATTAATTATACTGAAGTGATACAAGATGTGCAATTAGTATGTAAGTAATGTATAAATAATATATATGCATATATGTATATATGTATGAGAAATATATGTTTATATATGTATGTATAATTATATGTAATATGCATGTATGTGTGTACATGTGTATGTGTTTATCTATGTAACTATGTAAATGTTTACTCGCCCATCTATCTGTCTGAGTTCTTAAAGTTTAACGCTGAATAACGACTTTGGAGACACCCTCTCTTATATACAAAATAATTTCAAGAGAAAGAAATAGTGCTAACAACAAAGGTGATTAAGAAAAGCCATCCCCAGGAAGTTAGACCTGAATTGGCCTTTAAAGGAAGCTAGGGAATCTAGGGTACAGAAGAAGAGAGTTCATCTAATCCAATCAAATCTAATAAATCTATGATGTGTAAGGCACTGTGTTAAGTCTTGAGGATACAATTAATAGAAAAAGTACATCTCTGCCCTCAACAAACTTACAATTAAATGTGGAAACAACATACAAAAGAAGACAGGAAGGGGGGAGGGAAAGATATGAGATATCAGAGGTTACCTGAGAGAAAGGCATCTTGTTCCATGGCATTGAAAACAAGCAGGGCAGATGAAAGGTGGAGTAAGGTATGGGATATAGGAAATTCTTGTGCAAAGGCACAAAGATGGGTCATGGCCTGCCATGTCTAGAAAATAGCTAGCAAAACAATTTCATGAGACTAAAAAGTGGACATCTGGGAGTAATACATAATAAAACTGGTTGTTGGGAGAGATACATTTTTGAGGACTTTCAATGCCAGGCTGAGGAGGCTATATTATATCCTAGTTGCAACTGGAAGATATTGAATATAGAGGAAAGTCAGGAATAGAATACATGGCTAGATCTGTGTTTTAGGAATACTAGTTTAGCAACTTTGCACAGATTGGATGAGAAAGGGAAGTGATAGGCAAAATAATTATAATACTGTTGTAACAGTGCAGGCAAGCAACTGAATTAGGGTAGAGGCTGTGTGAATGGAGATGAAAATGAGAGATTTTGTAAAAGTAGAACTGACAACGTTGTGAGGAAAATTAATACTGTGCTGTATCATTCGATAATTAATATTACTCTGTAATACTTCAGCTTTCTCAATTTTGTCAAAACTCTCTTTTAACCTAACTCCAAGACCTCTCCCAGCAGTAACTAAGTGGTTGAGGACTATCTCATTCCTTGCTCCCAGGGAATCCTCTGATTAATCAGCATAAAGTAGGATATTCCTCCCGTCTGTTTACTCTGTAAACAAAGAGCCTGCTTGGACAGGTTCTCCCCAGAGGATGGTTTTACTATCCTTGCTTCTCTTTTTGTCAGAGCTAGAGGTGAGTTGATCTCCTATGGAAAGACTAAACTGGGGGAGAAATGCTGATTGAGATGGCTTTGTTTTCTAGCCAAGATTACTAGAGGCAGTTGATGCCCATCAAGTAATTAACATTCTTTAATTACTAGAGAGGGTTGTGACCAACCAACCTACCAATCAGGATTGCTTTACTTTTGCCAAGGAAAGTCCAAATGATTTACTCTTAGGCCAATCAGAAGGAAGGTATACCCACATTAAAAAGGCCCTGTAAGCTCTCAATAGGAAATTTTTGATCATCTAAAGAGGCCATTGATCCAATTTTTTTGGTTCCTGCTAGCCTAACAAATAAATTGATCACACTCAGGTCTCTGGCATGAGGTGCCAGCATCATCCATTTTCACCAACAGTACATATGTCACTGTTATTTATAATTATATTTTGCCATGGAGTAAACTGTGCATTTGTTGCAATTTTATTCATCACAATTGGCAACTGATTAAATGTAAGGAATTAATGATAGGGAAGAGTCAAGAATGATTTCAGAGTTTGTCAACCTAATTGATGATGAAATGATATCTTCAAAAGAAATAGGCAATGGATTTGAGAAGAAATATCATAAATTTAGCGCTTGAAGAGACTTCACAAACACATTGGTCTGACTTACTCATTTTATATCTGAAGAAACCAAAGCCTAAGCAATGAATCAACTTGTCCAAAATCCCACTCTACTTAGTGGCAGTTAGGAGATTGCAGGACATGTTCTCTGACCTCAAACTGCAAATTCTTTCTATTAAAACATGCAATTTTCAACATGATGTGGAAAGGAAATATTAAAAGGATAAAGCTAACTTGTTATAGTTCCAGGACTTCAATTACACATATATCTTTATACCATAAATGGCCGCAAATTGGCAATAAAATTCTCTAATACAGTCATCAAAAAAAGTAATGCTGGATGGAAGGAATACTACTTAGAGATGATAACTTGAACTTGACAGTCATTATGAAAATAAAACCTAGAAGAAAAACAAAGAATTTCAGTATTTGCTACAGAGCTACAGAAGGATCATAGATTCATCTTACAAAGTAGGTATAGAAGAATATCTAAAATAATCATATTGTGAGAAAAAAACCCTATAAATCAGTAGAAATTTGAGACAGTCATTGAATTAGTCACTCCATTCCACTCCAGTATTCACTTCTGACTCATCTCCATAGGAGTTTGTCTAGTGTGCCATGGAAATGTCTTCACCCTGGAAACTCATCACACCTCTGGACTATTTACACTGGAAGTACTTTCCACTCTTGTGGTGTCTCCCTCTGATTGCCTAATTCAACCCAGAATCTCTGCTTCAAAGAGGAGACCCAGACTAAACATGTTTTTATTCCCCTTCATGTTAAACTCCTGACCCATCTCCACAGGACTTTGCCTACCATGTCCCTATATCAGGCACTTTCATCATAATGCTGCACCTCCTTTTTATGTTTTCCTTTCCTTAGAATATAAGTTTCCTGAGGGCAGGGACTATCTTTCTTTCCACTTGTATTTGTATTGACAGCACTTAGTCCATTGCCTGGGACATGATAAGTATTTAAAACACTGGTTGAAATAGATATGTGTGCCACTTGGGAACATTGAAATAGGCTCCACTAAAGAAATGAAGTCTACATGGAGAGTGTGAATTCAGGATTTGTAGATCATTTCTATTCAGTATTAGTGTGACAGTTAACATTTGAAGACAATGAAGTCTAGTAGACTTAGGGGACCTGTGTGTACATCCTGGCTTTCCTCCTTATTGGTGTGACTTTAGGCAAAAAACTTAAGCTTCAAGGGCCTCAGTTTCCTCACTTGACAAATGAGTGAGCTATAAAACTATAGTTCCAAAAGCTGAAAAGCTAATGGGAATCAGAAATAAAAAATAAAATAAAAACACCAATCCATATGAAATATATATTTAAGCATAGATAAAAAGAAAATAATTAGGTAAACCCAGGTCAGACTGTGTTCTTCATATTAATACCACAATTTGTACAACAAATTTATCTGACATTTTATTTATCATTGTTATTTAGTTTGTGTGTTTTATTTCAAGGCATATCCATTTTCTATTTCTTATTCAAATGGAAAATTGTTCCTGAGATTGAATTAAGACTCATGAATCAAATATATGTGAAATATTTTTGCCAAGGGATATAATTGATTTATTGAAGGATCTCAGCATTCTAGAGGCTTCTTTTTATTATGAGTTATAATCTACTGCTCAATGATCTGTTCCATTTAGACGAAAAAGACAGAAGTGAAAGGCCTATGTGCCTGCTTCTTCAGTAGAATGAAATCCATAGCAGACTAGGGTAGCTTAGACTCTGTTGTTTTACCTCTAACTAAATCATGCACATGTATATGGAATGTAAATATTATTGAAAGCTTACTGTAATTATTCTCTACTCATAGCTAAGTCTATAAATAGAGGATAAATTGTGGATAAAGGGAGGGAGAGAGGAAGAGAGAAGGAGAGAGAGAGAGACAAAGACACAGAAACACAAAGACAGAGAAAAGATTATTATTAGCCATTGTGCTAAGTCCTCTCACTGTAAACCCTAAAATATCTATTCTTGGATGCTACATACAAAAAGGTTATTAGACAAAATCATAGAATTTTTTATCAAAAATCGACAGAGGCCCCTTCATTTTACCAATGGAAACTGAAGCCCAGAGGGGCTAAGTGACTTACCCATGATTACATAGGCACTCTAAGGAGCAGAGCCAAAATTTGAACACAGGACCATTGAGTGCAAAGCCAATATACTCTTCATATATCATACTATCTCCCTATGTCAAACCAGAATATTCTGTGTGAAGGTTTGCTAGTCACTCTGAGGAATTTAGATTTTGGTTTCAAAGAGTATGGAGCCATCTGAGACATCTTTGATGGAAAGATGTGGTGTTTGTACTATTTACAATTATTTTGTTTGAGAGAACATTCTTATTGCTCACATTATACCTTGAAACATTTCTGCTTTGTGCAGAATGAAGACTTGCGTTTTTCTACCTCCTAATAAATGCAGTGTTTCAGAACAAACTCAGTATGATCGTTGTGGTTTCATGATGTGTTGTGGTGGAATTGTCTCAAAAAGTTCAGTCAGACCACCTCTAATCTATGTATAAGCATTTGCTGAGATTGACACCTTGGGCTAAGTTCTAAGAGGAACCAGTAAATTCAGAGAAAGCAAAATAGATTTTTATAGGGTAAAGTTGTAAATACATAACAGAAATTATGTACATTAAAAAAGCAGGTGGGGTTTGTTAAGAGATTAGGTAATAGAGGAGGGGTCTCAACTGCAGTGGAACTGTGCATACCATTACCAACAATGAACATAGAAAAATCTATCTGGGGAGGGATATATGTGTGACAAGGATATTACAATAAACCTTTCTACATCATGAGTTTACTCTAGGTCAAGTCTTTAATATTAGTGCACAAGTGCCTACTTAGGGAAAGTTCCTTCTATTATGTTGGGGTTCATATCCTGCTTGGGCATCCTGTGGTACTGCTCTCTGATTGGCTGAGTATTGTGATCCCTGTCTGAGACTAGATGGATGTGGTTGGGGTTGAGTGTGTGGACACATCTACTTTTTCTGTGGGAAATATGAGGAATGGGTCTGGGGGCAGTGCCTAGGTAGAGGAAGGGATTGGGATTCCATCACATGGATACGCCTGCTGTTTTGGTGAGAAATATGAGTTCATAGACATATCTGTTGTTCTAGTGAGCAGTAAGGTATATATGAGGAAGGTAGGATATTGGGGGGAGGGGGTGGTGGCTTGGTAGGGGCAGAGGGCCTGCTGTTCAGTGGAGCCTATAAGGAAGTTATTGGGGCTGGGGGCAGCTTTATTAAGATTCCATCATGATAAGGTAGGGGAACATCCAAGATTCTTTTTAGGTTCCTTTCTCCCGAAAGTATTTGATTCCATTGTTCTCTAAGTGTTCCCATTGTATCAACTTTCCTACTTCTGCCCCCTCATTACTACCCATACTGATTGTGCATTCAGTGCAGACTCTTGCAGAAAAGTATGGATCAATTCTCTGCTGCTTCTGCCAATTTTGGCCTAACAACTGATACCAAGAAAAGAGAGGTTCTCCACCAGCCACCACCATGTCATCCATATGTGGAACTATCAAGTGATAGCAAACGGAGAAATATTGAATGCTGTGAATAAGTTCACTTACCTTTGTAGTATAGTGCCCAGGAATGTGCACATAGATGATGAGGTTGATGTACACGTTGCCAGAGCTAGCTCAGTGTTTGGGAGGCTCTGAAGGAAACTGTGGGAGAGAACAGGGATTAGAATGCATCCAGATTGAAGGTCTACAGAGCTGTTGTGCCAACCTTATGGTTGTATGCCTGTGAAACCTGGACAGATTCCATTTGAATTGTCCCAGGAGGATTCTAAAGGTCACTTAACAAGATAAGGTACCAGACAGTGAGGTTCTTTCTCAAGCTAAACTGCCAAGTATTCAAACTCTGCTACAGAGAGCATTCTAATGGGCTGACCATGTGTTACAATCCCAAAAACATGTTTGCTAAAAGGCTATTTTATGAAGAATCACACAAGGCAAGCACTCACACAGAGGTCAGAAGAAGTGATACAATAACTGGATCCAGACGGCTCTGGAGGAGAAGTGAGGCTGGTGACCTGCACAGCCCTCCCTCACTCAAAACAAAGTCAGGTGCAAATCATGTCATTATTTCTCTGATGGCATGGTCTTCTTCAGTAATGAAGGACAAACACACGCACACAATAACATCCTCAATATATCTCTGAAGAACTTTGGAACTGAGTGTGTGACGTGGGAAACACTGACAAAGGAACACCTAATGTGGCATATCCACATGAAAGAAGACGCTATGTTCTATGATTGAAGCAGAACTGCAGTAGCTCAAAAGAAATGGGAGGTGTACAAACTGAGACATCTCCACTCCAAATTTTCATATGAACTATTTGTGCCTGACCTGTTGTAAAGCCTTCTGAACATGTATTAGTCTGATCAGCCATAATTGGACACACTGTACCTTAATTTCAACATAGTGATGTCACTGTTCTCTTCCAGAATGGACAACAAAGTAACAAAACCAAACATTCTATTTTCTAGTTTTACTAGTTTTCTTTCATTTCACTTTGTCCTAGATGTTTGAAAGTCTATGGCATTCTTAGCATTATATGTATGGTCTCTGCCTAGATTTGGTATGTCAGCCAAAGGGACAAAGACCCACGTCCAAGCAGTTCATATCATCATTGATCCTTGTATTCAGTACATATGCCTGGAAATGTTTTGGTTTGCCTAATATGGCAAGTCACTCTGTTTATTTTCATGTCACAGACCACCAGTTTGTTAAGGAGATAAAGGAAATCATGTCAGCTACGTATACTGACACTCTTTCTCCAGTTCAATACCTGGTTGAACTGCATCTAGGTTATCTTTGCGTTCTTATAAAAATAGTGTTTTCTATTTATTGATTAAATTGTGTTTGGCACAGTCTTCAGCCCCTAAAAAAACTCACTCCTAAATCCACCAGAGATCTGGGAGATAGTGAAGGAAGAACCAAAAAATAAAAAGACTTAAGGAAAAAGGAGGGAAGTTTTAAAAAAATAATACTAATAAGGAAAAGGAATCTAACAAGTCCCCTTCTTCCCACAAGACCCAACTGGAATGTGAGATAGTTCCAAATACCTCTTTTGATGAACCAAGACCAGAAATCTATATGAATAGATAAACAGATAAATTGATCAAGTAGATAAACCTTATTTTCTACTAGTATTCCATAAAACATAAACAAAAGCCCTACTTTTGCTGCCTCATCATGTAATAGAGATGACTTGGAAATAAAGATAAGTTTGTAAAGACTTTATTAACAAAGCACAAGCAACTAGCAGGCTCAAGAAAATTGGAAAGACTTACAGTATGGTCCTGATAATGGATTATGTGGGTTACCTGAGGTCCAGTATAGTAAGGTCATTAGAATCAGTCTGGCCATTGGGTGATGAATTCTTGGAACACAGCAACTCATTAAAACAAACAAAAAATGCAATATAGACCTCAATTCTATGTTTCCTGCTTTACTTCTCCAGTAATAGTAATAGAGAGGGCATATATACTAACAATAACACAGTTTACAGACCATCTACAGACATTTTAAGTAGTGGTACTATAAATAGGAGGCCATTGTCCAATGTTGAATGATTTGGTATACTACAGGAAGAACTAAGTCAAATTGTTTTGGCAGTAGATAGATGAAATGAGAAGACATAAAAAAATCTAAATGGAGGGACAGTTCGTAAGAGTCTTTTCAGAGAAGACAATGAAAGAGCTGGAACACTTAGTTTCATCATGTACCCAAAGGGAATAAGAAATATTATGTCGTGGGGTGCTTAGTCATCTTGCTTTACAATGCTCATGATGAACATAAAAAAGTGACTACCATGAAGGGAATTACAACATATGTGCCTGTATCTGTTGCAGAGAGTGAAGACGGAAATTGTATGAAGATATAGCAATCTGGACCATCTGTCAGATGATCCTGTTTTTGATGATAACACCATCCTTCCATTCAATCAACTCAACAACTGCTTCAGTACATGCACCCAAAGGACTTGCTCTCCTGATTGATCATTAACTGCCTAGGCAACTATTTCAGAAAGGGGCCTGGCAAAGTTCCATATAACGCCCAAATCCATTCCCCAGACTTCTTTTTCTCCCCTTGCCAACCTCCTTGCCCCATCATGGGAATTCTTTCACATTCTTGTTCCCTTCTATGTGTTTTACATGCAAGCTCCTTGAGGACAGGAACAATAATATTGCTTGATTTGTATTTGTTTAATGAACATATAGCAACACTAAGTGCAAATTTTAAGATATATATTAACACAGAAAGGCTCAGACATATTACCAGTGATGTCTTGCAAGCAATAAGTAGTATAAAAGACATTTTCCAGGTAATGAGAGGTAATGTTGTCTAGTGGATAAAACTTTCTGACATCAGGGTCAGAAAGCTCTGCTTCTGACACGTACCCGCTGTATGAACCTGGACAAGAGAAGTGACCTTTCAGCATCCAAAGCAACTTTCTAAAATTTAAGTTGCAGAACATTCATCAAGCTGCATTTGCAGATGTGGTTAATCCACAGAAAGTTATATCTACCTATAAAAATCACAGATCTGTAGAGAAACAAACCAAAAAAAAATCAAGGAAATAAGTGAAAAGGAAGGGTTTTCATGTAGCAAAAATCAGGGATAACAGATAGCTAGATAGAGTTCTATACTGATTGATACTGGATATTTTTGTTGATATACTTTATTTTTACATTATTTTAATTTACAAATGTATTTCTTCTCCCCCCCCCCATCCAGTCCAACAGTCAACAAGGATTTATTAAGATCATCCTATTCCCTGTAAATAGAGAATACAAAAGAAAGAATGGGGGAAAAGTTATGCAAAACTAATATATCAGTCAGGTCTGATGGTCCTTGCAATGTTCCATACCCTAGTCTCTTGGTAAAGCAGAGGGGAAAGGATATTATCACATCCCTTTTCTGGAACAAAAGTTGATCATTAACATTATATAGCATTTAGTTTGGTTTATTTTTTTTCCAATTTACATTGTAATCAATTCATATATTGTTTTCATTCTGCTTACTTTATATTAGTTCTATATAATTCTATAGTTATTTGTATGCTTCATATTTTTTCTTAGAATACAGTAACCTCATTATATGTATGTACCACAATTTACTTAGCCATTCTGCCATTTATAATTATGTAATTCATTTCTGATCTGTTGTTATCAAAAGTGTCTTTGATAGGGACTTTTCTTTTCATCTACCCATGTGATGTTAAAAGTCTTCTGTTTGCCATTCAAATCCCTTTATAACCTATCCCTTTCCTACGTTTCTAAACAACCTTAGTCCCCAACATACTCTTTTCAAGCCAGACACTTGATTCCTAGCTGTTGCATGAACAAGACACTACATCTCTCAACTCCATTTTCTCTGCCTATCCCTATGCCTGGAATGCTCTCCATCCCCCAGTCAGACTTCTAACTTCCCTGGTTTCTTTTAAATCTTATCTAAAATCCCACCTTCTAGAGGAAGCCTTTGTCAACCCCACTTAATTCTAGTGCCTTCCTTATATTATTTCTTATTTATCCTGAATATAGCTTGTTTCACATAAAGTTGTTTGCATGCTATCTCCTCCCTCCCATTAGATTGTAAACTCCTTGAAGCTTTGAGCTGTTTTTGTTTCCTTTTATATCCCTAGCACTTAGCAAAGCACCTGACACATAGTTAAAAGTAGAATAATATGGGTGATGTCTTTTGATTCATGTATAAATTGGATTTAAGTGAGGCAGAGGTGCACTAAGTCCTCACTCTTCCAGAGTCATTGGAGTCCAGTAGCAAGAAAAGGTCAAGACAACGGATGATGGCTTGCATCAGTAGGCATATCAACATACATGGGAGGCCTGCCATCACAGGTTGTTACATTTGCTTTTCTAAAAGGAAAGGCAACTTTTGAGGGGTTAACAATCTCCTTTAATTAAGCACATATATCATTCATTTAGTTCAGGAAATCAACAGATAGCACTTCCAAACTGTCTGACATAAGCAATACATATATCACAAATCAACAGACAAGTCCAACAGTCTGATCATAGTTGCCAAAGAGGGAAACACCAGTATCTGGGTTTTTAAAGCCAGGGGGCTCCTTAGTGGCTTCCCAGAGTCTCATCTGGCACAGAAAGCTATAAAACTTCTTCCAAAAACTAAGAACCTCACCCTCAGAATTCCCAACCCTTGAGAAGCAGTGCCTCCTTAACAAAAGGTGTGGGCCTTACTACAAATCTTCCCTAATCAAACTCCCCTCAATGCGCAGACTCATTAATGGGTGGGGAAGATCTTTAACCACATTAACAATACAAATACATATACAGCTTCTAGTTAAAGAATCTCTTGTTTCTGTACTCTACTCCTAGTAAAGACTCTTGGTTGATAAAGGCAAAATTCAGTCAGAGGTATTATACTTCTTGATTATACTAAAATAAAAACAACCAAAGATACTACTTATGCTGGGCCTTACGTGTTTCCAGATGCAGTAGATGACCTTAGTATTTTCAGTGTCTAACCAAGCTCCAAGTGCTCCACAGTGCCTACTTCATCTGCCTTCATGACCATTGGAACACATTCTTATCTGCACATTCTTCTGGGGTAAGTCTTCACATTCTCCCCTCTCCAACTCACCCAAGGGTTTTAGATCCCTTAGTTACCTTCAACCTGGTTTAACTTGTCTGCCAAAACAGTTTACTGGAGTGTGTCCACTCTACAGTATACAGTTTCTTGGAGCCACAAGTGAGACTTGGGTGGATCAGGCAGACACCAAAAATGGAAGGCAGTCCTGAAAAAGTCTCAGCAGACCTCATATCTTTTAGTATTTGGTATTAGTCTTTCCTAAACATATCCTACACCTACATGGTGGGTGCTTGATAAACATTTATTTATTGGGTGACTGATTAACCTAAAAGAAGTCTTCCAGACCAGTGGGGAGGTCCTTCATGTGTTGGAGACTGGAGACTGAATTGTCAGTTACTATTTTTCTCCCTCTTCTTAGTAGTTAAGGGCATAATGGACCAATGCCCTTCCTGGGGGGAGAGAATACTAGGAAGTCCTGACCTGCTGACGTGGCTCTGCCAGCTCAGCGCTAGAAAGACTTCCTAGTCTGAGACTAAGCAGCCACCAACCAATCAGAAGGGGACACGACCTGGGATAGGGAATCATGTCCTTTTTTGGCTTGGTCTGGAGGGCCTCACACCAATGAGATGAAAAACTCCACCCCCGGGATATGACTTTGTAGTAATTGCTTATATAAACCCTTCCCTGGTTCAATAAACAGAGACTGCTTGCCACCAACAATGCCTTGGTCTCCTTCCTCTGCGTGATCCTGTCCCCAAGTCTCTTGGACTTCCCCAGGTCCTCTGGACCTTACAAGCTCTGCTTCCCCGGCGCTTACCGGTTTCGATCACCCACGTTTGTTTGGCCTGCAGGACGGGTCATTCA
This sequence comes from Bettongia penicillata ogilbyi, assembly GCA_023548195.1. NCBI lineage: Eukaryota > Metazoa > Chordata > Mammalia > Diprotodontia > Potoroidae > Bettongia > Bettongia penicillata. The sequence continues at coordinate 6,386,945 of JAJHZJ010000244.1, forward strand.
TGGAGAATTCATTAGAAGATATAGACAAGAATTACATGGGATCACAAGGTATGAGTGGGTTGTAATCAGCATATGCAATTCACATTGATAAAATGACAGATCAAAGAATAAATGAACCATTAAGATATGACCCTCATGCTATGCTCATTTCTGCCTCTGAGGTTTTGCTAATGGCCTTGCCCCTACTCCAAACAATAGAATATTTTCATTTCCTCCAGCTACATTATCTTCTGTCTTTTTCGAGGTTTAAGTCTTATGGCATATAACTAATTGTGTTTTTTTTTTCTCTGAGCTCCTGCTAAGAGTCAGTGTGATGGGGTTTAGTGCTTGGTTATTCTCTTTGTTTCTTGTGTTTTATTTTTCTTTCTCCAGGTACACTTTAAGTTTGATGAGCAAAGTCCACCTCTTATATTTCCTTTGTACAATGAATGAATGAATGAAGTATTTACTAGCCAACTCCCATGTACCAGGGATTTTAGAGAAACAAAGAAAAAATCAAAATAGCCTTTGCCTTCAAGGAGCATGCATTCTGCTGAGATAAGTAAAGACAAAATGTTTACAAAATAAATTTAAAGTAATTTCTGATAGGAATATAAACAACTGAGGAATCAGGAAAGGCTTCATGTAGGAGGTGGGTTTTGAGGTTGGCCTTGAATGCAGCAAGTAAGTAAAGAGGGAGAGCATTCCGAGGTGGGGTTTAGGGGAAGAGTCATGATAACAACACATGCAAAGGCAAAGAAGTGAAATAACACATATTGTAAACAACTAGGGGACTAGTTTGTCTGGAATATGTGATACATAAAGGGGTAGAGTGTAAAATAAATCTAGAAGGATAGGTTGGAATAAAATTGTAAAGGGCTTGAAATGCCATATAAAGAGGTGAATTTATATTTTATCCTAGACAAAAATTTCTTGAGCAGGGGAGTGAATGATCAGACCTGCAGAAAAAGGGATGGAGAACTTTTCAGGATTAGAGGAGAGTATAAACAATGCTATAGAGGCATAAGAACAAAGCAAGTTGGGTACAGTGAATAATTCAATTTAGATAGAGCCTAGAGATCCCTTGTGTCCCTTGGCTGATGACATCATTCACATTACAAAAATGTCCTATAATTGTTTCTGGTAATTTCACTACCACGGAGTCCTATCCTATGACCATATTATATATGCAATCAAAAGATTTGTCCATATATCACCTAAAACCCACAAATGAGAGTCTAAATAAACCATAATGGCAGGAATAATTGAACCCAAAGAATCCTGCATTATACAAATATCAGTAACTCTTATACATGAACAGTATTTCCAATTACTTTAAAAAGCACATGATTTGCTTCTTTTCTAAGATGTGAACTTTACCTTTCTGAATTGAAATTCAATTTCTAGTTGGGTTTATAGCATCTAGTGTGTTTTCTTTATCATTAAAAAAAAAAAAGCCTGCCAAAAGCAAGAAATGGGGATTGATTATACTGCTATTGTTTTGTAGCTTTTTATTATTACCTTTCCTCTTAATTCTATTGAAAAATCCATAGTCAGTTTGAAAACAAATTTTTCATTAGATAGTCAATCCTATACTGGTACTCTCTACACATATTTAATGTGTCAAAAAGTCATATTCAGCTTTTTTTGATGTTGAATAGGAAGGAGAGCAAGTTTCTGATACTGCTTTAAGCATCTGCTTAATGGCAATCAGTAAGTCCAAAAGTATCTGAAAAGTTGTCAAGATAGGATGTCTGGTTAGGCTGGGATAAAGGTTGAGGGGGGAGAGGAGAAAATTTAGCTTTTTCAATAATTAGACACAAGTTGACATGTAACCTCAGTGTTGTGTAATCTCTCTTCCCTTGATCCTCAAACCAGCACCTGCTTAGTATGGGAGCTACATGAAGGAAATAAAATAAAATGAACAAGTCAGCAGGAACCTTAATAGGATTTAGATCTTGTGATAGAATTTTAAGAGTTTAAATGGAATAGGAAACAAAGAAAAGCATAATTCTAAATTAAGACTTAAAAATCATACCTTAAAACAATGTTGATATGGGAAGGAAAGAAGTAGGAACTACAAGTAACATCAACAAGGTAAAATAGCATTAGTTTATGGATTTGGGGAGGGGAAAGAAGGGAGAAGATATAAGGATAAAAGAACTCCATGTAGGACCTGCATATTCATAAAATTATAGGATGGAATCTTAGATCTGGAAGAGACTTTGAGGCATCATGATGTAATGAAAAGTACCTTAGATTTTGACTGTCAGAGGTCCTGGGTTTGAATTCTAGCTATGCTATGTGACTTGAGGCAAGTTACTCTGAGTATCAATTTCCTCATCTGTAAATTTCATTTACCTTATTTTCAAAAACTACCTCACAAATATATAGGACAGCTCCCTCATTTTGCTGCTGAAGAAACTAAAGTCTAGAAGATGACATGACCTATCCAAAGTCACATAGCTAAATAAAGGCAGAGAGGACCAGTCTCAGGTCTTCTGCCTACCAATACCCTATGTTGCTATTTAAGCAGTCGCTTTAAGCCCTCAAAATATGTACTAGAGCCTCTCCAAAGTTTCCCATTTAGTTGATAGCCAGCAATCACGATTAATGTGAAGACGTGCTGAACAGGGAGAAAATGAGCACACTGGAAACGAAGAGACTGTTGATGAATAGTTGAACACGACTGGATAGCAAGTTCAAGTTCTGTCTAGTGAATATGCAAATTACTTGCTGTTTAGTACTCCATTGGAATTCTGGGCTTCCTTGTCCCTCTCCCACCCTCCCCCTCCACCTGCAAAAAGCAAAATCCTTGGTATTCTATAGGACGGATAGCTTACTTTATTATAATTATAATCTCAGATGCAAATAAACACGTACTGAGAGAGAACTACACCAAGTATAAAAATTACCCCTCACCCTTCTAAAGCTTCCCTTTTCGGTGACAGCTGGCAATCATGATAAAAAATAAAGGAAGATAATGTACTAAACAGGAGGAAATTAATACAAAGGAAATGCAGGAACACTGGATGACTAGTTGAGCAGCACTTGATATAGAGGAAAAATTAATTGGGGTGAAAACAAGCTACCCGTAAAAATGAATGAGGTAAAAATGTACTGATTTCTTTGTTTGTCAGGCTAATCACCATATTCCTTACAGATTCATCTGTAGAGTAGAAATCTTTTGAAATGCCTCTCAACCTCTAAAATTATAGAATTCTCTGACTGAGATAAGGGCAGAAAGTTTTGTGCACATGTCCTATAATAGTTGAAACCTACCTTCACTCAACATCACACCCCTCATCACACCCTTCATCACACAACACCTCAAAACAGGGAGTAGCAGTTCCCAGACAGATCATATTAAAATGAATCTTAGGGCTTACTTTAGATCTCATTTTATCATAAGAAAACAAAAGCCCAGTGATGTTAAGTGATTTACCCAAGGTCAGACAAGTAGTGTGTGGTAGAGCTAGCATTTCAACCAAGGTCTTCTGACTATAACTAGTTCTTTCCACTATATTACACTTAGAATCCTTTGAGAACAGTGCCAGACCTTGACAAAACAAAATGAAGCCTTTTTTCCCCTTTTCTATAGCACTTATCCCTCAACTTGCCCTACCATCCACTTTATTTTTTCCTTTTAGAACTCTACCTACCTTCCCATAACAACTTGTGCTCAGAGATGTACCAGGACCCTCCTTTGAAAAGGAAAAGTAGTCTGACAAATATTATGTTTTATTGTGTTGCTATTCCCTAGAATACTTGTATTTTAAAAAGAGGATACAGCTTGCAAGAAGCCAAACAAATGAATCTCTAATGGTAGATTTTCATATTCTTTGGTGCCTGGATAGTAAATTCTTGTAATAATCCTTTCAGATTAACCTCAACTTCTCCTTATATTTAACAAAAATAGTCTTGCAATAAGACTGTGTGTGTGTTCATCCTTTGTTGCCGAAGAAGACCATGCCATCAGAGTAATGATGACATGACTTACACTTGACTTTGTTTTGAGTGAGGGAGGGCTGTGCAGGTCACCAGTCTCACTTCTCCTCCAGAGCCATCTGAATCCAGTGACCAGATATTCATCAGGATGACTAGAGATGACCCTGGAGGTCACACAGATAGTGAGTGTCAAGTGTCTGAGGTGAGATTTGAACTCAGTTCCTCCTGACTCCTGCTCTATCCACCATACCACCTAGCTGCCCTGCAATAAGACTATCCATGTAACAAGTTGTGGGACTTTCTGTGGCTCTCATAAAAAGGGTATGAATGGCACTCAAAATTAGTTTTTGGAAAAACTGTAAAACAGGTCGTTTGTCTTTGGTACCCCCACCTCTCTAAGGGATGCAGAGAATCTGTTGTTCTTTTAATCAGCCTTCATCCACCCCTTATCAAAATCACCTTTGGGGAAAGATCTGAAACATATTCACGTGTGTATAATTAACAGTAGATTGATTTTTCCTGTGTGCCTATGTCCACATTCGAGGGGATCAAAGTTTAGAAATAAAAGAATATCCCTATGAGATAGGTGTTATTACTTACATTTTACAGGTGAAGAAAATGAGTCTCCCACAAGTTAAGCTGTACAGTTGTTTTTGTTGATCTTTCATTTTTGAAGAAAACCAGTTACATCTTGAATGAGGGATTTCTTGATGTTCATATGAATTGGATTTCAATGAGGTAGAGTTGCACAAATCATCAAGCTCACTCTCTCTTCCAGAGTAATGGAAGTCCAGTGACAACAAAAGTCGGGATGACTGGTGATGACCCAGGATTCAGTGGATGATTTTGGAATCTTTGATATCTTACTAAGCTATAAGCACTCCATAGCTCTTGCTTCAGCTGCCTTCATGGCCAATTCAACAAACTGTTCTTGTCCACCCATTCCACTAGGAGGAGGCTTCACATGCTTGTAATAGGCATCCCTCTAACTCACCAAGTTTAAAGTCTGTTGGCTACCTTCAACCTGGTTTATCCCATATGCCTAGATGGTTTACCAGGGTGTGACTGATGTATATGTAATAGCTTCTTGGAGGCCTGGCTGAGAGTTGGGTGACAGATAGACACCAAAGTTGGATGGCATGGTAAAGGTTTACTAAATGCTTGACTGACACAGATAAGGAGAATAGAGCTAAGGTAATTACTTAGCTCTTTTAATTCTTAATAAAGAATTCTTTGTACTATTTTTCACTGTTTTTTCTTCTGTGGCATACAATCATTTCATAGCCAGAAATGATTCCCCTACCCTTATTCACTGGACTTATGAAATGTGTAATGATGTCATAGAACAGCAAGGATGGCAGATTTAGGAAAACTATGTGTGTGTGTCTATATCTCTCTCTATCTCTGTTTATTTCTCTGTATCTATCTGTCTCTCTTGCATACACAGGGACACATCCCTTTAAGAATTTGTTTGCTCTGGGAAATATTCATAAATGTAACTGCAAGACTAATTTTCTTCATTTCCAAAACAACCTTCCGCAGCCCCAGGTGTCACTTTAACCTAAATGGAGACTAAATTTATAAGCTAAATGGAAATATGAAAAACTTAAGTTTAAGAGAAAGTTTTCTGACACTCAGTTGTTGACATTCAAGTATGAGATAGCATACTGTAGGATTCCCTTCTTTGAAGGTGATTTAAAAATTAAAAAAAAGATGAATCTGTCTCAGGTGGTTTAAGTTTCTTTTCTGCCCAGAAGGGCAGGGTTAAAGCAGTCAATTAGATCACTTTTCACAGTTCCTCTGGTTCCCTAAATTTTGGTTCACTAATTGTGTTAAATGGCCAAAATATATGAAGTAGCATGTGACTTACTCAGAGACAAGACTTCTAACAAGTTCAGTGTCTGTAACATAGGAAAAACATGGAAGGTCTCTGAGAAGGGAGAAAATAGTGATCACAAAGTTCATGCACTTGGTTCCATAGGAGAGAAAACCATCCAAATGACTGAATATAAAATAAGGTAAAGATCAGAAGTGTAGAAAAGTGATATGTGTGACAGAAGAAAGAGAAATCACACACACACACCCTATAAAAAGTAGGCAAGAGCTCTACAAAAGCATAGCAGTCATTTTCTATACAAATAGCCCAAAACACATCAATAACCCATGCTGAAAGCATTTTAACAGAGAGTAACACAATTGATTTTCATAGTGAAGTACCTCAGACATCAATAAATAGCTAGGTTATCTTAGTATACATTTTTTTAAAACTCTGGGAAGCATTTAATATTTTAATTAAAGTAATTAAGATTGTTTTTATTTTAGTCTTATAGTTTCAGTTATCTGAAAAAATTATTTGTATGAAACACTCCATTCCCTGATGAGGCCAGAAAAAAGAGGTGTTACTGTATTTTAATCTCAGTTACATTTGTCATATTCATTCTTAAGTATTCTAACCCATCATTACATGTCAGTGTTGGTACAATGGTAAATGACAGAATCAGTTGTTTCACCCTCACTATTTCCACCTTTGTCCAAAGAGAACACTTGGCTCATCCCTTGAGTTCGGGGCCTATCAGTCCTTTATGGTCTCAAGGGTATCTATATATTAACTGTCAATATATTAACAATCCATCCATCATCCCTGCTACCTAAACCAGCCAATAACTTTTTTTATGTTGAAGAACTCCAAAATGCCTGTTGCCCTGACTCCTGCATAAACCATGCACAGAGGTTTTATACATCATTCTTTGCATTGGCCTAATGTGTGGCTCCAAGATCCCATTCTTCATATTTTGAGGGAAGATTCTACTTAGAAGCTAACTGCTACATAGGTATAGAGTAATTTGAATCTAGATAAACTAAAGAGAATTTTACCAAAATATGTGCTTCCTGGAGATGGATAAGGTAGGGGTAGCAATGGAAGAGAATGGAGTGAGTGCTTTTGTAGTTAACATATTCAACTCACATTGTGTGTGCACTAGGCAAGTTCTAATAACAGAATCTATACAGGATTGATGTTCTCATCCCTCATAACAACCCCATTATAAGACTGTCCTTGGAAGTCACACATTGGTAATGGTAAAAAATAAGACAATATAAATGAGTGTAATGGAAATTCATTTTCATGTGGTTGGGAATTATATAATCATATCAGAAATGATCATATTTATAACCTGGTATGATAGCTCTGGCTACCTCCAGCCTCAAACCAAAAGCATATATAAGATTAGTATATGTCAGGTCCCATGTCTTTTCATAGTCTGATAGTGGACCTGCAGAACTTTAAGCATACTCTATAATGCAAAAAGAGTCAGAAGGAAAAATAAACACTTTTTAAATTTTGTATTAATACTTGGGGTTTTTTAATGTCACCTTAAGTTTTGGATACATCTCTCCCTTTCTAGTAAGAAAAAAGTAAAAAAGAGAGGAAGCATGATGTAGTGAAGATGTGTTAAACACAAGAACAGTGTGGCCCCAAGTACCTCAGAATCAGATTAAAATGTCAGTGGGAAACACTTAACACAATAAATAAAAATACAATAGAACATGACTAATATCAATACATAGTTTTCTGAGTCAATATATCTTCTGTATGTTTAGTGACCTCCATTTTTATTTGAGTTTGACACTACTAGTGTAACCCAGAATCAAGAAGAACCAAATTAATATCCTACTTAAGATACTATCTATATGACCCTGGAAAAACTGCTTAACCTCTCTGATCCCTAGTTTCTACACATATAAAATGACAGAGTTGGATTCAATTGCCCTCCAAGATCCTTTGCAACTCCAGATCTATTATTCTATAAATACATATTTTGAAAAGTTTGGCAAAACCTACCAATAGCATGTCTGAGAGTGTCTGGGCTGGAGCTAGCCAAGGCCAGTTCCCTGGTACTTCATGTTTGATATTGAATTAAATAAGATACTTGTAGGACATTCAAGAATTAGCAGAAGTAAGTTTACTCAGCAATAGCAGAAGCATTATTTTATATCCATGGTTCCCTATCCCTTCAAAAAAATAAAGAAGTTACATTTTCCTATTTTCCAGAACAAGGCTTAGTCATTATAATTATACAGTATTGAGTTTCATTTTTATTTTGTTTTGGGGTTTTTTCCTGTTTACATTGCTGTAATCACTCTGTATATTTTTTCTTGGTTCTGTTTTCTTCACACTGTATTACTTCATATGTTTTTTTCAGATTATACATAGTTATTATTTATGGCACAGAAATGTTTCATCACATTCATATACCACAACTTGTTTTGTTACTGGATGAGCACCTACTTTGTTTCCAGTTCTTTGCTTTCAAAAGAAAATGCTGCTATGAATATGGTGGTGTGGAGGAATCTTTCTTTTCAATAAATATCTTTAAAATATGTCGATAGAGACATACTTATTAGAAGCCAAAATTGATTTTTCCCCTATATGAAACTCAGATAACAGCAATGAGACAAGCCTGAGAAAATATTAAATGTGAATGTCACCAGAGAATTTTTATTCACCTAATTGTTCTGCTAGCAAAATTCTTCAGGTTGGGCTTCCTAGGTCACAAACAAAGATAATGGAAGTTACATCCTAACTGCAAGTTCCCTTGCATATTTCATATTTTTAAAATCATTTTTAATGAATACTTATCAAGATATTCAGATATTTGTCATTCTGTATAACACACAAGGAGAATTTTGTTGGTTTAGCACCATGAAACCTGTGCCATTAAGCCTATCTTGATTAAGTTAGATGAAAACATATCTGTGGTATAGAGTATATGGGGTTCACACATTATTTATTAACTTTTAACACCCCAAATTAGCAATGACATTTATTTTGACATGAGCATCTATTTTTATTTCTGCATATTGGTTTTAGGACTATAATCAACAAATAACTGCTTTTTAAATTATTTGTACTCAACCAAGCAAAGGAAGGTGAAGAATGTCCTGTTAATAGAATTTAATAGAATTTTTATTTACCCCTTAGCCCTTGCTGCCCATCATAGAAAAGAGTCTATATTTACCTGTGAATATATCCATTTTTGACTTCATAAACTCTTATGGAAATAACTTTTGAGTTCCTTCTTGGTCTATTCTAATTGAGAATTGGCAATTACCCTATGTAACCTCTAGCACTCACAAAATATTGGTGGTTACTACTAGTGATAATGTGCTAGTGAGCCAGTTAAAAAGATAATATAATTATGAAATTTTTAGTTTGAAGGGAACTCCCAAGACCCTGTAATAGATGGCTTCTACCTTTAGGGAAGGATAAGCTACCTAGAGGAAGATAGAATTTAAGAATTGTCAGTTTTACAGGATTAGTCTAATATTCTACCTGATTCAGGAATCAGGTAGATTTCGTCCCCCCTCCATACACACTCCAAATCATGACAGAATGTCTGTAGTAAGGGACAGATCAAACCTGAAGCTTTTTTCCAGCTATTATCAACTACTTAGCTAAACATACCAAAATAAGTTCATAGCCTAAAGGAAATTATAGACTAAGTCCAAAACGAATACCTGGTTGTTGGGTTGCCACTTTTACTCATGCTTTGTTGATATTCTGCTTTGTGGGTATCTGAATCAAGATGTAGTTTTAGAATGTTGCAATACAAAAGTAAGTAATGAAAATTCCAATTTCTTTCACATTTTGTGGCTCTCAAGTGACTTTTTTAAACATTGTTTTCCCCTCACATAACATCCCTATTTCATTTTCATCCAATCTACATAAATATAGGGAGGGAGATAGCACAAGTATGATCATGATCATATTACAGATGAGGAAACTGAGGCCAAAAGGACCTTCCAACATCGTACAACTTAAGAATGACAGAGCATCCATAAGTGGGGAGATTGGACTGCTAACAAACCTGCAATGCTCTGTCTCCTATAGTATTTCAAATTACTTCCAATCAAGTGTCCTTTCCACTTCTCCATCATCCATGTCCTTTCCACATCTCCATCAACTATGTTGATAGGAAAGATGCCTGATTAGTTTCTACATGTAAGCCCATAGTTTGCCACCATTGATACAATGGCCTCATGGGGTCATAGACTTAAAAGTTTCCTTGTACACTCTGTAGTGTAGACTAAGCAAGAATTCTTACTTGGTCTCATCTCCATTTCTGCAGATCAGTTACTAGAGGTCCAGGGTGACTGAGTAAGACAGTAGAGGCTTTAAAAAATGTAATTATTGTGATGGGCATCAACATGAGGGGGGCCTCTAAATAGGACGAGCTTAACTAATGGGTTATACAATAGAAACTTAGAAGCTGGAGTCTTTCTGGAGGAGGGCAACCTGAATGACAAAGGGCTAGGGAGAACACCCATCCAATCCAATTAGCATTTATTAACACTCCATTAGGTGCAAAGTGCAAGATCACTGTCTTCAAATATTTGAAGGGTTGTCATGGGTATGGAACTTATTTTGTTTGATCCCAAAAGGCAGAAACAGGACCAAAGGGTAGAAATGACAGGGAGACATACTTCATCTCAATGTGGCAAAGAGCTTTCTAACCAGAATTAGCAGCCCCTGCCCCAAAAAGAATGGGCTTCCCTGTAGCCCATTAATTACATCAGTGTACACATTCAAATAGAAGTTCAATGACCAGCTGGCAAAGATATTGGAGGTAGGAAGGTGGATTCCTGAATCGGGTAGAATATTAGACTAATCCTGTAAAACTCTGACAATTCTTAAATTCTATCTTCCTCTAGGTAGCTTATCCTTCCCTAAAGGTAGAAGCCATCTATTACAGGGTCTTGGGAGTTCCCTTCAAACTAAAAATTTCATAATTATATTATCTTTTTAACTGGCTCACTAGCACATTATCACTAGTAGTAACCACCAATATTTTGTGAGTGCTAGAGGTTACATAGGGTAATTGCCAATTCTCAATTAGAATAGACCAAGAAGGAACTCAAAAGTTATTTCCATAAGAGTTTATGAAGTCAAAAATGGATATATTCACAGGTAAATATAGACTCTTTTCTATGATGGGCAGCAAGGGCTAAGGGGTAAATAAAAATTCTATTAAATTCTATTAACAGGACATTCTTCACCTTCCTTTGCTTGGTTAAGTACAAATAATTTAAAAAGCAGTTATTTGTTGATTATAGTCCTAAAACCAATATGCAGAAATAAAAATAGATGCTCATGTCAAAATAAATGTCATTGCTATTTTGGGGTGTTAAAAGTTAATAAATAATGTGTGAACCCCATATACTCTATACCACAGATATGTTTTCATCTAACTTAATCAAGACAGGCTTAATGGCACAGGTTTCATGGTGCTAAACCAACAAAATTCTCCTTGTGTGTTATACAGAATGACAAATATCTGAATATCTTGATAAGTATTCATTAAAAATGATTTTAAAAATATGAAATATGCAAGGGAACTTGCAGTTAGGATGTAACTTCCATTATCTTTGTTTGTGACCTAGAAAGCCCAACCTGAAGAATTTTGCTAGCAGAACAATTAGGTGAATGATAGTTGTGGGGCTTTTCTGTCTCCATTCTGACCTTGTGTCACAGGGACTCCTCAAATGGTGTGTATCCACATCTGGGCTTTGAGTGACACTTCAATACGCTCCTTCATTTCATGACCCACTGCTAGTTCAGAGACAGAACTCCATGCTTGAAAAACACATTGAATATGCACAATTCTCCCTTTAAAAATTAAAAAAAAAAAATCAGTTCAAGGATAATGCAAAGAATCTTCTAGCACAGCAGAAATTATGAATTAAGAGGGTCTGAAATTATTTCTCTCTCTCTTTTTTGTCTATAGCATGAACTGTGTGGGTGCCTTCACAAAACGAGATATCAGCATTGTGAAGGTCAAAGTTGTACTGCTTTGAATAGATCAAATGTAGAATTGTTTCCATAGATGTTAGGAAAGCACACAGTATTAAAGAGGGTCTGGGAATATGTAGAATTTAAGAAGGAAAATGATGTATGCTATATAATTAAATGTCAAGAGGCAAATTTACAGACACCAATAGAAGTCTCTGTTTCCCTACCTTTACACATTATTATTATCCTACTGTAGATGACAATAAGGGTCAATGTGAAATGGTAGATTCAGATTCAGACTCAAGTTATGGTCCCACTTCTGACTCATAGTGGTTCTGTGACCCTAGGCAAATCCCAAAATGTCTCATTGTATGCAGTCTACTCTCAAAGGTTACATACTACCAAAAACTGTGCTATTCTAAGTTGGCAGAGGAAGTTCTGTGGCTCCTTACCACATTCCTAATTGTTCACAGCTCTGGTTCATTTTTCTTTTCAATAATATTTGAGAGCGGCACCCGGGGTGGGAGACAAGCTGAACCGAGTCAGTGAGAGCCGCGGAGCGCCAGATATCAGCGCAGCAGCTCCTGAGACCTTCAGCCGAAGATCAAACTTCGGTAAGTCACTTACTTGAACTTCTGGGAGCCAGGATGGTGGAGTGATCAGCTAATGCTCTCTCCTTCCCCCTTGATGACCGTGAAAGAACCATAAAATATCTCCCCAGAAAAATCCCAGATCAGTAGAATTAGAAGAAGGAGACCAATAGTCTCATAACACCTGAGACGAGGAAAATAGCTAAGGGGGATTCCGCATACGGTGGCAGAGGCAAACCTGAAGGACAGAGGACCCAGGGCAGAGAAAATTTGCACTAGGACCCAGGCAAGCCTCACCGCCAGGAGAGGATCCCCAGGAGGGGTGGGAACACGCATTAGCATCTAGGTGTGCCTCAGCTCTCCAGGAGAATCAGAAAGACAATAGGGTAGTTGGGATTACCAGCTCCTGAGCTTGCCTTTGCCTCAATTCAGCTGAGGAGATCTCCTGGGACCAGACCACCCCTCCCCCACACTTAACAAGCTAAACCCAGGGCTGATCAGGGAAACACCAAACAAATATCTGCTTTTAGCTTTTTCACACATCAGCTCAGCAAAAAGTTCTCCAGCTTCTGACTGAAAGAACCAGAAGCTGCAACACTCAATCAAAATCATGAACAGGAAAAAGAAGAGGGCCAAAAGAACCATAGAATCTTTCTATGGGGATAAGGACCAAAACACAAACCCCAAAGAGATCACAGCTGAGACTGTACTTCCATCTGAGACTTCAGAAGGGACTATGAACTACTCGCAAGTACAAGCAGCTCTCCTGGAACAGCTGAAGAAGGAAATAGAAGATAAACTGGCCAATGATTTTAAAATTATTAAGAAAGAATTCACTGATGAGAACATCTCCCTGAAAAGGAAAATTGAACAAATGGAAAAAGAAGTTCAAAAATTAACTGGAGAAAATAAATTCCTGAAAGGCCAAATGGAAAAGGAAGTACAAAAATTAACTGGAGAAAATAGCTTCTTAAAAGGAAAAATTGGGCAGATGGAAAAAGAGATACAAAAGTTAACAGAAGAAAACAATTTGATGAAGATTAGAATTGGGCAAGTAGAAACTAACGACTCAATGAGACAGCAAGAATCAGTCAAACAAAATCTAAAGAATGAAAAGATAGAAGAAAATGTAAAATATCTAATTGGAAAAACAACTGACCTGGAAAATAGATCCAGAAGAGAAAACTTAAGAATTATTGGCCTGCCAGAAATCCAGGATGGAGGAAAGAGCCTGGACAGTATCTTCCAGGAAATCATCAAGGAAAACTGCCCAGAAGTGCTAGATTCAGAGGGCAAAATAGTCATCGAAAGAATCCATCGTTCCCCTCCTGAAAGGGATCCCAAACTCAAAACCCCAAGAAATATAGTTGCCAAATTCCAGAGCTATCAAGTGAAGGAGAAAATATTACAAGCAGCCAGAAAGAAACAATTTAAATATCAAGGAGATACAATCAGGATTACACAGGACCTTGCAGCTTCTACATTAAAAGATTGAAAGAATTGGAACCCAATATTCCATAAGGCAAAGGAGCTGGGACTGCAACCAAGGATCAACTACCCAGCAAAGTTCAGCATAACATTTCAGGCAAGGAGAAAGTCATTCAACGAAGTAAGGGATTTCCAGAGTTTCCTGACCAAAACACCAGAACTTAATAGACAATTCGATCTTCAAATGCAGGTCCCAAAAGAATCATAAAAAGGTAAACAGTGGGCGGGGGGGAACAACTTGCTACTCAGTGAGGGCAAGTTGTTCACCTCCCTATAAGGGAAGATGATATCTGTTTATCTTGAGAACTGTGCATCTATTAAGAAATATAAAAGGGATAAGCATAGGGGGAACGGGTATAAAGTAAATGATATCATGATAAAAAATGTGATTTAAGTATGAGAAGGGAGTGTAATAGGAGGTGTGAAAAGGAGGAAGCAGAATACAGCAAATTACATCTCAAGAAGAAGTACAAAATCATAGTAGAGGGAAAGAGGGGAGGGAGATGAGCATTGTGTGAGAGGCACTCTCATCGGATTTGTTTAAAGGACGGAAAAATAAACTTAAGTAGAAAATCCTAACTAGCTCTATAAGCAGTGGGAGGGGAAGGGGAAAGAAAGGGGAGGGAGGCAAAAGGGAGGGAAGAAGCAATGAGTAAAGGGAGTTAAAGGGGGGGGGGCTAAAAGAAAGAGGGGAAGGCAGCAAGAGGAGGTGGTGAAAAGTGAATACTAGTGAAGAGGGGAAGGGAGACAGCAGAGCTAAAAGCACAAATGGTGGGAAAGAAGATGGAGGGAAATACACAGATTGTAATCATAACTGTGAATGTGAATGGAATGAATTCTCCCATAAAACGGAGACGGATAGCAGAATGCATTAAAAGTCATAATCCAACAATATGCTGCTTACAAGAAACACATTTGAAACGTGGGGATACACATAGGATAAATGTTAAAGGATGGAGCAGAATATATTGTGCTTCAGCTGATGTAAGAAAGGCAGGAGTAGCAATCCTAATCTCAGACAAAGCAAAAGCAGAAATAGATTTAATCAAAAGGGATAAGGATGGAAACTATATCCTGCTAAAAGGCACTATAGACAATGAAGCAATATCATTACTAAACATGTATGCTCCAAGTGGTATAGCATCCAGATTCTTAGAGGAGAGATTGAGGGAGTTGAAGGAAGAAATTGACAGCAAAACTATACTAGTGGGGGACCTCAACCTCCCTCTTTCTGAACTTGATAAATCTAACCTCAAAATAAACAAGAAAGAGGTTAAGGAGGTAAATAAAACTCTAGATAAGGTAGATATGATAGATCTTTGGAGAAAATTGAATGGGAATAGAAAGGAATATACCTTTTTCTCAGCAGTACATGGAACATTTACAAAAATTGACCATGTACTGGGACGTAAAAATCTCAAAATCCAGTGCAGAAAGGCAGAGATAATCAGTGCATCCTACTCAGATCATAATGCAATAAAAATTATATGTAATAAAAGGCCATGGAAAGATAAAGCAAAAATCAGTTGGAAACTAAATAATTTAATCCTAAAGAAGGAATGGGTTAAAGAAGAAATCATAGAAACAATCAACAACTTCATTCAAGAGAATGACAATAATGAGACAACCTACCAAATCTTATGGGATACTGCAAAAGCAGTTCTTACGGGAAGTTTTATATCTTTGAATGCCTACATAAATAAAATAGAGAAAGAGGAGGTCAATGACTTGGGTATGCAGCTGAAAAAGCTAGAAAAAGAACAAATTGAAAATCCCCAAGAAAATACCAAATTAGAAATACTGAAACCAAAGGAGAGATTAATAAAATTGAAATTAAGAAAACTATTGAATTAATAAATAAAACCAATAGTTGGTTTTATGAAAAAACTAATAAAATTGATAAACCTTTGGTCAATTTGATTAAAAAAAGAAAGAAGAAAATCATATTACTAATATTAAAGATTACTAATTACTAATATCCCTCCAATGAGGAGGAAATTAAAACAATAATTAGAAATTATTTTGCCCAACTTTATGCCCACAAATTCGATAATCTAAATGAGATGGATGAATATTTTAAAAAATACAAATTGCCCAGATTAACAGAAGAGGAAATTGAATACTTAAACAACCCCATCTCAGAAAAAGAAATTGAACAAGCCATCAATGAACTGCCTAGGAAAAAATCTCCAGGACCAGATGGATTCACAAGTGAATTCTATCAAACCTTTAAAGAACAATTAATTCCAATACTATATAGACTATTTGGGAAAATTGGGGAAGAAGGAGTACTCCCAAATTCTTTCTATGATACAAATATGGTTTTGATACCCAAGCCAGGAAGAGATAAAACAGAAAAAGAAAATTATAGACCAATTTCTCTAATGAATATAGATACAAAAATTTTCAACAAGATTTTAGCAAAACGAATACAGCATCTTATCAAGAGAATAATACATTATGATCGGTAGGTTTCATACCAGGAATGCAGGGCTGGTTCAATATTAGGAAAACTATTAGCATTATTAATCATATCAACAACAAAACCAACAAAAACCACATGATTATCTCAATTGATGCAGAAAAAGCTTTTGACAAAATACAACACCCATTCCTATTAAAAACACTGGAGAACATAGGAATAAAGGGAACTTTCCATAAAATAATAAGCAGTATCTACCTAAAACCTTCAGCAAGCATTATATGCAATGGAGATAAGCTAGAGGCATTTCCAATAAGGTCAGGGGTGAAACAAGGATGCCCATTATCACCATTATTATTCAATATGGTACTAGAAATGTTAGCGGTAGCAATTAGAGAAGATAAAGAAATTGAAGGAATAAAAATAGCCAAAGAAGAAACTAAGTTATCACTCTTTGCAGATGATATGATGATATATTTAGAGAATCCCAGAGATTCAAGTAAAAAGCTACTTGAAATAATAAACAACTTTGGCAAAGTTGCAGGTTACAAAATAAACCCACACAAATCTTCTGCATTCCTATATATTAGCAACAAAGTCCAACGGCAAGAGATAGAAAGAGAAATCCCATTTAAAGCTAGGGTAGACACTATAAAATACTTGGGAGTTTACCTGCCAAAACAAACCCAGGGATTATATGAACACAATTACAAGACACTTTTTGCACAAATAAAGTCAGATTTAAGTAAGTGGAAAAACATCAGTTGTTCATGGGTAGGCTGAGCTAATATAATAAAAATGACAATTCTACCTAAATTAATCTACTTATTTAGTGCCATACCAATTAAACTATCAGATAATTATTTTCTAGAGCTGGATAAAATAATATCAAAATTCTTTTGGAAAAACAAAAGGTCCAGAATATCAAAGGGACTAATGAAAAGAAATGCTTAGGAAGGTGGCCTAGCGCTACCAGACCTCAAATTGTATTATAAAGCAGCAATTATCAAAACCACTTGGTACTGGCTAAGAAACGGAGGGGTAGACAAATGGAATAGGCTTGGCACTCAAGACACAGTAGGCAAGGAATATAGCAAACTCCTGTTTGATAAACCCAAAGATCCCAGCTTCTGGGATAAGAACTCATTGTTCGACAAAAATTGCTGGGAAAACTGGTTAACTGTGCAGCGGAAATTAGGCATAGACCCATACCTGACACCGTACACAAGAGTAAAGTCCAAATGGGTACATGATTTAGGTATAAAGATTGATACCATGAATAAACTGGAGAAACAAGGTATAGTGTATTTATCAGATTTATGGAGAGGGGAAGAATTTTTTTCTAAAGAAACGATAGAAAGCATTATGAAATGCAAGATGGATAATTTTGATTACTTTAAACTGAAAAGTTTTTGCACAACCAAATCCAATGCAACCAAAATTCAGAGGGAGGTAGTAAACTGGGAAAAAATTTTTACAGCTAAGCTCGGGGATAAAGGCCTCATTTCTAGAATATATAGAGAACTGACTCAAATATATAACCATCCAAGTCATTCCCCAATTGATAAATGGTCAAAGGATATGAACAAGCAATTTTCAGGGGAAGAAATCAAAGATATCTATAATCATATGAAAAAGTGCTCTAAATCACTATTGATTAGAGAGATGCAAATCAAAACAACTCTGAGGTACCACATCACACCTGTAAGATTGGCAAACATGACAGAACAAGAAAATGATAAATGCTGTAGAGGATGTGGGAAAGTTGGAACACTAATTCATTGTTGGTGGAGCTGTGAGATCATCTAACCCTTCTGGAGAATGGTTTGGAACTATGCCCAAAGGGCTACAAAAATGTACATACCCTTTGACCCAGAAATATCGCTACTAGGACTGTATCCCCAAGAGATTATAAAAACGGGAAAGGGTCCCACGTGTACAAAAATATTTATAGCAGCACTCTTTGTGGTAGCCAAAAACTGGAAGTCAAGGGGATGCCCATCAATTGGGGAATGGCTGAATAAATTATGGTATATGAATGTAATGGAGTACTATTGTGCCATAAGAAATGATGAACAAGAAGTCTTCAGGGAGGCCTGGAAGGACTTATATGATCTGATGCTGAGCGAAAGGAGCAGAACCAGGAGAACTTTGTGCACAGCAACGACCACAGTGTGCGAGAGTTTTTTCTGGTAGACTTGGAACTTTGTAACAACACAAGAACTTACTGAGAAAAAAAAAAATCCTAATGTCGGTCTTCTAAGGCAAAATGCCTTCCACACTCAGAGAAAGAAATGTGGAAGTCATTTGCAGAATGTAGCAGATCATGTTTGTGTGTGGGTGGGTTTCAGTGTATTATGTGTTGATTTGTTATATGATTTCTTCCATTTATTTTAGTTCGACTACATAGCATGAATATAGTGAAAATGTGCTCAATAGGAAAGTATATGTAGAACCTAAACAGAATTGTATGCCGTCATGGGGAGGGAGGGGGGTATTGAGGGAAGGGTGGGGGCGATAAAATCTTAACTTTAAGGAAATGATTGTAAAACATTAAAAAAAAATAAAATTTAAAAAAAGAAAAAAGAAAAAAATAATATTTGAGAAGCAGAAAGTTTTAGGGTAGAGAGTAATTGCCTTAAAGACATGAAGATATGTGTTCAAGTCTTGCCTCTGAAACATAATGGT
This sequence comes from Bettongia penicillata ogilbyi, assembly GCA_023548195.1. Taxonomy (NCBI): domain Eukaryota; kingdom Metazoa; phylum Chordata; class Mammalia; order Diprotodontia; family Potoroidae; genus Bettongia; species Bettongia penicillata. The sequence goes on from JAJHZJ010000244.1 coordinate 6,405,849, forward strand.
TGATTCTTCACAAGCCATTTTTACTTCTCAGTGCTCTGGTAACTTTACAAATAAGTTACAGTGGAGTTCCAGGGATTCATGAGTAGAGGAATAGCCATACAAAGAGTTTCTCTATACCAATCGAAAAAAGGAAGGGCAGACACACACAGGCACATGCTCTTGCATGCACACATACACACACACACACACACACACACAGAGTTTTCACATGGAGTTCTTTTATATTCTTGAAAAATGATAGAATCACAAGGATAGACCCAAAAAAGCTGAGATGACCCCAAGGGGCATAATGGTAGTCATTAGAAAGATCCCTTAGATATTCATTTAGCCTTAGGTTTGAACATAGGTGCCCAAATGAAATTAGAAATATTCTGAATTTCATTGCATATATTTCTTTATGTCACATATTTTCTAATATTTCTAACTCACTTTGACATTCAAAACTCAGAAGTATGAAAAGAGTGAGTGCTTCTTCCCTACCCTCTACTCTTTTCATGTGGGAGGTACAGAACTAGCCATTTGGTAGGTGCTTAATGACTGTGTATGAATCAACTGGACAATTTTTGTACACCTCACCTCCCTGCTTTCCTTCTCCTAGTTCTTATAGAAGATGGAATTTGAGAGACCGGCAGTCAGTCCTAATCAGTCCTAGACCAGTAGACAAGGAGTCTTGGGGATACAGAAAAAGAAAAAAAATCTACAATTAATAAATATACTGTTCCAAAGGCTGGCTCTTCGGATAGGGCAAAGATTTCAGGAGAGGCACTAAGGAGAGAAGGGAGAAGAAACAATATATCTTCTCCCAGTCGTCCTCTCCAGGGCTCTACTACACACCATCTGATAGCAGCTTTTGTTAACATCCTCACCAGTTAGAAATATTCAGAGATGTCAGTGTGTGTGTGTGGTGTGTTCAAGTGCCTTGTTTCTTTTATCATGAAGCAGAGTTACATAGGACTATGGGATATTGATAGGATAAGAAAGGTGCAACTGGTTTAGTCTCTAAAGATGTTTTGATTTCCCATGCTGTAGAAGCCAAGGTCATTCGTTGTCAAGGGAACCCACTTGTTATAGAGCAAAACAAGGACACTGCAACAGATATACCCTAGGTAAAGTTGGGAAATGGGTAAAATTAATCCTTTATGTCAGTGGAATGCCAACAATTCTCAGTCCTCTTTCAACACTTCCTCAGTGTTGATACAGCTTACTTTCTCAGGTAGTGGGTAGGTTGGTTGCTGTCCTTGGTTCCTGAGGAAGATTAACATGACATCACTATGTTGCAGTGTGTGTCTGATCAGGTACATTTTGGTGATAGGTACATTGGTTCAATAAGACCAATATGAGCTCAGGAGACTCTACCATAGTTGGGGCACAAATATTCTATATGAACTTGTGGAATGGAGATGTCTCCAAATTTGTGTATCTCATAGAATGGGTAGGGAATACCATAGCAAATTCAAATAAAATTACGAACTTCATGGTACCTATGGGGGGGAAATTAATTATCATGTTTAGTCTTACTGTCATATATAAATTCAAATTGAGGACATGGGACCTTCAAAGATGAGCAGACTGCAGTAACTGTGTGTGTGTGTGAGTGTGTGTGTGTGTGTGTGTGTGCGCACTATCACCTGAAGAATCATGATCAATAATCAATCAGTAAACATTTATTAAGTACCTATCATGTTTCAGGTATTGCTAAGCCCTGGAGATATAAAAAGAGGCAAAGGACAGTCCTTGCCCTCAAGGAACTACCACTCTATTCATCTCTCCCTTCTCTGAACCAACATTTCAAAGGTGCCCCCTTCTAATGCTTGTTGTGCTTTCATATCCTACCTTGGACTGTAAGTTCCATGAAGACAACAGTCGTGTCTTATTCTTTCTTGCATCCACTCAGTAATTAATAGTGCTTTATTCATGAATGGCATTCAATAAACAGTTTTTAATGGATGATATTTTCATTTCATTTCTAAAATAAAACTCATCTTTTATAAATATAATATAATAATATATGTCATACATTATGTATTATATTACACACAATATATAATAAAATATAATATAAATAAAATTTTATTTCATTTTATTTCTAAAATAAAATTCATCTCTATATGAGGGACAGAGAGGTTAAGCGACTTGATCAAAGTCATACAACTAGTAATTATCTGTGATGGAATTTAAATCTTATCCTATGCATGGAAAGGAGGTTGAATAAGTCTACTATGAAGTCCAAAGACCTTTCCGCATAGTATAGATGTGAAGTTTGCTTTTGAACAGCAATTAAAATTTCTAGTCCACGATGATCACGTTTTATTTCCCCAAAACTAAAGCTCAAAGTGAGTTAGTCTATTTCACCTATATCTGTTAAAGACCCTTCCTTCTTTCTAAGCCTAATTCATCACAAAACCTTTCTGGAGCATTCTCACTCTAAGTGAAAGTCATGTTTCACTTCAAACTCCTCAGAGAACCAAACTTAAACATCCTTTGCTTCTATAACACTCTGCCTTGCATGATATTTATCTTATTTGTTCATTAGACAGTAAACTCCTTGAGGACAAGGGCTATTTAATTTTTACACCTTGGTATCCCCAGTGTTTTGTACCTCATAAATGTTTGCAGTATATTTGATGAATTGAAATCCTAGATTTAATACCAAATAGAAATTAGAAAACCTGGGTTCTAATTTTCATTTTGCTATATGTTGAGTTTTTTACCTTAAGAAGCTGTCTTGCTATCTCTGAGTCATAGTTTTCATTACTATAGATTGAAGGAGTTAGAAGAACTTCTAGCTCTACATTTTTAAGATTCTGTCTCCTACTCATGTTTTGTAGTCTTGTTTCCCAGAAACACTTAACTAAGACACCTGTACTGAGAGGATTACAATTTTTCTATCTACATTCTTAGAATAATACTTTAGAGACTGATACTGCAAACTTAATTTTTTTGTTGTACTGAAAGTTTGTTTTATAGAGATTTTTGGATTAAGTAAATCAGCAACTATTGGTTTAGAAATATTTTTTTTTAAATAAAGATAGTCTAAAAATTTTTTTCAAGGCATAGAATTTGCCCCAAAGCATAGCTTCTGGGAATGATAGCTAAACAGAAAAGCATCCTAAGAATCAGGGTGCCCATCACAAGGGTGTCTATTCCATGGAGATTCCCTTATTTTCAGAAGACATTGTGTAAATGTATCAGTACTTTATATTCTGGAGATGCTATGCTGTGCTAGGATGACTGCAGAGCTAAATTTGATTTCCCATCACTTTGAATTCCCTTCTAAAAGAAACCAACCATTTCCATTATATTAAAATAAATCACAGATTTACTGTTTTGTTTGTTACTGTGACTTGTTAATTAAATCACAATGTGGTTCTGTTTATTAAGTTACAATTATACCTTTTGGGGGCAGAGTAAGTTCTGAAGTGGAACATGTTTGCTTGGTTCTTTCCCCTTCCATCTGCCTTAAGGGAGGATATAATTAAATGTAACAAAGCAAAAGGCAAGTGAATGTGAGGAGAAAACATTGCTCCAAAATTTCTTCCAGCTGAATAAAGAAACTGTAACTTTCTAAAGGCAAACAAACTGCTCAGGCTGAAAAGCAAACACATGCTGGAAACAAGATTCTCAACAACCTAAAGGGTTTCCCAAACTCTAGATGTAGCTGTAGAATCTTGGAAATGGAAAATCTTCCAGTGATTGTCAAATCTAACCCCCTAATTTTAAAGACAAAGCAGATTATGTCTGAATTTCAAGAGTGATATTTAAACTTATGTTCATGGTAGGGAAAACAGAGGTCAAGAGTTGGCAAATGACTTGATCAAAGTCTCAAGGGTAATGATAAATAGCAAACTCATCATTTCCTTAATTCCAAAATTTCCAAATCCCATTTTTTTAAATTTTCACATATATTCTCAGATGAATAGTGAAATAAGTTTAAAATATTGTTCCCCAAACTGAAGGGTTATTGATATGCTCTCTTACTGTTGTGCTCAAAAAAGAATATGGTTCTAGTATAGTTAATAAATAAAATTCAATGACATTCCACCTAAAATTGATCCAGCAGTACTGTGGGATGTTTCTTTTCTCTGAAGTCATGTTTCCCTGTGCGTACCCTTTGGTCCAGCAATACTACTCCTAGGTCTATATCCCAAAACAATCATAAGAAAGGGATAAGGACCTACATATACAGAAATATTTATAGTAGCTCTTTTTGTGGTGACAAAGAATTGGAAAGCGAGGGAATAACCATCAGTTATGGAATGGCTGAACAAGTTGTGGTATATGAATGTAACAGAATACTATTGTTCCATAATAAATGATGAACAGGCAGATTTAAGAAAAACCTACAAAGACTTGCATGAACTGATGCTGAATGAGGTGAGCAGAACCAGGAGAACACTGTACATAGCAACAAAAATATTGTGGGATAATTACCTATGATAGGCTTGACTCTTCTCAACAGTACAATGATCCAAGACAGTTCCAAAAGATTCATGATAGAAATTCCTTGGAGCCTAAATGTAAATTGAAGCATACTATTTTTACTTTTGAGGGTTTTTTGTGGTTTTCCCCTTTTGTTCTGTTTCTTCATTCACAACATGACTAATGTGGAAATATGTTTAACATGGTTGCATGTGAATAACCTATATCAGATTGCTTGCCATCTTGGGGAGAAGGAAGAGGGAGAGAGGGATGGAGAAAAATTCAGAACTCAAAATCTTATAAAAAGTGAATGCTGAAAATTATCTTTTCATGCAATTCAAAAAAAAAAATAAAACTTTATTTACATTTTTTTTAAAGTCATGTTTTCCTGGTACCAATCAACAAAATATCTGTAAATTTGATCAATCGATCAATAAATATTTATGGAGTCTATTTTGTGCCAGGCACTGTACTAAGCACTATGAATACATAAAAAAGGGCAAAGGACAGTTCCTGCCCTCACAAAGTTTACAATGAAGTGGAAGCAATAGGTACACAAATATATACAAAGTAAGTTATATATAGGATAAATAGGAAATAATTCAAAGAAGAAAGGCACTGGAGTTAAGGGGCTTTGGAGAAGGCTTCCTGTAGCAGATGGGATTTTAGTTGGAATTGAAGCCAAGAAGGTCAATAATCATAATGGAAGAGGGAAAGCATTCCAGAAATGAGGAAGAGCCAGCAAATATGCCCAGAGCCAAGAGATGGAGTGACTTATTTGTCAAACAGCCAAGATACCAATGTTACTGGATTAAAGAACATGTGTTGGGGAGTAAGGTGTAAGAAGACTGAAAGGAAAGGACTAGTTTACAAAGGGCTTTGAATGCCAAATAGAGCATTTTTCATTTCCTCCAAGAGGCAAAAGGAAGCTACCAAAGTTTATTGAATAAGGTTTCACATGGTTGGACCTGCATTTTAGGAAAATCACTTTAGTGGATGAATGGAGAATGGATTGGAGTAGGGGGAGACTTGAGGCAGGCACACTCACTAGTAGGCTAATGAAACAATTAAGGTATCAGGTGATAGGAAACTGTACTAAAGTAGCGTCAATGTCACAGAATTTCCATAAAGTAGATCCATTAAAACCAAGAAGACCTTTTTTTTTTACTTTTGCTATCTATAAAAATGATTTAATAGGAAGATTAGCAATATGGAAATAAGAATAAAAGGGATGTTAAATCCATTTCATCATTTTAAACATTTTAGGAGGACTTGATTTGAATATAAACAATGTTGTAATTACAGACAATTAAAACAGAGATGATAATATCTATACTTGCCAACTCTATGTAGAGTAATGAAAATATAAATAAATAAATATGTATATATAGGTAGGTAGGTATATGTATATACCCATGTAAGCAAATTGTACTTCACTAATACATATCAGACCTTCATCAATTAGTCAAAATCAGTGAGAATTTACTGCATTATCATTTAAAAATATGATCAGAGAATATTAAGCATTTCCATCAAAAATGGAAAAGACTTTTAATATCAGGAAATCATTTCATAATAATCAATGCATGATATGCATTCAATAAACATTCATTAAATTTCTCTTCTTTTCAAGTCACTGTACTATTTGTTTAAAATGTTCAAAAGAAGGTGAGCATTTTCAACATGAATTCATACATATGCAGATGTAGTATGACCCAGTGGATAGAATGTTAGTTTGGAGTCAAGAAGGCCAGGATTTGAGTTCTGTCTCTGACCTTTCCAGCCATGGGAAAATAGGCAAATCATAATCTTAAAGAGTTCAGACAAGTCTCTAAGACTAAAAGTTACATTTGAGTTGTTGATCTTCACTGGTGGAAAGTTTCTCACAATGGGAGTCCCTAATTCAATAAAATCACAGATCTGGTATTAAAAAATCCATACAAAGGACTAGGTTTATTTCTTTTATTTTTTTTTCTGAAAGCAGAAAACCACAGAACCATTTAATATATTGCCCTAGAGTTAGATGATGCATTAGGAAAACCTAATCACTAAGCTCTAGTAGGAGGAATTACTATTCTAGAAAGGTTTTTTTTAGCTTTCCTAAGTATTGATTCTGTTAATCCATTTTACATTATTAAGTGCAATATCTGAATTACAGTATCTAGAGAAGACATATTTAACCAATAACATATTACGTTATGAGGAAGATACCTTGACCCAATATCCACTGAAGTTTTAGCAAATATATGTATCCGCCTTTCATAAAGACTAATCAGTAGGAAAACAGATCCATGGAATTAATTTGAATGAGTTCTAAACTCTTTGTGGGTCTGTGTGTATGTGCGTGTGTGTGTGTGTGTGTCTGTGGATACACATTTGTGTATTGAAGGCAGGGGGGAACAAAGGAAAGCAAAAGAAAGCTTAGGTTAGTGATCCAATAGCTTTCAGAGAAATAAGAAGGGGAAAGGAATATCTGACAATTTATTCAGTAAATGCATTCTGAAGAACAGGGCATAACATGAAGCTGACATCTGTGTTATGTTTTAGCTTGTGAAAATCAGAGCACTTTCTTTAATGAGATCTTAAGTGATCTTGGGAGCTGTCCTACTAAAACAGGAACATGAGGATCTATGAACAAAACCCATGACATTGTAGCCAACAGTTGGCTTTGAATTTTTCTCCAAATTGACATTTTTTTTCTTTTTTTCTTTTTAAATTTATTTATTTATTTAAATTTTTTACATTCATTTTCACAAATTTTTGGGTTCCAAATTTTCTCCCCTTTTATCCCCTCCCCCCACCCCAATACCCCAAGCAATCTAATTTTCCCTATCTCCAATCTGCCCTCTCTTCTGTCATCTCTCCCTTCTCTTGTCTCCATCTTCTCTTTTCTCCTGTAGGGCCAGATGACTTTCTATTCCTCATTAACTGTATGTCTTCTTTCCTAGTTGCAACAACAATACTAAACAGTTGTTCCTAAAACTTTGAGTTCCAAATTCTCCTCATCCCTCCCTCCCCACCCATTCCCTTTGGGACAGCAGGCAATTCAATATAGGCCATATCTGTGTAGTTTTGCCAATGACCTCCCTGATAGTCGTGTTGTGTAAGACTAACTGGATTACCATCCCTCCTAACCTGCCCCTCGTTGTTTCTCTTCTGTCTTTTGATCCTGTCCCTCCCCAAGTGTTGACTTCAAATTGCTCCCTCCTCCCTTTCCCCTCCCTTCCATCATCCCCCCCCTTGCAATATCTCTTTCTCCCCCACTTTCTTATACTGTAAGATAGGTTTTCATACCACAATGAGTGTGCATTTCACTCCTTCGTTTAGTCAAATGTGATGAGGGTAAACTTCTTTTTTTTTTTTTTTCTCAGCTCTCCTCTTTTTCCCTCCACTAAGAAAAACTCCTACCTGCCTCTTAAATGACATATAGTTACCCCCTTCCCTTTCCCTTCCCCTACATTTCTCTCTCACCATTTACCCTAGTTTTTTTTAAGGTATGGTCCCATCCTATTCAGTTCAATCTGTGCTCTCTGTCTCTGTATGTGTGTGCATGTGTGTATGTGTGTGCATGCGTGTACATGTGTATGTGTGGTCCCACCAACTACCCAGATACTGAAAAGTTTTAAGAGTTACAAATATTGTCTTTCCATGTAGGAATGTAAACAGTTCACTCATGGTAAGTCCCTTAAGACTTCTCTTTGCTGTTTACTTTTTCATGCTTCTTCTCATTCTTGTGTTTGAAAGTCAAATTTTCTTTTCAGCTCTGGTTTTTTCATCAAGAATGATTGAAAGTCCTCTGTTTCATTGAAAGACCATATTTTCCCTTGAAGTATTATACTCAGTTTAGCTGGGTAGGTGATTCTTGGTTTGAGTCCTAGTTCCTTTGCCTTCTGGAATATCCTATTCCACGCCCTTCGATCCCTTAATGTAGAAGCTGCTAGATCTTGGGTTATCCTGATTGTATTTCCACAGTACTGGAATTGTTTCTTTCTAGCTGCTTGCAAGATTTTTTCCTTGAGCTGGGAGTTCTGGAATTTGGCCACAATGTTCCTAGGAGTTTCTCTTTTTGGATCTCTTTCAGGTGGTGATCGATGGATTCTTTCAATACTTATTTTATCCTCTGGTTCTAGAATGTCAGGGCAGTTTTCCTTGATAATTTCATGCAAGATGATGTCTAGGCTCTTTTTTTGATCATGACTTTCAGGTAGTCCCATAATTTTTAAATTGTCTCTCCTGGATCTATTTTCCAAGTCAGTTGTTTTTCCCATGAGATATTTCACATTCTCTTCCATTTTTTCGTTCTTTTGGTTTTGTTTGGTGATTTCTTGGTTTCTCATAAAGTCATTAGACTCCATCTGTTCCATTCTAATTTTGAGGGAGCTATTAAATTCAGTGAGCTTTTGAGCCACTTTTTCCATTTGGCTCATTCTGCTTTTGAAAGCATTCTTCTCCTCATTGGCTTTTTGAACCTCCTTTGCCAATTGGGTGAGCCTATTTTTCAAGGTGTTAATTTCCTCAGCATTTTTTTGTGTCTCCTTTACCAAGATATTGACCTGTTTTTCATACTTTTCTTGCATCTCTGACATTTCTCTTCCCAGTTTTTCCTCCACCTGTCTAACTTGCTTTTCAAAATCCTTTTTGAGCTCTTCCAGGGCCTGAGCCCACCCACCACCCCCCTGGAGTGTCTGGGGTACTGAGGCCCCGCCCTCCACGTCTTTCCCTGATGGCAGGAATATGTCCTCATCTTCGTCAGATCCGAAGGTCGGGATCATTTGCATTTGTTGGAAAAAACTCTCTAAAGTCTTATTTTTCTTCCCTTTTCTAGGCATTTTCCCAGCCAGTTACTTGACTTCTGAGATTCCTTTCCACCCCTGCCTGGATCCGCCCAGCTAGTGCTTGGCCTCTGAGATTTAAATGGGCTTTCCTCCTGCTGGCTGTCAATCAGTGAACTTTAGTTCAGGTGCTGGGGTGGGGCCAGGGCTGCCTCTGAGACTGATCCCTCGGGGGCTTTATGCAGATACTTTCAGGAATGGAACGGGTGGGGGCGGGGTGGGGGGCCCCGCCTCCCAAATCCCGGTCCCTTGGGGGCTTTAAGCAGAAGCCTTCAGTAACAGAGCGGGGTGGGGGCAGGGCCGTCTCCCAGGCTCAGCTCCGTCAGGTTTTATGCGGGAATCTTCCGTAATGAAGATCCTGCCTGTTGCTGGGGGATTCCTGAGTCCTGGGCCGCTGCCGCCCCAGCCGCCGCCCACACCTCTGCCTCAGCCGCTTCCTGCCCCCGTCCCTGCCGCCGCCGCTTTCTCCCGAGGGGGCCCGAGTCACAGAGACGCCCCGCTTCCCCTCTCCTTCAGCCCGGCTTTCTTTCTCACTGACCTGTAGCTTCTGTGGACGGAGGGACTTTCCCGGTTGCTGGAGCTTCCGTCTCTGAAGCCTGCTCGGATCAGCTTCTCTGCGGCCCCGGCCAGGGCAGCGCTGGGGGGTCGGGTTTACTTTCCAGGGCGCGCCGGACCCTGGGGACAGGTCTTCAGGGCTCCCCGGAACGGAAATCTCTTCCACTCTGCTTCTGCACACCTTGTATTCACCCAGAAGCTATGGGGGACTCTTTTTACATTAATTCTATGGGCTTTGGTTTCGGAGCTCGTAAACATGCGTCCTTCTACTCCGCCATCTTGGCTCCGCCCGTCCAAATTGACATTTTAAGTAAAAGTGTTATTTACTTTAAAATCAACTTTGGTTTAAAGAATATCATCAATTCTCCTTAGGCATGTTGCCGGGTAGAAAGAAGGAGACAGTAAAGCTTGGAGTGCTGGACATCAAGTAAGGAAGCTGTTGTTCTTGTCCAGTTGTTTCTGTCACATCTGAGTCTTTATGACCCCATTTGGGATTTTCTTGGGAAAGATACTGGAGGTAAAGATACTGGATTTCCTTCTCTCAGTTTGTAGATGAGGAAGTGAGGCAAACAGGGTGAAGTGACTTGCACAGAGTTGCAGCTATTGTGTCTGAGGTCATATTCTAACTCAAGAAGGTGAGGCTACCTGACTCCAGACCTGGAGCCACTCTGCCACTTAGCTGCCCCAAAGTAAGGAATGCCTGGGTTCAAATCCCACCACCACTAGATGAGTGATTGAGTAAATTGTTAAACCTCAGTTACTTCATCTCTAAGATAAGCAAATTGAATTCAATGACTTCTGAGTTGTCTTCCAACATCTAGTCTTATGATCTATGATTGACCAAATGGTGCAAGTCAGTACTATTCTGGGCTTTCACAGAGACATTGACAAAAGGACAAACTATTATTGTCATAAGGAAAGTTTGGGGTTGGTTGATCAGTATCTGGACTACTCTTTGAATTTCTATCCTACTTATCACAACTGTTCGCATTTCTTTTCTCAAGCTTCCCATGACACTTCCTTCTTCCACCATCTCAGTTGAGAACCTTATCTCATACTTCACTAAGAAAATCAAACCTATTTACTGTGAGATTTCTTTCCATGTTCTCTTTATTGTATAGGCCCTCCTTTTCATCTGACAAACCCCTGACATCATCTCCTACTAACCTCCAATGGCTAACCTCCAATGTGTCTAATCTACATAGCTCCAGTTACTCCAATTCCTTTTTCATTATCTGTCACTCATGCCTGGAATTTTCTCCCTCCTGATCTCTGCCTCTTAGAATTACTTTTTTGAGACTCAGTTAAGTGTTATCTTCTTCAGGAGATCTTTCCTCATACTCTCAAACTGCTAATGTCTCCCCCTTTAAGCTTACCCTCTTATCTACTTTATAATTATAATTGATATATGTGGTATCTACTGAGTGAGTATATATTAGATTCCCTTTAAAGAGAAAGATGGGGAGTGTTAAATACTTTGTGTGTAACTTATACTGTATGAGTAGGGGAGACTGATTTCTTAGTGAATAGAGAGCTGGCCTTAGAGCCATGAAGAAAGGGATTTAGCTTCTACCTTTAACACATGACAGACTCTGTGACCCTGAATAACATGATCTCTCAGTGCTCCAGACAACTCTAAGTCTTTAGATTGTAGAAAACGTGCTGATCTACATGAGGGAAATTTTCCTCATCTAGGAGTTCTCCTATACCAATATGCATGTATATACATACATATACATACATATTATTTGTGCATGCACAAGCATATATGTGCATGTGGATATATATATGTGTATTATCCCTTTGTGTATATATGTATTTATGTGTATATGTGTACATATGTGTATATGTATGTATATGCATTGTATACATGTGCATATGTGTTACTGTATATATGTATTTACAAACACACATATAAAGTCTTTGATGGCAGTGTCTCTTTTCATTTTTTCTTTGTATCCCTAGTGCTTAGTGCAGTGTCTGTCACATAATAAGTGCTTAATTAATAGTAGCTAATTGATTTACTTAAGTCTCTGATAAAGACATGGCACTCTCACCAGGGCAAACCCTTCAACATACACCCTTAACGTTACATCACATGCATAACCAAAGATTGCCCTACTATCATTCCCTCTCTCACTCTCTAATCATCAGTCTCTCTGTATCTACTGATTCTTTTCTCATAGTCTACAAAAGTATCTAAGTCCCCCGCATTTGTAAAACACTCTCTCTAGATCTAGCTAACATCCTGCTTCCTAACTATATATAATTGGTCCCTTTCAGAGCCAAATTCATTGAAAAAGCCATCTATACTCCATGACTCACATCCTCCCTCTCACTGTCTTCTACATCCTCTGAAATCTGGCTTCCAATTTCCTCACTCTTCTGAAACTGCTCTTTCCAAAATGACCAACAATCTCTTAATTATCACTCTGAAGGGGCTCTCTTTTGTAACTCTCTGCAGCATCTGACACTGTTGAACAAGCTCTCTTCCTGGATAATCTGTTCTCTCTAGGTTTCTATATCACTGATGTCTCTTGGTTCTACTCCTACCTGTATGGCCATCACTCCTGAGCTTCCTTTGCTGGATCAATATCTCAGTCAGAGCCACTTAACTATTGATGTAATCCAAGGCTAATCTATAGGTTCTCTCTCTCTCTCTCTCTCTCTCTCTCTCCTCACTGTAATCTCATTAGCTTCTACAGGTTTAATGATCATATCTATGAAAATGACACCTAGATATCTATACATACAACACTTGCCTCTCTCTTGAGTTCCAGTTTCACATTAAAAATTACCTGTAGGAGAGAGGATTCTGGGAAGATGGTGCAATAGGTCAGGAAATTCCAAATTCTCAAGATTTTCCCCCACAAAAGAGTTAAAATAGCACCTTAGGGTGAACAAAGTGTGTGGTGATAAATAAGAATAGGGGTACTACAAGGGTTTCCCTGGGACAATTTGAGAAGATATGAAGAAAAATCCTGGAATGAAGTTTGGTCTCTGTGAAGGGTAAGTACTTCCAGACTAGGCTGAGTTTTTATAACCTGTGGCAAGCCTCAGGATTAGTTGATTTGAGAGACTGTTTCCACCACAGCCACAGGAACCTTCACCCTCTGGATAGTTTAGGAAGTTGGGCATTAAGGCCTGGGAAGATCGAGAGAACCTCTGCTGATAAGGAACACCAGATCCAGCTGTGCTGGGAAGAGTGGCATGGGTGAGGGCACAGTTCTGGTGAGTGAAGAAGCAGTGAGGTAGAAAGGCTCTGGCTGTGGGTACTTACAGGAGGTTGGAGATTTGACTTTGGTTCCAGGCAGGAGGGGAGAACTGAAGATCTGAGGCAAGAAGCATGACTTCCCATGCCCCAGGGCTAGAGGTGATTACAAAAATTAAACTGTTACCACCAAAAATGCACAGGCAAAGGAAAAAGAATCCAACCATAGAAAGCTATGATGGGAACAGAGATAACTGGAGTTCATCTTCAGAAGAGGATACTGAAATAAAGAAACCCTCAAAGAGTAATGTCAAATGGTCCAGAATTCTGAGATCTTAAAAAAGAGTTAAAAAAAAAACAAACAAATGGCAGAGATGAAGGAAAAACTAAAGAAAAAAATAAGAATAATCCAAGAAAAACAAGAAGCTTATGAAAGGAAAGTCAATCAATTAGAAAATTAAGAATCTTAAGGAAAAAAATGACACCTTGAAAATTAGAATTGGGCAGTGAAGTCAACAAAATTATAAGAGATCAAGAAATAATTAACCAAAATATGAATAATGAAAAACCATGAGAAAGTGAAATATCTTAGGAAAACAACAGATTTGGAGAATAGATCAAGAGAAAATATAAAAATAATCAGACTAACAGAAAGTTCTAATAAGAAAAGAATCTTGATAATATGAGAAATAGTTAAAGAAAATTGTCTTGAAGCATTAGAGGAAGGGGGACAGTAGAAATAGAAAAAAATCCGTTGATTACCACTTAAAAGAGATCCTATGAATAAAACTCATGGGAATATCATAGTCAAATTCCAAACCCCCTAACTCAAGGATAATAAAAGCATCAGGATTAAAACAATTTAAATATCATGGTACCACAATTAGACTCACACAAGACCTAGCAGCAGACACTTTAAAGGACCTCAGATCATAGAACATAATATATCAAAGAGCAAGAGAACTGGGGCTACAACCAAAAATATCATACCCTGCAAGGTTAAGCAGTATCCTGAACGAAAAAAATGGACATTCGATAAGCTCTCAGACTTTTAAGACTTTGTTAAAAAAAAAAATCCTAAACATACCAAAAACTGATTATAAGGGATTCATAAGAAGACTTTATTTTTCATTATATCTACATATATATACTTTTTATTACATATAAACGATATCATCATATTGTTATTTTATTTTATATATCACATTATATATTATATTATATTAATAATGTAAAACATATGTCTAAAATCCTTATTAATAATTGGGTAGCTTATAAGTAAGATTGGGGAAAATCTGAGTAGGATACGAATTTTAAAAGTACAACCATTTAGGAACAACTAAAAAGAGCAATTATTTTGTACTAATGAGGTGCAAGAGGAAGAACTGATACAGAGGAATTAGATGGGGGGCTGATAGTTCTGGCAACCCACTTTCATCAGGAATGGGTTCAAGAGGGAACTTGAATATATATATATATATATTTAGAAGAGTGCAATAGTCTTCTAAATTCAGAAGAAATAAAACAGTATGGACATAGGGAGGGAGGAGAGGACAAGGAAGGATCTTTAGATGGGAGAGGGAGAGAATAAGTAAAAGGAGGCGTAGAAGGGTGTTTAGATTTATGAGGATGAGAGGATAGGGGAGTGGGGTAGGTAAGTAATAGGAGGGTAAGGTAGAGGGTGGAAGTAAAGTAGAAGAGGCAAGAGAGATAGGAAACAAGAGATAATACATAATATTAAAAAAAAAACAAAGCTCAGGAGTAGAATGTGTTTGGGAAAGTATATGTCTATATATGTATGTATATGTGTATGTATATATCTATAGCTACAGAGAAACATATCTAAACTTGATTATAGCCTTGGGGGGATGGGAGGAGGTGAACAAAGAACAAAGTCAAAAAGTACAGAGCAGAGAACAAAAGAACTCTCAAAGAAGCAAAGAAAAGATGGACAATTTTCGACACAAGTATTATTATTTAGGCTTTTTTGAAATGAGAATTTATTGTTATATAATTAGAACCCTCTCTCATGTTCTGCTATGCACACGACATGCTTTTTTTCTTTTAACTTTGTACTTAAGTTTCTATATTTAAGTTTATGATATGTTTTTAGTTCTTTATTCTCTATTTGTTTTCTGGCGTTTGAGTCTAAAATAAAATTAAAAAAAAAAAACTACCTCGAGCACATCATATCGTAGGTATCCTGTAGTCATCTCAAACTCAACATGACCAAAATACAAATTGTCATCTTTATTCACAAAGCTCCCTCTCTTCTTAACTTCTAAATTGCTGTGTTATGCTGTTAGTTTTTTTTTTTTTTTTTTTTCCTGGCCAGGCAATAGACACTGAGTGACTTGCCCAGGGTCACGCACAGTGTCAAGTGTCTGAGACTGGATTTGAACTCCAGTCCTCCAGAGCCAGTACTCTATCAACTACACTACCTAGCTGCCCCAACTTCTCAATTACTATTAAGGACAAAATCTTCTTTCTATTCTCCTGTGTTTCGCACCGTGTCATCATCAATTTCTCACTCTCAGTCAACGCACCTGTTCAATCTTTTCTAACTCCCTCACTCAAATCGAAATCAACTGCAAGTCATGTCATTATCTTGATGGCATGGTCTTCTTCGAGAATGAGGGACAAACAGCAACAACCATTTCTTTCTCTACATCTTTTCAGATATGTTTATATCCTCCGTCTATACAGCCACTGCCTTGCTTAGACTTCATCCCCTCTTACTCCTTTTCGGTCCCCTTGCTTCAAGTCTCTTTCCAGTCCAATCTAATCTCCTCATATCCATCAAAGTGATTTTTCTAAAGTGAAGGTTTGACCATGTAACTCCTCCCCTCAACACACACCAGATAGATGCTAGGGTCTCCTTACCACCACTGAGATCATATATGAACTTATCCTTATGACGTTTATATGACTTTAGAACACTTTGTAACAGTTCCTGCCTTTTCTGTTTTCTTATACATGGTTCTTCCTCCACACATTTTAATAAAACAATCGTACTAGCCTAACTGCTGTTTCTCACATAAAACACTCCGTTTTCCATCTCCCACCTTCATCTTCTTTCTACTATCTATACACTATGCCTAATATTCTTTTCTTCTGACCCCTACCTCTTGAAATCCCTGGCTTTCTTCAAGTGTTTGCTCAAGTGCTATATTCTACATGAAATCTTTCCTGACCCACCAACCCACCAAAACAACTAATGTTCTTTTATCCCAAACAACCTTGTATTAATTCTTTTCATATATAGCCTACTGGGGTGGGGCTGCCATCCATGCTACCACTTCTTGGAGCCACAGGTAATAGGTGAATGAGGTGGACACCAGAGGTGGACACCAAAGGTGGAAAGAATTCTGAAGATTATCTGACAGGAAAAGATACAAGACGCCTTTCTCAAACTAAGGTACCAGGCATTCAAACTGTACTGCAGAGAGCATAACTATAACGGGCTGGCCATGTTGTTCTGGTGCCAAATATATGCTTGCCTAAAAGATTGTTTTATGGAGAGCTCACACAGAGCAAGCACTTACATGATGGCCAGAAGAAGCAATTCAAGGTCTTTCAACTTTGGAATTGTTTATGTGACATAGGAGACCTTGGCACAGTGCTGCCCAACATGGCATGCCCTCATCAGAGGTCCATGAGCAAAGCAGAATTGAAGGAGCTTGAAAGAAGTGCAAGGCACACAGATTTAGAGAATCCACCCCAAATGTTCACATGGGCTATTTGTGCCTGAACTGTGGTAGAGCCTCCCGAGCGCGTATTGGTCTGATCAGCCACAGTTAGATGCATTGTAACTTGACTCTAACATGGCGAAGTCATCTTGGCCCATTTTAAGAACGAAGGCCAACAACTAGAACGTGTGTGTGTGTGTGTGTGTGTGTGTGTTTTCTTATATTTGTATTATTGTTTTCATCATTAGAATTTAAACTCCTTGATAGCAAGGCTTTTACTTTTGCCTTTGTAGCATCTGGTAGGTATTTAACAAATACACATTGATTGACTGGAGAGCAGATTTTTCAGGAGCTATACAGAGAAACCAGATTGAGGAGAGGTGTACTCCATACCTAATGCATATTGGTCCTTGTTCAATTTCCATATTATATGGTTCAAGGATACTTGATGTTACCTGCACATACTTAGGTACAGGAATGAAAGTAAATCTTAATTCCTCATGTTATGAGGATGCCCCCTCCTCTCCAAATTCAGGCCATAATTTTATGTCAATGTCAGGGGGAAGGTGCTATGAGGGGAACAGGGCTCATTACTTCTCAGTTATCTTGAAAACTTATAATGTTTCCTAACAATATATTCTTGGTCCTCATTTAGTCATCATTACATAGGCTCTGGTTTTTTCAAATGAGATCAATTAGGACATGAAATGAGAAAGTAACATATTGGTTTTCTTGAAAACTCATTTTTCTCCATGGGTTAGGTATGGCTAGCATACCTAACTTAACTTACCACTTAAGTGAAGTTAAGTCAACAACAGTCAAAAATTAATAAGTATTTATTAAGTATTCACCATGTCCTAGGGTAAATAATCTGTTCTGACCAGAAATTCCGAGGGCCTTTCCCTCCCATGATTCTTCTATGAAGGCAAACTAGACCATATTTTGCCTCAATTCTTAACTAGCGAATAGGTGTTACATTAGACAAACAGACTGGAACAGCCAAGTTCTCCCACCGTAGATGGGATCATCTCCAGTTGTCCTGACCTACGTCTTGTCACTGGACTCAGATGACCCTGGAGGAGAGTGAGGCTGATGACTTTGCACAGCCCTGCCTCACTTAAATCCAATTCACTTGCACATCAAGACATCACCCTCCTGAGGTCATCCATCCTCTTCTTGAGAATAAAGGCCAGACAACAACTATGTCCTAGGCATTGTAGTAAGAGCTGGGGATGACAAGAAAGAAAAAAGAAAGTCCTTGCTCTCAGGGCACTTACAGTCATATCAGACAATATGCATATGACTGTACAAAAGAAGTTATATGCAGGATAAATTAGAGATAATCAGCAGAGGGAAGAATAATACTAGAATTCAAAGTGATAAGGAAAGACATTGTGTAGAAGGCTTTTAGATGGAACTGAAGGAAGTCAGGAGATGATGAGAAAGGGAGAAAGAGAATTCCACAAGTTGAAGACAGTCAGTAAAAATGTGCAGAGTCAGAAGGTAGAGTGTGTGTGTGCGTGTGTGTATGTGTGTGTAAAAGCAAGGAAGTCAATGTTATTGGATCACAAGACATATAAGGGAATAAGGTAACAGAAGACTGAAAAGATGGGAGAGAATACTATATGAAGAGCTTTAAATACCAAATAGAGGACTTTATTAAGTGCATACTATGTGCCAGGCATTGTGCTAAGGACTGGGGCTACAAAAAAAGGACAAAATAATTCATAGCCTCAAGCTAGGATCATACCTTCTAATGGGGGAGATAAGGTATAAGCAATTAGGTACAGAAAAGATACATGCATGGTAAATTTTAGGTTATCTCATAAGGAAAGACTTAAACTGCTTCTTTATAGCTTAAAAACTAGAGTCCAAAACAACCCAGAAGTTACTTTTGAGTGACTGACAGTATATCGATTTCTTGAAAATATTGTAAATTCTTCTGGAGACTGTTCCCTCCAGAAAGCATCCCACTGAAATACACCTGTGGAATAGTGAAAGAAATACAGGATTTAGTGTCAGGGTATCTGAGATTAAATCCTGTTCTTGTCATTCACAAGTTATGAGATCTTGACCAAATCACTCTGCGTGCCTCAGTTTCCTCCTCATAAATGGAGATAATTATGCACTACTGAACTCACTGAGTGATTGGGTAGATCAAACAGCATAAAGGAGATGAAGTTTTTTGTAAACTGAAAAGTGTTTCAGTAGAATGTCAGGGATTATGATACATCAGGTAAACCCTCTATGTTTAAAGAAGGCATCTGCTCAGTGAAGATAAATTACTTTTCTTGCAGAGTATCAATTACTTGCATGGTTCCAGGCTACATAGGGATAGTGTAAAAGGAAATAGAGAGCATGCTAGGGTCAAACCAAGTGAGTCAAACCCTGTTAGCTGTCTATTTCTCTCTCTACATTGATATGCATAATTCTAATACCTTTATTTCAGCAGGGTTGGAGGTAATTTTATTTAAAAGTTAACAAAGGGGAGGGTGAATTTGTTGAAACTTTCTCTTAGATATTCCCAATGTCTCATTTACATATCTCGCAGTTGGCTTTATAAGATTACTTTGTAGAAAATGGTTTAAAATTTTAAACTAGAACAGTTTTCCTGACAAAGATACTAGAGAGGTTTGCCATTTCCTTCTCCATCTTTTTTTTTTTACAAATGAGGAAACTGAGGCATACAGGATTAAGAGACTTGCCCAGGGTCACAAAAATAGTATGTGTCTGAGACTAGATTTGATCTCAGGTCTTCCTTGATTCTAGGCCTAGCACTCTATCCACTGTGTCATCTATTTAACAGAGTCTACTAAGCTGTAAAGACTTTGAATATGAGCATCTGAAGACAAGTCTGACTCTGACACAATGATATTTTCTCATCTAATGTATGGGGTTCTTTATCTGGGGTATAGACTTCAGGAGGTATATGGACTTGTGTGGGAGAAAAACAATATATTTTCATTTCTTTAACTTAACTGACCTCTAAGTAAAAATCATTACTTCTTTAGTTACTTAAAAACATCACTTGGAGAAGGGGTCCATATCAGATTGCCAAAGGGGTCCGTGGTACCCCCAAAAGGATAAAAACTTCTTATCTATAAAGTGATAAAGTTTTTGATCCCAGATGAAGATCATCTACTAAGTCATGAGGGGGATGAAGATGAGTTATGATATTCATTAGTGGAAAGAGAACCCACACAGATGAAACCTCAAGTCCTTCAAGTATTGATAAAGCATCATCTGTCATCTGGCTAAGAGTTCATTCTTGAAAGGTCATTAGTCAACAGTAAACCAACAATTTACCAAGCACTCACTATGTGTCAGGCACTGCACTAAACATAGAGAATAAAAATATGAACAAAAGGAAAGATTTTGATGGAGCTAGGGAATCAGCAAAATTCAGGCCTCCTCTGCTTACAGAGATGAGAACTTGAACCATTTTATTGCAAGGGAAGCGAAATTAACTAGTTATGATGTCAAAAGAATTGGCTTCTAATCTGAGTCTTACAATTTGATACCTGAATCCTCTTAGAGAATTCACTAAACCTCTCTGGTCCTGTTTTCTCATCTGCAAAATGATGTTAGAATAAATGAGCCAATGGTCCAACTAGTCTACAATTATAGCTCATTCACAGCATACAAGACACAGGGTTAGACATCTGGGTAACTCACACATACAAACACACATGTATATATGCATGCATACATACATATATAGGTACATATATACTATGTAGGTGCATGTGTGTATACACACATGTGTATGTATATACACAAACACATACACATAGTTATATATACATAAATATCCAGATGTTTAACACAGTGCTTTCTATGTTGTCATTGAGTTATAATTGTGGAATATGCGTGTATATGTTTCTGTACATATGTGGTATATACATACATATGTATGTGTGCGTACACATAAATAATACACAGAGACATATATGTGTGTCTGTGTATGTTTGTTTGTATATATTTGTGTGTATATATGAATATATACACACATATATATACACATGATGACATAGATATCTTCAAAGAACTTAGACTATAGAGAGACAATTAAGAATTTACTTGCTTATTGCATGCAAGGTACTTCGCTAAGTACTGGAGATACAAACATAAAAATAGCTCCTGCCTTTATGAAGCTCACATTCTAAAAGAGGAGGCAAAATTGGAATATACAAGATAGACACAGAGGAGGATTATCTCAGAAGGGAAGGTACTAGATGCTGGGACAGACCAGTAAAGATTTTTTGCAAAAGGTAGAATTTGATCTGAAACTGAGACAAACCTAGGGAAGGTAGGAGGCATCGGAGAAGAGAAGGAAGAACATGTTAGTCATGGAAGGTAGGCAGTGTAAAGTTCAGAGACAGGAGTTGGATTGTCAAGCACAAGGACCAACATTTAGGCCAGTAGTAGGTCACAGAGAGAACAGAGAGGAGAGAAAGTAAGAAGACTGGACAGGAATGAAGTGGTTAAGCCACGACAAGCTTTCAAGGCCAAACAGGGGGTTTTATTTGACTCTGATCTTTAAGAAGGTCAAAGAAAGAAGAAGGTCAAAGAAGGTCAAGGAGAGAAGAATAGGTTTGGGATTATTTTATGAGGGTGGGATAGTGAAGGAATAGAATTATGTTCCTACAGTGATGATCCAATTGATAATAGATTAAAAAAGAAATTGAAGCGGACTCAATCAGCATGATTTTGTGATTTCCTCCAGCTCCGTTCAGTAGCATATGAATAGGAAGTCAACGATGTGGAGGGAATGAGTCATGCAGAGCTGTGCTTTGGGTAGCCTGATGAGCAAAAGGACATTCAAGAGTATAAAATAGTATAGTGCTAAATTGGGTCAAGATACAGAAAGAAGGGTGTAGTTGGTGCTTGGGTGATAGCTGGATGGGGGGAATATGTGCATAAGGAACATAATATAAAGCCTTACATGGGTGTGAATATTTGCCTTCTGAATAGGCACCCACTTTGGGAGCCTTGAGCTTTCAATTTTCCCTTTCCTCTTTTAGAAATCTTTCAAAGCTATTGAGGTGATATGAATAACCCAGTAGAGCTGCCCCAAAGAAGATAAAGTCAAGAATGGAAGGAATAATTGTGACTTTGAACTCAACACTGTTGGATGTAATGAACAAGTGAGATAAATAGCTATAGTGCTGCGGGAAGAGTGGAAAGGATGCAAACAGTATTGGCTCATACTGAGTAGATGGAAGTGGAAAATAGAAATTGATTCAAGAAATGCAAGTGGGGAGGGTTCCCACAGCATCCAAAGAGTCCCTTGGCAGGGCAGACAGGGGCTCTGTGTCCTAGGTTTACATAAGTAAGTTAGAAAAGAACAGATTTCCTGTGGTCTGGAGGTGGAATGAGCTACACGCATATTTGTCTGAGACAGTACTGTTGCTCTCCATGGGCCATCTGGTAGAAAGTTGGTCCCTTTTGTGAGAAGAATTATCATATGTTAGAAAGTGGCAGAAATGAAGAATTGACAATGGAGCTGGGCTATGGAAAAGCACAGAGATTCTGGGAGGTGAACTACACAAGTCAGAGTTATAGGATGCCTTTAGGAATAGTAGAGTCTTTGAAGTCAGAGATCCTGGGGCCCCAAAGAGAGCAATGATAGAGGGACAAATGGCAGCACAATCAATCTTTTTAAAATAAAATATTTCATTTTCAAAATCAAAATATTTATTTTGAAGATGATGTAATGTAGGGTGGGGGAGGGAAGAGAAGAGACCTGAAGGGGCCCTGTGGTCTCAGGGAAATAGCATTAGATAAATAGCTGCTTGCATCTAGTTACTTGTCACCTATCTGACTCGACATGTCACTTCTACTCTCTGAGCATCAGTTTCCACATCTCTATAAGGAAGAAACTGGATTGTATTATCTCTAAGGTTCCTTCCAGATCAAAATCTTACTATTCTATGGATATAAACAATTAGGTGAGTGAAGAAGATAATCTAGCAATATTAAATGGCATGAACAAAAGTGTGGCCATGGAGACTAATCATATTTGGGGAGTTATCCAATCAAGACGCTTCACTGGAGAAGCAGTCAAGAAACCTAGGCTAGCAGTACTGGTTCTATTGCCATTTGGTCAATTAGTCACATCTAACTCTTCATGCCCTGTTTGTGGTTTTCTTGTTGAGGACACTTGAGTACTTTGCCATTTTCTTCTCCAGCTCATTCTATCAATGAGGAACTGAGGCAAATGGGGTAAGTGACTTGCCCAAGGTCACATAACTAGTAAGTACCTGAGGCCAGATTTGAACTCAGGAGCTCCTGACTCCAGGATTGGTTCAATATTCATTGTGCTATCCTGTCCCTGTCCCTGGTACTGGTTCTACTGCTAGCTAGATTTGTGACTTTAAGTAAATCACTTTTTTTTCCGAACCTCATTCCCATTTATAAAATGAGAAATTTAGGCTTCATTTCTAAGGATCCTTCATCCTTTGATAGGAGTCATTGTTTAGCTGATTTCATTCATTCCAAACAAAATTAAACATATAGAAAAGATAGTCAGTCCATGGGCTTTACATTTAGTCTCTCTATTGTTCTTTTTTATTTTTCTGATTAGAGAGCTGTAAAAGGACCCTCTCATTTTATATATGAAGTAACTTGAGGCCAAGAGAGATTAAATGACTTGCTTAACAAAGTTGAGCCCTTTCATAATGCTGGAATACATAACTTAGCAGTATCCATACAATGATAGATTTAGAACTGTAGAGACCACCAGAAGTCATCTAGTTCATCTCTCTCATTTTACAGATGAAGAAACTGTGGTCCCCAAAGGTTAATAATTATAATTCAATGGAGATGAAAACTACATCAAGGTCAGCTACTAAACTGAAGTAAATTATTCAACTTGAAAAAGCTACAAGCTAAGACAAAAGAGTAGGGAGAATAGGTGTGCAACTTTAAGTTCATAGATGATAGTTTACTCAGCGTAGTCTCTGGGGCAGGGTTGCAACAAAGCATGGATAAATTCTGCCTATTATACTAATTTTGGTATAACAACACCAAGAAAACAGAGGTTTTCTACCAGCCAGTACCATGCCATCCAAATGTGGAACCATTAATTATAGTAATTGGAGAAATATTGAATGCTGTGGATAAGTTCACTTTCCAAAGATGTACATATAGATAATGAAGTTGACACACATATTGTCATAGCTAGCTCAGTGTTTGGGATGCTTCATAGGAAAGTGAGAAAGAAGAGCTATTAGGTTGCCTTTCAAATTGAAGGTCTACAGCCATTTTGCTGGCCTCATTGTTGTATGCCTGTGAAACCTGGATAACACACCAGTACCATGTCAGGAAACCGAATCACTTCCATTTGAATATTGTTAAAAAGATTCTTAAGATCATCTGACAGGATAAAATACCAGACACTGAGGTCTTTTCTCCAGCCGAACTGTCAAGAATTCAAACTCTATACTGAAGAGAAGATACCTCCAAATGAGTTGGCCGTATTGTTCACACGCCAAAGGTATGTTTGCCTAAAAGACTATTTTATGGAGAACTCATCCAAGGCAAGCACTTAGGTCAGAACTGATATAAGGACATTATTAAGGTCTCTCTCTGAAGAATTTTATAACTAACTGTGAGACATGGGAGATACTGGCATAAGACTGTACAGCATGGCATGCCTGCACCAAAGAAAGTGTAATACTCTGATTAAAGCAGAATTGCTGTAGCTCAAAAGAAATGTGACATGCACAAATGCTGATATGGACTCTTTGTGCCCAACCTGTGGCAGAATCTTCCAAGCTCATGTTGGTCTGATCAGCTACAGTCAGACCTACTGTACCTTGACCCCAACATAGTGATATCATTTTGGTTCTCTTCAAGAATGAAATACGACCTTCCCTAACTGAGGAATGGTGAAATAATATGAACAGGTAGTTTTCAGAGGAAAAAAATTAAAGTTATCTACAGTCATTTGAAAAAATGCTCTAAATCACTATTGATTAGAGAAATGCAAATCAAAACAACTCTGGGATACCGCATCACATCAGTCAGATTGGTCAATATGACAGAAAAGGAAAATTATAAATGTTGGAGATGTGGGAAAATTGGAAAACTAATGCATTGTTGGCAGAGTTGTGAACTGATCTAACCATTCTGGAGAGCAATTTGGAACTATGCCCAAAGGACTATAAAATGTGCATACCCTATGACCCAGTTTTGACCCACTTCTAGGGCTGTATCCCAAAACAATCTTAAAAATGGGAAAAGGACCCACATGTACAAAAAATATTTACAGCAGCTCTTTCTGTAATGACAAAGAACTGAAAATTGAGGGATGCCCATCAGTTAGGGAATGGTTGAACAAGTTGTGGTATATGAATGTAATGGAGTACTATTGTGTTATAAGAAATGCTGGTTGACTTCAGAAAAACCTGGAAAGACTTGAATGAACTGACGCTGAGTGAAGAGAGTAGAACCAGGAGAACAATGTATACAGTAACAGAATATAGTGCAATGACTAACTTTGTTAGACTTACCTCTTCTTAGCAATGCAAGAATCTAAGACATCTCAAAGGACTTTATGGAAAATGCTATCCACATTCACAGAGAGAACTATGGAGTCTGAGTGCAGATTGAAACATATTTGCTCTCTCTTTTTTTTTGTTTCTTCTTTCTTGTGGTTTCTCCCATTGATTCTGATTCTTCTTTACAATATGAGCAATATAAAAATAGGATCAATATGAAGCCTATGTCAAAGTATATGCTGTCTTGTGGAAGGAGAAGGGAAAGATGAGAAGAAAATTTGAAAATCAAAATCTCATGGAAGTGAATGTTGAAAGCTAAAAATAAATAAATTAAAAGTGCAAAAAAAAAGAATGAAGGGAAATCAACCAACTTTACAACACTTTAAATTTTGACAAAATGTTTTTCCGTATGTAAGTCAATCGGCATTTATTATGTACTTACTATGTATCAGGAACTGTGACAAGTGCTGTGGATACAAAGAAATGGAAAAGATAGTCCCTGCCCTCAAGGAACTTATAATCTGATATCCTCTTCGATCTTTACAATAGCCCAATGCGATAGATGCTACTATTATTCCCATTTTTCAGATGAGAAAACTGTTAAATGACTTGTCTAGGGTCATACAACTAGTTTCTATGGCAGGATTTAAATTCAAGTCTTTTTACTCCACATTCTCTACCCACTACACCACCTACCTGCTTAGGTTAAGTGACTTGCCAAAGATTATACAGGTGGGATTTAAACTCAGGGTGTCTGATTCCAGTCAGTGTTATGTCTTCTATAACATGCTGTTTTCCTAGACACAGAACTATAACCAGGTTGAGTAAATTAGGGTTTTGTTCCGAGGTATCAAATTTTTAAGGGCACATACAGCACTTTCAGTCCTTAGCAGCATAGAAATAATAGCTCTCAGACCCCAATTAGAAAGAATAATTTACAATAGGTAGCTACCAGATGATGGGCTAAATCAAGACATCCTTTAAATTACCCTATTCTGCTTTCTTCCTTTACCCAGCTGATACTGCAGAGTTTCTGACTCTCCTCCACCATAAAGAGATATTCTATCAACTGAAGGCAAACTTCATGATATTTACTCTAGGGTATAAAATTTCCTAGTTTCGACCCTGTTTTGGACAAACAGAGGTATCCACTTGGGTTATTCTGAATGTCAACTTCATTCCTCCACAAATACATTACTATTTCAGTCAGTCCATAAACATTTATTAAGCTCCTGCTCTGTATCAGGCACTATGTTAAATGCCAGGATTCAACAGGATAAAATCATAAAGGAAGAAGATACTTGATATTGAGAAAAAGATGGGGGTAGGGGGAGCAGGACATTGGTGAGAAGGAATTGAATGGGAATAGGAAAAACATTACTTTTTCTTAACATGGCTTAAGGAGGTGAGTACTGAGGAGCGCATGGTGGGCATTTCATTTTGTAAGTTACTTTAAACTGATTTTAGAACCTCTCAATGCACTTATGCAGTTCTTGAGGAGAATTTGTGTCTGCTCTGCATGCTCATTATTCGTGCAAATAGCCAGTATCACCATCCTTAACAGCATGTAGAGTATTGACACCACAGTTTGATGAAATGTTTTCCATCTTTTAGGCAGAGCAGCCAATGAAATGGTGTTTTAAAAATGGAGAGAAAGGAACTGCAGGTGGGTTCCATTGGAATAGACAAGGGTCATTCAAGGAGTCGGAATTTCTCTCTCTAATCAGGTACCACAGTGGGGGGAGAAAGAGGGGATAGACAAGGACTCCTTAAAATGCATGCAAACCACTCCCTGAATCCTGGGCAGGATATGGAAGCCCAGGAGTGGTAAGGCCAGCATCAGTAACACAGAATGGATATGGCCTGAGCCACAAATACAAAGCATAGAACAGTAGACCAGAAAGTCTCTCTCCCAACTGAACTAAGTGGCAGTACAGCCATAGACCTGTCCTGGATATCCATGATGCTTTCCCAATATTCTCTCTCAGGTTAAAAAGACTATATATTTGTGGCCTTTCTCCAGCTTGATGTCAACATATACTAGTTGTCTCCTACTGAAATAATTTCCCTTTAGACTTTCTGGATTTCTTCATGGCCAGATCCCATCAGGAAAGGGATTAGAAAAAAATCACAATTTTTCTTATCCTTTCCCCTACTTTCTCCCTCTTCCTCAAAACCATACAACACTATTAGAATAGATTGAGTAAAGGAAGACATAAACTGGATAAAAGCAGCCTAGCTTTAGAACTGGAAGGAAATGCAGTCAGTTAGTCCTACTCGCTCATTTTATATATGAGGTAAACTGAGATTAAGTGATTTGCATAATAAGGTCATATAGTTAGCAAAAGGAAAAAAAATAGGTTTTGAATCTAGGCCCTTTGAGTTCAGATCCATTTTTTTTTGTTTGTTTTTGCTATGTCACACAAATCATTTTTCAAAGGAAGAAAGACCGGACAATAACAAAAGGAAAAAAAAGTGAAGATATACAAATCGCGAATGTTCTTAGGATTAGTTTCATAGGGCTTGTCTTATGTACCATCTCTAGGGAACTAGACCTACCTGTACTTAGTTCCCTCATCCTCCATAACTGACTATTCTGCTTCAATTGACCTCAACTGTAATTTTCTTGCTATAGATTTAGCTTGTAGTGTTCCCTGTCTCAGCCTTCCTGGATTTGTTTTACTAGCATTTGGTTGTATTTAAAGGCACCTAGCACTAAGGAGTGGAATTTCTCTCTGAGTTTTCTGTTTCTGAATTGTATGGAATACTTTATTCAACTGACAATTATGGACCTGAAGAAATCCCCACTCCCATCCTATTACCTCCCTAGTCATATATAAATATATAAATCAGTCAACCACCAAGCTTTATTATGTTTTTACTATGTGACAGGCACTGTGCTAAGTGCTAGTGATATAAAAGAAAATGAAAACCATCCCTGACTTTAAGGAACTTATATTGTAATGGAAGAGACAAGATGTAAATACCTACCAGATACCTACAGAGCAAATGGAAAATAAAAGGCAAAAGTTTAAAAAACAATCTTTCCTATCTGAATCCCAAGTAATACAAGTCTTTCACCTACTTCACCCTTCTATGTAACCTTGGGCACTGGAGTGCCATATCCTCATATGCAAAATAAGGGGGTTAGATGAAATTATCTCTATGGTCTCTTTCAGTTCTAAGTCCTATAATCCTATGATCCTCCAAAGATCTTAAGCATTTTTTTTTATTCCCATCTGTCATGTCTGAAGGAATATTAATCCTTTTGTTGTCATTTTCCTAGGTTTCTACCAAGGCTGACAATAAAAACATTGAATTCAATGAAATTTGTTATGAGTTTTCCTATTTCCTCTTTATACATGGTATTTCCTAAAGCTGGCGTTCCCTCCCTGGTGCTCCCACCCAAGCCCAAAGCTTGAAGAAGAAAGCAATCTAACGAACTAATTTAGACTAATATGCTAATGATATATAATTGCAGGATATTAAAACTTAAAAGGGACTTAAAACATCATCTTATTCAATTTTAGAAACTGAGGCGCAGTGAGTTAGAGGCAGAGTCAAGGGCAAAACCCAGGTCTCTGATTCCTTTTATGGTGTTCTTTCCAAAAGACAAAGTTAGAGATTTTAAAGCACTATGGTACCAGGTAACAAATAGTAATTTTTATCCACAAATGCCAAAAACAAAAACTACTTATTTATTTTCTAAATAGTTTGTCTACATCAAGAATAGAGAGCACTATGGAAACTGTTACTGATTCTCATGTTCTGTTGCATAAATATAAAGGATAACTCCAAGGGTATAGAAATTTTCCTCCAGGATCCAGAAATCACATATGCATGTACCTTTCTGTTATTGAAGTCTCTACTCATTGAAAGTAACAGCTACTTTAAAAGTTTTTAAAACTAATGCCACTTTGTATCCCATAGAAGGAGAACTGCTATGGGTGATGTAGATACCCCTTACTCTTCACATCTCACCATCATCCCTCAGTCTCTGCCCTCATTCAAAAACTCTGTACTGCCTTCTTGGATCTGTCATTAGCCCTTCTATTACATCCTTGGAAGTAACCGGGCAGATGGTACTACCCGATACTATGACATATGAGATCAGACAACTGGCTAAAGACTAGAAGGTCCCCTTTTATATTCAGATAGCAGGAACCCCCATTTTCAATTGTTTTCTAGATGAAATCAAAAAGCACTGATAATTCTCCCAGAAAATTGGCTTTTTTATATCTCCAATGAAATACATCAACCATTTAGTTTCCATTGAGTCTTAAGCTTACAATCGTTCAGCAGAACTAAATCTTTGTAGGATTGTACCCATTTTTAATTGTTACCCACTAGAATTATATTTGATGCCTTAAGAAATATCTTGATGTCTTATGGAACATTTAGCACTTTGAAGAAAATGTTGTTTGCAGGAAATTAGTCTGAGGCAATGAAACTTGTTTGTTCCAACTAAATAGATTGCTTAACATCTTGGAGCATGAAAAGACAAATAAGCAGTACTTCAGTACCAATAGAAAAACACTATCTTGGCACCCAGTCTTGCTTAGCTCTATATAGGGTATGTCCCTATCATCCCAGGACTAATTACTTTCTGCTCAGCAACCCCAATTTCTTTTTTTCTGCTCTGGGTTTCTTTTCATGCTTCATTTCTCTTCTTCAAAGTTCTCATTTTCTCTAGAACTTGCCATTATTTCCCCCAAGCCAATTTTTCTTACGATCTTGTGTTCCCTCTCTGTAAGTACTCAAGAATGATAGGCTCTCTCTGATCCAGATGGCTTTGTTTTCATCACTGGTCTTTTTCTTCTTTATTTCAATGTGGTATTTTTTTTCTGCAGCTGTTAGAAGTGAGTACAATTTAAGTCTACCCACATACTCTCTATTTTACTCTCAGTCACCCACTCATTTGAATGAGACAGGCCTCCACTCGGAGTGAAAAAGCCAGAAGCTGTAAAATAGAGCTGACTTACCATCAACATGTCTATTTGTTTGGTTTTTGTTGCTACCAGACCTGGGTCAGCATAGGGAGTTCCAGCTGATGAACTCTTCCCACTAATATATATCATCAACTGCTTTGGGACATATAGTTTTAGAAAATTGCCTATGGAAAGTTAAGAGTTTAAAGGACTCACCCAGGGTCACAGAGTCACCATGGGTCAGAGGCAGGACTTACTTGATCGTTCCTTGATCTTTCTGACTCCAAGCAAGATCAGTTCTACCCACTATTCCATGCTACCTGCTGTCACCCTGTTATACCTGAATATCAGGATATCTGAAACATTTTTTTCATATTTATGTCATATTAAAGTAAAGTAAAAACCAGAAAAAGTGTGAAAGTGCAAAGGAGAAGGGGAGATCAGAACCCAAGGCAATCAAAGAATACTAAGAAAACTGAGATGAGTTACACATTAAAGGTTGAAGAGAATTTTAAATAGATGAATAAGAAATAGAAAGACATTTCATAGAAGATTTTTTCTTCTTATAATTGGTAATTATAGGTAATCATAGGGAATGAGTCCAGAGAATCACCTTTGCTGTGTAAATATGTCAACATATGGCCATATGAGTGTAGAAACCTCAAAACCACATTTCTTTCAGATATGACACAAAACAATATACAATTGTCTCATCATCCCCAAACAGTTCTTTGATTCAGAGATTCCCAGCACTAAACTTCACAGTCCTAAAAACACCCACCTAGCTGCTGGAAAACAACATAATATTTACCATCATTACTATTAGCCATCATTTTTGTCCCTGAGGGGCTTCTTCAACTCAGGTTCTCTAAAACATATTATCTATCTTTCTATATCTATCTGAGATCTGCTTTCTTGCATGTGCTTTCAGAAATATCTTTGTTTGTCCTCAAGCTGCTTTTCTTTGTCTTTTCCATGCAAATGTCTGTTTTCTGACCCTTTCAGTAAATAAAATGTCCATATGTCATAAAGATAGCACCTCTCACAAAGATATGTGAAACATGGGATACTTATAGATGATAAGGAGGAAATGTATTTTGACTATCTGGAGCAAATTTTAGTTAATATTTACAGGCAAATTTAACAAAATTGCTACTATAGATGGAGAATTTATTGCTTAATACTCATCCTAAACACCTAGCTATAAGTATACTCACACAAGAAAGTCAAGGTTGTGTTATATCTCACAAATCCAAAGTTCATATGCCAGGCCCTGTAATTACAAGAATAATAACAATTCAAGGTCCTTCATGAAGCCTGCAGAACTAAGTTAGGGCGTTAGGTACGTGCTTCACACCACTATTCTGGCTACCCGACCCCCCCACTCCATAAAAGAGCAAGAACATCCATTTGCAGCCTGGAGAAAAATTACTCCCATCTAGCAGCTTCCATGCTATTGCATGCTTCCAGGCTAAAATCTGAAAAAATGCTCTCAGCATCAAGATTACATGTTCTACATGAATATAACATCTTCTCAATCTCTAGATCTATCATTTCTATGACCTGTTCTCCAGTTGTTCCTCCAGTCCTGAGTGTGAGGAGGACTCAGGGGGTAAAAAAGTATACCCATTTCAGTCCATGGCATGTCTGGTTACAGCATCAGGGTTAACAAGTGACATGCTGAGATGGGATCAGAAACCCTCCATCTTATTTCAGATGAAAAGTCTTCTCTCTGATCCCCTAACATGCTTCTTGCAAGTGTCCCTTTCTCTCAGACCTGTGTCTTTGGCTGCTGCTGAGAAAACTCAAGTAGCTGGGAGGTAGAAAATTCTCTCTATTTGAATTATCCCCACACTAAATACGCAATCAAGTGGATTTCAGACATCTACTATCTCTCAGTGACTTAAACAATACCTCAAATCTGTTTCTTTCAGGAATACTTTGTTGAAGGAGGCTCTGATGCCAGCACCAGGATGGTTCAGATTAGATGTTAGGGCAAAATGAGGCACCTACAAGTCACTGAACGTAAAGGTTTATTTTGCCCTAACACAGTAAGAATAAGCAACAGAGACAGAGTGACAGCTTCTCTGGATGCAGGCTCCCACAGCTCCATCTTGAAATTTGCATGGTTAATAGATCATCAGGATATGTCAATTCATGGGGTCTCATGCACCCACCAAGTCTGAGAGGCCTAAACTACAAGCAACTAGAAATTTTCATGCACCCAGACCAGGAACCTATATCAGGGAAATTGGGACCACTTAGGTTGTAGGTGGAGAGTGAATGAATGAAGGTACTTCAGGAAAACTCTGGTTATATCATACACATCTTTAGGTAAGTGAAGGACGGGGGAAATTTCTCCATAACTTACAAACCTTATATAACAAGTTCACCAAAGTCCTACTTTGATGTTACATTAGCATATGGGAGACTGTGGCTTCTCAAGTATCATGCTAGTGGAGTGACAACTTTGGCAGATCCTGAAAAGCTGAAAGGTCTCTTGTCCAAGAACCAGTCCAGCTATATTTGGAGAATTTCAACAATTTCTTTACAAAAGAGTGATGATTCAGGGTCGGTGGGAAAGGCAT
The DNA here is from genome assembly GCA_023548195.1 of Bettongia penicillata ogilbyi. NCBI lineage: Eukaryota > Metazoa > Chordata > Mammalia > Diprotodontia > Potoroidae > Bettongia > Bettongia penicillata. The sequence continues at coordinate 6,438,575 of JAJHZJ010000244.1, forward strand.
CACAAGTCTCAAATAAGATGAACTAATTTTCAAAAGGGTTGCAATCTTCAGTAGTGGAGGAAGTACCCATACCTATGGAGTCCTGAAAGGATTGAATTATATAACTCATAACTGTCATCAATCCTCATGCAACTAATTCACATAGTTCCTTGACTGCAATGTACTTTAATTTGTATATGTGTTAAGTACTGAGGGGCATCATAGCTTAATAGATAGATATCTAGTAATCTGGATATTAGGAGTTAAGAAGACCTGGATACAAATCCCACCTTTTAAGTTTACTCATTGAATGAAAAAGGGAAATGACTTATCTTTGAACTTCAGGCATCTATCTTAAGATTAAACTCTAGTGGGATTATGATCTGCATTTTTTGTTGTGTTCGTCCTTTGCTGCCGAAAAAGACCATGCCGTCAGAAAAATGATGACATGACTTGCACTTGACTTTGTTTTGACTGAGGGAGGGCTGTGCAGGTCACCAGCCTCACTTCTCCTTCAGAGCCATCTGAATCCAGTGACCAGATATTCATCAGGATGACTGGAGATGACCCAGGATACAATGGGAGACCTTGGGCCCTTTAGGCCAAGGTCTATTCAGGTTCTCACTTAGAGTGACTAACACCCATTCAATGAATTGGCCTGTTTAAGAGGTAGTCAGGGGATGGTCTGTTTAACAAGGCAAAGAAAAATAACTGCATCAGGCTGGGAGGGAAACAGCAATGGTTACTTGACTGTTAATCACTCTTAAGCCAGGAGGGTCCAGAAAGCAGTCCTTAAGTGGAGCTTGGGCAGGGCCCTAGTGTTGTCCAATTTATGAGCTTCAGAGTGTGGTAGATTTAAGGTACTGGGAAGGGAAGGGAAGAAATCTAGCCAGTAAACCCAAAGTTGACTGGGTATCCTCTAGCCATCCAAATTTACCTTCCTTTGGAGAGGAAAAGGAAGAGGAAAGGGAGAAAGACAGAAGAGGAGCTGAGCTACCCAGCTGGCTAGGTCCCTATTGAGGCAGCTGTGTCTACTCACAGATTGCTGCATTTAAGGGATGAGGAAGGTAAAGCTCTCATAAGACCCTTGACATATTGATGTTCAATGTATAGTATGATGCAAAACATGTAACAGGTACTTAATACTTGATTGATATACCTTTAACATGTCTTTAAAATGCCCGCTTACTCCAATGTGGTCTGTATTAGATTATAAACACCTGAACAGTAATACATACACATATGTATGTATGTATATGCACATACATGTCTATATATACGCATGTGTCTCAATTCTTAAAGAACTAATATAAATGTCATTTATTATTCTTTTCTTCTATATCACCTCTGACAAGAAAAAAAAATTGTGATTATCTCAGTGTGTAACTCTCCACAATCCTCTGTTCCTTTACCCAGGGCTAGATATTCAAGATATTCATTTTTCCTCATGCTCTGCTTGACATCCCTTCTCAGAACAAGTTGATCTTTCATGGAATAGAAGCAGAGACTTGCTAGAGCTCTCCCCCCAAAGCCAGACAAAAACCTGCAAAAATTTACTCTAAACAAATTCAGGAGCTGTAGAACCCAAAGAATGATGGTATGAAGCAGATCTCCAGCCCAAGACAGCTTGGAAGGTTGATGGGAAGCATCTATCATGCCATACTGGGAGCAGAGCACAGTACAGCTTGGGCCATCCCTTTGGCACCTGTGGCGGTTTCCAGACTTCACAACCCAAAAACGCTGAGGACAAATTGGAAGGTCAGTGGAAAAAGCCTATTGGACCTGTGTGAGATAGTAGAGTGGTCAGACCCTAGACCTAGGGTGGTAAAGAGGGTAGAGAAGCCACAGCAGGAGCAGGGGCAGTGGCAATGGCTGTTTCTGGAGCTCCAGGCCCACAGATTGTGGGGGGATTAAACAGGTGATATTATGCCTGGAAGCACCATGTCTTGAGGTGGGTGGAGGCGAGAGATAGGGAGAAAATTTGACACTCAAAATCTTGTGGAAGTGAATGTTGAAATCCAAAAATAAATAAATTTTTAAAAGCTATTTATGGAAAAACAGAGAGAAAAAAAGATTTTACAGGCTAGGACGAGCTAGATCTGATACAATGAAATTTAAAAGAGACAAAAGTAGAAGTCTTACAACTGGACTTTAAAAATCAACATCATTGGAAAGAATATAAAAGCTTAGCCAGATACTAGTGCCTAAAGGTTTTGACGTTTTAATAGATTTTAAGTTCAATGACTCCAAAGTGTGATATGGTAACTGAAAAGCTAATGAGAACTTAGGCTACATTAAGAAAGGAATAGTGTTGAGAACAAGAATGTGATAGTTTCAATATACCCTGCCCTAGTCAAACCATGTCTTACATGTTTTAATTTCTAGGCATTACATTTTATATTAATAAGTTACATCACATTCATAAGTTGAGCAATATCCAGCAAATGACTATGATGGCGTTGGCCCTTGAGATCATGTTATATGAATATTGATTAAAGGAATTAGTCTGGAGAAGATGTAGGAAGTATATAAGTATATAATGATTGTCTTTAAATATTTTATTGGCTATCCTATGGAAGAGGGATTCGATTTATTCTTTTTGATCTTAGAGGGCAGAAGTGGGAGCAACAAGTAAAAAGAAAGAGTCATATTGAGGCCTGACTTACGAAGAATTTTCCTAACATTAGAATTATCCAAAATTGAAGTGGGCTCCTTTGGGAGGTAATGGGTTCTCCCTAATTGGAGGTCTCCAAGTGAAGATTAGATGATCATGAGTTTGGAATATTGTGGAGGAGTTTTTGCTCAAGTAGGAGCTGGACTACCAGCTCTGTGACAATGTGAAGCAAATGTTCTAACTCACTCCTTCTTTCAAGTCTTGCTTGCCTTCATTTCCATCCTAAAATAAGCAATTTTGACTTTGGATCTCTGATAAGCAAGCCCTTAGCACAGCAACAACTTCTTAATCATATTCATTTGACAATAACTACTCAAGACCAGTCTTAGTCAAATCAAACTTAATATGACCTATAATCCTATACTGACCTGTGCTGGCCAATCATATCTGATAATAGGACAACTTGCTACTTGTGACATACCTCTTGAGGTTTGTCCCTACTAAGGTGGGTACCCACCTGACACAAACCATTGGGGTCTTTACAAGAAACTTAACTGTTTGATCTTGGGAATTGTGCCTTACCAGAATATTGCTTATGACTTCATGCAAAATGTGAGTAAAACTACATATTCTAAAGTCAAATAAATAGTTTTAAAGTTATTTACCAAAAAAGCCAAACAAGTTGAGTTTTCTCTAAGAAAGAAAAGCTTTCTAATACAACACACAGCTCACCAGTACAAGCACACAACCCCCTGACGCGCACACACACACACTACATCACCCAAGTATTTGACTGGAATCAGGAATGGGACTAGGAATAGGAACAAAGCCAGATTATGTCATGACTGTGCTCCTCTGCCTTTCTCAACTCCAATCTCCTCCTAGTTATCTAGCATCCACCTAGTATCTTTGTCACTTTGGGTCAGTTCCAAGGTTGCTTTCTAAATGTACATGCCTAGAACAATTTCCTTACTTTCATTCTTTCATTTCACATTATTTCATTATTATTGCTTAGAAACTCCCTTACATACAATATAAAGTTCTTGTTTATGGATACTTTACATACTCTTACCTAGGTACTTCATGTTTTCTATGCTACTAGTTTTCTACATTCCAAAAATTTGCATAGGGTTTACCATAATTTGCATCAATTTATCAGAAATCCTTGCCCTATAACCCCATTTGGAGGCTGTTAAAATGTCACCAAAGGGACATTGGAACATATTAATAGTGCTGACTGACAGAAAGTAGAGCAGTGAGGCTAACTAACCAGCTGTTGTACAGTCATGGTCCCATGGACCATACTGTCCATGGGGTTTTCTTGGTCAAAATACCAGAGTGGTTTACCATGTCCTTCTCCAGTGCATTAAGGCAAACAGAAGTTCAGTGACTTGCCCAACTAGAAAGTATCTGAGATTGGATTTGAACTCTGATTTTCCTGACCGCTCCCAGCACTCTATTTCCTGAGGCATGTAGCTATTTCCAACTAGTCAACTAGCTACAGTCTAATATCTACTCCAAGTTCAGCAAGTAAGACATCAAGTATTAGAGAAGTCATGACAAGAGGGAAGATATTGTAGATCAGACAGGTATAAGATAGAATCAAGATCACTCAAAGAGGATGAGGAAGATCTGTGCAAGTTCTGGAGTTCAAACCTCTTAGAGATCATTACATGCAAGCAGGAAACATCAAAATCTCTAAGAAAAAAAGCAGAATAGAGGTTGTTTGTCACTTCCCCTGTTTTCTACTGTCTTCTGTGTGCTGTATGTTATCATCCATTGTTGGGCTAGCAGGTTAACTAGAGTTTTAGAGAATAAAAGTCAACAAGTAAACCCTGTCCTTGACAAGTTGCTCGGACCATGGGAAAATCTTGATAAAGAAAGGCATTCTGTCATGGAAGTCATTGACCTGAGATTCAGGAAACAGTAGACTCTCATAGTAGTTCTATCAATAGTTTTGTGTTCCTGGACTCCCTGCGGTTTAATTATTTGTTAAAAAATCTAGAGGGATATTGTAGACATCTAAGTGCCAACTCTAAAAGTCAACAAATAAGAAACTTATCCCAAAAAGCAGAAACAAATTCTTATGATAAGCAAAAGTAGATACTGTTGAAGGTAGGTACACAGAAGACACTGGCCATTCTATTAAAAATAGACTTTTTATTACTGATGTTTATTGATTTCTTCTGTTTTCACATCATTCCCATCTCCAAATATATTTCTCTGTCATCCCTTGCTTTTCACAAGGGGATCATCCCTTATACAAAGAATGAGAGAAGAGATGGAAGAGAAGATACAAATAGGGAAGGAGAGAGATAAGAAAAATACTTCAGTAAAACTAATCAAAATATCAAGCAAGTATGAATGCAAGCGTGTTATGCTATGTTATAACCCCCACCTCTGCAATAAAAAGGCAGAGAGGCTCATTTTCTCATCTCTGAGGATAAACTTTATTATTATAATCAGACAACATTCAGATTTGTTATCGTTATTTTTTCCCTTTACATTTTATAGTCAACCTATAGTTCCCTTAATCTGATTACTTCATTCTGCATCAGTTTATATAAATCTTCCCATGCTTCTCTGAATGCTTTATATTCATTGCTTCTCATAACATGGTAAAGATATTTATAGAATAATGTCTTGGGTCTTTTCTCAAAATATCTCTAAAGTTATCAAATTGATCTTGACATCTTAAAGATGCCTCCAGTTCTGACATTCAGGCTAATTTGGAAGAAGCTAAAATAATTGGTATATACTGCTTTGAAGTTTCAAAGTATTTTACATAAAGTGTTTCCTTTGAGCCTATGTTATTTTGCTGATTAAAAAATTGAGGTACAGAGGATTTAAGTATCTTGCCCATTATCATACAGTCAACAAGAGGCTGAATTTGAATTCAGGTCTTTTTGACTCAAAATATAATTTTTTACTTGATGCCATCTTGCTTTCCAGCCCATCCCTTTGATAGTAATCTGCCTCATTGGAAAGCCTCTGAGGATGAACAAAAAATCCATAATGAGCACTTTAGTCATGACCGTTCAACACTTAAAATTCGTATTCATTAAAGTACAATAAATAATATCTTGGCTAATTTATTTATTTTTGTCAACGGGAACTTTTCCCTACCTACAATACTGCCCCCAACTTCTCTGACCCTGGGAACCTTTAAAACTTAATTCTTGATCCTATATATTATTTAACCCCATTTTATTGTCTTACCATTGCTCTTGTCTCAATGTCCATAAAATGCATCTCATCTCCATAACTAAACTGGAGGCTCTTCAAGGGCAGAGACTGACCTCTCCTCCACTACTGAGATGCCAATAATTTAGAAAGAAAAAGAATTCATGGATTTTTTTTATACAAATTATCCTGTAATGCTTTTACATAGGAATAGAGTACTGATTTCTCATTAGTGTATAAAAGGAAATAATTTTAACAGAGATTTCAAATAGGAGACACAATTCTATTATTTGCTACTTATCTGGGAGAGACAGAAAAAGTGAACTGTGATTAACTACGGCAAGTCCCTTGGTCTCAGCTAAGGCAAAGGAGTTGTGGTTACTCATGCAGCATTCAGGATTCATTTTTCTGCTATCATTTATCTCTATTGCATATCAAATGCTCCATCTTTCTAGCAAGTCATCCTGATAAAATGTAAGTAAAGAACAGCAAGCAATGTTATAAATGAAGCACTCAGACGCTTGCAGTAATCGGGGATATTAATAATACCTTTAATGAAAATTTGTAGCAACCCAATTTATCACTTGAAAAACTAGCAACAAATGGCATTCCATGTTGTTGTCAAAAGCCCAGAAAGGAAATCTATTAATTAAAAATGTTTAAAACATCCTGCTTTCCTAGTTTAATCTACATATAGATCCAATGTGTTGAATACGAAGTCACCCACAAATCCCCCTAGCCATGATAATTTTCCCTTTCTTAAAATTTGCCCTAAAGTAACGTGTCAAAGCCAAAATCAAAAGATATTTTCTGAGAATATTAAAAAATATTTCAAAAACTACAAGTAACACTAATATTCAATTCATAAAACTATTATGACAACATTATACCCTTCTGATCTTATTATACATCGTTTCCCTTCATATATACTACAATGCAACTAATCTGGACTTCTTAATGTACTTCACATCTCTCATCTCTGTGCCTTTGCACTGGCTGTCCTCCACCACAATACCTGGATTACATTACCTACTGATCCAGGATCCTTAAAATCTTTAGTTTCCTTCAATGATCAACTGAGGTACTACCTTCAACATGAAGTCTCATTTGTTAGTGCTTTATGAAATTACCGTGAGCGTGTGTGTGTGTGTGTGTGTGTGTGTGTGTGTGTGTGTGTGTATGTGTTTATCTGAGAGGGAACACGGGAGCAGTGAATAGAGAGTGACCCCTACAGCAATGATAGATATGAATTCAAGTCCTATCTCTAGCACATTGTAGCCATGTGGCCCTGAGCAAGTTGAAAAACCTCTCCAAGACTCTAAGTTACTGATAAGCTAATGACCTAATGAAGGACACAAAAACACAACAACAAGTTTAGCACATGTCTGTTACGTAATGTGTTTAATTTAGGCTTGCTGATTGATTGTTTGTACATGCTGTCCCAATAAGAAAATGACACTCTGCTGGGTTCACCTTCTATAGTGCATAACCATCAAATCATTTTTCAGTAGCAAGGATAGATACTGCCAGTAAATGGAAGTCAGTTTTAAAGAATAAGTCACCCATTCAGGCAACAAAGGAAGACATAGAACTTAACACAAACCTGGGGAAAAAAGCAGCTAAGAGATTGCTCTCTAAGAGAAAAAAGGTTTGTAATAACAAGCTGCTAAATTATTCAAGACTCTCATCCTCAGATATGACCAACTCTGTTCTGTATCAGAAAACTAAACTGCCTGGAACTTTATCAGAGGGATTCTATGCATTAAACAATGTTGGGCAACCTTAGTGCTGAAAGCATCAAATTCTGGAATTTAGAACTAGAAAGGTCCTTAGAGACTGTCCAATCCAACCCTTTCACTTTCCAGATAATGGAGCTAAGGCTCCTGAAATGTTAAGTCACTTACCCAAAGTCACATGGGTATTATCAGGGGTAGAATTGGAACCAGATCCTATGACTCCAGACTCCAGAGCTTTTTTCCACTGTGCCATGCTTCATTCATGCTATGCTTTCCAGTTCAAAAGAAATGCAAATGAAAGTATTTGAATTTTTCTCTGTGGAATTAGTTAATTGAAATATGAAATATAAAACATAAGAGTGACTATGAAAATGTAATCATGGGTCAGCTCCCCCCCAGAATTTATTAAATACTCCCATGGAAGCAGCTGGAAATAAAATATTCAAATGAGCTCTTTTGTTATTAAGCCTATCGGTGTTTAACATTTTATGGGATACTTGGTTCCAAACTATGCCATTTATATTTAAGTTAGTAGAGTTGGGAACAAAAAATGGGTTTTTATAGTTTCAGGTTTCGTGAAGTAGGACTTTCAGCAAAATTTAAGAAAAGACTTGTTGGTAGATTACAATGAACCTTGCTTACTATCTTCTGTAGTCTTTTTTTCTCTCTCTTGACCAGGAAGCTCTTGTTTCTTTTTTCTAATTTTGAATTGACACATATATATATTTTCAAGTCCTAATGCCCACTCCCTCAGCTGACATTTGCACATCAGGCAAATGGTTCAGCCTAAATGAGTAAATTAATATTAAAGGGGGGAGAAAGGAGACTAGATTGATGAGGCTGTATCTTTGGTTGACTGGTGGATCATTATTTGTCTAGACCAGCCTAGAAATAAAGATTATTAAGTTCGAAACCTTTAGGAAGTCAATTGATTTGAGAACTCTGTACTTTGTCTTTTCCTTGCCTATTCTTGTGGAAATATGTTTACGTGCTTTGGATTTCATCACTTCCTGTTAATGGTGATCTATTTTGATAGAATTCTACCTATCTTTCTCCAAATATTTGTTCACTGTTCCTGTTATTTGCTATGATTGTGACCAAATTAGCACATATGTATTAAGTATCTATGATATACAAGCCATTGACTCTGAACACTGTGGAAAAGGTGAAACAAAGAAATGTAGAAGAACTGGTCAAGGAATTCAAAATAGAGTTGGAAATAAAAGCCACATCTATAGCTCTGATATATCAATAATCCAGTGAGTCTGTGATTCCATCAAGTTAGGTATTCCCACAATGACACAGCTTGCGATTCATTCTTTTCTCCCTATCTGCTGTGACTCTAATCTATAGAAACAAAAAGTTAAAAGAATATTTGAATTAAGGACCACAGTGGAGGACAGAATGGAGAGAGAGAACAAAGACCAATGACATAAATGTCTCTAGGAATGTGGAAGTGAATTGGGGGAAATCAGTGGATAAAACAGTTGCTATTTGAAGAGGATAGTATAGCTAGATAGAATATGCTTCTCCATTCTGGATACATTGTTTTAATTAACTAATATCATCCGGAAACAACCAGGTGGTTTCCTCCAAAATGGAAACAACAAAATGAATGAAGTATAAGGGGAAAAGGAACCCAAACAGGGGGTACAGTAGATAGATTGCTGGGCCTAGAGTCAGGAAGACTCACCTTTGTGTGTTCAAATCTGATTTCAGACACTTAATAACTGTAGGACATGGGGCAAGCTACTTAACCTTGTTTGCCTCAGTTTTCTCATCTGTATGATGAGTTAGAGAAAAAAATAATAAACCACTCCACTACTTTTGCGAAGCAAATCCCAATTGAGGTCACAAAGATTCAGAAATAACTGAACAATAATATGAAATAAAAAGAGCCCTGGATTTAGAAGCATAGCATGTAGGTTCAAATACACTTCTGATATGAAAAGATTAGAGGAGTATCAGTGAAGGCTGATAATCCATGTTGGAGACTGAAGAAAATGCCCAGTTCTCTCCCTTTTCTATTAATTAATTTCTATTAAATTAATTCTATTAATTTTCTATTAATTTCTAATTAATTAATTAACAGAAAGAGGCTGCGCAGTATAGGAGACAGAGAACTGTACTTAGAGTCAGGATTGTCTGGGTTCAACTTCTGCCTCAGATGTTTAGTCCGTTACCCTGAGGACCTCTTTGAGTCTCAATTTCCTAACATGTTAAATGAACAAATTGGACTAAATGGCCTCTAAAGCCCCTTCAAGCTCTAAATCTAGGATCTTATAATTCAGTGTAAGACATCATATAGGAGAAAGTGAGAATTAAATAATAGAGAGCAAGTACTAGGGGATATTATGTCTTTAGGAAAGAATCCAAGTTTCACTTGCGTTAAGAGGAATACGGGAAGAGCACAGAAGGTTTGTTGGTATTATTGTATAGTCATTTCAGTTGTGTTTGACTCTTCATGACTCCATTCGGAGTTTTCTTGGCAAAGATACTGGAGCAGTTTGCCATTTCCTTCTCCAGCTTATTTTACAGATGAGGAAACTGAGGCAAACAGGGTTAAGTGACTTGCCCAGGGTCACATAGCTAGTAAGTGCCTGAGGTCAGATGAGTCTTCCTGACTGCAGACTTGATACTCTATCTATTAGGCCACCTAGCTTCCCAACAGGTTAGGAAAATATATTTAAAATAATGGAGAAGTTACTCATAATAGGGTGAGAAGCATTCACTACTGGAAACAGGCCTAAAACAGCTATAAGCATGTAAAGATCTTTCTTCTCCTTGCTAAGGGCAGCTAGAAAACTCATGGAATTTGGAGGTAAAATAGATTTCAAAGCTAATACCATTCAACTGCTTCACTATAGTTGAGAAAACTGAGGCCCAGAATCCAAGATCATGTAAAGAGTAACTGCCAGAGCAAAGATTCAAACTCTAAATCTAGGACTCATTTGTCTTAAAATCTAGTGATTTTTTTTTTTTTACTATACCATGGTACCTGTCTGGGAAATTATGAAATTGTCCATTAGGACACTACCTCTCCTATTCCCATTCACCCAACTAAATAAGGGTTCAATTAAGGTTGGTATGATTCCAGATTTTTTCAATAAATCTATCAGGAATTTTTTAAAGAACCTTAGAGTTCTTCTGGTGCAACTTCTTCCCCTCTCCTTTTTCTTCTATACATTAGGAGGCTGAGACCTAGTGAAGTTTAGTGACTATCCAAAATTACACAGGTACATAGTAGATTTTTTTCAATGACAGCTCTAAGATTGAGCTCAGCTCCAAAGCCCTCTTTTCCCTCAAACATCTTTCCTTATTCAAAAAATTCACTAATGTCTGAAATGTCTATAATGGAAACCAGATTTGTTTCTTTAAGTAGAGAGATAAAGATTTAAAATTCAAAAGCCTTGGACAGCTAACATATTAAAATCCATAATAAATGAATTTAGGTGACTGAAATTTTATCCTTTCCTGTTTGGGGATGGGGATAAAACAGGCTTAGAAGCAGGAGGGCATTAGGTCTTGATGAAAAAAAAAAGGGACTGTAGAGGGGGTGCATATGAGGCACAAAGGGCATGGGAAAGGCTAAGGTTGAGAAGAAGGAAGGATACAGGATGCCAAAGACAAAGTTTAATTACTAATTAGACAAATGGCATAAAAATAGGAGATGTGTGAAAAATCACTTTTGTTGTGAGTTACTGGGGCTCAATTATAGCTTAGGAAAAATAGTCTTCATTCCTGGTTTTGAAACAGCCTAGAATATATCAATCATTTCAAAGCATGCTGCAAAGTTTTCCAAAAAATCAAGCACCAAATGCATTTTAATTCATTAGATTTTTCAGAACCAGATACCAGCATTTTCCTTTTTGGAGGGAGGGCATCTTGTCGATGTTAAATAATACTTCAATATTTCTAAGTTCCTTGATTTCCTCAGAATGCATAGTCCTACATCTGTACTGACTTCATTCCTATCTACTCATTGTTGATGATGTTCAGGAATTATTTTAACCATACTCATCCCCATACGCCATCTCCCCTTCTTCCTCCTCCTTCTCCTCCTTATAATCATTGTCTACTAGCGAACCCTCTGGTCACATGTTTTTCCAAACTCAGAAAAGTCAGTTCTCAGATAACAAACCCAACGTCTGTTGCCTAGGATAAACATGGAGTCGGTTTATCTTGGTTAAACCTGTCAGAATGTGTCCTGTATCATCGTAGCCATCCAGAAACCAAGGTCATCTGTATGCCACAGTGAGATCATACTAGATTATATTAATTGTCAAAAGTCAGCTCCGAAGCCATTTAGTCTGACCTCATTTGACAGATAAAGAAACTCAGGCCCAGAGAGGTTAAGTAATTTTCCCAAGGTCACACAGGTAGTTAGTTTTAGAGACAAGATTTGAAATCAAGGTCATCTGACTGCAGGGCTAGTGTTCTTTCACTGTCCTGTGCTGACATTTGGACTTTGGTAGAGATTAAGCAAATAAGAGTTAAAATGTAATGACTTTTTTAAAAAAGGCTAGCAATTCTTATGGAATAAGATTGACCTGAAAAGAAGCAAGAAAAAGGATACACTTGCTTAAAAAATAACTTTTAAAAATGCTTCAATGTAAAATTAATGCATGGCATTATTCTACTTTGAAACAGGTTGGTTGTGTTTAGAGTTAACTACAACAAATCTGGGGCAATTATGCTTTTCTGCCCATGAATATCTATATGAAACATTAGGTCAAGGATTTTACTTCACCGCAACAAAAGCTGCCAATATATTTGTTTCTCCTTTTTAAGCTGTATTTTAAAGTAAGGTCACATACACATATTTAGAGACACATTCATGTGTGATTATACGCAATTTGATAAAACTCCTTTTAGAAAATTCCAAAACAAAACTCACGTAGTGGAACAAATCGTGGGAGTCAAAATAGCCAACACAGTCTTGGAAGGTTCCAGGTTACTTCTGTAGACATAGCTCTAAAGACAACCTGAAAAAGCAGAACTATGGATGTCCTTCACCCTCATCTTTCACTTCTGAAATGAAGCTATTCAGTTCTGAAAAGAGTGATTTTGTTTTCGTACATTCTATAAATAAATCATGTGCTTGAAATGAGAATATGAGCAACTGTCGAAGCAACGTGATCAGTGATCAAGGCCATGAAGAAGGAAAAACAGTAACCAGCATTGTATGGAAACTATATGTAGAAAGAAAAATAGAAAAAAACAAGTTTGGTGAAGTGAATGAATGAAACCTTTGAGAATTAAAGACGGATAGGAGCAGATGAGAAGAAAATCAATAGATTGGTTGAAATTTACAAATGGGGATATGCTTGTCACATTGTTAACAGCTTGTATCTTAAGTAATGAGAAGTAGGATCTAGCCAGCTTCTAACTAGTTACCTAACCTTGGAAAAATCACTTCATCTTTAATACATATTTTCCTCATTCAACTTTCTTTATTTAACTTATTCCTCAGTTTCAGTCTTTATGCAATTGAAACTTATTTCTTAAATGCTACCAATCATTTCCTAACTAACTTCACTAATTGAGGGAATTGCCATACCTACAAGTTCCCTATATCAATGAAAATATCAATGAAATGCAGGTTCAGTCCCAAACCATTTTCCTAATTGTGCAGAAACTAGATGGGGAAAGGGGAATAAGTACAAAAAACAATTTTATGTACGATAAGAAAAACATTGGAGATTGCTTCTCTAGAGACTCTCCAAATTAAACATAAAGTACTTCTAAAGTAAATATAGTTTGGTATTTCAGTGTCTGTGATATCTTTGTGGATATTCCTTCTATAAATTGCAACTCAACAATTCCCATTCATTCTATGGAACTCTTGTTCATGTCTTCTTATAAATCCTTCAAAGGAATCCACTCCATATACTAAAGGGATTCATAGGTTTCATAGTGTTGTATGATACCATTGTGTCACTTGATTTGTCTATTGATGGTCACATTTAATAAAAAAATGACTACCCAAATGTAATACACTATATAATTAGAAGCAATTTTTATTTGAAAATTAGGGGGAAATATTCAGTATCATTTATTTTATCTTTTAAGAAGAAAGCATTTCGTAATACCTTATCTACAAATCCTCTTAGCACATACCAAGTTGTTATTTCTTGTTGACGTTTCCTCCCCATGTATTTAATCAAGGGATGGGTAGACATGGTTTGTTTCCTGTTCTTTTCCTATATGCTTAATTTTTAATGACAAGTCTCTGAATTACTATTTTGCGTCAATTATGCCTTGGATAAATCTAATTTTCTTAATGGAATTAGTAACTTGGAAGAGAAGAACAAGCATTCATTTCACTTTAGCAGTTTATCTTTGAACTGTAGCAGATGTTATTTGGCCAAATTGCCAGTACTTGGTAAAATGGTTTATCACTTTACGCTCAGATCACATCAGGGCTGGCCTAACTGCTTTAGAGATAAAGACATTGTACCCATGGTTGGTAGGTCTAGAAAACAAATTCTTGTAAATTTCAAAGCATAAAATAATTTTTAAAATAAAGAAATAGACCCAGTTCTAGAAATAAAATCTAAGCTATTCCCATAGTAGAGTGAAATAAGCAAGTAATATTGTACCTTTGTATATATTTTGCTTTTTTATAAATATAGATATATTTTTTATGATTATTATTATATAGATTTGCCACTGTTCTCTTTCGTATTCGAATGAAATGTCCTTGAGGGAATCCGAGGTTTAATGTGTAGGAATCAATTAATAAGTACTTTTAAAATTACATCGAATACTTCAGACCAGAATAGCCTTTTACTTAAAATACAATCTCTCTATGTCTCTGTCTCTCTCTGTCTCTTCATACATCCATATATATATATATATAGACATATATACACACATACACACATATATCACAGTATGTAAATTTGTATGTATATACACATATATACATACATATACAAATCTAACCTGGATTCTCTGTTAGTGTTATCTCAGTGATTACATTAATTACTGATTTTCCTTTTACATTGTCATCATAATCGTAATGACTTAAGTCTCTAAGCTACATAGAATAAAAAAACTTCCAAAATGTAAAGACGTAGAGGAAGAAATCAAAACCATATGTTATCAGGATAAACTATGAATCATTGCCATGGCCCTGACAACTACTGGAGCTTTCATGAAGATGCTGTAAGTGAGCTTATATCTTCATATTTTTACTGAGTTATACATAATCATGATTTTATCCTCTGGTGCAAGTCTGTAGAATATTAGATATGAATGAAAAATATTGACATAATTATTGGTGTTAGGATTATTTCTCTCCAAACTCCAACAAAAATATCAGAAGAAAGATTCATTGTAATCACGACCATAATAGTAGGCAGCTAGGTGACTCAGAGGATAGAGTCTGGGTCTGGAGTTAGCAAGACCTGAGTTCAAATCCAGCCTCAGACCCTTACTCGCTACGTAACCTTGGGCAAGTCACTTAACATCTGTTTGCTTTAATCCATTGGAGGAGGAAGTAGCAAGACCACTGCAGTATCTTAGCCAAGAAAACCTTATGAACAGCGACAGCATGGTATAATGGAGTCACAAAGAGTTGGACACGACTGGACAACTGAACAAGTAATATAGCACTTTAAAGTTTTCAAAGTCCTTTATATGCATTTTCTCATTTGATATTCACAACACTCACAATAGGTAGGTACTAGCCTTATCTCTAATTACAGATGGGAAAAAGTAAGTTTCAAAGAGTTTAAGTGATTGGCACAGGGATACACAGTTCATAAGCATATGGAATGAGATTTGAACCTAAACCTTCCTCAATACACTACTTGATCCACTAGATCATACTGCCTATAAACAAAGTTCAGACAGAAGACTATTTACCTCCATTTCTACCTTGATATACTTTCATTCCAATCAGAGTACCAAAAATGTGCAAGAAAACCTGAGACAGTGCAGGAACAGACTCAACTTAAATTCATCTGCCCTTCACAATCTATATTTTCCTGATAAATACAACTACTTTCTTTTAATCACAAAAGAATCAAAGGACCAAATCATTCTCCTGAAGGAAAACCAAGTCTAGTTATCTGCAGTAATGGGCAGATAAGAAAAGCAAGGAAAATTGAAATAGAAAAAGACCAAATCTCATTTTAGCCCACACCTTCAATCACCAACGTTTTTTTCAAGAGTCTGCTAACAAAAAAAAAAGAAAATTATCTGTTTGAGTTTCATTTCTTTTTCCATCTTCTGCCAACCCACTGATTAAGGAGCAAATGACCAATGAAATGGCTAGAAGGGCAGCAAGAATTAAAGAACCAATATAACCCCGAACCCAAATAATTGTCTTGGAAATAATGTAGGCTTCTTTGTCTTGCATTTTTCTCTACATTACACATTGAAAGGGAAGTTGTTTTAGAAATCATGACAACACTAGCAATAATATGATTTCTGTTAAACAAAATGCTTTTAATCCATTTGAAGAAATCCTTGAGAAATAAAACCTTTAAACTTTTTTCAACTTAGTGCAAAAAGCATTTGAATACCCCTCTAAGTGCTAGGGGATTTAGAAGAAGAAGAATAAAAGATGACACAGGAAAGTCCAATCTCTCAAGGACTTCATAATTTGTTGAGAAGACAAGAGTTGCTCAAATGAAGCAATTAGAGAACAACATAAGACAGCTTGGGATTCACTGTCAAATGAAATATAACCAGATACCAATCTCATAAAGAGGAAAGAGCACTAGATTTGTATTGAGATAGCTCCTGACTTTGAGCTCTTGTCATTCGCTAGCTTGTGTATGACTTTAGCCAAGTCAGTTCACCTCTTGGGCCTCAGTTCCCTCACTAGCAAAATAAGGGGAGCTGGACTAGATAATCTCTAATGTCTCTTCCAGGTCTAGTTGTATTACCCTAGGAAGATAGGGGTCAATATTAGGTGTGCTACCAATATTAAGCAAGGAAAGGGATTAATATTGGTTGAAGTGGGCAAAGTGAAACTTGACCTAGGCCTTGAATGAATGTGTGTTCATCCTTTGTTGCCGAAGAAGACCATGCCATCAGAGAAATAATGATATGACTTGCACTTGACTTTGTTTTGACTGAGGGAGGGCTGTGCAAGTTAACAGCATCACTTCTCCTCCAGAGTTACCTGAATTCAGTGACCAGATATTCATCAGGATGACTCAAGATGACCCAGGATGAGGCAATTGGGGTTAAGTGACTTGCCCAAAGTCACAGAGCTAGTGAATGTCATGTGTCTGAGGTAAGATTTGAACTCAGGTCCTCCTGACTCCTGCACTGGTGTTCTATCCACTGCACCACCTACCTGCCCTGAAGGATGAGTAAGATTTAGATGGACTGAAGAGAGCAAAAGCAAGGTAGATCTTTTCTTATGGAACATTATGATGTAGAGGGCTTTGGGAAAGTTGCTTAACCTTGGTGGGCCACAATTGACAAGAAATGAGAGGGTTGTTCTAGATGACAGCAAAGATCTGTTTCAGTTCTAAAGCCTCTAAATATGTGGTCCTATAATCAGAATTTTAATTAATAAATTTACAAATATTTTAATGTCTCTGAAACAATAAAATCATAGTTTTTGAGGGTTAAGGGATATCACAAGCCATCTAGTCCAATCCCCTCATTTAACATACGAGGAAATTGAGGCTGAGGGCACTTAAGTGATTGACTCAGGCTCACACAGATGGGGTCAGAAATGAACTGGGACGCAGATCCTCTAATTTCAGAGGTTATATTCTATCCACTATTCCATGTTGCCTCCTATTTATTAATGCAAAGAATCAGAAAACACCCATTTCCTCCTCACTCCATGGAATTGTTGTTCATGTCCATGTTCTTCTCTAAAGGGGTATTGTGAAGAGTGACGAAATGTTTAATAGCCAAAATAAATATTAAACTATAGATTTGTTATGATAGGGTAGTGGGAGAAAAGATCCTGCTAGAAATATGGCAGTTAAAGATCTCCTGAACTTCAAATAAATCTAAACTAAGTGTAACTAAACAAGAGCCACTATTTTTGTCTTTTAAGCCAGTCTAAATCAGGCCAAATGCTTTTGAAGTAGATACTTAATAAATTATTCTTTTTTTTAATAAAAATTTATTCATTTAACTTTTTACATTCATTTTCACAGAATTTTGGGTTCCAAATTTTCTCCCCTTTTATCCCCTCCCCCTACCCCAATACACCGAGCAATCTAATTTCCCCTATCACCAATCTGCCCTCTCTTCTATCATCCCTCCCTTCTCTTATCCCCAAATTCTCTTTTGTCCTGTAGGGCCAGAGACTTTCTATTCCCCATTAACTGTATTTCTTATTTCCTAGTAGCAACAACAACACTCAACAGTTGTTCCTAAAACTTTGAGTTCCAAATTCTCCCCATCCCTCCCTCCCCACCCGTTCCCTTTGGGAAGGCAGGCAATTCAATATAGGCCCTATCTGTGTAGTTTTGCAAATGACTTCGATAATAGTCATGTTGTGTAAGACTAACTGTATTTCCCTCCATCCTATCCTGCCCCCCCCCATTGTTTCTATTCTCTCTTTCGATCCTGTCCCTCCCCATGAGTGTTGACTTCAAATTGCTCCCTCCTCTCATTGCCCTCCCTTCCATCATCCCCCCGCCCTTGCTTATCTCCTTCTCCCCCACTTTCCTGTATCGTAAGATAGGTTTTCATACCAAAATGAGTGTGCATTTTATTCCTTCCTTTAGTCGAATGTGATGAGGGTAAACTTCTTGTTTTTTTTCTCAGCTATCCTCTTCTTTCCTTTACTAAAAAGTCTCCTCCTTGCCTCTTGAATGAGATATAATTTACCCCATTCCATTTCACCCTCTCTCCTCCCACTGCATTTCTCTCTCACCATTTACCTTAATTTCTTTTAAGATATGGTCCCATCCTATTCAATTCACTCTGTGCTCTCTGTCTCTGTATGTGCGTGCATGTGTGTATGTGTGTGTGCGTGCAAGCATGTACGTGTGTGTGTGTGATCCTACCAACTACCCAGATACTGAAAAGTTTTAAGAGTTATAAATATTGTCTTTCCATGTAGGAATGTAAACAGTTCACTTTTGGTAAGTCCTTCATGACTTCTCTTTGCTGTTTACTTTTTCATGCTTCTTCCCATTCTTGTGTTTGAAAGTCAAATTTTCTTTTCAGCTCTGGTCTTTTCATCAAGAATGCTTGAAAGTCCTCTGTTTCATTGAAAGACCATATTTTCCCTCGAAGTATTATACTCAGTCTTGCTGGGTAGGTGATTCTTGGTTTGAGTCCTAGTTCCTTTGACTTCTGGAATATCCTATTCCACGCCCTTTGATCCCTTAATGTAGAAGGTGCTAGATCTTGAGTTATCCTGATTGTATTTCCACAATACTGGAATTGTTTCTTTCTAGCTGCTTGCAATATTTTCTCCTTGACCTGGGAATTCTGGAATTTGGCCACAATGTTCCTAGGAGTTTCTCTTTTTGGATCTCTTTCAGGTGGTGATCGATGGATTCTTTCAATACTTATTTTGCCCTCTGGTTGTAGAATGTTAGGGCAGTTTTCCTCGATAATTTCATGGAAGATGATGTTTAGGTTCTTTTCTTGATCATGACTTTCAGGTTGTTCCATGATTTTTAAATTGTCTTTCCTGCATCTATTTTCCAAGTCAGTTGTTTTTCCAATGAGATATTTCACATTCTCTTCCATTTTTTCATTCTTTTGGTTTTGTTTTGTGATTTCTTGGTTTCTCGTAAAGTCATTAGACTCCATCTGTTCCATTCTAATTTTGAGAGAACTATTATCTTCAGTGAGCTTTTGAACCTCTTTTTCCATTCGGCTAATTCTGCTTTTGAAAGCATTCTTCTCCTCATTGGCTTTTTGAACCCCTTTTGCCAATTGAGTTAGCCTATTTTTCAAGGTGTTATTTTCTTCAGCATTTTTTTGGGTCTCCTTAGCAAGGTATTGACCCGTTTTTCATGCTCTTCTTACAGCTCTCTCATTTCTCTTCCCAGTTTTTCCTCCACCTGTCCAACTTGATTTTCAAAATCCTTTTTGAGCTCTTCCATGGCTTGAGCCCACCAGACATCCATCTCAGGTGTCTGGGATACAGAGGCCCCGACCTCCACGTCTTTCCCTGATGGTAAGAATTGTTCCTCGTCATCAGAATTGAAAGGCGGGAACATCTGCACCCCATCAAAGTAGCTCTCTATGGTCTTATTTTGCTTCCTTTTTCTGGGCATTTTCCAATCCAGTTACTTGACTTCTGAGATTCCTCTGCACCCCCACCTTGATCTGCCCAGCTAGTGCTTGGGGTCTGAGATTCCAATGGGCTTTATGTGGCAGGCTTGGCTGCTATTCAATGTGAGCTTAAGTTCTGGTGCTTGGGTGGGGGCAGGGCCACCTCCCAGGCTCAGTTCCCTCAGGGGGTTTATGCAGAGACCTTCAGTAATGGCCCTGAACTTCTGCCTGCTGCTCGGGGAGTCCTGAGGGCCACTGCCACTGCCACCTCTGCCGCTCCCTCCACTGCTTCCTCCCGAGGGGGCCTGAATCATGGAGACACCCCTCTCCCCTCTTGGCCAGCCCAGAAGTCTCTCTCACTGACCTGTAGCGTCTGTAGGCGGAGCAACCTTCCCAGCCGCCAAAGATTCCGTCCCTGAAGCCTGCTTGGATCTGCTCCTCTGGGGCTGCGGCCAGTCAGCACAGGGGTAGGCTCCGCTTTCCGGGGCACGACGGACCCTGGGGACAGCTCTCCAGGGCTCTCTGGAACGGAAATCTTTTTCACTGTGTTTCTGCGTGCCTTGTAGTGCTTCAGAATTTGTGGGGAGTTCTTCCTGCAGGAAATATATGGGCTGTGGGTTGGGAGCTAGCATACGTGAGTCTTTCTACTCCACCATCTTGGCTCCACCCCCCTTAATAAATTATTCTTAAGCCCTCATCATATATAGTATGCTACCAGTACTGAAGTTGGTTCTCTTAGCTCTCCAGATACTCCTTGGTTTTTCTTAAGGCATCTTTCAGAGGCTTCAGACAGACATGACCACTAAAGTGCTAAACCCTGAAAAAGCTACAAGTAGCTACGCTACATATTTCCTTCTTTGTGTAAGAATGAAGTAGAAATTCATGAAATCTATCTTCAAAACTTTGGTCATGTCATTTTGAGTTTAAGATAAGTAACATATTTTGAATGACACAAAATGTTGGATATTTCTCTTCAGACATCTGAAATATTTGAAATGAAAACACTCTCAGATGTTCTTTATGGGAAATGATGAATTTATGCTCTTGCTACCTATGTTAATTGGACCAAAAATAATTTAAAATGCCATTTTTCTTTTTACTAATATGTTTGGGTTCAATTTGTACTGGGGAAGAACACATAAATGAAATTACAGATTCAGTAAGGTTTGGGAGTTTGTTTAAATATCATAATCACATACTACTATGGTACTGTGTAGGTGCTATCCTTTTCAACCAAGAACTCCCTCATCAAATGAATATTACACAATAAAATTATGTTGTTATGATTTATTATAGGAGCAGCCAGGTGGTACAGTGGATAGAGTACTAGGTCTGAAGTCAGGAAAATCTAAGTACAGATCTGTCCTCAGACATCTATTAACTCTGTGATTGTGTGCAAATCATTTAATCGTATTTGCGTCAGTTTCTCATCTGTAAAATGGGGATACAGTAGAGAAATAAATGGCAAACCACACCATATTGCCAAGAAAGCCCGAAAGACAAAAACATGGGGTCACATAGATGCAGCTTCATGAACAACGACAAATGATTTATTGTAAACACAAGAAAACTGTATTGTGATAATATACTACATACTTATATAACAAACCTGTTTTAATCCATCACATATGCAGAACATTCTGGTGGGCACTGGAGACATACAAAATTTAAATAATAAAGTCCATACCCTCAAGAAACTTGCAGTCAAGTAGAAAAATATGACACAAACACATAATTATAATACTCGATGCTATATAAATATTATAAGCAAGGTGGCACAGTGGGTAGAGCACTGAACTCAGAATCAGGGAGACTTGGCATCATGTTCTGACTTTGCCACATATATGCTGTATGACTCTGGGCAAGTCATTTAAACTCTCAGTGTCCACAGAAAATAAGACTCTTAGGTACAGAGAAGGTATATATCCAAGCTGTCAAAGGATCTTTCTCACCAGGACCTTCCTATATTAATGAAATCACAAAACTACTTAAGTACATTAGAGAGTTATAGACTAAGTAGCAAGAGAGGTTTGAAGATGAAGGTTATTACCTATAAAGATTTGATATATTACTAGAGGCTTTGGTGTGACCCACAACTGGAATAGCCATTTCTTATCTTTAAAAGTGGTTCTTTTCCTCAAAATAACTCTCCAGGAAGGATAGGATTATGAGGAAAGTCTTAGTGAAGGACTCTTAGTAGTTGGAAAGTAATGTGAAGATGCTAAAATCTAGCAAAGGAAAAAAGCAAACCTGAGCAGCAAGAAAGGGGGAAATGAGCTTTTAAAGGCATTGAAAATCATGACCCTCCTATTGGACAATTTAACCATTGTCTAGTCTGGACTGCTATAGTCTGAGTTCCTATGATCCTTTAGTAAGAGCATTAGACTTATAATAATAATTTTTTCCCACAAATGCAACTTAGCATCTAAGTGCTAGAAAAAAAAGTAAGACTAACCTCGAGATGTCTGTAATAACACAGAAGAATAGATGGATGATACAATTGAAAATTCTTTAAAAATTAAAGAGTACAGTGGGAAACATTGCTTTCCATAACCAGAGAACTTAGTTCAAATTCTACTCAACTAAAAGAAGAAATGAGCCTTTCCATTCCTGCTTCATCAAGATAATTTGCATCATCAGTAGCCTTCACTGAGGAGAGGACAGGGACACAAATCATACGAAATTGACAGAGCTTCATAAATATCTGTAACTTAATAAAGTAGCTAGACTATAACAGCTGCATATTCTGTGCTGAACTCTTGATTTTGTTAACATAGTCATACTTTCAAGAGCTCTGAAACTCTCCCTTGGCAACAAATATAAAATCGCTCCTCCCCAAAGTAATCCTACTTAAATGTGTCCTCAAGAATTGCCTAAATGAAATATAATTTTCTACCTTAATCTAACAATTCTGGATGAAGACAGCAAGTGAGAGCTCTTGTTGAAAATTGGACATCATAAACTTTATCAGATCAGAACCCTCAATGTTTCTCAGACTCAGGTCTCACTGTACTGAGTAGCCATTGGGTGCTTACCATCTTTCTTTTCCCCCAAGGTACCTCTATCAGTAGGTCAATTTGAAGAATGCAAATATATTGACTTCTTGCCAGAATGTTTTACAACTGTGTATGAGGGTATTTGGACACATGTTTAATTTTTATTACTATAAAAATCTTTGCTTCTGGCACTTCAAAATAACTGGGAGTTTCAATGAGTTGAAAATTCTGATTCATTGAATATTCATTCATGTTGCCTTCAGGGAAGGAGTCTCCCTATTACCAGGATTTTTTATATACTTCCTCCCAAAAAAAGGTAAACCAAAGAAAGGGAAGCAATTTTTAAGTATAAATAATTATTCTTTGCAAAATTAATCACTCATTAAGTATCTATTAAGTGCCTACAATGTGCTAAGCACTGCTGGAGAAGTAAAGGCAAAAAGTCTTGCATGACAATAAGGCACTGATGGGACATACCTTGCCATCACAATCACTACCAACCCAACTCCTGCCCCCACCCCGAATGATAAATTACTTGCCTTTTTGAGTTTATTTATGGAGGTACTCCTTTCAACAGTGCAGATCAATACTCATCCTTATCCAATGGAACTCCTGCCCATGTTCTCAGGCCAATCCATCATAAGTTATAAAAGCAATGTAGATGCAACTCCTCTAAGATGTTTTTCACACTGTGTGGACAACAATAAAGAACTCATACTTTTCATTGGGATTCCCTGGATTTTGCTTCATGACCAACCCACTTCTTTTCTCTCTGATGATAATCGTTATACCCCAAACTTTAAAAATCAATGAGTTTTCAATGTATCACTTATCCCTTTGGTATTTTTTACAAGGTTTCAATTAAATCAAGTATCAAACAATAGAGGCAACATATACGTACATATTTGTCATTGAAGACAGGAGAAACTGGGTCAGAGTCCTTCTTCTGACACAAGCTGGTTGAATGACCCTGGGCAAATCCTTTGACCTATCCACAATGGTCTAGGAAAGTCCTTAAGACTATAAATTATTGAAAACATGTGGACAGGCATTGATAAAGGGAGTTAACTCATCTAGAAGTTCCCACAATAATGCAAACATGGGTTCAGTCCTTATCCAAGTATCAGATAACAACTAAATGTTCTTATACTATGAGAGATAAAAACTCAAAATCTCAAACTGAGAAATACACAAATAATTTTCTTGCTCATATGTTTTGCTTCAAAATACGTGAAGAAAACTTTATGGAAGGAGATATTAGTTTTACCTTGCATGTTTTGTGCCCAAGACTACATGTGCAGTGATGGGATCACTGGAAATCTTTGAAGTGTATAGTTGGGGATGGGGGTTCCTTACTTTCTAATCATGAGCTACTAATGAATTCTCCAGCTTTATTTGCTATAGTGATTGCTGGACAGGGAGCCGTACCGTAAAAATGCAGGAACTTTCTTCCTCAACTTGAGCACTAGGATAGCTCATCATCATCATCCCCATCATCCTCATCCTTATCACCATCATCTCTCTCTCCCTCCCTCCCTCCCTCCCTCTCTCTCTCTCTCTCTCTCTCTCTCTCTCTCTCTCTCTCTCTCTCTCTCTCTCTCTCTCTATTTCTTTTACTCTCACTCTCTCCTGACCTTCTATATTTACATCTACCTAGTCTTCCTTTTTTCCCCTTTTCTTTCCTGAATGAGATTGATTTTCACTAAATATAAAACCAATTTTTAAGAAACTAGCTGATGACACTCATTGTTGGACTCTCATATATGGAGAATTTTATTTGTTTTAAGCAATTTAAATAGAATTTATATCAGTAGTCAATAAGATTTTGAGTAAATAAAAAAATGCATTTCTCCTCTAGGAAAGGGTAAGGATTCCTAAAGGAGAAAATACTTAATAGTGCTAGTAATACATTCAGACTCTGTGATCTACACTGTTGAAGATAAGACATACATTGATGGTATCATACTTCCAGTTGGAGAATTTGAGTATCTCTGCACACAAGTTACCCGAGAATCTATTAAAATCTATTAAAACACTGTGAATATTGGCAAGTTAGCATCAGGAATATTTAATGAACAGATTTCAGGGAGTACATACAGGGAGAAAAGTAATCTGAAATTGCCTCATAGATTATTACTATAAAAAATATGGGGAGAAAGGGGAGTTTATTCTTAATAAATAGCATAATGAGAAACTGCATAAATGCTCTGAAGAAAGGAAAGACATTGTAGGTCGCTCAATCAGGTAAGAAAGATAAGCTTCAGAGCAAGATAGATCATAGAAAAGGACACTGCCTCAAGTAATTTTCTTGAGCAGAATAAAATCTAGTAGCCCAATTAGAAAGTGACTAGTACTTATGTTAGAGACTGACTGTAGAGGTAAAAAGAAAGGGATATGCGGATACACGTAATTTATTTATTTGATTTTTAATTTATGAAATAAAACATATATGTAACATAGAAGAATTTATAAACACATGCTCACACATGAAATTTTGAATCTATTATGTACAGCTTTTTATTCCTTTTAAATATATTAAAAAGTTATCATCTAACTTTCTTTTTTCCTTTCCTCCCTTTGCCCTAGAGATGACTACCATTAGACACATACACACAAGTATAGACAAGTATACATGTGTGTGTGTGCATTTATCCACATATATATTTAAAATCATTCTATGCAGACTTTTATTTATCAGTTCTTCCACTAGATGAAGATAATATCTTCCTTCATAGGTTCTTGCAAGTAAATTTGGGTATTTATAATAGTCAAAACTATTTAGTCACTCAAAGTTGTTGTCAAAACAATACTGCTGTTACTGTATGCAGTGTTCTCCTAGTTCTGCTCATTTCATTCTTCATTATTTCATGCAATCTAGCCATGTTTTTTTTTTTTAAATCAACAAGCTCCTCATTTCTTATGGAACAATGGAATGCCATCACATTCATGTATCACAACCTGTTCTGCCATTCCCCAATTGACAGGCATCCCTGCAATTTCCAATTCTTTGCTACCACAAAGAGAACTGCTATAAATATTTTAGAACATATAGTTTCTTTTCCCTTTTCCCTACCCATCCTTGGAAATAGACCTAGTAGTGTTATTGCTTGGTCAAATGGGATAGACAGTTTAATAACTCTTTGGGAATAAGTCCAAATTGCTCTCCAAAAGGGTTGGATCAGTTCACAGTTATACCAACAGTGAATTAGTGTTCCAATTTTTCCACATCTCCTCCAACATTTGCTGCTTTTCCCTTCAGTCATTTTAACTAATCTGATAGTTGTAATCTGATATCTCAAGGTTGTTTTAATTTGCATTTCTCTAATCAATAATGATTTAGAGCAGTTTTTCATATGACTATAAATGTTTTGATTGCTTGATTGAAAAACTGCCTGTTAACATCCTAAGACCATTTATCAATTGGTAATTGATAAAGTAATTGATACAAGTAATTTTTTAAAGAACCAAGCAAGGGGATTAGAGAAGGGACTCTTTGTGGAGAATTAAACTGTAATAAACATTTTGAAATAACTTCAAACATGAACATGTGATTTTAAAAGGAAGTGACCAAAAATCCCATTTTGATACTTTTGCCTAAAATTAATCTGAAGTCAAAACAGCTATATTTTATAAAAGGCCCTATTTATAACCACTGAACTAGTCCTAGTAGGCAACACCATGGGCAGGTAAGTTAAAAGATAAAGAAGCAAACTTCTCTCCCATTACCAGGCAAAAGCCCTATATCAAATGTAGTTGGATGGGAAAGAGAACAGAGAGTGACATCATGGAATCCTAGTCTCATTGTAAGCTGGAAACAAATTGATTAAGTCTCTGTAATACACAAGAATGACTGCATAAACTATCATATCTCCAACTTAGTTTGGATTCTTTGACTACAGTAGTGTACATAGGGCACTTTAGTTTGCCTAAATACTAAATGAATGTGAATCTTAAAATTATTGTTACTATGCCTAAATGCAAATCACCAAAGAAATATATGAAGAAATAGGTAAAAGGGCTGGCCGCTTTTTCAGAGTGATAGACAACCGATAGATCAGGAGTTTCAGTGATACCCTTGAAATATTAAGAGAAAAATGAAGGAATGCTTCCCTTTTCCCCCTTGCCTGAGACCACCTCTGACAAACTTACAGGAAAAGAGCCTAGAAATAAAATGTACAGATAGGAAGAGATGGGGTTTGGTCTGTGTCATTGAAGACAATACCCACTGATGACCTCACAGATTCATTGTGATGTTTGACACCTGAGAGTCTACTAAAATGCTTTCTTTGGCACCTCTTGAGCCAGTATCAATAAAACAAACAAACAAATTATGATCTGAACATATCAGGACATCAGGTCACCTGAATCTAGAGATCACAGAATATCCTTCCAACTGAAATGTCTTCTCAGTGAATGAATGCCCTGTTCCACATGCACCTCAGACATTTGGATTAAGCCTCTTAAAATAGACTGGTAAGAAAATGTGTTTCTCATAGCAAGTGGGATGTGGTTCAGATCCTTACAAGAAATGAAGCAATAGAACTGAACACTCAATTAGAAACTTGAAATAAATCCATACGCTTAAACAAAAGTTACAATAAAGCTGTGTTACAATGCACAGGGGAATTTCTATATCCTCTTAAAAAGAAAATACTTCATGGTTATTTTATCTCTTGTATGTGTTTTTGAAGGGGGAAAAGAAAAGCCTGTTATCTTTCCTGGATCTCGATGAAAGGAAGAAGGCAAAATAAACAGACCCTGACTTAGAAAACCCTTTCCAGCCTGTAATTGCTGTCCTGCAATAAAATGGGACCCACTGTTTTTATTGACTTCCCAGAAAAGAAACAATTTTATTAAGGACAAGTACTGTAGCAAAACCCTGCCGTCAGTCATTCAAAGCGGAGAATTTAAAATTTGATATAACATGGTATTTCCAAATCAATAAAACACTGAATTGGCCCCTTTTGGTTGAAGCAAAATAATACTAGTGTTTTAACCTTAAAAAATAGAGTACAATAAAGAAAAGAAATGAGAAAAAACCTTTTTGCTCAGCTTGTTTTTGCTTGTTTATTACAAGCAATATTACGATCATCATATTACAATGGTCATATCACAATCAGCAAAATTAAAACTTCCAACAAACAGAGAAAGATGATTGGGGTATAACAGGCATTTTCTCATCAGTAGGGTTATTTAAACCTCTCCAATGCACCAATGAGACCAAACCTATTGTCAGGGTGAATTCAAGTCACAACACCTTTGCTCATTCATATGGTGGTCCTGCCTTGCTAGACACTATAAAGATATGGTGTCATTAAGAAGATGACTGGAATATCATAGTAGAACCTGGGCCAACCACCCACCATAATGACCTTCCACTTATCTTTCATTTGAAAGATATGATACTTGTAGCATAGGAATGTTGAAATAGGTCAAGGAGACTAGCTCAAGGGAATCTGGGCTTACAACAGAGGGAAAATTGAGCCACCAGCTCAAAATGTCAGATCTGCTTCCTTCAAGATTTAATATAAATGCCACATTTTTTGTTTCCTATTAATTTAATTTATTTAAATTTTTAAAATATTTTTCTAACTATAAATAAAACAATTTAACATTCATTGTCTTTAATTTAAAATTCCAAATTCTTTTCCTCTTTCCCATCACCTTTACTTGAGAAGGCAAGTAATTTGACACAGATTATGCACTTGGAGCCATGAAAAAAATATTCCTATATTGTTGCAAAAATAAACACAGACACCCTCCACCCCCCCCAAAAAAAAACAAGAAAAATTTTTTTTAAAAGTATGCTTCATTCTGCATTCTATCAATTCCTTCTTTGAAGGTGGATAGCATTTTTCATCATAAGTCCTTGGGAACTGTGTTGGATCATTGTATTTCTGAGAAAAGTTAAAACATTCACAGTTGATCATCCTAATATTGCTGTTACTGCATACACTGTTCTGGTTCTTCTCACATCACTTTGCACCAGCTTATGTAAGTCTTGCCATTATTTTTCTGAAACCATCCTGCTCACCATTTCTGATAGTACAATCATATTCTATCACAATCATACACCACAACTTGTACAGCCATTCCCCAATTGATAGAAATGCCACATTTTTATAGTCTTTCCTAAATACTACAATAGTTAATGCACCCTAAGGTTAATTATCAGTTATATCTATATATAGATTTGTTAATTTGTATATGCTTATTATATTGTCTGTATATATTTATTATATGTCACATATATATATATAATATATATGTTGTCCAGCCCACTTATAAGATTACAACATTGATAAAAGGAGAAATAACTTTGAATATCTTTAAAAAAACAGTACCAACAATGAAACATGTTATCCACCTTCTGACAGGGAAGCAATGGGCTCAAGAAACAGATTGAGACATATATTTTCTCATATGGTCAATGGAGGAATTTGTTTTGTTTGGCTATACATATTTATTTCAATACTTTTCTTTCCCTTTTCTTTCTATGGAGTAGGGGAAATAAAAGGGAAGTAAGATATGAATATGTACATTGTATATGATATGAATGTCATACATGACCTGAGGCTACTATCACACAACTTCATTCATACTTGTGCATTGGATTCCCAGAGAAAAGCCTATGTCTCCCTTCAGGGTTCCCTGAAAGGTTGGGACTGACTTTCTAATATTATAGTTCCTGGGTCCAATCAGATGCTATGTGCCTGTCAGTTGATATTAGCTCATCATACAAATAGGAATATAAGACGTACATAAGAATATGCCAAGAACATTCTCCACAAAACCTTGGCACACATTCTCCCACAAGTACATACAGAGTCCAGAGGGGGAAAAAGGATCAACTTTGGAGAACATATGCCAAAGGGAGCAATAATAATTCACAAGTTCTGGAAGCCTTTTTCTCCCTTTTGAGAAGTTGTCATGAATTTCCTCTTTGCTACATTCATGCTTACTGCTAGTTTCTTTGTAAAGACTGGAAGTGGCATCTCCTCAGGTGTCTAGCTTGTCTTTAGATCTTGATGAAGATGTTAACATGAGCTATTGCTATTAGAGGAATACTCCCAAGATGCTTAGGAGAAGCACAAACTCTTTCATCCCTCAAAGTTTACCAGATCATCCTCTGGTCAATGGGCAGAGGAGTCAGAGATGCTTTTCTCCTCTTTTCCCCCAAGTGATTCCCTCTTGGGGGCTTGGTGGATTAGAACTGATGGTCTGGCCCTCAAATCCTGAGTTATAAATTGATTTTCTCTTTTATACAAGATTCACAGAGTAAAATTGTCTCTTCATTCAAAGCAAATTCACTTCCAGTGCACACCATGACATTTCGTCCTATTCTTTCAGTCTTTCCAAATTGATCAAAGACTTCTCTCACCAAGTATGATGCTTTTAACTAACACATTCATTCATTAGGGGTGTTCTCACATGATAATGTGAGGCCTATCACATTGCTAGTTATTTTAATTTTGGTGGAGCTGATTGGTTAATTCAATCAACCACCAGCCTTATAAATATACATATATGTGTGTGTACATATATATATATATATATATATATATATATATATATATATATATATATATATATATATATATATATATATATATATATAAAGAGAAACACATATATACATTAAGGACAGGCCTATGTAAATCCCTTACTCAACCAGTTCCAGTGATTTCCTATTGCTTCTGGGACAAAATATAAACCCTTAGCTTAAGTGTTAAAAACCCATAAACCTGGCTCCAACTTATCTTCCTGGCCTCTTTAGTATAAGCTGCAATCCAGTTAGATCTTCCTTCTTACTATCTGTCACTGCAAAATCCCACTTACCATATAATTCTTTTTTGCAAAACATCTCATATGTTTGGTATGCACTGCCTCCTTACATCCATTCCATAGATTTCTTCTCTTTCCTTAAGGTATAGCTCAGAATCTTCCAAGGTCCAAGATGGCAGAGTAAACAATAAGTCACTCTCATTCTCCCTTACTGATCTTGAAAAAATCAAGAAAATATTGCCCCAAGAAAAATCCCAGCACACTGGATCCAGCAGAAAGATGGGGTGCAGCAATTTTTTTAACTCATGAGGCTGGGGAATTAATGGCAAAGGTCCCTCTTACTGCAGCTGAAGGAGACCTATAGTAGAGGGCTGAAGGTGTCCCAGAAAGATGGTGGCAAGCCCCGCCTCAGCAAAAGCATGATATCCTTAGCCTCAGGGTGGTGGAAGATGCAAGCACCAATAGCAGGACCCCCATAATCTATCAGCCAAGAAGATGGATATTCAATGAAATAGGGGACTTCCAAACCTTTCTAATGAAAAGACTAGAGTTCAATGGAAAATTTGATTTTCAAATGTGTGTTTGTCCTTCGTTGCCAAAGAAGACCATGCCATCAGAGAAATAATGACATGACTTGCACTTGACTTTGTTTTGAGTGAGGGGGAGGGGCTGTGCAGGTCACCAGCCTCACTTCTCCTCCAGAGCCATCTGAATCCAGTGACCAGATATTCATCAGGATGACTGGAGATGACCCAGGATGAAGCAGTTGGGGTTAAGTGACTTGCCTAAGTTCACACAGCTAGTGAGTGTCAAATGTCTGAAGTAAGAGTTGAACTCAGGTCCTTCTGACTCCTGACTGATGTTCTATCCTCTGTACCACATAGCTGCCCTAAATAATGATATGATTTGCACTTGACTTCGGTTCTTTTTCTTTTTTTAGTGAGGAAGGGCTGTGCAGGTCATCAGCCTCCCTTCTCCTCCAGAGCCAACTGAATCCAGTGACCACATATTCATCAGGATGCCTGCAGATGACCCAGGATGACATAATTGGGGTTAAGTGACTTGCTCAAGTTCACATAGCTAGTGAGTGTCAAGTGTCTGAGGGGAGATTTGAACTGAGGTCCTCCTGACTCCTGCACTCATGCTCTATCCACTGCGCCATCTAGCTGCCTATCTTCAAATGTAAGACTTGAGAAAAGCATAAAAAGGTAAACAGGAAAGAAAAAAAAATATTATTCAATAAGGTCAACCTGTTTACATCCCTCCATAGGAAGATGATGCTTGTAAATCTTGAGAATTGTATCTTTATTACAACATTTAAAAAGAATATACATAGAGGGTGTGAGTAAAAATTAACTGATATGATGATACAAACCTAATTAAGGGGAGAAAAGGGATTGCAATGGAAGAAAAGGAAAGGAGGAGACAGAAAAGGGTAAATTACATCACACGAAGAGGCACAAAAACATATTATAGTACAGGGAAAGAAAGGAGGGAGATGAACATTGTTTGAATTTTACTCTCATCAGATTTGGTTCAAGGAAGGAACAACATCCTCAGTTATAAAAATCTAACTCTCCCCACAAGCAGTAGGAGGGGATAGGGGAAAGAAAAGGGAGGGAGTGGTTAGAAGGGAGGGAAGAAGTAGTAAGGGAAAAGTGAAAGAAAAGGGAGAGGTCTGATAAAAGGAAGGAAAGATTGAGGGAGGTGGTGATCAAAAGGTATAGTTCAGAAACAATCTTATACATAGAGCTTTTACTGGTATCCCCAAATGCTAGTGCCTTTGGTCTCAAACCACTCTGAATTTAACTACTTGGCGTGTAGATGTAGATGTAGATGTAGGTGCATGTGCATGTGCAGTGTATGTCTACGTGTACCTGTATTTATATTGTATAAAGTATATATTTTACATCTACTTTTCTTCTCCACTAGAATATAAACTTCTTACCACTAGGAAATATTTTATGCATTGCATTTATATCCCTAGAGTTTAGCTCAGTGCCTGGTATATACTAGGCATTGAATAAATCCTTGCTAGTGAATTTATATACATATATTATCTTTTCAAAAAAAAGGAACAAAATGTTAAATATAGTTGTCTCTATACATTTTTCTCTATACATGCATACATATATCTATAAACCCTTCAACACATTAATGTAGAAACTGCCAGATCCTATATTATCCTGATTATATTTCCATAATGCTTGAATTGTTTCTTCCTAGCTGCTTGCAATATTTTCTTCTTGACTCGGGAACTCTAGGAGTTTCTCTTTTTGGGTCTCTTTCAGGAGGTGATTGGTGGATTCTTTCAATATTTATTTTGCCCTCTGATTCTACAATATCAGGGCAGTTTTCATTGATAATTTCATGAAAGATAATGTCTAGGCTCTTGTTTTGATCATGGCTTTCAGGTAGTCCCATAATTTTTAAATTGTCTCTCCTGGATCTATTTTCCATTTCAGTTGTTTTTCCTGTGAGATGTCGCACATTATCTCCTATCTTTTGGTTTTGTTTTGTAAGTTCTTGGTTTATCATATTGTCATTAGCTTTCCTGAACTACACTCTCATTTTTAAAGAACTATTTTGTTCAGTGAGTTTTTGAACCTCCATTTCCATTTGGCTAATTCTGCTTTTTAAAGCCTCTTCTCCTCATTGGCTTTTTGGACCTCTTTATCCAATTGAGTTAGCCTAGTTATAAAGGTGTTATTTTCCTCAGCATTTTTTTTGGTTCTTTAGCATGCTGCTGACTCACTTTTCAAGCTCTTCTATGGCCTGAGCCCATTTCATATTCATTTTAGAGGTACTAGAGGCAGAAGCCTTGGCTTCCTCTGATAGTATGAGGACTGAGGTTCAGATCCCCTGTTCAGTTCTCCCAGAGGCTTTAAGGTGAGCAGCTTGGACAGTGCACCCAGGCTGCTTCTGTGGCCACCATAGCCACCTGCCACCTGCTGCTGCTGTTGCAGCCTCTGCCACCACCTGTGGCCAGTGCTGGGGAGATCCCACTCCCTTCTCACCCAGATGGGAAAGTCCTCCCACAGTGACCTTTGAAGCTTTCTTTGGCACTTGTGGGTTGAGGGATCTGAGACTCTACCTGCTGGGAATTCTGTCCCTGGGACCTGTTCAGGTCCTATTCCTCCCAATTGCTGAATGGTCAGGCCTGGGTTCAACTCTACTCGGCATCCCATGGGATAGACCTTTCATGTCAGCCTTCCAGGTTACTTTTGGCTGGAAACCTCTTTTGTTCTGTTGTTCTGTGGCTTTTTCTGCTCTAGAGTTGAGAGTTGAGAGTCATTTTTTACAGGTATTTTGTGGGCTGTGGGGGAAGTGCTGGAGTATATGCATCTTTCTATTCTGCCATCTTGGCTCCGCCCCTATTCTTGTAATCTTTAAAACATTAAAAAAGAAATTCAATCTAAACAAATGTCAGTCTCTTATAAGTATTCTTCATCTCATTAACAAAAAAGTATTAATGTGTGCAAAATTATGTAAAGTTGTATTCAAAGTATGTAAAATTGAGTTAATCTCTTAAAACCAAACCTTTTTTTAATCCATCTGATACTTAGCTATATTGATATAAGAATATGTGTATGTATAGAAACTAATAAATACATGGGAAATGATAGAATAATATTTAGCAAGACAAATATTTTGTACTCTTTCCCTTAATATCTTAAATTTTTGTATAGAGTATTTCCCCCCAAAATATGATTTCTTTGTTGTAAGTATGCCTTCTGCTAATATTTGTAAAAAAAAAAATAAAAGGTCTTACTAGATGGAATGTCATAACAATCTACTTAATTATATTTTCTTCAAAATTTTCATTTTCTAGGCTTTAAATGTCTCTATTTCCTTTAACTCTTGTTACCAGATTTCATCTTCATTCCTGTTATCTTCCTCTGAACACATTCTACTTGGTTAACATTGATTATTCAATCAATTAAATAACATTTTCAGTACTTATTATATGCTAACAACCATTGTTCTAGGCACTGAGAATATAGATGCAATGAATAAGACACTGCCTACCCATAAGGAGCTTATACTCTAACAGTAGACACAACAGGTACTTATATAAGTATGAGTAGTATAGAGACAGTAACATGGGCTTCCTTGATGTTTCATGAATGGGATACCATCTCTCAGCTCAAGGCATTTTCTCTTGCTGTCCCTCATGGCTGGAATACCCACCCTTCTCCATTTCATTTTCTGACTTCCCTAGCTTCCTCTAAGTCCCAACTAAAATCCCATCTTTTACAGGAAGCCTTTCCTAATCCCTCTTAATTCTAATATCTTTCTTCTGTTAATTATATCCTATATATAGCTTGTGTGTGTGTGTATATATATATGTATGTATGTATACATGTGTGTGTATAAATATGTGTGTGTGTTTATATTTCAAGTGCTTAGCACAACAGCATGCCCATAGTAGGTGCTTAATAAATATTTATTGATTACCTCTGAAATATTTCAATATCTTTCAAAAACACAAAGTAATATTAGCTTTGGTGATTTCTTGCCTTTTCTCCATTATTCAACTCCCAAAATACTCATAAAGTGTTTTAACATTCTTCAAGAGTCAATATCACCTAGAGTCATTAACTTTATACTGATGAGATTTTTTCTCCAAACTGAACTAGGTTGGTTCTCAGATTTACAGCTAGACTGGTCTTTAGGTGAAAGACATGTATATTGTCACTAGCTGCATTTGAAAACTTTTCAGTATTTTAGAGATTTCCAGAGTTTGTGCTCAGCTGACCTAATCTTTAAGAATTCAAAAGTTGGTCTATGCCACAATTTGACATTAAAGCAACTTTGTAGGGGACCGGTGATATTTTTTTTTAATTTCAAGTCTTATATCATATTCCTTAATATTTACTTTTATTGGTTTTTGGTAACTAGCAAATGTTTTTTTCTCCATCATTCTATTGAACAATAAAATAAAAGAAAAATAAAACCAGTATAACAAATACATAAGCAAAACAAAATCCTATGTTTATAATGTTTAAGAACATATGTCTAATTTTGCATTTAAAAGCATCACCTTTCTGGCAGGACTTTGGTTCATCTTTAGTCCTCTGGTTCATTACTGCATTGATTCATGTTATGAAGTCTTTAAAATCTGTTTTCCCTATAAGTTGTCATTGTACAACTTTTCCTCCTAATTCTTCTCCATTTAACCTGTATCAGTTCATAGAAGTCTTCTCAGTTTTCTCTGAAACTGTCCATCATTTCTTGTGGCATGATAATATCCCATTATACTCACATGCCATAATTTGTTAAGCCAAGTGGAAATGTCTCCAGTTTCTAGTTTTTGTGAGGGTTTTTTGTGCTATTATGAATAGAAATGTTAAAAAAAAAATTGTACATCTGGGTCCCTTTCTTTTCTTTGGTCTCTGAGGTATCAGTCTAATGGTGATATTGCTGGGTTAAAGAATATGCATAGCTTAAGGCTGTGTTGAGAACACTTCCAAGTTGCTTTCCCCAATAACTGGACCATTTCACAATTTCACCAACAGTACCTACGTGTCTATTGCTGTGAGGTCCTTTTCAATATTTATGATTTTACTCTTTTGTCATCTTTGCTAAACTGATATATGTGTAGTGTTACTCTAAAGTTCCTTTAATTTGCATTTTTTCTAATTGTTACTGATTTGGAACATTTTTCACATTATTGTTGATGGCTTGTATTTCTTCCTTTGGAAAGTTCCTAGTCAAAGTACATTAATGTAGTATTGGATTTGGAATTATAGCCAAAATAATGTAAATTCTTTTATTTTGTGATGTTACTACTAGACCTATATACCCCCAAAGAGATGAGAGAGGTAGAGACACAGAGAGAAAGAGAGAACAGCAGCAAAAAAAATGGATATTAAGGGGGTAGCCATGAATTGAGGAAAGACTGAATAAATTGTGCCATATGAATGTAATGAAATATCATTAAGATGTAAGAAATAATCAAAGGAACAGTTTTGGATAAATAAATTTATCTATTTGGGAATAACATAAATTTAAATAAGTTCCCTTTGCATATTGGATATGAAACCTTTAGCAGAGAAACATATTGCAAAATAAGTAGATAGATACATAGATATACATAAAACTAAGATCAAGGTCAGCAGTCTCTAAAAGAGAAAAGGAAACTGCCTTGTGAGTGAATGTGGAAGGTGGTCAGAAGGAGGAGGATTCAGAAAGGTATATATGCTGATATTCATTAAACTTGTTAACTGCATATTTTATTTAAAATAAGTTTTACGGATTATTTTTGTTAGGGTGTTTGAGAAGCAAAGTATGATTTTCATTTTAAGAATATTTCAAATCCTTCTTTATTAGTGAGCATACCTCATTTTTCTGTTTATGGTTAAGCTCAGATTTTAGGGTAGGTCCATAGCTCTTCAGGATATATTCTTCTATCCCCTGTTGTATCTTCTGTTGGGTGCACAATTATCTTGTGTTTTTGATATTTCTCTTCTTTTGCATTTTAAGGCCTTTCTCCTAGTTCCTTACAGAATTTATTGTTTCTGAATTGAAATTTAAGCATTATAGGCCTTGAGTTCCTAGCCTTGGTTTTTGTTTTCTTTTGTTTTCTAGAGGCATTCTATGCATTATTAAGATTGATATTTCTTTTTCTATGATCAGAAGTTCTTGAGAGTTTTCTTGTATTATTTCTTGCATTATGGAACTCAGGTTTTTTGACTTGTCATAATCTTCTGGCAGGTCTATGATCCTTATATTATCTCTAGATACCCTATCTCCAAGATCAATATTTTTTGTTTGAATTGAGAACATGTTCTCTTTTAAGGTTAATACTCTCTTTTTCGCTTTTCTTCTTCTAGATTTCCCTTCACGTCTATGTATTTGCATTCCTAAACAGTTGTTCTCTCTTTTGTTTCTTGATGAGATTCCTATTTGAAATTAAAGTTTTTCTATTCTACCAAGAATTTTTGCTGTATAAGTCATAAATTCTGCTCTCATGATTATCATCTCTTTTTTAATGCACTCAGGAACAATGTATTGTGGTTATGTGTTCCTCTTGAATTCCACAGGTCTTCTGTCTCAAGTGTTGAGTCATTTTCCTTTTTTTTTGTGCCATTTATTCATAGAGGTCTGAATTTATTTACAATTATTAGAAGCTATATTTCTTTTTTATTGTTTACCTTGTTAGCTTATTTTAAGATTAAGATTAGCTTATCTTAAGAGATTTGGGTTTTCTTTCTTCTGAGATCTTTGACAAATTCAGTCTCTCCCTGCACCCCACCATTATTCACTTTCTGACTCCCTCTCCTCTAATGATAGTTTCCCTAGAGGCTGAATCTCAAAACATCTCAGCCTCCTCCCATTCTGGGCCAATTTATGGTTCACTAACCTAGATTTCTTCCCCAAGTGATTTTAGGGGAAATGGAACTGACCCCTGGTGGATGCTAGACTCCTTCCTTCAGACTCAGTGGATGGTCACAATTCCTCCATTCTCCCTACCCAACAACACATACATACATAGTGTCTAGTCCTGCTCCCTCTATTCTTCTGCTTTCTGACTTGGCAGTTGGTACTATTGGAATTGGAGACGATTTCTGTCTTTTAGGGTTTAGATTTCTGTGGTTCTGGTTCTGGGAGAAAAGGGATGAGGTCAGTGTGAGATTGAGTTCCATTAAAAGCCTAGACACATGGGTGGACTGCTTTATTCTCTCTGTTCCTCTGTTTTCCTGCAGAGATCTTTTACCACCAATAACAACAAAAAATTTGTGGATAGTGTGTAGGATTTGGGTTTTGTTGCAATGCTGTGAGCCAGGATCATAGCAGGCAGTGGGAAAGGGGTGCTGAATGAACTCAAGGTACTTGTTATCTCAAAGATTTTTGTTTTGTTTTTGTTTGTTTTAAACCTTTTTTAGATCCTGGTGTCCTATCTAGGTCCTCAAGACAGTCAAAGTTACTTTATCCTGGATGCATAATTTCTTTTTTGGAGAGGTTATGAGACATTGTGAGGACCAAAAACATGTCTAGACCATCATCTTATTGGTCACATGTCCCAAAAGTCGGCTAATATCATGTAATTACTTAATGCAACTTCTAGTGTCTTATTGGCAAAGTCTCTCCCAAATCAGGGTTTAGGGTCACTGACAATTTCTTGATCTAACCTAGGAATAACCCTGCTTAGATCCCAGATGTGTCCCTCACAAAGAAACCTAAATATGATCTAATGTTACAGAACTGGAAGATATTTGACTCAGATCACTGTGCCTAAACATCATGAATACAAGTTAACCTGAGAGTCAACTTGACTTCAGTCTCCAGCTCTGATACTGCTTGTATGTATGAATTCAGACAACGTACACAATTGACTTTGAATTTCAGTTTCCTCATCTTTAAGAGGAGTGAGTTGGACTAAATGATCTCTAAGGTCCATTCCAGCACAGCAGCATTCCTTGAATAAGACACTCCATCTCCAGATTGTGCATGTTTAATGACCATCTTCTATACATGGAACGTGTCCCTTTGCTTCCTGGCTTGTCTGGCTTCCTTCATTTGTCAGACAAAACCCCCTTCATGCAAGAAGTCTTCCTCATTCCTCCTTCAGAGTACTTTCTCTTTGAAATGTCCTTCATTTTGTCCTGTGTGGATTTTATTTGTACATGGTATTTGCATGTTGCCTTCTACATTGGAACGTGAGTTTCTTGAGGGCAGGAAATGATTTTTTTTTTTTTTGCCTTTCTTTGTATCCCCAGCACTTAGCACAGTGTCTGGCATTTATGAGGTGCTCAATAAATACTTGCTGTTTGATTGATTCTAGCATTTTGATTCTCTTAGATTCAGGAAGCAGAAAGTAAGATAAGTTCAAGCACAGAATATTTGAATAATTTCTCAACAACTAAGCAGCATTGTGGAAGAAAAAAGAAAGAACATCTCCAGATTTATAAAGGAAGCAAAATTGCAAGTCAGTAGTGCCACCATGACTTTTTCAGATTTGGTTGATATGTAGTAAGATCTAGAAGCAATTGGCATAAATCAGCGAGGCAGATTTTCAACTGATAGGAGGGAAAAAGTCATAATAATTCAAGCTGGCTAGAAATGACCTTATTGAAAGGTCATAAGTTATCCATCACTGACGGTCTATAAGTAAAGGCTACATGACCTTTTGGCAGAGGTTTTCTACTTCTCCTTAGGTATGCCTCAGAATAGATGTTCTCTGAGGCCCCTCACACTCTGATTCTCTGACTGATAATCACTAACAGATTATTCAAGGTTAACAGCAAAGAGAAAGAAAAGAGCCAAATAGGATTAAAGTCAGTATTCTCAGGAGTCCCCAATCAAATGTCAATTTCCTCCAGCAGCTTCATCCACAACTCAGATGAAGACATCAAAGACATACTTGAGAAATTTGCAAATGGCAAAGCTGGAAGGGGCATTATATATTTTTGGATAACAGAGATATATTGAGGGGATCAATTAAATCAAGAAATTTAAGAGGTAAATGCAAAATTTAAATGAAATAAATACAAAGTCTTACATTAGGTTCAAAAAATAAATTGCACAAGTTAGGGTTCAAATGACAGATCCAAAGATTTTAGCTGACAAATTCAAAATGAGGCATGCATATGACTGTTATGTTCAATGAAGGACAAGCAGATTGGTGAGGGGTCTGGAAACCACAAGTCATTTGAGGACCATTTGGAAAGTAGGGAAATTTGGCTTAGAAAAGAGAAGACTTGGGGAAGGTAGAATAAATGTTTTTAAATATTTGAAGTCACATAAAAGAAAATGCTTTTCAGGGAGTGGAGGAGGGGATTACCTCAGAGTCAGGATAATGGATTGGAAACTATTGTGGAAGCAAATTTTGTTGCTATAGAAGATACACACAGACCAAAGAAAATCAAGAAGAGCAACTACATCAGACCTAGAATACACAAGGAAGGTCCATGCCAAAAGATATAATACTGAGAATGCAATTCTTAAGATATTTATGGGCAAAAAGATTCCAAATGATGGTAAAAAATTAAGGATTATATTATTACTGAAAAGGGATGAACAAAAAGGTATCCATTAATATCTACCAAAAACACATCTACTTTCTCATCTTTAAAAATATTTTTACAAGAATGGTTTTTAATACATACTGAAAACATCCTTGTTGAAAATATGAGAAGGGAAGAGTCAGGTCCATGCAAATGATCTCTAGCAGAGCACAGATTAGAGTTGCACAGCTGACTGAAAGTTGCAGCAACTGCAATATCTTACTATGCATACGGTTTGCTACTTTTTTAAAAAAAAGCATTTGGCTTAGTAAGTCAAAATCTACCTTTAAAATATGTCCTCCATCAAAATGATGTTGGCATCATGATTTTTTTTTTTCAAAAAGGACATAAGCAAGCCAAAGATGCCTGACATTATCATAAATAATATTCAATGCAGATTTCAAACGAAAAATGTATTTTTACAGCTAGTGAAGTACTCAGGATTCTTCTGTTCATAGCCAGGTGACCCTGTATTGATTGCACCAAGCCCCAGAACAATGCAGGGGATTCAAACGAGGTTCACAACCACTCAAGATTTCCACCTCACACTTCATACTGGAAAAAAGCAGCTATGGAATCAGAGGAGCTGAGTATGAATCCAGGTTCTCCAGTTTAGTAATTTCAAGCAAATCACTTTTCTACTTTGGACCTCAGTTTCTTCATCTACAAAAATGAACCTCTTGTCCTGTGAGGCCTCTTTTAGCTCTTGACCTGTGATCCCATGATCCTATGCTCTCAAATGGAATCCATTGTTAGCAAAATGCTGTCAGTCATGTAGATCATTTATTCAATCATTTAACAAAAATTAATCAGCACTTGTTGTATGCCGGGAACTGTGTTAGGTACCAGAAATACAAAGATAAAAAAAAGTACTGTTGTTGCCCTTAAGAAACATATATTCTTTTGAGAAAAAATAAATGGGCACATATAAGTAAATGTAAAATAAATATAAAGTCACTTGAAAATAAAGCACTAGCAACTGGGAATGGGGAAGGGAATCAGAAAAGACTTCATGGAGGAGTTAGTACTTAAGCTGAGTTTTGAAGAAAGCCCAGGATTCTAAGAGATCCCTAGGAGGAGAGAATACATTTCAACATGAAGGCTTTGTCACAGAGATGAGATGAAATTTCCCGTGTAAGAAATAGCAAGTAGACTAGTTTGGCTGAACCTAAGAGTATGTAAAGGAAAATAAAAGCTTATGCATATGAAAAGGTAGACTTGAAGCTTATTTTAAATGGACTTAAATGCCAGCCAACAAAATCCACCTTATATCTGTCCACTGCCCTTTAGAATATTGGTGACCTATAAAATAAAGCATTACATTGGCGTTCTAATGCATCTGACCTGGATAAATTCTCAATTGTATGAACTGAAACTAATGCAAGTAATATACAAACAACTATTTCTAATGCATTAGATGTGATCCTGGGATACATTTTTTCTCTTCCATAGGCATTTGTAAGAATGGAAAAATAGTACATACTATCTCTTGATAAGAAACCTGGAAGTGTTGCAGCCAAGTGAAAAAATGACAATCAACTGATTGTAATCTCTCCTCTTGTTTCTGTGTATTACACCTGAAAAAAAAGAAGCTGCCAAATCTGGTGGTAGAGGTTTCTGAAATGGATCATTGATCAGTTTTATCTGAGTAATACAAAAAATAAATGCAAAACCAGATACCTAGAAATGAAAAATCCTGATAAAACATAGACTAGTTTGCAATTCTCTCAAGTTACTTGTCTACTGTTTTCTGTAGCTGGGGAGATTTTCCTCTGTACCTCCATCTCACTTTATATAAAT
The DNA here is from genome assembly GCA_023548195.1 of Bettongia penicillata ogilbyi. NCBI lineage: Eukaryota > Metazoa > Chordata > Mammalia > Diprotodontia > Potoroidae > Bettongia > Bettongia penicillata. The sequence continues at coordinate 6,480,900 of JAJHZJ010000244.1, forward strand.
ACTAAGATAAACATAACTATATAGCATACTGAGAAGAGAAACAGGCACACAGGGAGACAGGCAGATTGATTTGGGGGAGAGAGAGAGAGAGAGAGAGAGGAGAGAGAGAGAGAGGGAGAGAGAGAGAGGGAGAGAGAGAGAGAGAGGAGAGAGGAGAGAGAGAGAGTGGGAGGAAGGGAGGGAGGGAAAGGGAGAGGGAGGGGGAGAAGGAGGGGGAGGGAGAGAAGGGGTATTTATGAGTCCAGCAAGGATGGTGGTGGCAAGGAGCTATGTGATTCCGACAAACTCTTATAATATTTTCCTGGGTTTAAACTTAATCCAAACAACTGTATTTGACTCTAATAAGAAAACACGATTACTTCTTTGAACTTCTACAAAGACATGATTATCTACTAACTATTGTTCTCATAAAAGTAGATGAAGCTTCAGGACATCCTTGCAAATCCTCTCCTGGATTCCTCTCATGGAATCCATCAACACGGTACAAAAAAAATCAATTATTTTCCTTAAAGAAAAAAAAAATTATCATCATCCTGGATTAAAAACTGACCGATAAAATTTTAGAACTGACCAAAGATCATGGGCATCTGTCCAAGGCAAATTTGTGAAGAAGATAAGGTTCCTCTTTGGCACATGCAGCCTCGAGTTCTCAACCCTATTCCTCTCTTACTGAAAGAACTTCTCATATGCTAAGGTACCATATATCCTCATGTTCCTTTTTACCCTAAGTGTGTATTGAAAGTAGAGATACCCACAGGGACAAAGCTGATGACTGAGGGAAATCCTAGTAGTGGGAAATGAGAGAAATCCAGGCACTCAGGCAGTCACAGTCATATAAGTAGAGCAACAGGAAGATATGTCATCAAACAAAGGAAACAGTATCAGGTCATGTGAAAGTTGGTAATAGATGGTAGTATATTCTGAAGAATATCATTCATGTGGTAAGATTGAAATAGTCCTGGCTCTGGGGTGAAATCCTTTCTCTCTAGGATCAAATCCTCCCGCTCTAATTACCTGGGTGACCCTGGTTAACTCACTTAGATCCTCTAATCCTCAGTTTCCATGTGTGTGAAATGAGAGAGACTAGATGAACACTTGGGTCCCTTTCAGGTCAAAATCTATGATAATATGACTCTAGCCATCTGTAGTGAAAGTCCAGTTGTGTGAATCGACATCTGGAAGTTGGGAGAGGCACTCCTTTGCCTGAAACAATTAAGGTGAGGACAAAATAGGGCACAGCACACAGGGGGAACCAGCAAGGAAATCAAGATAGTGGCTAGTTCAAACATGGTAGGGCTAGATGAGTGCCTAGCTGTGGGATCTGGGGAACAACACAAGTTTTTGATAAACAAAGAGGAAAGTTAGGACCTAGTTTTTAAAATACAATTGTGAGAGTGTGGGCAAGAACAGACTTAAAGATAGAACCTACTTGAAGAAAGAGGATATGGTCCAAGTAATGATCAGGGTGAGTAAATCAGAGGCCATCACAGATCTTGAAGAATTCCTGGGAATAACAAATCCAAAGGGAAAAGCAGAAGACAGATATGAACTTGTTTTGTACGGCAACTCAATCCCCAAACACCTGAAATTACCAACCAATTAACCAAAATGTATTTAGTAATCACTTACTATGTACTAGGCCATGGAAATATAAAGATATAATCAACATAGTCCTTGCCTTTAAGAAGTGTGTGTTTTCTCAGTGTGAACAAACAACATGTCTACCAAGTCATTTTGCTCTAATCTCATAAAAGAATTGTCTTTTTTTTCCTTTTGCCTCTTCTCACCCAATTCACTCTATGCTTTTTAGCTCAAATTATGTAACAGGATTAGGTTAGAATGGGAGCAGCTGTAATAGGAGAATAATATTTCATTACCATTTCCTAGACTAATTTGCACACCAAAATAAGAAGAAAACAGTCCATTTGTGACCTATTGTTTCTGGTAACCTAGCCAATGCAATTCAATAAGCATTTGTTAGCAACTAATATTTGCAAGACATTTTGCTAGACATGAGAGATAAGCTTTCCCAAACAGACAATAAAGAAGTCTGGTTGAATTTCTATAATCATAAGGCAACTGGTAAAATTTGCAAGAGGGCAAACCATTTTTCCCCTCCCTCAAGATTCTGAAAAGTCCTATTATTCCATAATCTAGATCATCAGCTCTGAGAATTAGAGCCTAAGTGAACAGAAAAAAAGAACAGTCAAGGATTGGGACTAAAGCCTAGTCACTGGGAATGGGGCAGTTTATCAGGAAAGGTTCACCAGCAAACAAAAAGTGGAGGTAGTTTGTCAAGTGGCATAAGGGATACACGTAAGTGAACAGCCTAGTGATGTCCTAGGAGGTAAGTGGAGGCATGGAATTTAAAATGTTAGGCAAAATCTAACAGGTGGAAATCCAAACAAGTCAATTCACCTATTCCTTATTAAGTGCTTACTATGTTCAAACCACTATATTTTGTGGAGGAGAGGAGAAGAAGGAGGAGGACGAGGACGAAGATGACGACAACGAGGAAAAAGATACTACTCCTTCCATTAAAGAGCTTATAATAGCAAGATGATGTAAATGTTCCTTTATTTATGGAACACCAAAGAGGACACCCCCACAGAAAGATGTGATGAAAGAATTTGACCAACTGTGGCCCAGGATCCTAATTCTATTACCTTGAAGATATATTGAAGTTTGTGAATAGAAGTATGGGAAAACAAAAATAAAGTAAGAGAAGCTGCAAGTTATCAAAAGCAAGAGATACGAAGCCAAAGCCATAAAGAATAGTCAGCTCTAGCCTATATCATAGGAAAATTATTCTAGGAACCTAAGTATGCTCTTTATCCTGGGAAAAACCTGAACTGTTGATCCCATCTATGAAGAACTGAAACACTGCATGGCCAACTAACACAGGAAGTCAGACATGGTATGGAGAAGTAATGACTCAATTTCTGAAAATGGGGCAAAAGGTGAGGACTTGGTCTCAGGGGAAAAGCAAGTAATGGAATTGGGTACAATATCAAAACAGATCTAGCAGTAAGGTAACTTGATCCATAGCTTATCAGCTATTCAAGCAGGACTTTACATAATGGTCCCCAAAACAAGGGTCAAACTGGTCCCAGAGGTGGGAGTACAGCTGATCCTGGTGTTAGTGTGCCCAGCTATGGAGATTGGAGGGAGGCAGGGACAGGAAGTTAGGCAGGTTATATAGATGGCACATGATCCAGTGAGCTCATCTGATCCTGACCTCAATTCCCTACTTGAAAAGCTTTAATAGATTAGGCAAAGAATCTTAAGAGAAATAATGGGGATGGGGGGAGGAGATAACTGAGAAGGTAGAGGGCCTGGTAGTATTAAATCTCAAATTATACTACAAAGTAAAAATCATTAAAATTATTTTGTACTAGTTTTAAAAAACGGTCTTAAACATTATTCCACTTCAAGCTCTCTACAGTTTAGCAACATTGGGCTTCTTTGGTTCATCAAACAAAATATTCCATCTCTTGACTCCATGACTTTTCACTGGCTATTCCCTAGACCCGGAATGCTCTCATTTCTTTTATCTACCTTCAAGTTCCCTTGGTTTCCTTAAGGAGTCAACTCAAATCTGATCTTCTGCAAGGAGCCTTTCCCCAGCCTCCCTTCTGTTCTTGCCTTCCCTCTGAAATTACCTCCCAATTTACCATTTATGTATCTTCTATGTACATAGATGTTTGCATGATATCTCTCCTATTAGACTTTTATCTCCTTTGGAGTAGAGACTGCTTTTGTCCTATGTTGTGTTCCCCAGTGACTGTCACATAAATGTTTAACAAATGCTTGCTGACTTGTTGTTCAGGTTATTTAGTGTAATAGATTAGGTATACCAGATATCACATACCACATATCAAACAGACCTAGTAGACAAAAGGTGCTAGAAACTAGAGTTTCTAGGGATTTTCAAGGTTTTCCTATTTGCCAAAAACTGCTAGGAACACTAGAAAGCAGTCTAGCAGAAATTAGTTTTAGGTCAGTACCTCACACTATATACCAAGTGATCCAAATATAAAGGTCACATCATAAACAAATTAGAAGAACAAGAAAGATATTACTTTTTGGATGTGGGGATGGGGAAGAATTTATGAACAAAGAAAATATAGAAAAGGTCATAGAAAATAAAATGAATTTTATCATATATTTTATAATTTACTATTTGTTCATTTTTAAGATTCTTTCCTTTTTAAATTTTGAGTTTCAGATACTCTCCTTTCCTCCCACTCTTTCTCCACCTACTGAGAAGGCAAATAATGTGATGTAAATTATGTAAGAAAAATCATGGAAAACATACTTTCTTATTAGCCATATTGGGGAAAAAAGAATGAAAGAATGAATGAATGTTGTACTTTGATTTGGACTCTGAGTTCATCAGTTCTTTCTATAGAGCTGGATAGCATTTTCTCACCTTGAGCCCTTTGGCACTGTTTTGGGTAATTTTATTGATCAGAGTAGCCAAATCTTTCACAATTGATCATCATTACCACATTTTTATTATTGTGCACAATGATCTCCTGGTTCTTCATTTTGAATCGGTTGATATAGATCTTGTCGTGATTTCTTTTTTTTCTGAAACCACACCCTTGTCATTTTATGGCACAATAGAACTCCATTACCATCATATCCTACAACTTGTTCAGTTGTTTCCATTTTTTTTGTGTTTTGGAAGGAGGGTTACCACTACAAAAAGAGGTACTATAAATTTTTTGTCCATATAGGTACTTTTCCCTTTTCTTCAATCTTTTTTGGTACAAACCTTGTAGTGGTACTGCTATATCAAAGGATATACACACTTTTATAGCCCTTTGGGCACAGTTCTAGATAGTTCTCCAGAATGGTGGGACTAGTTCACTACTCCACCAACACCGAATTGGTGTACACCTGCTTCATCATTGGTCATTTTCCTTTATTGTCATATTAACCAATCTGACAAGTGTGTGGTAGTACTTCAGAGTTGTTTTTATTTGCATTTCTCTAACTATTAGGAATTCAGAGCATTTTTCAAATGACTCTTGATAGCTTTGATTCCTTCCTCTGAAAACTGTATGTTCATATCTCCTTTGACTATTTATCATTCGAGGAATGGGTCTAACTTTTTATAAAATTGGCCCAGTTCCCTACATATTTGAGAAATGAGACTTTTATCATGGAAACTTGCTGTAGCTCCCCCACTCCACCCCCACAATTTCTTGTTTTTCTTCTAATTTTGGCTACATTGGTTTCGTTCATGTAAAATTTTTCATTTAATGTAAGCTAAAATATCCATTTTACCTCCCCAGACCCTCTCCATGTCTTGTTTAGTCATAAATTCTTCCTTTTCCATAGATATAACAGGTGATTTTCCCATGTTCCCCTAATTTGTTTATAATATCACCTGTTATGTCTAAATCCCACCCCCACTCCTCATTCACTGCCTTGTCATGGTGAGGGGGCTTTCATAGCTCAATGAAACTACATAAGATTACCCAAAATGGACAGGTCATGGTGGAATGTTTTGACAAAAGGTGTTCCACAGGAAAAGGAAATAGCAAATTCTTCTAGTTTCTTTACACAGAAAACTCAATGGATAGTATTAAAATAATAAAAGAGATGACAGTGGAAGATGATCCCCTCAAGTCAGAAGATGTCCGATATACCCTGAAGAAAAGAAGAGGATGTCTAGAAAGATATTTGCAGTACTCAATGAAGCAACTTGGTCAAAACCAAAATATTGGTCAGCTCTACATGTGCATGGGGATGAAAGAAAAATCTGTTGCTGTAAAGATCAATATCACATAGGAACCTGAAATGTAAAATATACAAATGAAGGTAAAATGGATGTAGACAAACAGGAGATGGAAATATTAGACATCAATATCTTGAGTATCAGTGAACTTAAATGCATAATGGATAAGTTTAATTCAAATGATCACTACATATATTAATGTAATCAAAACTCCTTTAGAAGAAATTAATCCATAATCCTTAGAGCCAATTAAAAGGTAAGAAAAGCAGTACTAGGGTATAATCTCAAAAATGACCAAATTCAGATATCTGTTCAAATCAAGGCAAACCATTCAGTATCATAGTAATACATGTCTTATGTTCCAACCCACTGACACCACTGAGGTCAAAGTTGATCAGTTTAATGAAGACCTACAACATCTGCTAGAAATATCACCAAAAAATGTCACATTCATCATTGGGGATTGGAATGCCAAAGTAGGAAATCAAAAGATAATTGGATTGTTAAGCAAGTCTGTCCTTGGTATAAAATGAAACAGAGCAGAGATTAAAAAAATTTTATCAAGATAATTTGCTGACCACAAACATTCTCTTTCAACAACATAAAAGATGACTTCAACATGAATATCACCAGATGGTCAATATAGAAATAAGATTGTTTATATACTTTGCAAAGATGGAGAAGCTTTATGCAGTCAGTTAAAAAAAAAGACGTGGAACTGACTGTGGTTCAGATCATGAGCTTCTTATTGCAAAATTCATATTTAAATTGAAGAAAGTAGGGAAAACCATCAAACCATTTAGGTATTACTTAAATAATGTCCTTTATGAATATGAAGTGGAGGTGATGAATAGATTTAAGAAGTTCACAACATTGTATAGGAGGCAGCAACAAAAGATATTCCTAAGAGAAGAAGAGCAAAAAAGAAAAATGGCTCTCTGATAAGGCTTTAGACATGGTTGAGGAAAAAAGAAAAGGGAAAGGAAATAGGAAAAGATATACCCAATGAATGAGGAATTTGAGAGAATAGCAAGGAAAGATAAGGTTTTCTTAAATGAGCAATGCAAAGAAATAGAAGAAAATAATAGAAAGACGAGATATCTTCAAGAAAATTAGAGATAACAAGGGAAAGTTTCATGAAAAAAATGAGCATGATAGAAAACAAAAATGTTAGGAATTTAATAGAAGCAGAAGATTTTAAGAAGAATAAATATATAAAATACATGAATATATAAAATTATGCAAGATTTTAACACCATTGATAACCATGATGGTGTGGTTATGGATTTAGAGCTGGACATCCTGGAGAATGAAGTCTTAGAAAACATTGCTAACATAAGAATAGTGGAAGTCATGGAATTCCAGTTGAGTTATTCAAAACCCTAAAAGATAGTTCTGTTAAAATGCTGTACTCAATATGCCAGCAAATTTGGAAAACTCAGCAATGGCCACTGGATTGAAAAGCTTGGTTTATGTCTCAATACTAAAAAGTGCAATGTCAAGGAATTTTCAAATTACCAAAAAATTGTGCTCATTTCACACACCGGGAAGGTTATGCTTAGTATTCTGCAAGATAGCCTTCAACAATATGTGGACTGAGAATTACTAGAAGATTAGGAACTAGAGACTAAATTGTCAACATTTGCTGGATTATGGGGAAAGTAAAGGAATTCCAGGGGAAAAAAATCTACTTCTCTTTCTGTTTGACTAACACTAAAGCCTTTGTGTGGATCACAACAAAGTATGGCAAGTCTTCAAAGGAATGAGAATATTGGATCATCTTTGTCTCCTGAAAAACCTGTAAGTGGACCAAAAAACAATACTTGGAAATGAACATCAAACAACTGATTGGTTTCCAACTGAATGGAAAAGAAGTATGACAAGGCTGTATGTTGCCACCTTATTTATTTAATTTATATATAGAGTTCATTATGCAAAATGCCAGCCTGGATGAATCAAAAGTTGGAATTAAGGTTGCCAGGAGAAATATCAACAATTTTATATATTCAGACAATACCACTTTTATTACAGAAAATAAAAAAAAATAATAAGTCTCTTGATGAAGGATAAAAGAGGAGAATATAAAAACTGGCTTGAAGCTTAACATAAAAAAAACTAAAATCTGAGTAACTGGTCCCATCACTTCCTATCAAATGGGGAATAAATGGAAGCAGTCTCAGATTTTATATTCTTGGGCTCAAAGATCATTGCAGGCAGCAACTGTAGCCATGAAATTAAAAAACACTTACTCCTTGGAAGGAAAACTCTGGCAAATCTGGACAGCAGAGATGTTGTCTTGCCAACAAAGGTCTGTGTAGTCAAAACTATATCTTTTTTTTCCAGTAGCAATGTATGCTTATGAGAGTTTGACTATAAGAAAATCTAAGAACTTGTGGTGCTGGAGAAGACTTTTGAGAGTCCCTTGGACAATAAGGAAGTGAGGTCATCAATACTTAAAGAAATTAATTCAGACTATTCACTAGAAGATCAAATACTAAAACTAAAGCTTAAATATTTTGGTCACATAATGAGAAGATGGGACTCATTTTAAAAGACTCATGTTGGAAAATATTGAAAGCAAAAGACAAAGGGGATGGAAGAAGATGGATAGATAGTATCATGGAGACTTTGAATATGAACTTAGACGTTGAGAGATACTGGAAGATAGATGGGTCTAGTATACTCTGGTCCATGGAGTCATGAAGAGTCAGACATAACTGAATAACTCAGCAACAAAAACATTATATATAAATTGCGTGCCCATTTTGGTCTTTTCTTGGTATGTGGTGTGAGATATTTGTCTATACCTGGTTTCTGCCAGAATGATTTCCAGTGTTCTCAGCAGTTTTTGTTAAATAGTAAGTTCTTAACTCACTTGTTTGGATCTTCAAGTTAATCAAACACTACATTACTGTGGCTGTTTACTTCTCTGTATTGTATGCCTCATCTATTCGATTCTTTTTTGTTGTTCAGTACCAGATAACTGTATTTTTTTTCATATTTTATCCCTGAACTCAAAACATCCATTTAGGTCAAAATTTTTATCAAATTTTTTTCCCATTCTAGTTACTCACTTATCAATTAAATTCTATAAAATTTGTCAAATATCAGCTCTAGGAAAGGAAATATTCTGGTTTCTGAGGACACAGAAACAAAAATGAAACAGTTTATGAAATCAAGAAATTTATATTCTACATGATGGGGAAATGTATTCACAGAAAGTAAATGCAATGCACATATACATATGTGTAGCTATGTGTATATATATATGTACGTATGCATTATATACACACATTTTATTTATATATACGTGTGTGTATAACCATTATAAAGCAATTTAGAGTAAGAGAGATCAGAAGAGTATCATGTAAGACTTTTCCAGCTAACTTCATTTTCCATCAGCTACTCTACTTGGTATGACTCCAAGTGTGTCATGCCACCCTCAGGATAATCTCCTTTTCTGACATCTCATTGCAATGGAGACTGATTTAGCTTTGACACCCAGCACCTCTCCAGCATCCTCAGTGGACTCTCTCCTCCTATTAAAGACCTGTAGGGAGGAGCAATCAGCTCCTCCAAAAGTTCTCCTTTTATAAATGACTCAGATTTTCAAATTAATGTCATCTTCTTTCAGCTTTCTGCTCCATAAGTAGTGACTCTATAAATATTATGTTTTGACTCCATAAATATTATGTTCTTTCTTTTTCTTGTTTGCATCCTCAGCACTTAGCACAGTGCCTGGCACATAGTTGACACTAAATATTTATGACTATGACTGTGCAATAACTTATCCTTAGCTTATCCTTAAATGGAGCTAGGGCTTCCAAGAGGAAAAGGAGAGGAGAAGAGTATCTAGATACATATAGTACCAATATTATTCAGGAGGGAAAAATCAGCTTAATGATGGGTAGATTGTTATGTTTGAGATAATGAAATATACAAATGAAAAATTAACTATGCTAGATGCTGTAAATTTCATAAATGTTTTGAGATCACGTAACAGCTCAGAAAGAAATTTAAATTACTATTCTAAGTATGAAATGAAAAAGTTTCATAAGATGTGTGTGTGTGTGTGTGTGTGTGTGTGTGTGTGTGGTTTGGAACAAAGTCATGTAGAAACTCTTAGGAACTTACAAAGTACCACTCAGGTAATATTTCAGGGCTCTCTCTTTATTTTTCCCTGAATTCTATAATTCTAGGGAAGTACTAGGAACCAATATCTACTCCATCTTACCTGCAAGGTCACACAGGCTGAGAACACTCATCTTTTCATTGTTCCATAATCTTCTTTTTTTCTCCCACAGACCCTAAAAAAAGGTTTACTCTAGGGAAAAAACCTGGCCTTCTATGGATCTATATATAGACTCATCACAAAATGCCAGAGAATCCCACATAGACATATTTGAAAATCATTCTGCCAGATTCCACATAGACATACCACTTTTCTATTATGCACATTCTCATCAAAGATTGGCACACTCTCTTCACTAACGTTTCCCATTCTTCATACACACACACGCACACATGCATGCACGCACACACATGCACACACATACGCTAACTCTTAAACACACACAAAAACCCTGAGGCTACTCTATCAGCCAAATCTACTTCACCACCAATTTATAGCATTATAAGAACAGTCTGAATGATCCTTTCTGGCCCAGTGAGCAATCAAACAACTATGGACAGCAGCCAAAACTCATCAACTCAGGCATGATGCACACATTGGCCTTTTAGTGTCTATAAGACATAGTAATAGACAGACAGCATGCCAGGTATTCTGATGTCAAACAAGCTCAATAAAAGTAGGAAGTTCATTAATTGTGTTGTTTAATTAAGCTGAGATATAGTGAAATAACATAAAAAGAATATTGACAAGTGATTAAAGTAATTTATATAATCAAAATAACCTTGGAAATTTTATGTTTTTTTCATTTTATATACACTAGACTTTTTAGGACACTAGGGAATTCTTAATTGAGAAGGTAGTTATCTGGATAACTACAAATTTGGATAGTTTTCAATAAACATTTTTTAGCTAGTACATATATCATTACTCTGAATAATCAATACTCTAATGATCTTTACCCTCTACTAAAGTCCTGCCCTGATGCCTCATTGTGGGGTCTTGAAGGTTAAATTAGCACATAAACTCTGTGCAATTTTTCCAAAGGCTTCAAGCATTGGCCTGGTGATGGATTCTATTGATGTCATCTAATTTTACCAAAGCTAAGTTAGAAGGTTTACAAATAGTTAAAGCATGGTATGTGAATGTTGACTGCAGCAAAAGAGACTGAGAAGGAGGAAGGAGCAGGCAAATCACTAGGAGGAGAAAAAAAGAGAGCAATGCCTGGAAATCCAAAAAGAGGAGAGTGTCTAAGAGGGAGGTATCTACAAATGCCACAAAGAGGGAAAGAACAAAAAAAAAGGGTTGAGAAAAGGCCATCCGATTTAGCAGTTAGATCATTGTGACTTTGGAATTGGTTTTCAACTGAGTGAAAATGCCAAATTGAATTGAATGCCAAACTGCCAAAAAAAATGGTAGCAGAGTAGGGTATGTAATCTATACCCATGAATTAATCAACGTGGAGGATCCCAGTATAGAACCTCCCTCCATTGATGGATATTAGCAACTAATCTGTAACATAATCTTGGATAGTTGTCTTAGAGAAGAAAATCAATCAAAGAAATTCATATGCTAGTATAAAGTATAGCACAAAGCATGCTGTATTCGCTTTTATCATTTCTACAAACTTTAAGTACAGGAAATGCATGGCAAACAATATGAACTTCAACTCTGAAGGAAAAAATTATAATTTTCCGTAATTCTAATTTAGCATTCTGAATTCCTAATTATTCACACTTACTTTAGATTCTGTATGTATGTGCTGAGAGGAAGGTCAAAGGTCTTTTTTTCATATTAAGCCAAAACACCTTAAGTCAGTCATTTTTCAGTTGTGTTTATGACTCCATTTGGAGTTTTCCTGCAAAGATAATAGAGTGGTTTGCCATTTCCTTCTCCAACTCATTTTATAGATGAGGAAACTGAGACAAACAGGGTTAAGTGACTTGCCCAGGGTCACATGGTTAGTAAGTATCTGAGATCAGATTTGAACTCAAGAAGACATCATCATGACTTCAGGCCTAGCACCTGTCCACTACCACTTGGCTTCCCTAAAACACCTTAAAAATAAGCTCAACTTGGCAGTTTGTTTAATGTAATTAAGTTTTATAACCTGTGAAAACATGAACTGTTCAAATTAAACATTTGGGAACGTAGACTTTCTGGTTAGATAGTCATTTGAGGATATGAGTCATTTACCAGATCTTCCCAAGCTTCTGTCTGTTGTTTTCTCTAAACAACTGAAATAACTTGACTAAGGCACAGTTAATCTTGTTCTTGGAGCTGTCTTTACTACGAAATCAGAATGCTGCATGATCAATCAGCTGATCAATGCGTAATTGATTGTGAGAATGGCCAGAAATATCAGCCAATTTGTTAACTGTGTTTAGATACACCCTCAGTCAATGAACAAATTGGAGCAAGGAAATTAAAGGAATGTTATCAAAATTGTTCAAATTGAAGGAGAAAATCGAATAAATAAATTCTGAGTTTCACTGCTTTATTAAACACACACACACACACACACACACGGCAAGGCTTGAATAGTTTATGTATTGATTTCTTAATATTTATTAACCATCTGCTTTCTACAGATCAGACCTGGAGTTAGAATTCACCCATCTCTGCATCAGTTTATTGATCTTGAGCAGTTCTGAAAACAGGGCAAAATGTTCTGTAATATACTTTCTGAAAAAGATAAAGATAAAAAATTAAACTCATTTCAACACCTCTATATAAAGAATGTTATTCAAACCTCAGTATCATTTTTTAAAGTTTTCTTTTTGTTTTTACATCAGTCATTTATCATTTACACATGCACATATACACAAACATACAAACACACAGAGAATGAATCATTCCTTGTAATGTGAAAAAAAGTAAGTAAAAATGACACAGCAGTCCTTTCTTATCCTTTCTTAGATCATATGTAACCTTCTGTATCCACAGTCCAGTTGTCCAGTGAAAACGAGGAGCTCCATTTGTAAATCTCTTCTGAAGGATGACAAATGATCATTATAATTACATGGCATTGAGACTTGTTTTGGTGTTCTTTTCATTTATATCTCTGAACCAATTATTATAGAAGATCTCTGGTTATACTTACTCAATTCTGTGTCATCCATTCATACAAGTCTTGCCATGTTTCTGTGAATTCCTCCAATTTGTTGTTCCATATGGTACAATAATATTCTGTTATATCCATATGCCATAATTTCTTCAGTCATCCCCCAATTAATGGGCAGCAACTTTGTTACTAGATCATTTTGCTACAACAAACTGTGTTATGAATATTTTGATATATATAGGGCCTTTCTTTCTGCCTTTGCTTCCCTTTGCACATAGGCCCAGAAGTGGGAGATCTGATTCAAAGGCTATGAATGACTTGGTCGTAGAATTCTAAATTATTTTCCAGGATGATCAGAACAATTCACATACCCATTACTAGTGCATTCTTTAGAGTATTCCATCCTCCTGAAAAAATGGCTATTAAGACAACCTGAAAAGGTAAAGAAAAGGCAAAAGGAGAAGGAGATAGATGGGGGAAAAGAAAGGGATTAAAGGAGAGGGAAGGGAAGAGGGAAAAGAAAAAATATAGCCATTGGCCTTGCTCATTTTAAAAATATTTGTTGATTTGAATTAAATAGAATTATATTTTTGAACTTTTCATATGCAATATTTGGTTGTCCTGTGCACACAGCTGAAAAATCCGAATCATTTATCAAGTAAAACTGAGCACTCTAAGTACTTGTATAAGCTGGGTTTGTCTAGGCAAGTGTTGTTTGCCTAACAAGAAGGCACCCACAAGGGGCATTTAGGCCTCTGCATTCCCCTTTTAGTGTGTAAGGTAGCCTCCTTTGATTGGTCTTTAAAACTGGTGAGCCTGAGCTAATTCCTCTCTTTTCTGCTGCTTGACCACTACAACTGCTGTATTTGGAGAGTAAAGATCACAGTTCATCAATTACATGGGCACCATGAACTGAACCAGTGAAAAGGTTTCCTTCCCCTTCTCCTTCTCTTTTACCCCAACTCTGAGCCTGTAGATCTTTGATTCTGCCCTGTGTTAAATGTCCTCTTCAATTTCAAGTGCCAAAGGATGATGCTCATGGCACCAGAGAGTTTTAACCACGATGACCTTGAAGCCAAGATTGTGGGCAGGATGGTTGCACAAGGAAAAAGGAAAAGAAATTGTTTATATATGTTACATATGTTCTTCAAAACCAAAAAATGCAAATTTTGAAGAAAATTCATTCATATTTCAGGTAGTCAGTAATTTATGAGAATAATCTCCTTCCATGCAGCACATTATGAAGTGTTTTCTTCATAGTCACTGTGTAAATAAGATATTATTGTTATTTTCTAGATGAGAAAATTAAGACATCTCCCCCCAGAAGGTTAAGTTACTTAGTCATAGTCACACAGGGAACATCACAGCTGAGATCTGAACCCAGGTCTCTTGACTCTAAGTCCAGGGCTCATCCCACTCCAGAGCACTACCTCAATTTAAATGTTTACAAAAGAATAGCAATGTGTCCACCTAAACCCAGTGGCAACTCTTTTTAGAAAAAAGATTAACATGAAGATATACACAGTGTCCTCACTTAGGTCATGCTTTAAAACCTTAATTAGGTGGTTTTCCAGACCCATGATGCTAACCATAGGGGAAGAGAATGAGACAAGCTTCTTATTTAGACCCATTTTTGAGGGCAGTACATCCTTGTAACAGAAATGGTGATGCACTGGTAATCAGTATTTAATAGAAGAAATGGATTGGTACTAACATTTTCTTTGAACTAGGTTTTGCTATTCCATCTGCGCTCTCAAAAAGACAGCAAAATAAATTTTAAAAATGATAAAATCTTGAAGTAGAAAAGCTCCTAGATCCTAATCACTCACTGGCTCTACAGACACTTCATCTGATACAAGGTAGATAGCTAAAAGTGACTCACCACTGATGATTCGAGTCAGTTAGCTTTAGGTTAAAAAAAAAACCAAAACACTGAAATATTGATGTTATCGCCCTTCTGCTCCTGTACATTGTTAACAACACCATTGCTGAAAATCAAAGCAGCAGATTTGGGCTATGGTGAATGAGAAGGTAAAACAGTCTCTAGTTCCTCATTTCTTAGTGCTCCTGATGTGTATATACATATTCTTTTTGATATTTACATTTAAAAAGATTTTCCCTCATTTCTTTTTAATTTTTAAATTTTAATTTTATTTCTTAAACATTACCTTCCTTTCTCTTTGTATCCCTCTCCTACCCAGTAAATCTTACAACATAGAATAAAACAAGAGAAGAAAAATTAGTTTAAAAAATGATCAAATACTTTAAAGTCCCAAACTGTATGTTTTTTTCTACACCCACAATCCACTCCTTCTGAAATAAAGGAAAGAATTTACATTTTCTCATCTCTTCTCTAGGTCCAAGTTTGGGCATTATAATTATACAGAGTGCCATTGGGTGTTTTGTTCTTTTTATTTACCTTGCCGTAGTGATATACATATATATTTCCTCCTTCTCCTTATTTCAGCCTGCCTCAGATCATATGAGTATTCCCACTTTTCTCTGAACTTTTCATATTCATTGTTTTTGTGCTAATTTAATGTTTCATTACATTTATGTACCACAATTCCCTAACCAATGGGCATCTGCTTTCTTTCTAGTTCTTCACTATCACAAAAGGAGCTGTCATGAGCACTTTTGTGCATATGGGATGCTTGTTTTTGTCCTAAACCTCCTTGGAGAATATGCCAGTTCCTATTCTTATTTTCAAAGAGATTAGAGTACACATTCTTTTAAATTTGTTTATGAACACGGTTTTCTTTTAAGCTTCTCTTTTTTCTGCTTTATATAAGAGAATTGCAGCTTGCTTTGTTTTTCAATTACAAAGTACTCTGATAAACATGTAGACAAGCCAAGTAATTCCCTCAACACTGGTATTGTGGGGAAAATTCTGGATTTGGAATCAAAGGTCCTGGGTTCTAATCTCTTTTCTGTCATTTATTACCTACATGACCTTGGATAAATGATTAAACCTTTCATTGCCTTAGATTTCTCAAGCATAAAATGAAGAGGTTGAATTGGACAATCATTAGGTTTCCTTTCAATTCTATAATCGATGACCTTGTGATCTTATGAACTGATGTCCCACAATCAGGTTGTCATAAAGCATAGAATTAGGAATTGGAAAGACAGAAGATTCATGTTTTCTACAACCTTCCCTTTTACACCCCACCAAACACACTGTAATGGTTGGGAAGGATGTGTGTCTGCCCTTCATATCCCTCTAAAATTTCTCAGTTGATTCAATTTAACAAATATTTTATAAGCCCTTCTGATTTGCCAGTCACTGTGATAGGGATACAAAGGCAAAAAAAAAAAGACCCTGCCTCAATGGAACTTATGTTCTACTGAATATTTTGTTTCAGACAGAAGCTAAAGGTTATAAGAAAAAAAAAAACTCTGAAATTTCAGTTCCTGGGATTTGACATAGAAATTGAAAAATATTTTAGCCATACATTACAGCTGTAGCTGAAAGATTTCTTCCTACAGGATTTACCAGGAACTAAACTTCTCAGAATTATTTTAATGACTTTCTGTTTCTCCCTGAAACAAATAGAAGTTAAGCAAGTCCTTTACTGAGGTACTTATCATTTACCTCAGTTTTATCTTCTATAAAATGTAGATAATAGTACTAAGAAAAGAAATGAGGTGATATTGCAACTGTATTGCCAACTGTGAAGCTACATTTCTAAAAGAAAATAATTTTTGTTACTTTATGAAATTCATATTAACTTGCTACAATTAAACGTTCTATTCTTCATATGTTCTTTATATGCGTACTCTATAAACTCAGTAGTTCTTTTTATCGAATGGCTAACACATTTCATTTTGTTTTCCCTTTAGACAAAAGTATTTTCTCTTACATATTAATTCTTATTTAGCATTTATGTTATACTCTTTGTGCCAAATGTATTAAAATCAGCTATTGGTAGAATTCTCTCAGAGCCTCATTTTGGAAGCCCATTCCTCCGACACCCATAGCTGTCACATTGATAGTAGTAGAGAAGACAAAATACTCAAATTAACACTACCATGCTAGGATATTTTTTTCCCAGAGTCTTTTTCAGTACCAAATCCATTTATTAGATTCCAGCTCAATTTTTGTCCTGTTTAAGTAAACAAAGAATTACTTAGAACAGCATGCCACACACACACACAAAAGATCAAGGTTAGTTGTGCTAAATGATCAAGAAAATCTTGCTTATGTAATATATTGCTGAGTTGTCTATCTTTCAAAAATATTTAGTGCAATATTTTTCCTTTTTTAATGCATACCTAGGTATCTTCAGCTGGATATTTTTTGGAGGTTACTATCTGTAATGGAATCGCCTTTTTGAGCAGAAAAGTCTTTATTTCCTATTTGAAACATTTAAAGGATATAGAGGAAATGCCCCTCACATACACAGTATGTTTAGATGTGATTGTTTTTGAAGTCAATATATCACTTTCTACTTAATATTCAAAAAGAATCAGGCTATAAGTATTCATAAATGCATTTTTCATTTTTTCTTATTTGAAATTATGATAGATTCTTTTTCTCTTGACAGCCTTAATAATGAATTTGGGGGTGCCAAAAAAGAAACTCCAGCATTTA
This sequence comes from Bettongia penicillata ogilbyi, assembly GCA_023548195.1. Lineage (NCBI taxonomy): Eukaryota > Metazoa > Chordata > Mammalia > Diprotodontia > Potoroidae > Bettongia > Bettongia penicillata. Next base: position 6,498,436 of record JAJHZJ010000244.1, read on the forward strand.
TTATCTATATTTCTAGCTCCCAAAACTACTTTTTATATATGTTTTGCCTTGCTATAACTTAGATGTTTATAAAACTCATGCTCTTTGAAATACCTTCATTTCTGTTTTCACCATCTGCCTCAGTAAGCATAAGTGCTCCAACAATTACAGAAGTAGATTTGAAATGGCTGTTGGACATAATCTGGTCAAAAACATAGATCTGAAATGGACATTAAAGGACATTTAGCATTACTGCCTCACTTGCTAGATGAGGAAACATGTTCAGAGTGTTCAAATTCACCCTCATGACAAGTTACAGGGCTAGGATTTCAACTTTACTGCCATGTTTCCAAGTTCAGAGCTCTCTCCTTTGCCCTATAGTGCTTCTTTCCCTGAAAAATCTGTTTGTGAATAAGTAAAAATGTAAATAAAACAAAGAAAAGGAAATAAGATCATTTTGAAGTGTGTTTCCAGTTCTTGGTCCAATGTCATAGGAAACTTAGGCTACTACTATGTATAGAGCATTTACTCAGTGATAAGGAAGAGTGGAGTGGGTATTTCACTTGAAGGAATTGTTTGAAGTTTTCATGTATGACTAATGAAATGCTACTGTGCTATGTGAAAAGATAAGCAAGCTGATTTCAGAAAAACCTGGAAAGACTTAAATGAAGTGATGCAAAGTGAAGAGAGCAAAAGCAGAAAAACATGGTACACAGTAATATTAATACTATATGATGGCCAACTATGAATAATTTAATTATTCTGAACAACATAATGATGCAAGACAATTCTAAAGGACTCATGATGAAAAATGCTATCCACCTCCAGAGAAGGAACTGATGGAGTCTGAATACAAAGCAAATTATACTATTTTTCACTTTCTGTATATTTTTTTCAGATTTCTTTGTTCTTTTTAGGTCTGTGTCTGCTTTCACAAAATGATTAATATGGTAATATATTTTGCATTATTGAACATATATAACCTATATCAAATTGCTTATTATCTCAGGGAGGGGGAAAGTAAGGGATAAAGGAAGAAAATTTGGAACTCAGAATTTTTAAAAAATGAATGTTCAAAATAGTCTTTACATGTAAATGAGGGAAATAAAATATTTTTTAAAAAGTAAAAAAGAGAAAGAATTGTTCGTCAATCATACTTTAAACCTCAAATTGATTTTTCCTTTTTCAAAAGTCACCAAGTTACCAGCAAGTCATATATGACTATAATATAACCATGAACTATGATTTTAGTGGAAATTCCCTACACTTCTGAAGCTCAGGTTCCACACTTTCTGGTATTATGACTACTTTCCCATCATCATATATGAAATAATTTTCAGAGGGGAAATTTGAACCTAAAATTTTCAATTCCAGCACCCTCTCCACTAGACCATACTGTCTCTCTATAACACACCACATATAAGACCAACTGGTAAAAGTTCACATCATGCTGAAATAAATCTGTGGCAGGGTCCCTGTGACCTATGAATTCTCTTCTGTGATTCTGTCTCTATCACATGGTTGCCCTGTCAGAGGATACAGCGAGTGTGATGACACAATCGGTGCCCAGTAAGGGCAGTTTAAAACTTCAAAGACTAACCCAGTAAGGTAAAGTAGAATGAGAAGAGCTGAGCTGGTTGAGCTTTAAAAAATAGAAGGGGCCCTGTAGCAGCTGTCAGAGTAATTACTGTCACAGACCTGTTCTTGTTTCTGTAAAGGCAGTTTTCCAACAGAAAAGCCTACTGACTTTTACCCCAATCCCTGACACTCTTTCTTAGACCTTCCAGAATGTTTCTTCTTATTGTTCAGTCATTTTCAGTCAAATTCTACTCTTCTTTACTCTATTTGGAGTTCTCTTACCAAAGATACTGGAATGATTTGCCATTTCCTTCTCCCGCTCATTTTACAGATAAGGAAACTGAGGCAGACAGGGTTAAGTTGTCCAGGGTCACGCAGCTAGTAAGTGTCTGAGGCCAGATTTGAATTCAGGAAGTGTTGCTGACTGCACACTTAGGACCCTATCCACTGCACCACCTAGCTACCTCAGAAATTTGGAATAGACTATCTTCACTTTTGTCAATTCAGCTCAGTCCCCTAGCCGTAAAGAATGCCTTTCCTTCTATGACTACCTTACATCTACGCTTTATTTAATTTATATGCATCAATTTATATATTGTCTCCCACTCACCTTAAAATGTAAGCTCTTTGAAGGTAGACATGGTTTTATTTTCCTTTTGAATCCCCAGTTCTTAGCAAAGTGTCAAACACATATGAGGTGTTAATAAATGCTTAATGATGGATGCATTGAGTGAATCAAGGAATATTTATTATATATTTACCTTGCTAAGTAAGGTTCACTGGTTGCAGTCCTGGGGATATTAAAGTAAAATCAAAACATGGCATGTCCTCCATGAAGTTGTATTCTATCAAGGAGATACAATATAGACAAAGATAAGTAAACAAAAGAAAATTGGAGGGGTAAGAGGGGAGTTACAACAGGGTGACTAAGGAAAGGCTACCCACAGAAAGTGATCTCGGAGCTGAGCACTGAAGGAAGACAAGTTTTCCATCTCTGGGTGAGGAGAATACATTCTGGACTGGGAGACAACAATAGAGTGACATCACAGAGACAAGTGATGAAATGTTACATTGAGGGAACAGCTAATAGGACAGTTTGACTGGAAAGCTTAGGAAGGAAAACAATATCAAATAATTCAGAAGGAGTCAGATTGTTTAAGGCTTTCACTTCTAGCCTGAGTATTATGGATCTGACCATAGAAGTAATAGGGAGACATTATTAGTTTTTGAGCAGAGGAGTAACATGGTCATACCTAAGACAATTTTATTGGGAGGTAGATTAGAGAAGGGAAAAAAATAACAAGGAGACCACTTAGAAGGGTTTTTACAGCAGTACAGGAGAAAAGGTGGTGGGAGCCTGGACTAGAGTAATGGAGTGGCTGTTGTTCAGCTGTTTCACTCATATCTGACCATTGTGACCCCATTTGGGGTTTCCTTGGCAAAGATGCTGGAGCAATTTGTCATTCCTTCTCCAGCTCTCTTTATAGAAGAGGAAACTGAGAGAAACACTGTTAAGTGACACAGGATCACACAGCTAATAAGTCACTGAGGCTAGATTTGAACTTGGGAACATGAGGTTTCCTGACTCCAGGCCTGGCCTGTATGCTGCCCCATAAGTGGAATACATTCACTTATGTAGTTCTATTATAAATTCACTTATATAAGAGAATGCAAGAGATGTGGAGGCAGAATCAACAAGACTTGCCAATTAGAAATTCATCGGAAAATAAAGAATCAAGTATAACACTAAGATTATGAATTTGGGTGACTACAAGCTTTGTGGTCTCCTGAACAAAACAGGGAAATATGGGGAAAGGATAATAGACGAGTGAAAATAATAACTAGATTCCTAGAGACCTAGTTTTCATGCGATTGCTTCATCTTTTGTGACCTGAAATTGTGATTTTGAGACTATTTAACTGTCTCATAACTGGAACCACCGACTATCTGGCCTAGATGAAAGAGCCTGCCTGCCTCACTATCTCTGAGAAAATAAAAAATAAAAGTTACAACAAAACCACCTGAGACACAGCCCTGTGAGAATGAAATGATTAACTTAGCCTGATTTATGGTGGCATATGTGGCAAGGGCCTCAGTTTCCTCATCTATAAAATGAGTGGGTTGGACTAGAAGGTCTCCATCTCTAAATCTATTATCTGATGATTGATACAGCATAGACAAGTGTTTGGAACTCAAAAGTGAGAGCTCTGCAGCACATCCAATTTGCAGTGATTGTAACTACGCAGACACAGATGGACAAGAAAGACAAGGAAAATGTGTCTGTTGGGGTGTGTGTGTATAAGCATCACATGGACAGAGTGAAGAAACAAACAGTATTTTTGTGCTTTGCCAGAAGGCAATCTTCCCAGCAAAAATGGCATTCTCTGCTTGTGCATTCTCTTCTCAAATTAGTGGAAATGTCACTTTGTTTAAGACAGAAGTGATGCTGGTGTCATTGTTTGGGTGTTGAAATGAACTAAATCGGGGGTAGAGCCTCTTGAGGAAATTCACAACAAGCCAAGAACTATTAGGCAAATTTGGGCCATTGCCACAGACCAGCTGTCCTGACACAGGATAGTAAGCCATTTACACACAAGCTTTGCAAGAAGGCATCTGAACACAGCACCTTAAAATATCAGCAATCAAACTGATGCTTATAATTGCGATGATAATAAAAGTGCCAGTGTCAGGTTACTTGAAAGTTCTACTGTACCTAGAATGCTCTGTGCACGTGTGTGTGCACATATGCCTGTAGTTTTAGGGAGTGATGTTCTAAAAACATACCAACTTATAGAGCATCCTGTGCAACCTGTTTTAACGTAGGCATGGGTCAACTTTTCTAATTTCATGAGAGAAGGTTTTATCTTTCACTTAAAAAAACCAAGGCTAATATTGTGAATTTTGACACATAGAAGGAAGCATTCTATAGGAGAAACAATATTAGATTTGAAATGAGAGGGTCTGAGTTTGAGTCTCTGCAACCACACTTTCCAATAGTATGACTACATCAATCAATAAAGTAACTTTTATTAAGCACCTACGTGCCAGGTACAAAAAGACCTGAGGATACAAAAATAAGCAAATCACAATCCTTGTCCTCAAAGAACTTACAATCTAATAGGGAAGACAATATCTAAACTAATATATACACAGCAAGCTACATACGGGATACATAGGAAATAATTAACATAGGGAAGGTGCTGGAATTAAGAAGGGTTGGGGGAGGCTTCCTGTTTTCTAGTAGATACTTAAAAGAAGCTAGAGAAGTCAGTAGGTAGAGAGGAGGAGGGAGAGTGTTCCAGGAATGGAAGACAGTCAGAGAAAATGCCCAGAGATAAAAGATAGGGTGTCTTGTTCATGGAACAGTCGCAAGGCTACTGGATCAAAAGTAGACATGGAGGACTAGAAAGACTGAATGAGTTGGAGGGGCCTAGGATATGAAGGATTTTCAATGTCAAATAGAATATTATGTATTTGATCCTGGAGGCATGAAGAAGGTACAGGAATTTACGGGATGGAGGGAGCTGAAATGATCAGCTATACTATAGGAATCACTATAGGAAGATCACTTTAATGGCTGAATGAAAGATGTGTTGGAGTGATGAGAGACTTAAGGGAGGCAAATTTACCAGCAGGCTATCACAATAGTCCAAGCATGAGGTGATGAGGCCCTCCATCAAGGAGGTGACCACGTCAGAGAAGATAAGGGGTATATACGAGAGTTGTTGCAAAGGTGAAATCAACAGGCTTGGCAATAGATGGAATATGGGAAGGAGAATGAGGAATACAAAATGTCTCCCAGGTTGAAAACCTGAAGGATTATGAGAATGGTATTGCCCTCTACAATAATAAGGAATGTGTGTGTTGTTGTTGTTGGTTTGGGGGTAGAAGAGAGGCTTTGGGGGAAAGAGTATGGTTTTATTTTGGACATATTGAGTCTGAGATGTCTACTGAAGATTCCGTTCAAGTTGTCTGAAAGTTGGAGATGTGAGATTAGAGGTCAGAAGAGAGATTGCAGTAGGATAATGAGATTTGAGAATTATCAGTATAAAGATGGCAACTAAATCCATGGGAGCTGAAGGGATTTCCAAATGAAGTAATATGGAAGAAGATGAAAAGAGTGGCCAGAACAGAACCCGAGGGACAACTATCATTGGAGGGCATAGTCTGGAAAAGGTTCCAGAAAAGGAGACAGAGAAAGAAGGAGTCATCAGCTAGGTAGGAGAATCAGGAAAGAATAGTATCCCAAAAACCTAGAAAGAAGAAAATATCCAGGAGAAGAGAGTGGTGAGATTGATTGACGTTGTCAAAGCCCACAGAGAAGTTGAGGATTGAGAAAAGGTCACTGGATTTGAAAACTAAGAGATTATTAATCATTTTGCAGAGAACGGTTTCATAAGAATGATGATTTCAAAAGTCAGATTGTAAGGAATTGTAAGAAGAGGGTGAGAGGAGAGAAAAATGGAGAAAGCCTTTCCAAGAAGCTTAGATACAAAGAGCAAAAGACATATAGGATGATAGTGGGATAGAAGGATCAAGTGAAATGTTTTTTTCTTTTTTTTTTAGGATAGGGGAGACATGGGTACATTAGTAGTAGGTAATAGGAAGTGAGTTAGAAGTTGAAAATAAATGAAACAGTAGAGATGACAGAAATAGCAATCTGTTGGAAAAGGCAGGATAGAATGGGATTGCTTGAACAAGTAAACAGGTTAGTCTTGGTAAGGAGTAAAATCATTTCATTATATGAGATGGGATGATGGAATAGAAAGTAGCAGAAAGAATCTGAGTGAAAAAAAGATGAGGAAAAAGGAAGCAGAGGGACCTTATGGCAAATGGTCCCAATATGACGAAAGGAAGTAGAGTTAAGATATCAGAGAAAAGAGAGTGGCCAGCCTGAGTTCTCCCAATTCCTCTGAAAACCACTTTAAATAATGCCTCAAAATCAGTTCTAGAAGGGCAGAACCCATAAGAAGATAGAGCAAAACAATTCTCTAGCCCAAGGGAAAGCATGACAGATCTGTCACACCAGAGTAAGAATATAGCATACTCTGGCCACACTAGCATAGACCATCACCCTGAAGTCAGGAGCAGGCCTTGGGGGTAATGGAATCAATGTTAGCAGAAGCAATTTCCAGAGTTCTCAGTCTACGAGGGCATCAGACAACTGATCAGAAGAAGATTAAAGGGGTCCCTTTGCTGGCACTAGGTACAGGATTCTATTGCATTGCCTATCCATTAACCCAGGTTGCAGTCCTGTGTGGTAGTCCCAGAGCAAAGAAGAGCAGTAGCATACCAGAAATTGTGACTACAGGTGAAGAGAGACCCAGGTCGCACTTGGACGGCAGAAAAGAGTACTTGTGGTTATTCATAGACCAGAGCTAGGCCAGAAGAACAATGACCACAACTCTCTTTAGACCATATCACCTTTGAAGAGCTAAAAGTTTACAGATTCTCAAAATTAGCTTTCAGAGCAGCAAAAATGGCCTGGAAATTGAAACAGCATCCCCTCCATTCCAGGAGCAGAGCTCCACTTTAACACAGTTAAAAATCAAGAAAATGAGCAAACAATCAAAAAAAAATGGACTATAGAAAGTTATTATGGTGACAGGGGAAATCAAAATGCAAACTCAGAAGAAGAACACAAAATCAAAACTGCCTCAAAGAAAAATATGGATTGGTCTCAAGCACAAAGAGAATTCCTAGAAGAGCTCAAAAATGATTTAAAAATCAAATTTAAAAGGTAGAAGAAAATTGGGGAAAGAAATGAGAGTGATGAAAGAAAATCATGAAAATGGTCAATTTGGTAAAGGAAGTACACAAAGTACTAAAGAAAATAACTTTAAAACACAGAATAGACCAAATAGGAACAGAGGTACAAAAATTCCCTGAACAGAACAGCTCCTTAAAAAGTAGAATTAGCCAAATGCAAAAGGAGATGCAAAAGCTTACTGAGGAAAATTATTCTTTAAAAATTAGAATGGGGGTAAGTGGAAGCTAATGACTCCATGAGAAATCAAGAAACAACAAACAAAAGCAAATAAAAAAATGGAAGAAAATGTGAAACATCTCATTTGTAGAATAGCTGATATGGAAAACAGATCCAGAAGAGACAATTTAAGAATTATTGAACTGTCTGAAAGCTATGATTAAGGAGGAAGAACAAGCAGAAGAAGAAATACTTAGACATAATCTTTCCAGAAATTACCAAAGAAAATTTCCCTGATGCAGAAATTGAAGGAATTCCCTAATCACCTTCTGGAAGAGAATCCAAAACAAAAACTTACAGAGAGTATTATGGACAAATTCCAGAACTCCAAGGTAAAAGAGAAAATATTTCAAACAGTCAGAAAGAAATACTTCAAATATAGTGGAGCCATAGTCATGATAACACAAGATTTAACAGTTTCTATATTAAAAGACCAGAGGATTTAGAGAATTATATTCCAGAAGGTAAAGGAGTTAGGATTAAGGCAAGAATTATCAACCCCAGAAAAACTAAGTAAAATCCATCAGAGGAAAAATAATGGATATTCTATGAAATAGAGGACTTTCAGGCATTCCTAATTAAAAGACCTGAAGTGAATAGAACATTTGACAAAGAAGATTCAAGAGAAACTCAAAAAGATGAACAGGAAAGATAAATATAAAGGATTCAATAAGATTAAACTATTTTCATTCCTACATAGGAAGATGATAAATGTAAGTTCTAATAAGTTTTTCCATTATTAAGGCAGTTAGAAGGAGTATACATAGAAGACATGAGTGTGAGTTGAATATGGTAAAATGATATCTGAAAAAATAAAAGTAAAAGTGAGAAAAAGAATGCACTAGGAGAAGGGGAAAGAGAGAGTATAATGGGGTAGATTATCTTATATGAAGACGCATGAAAGAGCTTTTACAGGGGAGGGGAAGATAAGGAAGTTTGGGGGAGCACTTGAACCTTAACTTTCACCAGAATTGATTCAAAAAGAGAATAACATACACACTCAGTTACATATAGGCATCTATCTTACCCCACAGGGAAGTGGAAGCAGAAGGGGATTAAAGAAATGGGGAGAGAGGAGTGCCTGATAGAAAGGAGGGCAGACTTAGGGAGGTGGCAGTCTCAGAAGGACTATCATTTTGTCAATGGACAGGGTGAAAGGAGAGACAGTAGGATAAATGGAGGAGGGAACTGGATGAGGGGAAATACAGTGATCATAGCTGTGAAAATTTTTCAGTGAAGTTATCAAAGCTATCAGTAGTCATATGAAAAATTGCTCTAAATCACTGTTTATTAGAGAAATGCAAATTAAATAACTCTGAGGTACCACCTCACACCTATTAGATTGGTTAATATGACAGAAAAGGAAAATGACAAATGTTGGACAGGATATGGGAAAATTGAAACACTAATGTACAACTCGGTGGAGTTGTGAACTGATTCAACCACTCTAGAGAGCAATCTGGATCAAAGCATTCAAAATCACATAAACCCTTTGCCCCCAGTAAGAGTACTGGTAGGTGTTTCCCAAAGAGGAAAAAAAAAATTAAAAAGACTTATATTTACACAAAGATTTATAAAAGCTCTTTAGTTATGGCAAAAAATTGGAAATTGAGGGAATTCCCATCAATTGGGAAATGGCTGAATGAGTTGTAGTTTATGGATGTAATGGAATACTAGTGTGGTATAAGAAATGATGAACAAGATGCTCTCCGAAAAATCTAGAAAGACTTACATGAACTGATACAGAGCAAAGTGAACAGAACCAGGAGAATACTGCACATCATAACAGCAATACTGTAAAATTATTAACCATGAATGACTTAGATATTCTCAGCAATTCATTGTCCCAGCACAACTCTGAAGGACTTATGAAAAAGAATTGATTGAATCTAGGTGCAGATCAAAGAATGCTTTATTTTTCTCGCTTTACTTTTTGTCTGCATTTTCTTTCACAACACATCTAATATGGAAAAAAAAATACGATACAAGATTCTCATCTGCAAGAGGAGGAGAGAGGACCATAGGAGGCTTGCATGCAAATCTCTTTAATTCTCTGAATCGCAATTGTATTCCTCTCTAAAACAAGAATAATTGTATTAGCATCAACTTCTTTATAGGTTCTTGGGAGGAAAGGAAATCTTTCTAAAATAGACTACTATCTTCACAAAATATTAAATATGGAAATTATCAGAGGGATCATTTTTATTGAGGCAACAAGGGTTAAGTAGCTTGCCCAGAGTCACACAGCTAGTAAGTGTCTGTGGCCCAATTTGAAATCAGGTCCTCCTGACTCCAGGGCTGGTGCTCTATCCACTGTACCACCTCATTGCCCCAGGCTCATCTCTTTTTCAAACCTCTTATAAATGTATAAGCAGAATATAAATATGAAATGTTATTTTATTTTCTTTGATATGGACCTATGATGGAAATATATTCAATTTATAATCTAAGAGAGTGGTCCAAGGACACCAAAAAGTTCAATGGCTTGCCCAGAATCATATAGGAAGTATGTAGCAGAGACATGACTAGAACACAGGACTTTTTGACTTTACAGTCAGCTATCAATCCACTATTTCCTGCTGACTTTCATATATTTGTACTTAGTAGTCTATGGGGACAGAGATAAAATCAATCTAAATTTCCAGAATGAAACAAAAACTCATGAAACTTCACATAGGCTTACAAAAGTCAAGTTTATAATCGATGGTCTAAACATGACTGGTCATACAATGACACTGATGAGCAAACACTTCAGTTTCATCTTTTTAGCTCTTTCACTACAATATGAAAACATGACTAAGTTATAGAACGTACAACTGTGTATATACCTGGACCCCTTGAGAATTAGATCTAAAAATTTAGGAAACATTTCTGGTTAGACCAATATAAATGATTTAATTAGGCAATGTTGGAAACTTTCAAGTAATATTTTATTCCCCAGAGGATACAGGCATTTAAGTGGGCATTTCCAAAAATGACATATAATGAAAATCATTTGTATTAAAACATATACTCACAGTCATGCAGAATAATCATTCTGAAAAGCCTGGAAAGATTTACATGAACTGATGCTGAGTGAAGTGAGCAGAACCAGGAGAAGAATGTACACAGTAACAGCAACATTGTACAATGACCAACATTGATGGACTTACCTCTTCTCAGCAATATAAGGATCAAAGACAATTCCAAAAGACTCATGATGGAAGATGCTATCCACATCCAGCGAAAGAATTATGGAGTCTGAATGCAGATAGAAGCATACTATTTTCTCTCTCTCTTTTTTTCTTTCTTGTGATTTTTCCCCTTTTGATTCTAAATCTTCTGTACAACATGATTAATGTGGAAATATGTTCAATATGACTGTACATACATAACTTATATCAGATTGCATGCCATCTTAGAGAGGGAGAGAGGAAGAGGGAGAAAAATTAGAACTCAAAATCTTATAAAAGTGAATGTTGAAAACTAATAAGAAAGAAAGGATGTGCAAAAAATCACTCTGATTAAGTCAAAGTTTCAGATACCTATAGCATTATCCTTTAAATACCAAGACTTTGGCCACTTTGGAAGCCTAAAGCATATTATACATTCTCCTGCCCTAGTAAATGAAAACTGTGAAATATAATTTCACATTTCATGATGACTTCAAATCATCTTTAGACAGTGTTGTGTTAAAAGTCAGAAAGACTTTTGGTTCAAGTCTCACCGGTGACACTAACTATGTTATCATGAACATGTCAATTCACCTTTTTGAGTATCAGTTACCCTCATCTGTAAAATGGGAATAAGTATAATACCTACCTTACAGGATTGCTCTGAGTTTCAAAAATGTATTTAAAACACTTTGCCAACTTTAAAGTGCTATAGAAATATTGGTTTCTATTACCATCATGATAGTAATTCTTACGAATATCCATTATTTTCCTATACTCTCTACACGAATGGCATCAGAAGTTGTTGAGATTCATTGAGGTTAACTTAACTTTCCAGAAAACTCTACCAGACTGCTAGGCTTATTTATCTAGCTTTTTTAAGGTTTCCTTCCTAATAACCACTTCTGACTTCTACATTTGCTTTTCAAATCTCTAAGACAGTCTGGTTATATTCTTCCTCTCCCTCCCCCTTTCTCCACTTTTAATCTCCTGTCTATAGCTTCTGTTGCTCATTTCAAGACCCTTGGATTTTACTCTAAGAACTGAAGTATGCCAGCAGAAACCTGTGTCTCTGTACATCTGTGCTATGAGCATAACAGACATTCCAGAAATATTTGTTGAATCAACGAAATCAATAACTCACATTTATGTAGTGCTTAAAACAGCACAACATGTTTTCTTCATAACAACCCCATAAGATTTATGATCTTAATATTTCCATTTTTTAGCTGAGGGTACCAAGACTCAGAGAATGGCTTTTCCAGGTTCATGCTGCTAATAAGTCTTGTTGCTGAGATTTGAACCCACATCTCCAGAATCCAAGTCTAGTATTTTTTCTAATACAATGTGCTGTGAAGATTAAAAGGACATCTGTGCAGTGGTGAGAATCAACTTGAGATAAGAAGGCAAACATTTGCTATGGATCTCATCAGCATGGTTTTATAATTTATTCTAGATATGCTGGCTGAGAAGAGTAGAGAGCAGAGAGTAGACACCATGCTCTAGATTTTGCTCTGCTTCTTATATGGTGGTGTTGTTTGGATAGGTTTCAGGGCAGAAGAGATGGTAGAGGCCATCAAGCACAAACCCCTTTTTTACAGATGAGAAAACTGAGGATGAGAAAGGTTAAGTGGCTTGCCTAATATCTGATGCTAGACTTAGTTAGCACTGTGCCAAGTTACACACACGCGCGCACACACACACACACACACACACACACACACGTCCTTTTATTCATCTGTCTGCTGAATGTTTCCTTCTCTATTATCTGTACTTCTGCTAGACCAGATGTGTAAAAACCAGTCTGACTTTAGAATAACTACATTAGATACTGTAACTTTTCTATAAAAAGCTTAAAGACAATGACTGTGAGGGTGAACAAAGGATAAGTTACCAAGTAACAAATATACACTGTAAATACTACAACACAGAAAGAGATTTTTGTAAAAGATAAAATATGAGCAGATTAATCTTCTATGAAGGAACTAGAGTAAGTGGGGCTAATTTTGTCCACATTTGTTTTTCTTAAAGCTAGAGGATAACTTATAAGTCAGAGTGCAATTCCCTTATTTTATATATTGGGAAACTGAAGTCTGGCAAGGTAAGATGACCTGCCAAGGATCATACAGCGAGAAAGCTGGAATTTGAACATAAATTATACAGGCTTTGATTTTAGTCAGAGCCATAATGATAGAACCTAGAGAAATACATTCGCTACTGAATATGGTGTAGGAAGAACTGGACAAGACAGTGTCTGGGATCTCTTCTGTACTCAAGAAGACATCAAGTGCAGGGGTTTTGTGAGAGTCATTTTATTGTGATTCAAAGCACTTGATTTGATTTCAAGGCTCATACTTATTTCAAATTCTGAGTCTGGCAGATGTCTTACCACTGGAGATCACTGGTCTGCTGTGAATCTAATGCATAACATATATATATATATATATATATATATATATATATATACATATATATAAAGCATTTTATGTTTTGTACTTTATGTATATTATACATTTTATAATTATGACATCTAATTATATATTATATATTTACATATTATAATTACATATGTGTATAAGCAAAAATAAAATATGGCATTCGTAGAGGGAATTTCCTCATTGGGAATTCCTTATACCAATGAAATCACAGGTCCAGACCAGATATATAAATTGTGTGTGCTTACACTGTATTAAATCCGAAGTTAAATTCTGATGTAACCCTGATTCTCCTGAGAGTGAAGATTCTCCCTTCAAGCCCCTATGATTTGGAGTGACTACCTGTTATAAATCACAGAGAGACTCAGCAGGAGAAGGTAATAAACTCTAACATTTTATGCAGTACTCAAAACATTTGTATTATGTGTTGGTCTCTCTGTGACCTACAGCAACTTAGCCAGTCTTTCTTAAACCGCAGGAGTTTGAAGACAGACTCTGTAATCAGAAAGTACCAGTGTTACCTCAGATTTAAAATCAGGTCTCACATTTTAGACCCTCCTTCTTCACAGACAGAAACTAGGAAGGAATATTCCAGATTATTTATACTCAAGTTTGAGAGATGCAGGAAAATTCATGGGAAGTAATAACTCTGCCCAGGCAAACATAGGAGGTAAGCCAATCAAATTATCAATAGAAAGTATTCCTTCAACGATTTTTTAAAGGGGCAGGTAAAGACTCTGACGAACTCTATTAGGAAAGCAGTTTTATGACAGTATATAACAAAAAGACATACCACAATTGAAATAAATTTAAGGGGTTTGATAGAATAGAGGAGGAAGGCAAAGCCAAGTTTCTTATTTTCTCTGATATAGTAATTGATATGTAATTGATACAGTAATTGACAAAAGCTTTTCTTCAAACTGGCTAGTTAATTAACTTGAGAAAAATATTCTTCCTTATAAGCCCAGGTGCTACTGTATCTTTCCCCTCTTTTCATTGATAGAAACTGAGGATAAACGGTTTTGTTGACTCGGAGGCATTTTACAGAAATATCCCATGGAAGAAAACTCTGGCCTCCCTCCCTCCTCAGTCTCAAAGGAAAGATGAATCAGCACTTACTATTCCTTTACCAAGTTTGTGTAATCCAGTGTTGACTAATCTCAATCACACACATATATTGTGTATGCAGCACCCAAGATATGCATCCTAGTGAATCTTTTGTTTTCCTCCCTTTTTCCCTTTAACATGGCGATAATCAGAACAAATTGATTTTGTTTCTCAGATTGCTAAAATCCTCCCAACACTTTCCCCAACACCGGTGTTGAATAAATCATTGTAATGTTCCCCTGAAGTGAATTGAAAATTAATTTACACAGCCAAGATGATCCTCCTAATAACAGGGTACATGGAATGGGGAAATTGGAAATCATTACCCAGCAAACATTATCTGCATTATTTTTGTGGCTGCTTTAGATTGCATTGTAATAGAAAATTAGGAGACCGGCTGTGAAGAAGTTTAAGAGGGTCCCCTGAAGAGCTTCTACTTCAAAATTGATTCTTTAAGAAAGCATTAAAAAGCTATTGGAATTGATTGCCTGCTAATATAAAGGAAAAACTCTTTGCCACCATTTGAGTTTAAAAAAGAGCATCTTCATTCATGCATGTTATTAAAACTACTGGCCTGAAAGCCCCTGTAGAAAGATAAAGGATATGGATGGGATATTAAAACAGCAATCTTTACCTTATCTGGGATTTAAAGTTAATATGTTGCTTTTATTAATTTAGCAGGAGCCATTAGTTAGGATGTCAAAGATGGGCTTTACAATTAAAATGCTATAGAATGAAGGTATCTTTAATAAACAGTGGACCAGGAATTCTTCATTAATCTTCCAAGCATGAGGCACACCCCTGAAAAGAATAAATCCTGAATTTACAGTTTTTCTTTATTGCTAAGTTTGCTGTGCCATGGCAATAAAAGTCATCACTGATAACACCCATGATTAGCTCTTGCAGCTTCCCTTGAAATGGGGTAATGGCCAATCAGATCTCAGCAGTTGGTCAGATAGAAAATAGCGTTCACTGTATTAAGGGGGAGTCTATTGACCTTTGAAAGATTCCAGAGTATCTGATGCAATTGGCCATTGCTTGAAACGTGATATTACAAATACATGCACCTGCACAAATACCACAAATGGAATATTGTTCCTTGAAATGAAAATATTTATTTTATAGCTTCTTGACTTTAACTCATTTGTTAGAGAATTGCCTAGTCTCTTCTAATCCATGACAATTGATAACATTTAACTTCATGGAATAATGAGCATGAAAATTCTTTCTTAAATTATATGTGTGTGTATTCATTACCCTTCTCACTGAACACATTAGATCAAAATTTAGTTGAACATCACTTTTATGCAGTGGAAATGCATCACTTCCTTTCCTTCTATCTCTTTCCTCATAGTTTATGAGTGTTCTGAAGCAGCCCCTATAGAATGAATATTTCAATGGCCTTTGGTCAAAAAATCAAGTTTTATGGGTCCAGTACAGTGCTTTGATGGATTCATCATCCCATTAGTATGGAATTCCCTCTGTAATTCTCATTCTACATGATTCTTCCAATTTTCACATTAAATTCTCCATCCTACTTTTCTCTTATTCTCTTTATATATGGGTGATGATAACTATCACTCAGGCTGCCCATAAAATAACCCATCATTTGGGCAGCACATCTGTCTTCGTTCTCCCTTCATTACTCATTCACTTCCTTTCCTGCTCCTCAGTGATGTCTCTTGTACCTCTTCTCATGGGTAAGTCATCAGGAACTGTTTTGGTTTTTGTCTGTGTATCTCTTGTACTTAGTACAGTGCCTGTCATATAGTAAATGACAAAATGTTGTCATCTGAAAAGCTGGGATAAAGATATGAATAAAATTTATCATGCAAAGTTGTGATGGATAAATGAGATAATGAATATGAAGGTCTTCAAAACACAGGGAGATATATAAATTTCAAATTGTATTGTTCATGGTGGTATCATTACAATTACTGTGAAAATATATTCATTAAATAAATGGGCTATTGCAACAGTGATTCCTTTAGGATCATTTACAGCACTGCTGGGTTTCCCAAATGTGATCCAGATTGATCTCTAACCATTCAATTCAGTCACATACATTATAATGCTCCATTCACTCATAAGATGATACATGGTTAAAATGATAGTTATATAGACAAATTTGCATTCTAGGACTACCTTTGAGGTTTCCCATGACACTGTCATTAACTTTCTTGTCTTATAAATAAATGAAGTCATTTAGGCAAGTTAAGTCTTTTACATATTTCTGGATCTCAAGTGCCATAGATGGGATCAAAGATGGACTTCTCATACTGAGTTGTCTGTTGCAGTGTTCCAGAGCCAATTTACATTTTCACATTATTATGTGAAACCATAAGTTTGCAATATATGAACATCCAAAATAAATATAAGAAAAAAGTTTAACTTGAAAATTGGACTAATTTTTGTTTAAACTATAAGACAAACACTCTCAGACTTTCCCATGTGTATTTCAACATTTTTGTCATGTTTAGCTCCTTCAAAAAAGCTAAAATTAGAGACAGCTAGATGGCACAGTGAATAGTTATGCCCCTGGAGTCAGAAGGACCCAAGTTCAAATCTGAGCTCAAACACTTGACACTTACTGGGCAAATGTGTGACCTTGAGCAAGTCACCTAACTCCAATTGCCTTACCTTCCCCCCCTTAAAGAAAAAAAAAGAACTCAAAAAAGCTAAAATTATCATCCACTTAGAAACTTATTTTGTAAGCCTTTTTGTTTTCACATGAAATTAAAACTTTTATCATAAAGTTCAGCAAAAAGTTTAAACAGCACAGTTTCTATGGTTTCCAAATGAGCTTTAAGTCATTTTCTCATAATAAGTTAAGCCCCTTGAAGGCAGGGGTCATTTTATACACCAACAATATGAATAATGAAACTTTAATTATATGGAGAAGCAGACCATCTATGTGCAATAAATTTTCACTTATGATTTTTATGAGATGCACAGAGATAGAGACAGACAGAATGAGAAAAGAAAAGGTTAGAAGCTCTCACAAAGGTAATGCTATTTTGATTAGAAAATTATAAACTATTAAAAAAGTAGAGGAAAGAGGATTCTTTCTAAAGCTCATTTATTCTCCATTTCTCTGAATTCCTTTTGTAAAGGGCAAGGAACAAGGTAGAATATACTGACAAAGTACAGGAAACCTGTGTAGCATATGGTAATCAGAGCAATACATGCCTCTTTAATTATCGCCCCTTTTCGTACCTCAGGCTTTTGGACTATTACATACAATTTTTATTCTATTTCCATCAGCATTGTTGCTAATAGATACCATCACCACAATATGACCCCTAAGAAGCTCTGAGGGAAACCAGGTAAGCAGACAGGGACAGAGAGACAAAGAAAGAGAAACAAACACATCTTTGCAAACTCCCACTGAACAAATCAACAGGTTGATGTACTGTCAGATCACAGTTATGCCATTCTGCAGATATCAGTGTGCTCTAATACAAAGATTGTAACAGTCATCCATATGGAACTGTAACTTGAGTGAGTTTTCTACTTTCCTTAAAATTAAATAAATAAGCCTTTAGATATTTAGAAAGCAAGGGCTTTCTGTTCCAACCAGGATATTGGCATCACTAATGACCTCAGTTATTTTAAATAGCCTATGAATGAATGAATGAAGAATTTATTATGTACTTACTGTGTGCAAAAATATGCTAAGTAATCTGGGGATGTAAATAGAAAAGTAAAGGAATCCCTGCTTTCAAGTAACTGACATTCTAATGGGGGAGACAATTCATAGAAAGGTTTTAGCTACAAGTTAGATAGAAGGCTCCCGTGGACCTCAAGGTACAATAGCAAAGCAGATGGTAATGCTTCTGCTTTAATGTTATTCCCACTGATAAAATAATATCAGTTTCAGATGCTGAACCATTTGATAATGTCAAAGATTTTCATGGCAATATCCCTCCCTGATCTTCAATAAATGTGGCTGTAGCACCTGCAGAAACAGTTGACAGGTTGCATCTCCACACTGGTTACTTCCCAAGATGATGTCTGTGCACAGCGGGCTAAAATTATTGTCATTCCCAAGGTTCTTGATTCAGTGTCCTGTGCCTTCTACATTGTAGTCTGAGGGGAAATGGTGGGCAAGGTGGCAATGTTGGTTTAACAAGCCTGGCTGCTTGCTGTTTGCCTCTCAGGGTGCCCAGTTGCCTAAGCTAGGTTGACTTGCCTGTCCTGTGACCAGTCAGATGGCAGTTGATAGGGATGCCCAACCTGTTCTCCAAAGGTAATACCCCCCTGACTGATGGTGGGGAGGGCTGGGCTGAAAGTAGAAGCAGTAGTTTGGGAGGGGGAGGAGTGCTGCCAAGTCCAGGGCTCTGGTGCTTATCTCCCTCTTGGTGATAGCTGGTCAGCAATTTTTGCTAGTAATGATGAGAAAGGTTACCCCCCACACACAAAGAATTCTCCTCTTAATGATGAGGAAGGCTGAATTCTGGGTTGTTTCCGTAAGGAACTGAGAGGACATGGTAGTCAGGGTGATGGTGGCTTTTTGACTAGACTCAAACATGCTGTCTCTTGTCCCTCCCTCAAGTTTCCCTACTGCTTTAGTCAGGCTGATTTCCCTGATATGGAGTGGGGGACAAAGATAACATTTAAAAATGGGCACATAATGCCATTTGCGTGAACATTAATAACAAAAAATGCATACTTGATATTAAGAAGCAGAGCTGTATAGTGGACAGAGTGCTGAACTTGGAATCAGCTAACATGAATATATTAAGCACCTATTGTCTGCTAGATACTGTACTAAGTGCTTGGGATGAGGCAAAATCAGACCCTGCCTTCAATGGACATATATTCTAATAAGGGAGACAACATGGAAATAACTAGCAAGATCTTCAGAGAAAAGAAGGTAAGTAACATGAAAGGTGGAAGGTGGAAAGACCAGGAAAGCCCTCTTGCAGAAGGTAGGTAGGACTTGAGCTGAGTCTTGGAAGAAGCCAGGGAAACAGAAGCACAAGTGAGAGAACAAAGTCTTCCAGTATGGAGATGAAGCATTATTTTTGAGAAACTTTGAGTAGGCCAGTGCTACCATATTTTAGAACGTATAAAGGGGAATGAATTGTTAGAATATTAGAAAGGTTGAGAGAAAGGAGTCAGATTATGAAGTGTGTTGAATACTAGTATGCTTTATTTTTGCTTCAGAAAGAACCAGGTTTGAATTTTGCTTCAGAAATTTATTAGTGCTACTATCAACATCAGCTAGCTATTTAGCTAAGTAGCATTTATTTTAATTCCTTAAGGACTGCAAAATTCTTTATGAGCATTATCTCATTTTATCATCACAGCTATGCTGGGAAATATATTGCTTTCTTTTTACAGAAACTGACTTACCAAAAGTCACCTACCTAATTAGGGTTTGAGGTTGGATTTGAACTCAAGCCTTCCTGACTCTACATCCAATGCTCAATCTACTGCAGCACCTAGTTGCCACTAATTATATGACCCCAGGGAAAGACATTTAGTCTCTTGTGTTCTGAATTTCTTTATATATATGAAATTAGGGGGTTAGATTTGATGACACTCTAAATCCATTCCAGTTTGAAATCTGTCATCCTCTAACATTTTATGGGATTATGGATCAATAGTCCCCTGTTTTCACTTGTTCTTCTCTCATTTTTCTCACTCTTAATTATTATGGGTCATCATTGATATTAATGTTGTTGTTTTACCTTAGAAAGAAAAAAATTTCCAGTACACATATGGCTCTGAAGGTTGGAATGTCATGGCAACAAACAGAAGAATGGCATTTCTTTGATGAAATTAAGTAGTAAAGAACCACGAAACTATGACCAGGGGGCTCCAAATGCCATGCACCGAAAGAACACAGAAAAGAAGATGTGAGTGAGATCATGTGTGTATCAAGTATCCCCCTGAGGGAAATAATCCCCATCTCAAAGGGGATAAGGGATTAGCTGGGAAAGAACACTCTCTACAACCCTAAATTAGCAGAGCTTTTCTTCTCTCCTGTTCTCGCTTATTTTCTTCTTAATGAATCCAAATTGCACCCCTTCTCCAATCTTTCATGGTTATTAACAATCAAACCAGTATTAGAGCATGCGTTCAAGAGGCATCTGGTAGACACAAAGGTCATAAGAAGGTGGGGATGGAGCAGGTAAAAAGAGTATTTCTAGTATTAATACTATTCCATGAGGGTCTGTAGCTTTTAAAGGAATCTGGCTTAGTTATTTGCATGGTCACCTCGTTATTGTTGGGTTTCATTGTTATTTTAATCTTTGACCTCCATTAAAAGCTTGTTGGTTGACTGACTGATTAAAATTCTACTCCATTGTCTCTCTTTGGAACAGAAGAAACCATAGGTTCTTGAAGGCAAAAGCAAGGCAGGTCAAGCTCTGGAAGGTATTAATGATTTCGAACACTCCGCATATGGTCCCAGCAATGAACTATATGACTGTCATCTACACGCTAAGTTTAGAAAGTCAACACAAGAAGGCTTACCACCAAGTGAGCTTTCCACAAGTAACTCATTCCAGCCAGCCACAAGGATTCTTGATCTTTTTGGTTTCATGGATCCCTTTGGCACTCTACCAAAGACTATAGAACTTTTCTCAGAGTGATGTTTTTAAATGAAAAAAAAAAACCCTCTAGAATTAAAAGAAAACCAATTATATTGAAGTAATTATAAAAATTGTTTTAAGTCCATAGACCCCAGGTTAAGAACTCCTGATTTAAAGAAAGATTGATATCTATATCAGTTAGGGGAACATTCATACAGATGAAATGTTGAATATAAAAAAATGTATAAGCACTTAAAAATAAATGTCACTTTTTTGCCTAAATGTTACCATAGTTATTAAGGCAATATGGTATAGAGGGAAGAGCACTAGGTAAATGTGGGCATATAAGCAAGGGACTTGACTCAACCTTTGAGTACTTTTGCAACCATTAGCAAGTCATTTATCCTCTCCAAGCTTCAGTTTCTTCATCTATAAAATGAAGATTGTAAGGCTCTTATTATCTCTCTCCCAAGGTTACCACAAGAATCATGTATGGTAGGTAAAGTACTTTGTTATTGTAACATGATCTATAAAGGCCATTATTATTATTCCTTGGTTGTTTATTGCTATGGGTTTCAAATTCTGTTAAATATTGAGCCTAACAGCTGTGTTTCTTCCTTAGGGAAAACTCATCTAAATTCTGTATACAGAAAACCACATGAGAGGGAAGCAAATGCTGATGGGATGGGAAAGCATTCAGCCTTATCACACAAAAGGTGCAGTCTCATGTTCTTATGTACATTTGTTATAGAGACTGAAGTGGCTCAAAGCATCATGTTTGCAAGTCCCTTTTTGAAAAGCACTTCAAGTGTATTTCTTGAAGTTTAATCAAAGACCTTCAAATAAAAAATTACTATAGAAATTTACACTTCTTCCTTAATTACATCTTTTTTACAGGGGGAGGAAGAGAAGAAATTACACAGAATAAACAGTCAATGAATGAAAATATGAATGAATGAGGTAGTGAGAATGAATGAAAAATGCTTAGAAACTTTGTCTTGTTGAAGAATATTTTTAACACATCATCAGACCATTCCTCAAATGTGTTGATAAATTCTTTAAATGTATAGTTGCCTGCTCTCCACTGGCCCTGGACTGAGCCATTCTGGCAGTCCAGTCATACACATCAGTCCCTAATTATTGGAGAAAAAAGAGTATTTGACTTGTGGCTTTTAAAATGGGTGGAGGGGAGACAATTAGTAAGTGGAAAAAACTATTGAGAAGTCACCTGTAATAGTTAAGATTAGAAATCAACAATGGAAAAGTGACCACTGAGAACCATATCCCCAAATTTCAGGGTGTGAAGGGAAAACATATCAGCATATGTTGTCCATATTTCTTTGACCATTTTTTTGTACTTATGGGGCTGACAGTATTCCTCACCTTGTCTTTCTAAGCCTATCAATTCATAGCCTCCAAGTTTCGCTTCTTAATAATATGGTTGTAAAGGTTGGCCACAGAAAGCATTGTAACGTAGAGGAACTTTACAAGGGAGTTGCAAAATCTTATTGATCCTACCTCTACAGTGTCTCTCTCAACAATCCCCTTTCTCTATTCATGTGGACTTTACCCTAGCTCAAGAACACATAATCTCACCTCTCTTTATGCAGTTTGGTCTCCCACCTCATCACTGAATTGAAACTGCTATTTCCAAAGTTATCAGTGATCTCCAAATCGTCCAGTCTAATAGCCTTTTCCTCTGTCTTCATTTTTCTTGACTCCTCTGTAGCCTTTGACACTGTGGATAGCCCTATTGTCACTGACATTCTCTTCTCTCTAGGTTTTCATAATATTTCTCTCTTGGTTCTCCTATCTGACAGCTCTTTCTCAGTTTCCTTCATTGGATTTTCATCCATGCACACCATGCCCACTTTGGTCTTGGTCCTTTTCTCCCTTTATACTTTTTTTTAGATGATCTCATCAGTTCTTATGTGTGAATTATCTATGCAGATGATTTTCATATTGATTCATCTAGCCTTGGCCCTTCTTCTGAGCTCCAGTCTCGCATCTCCAACTGCCTATTGCATATCTCAAATTGGATGTCATCTAGACATCTTAAATTCAACACTGCAAAAACTGAACTTATCTCCTCCCCCACACCTCTCCCCCTCTTTCCAACTTCCTTATTGCTCTTGAATGAATTAAAAATTTCCCATTCACCCAGGCTCACAACCTATGTGTCATCCTCAGCTCCTCATTATCTCTCACCCACCAAATCTAATCTTTCTCCAAGCGCTATCAATTCTTCCTTTGTTACAACCCCATTCTCTCCTCTGACATTGCCAGTAACTGATGCAGGCTCTCATTACTTGACACCTGGACTATCACAATAGGTTTCTTGTTGGTTGGTCTCCCTGCCTTAAATTTCTGCGTATTCCAGTCTTTCAATCAGCTTTCAAATTGATCTTTCTAAAGTTCAGGTATGGCCTTATCCTCATCCTCCTCTTCCCTATTCCTGCCCCCACTCCAGCTCATTCGATGAATTCTGCCAGGTCTCTTACCACTAATATTGATTATTAAGTCCTCTGTTTTTTAAAGTCCTTCATAATTTAGTCTCTTCCAATTTAATCAGTCTTCTTATAACGTACCCTCCTCCCCATTCCCTTTCACATGAACATAATCTGCAATCTAGTGATAATGGTCTCCTCCATGTTCTTTGCTCATTAGACTGTGATTTCCTTTAGGACCTGGACTGTGCCTGTCTTTGCACCCCGCATGAGTTGCACAGTGACTAGTAAACACTAGGTTCTTAATAAATGTTTTTTTACCATCTCCAGACTGTACATTTTTGTTGGCTGTCCCCTATGCCTGATGCTCTACTTAACTCCAGCTCTTGGTTACCCTGACTTTCTTTAAGTCTCACCTAAAATTCTACCTTCTGCAAGAAGTCTTTCCTAATCTTTTTTTTAAGTTTATTTATTTTTAGTTTTCAACATTCATTTCCACAAAATTTTGGGTTCCAAATTTTCTCCCCATCTCTCCCCTTCCCCACCCCATAACACCTTGCATTCTGATTACCCCTTCCCTCAATATGCCCTCCCTTCTATCACACCCCTCCCTTCCTTTATCCCATCTTCTCTCTTCTCTTGTAGAGCAAGATAGATTTCTATACCCCATTACCTGTATTTCTTATTTCCCAGTTGTATGCAAAAACATTTCTCAACATTCATTCCTAATTCTTTGAATTCAAACTTCTCCCTTCATCCCTCCTCACCCATCCCCACTGAAAAGGCAAGCAATTCAATATAGGTCATACATGTGTAGTTTTGTGAAAGACTTCCATAATAGTCATGTTGTATAAGACTAACTATATTTCCCTCTCTCCTATCCTGCCCCCCATTTATTCTATTCTCTCTTTTGACCTTCTCCCTCCCCATAAGTGTTTACTTCTAATTACTCCCTTCTCCCATTTGTCCCCCTTCTATCGTTCCTCTTACCCTACTTATCCTCTTCTCCCCTAATTTCCTGTAGTGTAAGATAAGATTTTCATACCAAATTGAGTGAGCATGTAAGCCAAATATGAAGAAAGTAAGCTTCACTTTTTCCCTCTCACCTCCTCCCTTTCCTCCTCCATTGAATAAGCTTATTCCTGCCTCTTTTATGAGTGATAATTTGCCCCATGCCAGTTCTCCCTTTCTTTTCCCAATATATTCCTCTCTCAACCATTAATTTTATTTTCTTGGCTATCATCCCTTCTTATTCAACTCACTCTGTGCTGTCTGTCTATATGTGAGTGTTCATGTGTGTATGTGTGTGTGTGTGTGTGTGTGTGTGTGTGTGTGTGATGCCTCCACCTACCCAAGTACTGGGAAAAGTCTCAAAAGTTACAAATACTATCTTTCCATGTAGGAATGTAAACAGTTCAACTTTAGAAAGTCTTTTATGATTTCTCTTTCCTGTTTATCTTTTTATGCTTCTCTTGATTTTTTTGTTTGAAAGACAAATTTTATTTTCAGCTCTAGTCTTTTCATTAAGAATGCTGGAAAGTCCTCCATTTCATTGAATAACCGTTCTCCTCTCCCTCCTCCCCACCCCCAAAGTATTATACTCAGTTTTGCTGGGTAGGAGATTCTGTTTTTAATCCTAGTTCCTCTGACTTCTGGAATATCATATTCCAAGCCCTTCAACCCCTTAATGTGGAAGCTGCCAGATCCTGTGTTATCCTGATTGTATTTCCACAATATTCTAATTGTTTCTTTCTAGCTACTTGCAATACTTTCTCCTTAACCTGGGAACTCTGGAATTTGGCTACCATTTTTATGAGTTTTTCTTTTGGGATCTCTTTCAGAAGGTTATCAGTGGATTCTTCCAAGATTTATTTTATTCTCTCGTTCTAGAATTTCAGGGCAGTTTTCCTTGATAATATCATGAAAGACGATATCTAGGCTCTTTTTTCTTTTGATTGTGACTTTCAGTTAGTCCCATAATTTTTAAGTTGTCTCTCCTGGATCTATTTTCCAGTTCAGTTGTTTTTCCAATGAGATATTTCACATTATCTTCTATTTTTTCATTCTTTTGGTTTTGTTTTGTAATTTCTCGGTTTCTCATAAAGTCATTAGCTTCCATCTGCTCCATTCTAATTTTTAAAGGACTATTTTCTTCAGTGAGCTTTTGAATCTCCTTCTCCATTTGGCTAATTCTGCTCTTTAAAGCATTCTTCTTCTCATTGGCTTTTTGGGCTTCTTTTGTCATTTGACTTAGTCTATTTTTTAAGGTACCAATTTCTTCAGCAATTTTTTGGGTCTACTTTAGCAAGCTGTTGACTTGCTTTTCATGTTTTTCTTGCATTTCTCTTCCCAATTTTTCCTCCACTAGTCTTACTTGATTTTCAAAATCCTTTTCGAGCTTTTCCATGACCTGAGACTATTGCATATTTACGCTGGAGGTTTGGGATGCAGAAGCCTTGTCTTTTTTGCCTTCTTCTGAGACCTAAATTGTTCCTCCTCATCTGAAATGATGGAAGAAAATGCCTGCTCACCAAGAAAGTAACCTTCTATTGTCTTATTCTTTTTCCCTTTTGGGGGCACTTTCCCAGACAGTTACTTGACTTTTGAGATTTTTGTTAGGGCAGAGCTCAGGGTTGAGATTCCAGTCAGCAGCTCAATTCTCCCAGAGGCTCTAGGCAGGGCTCCAAAAATGGAAGCTGCCACTTCAGTGGCTGCTGTAGGGGTCCAGATCGCTCACTCCTTTCCTGGGTGAAGGAGCCCTCTCACAGACCTTTGAAGCTGTCTGTGGTGTTTGTGGCTTGAGCAATCTGGGAACTGCTTCTGCTAGTGGCTCCTTGCAGCCTGTTCAGGGTCCTGTCCCTGCCATGCCGGGCTGCACTCTGCACTTCCTAGGCTGCCCTGCACGTGCTTCATGCTTCCTTCACCAATCTTCTTTAATTCTAGTTCTTTCCCTTTGAAATTATCTCCAGTTTATCCCGATTTGCCTAATTGTTTGCATGTTGTCTCCTCTGATTAGATTGTGAACTCCTTGAAGGCAGGGACTGTTTTTGCCATTCTTTGTATCCCTGGAACTTAGCAAAGTGCCTGGTACGTACTAGATGCTTAATAAGTGCTTATTGATTTGAAAACTCTAACTTAAAATACTGTAATATCTTCCTAACTGGTCTCCCTAACTCAGATTTATTCCTTCTCCAATTCATCTTCTTAAAAGCTGTCAAAGTTATCATCCCAAGGCACAGTTCTGACCATTTCATTTCTCTGTTCTATAAACAACCATGGCTCCCCATGTGCCATAAATGTGCTCCCACATTTTAGCAATGATGAGAAATTAAAATCAGCTTTATAAGCCTGTGGCCTTAGGAATTACTTTTCACTCCCATTCTACTATTTTTTTTAAAAAAATTGAGACATGTTTCCATTCCTATTGTACTTTTTCCATTCTCCTTATTTTTTAAAGATCGCCATCAGCACATAAATAATCTCATCTTCAAATTCTGTTATTCTTGGATTTAATTTATCCAGACCTCTTCCAATTAAAGCTGACTCTCTAGGCTTACAACTTAAAAAAATCTTATGCAGAATATATCAACAAAATATCCCTATCTCCCTCCCCTGCCCCATACAGAGGGAAAGAACTTGTTTAGACTCTGAATACAAACAATACATATGCTTAGTTCCATCTCCAAATTTTTTTCCCAAACCTATTCATAGCTTCATGATAAAATAACAATTGCAGTTAATTCACTCTTTTTGCATTTTCTATTTTAATGAATTTAAAATGGCAATACTTTACAAAATATTAAGCTCATTGTAATGCTGTGTTGTTGTGTGAGCTCTAAAAATAAAATAAAATAAAGTTCTCCATTAAATTCATGGTATTGATTAACACAGTATTGCTTGAAGTCATCCTGGTTCTTTCAACCATTGTTCATTGTTATGAGAATATTGCCTCTTACCCACCTAGGTTAAGTATCACAGTATAAGCATATTGAGACTTGGGAAAAGTGGAGTCGTGGGTACTTTTCAGCAATGATCTACAGAAATAGTCAATATGCCACTAGAGATCTTTCTATGATTTTGCTTAACAATTCACAAATCAGGAAACATATCTAAAATAACTAATTATAAAATAATCACCATTTTTGCCATTGCACTGGTACTTCTTACCTAGGGTGCCTTCCCTCCTCATCCCAACATCTTGAGTCTCTTTACTTCCTCCAAAGACTCAACACAAGTGCTGCCTCTTACGACAGAACTTTCCTGATTCCTCTGTTGTTAATATTCCCCAGCTCTGCCTCCCCAAAAGATGTATTTATTTTCATATGTTTTACATTTACATATCTGTGCACATGCTATTTCCCCTGGTAAAATACAAACTCTAAAATCGGAGTCTGCTTTGTTTTTTTTTTCTTTGAATCTCTAATGTTTAACATCATGTTTGGTACATTTGTGATTGCTATTCATTTGTTATTCAGTCATACTCAACTCTTCCTGACCCAATTTGAGGTTTTCTTGGCAAAGATGGTTTGACGTTTCCTTCTTCAGCTCATTTTGCAAATGAAGGAACTGAGGCAAACAGGGTTAAGTGACTTGCCCAGGGTAATATGGCTAGTAAGTGTCTGAATCCTGATTTGAACGCAAGTCCTACTGACTAGGTCATTCTGCTGTACCACCTAGCTGCCATGTCTGGCACATAGTAGGATCTTAATTGATCTTTCTTGAATTAAATTGAATTTTTTTAACTTCTAATGCAACTTTAGTTTGAAAATTTGAAAATATATAGACTATACTTAAACAGGAGATTAGTTCCTCTGGCATGTCTATTATTGACAAGATTCTGGAAAGGATCAATCCAATTCATACGCAGCAATTAATTGATAATAGATAACCATTTAAATGAGGCCAAAACCCACAATAAACTATGACCAATATAAATATTATTCATCACTACAGGTTTGGGAAAAGAAAAGAAGATTGTCAATTTTAGAAAATGTATCAAGATGAAAATTTCTTATGACCACAAGTGAAAAGAAAATGTCACTTGGATGGTATGATCACTAAAAGACTGCAGGAAGGATTTTGTCTTCACTTGCTCTTTGAATATTCTCACAGCTTGACTAGATTGCGCTAAGTAGGGTAAAACTGACAGAAGCTCTTGCTTCTCTCTTTCCTACCCATGTTTTGAGCACATAAACAACAAAGTCCAATTTTCTTGTTGGCTACATAAAAAATCAACACATTTATCTCTGCATATCTTGGCATATATAGAACTACTTAGCTTTGTAATTTCAAAGCTAACCACTATACCCATATAATTAAAATAATAACAACATATTGCCTCTTGCTGGCTCTTAATGCCTATCTCATTCAGGCTCTTTATTCTCCCAGTTATCACAAGGAGCAGCTGTGGTCATACACAGGATACACCTGGCAGCTGGAAGGATCCAGATGCCAAGCTCTGGTTTAAAAAAACCCACCACTCTATTGGCATTTCTTTCCTAAGCCAATGAGTGTTTGGAGTGGAGATTGAAGGGAAAGAATTAAGGGAGGTATGCCAAACATCCATTTGAATTTTCCCTGTAACAAATGTCATAGGTGAAATGTATTTACAGCTTGAAGTGAATTCCTTGATTGATGGATTATTCCCTGGCATTAGTAAATAAACACTTGGTTGGCTAACACTTTTCTGCTCAAAGGGGAAGTCTTGGTTCAAATTTCCATCTTCCATCTTGCAATGGAGATTGGCAAACACCTATCTCCAATCCTTACTGCAAGGAAGAGATAGGAGTGTGACATTTCGACCAAGGGAAGAGAACAATGAGACACAACACAGGACAGGAGATAAGGAAGCATGCAGCAGATTTTGTGTTTACTTCATTAAAAGTCAAACTCTTTAACTTTTAGAGCTGTGAGAAGCAGTTAAGGCTGAAATACTAAAGGGAGTTTGGAACTTTTATGCTATAGATCTATCACAAACTCTTCATTTATGGTTTGTATAAAATTATATGTAGTGTGTGATTAACTAAATGAAAATGGTATAAACTGCTTGGGTACAGCTCAAATTATTTGTTTATATAGACATTCTCCTCTTGAATTAGCAAATTCCTATGACCTAATTGCCTAAGTAGGTAATTGTTTTCCTTTTGTTTTTCTTCCTCTCTCCCTAGAGAGGAAGCCTGGCATAGTAATAAACAAACAAACGAACGAATGAATATATAAATAAAACTCAGAGAATCTGATCAATAATGCTTCAAGATCTGTAATACTATTCCTTGGACATCCTCAACCATACTATCTTCACCAGATTCTACTTGGGTCATTTCTTCCCCTATAGAAAAATTAGTCTCTACGGTAGTAGCTCTAATACCAGCACTCTCTTAGTTTGGGCTTGATGTTGGGACCAAATAAGGCACTCACAAGCCAAGGAACAGTTAAAATTGGAGGCTTATTTTGCCCTAACAGCAAGAAAATAGAGGAATTTAGTTTTTTCTAGTTCCCATTGTCTCCATGTGGAAATGTATTCGGTTATGATGATAGAATATGGTGAAGGTTATGGTGACTTAGGATCTTCAGAAATCCACCAAGATGGAGGGGCCCCAACTTCATATGACTCGTACTTCTTTTTTATGTTCTTAGGTGACCAGGAAGCTCCTTCAGGTAAGGCAGAACCAATCAGATCCCAGAAATGGTATTATCTCCTTTTAGAGATAATAAAAGATGAATATCTTGGATGTACTTCGTGTTGTGAATGGAGGGAAACAAATTGTCAGGGAAAGAAGAGTTAATCAGATCCTGGGACTACTTTGTTTAGGAAACTTTAGGTAAGGAATGGGGAGAATCAAGGAATAGATAAAAGAAATAAGGAAATTGACATCAGGTAGAATTTTACACTGGAAACAGGGACTAGGAGGAGAAAGCCAGAGAATTCAAATAGTGTTTTATAGCCCAATAACCACTAGAAAGGGGAAAACATGCCTCTTTTTCAAAATTAGCCTAAATATATTTGTCTATAATTTTTCCTTTGACCAAAATCAAAATCATTTGGAAAATTTCCTACATAGGGGAACTTAGAATAAGTGAGGGGTTTTTTGTTTGTTTTTAGGACAACTGTTTTTATTGATGCAGATGTACCCACCTAATGTTTAGGAAAAATAAATTCATGTTATAAGGAGGAGGGGTAGGTTAACCCATGCTGTTAACAAACACTGGTAGGTATTAATCCTGCAACCCTTCAGGTTTGGTTTTAGCTTGCTGAACTCCAAGCCTCCATAGCACAACTTGGACATTTCCATCTATCTGTAATTGTTCAGTCATTTCAGTTGTATCTAACTTTTCATTACCCCATCTGGGGTTTGCTTGGCAAAGGCCTTCACCAGCTCATCTTACAGATGAGGGATCAAGGCAAACAGGTTAAGTGATTTTCCCAAGGTCACACAACTCATAAATGTCTGAGGCTAAATTTGAACTCAGCAAGATGAGTCTTCCTGACTATAGGCCCAGTATTCTACCACTGGGCTACCTAACTGCCCCCATTTCCATCTATGCCACCTGTTTTTTACACCAACTCCCTTTCCAGGTCACTTCTACATGCCATTTCCCCCTATCAGTATGTAAACTTCAACATAATCCTGGGAGGTAGTCGCTGCTAGCAGCATTTTACAGATGGGGAAACTGAAGCAAAAAAAGGTTAAATGACTTTCCCAGGGTCACACAGATAGTAAGTTCCTGAGGCCTGATTTGAACACAAATCTGTCTGATTCCAGTGCATTCACTGTACCACCTCACGACCTCCTGAAAAGGAAGGAGCAGGCTAGTGAAACAGCTTTTTTTTTTCCTTTTCTTAATAAAAATAATTTTTAAATTATCTAGACCTGACATAAGGAAAAGAAATTATCTTTTTATAGCTTTTTCTCCGAAGGAGCTATAGATTATCACATAGCTTATTACTTTGTGTTGCCATACTAACTTATCGGTGAGCTAATTCATTTCTTAGTTGTTGGTCAGCTTTCTTTTTCTGTGCCTCAGATCCCAGTCGTCAGATTCACAGAATTATAGGGCAAAAATGTACATTAAAAGTCATCTAGTGTAACTTCCCACTCAGGGCAGTAATTCCCACGACATCACCCCTAACTGACGGTCTTCCTCCTTCTGATTGAATATTTCTTACAGTTCCCAGAGGTAACCATATTACATGTTTAGGTAGCTTTAATTGTTATAAAAATTTTCCAGACACCAAAGGGAGCCCTGTCTCCATGAAATTTCAACCTGGTGGTCTTAGCTTTGACTTTGAAGTCAGTTAAAACAAGTTAAATCTCTCTTCCACATGACAATTCTTTAAATTCTTCAGGAAAGCTATCATAAGCCCCTCAAGTTGGTTCTTCTTCAGACTAAATATCCTCAGTTCCTTTACTAAATCTTGGTATCACTTGGACTCTTCTCCATGAACCATGGTGGTCAACTTCAGGCACAAAAATTGTAGCTGTTTTCTTCTTTATATTAAAACAAAGGTTCCCTGAAGTTTCCATCCATTCACTGAATGTAGGTTCAACCTTTAAGGCTATCCAGAAAAAAATCTACTTTGTTTCCAAAATGACAATGATTCAAATATTTGAAGGCAGCTGTCACGTCTATCTCACAAGGCATCCCGCTCCACTTTTGCAACAACCCCAGCCATCTTTTCTCCAGGCTGAAACTTTTTCTTACATGATGTGGTTTCTAGTAGCCTCTGAAGGAAATGTCCCAATCTGTTAGTTTCTTTGTGAAACCATTCTACCAGGGATTAACTGAACATAATACTGGGGTTTGGTCAATGCAGAGTGCAGTGAGGGTATTACCTATCTTAACCTAGGCACTATATTTCTTGTAACTCACTCTTCTCCTCCTCTTTCTTCTCCTCCTCCTCCTCTTCCTCCTCTTCTTTCTTCTCTCCCCTCCTCTTCCTCCTTCTCTTTCTCCTGAACATACTTAACATGGTTACCTCATACTGAGTTTGTGGTCAACTACCACTCTTACTTCTTTCTGATACACATAAAATACGGTTATTGATGACAGGCTTCCTTATTTTATATTTGTACAACTGATTGTCTTGAACCTAAGTTTGGGAATTTGCCATTTAAATTTCACCCCATTTTGGCCTATTGCTCCAACCTGTTGTGAGAGTTCTGAATCTCAAAACCATCATCAGCTATATTTGCTATTCCTTTCACCTTTGTGCAATCTGAAATCTGACAAGCATGCCATGGTATGTCTTCATTCAAATCTTTGATAAAAATATTGATCAAAACAAAGCCAAGGATAAATCCCTGAGGTCCTTTGCTAGTGATCTCTGTTCAAGTCGACATTGATTGGCTAATTAACATACTTTGAGTAGCATTTAATTATTCTATCACCCAGTCCATATTTCTATAACTTGTCTGCAAGAAAACCAGGATAGAATGTAAAATACTTTGCCAAAATAAAAATTTAATGTAGTATGTCTCCTCTACTAGAAGGAAAGCAACCTATAAAAATAAGTTAATTTACTTTGTCATAATATTTTCTTAGTGAACCCTGATTCATGTGCTCAACTTTCTTTTATGTAACTACTCATATAAAATAATTAATTTTCTCTTTAATTGTTTAATAAGCTATTTTAGAATGTTGTTGCAAATTGATATCCACATTGCCAGACTGTAAATCTAGAATTTACTTACCAACCCCTTTTTCTCAAAAAGAAGGTTACATTTGCTGTTTTTCAGACTTCTGGCACTTCTCCCATTTTCTGTACTTTTTCAAAGATTAATGATAGTGGCCTAGGATCAAATCTTCAATTAAGTACACTTAAAGAAAAAAGGGTGATCTTTTACTATCTCCTCTCCTGGGATTCTCACTGCTGTGAATGTGACCTTAACCACAATGTAACTCAAAGGCATTAACTGATCAGCTGTAGGCATTTTCTTTCCAAGGACTAAATCACCTGGAAATCTCTCCAGAGGAGTATCCAGTGTGTGAATGAAGATTGTTATGGTTTGTTCTTTGTTCTTGAAGAGGATCAATAACATCAACAGGGTGATGTCTTGACTTGAAAGTGAATTGGATTTAAGTGAGGCAAGACTGTGAAAAGTCACCAGCCTCACTCTCTCCTCCAGTCTTCAGAGTCCAGTGGCAAGATATAAGTCAGGACAACTGGAGATAACCCCAGATGCAGTGGGAGACCTTGGCCTTGATAAGGTAAGGTCTTTCCCAGATCTCAGTTTGTCTGAGGCAACACCCATTCAGTGATTTAAGACTAAGTAAGAAATGAGGCAAAAGACAGTCTAATTTGCCTACTTCAAAGGAAAAATAAATAAATCAAACTGAGAGGGGAAAGATCTTCTCAGTGTTTCTGACCAGAGCAGAAACAATTGCTATTTACACTCATTCTGAGATATCAAAACCCAAACAATGATCAGGTGAGGCTTGGGCTGGGACCAATTATTGCCCAATCAGTGAGAACCAGAGTGATTTGGGCTTAAGGCATGGTCAAGTAGCTCCTTTTGAATCCCAATGGGCCTTATCAAAGCCTGGTTTTCTAGAGCTCTATTTCAAGAAATCAAAAATGAAACTACATGAGACAAAAGAGTTAATTGCCCCAGTTTTTTTTTAAATGATAGAAAAAATAAGGAACAGTGGAAAAAATCTAACCCCTAAACCCCATGATATCTTCAGAAGCTTCAGTGATCATAATTCATATTCCTTTAGGCAGAGCACCCATATGTAAAGGTATGATTCCCCATGTGGACAGAAAGAAGGAAGGAAGGAACAAGCGTTGTTGAACTGGACCTGGATAGTTGGGTCCCCAGTTTGGTACTACTCACAAATTGCTGTTTGCCCTTTGTTCTCAAAGAGGACCAATGATATCAGGAGAATGACCTCTTGACTTGCAAATGAATTAGATTTAAATGAGGCAGAGCTGTGCAAAGACATCAATATCACTCTGATTTCTTGGGATTGAAATTAACGCTACTCCTCAGTGCCCCTGCTCTTTTGGGGTAGCAAGCAATACTGTTCCTCAGGATCCCTGAACTCTTGTGACCAAATTTGATACTGCTCCTCATGGCTCTCATTCCCACTTGACCAAAGATACCCTTCTTTGCCCTTGAACTATGACCCAGAAGTGGGTATAGGTAATGGATTTGCCAAGCACTATTTGGTCCTGTATCAAGTGCCATCACAAGGTTTTCTCTGTGATCTTTCTGACAAGTTGCCAGGTCCTCTTAATGTTTCTGGCTTAAGAGTTCCTGAAGCTGCTGTTGCTTGTTTTACCACAACCTAGTCCCACCACTAGTCTTTCATCCATGTGGGCTGTAGGCCTCCATCCCCTTATCACAGATCTCTCTTTCCAACCTCCTAACTTGTCTTGGGCTGGAAGAATGCCTCACTCTTCCCTTTTGTTGTCTCTTCCACTCCAGAATTCGATTTGAGGCATTATTTCAAAGTTGTTTGGAGGGGAATGTTGGGAGAGCTTGACAAAGCATTTCTTCTACTCTGCCATTTTGGCTCTGTCCTATCCTCTCCTTTCTTCTCACAAGGCCTATGCCCTTGTTCAGGCCCTCCCCATCCCTCACATGGACTGTTAAAGAAACCTGATAATTGGTTCCCCTGCCTTCTTTTCTCTGCTCCATTCTCCAACTCATCGACCACATAGCACTATATAAATCTGGTGATGTCACTACTCAGTTCAAGCATTTTCAGGACTTTCTTCTGGGAATTAGGAAAGGGGCAAAATAGTAGTGGTTTTGCTGGCACACCAAACTATACACACCTATGACCCCATGCCACTTCCTCCAAAAGGCCTTTCAAGATTCCACCAGTTGCTAGTACTCCTTCATAAGCACTAAATTACTTTATATTTATTTTGTGTATAGTTTGCATTCATTTATCCCACAAATAGGACTGGGTGTATTAGATGTTTCAGGCACTAGACTAAGAGCTGAGGATACAAAGAAAGCTAAAAGATAGTCTGTATTCTCAAGGAACTCTCAGTCTAATAGTGTAGACAACATGCAAATTATGTAGGTATACAGGATAAATTGAAAATAATGAACAAAGGGAAGGAACTAGGATTAAAAGGAATTATGAAAGACTTATTGTAGAAGGTGGGCTCTTACTTAGGATTTAAAGGAAGCCGGAAAGGCCAGAGACAGAGATGAGGAAGAAGAAAGTTCCAGGCATGGGGATTAGTTAATTAAAATGTCCAAAGTTGGGAGATGGACTATCTAGTCCAAGGAACAGCAAGGAGGCTAGTGTTGCTGGATCACAGGATGTGTAGGGGAAGGGAGTATTAAAGTATAAGAGAACTAGAAAGTTAGGGGGAGGCTGTGGTATAAAAGGCTTTGAATGTCAAACAGAAAAATGTTTTAATTGTTCATGGAAGTGATAGGGAGCCACTAGAGTATGGAATATAGGGGTGACTTTATCAGACATATAGTTTAGGAACTTTGAAAAGTCATGGAACATTCAGTTTAAGATGTTTGATATACAGCTGGAAAGAGGAGACCAGAGATTAGGAGAAAAATCTGGTTTGGATAAAGAGATCTGAGACTCATCTGCATAGAGATAATAGATCATATTAGAATCTGTGATAATAATATTACAGCAATCTTTTCTGTCAATTTCTGATCCTTTTTCCTAAAGTTTAGGTTAAACTTGGTTATACTCATCACTCCTTTCTACATGCAAAATTCTGATGCAAAAGTTCAGAAGTACAGAAAGCGACGACCTGAGAAACCTTAGGTTTTCAAAGTGAAATGAAATACATAGCAGATGTAGATAGGATCAGGTATCAACCAGAATCCCTATATTAACAGTTCATTTCACTTCAGACCTTGAACCAGAAGAATGCTACTATAGAATGTTATTACTCTTTGAACAGTTTTACTGGACAAAACTGTAGTAAGTTTTCAAAGCACGCTCAAACTTCATGCTCTCATATTATCTCCTTATTAGACACTGTGTCCAATAGATCTCATGATCTCCAGGCCATCAGAGAGTATGGTTTTCATTACTTCTCTGCTCTGTAGTCAGATAGATATATACCAAAATCAGTAGGTTATTTGAAATAACAAGATATATGGCTATAGATAGATACAGTTATAGAAGCTAATTGTAGAACAGGATCTAAGTTTGAAAAGTCAACATATATTAGAACATATATGTAAAATGAATTGAAACCAGCATTTCTATAAAATAGGATGCAGAAAAAAGGATAAATCCTCCAGAGACAGATTCTCTGATCACTTGCTGACCAGGTATGGGTGCCAATAAGACCAACCCAGGCCTAAATACATGACTTAACTAACTTCATAATCATAAACAGCCTTAATACATTAAAGTCCACTTTACAGACCACAGATTCCTTTATTATTATTAACTCAAAAATGGCTTGACCACTTTCTCCCAGGTGCCCTATAACCTTTATATCACACACCAGCTCTTTCTTAAACACAGTAAGAGTTAAGCAGAGCAATTTCCCTCATTCATTCTTCAGTCTACTGAAAATGCAAAATAGGAGACTGGGGTCAATGAAAACACTCAAATTTGCCTCAGTGCCAATTTTGTGATCTATATCATCCACACTGATTTCTATCAATCCACTGGCTTCAATTATCACCTGTAAGTATGACTCCTAAACCCTTCCCCACAAAAACAAATGATCTCTCATATTCCTATGTTCACTAATTTCTTCTTAGGTTAGGCATTTTAAGGGCACCATGTTATTCCTTTTCTCTTATTATATTAAAAAATGGCAAATTGAGAAGACTTTGAACAAAGGCAATGCAACCAAGATTAGGAGGGAAGCAAAAAACTGGGAAAGAAATTTTATAACCAGTGTCTCTAATAAAGGCCTCATCTCTCAAATATATAGAGAACCAAGTCAAGTTTACAAGAATACAAGTCATTCCCCAATTGATAAATAATCAAAGGATATGAACAGGCAATTTTCAGGAAGAAATTAAAGCTATCTATAGTCATGTAAAAAATGCTCTAAATCATTATTGATTAGAGAGATGTAAATCAAAACAACTCTGAGGGTCGACATCATACCTATCAGATAAACTAACATGACAAAACAGAAAAAAGATAAATGTTGAAGAAAATGTGGGAGAGTTGGAATACTAATTCATTGTTGATGGAGCTGTGAACTGATCTAACTATTCTGGAAAGCAATTTGAAATTATGCCCAAAGGGCTATAAAAATGTGCATAGCCTTTGACTGAGCAATATTACTTCCAGGACTGTATCCCAAAGAGATCATAAAAATGGGATAAGGACCCACACATACAAAAATATTTATAGCAGTTCTTTGTGTGGTGGCCAAGGACTGGAAATTGAAGGGATGCCCATCAATTGGGACATGACTGCACAACTTGTAGTATGTGAATGCAATGGAATACTATTGTGCTATAAGAAATGACGAACAGGCAGATATCAGAAAATCCTGAAAAGACTTAAAAGAACTGATGTTGAATGAAGTGAGCAGAACCAGGAGAATATTGTTCACAGAAATAGCCACAATGTGCAGTGACTGATTTTGACAGACTTAACCCTTCTCAGCAATGCAAGGAGGTAAAACAGTTTCAAAGGAGTCATGATGGAAAATGCCATCCCCATCCAGAGAAAGAACTAGGGAGTTAGAATGCAAAACAAAGAAGACTATTTTCTTTTTTGTTTTGTTTTGTTTTTTTCTTTCTCATGACTTCTATTCATTATAATTCTTCCATACAACATGACTAATGTGAAAATACGTTTAACAGGAGTGTGTGTATAAAACCCATAGCAGATTACATGCTATCTTGGGGAGGGAGTGGGGAGGGAAGGGTAGAAAATTTAAAATTTATGAAAGTGAATGTTGAAAATGAAAAATGAAATTAATAAATTGAAAAAAAAACATGGCCTTCAATACTGTACTATAGTAATGATTCCCGTCATACCAAGCTTTATAACACCCATTAAAGCATTTTCTTCTTTGGGTTAAAATTTTGAATTTGTTTTGTTAATTACCCATTGGTATATGGACCCAAACTTCCCTACTGCTTTGTCTTCATTTTTCTCTATATTGATGGGTTTTATGGTTGTTATTTGCATGACATTTCAACGTGTTTCAAAGCTTGCTATGTCATCATTTCATTTAACAGGGTCATAGGATTTAAGGGATTTCATTTCCAAACTTTATGCAGCAGTGCCTTTCTCTTTTAAAGTATCAATCACTCTTTTCATAAAATTGTATTTAATTTTCTTTATGTAGTTTTTCAAAATAAAATTACATTTTGCCTTTTTTAAAATCAACAAAAATATTAAACCTATTAAAATAATGTAAAGACACTAACTGATTAAAATCCCTTATATTTTTATACTTATGACTTATAATCATGTTATTACTGTAATAGATGAGCTTGCTCTTCGGGACAAAATTGATGTTGTTCATGATTATTTTATTTCCACTAATCACAGTAGATATTTTTTCTTTATAACTTCTATAACAAAAAATTTGATTTAACATAAATAAGATGTTACAAATAGTAGCAAATTTTTCATTATTTTATTTGACAAATGAGAGATCTCTGTAGTCCCCCTCCCATACCCAAAACACAAAAGGATGTTTGGGGCTCAAATGCTTGTTTCAATGTATTATCACATGAAAAAAATTTTTTCATTCTGCTAAAATGGAGTAAAAGTAAATGTATTGTGCTTGTTCATAGTGACTGGAATCTTTACATATCCATTTTTAGAAATATCTAGGTCTTTAAAATAACATAATTCTTATATAATATTGCCAAATGGTTAACTAGATCTTTGCTTTTCTATTTATTTTATATTTCAGGTATTTTTAACCTTAAGAAGCATCGATTAATTTTTCATAATTTCAATATCTATATCTCTTCTTTATGAAAGCAATAATTTAATATTTCTATATTAGAATATGGTTGAGGATCCTCCATTGATTTAGAGAATTCAGGTTTTCAAAACTGTCCATCACATCTACAAATTTCAAAATTTAAAGTAAATTTCCTTCATCTTTATTTTTATCATGGTGAAAAAAGTTAATCCCTTCTTTTCAGCTCACATACCCTTTGAAGTGTTCTGGGATAAGAAAGCTTTTACATTTCAAAATAATTATGAAAGGACACTCTCTATGTTCTGGTCCAAGGAGACTTCATTTTAATGGAGGATTTGTTATGTCTGTGTGTGTGTGTTTTTGTGTTTTGTTTTGTTTTGTTTTGGACAGTCTATCACAACTTAAACAATCTTAAAACAAGTTGGTAACTTTTTTCTTGGTACAAGTGATGTATGTAATGTGTCCATATTGTACCAGGAACCACATTTTTAGATATGCATGTAGAGCTGAATTGCTCCTGACATTGATTGAGTCTTATCATTATGAAGTCCAATAAATTGTCTCATATTATTTAATTTTTATTAAAAACTGTCAATTATGTTAAAAATTCCTTTGGATGTATCAAATAGAAATCTCTAGTATAATGTAGGAGGGAATGACATGTCTTTAAAATAAATCAAATGAGAAGAAAAAAAGAACTTACCTACTATCCCAAAAAGGCATATACTTGAGGGGAAATCAATGAATATGAGGATGAAGGAAAGTGATCTTGGGAGAGGAGGTGTGGAGAGAGAAAGGATTTGGGAGTGTTCAGCATAAGAGTTATAGTTAAAGATGGAGGCAAAGAAAATGCATATGCATGACAGGTCATTTCATTGCCAAGGGGTAAGTTCAAACAATATCAGTTACCTAGACATGCCAAGAAAAGCCAAGTGTTGAATACATCACTAAGCAAAGATTGCTACTCTGTTTGGTAAATTTCAATAACTTCTTATTTTCTCTAGGATCAAATAAAACTCTTCTCACCATTTGAAGCCTGCTTCAACCCAGATTTCCAATGTCATTAAACATTACTTCCTTCTCTACACTTCAGCCAAGTTGGCCTTCTTTCTATTTCTCACACAGGACATTCCATTTCCCTTTTGTGCCTTTGCACTGGCCATCCCTTCCACCTAGAATTCACTTCCTCCTCAAGTCTATGTCATAGAAACATAGTCTTCATGACATTATCTTCTGGGAAAGGTTTCCTTATCACTTCCAACTACTAATGTCCTTCCTCACTTCTTATATCTTTGTGGTGGTTGTTTAGTCATTTCAGTCATGTCCAACTCTTTGTAACCACACTTGGGGTTTTATTGGCAAAGATACTAAGTGGTTTGCCATTTCCTTCTCCAGCTCATTTTACAGATGAGGAAACTGAGATCAACAGGGTTAAGTCATTTGCCCAGGGTCACACAGCTGAAAAACTGAGGTTGAATTTGAATTCAGGTTTTTCTGACTCCATGCCTTACCACATAGCTGCCTCTTTGTATCTATATTCTAGTTTTTCCTTTCATGTTTATTCTATATATGCCTATATGGGTATGTATATTGCCACCATTTTAATGTAGAATCCTTGAGAGAAGAGACCATTTCTTTTTTTGTTTTTGTATTTCCAACATCTACCATAGTACCTGCCACATGGTAGGCACTTAGTACATGCTTGTTCATATATTAAATTATAATGCACATTTATAAGTCTTTTGTGTTTTAAGCATTTTCTGTAGTGAGGACAATAAGCAACTGTTCTTTTTCTGATATTTATTTTGTACATTAAGTACCTTTTCTAAAAGAGATCCTGTTACATTTTGGGGAGACTCCTTAGACTCCAGCAATAACATTCTTTCAGAGATGTTCTTTTAGAGTTCTGTTTCAGTGTGGGTGAGCAGAGGAGGGCCAATGACTCAAAGAAAGTAAGAATCATGGCTTTGAGATGTAAGAAGGGTTGTAAGGTGAAGAAGAAGTAAGTGTGCCCTGACTTGGAACATGCTGGAGAGCCCTGGGTCCGAGTGATTATTCCTATATCAATCACAATACTTTAAGAACTGTGCTAACAGAACCCTGGCAGGTGTGAGATATCTGATTAACACAGTTCTGAGCCCTTCAATAACTTTTGCAGGGGAAAAGAAGGTGCATGAGCATGAAGGTGAGTGAATGGGTCCATGTCAGTGGAAAATGTAGTACGGAAAGAGAGTAAATGTCAAGATAACTGACTAGATAAAAACATTAATTCATCATTTTTGTTGTTTTTCATTAGACAAAAAAGTTCCTTAGGATATATTGATGAGACCTCATTTTTAGGCTATTTATTTCTTAACTGGAAACTGCTTTGATTCATGTCATTTATTTCATTTAATTATCGAAAATGAGGAAATGAAGTTCAATTGTCTTTTTAGACCATCAGAATCCTACCTCTTTGCCTGCTAAGTTGTTTTGTTGCTGTGAGCTGGCACTCTAGAAAAAGATCAAAGTTCTCACTGACCTTGAGAAAACTGTAGTTCCAATTGACTGATCTCATTTAGCAAAAGGAAACCATATGCATACCCATATTAACCGTTCTTAGCCCACATCAGGGGTGATTGCTCCTTTGGCACCATTTTTCATGTTGCACTGAGGAAATTGGCCAGAACCTTCCCACACTGAGCCAGGATGGATTGACAAGAAGATGGCAGCATTAGCTTAATCAGTAATTCCACATTTCTGCATTTTTCTAAAATATATCCTTGTAAGAGTATATTCTATTAAAATTCCAAACAGATACATTGAACTTATAGGTGAAAAGAATGTCAAAGCGAAAATCATCTAAAATAATTCTTGAAGGAATTTCACATACCAGAATCTAGAAGAGCCAGGGCATAGTCGGTATTCTCTAAATGCCTGTGGAATGAATGGTAAAGTATTAGTGAAATGGCAGTCACCTGCCATTATGAATTTACGTTTTTCTACCTGCTCCAAATAAAATTAAAATGCTCTATCAAAAAGTATTATTAACCTTCATGACCATATGGATAATATATATATGTATGTATGTGTATGTATATATATGTATGTATGTATATATGTGTATATATATATGTGTGTATGTATATATATGTGTGTGTGTATATATGTATGTGTATATATATATATATATGTATTTAAAAGACTGATTAAATATATAATAACACCACAGCCTGAAGGAAATAGATTGAATTGAATGAGGCACCATATAGACATGCAAAAATTCAACCACCCTAGTGAGCAGCTGAATGAAAGAACTTAAGAGTGGTCAGACACATATTGCTATATTAATTTACATGGTGGGATTCTTCTTAAGTCTTCCTCAGTTCAACTATCTATGGCAATAATCATAGACATCAACGAACACCCTTTAGCTAGTTTTTTTCAATGAGTGGTGTAGAATAACTTCTTTCTCACTCACTCGTCTTTAGCCAGTACAGGAATGGTTCCCTAATAGAACACAGATTAAGGATATGGCTTCTGTTCATTGAGAACAGTTAACATTTGGGTTGTGATTTCAGGTTTTCAAAGTTATCTTCATATATTATTTCATTTGATCCTCCTGACAGCACTGTGAAGTAGATAGATAGACACTACGTCCATGGGATAGACGGGGAAATGCAGACTGAGAAAGGGCAAGTGATTTATCCAGAATCACACATCCGGTAAGTGTCCAAATTAAAACTTGAACTCAGGACTCACAGACTCCAAGCCCAACATTCCATTTACCATACCACTTAGCTGTCGGATTAATGGGCAAAAAGGTGTTAAGTGCCTCTGTAAAACTATCTTCCGTATGCTCTAAATTTATCTTACATGTCACTTACTAGCTGTGTGATCCTGTCTGCCTCAGTTCCCTCATCTGCAAAGTGGGAATAATGACAGCATCTGCCTCAAAGTGTTGTTGTGAAGGTCAAATGAGATAATATTTGTCAAGTGCTTAGCACAATGCCTGGCATGTGGTAAGTGCTGTTTGATGTTTATGCCCTTCCTTTCCTTCCTCATCCCTTTGTGTGTACTTACTTCTATATGTTGCCCTATCCCTATTAGAATGAAAGTTCC
Source organism: Bettongia penicillata ogilbyi (assembly GCA_023548195.1). Classification (NCBI taxonomy): domain Eukaryota; kingdom Metazoa; phylum Chordata; class Mammalia; order Diprotodontia; family Potoroidae; genus Bettongia; species Bettongia penicillata. The sequence continues at coordinate 6,541,619 of JAJHZJ010000244.1, forward strand.
TCCAGGGAAGGCACAATATTTTTTATGGGTAAGTCCAGCTGTGAGTAACAAAGCTTGGCAGATAGCAAACACTTGTTAAATGCCTACTGATTGATTAATTAACGTAGCCTGACTACCTTGATCAAAAATCTAATTGCCAGTTGGTTTTGTGGAATGGATTGAAGAAATGGTTTTCTGTTCATTAATGGGATAGTACTCTCAATTCAAAACTGACTTCTTCCTTGGATGCAGATATATCACATTCAATGACCCTCAGATCTAAGAGAACTTGGGGGAATGAGATTCAGAGCCATCTCTGATGTCATCGAAGAATATGACTAGGTCAGCATATCCCAATTTGATCAAATTGGTAGACAGGGCTTTAAAAGCCAAGTCTTCTTGGTTCTCTTTGTTCCTCCCACTTGATTTTGCGCTCTTTTCCCTCAGGGTGGAAATAGGCATAGATCTCTCTCCTGTTCTGTCTCTCTTCTTACCTTAATAATGGAACAATCAAAAGCATAGTTATTCTTCAAGTCAAACCAAGTCAACAAATATCTATTAAGTACATACTAAGTACCAAGCACTGTGCTAAGTTCTGAGAAAACAAACACAAGCAGAAAGATCATTCCTGCTGTGCTCATTTTGACAGTCAATACATAAGAACAAGTTGAAAACTGGGAGAGGAAAAGAAAATGGAGGGGGGTTGCCCATGTGGGTAGAGAAAGCGTGGGTAGTCAGGATTACGGTCTAGGGAGGAATAAATGCAAATATATCCTGGGCATCCTTTTTAAAATAGTTGTTTGGGGAGGAACTAGTTAATCAGAGGAAGAGATAGAAGGGGCAAAGCATACTTCCAGTTCAGGAAGTCCACAGGTAAAGTGAACATCCAAGTGAAGAGCTTATTGTGGCATCCAGGGTAGAGAAAATCTGGAGAGTCGGAAGTATAGCCTGAATTGGAGGGAAGGTAAGAACCACTTGGTAGGCAAAGACAGCTCTAACACTACTTTTTTGCCAAGAAATGGAGGAAGAATCAAGGTCTACTGCACCTAATATATTATTCTATTGCCATTATCTTTCTAGGTATACTGTGTTTTATGTAACCAGCAGGTATAACTGTAGAGCATGGTTTGGCTGGACATATTTTTCATATTTCATATTTGCATAATTTTCCTTTCTAACAAGAAAGAGTAGGACCTTATCCTTTCCAGACTATTTTCCTCCTCCCACTGAGTGGCATCAGGATGTGACCTTCCCTTGATCTATATCCCCTTTCATCTCCTCCCTCTTCAATGGTAGGAAGTTTGCAGAGTTATACTTGGTTCTATTACAATGAATAAATGGCCCAGCTTTAGCCTATGGATATATAGTTCAGGTTCTCTGTCCCTGTCTCTTCTATTACAAGATCTTTTCAACATTATTAATAAAATTATAAGCATAACATCATCCACAGAGCTTGTAGAGTTCTCAATTGGGGAAACACCCTAACATTTGGATTCATGAAAATCTCTGACTTGTGTGAATTCTGGATGTTTGGAGCTAGGCACTCCATTTGTCTTCCACCAGCAAATACTCAATATACAGATATACATCACAAAGTAGTTTAAATCGATCACAGATTTCAAATCAAGGAGAAATACTTTTTAAGGCTCTAAACTAAATAAGAAGTTATAGAGAGACTTAAAGAACTGGGAAAGTTGGGAGAAAATGCCAATTCTAAGCGGGTTTTGAAAGAGAGGAGAAGGGTTTTCTTGAAATACTTCAATGGCTCCTTCAGTCAATCTGAGAAAAGCAATTCACTTACCTCTCCTCCAGGGATTTGTCTAGATGGAGGCACTTTGACTAGGTCTGTCAAACTACTTCAACCCCATATCTTATAATCGCCTTCAAAAAGTTAATACTTGCTTTGTCCATCAACATTCCCCTCTTTAGACCTCTTTTCAACTCCAAAAACAAAAGCTGCAGACTCATATTATTCATACTTGCTAGTTTATGCTATCATTCTCTCCAAAGCTCTAGTGTTCATTTTTGGGACTGCAATCTAAAAAAAAAAATCATTCTACCCATAGAACATCAACTCCTATCATGCATTTCTCCATATATTAGAAGCAGGCAGATTACACTTATATTTTTTTTGGATTGTTGTTAAGGATAATGTTCACATTAATTTGAAATATTTTTGGTAGAATTGCATGTTTCACTGAGTTAGGAATTGGAATTTTTTTGGTAGTTCATATGATTAATATATCTCATTTTATACTGTATATGTGTATTTGTTATTAGGATAATTCACTAGTTGTTCATGTGTCTGGTAATTCCTAATACATATCTTTTTCCTTGACAAAAACTGTTTATGTTGTGTGGAGTTCAACTTCCAGATATTCTAATTACCATTCTCAAAGATCCTAAGAACAGTGGCCTCCAACAGATTTGAGGTGAAAACGACCAGAAGGCAGGCAATCTCAGGATCATAAGGACTCTATCCAAACATAGAGAGTAGAGATAGAGCATGATACCTAACTGAGGCATCAGGTTTAATACAAGGTCCAATAAACAGTAAATCAGAGTTTGGCTATTCAAGGAATAACCAAGTGAGGTGTACTCGATTATCTCCACTGTGGAAAGCTGAAAGGAGACACCTCAATTATTTCCAAAAATGTGTACAATGCATGTTTCCTGTTCTATAACATCAGTGCTAGGATGTCTGCCAATAGAATCTGATACCAAAAGACTGCAAGGCAGGGAGTGCAAGACGGAGAATTTGATAGAAAAGTGAAAGGATTATGATGCTTCTGATACCCAGGATTAGATGAGTCAGTAAAGTGTGGAGCTGAGGGAGAAAGATGATTATCAACTTGCCTCATGGGAAAAGATCATGATGTATTAGATTGAAAAGCGAGATCATAATATTCCTGCCCTGTGAAAACTACAGTAAGCTTCCCCCTGGGTGATAAGATTTGTTAGAAAATAATCATTTCATTTGAGGAAAGAAATAATTGTTTTATAGACAGGAGAAAAAGCCCCTGATGCCTAGCCAAATATTATAACCAATAGTATACACTGAATTTGGGAAGACAAGTTGCAAAGTTTTGAGTAAAAGATTGATCCTTTCTCCTTAGGATCTGTTGCCCCTCCCTCCCCCTCTTTCCCTCCCCCCTCTTCCCCACTTCCAGTATTCTCCAGGGAGGCTGGACCCAGAGAATTGTTAGGTTGCTATCGCAGCAGTGATCCCTGATGCAAAGAGTTGGTTTTCTCCATGTATAAATGTGGGCTCTGGAGAGACTTGCCAGGGAGTCTTATCTCCCACCTGCAGAGAGAAGAATTGGGCTTAGAGTGTTTTAAGAAAAACAAATCAGTAATAGGACTTCCTACCTTAGAAATAGAATTTCATTCCTTAAGTTTTGGATTTGTTTGCTTGATTGTTTTTACAAAATGAATAATGTGTGGAGGTTTACTAATGAGCATATGGTTAAGTGATTTAAGGAAAGCTGTTGTGCAGTCATGTCTGACTTTACATGACTCCACTTGGGGTTTTCTTGGCAAGGATACTGGAAGTGGTTTGCCATTTCCTTTTCCAGCTTTACAGATGAGGAAACTGAGGTGAACAGGATCAAGTGACTTGTCTTGTGTCACACAGTAGAAAGTGTCAAAGGCCAGATATTTGAACTCAGGAAGATGAGTCTTTCTGACTCCAGGCCCAGCACTCCATCCACTGAGCCACCTAGCTGTCCCTTTAAAGAAGTTCCCAGTAGGTGGAGCCTTAATTCCCTATATAGCTGTATATACAAATAGGTTCAAGAATACTACAAAATAAAGTCATACTTTGAATTGGGTTATAGAGTTCTGGACCAAGTCAAAGGATCTAGATTCAAATTGTAGCTCAACTACACTATTTACTCCCTACATGTCCTCAAGTAAGTCACTTTACTCATTATCTCACCTCAATTTCCTCCTTCATAAAATGAAAGAATTAGACCAAATGATTTCTAAGATCCCTTCCAGCTATAGTTCTATAATACTATTTGATGCTATGAAATTTTACCTCTAATACTTATTAGATGTGTGAGCCCAGGTGAGTGACAATTTCTTGCACCTCAGTTTTCTTATTAGTAAAGTGGGACTGATAATAGCTGTTGTTTAGAGGCTCAGTTGAAATATCAGTAAAGTGCTCTGCCACCTTTAAAGTGGAAGTACTATTATAGTTTTCATATTCTAAAGAGGCAATGATAAATTAGGAAATCATGCAACCACCACCACCATCATCATCAACATAGCTAACATTTATTTATCACTTACTACTTGCCAGGTATTGTGCCAAGTGCTTTACAATCATTATCTCATTTGATCCTCATAAAAACCTGGGAGATAGATGATATTGTTTTCCCCCTGTTATAGATGAGGAAACTGAGGAAAACAGAGGTGAAATGACTTGCCAGTCATCACACAACAGAAAGTTTATGAGGTCATATTTGAACTCAGGTCTGCCTGAGTCTAAACCTGAGGCTCTATCCACTGTATCACTTAGCTGCCTCAAGCATGAAAGCTTATGATCCCTTATAATCAAAGGATTTTATTGATTTTTCATCCATGTTAGCTAGCTCAACTTAGGACCAGTTTCTAATTACAGGTGAGTTACATTCTTAACATATTATACAAAAAATAAACAAAAGGTTCCTATGCTGTTTCAAGCCTTCATGAGGAATGAAAGATGGGATTAGATGATGCCATATTTCTGCATCGAAAGCTGGATGTCACAGGCTAGACTCTTTTCTGTTGAAATAAAAATACTGTAACTTAGGTGGCATGCCACTGGTGAAAACAGCTCACCATATGCCTTTGATTTCACTGAGAGACATGCCATCTGCTGCCATGCTTAGCAACACTTTCTTTCAAAAATAAGAAAAAGAATGGCAAAAGATAGAGATAAGACCTAAGAAAATGTTGTAGTCATGTGTGGGCTCAGAAGTGATCTATGCTCCTAAACAGACTGCCTGAGGGCAGGTTGTCAATGCTTGAAAGGATCAGCAAAATTCTCCTTTCCTCCAAGATAGATATCTTCCAACTAGGATAGGTGAGCTGAGGAGAGTATGACATATAGCTTGCTTATTTAGAAAGGTTTGAAATGAATCCTTTCATATGAAAGGAAAAGTTTAAAGTCCTGGAACAATTTATGGGGTTTAGTAAAAACTGATTAAAACTGGTAAAATTACATACCAAATTCATTCCTCTGTGCAATGAGTTAACCTTGTGAAAATTCCACTTTGGTGGGGTAAGGGGTGAGTAAAGGGCATAAAGGAAAAGGAAAACAGACAAGCAGTTTGTAAAGGAGGATATGTTACCTAGGGGAGAAATTTCTAAAATGACTCTTGGGGATTGTATAGCTAAGCAGGTGGTAGAAGATGCCCCTCTGTGTATTAGCTACTCACAATGAAAAGTAGTGTGATAAATCCAATCTGATGAATCCAAAGAATGGTGGTAATCTTTTATAGGAATTTGAAAATGGAAATCTTAATCAAACACATGTAGCCAAGCTTCCAGTCATTCTTTGGAGAAATTGGGAAACGAAGCAAGATGTTAGTTTTAATGGCAGTAATTTCACATGTGATTGTGATTTGTTTGTTTAAAAGACAGGAAGAATTGATTCCTATGGGCTAATTTTTGGCTCAAAGTATACCATATGATCAAGGCAACTGGATGTTTACCAAACTCCCACTAGGGCAAAATGTATGTTTCTAAACTGAAAATTTGACTGAGAGAGGGAAGTGCCAACCTGAATCCCACAGACCTACAGTCAAGGTTGTCAAGGAGTCCTCTACCTAACTGCTTTATTTAAATAATGGTATTGATTAGAATTATAGCTTTATTCTTTTTTTTTAAAGACTATAATGGTATTGCATTTGAAACAGATGACCTTGGTTCAAGTCTCAGCTATGCCAGATACTACCTGCATGACTTAGACTAGTCATTTAATGTTCCTGGGACTCTGTTTCCTCATCTGTAAAATAAAAGAATTAGGCTAGTTGACTTTTGAGGTCCTTTGTAATTCTGTAATATTGTGATATTGTGAAATTAAATATTTAGAGCTCTCGAAACGTACTGGTATGGCAAAATATTTACTTGAAAACTTTTCTTAGTTATCTAGTGAACAGAGGAAAAAAATCAGCAGATATTTTTTTTAAATTCAAAATAATTCCATTGTAAATTACCATAGAAGGTAGGGAAGAGTACCCTCCTATACATTCATTTATACTTCATAATGACTAATTAAGTGAGAAGTGGATAAGATAGAAGCAGAAACTTTCTTCTCCAGCAAAAAAAAAGGAAGAATTGTGTTCAAGTAGTATTGCTTTTAAGACTAGAGAAATGTATATATGTATGTATGTATGTATGTATGTATGTATGTGAATTAACCCTTCAGTGCCTGAGACAAAACTCTCAAAGATTATAAATTGGAGACAAGTCATTGATTTGTATTGTTAAAGAGATTTTCCACACCAGAGTTATTCTAATTCAAAAAACTTCTGGATCGTAACCAAAAGAATAGGAAAGGGGGAGGAGTTAACCACATGATACTAAGTGAAATGCAATGCTGAACTAAAGTTCAAATGCCCAGCAGATTGTTGTAACATTCTCTGCGGAGCAATGACTTGTCCCTCCTCACTTTTGAAAGCAATTGTCAGTAGTGTTGGGTACGGGGAAAGACCTTTTAAACAAGGTCAAGGCAAGTAGAAAACAAAAGTGAACTTGTGGACAGTGGCACAAGTGAGGAAGGAAACACAAATGAACCATAGAAGAAGGAAGAGCGGGTCAACATTTCCACCCACAGCAAGGGTAAACTTTAACAAGTAATACATAAGCAGAGAAATCACAGGATCAGTATCTACCCCAGACAAAAGAAACAAGAGGGAAAAGAGAGACAATAAACACAATAGACCAGGGGTCAGCAAAATACAGTCTGCTGCCTGCTTTTTATATAGCCAATGAGCTGGCTGCGAATTGAATATAAAAAAGGCATTCTTAGCTTGTGGGCTGTTACAAAAACAGGCACTGTTCGAGATTTGGCCCATGGGCCATAGTTTGCTGACCCCTGCATTAAGCCACTGTTGATCTTTGACTGGCCTTTATAAAACTGCTTGTGCAGACTGGAGAAAAGCAAGAGGTTCAAAGAACTTTCAGGTAGGATCTTTGAGTTAGGTAAGAATTGCAACTGTAGCTGGCTTATTTGGGGGTATTTTAGAGTCGTAAGATTTAAGGCTAATTGGGCCCATAAAGATACTCTAGTCCAAATTTCTTGATTGTCAATATGGAAGCAAAGGCATAAAGAGATTAAGGTACTTCATCAAAGTCATCTAGGTGGTACAGCCCTCCCTGACTCAAAACAAAGTCAAGTGCAAGTCATGTCATTATTTCTCCTATGGCATGATCTTCTTCGGCAACAAAGGACAAACAGACACACATAGGTGGTACATAACAGATTGACATTCAAACTCAGGACTTATGATTCCTCGTGAAGAATTTTTAACCACTTCACATGTACGTATGTTTCTGTGTTATTCTAGAAATCCTTCTCTTGGAGAAAGAAAACCATCAGGGTGTTTCCCATCTGGATACCCTTTATGCTACTCACTCATTTATAATGGTTGTGCTTCCTATGTTGCCTCCACTTCTGGCATCATAGACAGTGCCTTGTAATATATCTGTTAACTTGAACTGAGCAGAGGATTCAACTTTGGTCAGTACCTTCTGAGTTTACTCTGTTCTTAGAAGATAAATATAGGAACTATTACATGGCAGGAGACTGCGTTTCTTGCTTCTAATAATCCTAATTTTTTTTAAATTTAAGATCAACCCAAGATGCCCACAGATACATGGCCATTAACCCAATGTGTGCTAGTTCTGAGAAAAGAATCATAAGGCAATAATAGTTATAGTATTAATGGTGGCCTATATTTGAAAAAAATATGCCAAAATCAATAAAAAAATACTTGTGCTTTTTTAAGTGCTCCAATATGTGACACAAGTATAACATACAGTCCCAGCCCACATAAAAAACTATAATCTACCCTAGGAATATGATTTTGGTGATGCTAGAAAGTTACTACAACACTCCTCCCCTCCCCTCAAAAAATCTACTTCCCCATTTGATAGTTTATGGATGTTTTTTTAATTTGATGTTTTGATGCCTGTTACAATATAAATACCCCTAGGAGATGTAAAACGTTTTATTCAAATTAGTAAAATAGAGAAGCAGTAGTTCTGCAGCACAATGGGATTATCAGTGGATGTTAACTGAGTCAGAAGAGCTGAGTTTAAACCCAGATTCTGATATTTAACCCATTCAAGTAATTTTACTCTTGATGCTTGTTTCCTTATCTTTTTAAGTTGGGGATGATGATAATTGTATTACCTACCCCATATAGCTATAGCCAAGCAATGTTTTTGCCAAACTTAAAGTGCTAGAGCAAAGTGGTTACTGCTAAGTGGTTACTGCTACCACTAAAAACTTCTTCAACCACTAAGATGTAAGAGAAACAATGCTAAGTACTAAAGAGGGTGCAGATAGGGACTAAGAAATGATGCCTGCTCCCCAAAGAGCTTAATATCTTATATGGAAAATGACTTGTATAAAAATAAATTTAACAAACAGAATATTAAAATGCATTCCAAAGGTTTGAAATAGTATGCCATAGAGGCAAAAACAAAAGGAATAAAAGAAACTGTCAGAATGTGACATGAAGTGCGGGTGCCTTGAATAACTCATGACCAGTCAGCAGTGATGCACGAAACATGATATTTATTGTAAAGGTGAGTGTATTTGCCCAGGGTCAGGTATGGTGTCAGAAAAGTTCCATTGGAGCTGTCTCTCCAGAGTTGTCCATGGCTGCAGGGAATCGTGTTTCGCCTTGGGCAGAGTCAGGTGTATTCCCCCATCCTGCTAGAGGGTCATCCTCAATGACCAAGCTGGAGGGTCTGTTCTGACTAAAGTTGGCTAACCAGTACACAAAACCTTGGTGTTTTTAATACAATTATTAGAAGGGTGTAAAAATGTATAAGGGAAGGAATTGGAGGTTTATCTGGGGTGAATGGCAGGATGAGCTTAGGCAGTATCTTGGGGCCACCTAAACTTATCTATACAAAACTTATGCCTAGAGGGTACAATCAATGAGTGTGACTATGAAACTTTTATAGTTCTTTACATTAAGGAAGGGGATATTTTGATAAAAGCAAACAGCACATGCCTTGCAGTTACACAATTCACACATAACATGGGGTCTTTAGGAATTTAGTTAAGTTGTGGAAACAGCTGAAGAGGCAGCATCCTCAGCTGTACCCATTGCTCTGCTCTCTGTTTCCACAGCCCAGGTTTTATAGATGTTTTCTTCCTCACACCTGATGGTCAACTCTTTCTGTGATAGTGGGTCATAGGTTTCACAAAATAATCCCTGCCTTCAAAAAGGTTACATTCTAACAAAGGAAACAAACTGTATCTATACAAGCAAACAAGAAAAGTTTACTCAGTATCTACTGTTGGCCAGGTATGAAATAGATGTTGGGGATGCAAAGACAAAAAAAGGAAAAAAATAAAACATATCCTGCTCTTAAGGTTCTCACATTGTACCAGGAGAGACAACATATGTGTGCATGTGCTTATGTGCACATGCACACATGTATCAAATTTGTATATGTGTATATGTATGTATACACATATATGTACATGTATAATAAATACATCATAAATACAAAGGTGTTAAATATTGAGCAGAAAGAGAAGGCACGACAGCCTGGAGAAGATCAAAAAAGGCTTCCAATAGAAAGTGGAGCTCTAATCTTAAAAGAATTGAGGTTCTATAAACCAGAGGAGAGTGTAGTATTTTGGTATGTTCTGGAGAAATGGATGGTTAATACAAGGGGGAGATGGGGTGCCATGAGAGAAAAGGAAAGAGGAAGCTAGTTTGGATGGACCAGAGAGTCTTGGGAAAGTAATGTTGTATAATAACTGAGATGATATGTAGGGGTCAGGCTGTGAAGGACTTTATAGAGCAAAGAGTTAGATTATAGATTATTCCAGTGGCAAACCAGATGTGAAAGATGGATTGGAGTGAGAAGAAACTTGCAACAGGGAGACTTATTAGGAGGCCATGCAAAAAAGGCTAGGAACTGGATTAAGGTATTCCTATGTGAAAAGAGAGAAAGAGATAGATGGAAGAGATTCTGAGAAAATAGAAATGACAATATTTGGCAACTGTACATGAGCAGTTAGGATTTAAGAAAAGCACAAAAGTTACTAAATTGGAATAGTGCGAGTATGGTGGTCATTTGACAAAAATAGGGAAATGCAAGGGAGAGATGATGAGTTCTATTTGGGGCATGTTGAATTTGAGATCATTCAAAGATATCCAATGAGCTACGTTTAATAGGCATTTGATGCAGAACAGCAGCTCAGGAAAAAAACTGGGACTTAATATATAGATCATTATAGGGATTACTCAATCCATGAACTCATGATTTCATCAAGAAATAGAATATAGGAAAAAAAACAGAAAAATCACTTCTGACTGGAAGCATATGGAGAGGTCATGAAAAGGGTGACATTTCAAGCAGGCCTTCCAAGAAATTTCAACTAGTGAAGATGTAGAAAGAGAGAAATTCTAACATAGGAAATGATGTGAGACAACATGGAGCCATTTGTGGAGTTGTGGGAAGGTGGGGAAAGAGATAGTGAAGAGTTGTTTAATTTGGCTGGAGCATGAAATATTATGTGAAGGTAAATAAATAAAGCTCAAAAAGAGAAAGGTTTGTGATACCATAGGGGTCTTGCCTGCCAAGATAAGGCATCTGAATTTTATCCTATAGGTAGTGTTGCGTCATTTAAGGATTTTGAAAAGGAAAGTTAGAGAATCAAGTCTGAGCTTACATAATCAGGTGCTTTAACTGCCATGTATACTTTAGCATGAAGGATGTGTATAAGAATAAAGTTTTGCTATGGAGATGAAGCAATGAACAGCATGCTGGGAACCTAAAGAAAATGCTCTTGCTACTTCAAAATTTTACCTACACCAAGCTTAGATAAGAAATTCACGGTTCATTTTAAGGAAAGGCATACATACATACACATATAACACACATACACATGCATGTGTATGTACACATGTATACACACATATGTACCCATGTATACACAACTATGTGTATAGATAAAATGATACAAATAATGAACAAGATCATATTGAATGAGGAGATGTCAGTCATTAAAGAGCATAGATTTAGGATCAAGAAATGAATTTAAATCTTACATATTTACTGTATGGGGAGACTTACAGACAAATCACTTTACCTCTCTCAAAGTCTCCTCACCTTCAGAAAATAGAGCTAATGATATGTACACTCTACATCAGAGGAATGATGCGAAGAAAGCATTAAGTGTATGAGTAATTATTACTACATAATGGAGAGAAGTGCACTTTTGAAGCAAGAAGACGTAGGTTCGAGCCTGGCTGTGGATATATAGGAGTTGCATGTTTGGACAAGTCTCGAAACCTCTTAGGGACCTTGATAAATCTCTAAGACTACCACTTACAAATTAGCTGTTTCAGTCTTATATTTGTTTCCTCAGTACCTATCACAGTGCTACACACATAGAAGATGCTTAATAAATAATTGTGGATTGGTTGATCTATATCATTTTAGAGTATTTCCATGGCAAAAGGTTCATACTGGTGCTCTCTCTCCCTCTCTTACATGCCCATACTGTGCATGTGTGTGTGTATGACATGGTATCCCAAAATCTTACAGCAGTTTAAAGCTTTAATATTTTATTAAGAAAACATTGTTTTTAAGTCATTTCGGTCATGTCCAACTCTTGATGTCCCTGCTAGGGGTTTTCTTGGCAAACCAGCTATTTCCTTCTCCAGTTCATTTTACAGATGAGGAACTGAGGTAAACAAGGTTAAGTGGTTTGCCTGGGTCATACAGCTAGTAAGTGTTGGAGGCCAGATTTGAACTCACAAAGATGAGTCTTGCTGACTCTGGGTCCAACACTCGATCCACTGCATCACCTAACTGCCTTAAGAGAACATATATACATATATCATCATTACATATGGATATGTTAAAATAATTGATTGCACCCTAGAAATAGACTATATAAATATATCATGTGGTGATAATAGATTAAATATCTTGAAAATTGCCTATTTTCAGGTCCTAGTTGTGGATAGAGAGTGTATTCAAAATAGGTTGACCCTAGGAGCAAACATAGATCAGATCCCGTTCTCTCCCTTACATTTTATCTACCATCCCTGTACCAGGAGCTAATCACTGGGGATATAAATAGTAAAAAGATAAAGTCCTTTGAAGAGCTTCCATTCTAATGGAAAAGACAGAAAATAGGAGAAGTGGTAACAAAGAAGAGATATTTGGCAATGTGGAGGTAAAAATGGGGGCATATCCATGGGTGACTGCCGGCAGATGGTGAAATAAACTGGGCAGAGGACTGTATGGGCTATAAAGCTGAAGAATAATAGTTTGGCATCTAGGTATGACTATTACTTGTTGTCAGGAGATTTAAGGATAATGTTCTAGAATATCACAGAAGACAAAATGGACTATATTAATTCCATAAAATAACTCCTTTTTTGCACAAATAGAACCAGTGCAGCAAAAATTAGAAGGAAAATGGTAACTTAGAAAAAAATCTTTTCAGCAAGTTTCTCTGATAATGATCTCATTTCCAATGGTGAGTTCAGTACACAATTTAATATCAGAGTTTAATAATTATAAATGTGTGCGTGTACATTTATTCAATCAAAAACCAAACCTCACTCAGTCTAAGTCATTGCACATATACTTTTGAACAGAAAAGGTAAGTCATGAAAAACTGTTCAGCAGCTTCTTTGCCATAAGAAACATCTTCCCCAAACCAGTCTTCTTGCACCATTGTATAACTCTCAGGCCACTGACAACTAATAAGCAAGCTTTTGACCTTACCATTCCTTTTGCATTCTTCTTTCTCCTCCAAAAAACACATCAAGAATATCCATTGAAGAACCAGAGACACCAGCACAACTGCTCTCTTTTTTTGTATTAGAAAGCATTTCATAAGCTTAATAATTCTATTGGAATTTTTTACCTTCATTTGTATTCTTATCTGCGCAATATTTCAAGATTAAATATAATTCTTTTTTAGTTCTTCCTGGGAGGCATTGGTTTCACAGCCCCTCCCCCAATAAATTAAGAAACAATTTTCTTCACCGTTTCATATATTTGGGAAGTGAAATTTATTATATGCTGGTATCAAAATGTCCCTGCCTGGGGTGGGGGGAGGGATGTGAGCTGGTCTAGAGTTGGCCAGGACACTGGGGAGAAAATGCAAGAAAGAGAACATGGAGAGAGGGGGTTCTGTATGAATAACTTAGTCAATGGTACCTGCTGCCCTCTGCTTCCTAGAAAGTTCCCTAATGAGATGGTTTCTAAGATCTAAATTTGTAAGGATAAGAGCCATTGTTCACTTGCTAAATAGTCAAAGGATATAAACAGTTTTCTAAAGAAGAAATCAGATATCAATAGCCAAATATAAAAATGCCCCAAATCACTAATAACTGGGGAAATAAAAATTAAAGTAACTCTATGGTTCTATTCCATACCAATCAGATTGACAAAATAGACCAGAAAAAGGAGAAGGAAAAATATAGGTGTGGCTGCAGGAAAAGGGACATAATATGCTGTCGATGGGTCTGTGAGTTGATCTAGCTGTTCTAGAAAGCAATTTGGAACTATGCCTAAAAAGTCGCTGATATTGCTTTGATCTAGCAATGCCACTACTGATCCTATAACCTCCCCCATTAAACGAAAGAAGAAATACTTATTACAACTCTTCATGGTGGGAAGTAATTGAAAACTTAGGGGGAGCTGATCAATTGGGGAATGGCTGAACAAATTATAGTTTATGAACATAATGGAATTCTATTTTCTCTAAGAAATAAAGAATACTATTTCAAATAGAAAATTTGTATGAACTGATGCAGAGAGGTGAGCACAACAAGGAGAACAATTTATACAATTAACAACTTTGAAACTATACAGAGACAACTTTGAAAGATACAAAAACTCTGATCAATGAAATGACCAATCATTACTACAGAGGAACCATAATGAACCATGCTACCCAGCTCCTGACAGAGAAGAGGTAGAAGCAGAATACAGAATGAAACAAATATTTTTGACATAGCCAAGATGGAAATGTGTTTTACTCAACTATGCATATGTGTTAGAAGGATTTTGTTTTGTTTTGTTGTCCTGTTGGAATGGTGAAATTAAAATAGATTTTTGTGCATTAAAATTTAAAATAAATGATAATCAAGTTACCAAAATTCTAAATAACAATTTTGAGTATAGTGTTGAACCTCTTGATTTGAAAGTCTCTAGCCATAAAATGTGAGTACTGGCCTGAAAGTTCAGGAGATCTATGATCAAACTCAACCTCTGCCTGTCACTAACTATGTGATTATGGGTAAATCATTTACATGAGCCATTCATGTATAAAATGAGAGGGTTAGACTAGGTGACTGCTAATGTCCTTCCCAACTCAGTCTGTGATGTTATGAATGTGTTGATCTCTGTTACTGAAGTCAGACCAAAGGGCCACTAGCAAAATTCTTTCAGTTTTTAATGTGCATTTTTTTCTTTTAGTTATAGGAAGTAGGTGTTGTTTTTTTAATTTGGTGCTTATTAGTCATTTCTTTAATCTTTCCATTTGCCAGTCCAGGAATTTCCAGGGCAATATTGTTCTTGTTTAATGATTATATTTAAAGATATATTTGGCCAGATGCCTAGAGACCCTTGGGTGTTGGGTGCCATATAAACACAATTAATTAGTAATTCTTGTGCCAAGATCTCATCAGTGGCACCAAGAGGTTAGGTGCCAAAAGAAAGCAGAAGGTGGAGAAAATTTCACCAATTACAAATCTACTCTACTCTTTTAGCACGCTATAACTCAAAAGTAAAAGCATAATATGCTTCTCAGTATTACTCAGTAATAGAAAATTATAAATATAAAATACATAAATATATCTAAATTTATAATATAAATATATATAAATATATAACATATGTATATATTTATATATAATATAAATATAAAATTATAAATATATAATTTATGTATTATATATACTATATATAAATATATACTATAAATATAAAATTATAAATTTTATAGCCTTGTATACTTTTTCAAAATAATTCCATGTGTATTAAATAATTTATTTATTATAGTTATTTTTAGGTTATTACTATGATGTGATTGTTCCCATTTTACATATGAGGAAACTGAGACCCATAAAGGCTAAAGGAGTTAATTGAGTAAAGTCAGTCAATAGCAGAAATAAAACTAAGGTTCTCCTGAATCCTAGCCATTTGCTTTCTCCTCTAGAGCACACTGCTTTTATAAGAATGAATGAGAACTCTGTCCATCTACCATTCATCTTCTATCATCTCATAAACACTTGGATGAAATTCAAACTCACTTTACCCATTTTCAAATTGATATAAATGTCTAAGACAATGAGGTGATGATGCATGGTATTTTTATACCCAAGGACTCAAACACAAGTTTTTCATTCTTAACCTTCCCAGAATCCTGTTACCATTTATATAACGAAGGTCTGCTTCCCAGCTTTACTATATCTCCTACTCCAACTACCCCCTTTCCAAGTCATGCCAATTTTTGAAAAATCGCATTTTGTAGCTCATCCATGTTGGTCAATTTTTTCCTTTCTTAAGATTTCAGAATGTTGGCCTGAAGCAAATACATTATGAATGCATGACACATGTAATTTTTTGAATGCCATGAACATCCAAGGATGGTCCAAAATCAACATAAGTCTTTTGAGTACAGAGGTCTACCCTGGGATCTGTACATTAGCAGATCTATTTGTACAAACACATGTTGTCAGCCAACTCCTTATCAGCTCCACTGCAGGAAAGGTTGTGGAGAGGGAGTTATTCCATGATGTGCAATCACTTGCATTCAGAAAATGGACTTTAATTGAGCAATTTTTCAGATGGTTGAAATTGAATTGGTATTTCCCTATGCTAAGAACACTTATTTTTGCCTAAATTGTTTCTCCTTTTTTGGAGGGACCACCATCTAACAAGAAATTCATGTGGCCTGAGAATTATGGGTATTTAGGTTTTAGGGAAACCCCACAAAAAAATCTATCCAGACTCCTAAGTCTTCATTTACCTCACTTGATAGTAATGAACGTATTTGGATATAAAAGCAGAAATTATGTCCTTTATACTAATTTAGGTTTTATGGAGATTTTTTTCCCAAAAAATACTGTAATAGAAGGTAAGAAGAAAAATTCATGTCTTCTTCAAACTGTTTCCCCAAAGGCATTTGCTGCCTGGAAGAGTAAATGTTAGAGGAAAACACAAGAATAATGACATATGAATAATATAATATTTTTCTTCCCTTGCTCCCCCCCAAGCCTATTTCTCTGCCCATCCTTAAGTTTCCTGCACATTGCACAGAGACTGAAGGGACTGATTACAATAGTCCTGTCAAAAGTAGAGAGTACGGTGATTTAGTCATTGCATCTTAATTATGGCTGACTCTTTCTCCCTTGTTCTGCACCAAGTTATTTCAAGAGGAGGAGATAAATGTATGACCCATAAGTCTGACATCTCATATCTGCTACTTTAGATTTGGGGTTTGATTTAGCATCTCTATCAGAGACTTTGAGAAAACTAAGTCCTTTATCTTCTTTAAATAAATTCATTCCTTGACGCACAATTTACCTTTTTGGCAGTTTTATGATTCAGAACAATGACTTTTTTTAAAGTTATGCAATATTCAGGCTTTTCTCTACCCACCCACTTCCTCATATTTATGAGCAAGAGCATTTTAGTTAGTAATCTGGATAGGGAGAAAAGAGAAGTTGTTCATAGTACTAAGACAAGCAAACAAACTATCATTTCTTACTAGAAGGGGAGAGCAAAATATTTGACAAGCAATATGAGAAAAATAAGTGGCATTTGAGTATCCTTTTACTATAATAGGATGACCCATGTGGCACTCATATTTACTGTAGATTCATTATGCTTTCCATCTATTCATCCATTAATGTATAGAACACTTATCACCCTAGATCCCAATGTACAAATCTTGATGCACTTTTCAAAATAATGTTAACCAGCATGCAACAGGAGACAGTAGACAGTCACTAATGGAAAAGAAGTCCCATAGCACTTTTGCTATCTGGCTGCTTCTAACTATGATCCATTAAAATTCAGTTGATGGCAAGGAGAGGAGTCAGGAGAACACATGGGAGTCTAGCAGATGGTGTTCAGCAGGACCAGTCCCCTGGGTAAAGGTGCTATGAACTGAAAAGGATACATGAGAATTTATGTTTAAATATCCTACAATGTTGGCTCCCCAAGTTTATCCCAAGAGTATAGCATTCTTAGGGGAGAAGGTGGGAGATGGGGAAAAACTTCATGGAATAAGCACTTGACTGAAGTGACTGCATGTTAAATTGGATAGAGTCCTGGACCTGGCATCAGGAAGCCCTGAGTTCAAATCTTGCCCCAGATATTCGTTAGGTCACCCTAAGCATACCACTGAACCACTCTGAGCCTGTTTTCTTATCTAAGAAATAGCAATAGTAAGAACAGCAACTGACTTAACAGTTTTCTTTTGCTCTGTTTTGGGAAAATTAAATGAGCTAACATAAAATGCTTTGCAATCTTAAGACACTATGATAATGCAACCTATTAGGTGAAGCACTGTTATGGTATAAAATACCAATATGTGGACACCACTTCTGTAGTAAGAATTACAGAATGTATGAGGATAAGAGACAAAGTATATAAAGAAGCAAAGAAAGTTTTAGAGTAAGAAATGCTTTCCATGAATAAAAGGATCAATCAAAATAAAATGACTTATAGTATGGAAGCTACTGCCAGACATAGGACTGATCCTTGAAAGAACTGGAAGAGCATACATTTAACTTTTCTTCCCTCCCCTTTGAAACAATTCTCTCCTTCACACATCTTGAGTTATTTGAAATCCTGGGAGTAGTCTTGTTAGTTTGGGATTATTCAGAGCATTCATATTCATTGAGTTAAAGATCCATAAACAATTATACTTGGGCTTATAAATCATAAACATGCATAATACACAAAACATAATAATTGTGCCTTCATGCCAACTACATGTATGTGTATATATGTATGCATGTATATATATGAATGAATATGAACATTTGTGTGTATGTATGTGCAAGCATATACATATGTGTATGTATTGGTGTGTGTGTGTATATGTGTGTTTGTGCACCAGAACTGGTGATTTTGTAGGTATAAGGACCTTATAGTGAGGAATTTTCTCTATCAGATCACTAGAAAGGTACTAAAGTCCACTTCGATGTCACATCATTACATGGAGATGGCTCTAGGTTATCAATGTCTATGCTAGTACAGGCATACCTCAGAGATATTATGGATTCAGTTCCAGACCACTGCAATAAAGCCAATTATCTCAGTAAGGGGTCAAGTGAATTGTTTTGGCTTCCCAGGGAATATAAAAGTTATGTTTGTACTAGCAAGTGTACAATAGTGTTATATCTAAAAAAATGTACACATCTCATTTAAAAATACTTTACTGCTAAAAAAACATTAACTTTCAACAAGTCATAATCCTTTTGCCAGTAGAGGTGTCTTGCCTCAATGTTGATGGCTGCTGACTGACTGAAGTGGTGGTTGCTAAAGGTTAGAGTGGCTGTGACAATTTCTTAAAGTAAGGCAAAAATGAAGTTGGATACATCAATTGACTCTTCATTTCACTTGAACACTTAGGAGCCATCATAAGGTTATTAATTGGCCTGACTTAATATTGTTTTGCCTCAGAAAGTAGGGAGGTCAAAGGAGAGAGAAAGATGGGGAATGGCTGGTTGGTGGTACAGTCAGAACACATATAACATTTATCGATTAAGCTTGCCATTATATATGGGTATGGTTCGTGGTGCCCCAAAACAAATGCTGCTATATGTTGTCCAAAAATCATCCTCACTAAGTTGAGATTAATTATCAATTTGGCTGTAAAATAGTGAAATTTCATTGACAACAGCATACTATCTGCTAAGGTATAAACAAGGTTGAAATCTTCTTGGATAAAAAAAGTAGTTACACTGCTGAAATTACAGAACCTTAAAGTGTTGAGGTAAGGATCATAGAAATGGAAATTCAGGTGAGATTTTACATATTTCCTTTACCATTAGAGATCTGCCTATATGTTATTTAAAGCAAAAAGTCTAGCCTTTTATATGTAATGGACCCCTTTGTCAATCTAGTGAAGTCTATGCACCTCTTCTCCAAATAAGACTTTTAAATGCATAAAAGACATAGGATAACAAAGTAAATCAATTATTTTGGAATACAGTTAATATATTAAAAATAAGTTCACAGATCACAAGTTAAGAACTTTTGCTTTATAGGAGCAAAAAGAAAACAGAACAGAAATAGGCAATATGTTGTAATAGGAACTTTGACATGTTATAATGTCATTCAGCAAACATTTATTAAGTGTCTACTTCATATCAGTCACTGTACAAATTACATTATTAAGAAAAATTAAATAAGAATTATTGAAGAACTCTATTTGTGGCAAACTTTAATACGTTCGTCCATGTTTGATCTACAAATCTGTGACTTTTTGATTGAACTATTTTCTCAAACTTTCTACTTTGGTATCCTATTATTTACTTCTCCTGTCTCTTAGCAATGTTATGGGAAAACATCCTTCCAAACCAGCAGCAAGAAATGTTCTCTGTGTGTCTCATCTAGTGCTTAGGCCCTGGGAACTCTCAGACAACATCGGAAGATATATATACACTGGTCCCTTCAGAATCTGTTTGCCCTTTCTGACTTGTCTGTATATGGTGGCTCTGCCTTGCCATACCTTTTAATCCTAAAATGGTCAAAAGAAAACCAGTCTGAGATACATATATCTCAATTGATGCTCATAACCACTCTGGGAAGAAGGTGCTATTATTATCCCTATCTTACAGTTAAGGAAACTGAGGCAAACAAAGGTTAAGTGAATTGTCCAGGATCAGTCAGTTAGTCAATAAGTGTGTAAGGCTAAATTTGAATTCATGTCTTCCTTGCTATAGGTCCTACATTCTATTCACTGTATAGATAGCTGCCTTAGCTGCCTCTCCTTCCTGGCCCTCTTTGATTTGTATACTGGGCTGGATCTCAACCATTGCAGTCACAAATATCTTTGGTGAGCATGTGTCTGTTTGCTTTATACACTAATGTTCCCCATGTCTCATATCTCTTCAGCAGGGAGTGAGGGGAAGAGAGAATCAGCTTTAGCTGTATGCTAGTCTCCCTTTCTTCAGACTCGGTGAAGCACCAGACACCCGCTAGTGCTTTGCCCCAGTTTCCACAAATCTTTTGGTTTATTGGTGAATGCAGTATTCTGCCACAGCAGGCAGAGTGGGATATTCCATTTTCTTATACTTTTTCAATATGCTGCTGAGTCTTTTATCTCCTGTCAGTCTTTAGTTTCTTCATCACAGTTTCAATGGCTTAAATCTCTGAGCTAGGTCACTCAGTGGTTTAAATCACCAACTTCTTATACTTATGAAGTAAAAATTCACCAAACCTCCCCAATGAAATCAATGGTCCTTTTTTATTTATCCCTTGATTTCCAGGTATGCAATTTTTCACTTTTTGTGTTTTACTCTGTCTAAAAACAGTTGCATACAAATGAGTTGAGGGAACATAATGCCCTACAGCTCTACCCATTAATCAGTTCTCAGAAGTCTTCCATCTCAATCTGTGTCTTTGAAAACTATGCTAATTCATACTCACATTTTATCAGTTTTATAAAGATTCTTTCTCTATACCTTTAAACTACCAAAGCATTTATACAAAAATGAAAAATTTCCTACATCTTTTACATATTTTTAAATGCCACAGTTCATATTCAGTCCCAGAGTGATCAATTCTCTTCTGCCAATTATTTTTTACATATATTTTAACAGTTTTCTTTAAATGAAAGAGTTCCTTTTCCCTCACCCTTAATCCTTTCAGGCAACAAACTGTTATCATATGAAAGATTCAATACCTTAATGGCACATAATAAGTGCTTAATTAATGTTTTTTGACTAACTTATATACTTTACCAAATGATTTAAATCTTTTTCTTCAAGGAGAAATATTGTTTTCTGACCTATTTATCACTAACCCACTGTATAGGGAAAGGAAAGGAAAGTAACTTAAAGGAGCAGGACTTTGTATATACTCTAGATGAATATATAGAAGACACTTTGTTGAAGACAAAGACACTTTGTCATTCAGGTGGTACTTACTGAATTATACATCTATATCCATATATAAAATTGTACAGGTAGGGGCAGAGCCAAGATGACAGAGTAGAACAATGTTTCTGTAGAATCTCCCCCCATGGTCCATAAAATAACCTGTAAAAAAATGACTCTAAACAAATTCTAGAGCAGCAGAAGTCACGAAGTAACAAAGTGAAAGAGATTTCCAGCCTAAGACAGCTTGGAAGGTGAACAGGAAAAGTCTATTGCAATGGGTTCAGAGCATAGTGCAGCCCAGCACAACATGGCACACACAGGACCAGAGCTGGCTTTAGGGTACAGAATCACGGACAGCAGCTATGGTTCCCAGGTTTCTCAACCCACAAACTCCAAAGACAGCTTCAAAGGTCAGTGAGAAAGTGCTTTCATCTGGGTGAGAAGGGAAAGTGGTCTGGCCCTGACCCCAGGGTGGTGGCAGTTGCTGAAGCAGCAGAGTCCATTTTCAGAGCCCTCCTCCTAAAGACCTTGGAAGAATCGAGTGCCTGATCTGGATCTCAGCCATAAGTGGCAGTCCTGGGGTAAGGAGGAGCACTGGCATGGTGGAGAGGAGGAGGCTCTGGAGAGGGAATCCTACTCATAGATCTTGGGCAGAAAAGTTTGTGGTTACTCCCAGCCCAGAGTGCAGGTCAGGAGAGGAGGAAACTCCTGTCACCTGATCATGCCACCTTGGATGAACTGAGAACTAACAGAACTCAAGGAACTAGCTGGGAAAATGCCAAAAAAAAAAAAGGAAAAAAATAAGACCATAAAAGGTTACTTTCTTGGTGAACAGGTATTTTCTTCCATCGTTTTGGATGAGGAAGAACAATGCATACCATCAGAAGAAAAGAAAGTCAAGACTTCTGAATCCAAAACCTCCAAGATAAACATGCAATGGTCTCAGACCATGGTAGAGCTCAAAAAGGATTTTGAAAATCAAATAAGAGAGGTGGAGGAAAAATTAGGAAGAGAAATGAGAGATGCAAGATGCAAGAAAATCATGAAAAGCAAGTCAACATCTAACTAAATTGGACCCCCAAAATGCTGAAGAAAATGACACCTTTAAAAATACACTAACTCATTGTTTTGTGTATCACATTTTGGTTTCTTATATGATTTCTCCCCTTCATTATAATTCTTCTACACAATATGACTATAGTGAAAATGTATTTAATAGGAATGTATGTGTAGATCCTATGTAAAATTGTATGCCATCTCAGGGAGGGAGATGGGAGGTAGTGGGGAGGTAGGGGGAAAAAAATCTAAATTATATGGTAGTGATTGTAGAACACTAAAAATAAATAAAATTAATATAAAGAAAGACAAAAGAAAAAATACACTAGCTCAAATGGCAAAAGATGTCCAAAAAGCCAATGAGGAGAAGAATGCTTTAAAAAGCAGAATTAGCCAAATAGAAAAGGGGGTTCAAAAGCTCACTGAAGAGAATAGCTCTTTAAAAATTAGAATGGAGCAGATGGAAGCTAATGACTTTATGAAAAATCAAGAAATTTCAAAACAAAACCGAAAAAATAGAAAATAATGTGAAATATCTCACTGGAAAAACCACTGATCTGGAAAATAGATCCAGGAGAGATAATTTAAAAATTATGGGACTACCTGAAAGCCATGATCAAATAATCTAGACATCATCTTTCATGAAATTGTCAAGGAAAACTGCCCTGTTATTCTATAACCAGAGTATAAAATAAATATTAAAAAAATTCACCAATCACCTCCTGAAAGAGATCTGAAAAGAAAAATTCCTGGGAGTATTGTAGTCAAATTCCAGAGTTCCCAGATCAAGGAGAAAATATTGCAAGCAACTTGAAAGAAACAATTTGAGCATTGTGGAAATACAATGAGGATAACACAAGAGTTAGTAGCTTCTACATTAAGGGATAAAAGGACTTGTAATATGATATTCTAAAAAGTCAAGGGAACTAGAATTAAAACCAAGAATCACCTACCCAGCAAAACTGAGTATAATACTTCAGGGGGAAAATGGTCATTCAATGAAATAGAGGACTTACAAGAATTGTTAATGAAAAGACCAGAACAGGATAGAAAATTTGACTTTCAAACACAAGATTCAAGAGAAGCATAAAAAGTTAAACAGGAAAGAGAAATCATAAGGGACTGAACTGTACACATTGCTACATGGAAAGATACTATTTGTAACTCTTGAAACTTTTCTCAGTATTTGGGTAGTTGGAGGGGTTATAAACATATAGATATGGAAAGAGTGCATTTAGGGTTGGATAGGAAGGGATGATATCTAAACAATAAAATTAAGGGGTGAGAGAGGATTATATTGGAAGGAGAAAGGAAGAAATGGAATGGGGCAAATTATCTCTCATAAAAGAGGCAAGAAAAAGCTTTTTCAATAGAGGGGCAAAGGAGAGAGTAAGAGGGAAAAAGTGAAGCTTCTCATCACATTTGGCTTAAGGAGGGAATAACATGCACACTCAATTTGGTATGAAAATCTATCTTACACTACAGGAAAGTAGGGAAGAAGATAAGTGGGGTGGGGGGAAGATAAAAGGGAGGGCAAATGGGAGGAGGGAGTAATTAGAAGTAAACACTTTAGGGAAAGGACAGGATCAAAAAAGAGAATAAAATAAATGGGGGGCAGAATAGGAAGGAGGGAAATATAGTTAGTCTTTCACAACATGACTATTATGGAAGTCTTTTGCAAAATTACACATACATAGCCTTCTCAGTGAGGATGGATGGGGAGGGAGGAAGGGAGAGAATTTGGAACTCAACGTTTTAGGAACAAATGTTGAGAATTGTTTTTGCCTGTAACCGGGAAATAAGAAATACAGCTAATGCAGTATAGAAATCTATCTTGCCCTACAAGAAAATAGAGAAGATGGGGATATGGGAAGAGAGGGTTGTGATAGAAGGGAGGGCACATTGGGAGAAGGGCAATCAGAATGTATGATGTCTTGGGTGGGGGGAGGGGAAAGATGGGGAGAAAATTTGGAACTCAAAATCTTGTGAAAATGAATGTTGAAAACTAGAAATAAATAAATTTTTTAAAAATATATGTAATATATATATTTTGTATATACAGATGTGTATATATACATATACATGAATCATAAATTAAATTGTCAGCAAATAAAAATAAAACAATAATGTCTCTATATTTTTCAGGTAATTTTGTGATTATAGTATGTGATCTTCTATCGAATATCACTTGGGAAAGCCTGTCCATTCCCTTCAATTATTCTCATCAAAGATACTTTCAGTGCATTTGTACATTCATCTAGTAAGAATCTTAGATGGAGAAGTAGACCTATCATGTTGACCATTTAACTATTGTTCTCTTGGGTACTTTTTTTGTAACAAGGCCTGGTTTGTTTATTATGTATTATGCCTTTGATATTTTCTTTTTCTTCTAATAACTTGACTCCTCCTCTCGGTACTCTCAAAATTGTGCTACACCCAGCCCAGACCTTCACCCTACATATCTGGTCTACACCTGATACTTTCTCCCATCTATTTTTTCTTCTTTATTGTCATTTCCACTTCAAGAAGTTTATCTAGGTCTCTGAGATTAGGATCTAAATATGGTACTTCCACTGTCCTTATTGGTAAAAAGTTTCTTGCAAAATTCGTCACAGATAACTTTCATCATGCATTTTTTTCTGTCCTCTTCTAGTTTCAACCCTGAATGACCTCAGGATGACTTTACTTGAGTGGGTCTTTTATTAAGCTTTCTTTAAGTTGGTTTTTCATGCTATCACTTCTTGTGATTTTATGTTGTTCATAATCTTCCACCATCTTTCCCCATAAAGTTTTACAAATGAGATTATATCCTAGACTGGTATTACCTAGATGTCTACCACATCTCTCTGCTTCACAAATAAATCAAATGTTCACTTATTGGGAAGATTTTTAGGCTTTTTGGTTTCCTTATTTTGGCAGTGGTCAACCATGCAGTGGTTAAGCTTCTATTTGAAATTATTTTAATCAATGCCATTTTCATTTCTTCCATTTATTTTCCATTTTTGGCATCAATGTCTTACTTCACTGGATTAGACTAGAGACAGTTAATTAAATTCTACATATCTTTCTTATTCTAATTTTTTTATTAGAATAAGAAAAAATAATTTTTATCTTTCCTTAAACAAGTTCATAAACTGACTGCATAAAGACAGTTGTTTCAGTAATGATTCCCACACTATTACTGAGTAATTTCTTTTCTATTAAGATACAATAAAATCCTTTTTTGTGATGTTGTTCAATCCTTGCTATGTATAAACCTTAGAAATTCTCTTCCATGTAGATATGTATGTATGTATGTATTACATGAGAATACCATATAATCCATGAGTTTTTGGTTTCTCTCCTTCCTTTCTCTTGAATCATATTTTTGATATATTTCTCACTCACTTATTCAATTCAATAAGCAGTTATGTAGTTATCCATGTATATTCATGTATCATGGTAGGAAACTGGGAATGTAAATAGGACTCACCCTCACAAAGTTACCTTCTATTAACAGACGACCTATGCCAACTTTTTCCTTGAAATCATTAAATACCAAGATATATGTTGATTTGACTTGGAGGGACTTGTCAAATTTTTAATATCACTCCCATATTTTTTTCATCTTCTATAACAGTTGCTGACATATGCTGCAATTATCTTCAAGGCTATCTTTTGGCAAATGTATACCATGGACACTGAAATGACTAAACATCATATGATATGATGTTTCCTTTTGCCTTTGAGTGCACAATAAAATCAAGTCCACTAATTCCTATATTTGCTTCTCTAAGGAGAACCTCTGATTCATCATTATATTCAAATGAAAATCCATTTTCTCTTCTGGGTCTCTTTATAGCACAATTCTCATGAATGATACAATTCATTGCCTTTGGTACTATATCCACTCATGGTCATTGGATAAGACACATTTAGAGTACCACTGATTAATATTTTTGGCAGGCTAAGAACCATTATCTTAGCATATTATGCACCTCCATGTAAACTTTCTGCCATTTTGCCTGAAGAAGTAAAATGGGCTGCACAGGACCAAGAGGCATTTTATATTTTTCTGGGTTTTTATCAATTATATAGCCAAGGAATTTGCCACCAAGGAACAATCTTACTGGCCAGGATGCTAGTAAAATAGTTCTATTTAAAATGTCATGGACTAATAATAGTTTAGTGCATCCCAAAGGGTATTGGTACTGACAGACAAAAAGTGTAATCATTGTCTTGCTTTTTTACAGGAGGGAAGGAGAATAAAGAGAAAGGTAATTTCATATGTCGCCGGTATGCAATCCAAATAAACTGCATCTAAGGGGCATCCTAAAGCTTAAATCAAGAGAAATCATTTTAACCAGCAATATTTAAACTGAACGTGTAATCACGAACTATGATTTAACGGTGATGGAAGAGACATTACCTCATGATTATTCTTATTCTTAGCAATGGATTCCATTCAAAATTTAAATATTTGCAAAAGCAAACAAATTCCAGATTTAAATCTATGCAGATTTTACTGAGGTATCAATTAATTGGGAATGTACAAATATGAAACCAGCAACCCTTACACTTTAATGGGTTCAAATCTGATCTCTGACATCGGCTGCCCATATTACGTAATCTTAGACTAGTTTCTTAACCTCTCTTGGCTTCTATTTCTTGAATTATAAAATGGGTGGGGGGGTGAAGAACTAAATGATCTCTGAGGTTCTGTCTCTCCCAAATTACTTTGGGGGCACTTGAGAACATACTCCCCTGATAGACACACTGATTTTTCAACTTGTAAAGTCTGAGCCCCTTTTGGGGATAAAATAAAACTTCGAATCTCTCATAATTATACTCCACTGTATCTTTTCTTCCTGTACATGTAATGTGGTCTTTAAAGATATCAAATAATGGAAGAAAATATACTCTCTGAATTTGTGCATAAATTATGATTAATTTCTTTTAAAAAAAATGAACTAAAGTAAATTATTACCTTTTTCATTGTAGAAAATTAGAGTGGAATGAATCCAGAAAAATGAAAGGATTGAGATGTTGCTTGGTTCAACGTTTAGATCTCAGAAATGATTAAGAAAAATTAATACATTCAGAATTATAGCATGACT
This sequence comes from Bettongia penicillata ogilbyi, assembly GCA_023548195.1. Lineage (NCBI taxonomy): Eukaryota > Metazoa > Chordata > Mammalia > Diprotodontia > Potoroidae > Bettongia > Bettongia penicillata. The sequence continues at coordinate 6,569,079 of JAJHZJ010000244.1, forward strand.
ATCTTCTGTTTCTTGTCATCATGGGAGAAGAGTCCTGATTTAGCAAATCATCTTCTATAAGACTCTCAAAACTCCTTTTATTAATTTATATTCCCCATATCAACTGACAGAAAAGTATTTAGATTTTGTGTCATCGGCATTTTTGTGGGGGCAAAATGATACACCTACTTGAAACTAAGATCTAAGAGTGATGCCTTCAGAGATGTTAAGAGCATTGCCTCAGCAAAAACACTCCTTAGATGGCTTTGAATTTTTCACACTCACTTCAAGTTAATATAATAGAAATATATTTGTAACTTAACTAAATAGAGTTGGAGGTCACAAAATTAGGAAATGATGGCTATTTTTTTTTGTTTTGCTTTGTTACGTATACACACAGTGAGACCCTTCCATTGATTAGAATCATGATATCTTCAGGTTGAAAAAGACCTTAGAGGTCATCTAGATAATAACTTCTGTATTTCAATCTTATATTTACAGTTGAATGTCCCTTGTATTCCTATTATTTCTTTAACAAAAATAGATGTGTTTTGTGCTAATAGAAAATGACATACTGGAAAATATATCAATAGAATAAAAAGTATTAATATTAATAGATGCAAAGGATAACAATAGAATGATTATTTAGGGGAAAGGTAAGTAGGTTAAATGCTTGGGTTTTAGTTACTTAACATTCAAAAACTCATGTGGTATTTGGGTGTCAAATATATGTTTGCAGTAGCTGTTGCAATGATTACAACATAGCTCTCAAACTACAGAGACTGGCAGCCTGAAGGTCTTTATAAGGAGTGACAGAGGATTTTTCTTTGATTATTTCCTTCTCTCTTAAGGATAGAATAAATGTGTGAGAGAGAATGAAAGTTAGCATTGTACATTCTCAGACCTTCACTGAACAATATTCAATAATGAGATTTTTGCACCTACAATCAGGGGTCTAAGTAGTTTTTTTTGGGGGGGGGAGTGGGAGAGAGATAGTGTGTGTAAAGAAAGACTGAATTTGAATTCAGTAAATCTCATTGGATTACAGACTCTGATGCCACCTGTGTGAACTTGAGCAAGTCAGTTCCATCTGTGCAGGTCTCAAATTCCTCATCAGTAAAATGAGAAGGGATTATAGTAACGTAGATTTAAAATAAGAAGATCTATCAATCAATTCATCTTAAATGAGTTTTTATTGATATTTTCTACTTCTTACATCACCATAATTAAGCTAAATATCCCTCTCCTTCCTCCCAGAGATCTCTCCCATATAACAAAGAGTATTTTTAGGGACAAGGAAAAAAATTTAAAAACTGATTGACACATTGTAATAGTCCACAAATATGTGTAATGTGTAACACATGTGGACCTCCAACCTCCATGAAGGGGGAGTTTGGGGTTGTCTTCTTATATCTTTTCACTCAAGCTCTGCTTAATCTTTATAATTTTGTTATATATACTTTGAATTTTTGGTGTCTAGTTGTTCTTTCTGCTTAACTTATAGGTACTTTGTATGTTGTTCTCTTAACTATGTTCGTTTCTCTTTACATTAGTTCATAGAAATCTTTTCATACTTCTCTGTATTCATCAGACAAATTATTTCTTATAGCATAGCAACATTTCATTACATTCCTGCACCACAATTTGTTTAGCCATTTTCCAATGAATAGGTATCTACTTTGCTTCCAATTCTTAGACATCACAATATTTGGAGTACATGGGAACTTTCTTTTTCTGATGGCTTCTTTGGGATATAAGCCCATTAATAGAGTCTTTGCCTCAAATAGTATAGATAGTTTATTCATGAGGTTTTCATAATTTGAAATTGCTTTCCAAAATGGTTGAACCATTTCACACCTTCACCATTTAATACTAGTATCCCTATCTTTCTCAAACTGCTGCAACATTGATTGTTACCAATTTGCAGACTGGTAACAGCCTTGTTTTATTTGCCTTTTTGTGTTTTTATTAGCAGTTTGGAGCATTTTCTCATTTTGTTGTGGATGCTTTGACATTCTTTTGAAAACTGTTCATACCTTTTGACAGTTTATCTATTGGGCAATGACTATTAGTTATATGCATAGTGTGTGTGTGTGTATGTGTGTGTATGTGTTGTTTATTTATCCTGGAATCTAAACCTTTACCACTGAAACTTGATATAAAGGGGTTTTTTTCCCTCTTGACCACTTCCTTTCTAATCCTAGATCCATTAATTTTGCATCCACATTTCTGTTTCAAAAATCAAAGTTAGCTATTTTATATTTGGTAATTGTCTCTGTCTTACTTGATCAAGAATACATCTCCTAACCACAGTTCTGAGAAATATATGACCTATTTCTTTTCTAATAGTTTTATAATATGATCTTTAATAATAAAGATATGTATCTATTTATAATATGTAGTAGAATATGATATAATGTGTTGGCCTAATTTCTGATAGACTACTTTCTAGTTTCTAATCAACCAATTAGAAAAAGAGCTCCAGAATCTTAAGGAAAAAAATGACTCCTTGAAAATCAGAATTGGACAAAGTAAACCAGTAAAATTATAAGAGATCAAGAAATAATTAAACAAAATATGAATAATGAAAAAATAGAAGAGAAAGTAAAACATTTTGTAAGAAAAACAACAGATCAAGAAGAGAAAATATAAAAATAATTGGACTAACAAAGTTATGATCAAAAAAAAGAATCTTGATAAAATAGTATAGAAACAATTAAAGAAAATTGTCCTGGAGCATTAGAACAAGGGGGAAAACTAGAAATAGAAAAAAATCCATCCATCACCACTTAAAAGAGATCTTATAAGGAAAACTCATAGGAATATCATAGTCAATTTACAAAACCCCCAGCTCAAGGATAAAATATTAAAAGCATCAAGATTAAAACAATCTAAATATGATAGTGACACAATTAGAATCACACAATACCTAGCAGCAGAGACGTTAAAGGATCATAGGTCTTGGAATACAATATTATCTAAGAGCAGGGGAAGTAGGAGTCTGGCCTGAAAATATCATACCCTGCAAAGGTAAGTGTTTTCCTGAATGTAAAAAAATGGACATTTGATAAACTCTCAGACTTTCAAGACTGTTTAAAAAACCCTGAACTTAATAGAAGATTTGACACACAAGAACCAAGAAAAATATAAGGAACCCAAAGACTCATTATAAAGGATTCATAAGGAAAGACTGTTCATTTTTAATACATATAAACTGTAAAAATATATGTCTAAGATACTTATTAGTAATTGGGTAGCTCATAAGAAAGATTGAGGAAAAACCTGAATAGGATATGAATTTTAAAAGTTAAACCATTTAGGAACAAGTAAAAAGAGGGTTTTTTATTTTATACAAATGAGGTGCAAAAGGAAGAATCGATACAAAGGAATTAGATGGAGAGGAGGGCTGGTAGTTCTGGTAACCTACTTTCACTGGGAATGGGTTTGAGAGAATAATGCATATATATTTAGAAGAGTATAAAAGTCTTCTAAATTCAGAAGAAATAAAACAGCATAGGGAAGGGGGAGAGGACAAGGGAGGGATCTTTAGATGGGAGGTGGAGGGAAGAGGTAAAAGGGGGTATAGACAGGTGTTTAGATTTTGGGGAATGGGGGATAGGGGAGGGATCCTTGGAGGGGGGTAGACAAATAATAGGAGGACCAGATAGTGGGCAGAAGGAAAATAGAGGAGGCAGGAGGAATAAGAAACAAGAGATATATACAAACATAAAAAGAAAGATCAGTACTAGAATTTGCTTGGGAAAATACATGGCTATATATGCATGTACTTAGGCACTTGGCAAGATAAGGTACCAGACACTGAAGTCATTGCTCAAACTAAACTGCCAAGTATTCAAACTATGCTTCAGAGAGTGCAACTCTGGTGGACAGGTCACGTTATTCGAATGTAAAATGTACACTTGCTAAAAAGACTATTTTATGGAGAATTCATATGGGGCAGGCGATCACATGGTGGTCAGAAGAAGTGATACAAGGACACTCTCAAGGTCTCTCCCAAGAATTTTAGATTTGATTGTGGGACATGGGAGACGCTGGCACAGGACTCCTCAGCATGATGTGCCCCCATCAGAAAAGATGCTGTGCTCTCTGAGCAAAGTAGAGTTGAGACAGCACAAAGGAAATATAGGCTGTGCAAATTTGGAGTAACCACTCCAGATGTTCACATGGACTATCTGTGCCCAATCTGTGGTAGAGCATTTTGAGCTCACATAGGTCTGATCAGCTACAGTCGGACACACTGAAACTTCACTTTATCATGGTGATGTCATTTTGGTCCTCTTTGAAATTGAAGGGCAACAACCAAACAAACAACTATCTGTAACTACAGAGAAACATATCTAAACTTTATGGTAGCCTTCTTGTGGGGGAAGGGGGTAAGGGAAAAAAAGGACAAGTAAAAAAGTACACCGTAGAGAACAAAAGAAAACTCACCAGGAAGCAAAGATGGACGTTCTCAACACAACGCATATTACTTATCATACAGGCTTTCTTGAAATGAAAATCTGTTGTTACATATTTTGAATCCTCTCCAATGTTCTGCTATGCACATGGAATGTTTTTTTTTCTTTACTACTTTGTATTTAAGTTCTAATATTTAAATTTATGATATGTTTTTGTTTCTTTTCTATATTTGTAACTTGGCATTTGAGTCTAAAAAATTATCTTTAAATAAAATAATGGATTTTTTCTAGGTAATTTATGTTTTTCATTTTATTAAACATGGGGTTATTTAATTTTATTGTTTCTAAATACTCCTTGTCTAGCCAATTCCGTTGATGTCTCTACCTCTATTCTTTAACTAATACTAGATCGTTTTGATGATGGCTGCTTTTTAAAGTAATTTAAGGTATAGAAGTGCTATCCCTTCTTTGTTTCTACTTCTTTTCATCATTTCACTTGATATTTTGAATCTTTTGTTTTTCCAAATGAATTTTGTTATCACTTAATTTAATGAATGTTTACTGAATGACATTATATCAAATTTCCTATTACAACCTCTTGCCTATTTCTTTACTGTTTTCTTTTTTGCTCCTATAAAGCAAGAGTTCTTAATCTGTGAATTATGAACTTGTTACTTTTAACATATTAACTGTATTCCAATATAATTGATTTACTTTGTAATCCTATATCATTTGGGTATTTAAAAATTTTATCAGGAGAAGAGATGTATAGGCTTCACTGGACTGGCAAAGGGGTCCATTACATATAAAGGCTAGAGTTTTTGCTTTAAACAATATATAAGCAGACGTGTAATGGTAAAGGAAATGATTTATCAAGTTTTATAAAATGACCCCTTTCTAATTTTATTGGTATGATACTAAAAAATATTTTTTATGATATTGTCCTTTTTACTATATTTACTATATATATATACTAATATATTTTACTATATTGTTGTACTATATATATATACTATATATTACTACATATACTATATATTTACTATACTATACTACTATTTACTATATTTACTTTTTACTATATTTTACTATATATACTGTATATTTACTATATAAATATATAATATTTACTATATTACTAAATATAAATATTTACTATATTTACAATATTTACTATATTGGCACAACCTCACCCTGAACATTGAATAGTCCTCCAATTTTTCAAGTCATTCTTTATTTCTTTAAGAACTACTTTGTAATTAACTCTATACTAGTCTTTGTGTGCTTTGGTAGGTCAATTCTGATATTAGGATAGGATATCCCTTTATATTACTGCTTTTTGTGTTTTGTTATGTCACATAGAAAATGCTGTTGAATTTTGAGGATTCATTTTATAGTCTGTAACTTTAGCTATTAATTTTCTGGGTACTGTTGCTGATTCCCTAGGATTTTCCAGGTAAACTATCTTATCAGCATCAAGAGGGATAGCATCGTATTCTCTTTACCTGTCTTTATTTCTTTAATTTATTCTTTTTTTGTTTTATTGGTGTTGATTGATATTCCCAGAAATATACCAAGTAACAGTAAGGGGAGTAGGTGTGCTTGCTTCACTCTCGTATTTTTAAGAAAAGGTTCCAATATATCCCCATTGCATACAAGGCTTGCTTTTGATTTTAGATGATTTTTATTATATTAAACAAAGGACTCTCTATGCTTATACTTTGTAGGGTTTTTAGCATAAAAGACTATTGTACTTTGCCAAAGGCTTTTTTGGAATCAGCTGAGATTATCAGGTGGTTTGGGATATTTTTGTCTTTAATATGATTATATTAATTTTTTTCGTGATGTTGAATGATGCTTGAATTCTTGAAATAAATCCTACTTGGTCATAATAAATGATTTCTTGAGTACATCATTGTAATATATTTGATAGGAGGATTTTCTAATTTTTAAGTCAATGTTTGTTAATGATATTGGTGTATAGTTTCTTTGCTGTGTTTTATATTTCTCTGATTTAGGTGTTAGGACTATATGTGTCTCCTAAAAGAATTCTGGTAGATGCTTTCTTGATTTTTGAGAATTATTTATGAACCTTTTAAAATTTGATGAATGTTAATTAAACCTTTAAAAATTTGATAAAAATTCTCCTGTAAATCCATCAAGATAAGTTCCACCCCCACCCCCCCACTCCCCACCCTGGCACACACACACCTTTTGTACTTCCTTTATAAGCAGATCAATTTCCTTTTCTGAATTTGGGTTATTTAAGATTTCTACCTGGTCTTTTGATAGTTTGGATATTTCATATTCTTGAAGGTATCCCTCTATTTCTTTTATGTTCTCAGTGTTGTTAGCATATAACAATGCTCAATGTGTTCTGAGCTTTTCCTTTATTTCTTCTGATTTTGCTGGAAATTCTTGCTCTTTTGCTGTATGATTGATTTCATTTTCCTCTTTCTTCCTTTTAATTAAATTAGCTAAAAGTTTATAAATTGTATTAATCTTTTCAAATTCATTGTTTCTATGATTTGTTCTTTGACCCACTTGTTATTTAAGATTTCAATGTTGTTTCCTTTGAGATCTATTTTTTGTGGTCCCTGAACTAATGACCATTTCTAAAGTATTATGATCTATAAAGGATTATTAACTCTTTCTCCTTTTTTTACATTTGTTTGCAAAAATCTCTGTGCCCAGTACCTAGTTAACTTTTATAAAAGTTCAAGTAGTGCTGAGAAATATGTATATTCTTTTGTTGTTCTATTTAGAAAATGTCTTTTAACTCTAGTTTCTCCAGTAATTTGTTTAGTTTCATATTTTCCATTTTTTAATATTTTTGTTAGGCTTATCTAAAATTGTGAAAGTGATTTTGATCTCCTGTCACTGTTGTGACAGGAGACAATATTTCCCTTATGAATTTGAATGTCAAAGCATTTGGAGAGTATAACTGTATATGACAGTAGTTTATTGGATAGAGTTGTTTCTTAAGCATTTAATAAAAATTGAATCCTCTGTCTTCAAGGAGTTTAACATTGTAATAGGAAAGATAACATGTATAAAATAGACATACACATAACTGGGGTGTGAGTGTGTTATAGTCCATTCCCATGTGAGGAAACAGATTTCTTATTTATCTGTAGTTTTAGGTTGCAAAGCTGGACCATTTATCCCAGTGCCCTTGTTCAGAGTCTATCAGTGTATACAATAAACTAAGGATTCTGCTAAATGATTTCAAATGTCCCTATATACTAAGGTCCTGAGTTCTAAAAGCTGGATATAGTAAGAACTTTATATCTTTGTTGATTTTCTAAGCATGTCACCTTTCATAAGTAAATTGAGCATTAAGCCTGGCCACCACAACAAAACACAAAAGGAAATTGAAGCAATTATCTGAATAATTAAATAAAAGCAGAAGCTTTGCTGGAATCATTCAGATAATTGCTTCAATTCTCCACTTGGCTTGACTATGCTGACCTGGCTAAAATTGTCCCCTCATCTGCTGCATTTAACCTCTAGAGGAGCCTAGATGGATGTTGACAAACATTAATTTTGCATTAGGAAATGGTCTCAGTAAATGACATAATTTTCAAGATGAAGGTGATGACCTCCTGAGGAGAGATTTTGGAGGGAGAGAGGTAGGCAAGAGAGGAGTAGATGCTTTAGGTTTTTTTATGTCTTCCTATAAAATTTAGGTCACTGTATTGTAACAACAGTTGTTTCAGAACCAAAGAGATTAGAGATGAATACTGAATACTCTAGCCACCTATTACTTCCTTCTGCAATTAGGAGCAAATAGCCAGCTATTCCTATGGGAGCAGTTTACATTGTGTGGTACAATGTTAGTTAGTAATCCAAAATCTCTGAGGTAACACCCTTGGAGCTGTGGTTTGAGATATGCAATGGTAGTGAGGGAGAACCAAAGAAAGAAAGAGATTATGAGCATATTCAACTCATAGAGCAATATTCTGTCAGTCCCTAGAACTAAACTGCTTCCCCAATTTCTTCCTTTCAAACTATTCTAAAATTATGTTCATTATTTAAGAGATGAACAATTAACAGTGCTCTATGGGGTATCCAAAGATTTTTCTTGGTCAGTTTCCCATAGATTATGATTAAGTGAGGCACTTTGCATTTAAGTATTTGACAGAATTCATCTGTCACAAGCTAACTCCAGGGTACAGTCAAGTTCCCATTCTGGAAATCTCACTGAGTAAATGAGGATATATTACCAGCTCTGAGGATAACTAAGAATTAGAAATCATGGTGTTCACCATACTGGAAACATGGGATGCAAACATGGACTTGGAACTGAGTATCAAAGAAAGCAAGAGATGCTGAGTAGAAACCTTTGTGAGCCTTCTGCTTTCTCATCAAGTTTAGCTACCATGCTTAAGGGACACAATCAAGACATAATACTATGAGTTGGAATGTGTGCTAATAGCTTTTTCAAAGAGCCCAGTGCCAACTTCATATATGCACCTAGCCCAAGAAAAAGAAACTCAGGACAGAAGTCTGGGTCAAAAATCAAGCAAACCCTGACACTCTAAAACCTTAATGATTTGGCTAATTCACTGAAAACATTGCTTTCCTTGAATAAAAAAAACACAAAAGTATATAAAAGGTATAAATATTTCAACGTACACTTTAGCCCCATCCAAAATGGGCCTGAATCTCTCTTCCTAAAAACAAAACCACACATAACGTGGGCATTCATTTATTGAATGATTTGCCTTATTAGACACCCTCCTGAATATGCAGGTGGCATGAGCCTCTCTTAGGGAGGAGAGAGTCAAAGTAGTCACCAACAGCCATCTTTAGGCTGCAGTGAATGTCACCCTGTCTTCAGAGTCTGCATAGTCTGAGGAATCAATGAACTGACAAAATACTATTGCAAGATGTTGCTTTTGCCATACTAAGGAGGAATTACTTTCCCTCCCAAGGGTCTTCCCAGACTTAAAATAAATATGCCAGTTTTATGACTACCACTGATAGACAAATTCATATATTCTATGGATATATGAAACACATTTTCACTTGTGCTTATTAATGACATAGCAAGTTACTGCCTGCTAGGGGCAATTAGTGGATTGTCAGTAAATTTGTTGTTGAGTCATTTCCAGCTGTGTCTGACTCTGGGATCCCATTTAAGGTTTTTGTGGCAAAGATACTACTAGTGGTTTGCCATTTCCTTCTCCAGCTCACTTTACAGATGCGGATACTGAGACAATCAGAAATAAGTGACTTACCCAGGGTAGCTAGTAAATATCTAAGGCTGAATTTGAACTCACAAACTGCACCCTATCCTCTGTGTCACATAACTGTCTCATTAATAAATGATTAGCTAGTTAGAAGATATAACTCTTACTTTTGATGTTTTCCTCTCTTTCCTAGTTATTCTTAACTGAGGTCCACTCTTAGGTAGACTTCTCCAGGGGAACCCTTCAGCAGCAGTTTCTACATTTTTCTACCTTGAATAAATCATTGACTTCTGATTTTTCATGGAACTGTACTCATCTCATAGGTATTAAAGCTTATTGTACTTGATAAAGAATAAACCCCAACACATTGCCCTCATCCAAAGATATACCATCATTCTAGGTAATTTTAGTGAGAGATCTCTTTGTTTACTTGTTTCCTTCATCTAGTCTTCAACTGTTTTATTGCAGTATGGAGAGGACCATTGGTTCTCAGAGATACTGCCAATAGAATGCAGGGGGTGATGGGTCTGACCAACCTGGGAAGGTTTCAGGTATGGACCTGCCAAATAACCATATGTCACAGAGGATATACCTTGGTAAATCTGGAAAAGCTCACCGTAGTGGGTTGTCTTTATCTTCAGATGATTTTTCTTTGTTTTTTTCTTTGTTTTTGTTAGGGGAGGGATGAGGCATAAGGTCAACTCATGAATCCATCCACCAAGGCATGCCCACAATAATGAAATTACAGTTCTTTGAAGCATTCAGATGTTGAGTATTATTCATTTGGGGCTGCAACAGTTTAAAAACATGAATAAATAATGGTAATAATAAATAGAAATTTAATAGTAAAGGGATCTTTGCCTCTTAAGTCTATAGACTGAAAACACTTTGAGAATCACTGAACTCTCCCATTTCCTAGATCTTGTTTTCCAAGTGTTCTATTCTCTCAGATAATTCTCACTTGCTTCATAGTAAGTGAGCATTGCTAATTAGGAATTTCTTCTTTGGCAATCCTCTTGGCAGTCTTGAAACCATGGAAGAAAAGGCTTAACAAGTTTAGTTCAACTTCAGGAACCTTTGATGGTTCCTTCTTCACTTCTTCTACAGAGGAAGTGAATATATCCCAAGTCTTAGCAGACCTGTACTTAATAACTTGAATCACCATTTCCCTCTACTTTCTGTGTTCTGCACAGTACATGCTCAGTACATGCTGTGAAATACCACCCAAATGGATTTCTAAAGCTAGCTGTCTTCACAAAGAGGCAGCATTATGGGTTTAGAAATGTTGAGCAATGAGTTGCCATCTGCCAATGCCTTAAACAGTGTGCTCTGATGCAAAGTGGGCATTCCATTTAACCCAAGTGCAATCCAGAATTCTGTTTCTTTTCATCAGCCTGTAAACAGTAGAAGGTTCCTTCCTCCACCCGCCGCCTCTGCCTCTGCCTCTCCCTCCCCTTTTATTTTTTTAAATTTCTGAAGTGCGTTTTGAAGCCTTATATCAGACTCATCTTTTTTGCAAAACCATTAGGCCAGTTACCCTGCAGTCTAGAAGGTTCTTTCTTAGTAAAATTGATTGTGCCATACCATCATGATAATAGCACTGCCTGGTTGCACAGTTCTAGCTAAAGGTCAATCAGTGTTTCAAGTATAAATTCTTTTTTCTTAAAAAAAAAAAAAAAAAAGAGAGATAACTTGACTATTTTCAATTTCACCAGAATGAAATCTGGCCAAAATTGCCAGTTCAGATGCTTTTTTTTCTTCTCATGTATTAAAACAATTGTTCTCAGACGCAGAACCCGTATAGTAAATTTGTCATACTTTTCTTCTTCCTTAGTTTCTCCTCAGACATCTACATATACAAAAATATAGAATATGAAAGTAGATGTGGCACATAAGAGACAATGCTCAGGAAGTCAATCCCCAAATATGAGGTGTCCTACAATATGGTGACCTGAGAGCCCTCCTTTTTATGCAAGAACGATTCTGTGTTTTGGCTTGGTTTGGTATGTTTTTTTGCAACAAGACAATCTTGTCTGCAGTAGAAGTAAATAAGTTCCCTCCAAGGTGCCAACTGGGAATCGCAATGGGAAATATCTGATCTCCTGTGTGACATTAATTTTAAAAAAAAAAGTATTCTATAGACAACCTCGAGACTCAAGTAAAAATGTTTTGTGACTGATTCACACATGGCTGCCTGTCGTGGACTTGTAGATTGCATCAAAGTCAGTAAATTATCAGGTTATCAGTTTCATTTTTGTAAATACCATAACTTTTCCCATTCTAACTACAGGAGGTCTTTGAAATGGCTGCCTGCTATTTTCTACAAATGATTCAGGTGCAGAATGTCTACAGACAAGAGGTCTAAAAGCTGAGGAAAATGGTCCCTCCACCACCAGGAGAAAAGCATAATCTCAAGGAGTTTTCATTAAAAGTTGACATTTATTGTCAAAAATTGATCATTGTGATAGCTCATTGATGAAATATGAAAGCAGCAGACTTTGATGTGATATAATTCTTCTTCATTCCAATAAAACATCTATGACTGGCTTTTCATTAGATTGTACCAAGGTTACTTAAAACCAGCATTTATATTCTGTCTGCATCAGAAAATGGCCCATCAAAGATAGGACTGAAACAGTGAAAGACTCTAGGAAGAGACTGGTGAGATGAGAAATTTGAATGTGAATAGTTTCTCCCTAACCCTCGTTCTGCCTCAAATACTCAAATAAGCATTAACTTTTATCTGGGTTGCACATATAAAGACAAAACAATTTCCTACCCCTGCTCTGATTCAATTGTATGTGATTTTATACCACATCAGATACAATCACAATTGAACTGCCCCAGGAAGTGATCAGGCCTTTACTTATCCAGTGGCCCATAAGAGAGATAACCTGTTCATTTTATACTTACTGGTGCTTGAGAAGTGAGAAAGAATCAGAAATAACCACATATACCTAGAAACCATGCTAAATGGCATAGCATGTCCTTTATTTTTTTGGAAATAATCTGATCCTGGTGTAAATATTGACAAATAGGGAAATTGAGGCACAGTGCTTAATCAACTGGCCTTACCTACAACTCTTTTTAGTAAGTTCTAAGTTCTGTTTACTATCCTGGATTGTACTCTGAGTAATTCAGAGGAAAGAAGCATAATTTTGGATAGATTCAGACTGGAATATCTTTAACTTTTACTTTAACTGTATAATCCTCTTATTATCTGTCTTAGTCATTGTAAATGTTTGAGTACCTTATCTATTCATATCTTCAATGAGTAATTAAAGGCATAATGAACCTGCATCATAATAGCAACAGGGCTGGGCTGCACAGGGTAACATAGTTGCTGACTTGATGGAGTTTAAAATCTGTTTTTAAAGACTATGTGTGTAATTAGGGTGGGGTATATGTTTCATATGTGTATAACAGAAAATAATACCAAGGTATAAAACTAAGTATCCAATTTGGTATAGGCTTAATGAAAGTGTTCAGGGAATTTAATTTTGAAAAAAATTTACGAACTGATCATATTACCTGTCATTATCTATCTACTTACCTATCTATTGTTTAAAAAGGAATAGAAAGTCAAAATAGAAAGAACACTGAATTTGGAGGCAGAATAGATATGATACTGCCACTATGTAGCTATGTGATCTTTGGGAAATTATATCATATCGCTGAGATTTTATTTTCTTAAATATAAAACAAGGATAATGTATTATACAGCCTCCCTCACAAGGTTATTAGAGAGATCAACATTAAGTAAAGTTTTGTATACCTTTCACAAGAATAGAAAAATAAGGATCAGTACTATTTTGTTAAATTACAAAGCTTAAACTTCTATTTCAAATTCTAATGATCCTTAATTTCATACTTGTGGGGAATTCCTTCACTGCCATTATCTAATGACCCTTCCATTGCTTAGTAAATGCTTCCATGAGTTGATGCGACCAAAAACAAATCACTAGGGTTGGATTGGAGAACTATGTGGAAAAACATAGCGAAGCTGATCAATGAGTCTAAATTAAAAAACAAAACAAAACAAAACAAAAAAACAGACCTTTTCCAGCTTGGAAAGACCTAAAAATTTTCCTTGAGCACCCAAAATCACCTCCAGGACATAATGAATAATCAAAGTAGACTGCCACTAAAGAAACCAAGACTATAGAGGAATTCACCTAGGCAAAGGGGTTGATAGTTTATTTTTCTTTTTTACAAAAGGAAAGAAAATTATAAGCAAAGAATTACATTGCTACAGAATTAAGAAAAAGAAAATTTCTTTAAATCACAGGAATTTGATCATATCTTACATTATAAATAACATAAAATTCCATGGTACTCTTTAACCTCTTTCCAAAAATTGGGAGGAGATAAAGAAAGAACAAAAGGGTGAGGGGGAGAAACATGAGAAAATAGAAGGAAAGAGCAAATTATGGTGTTCTGATACCCATTAACCTTTTTTTCTAAATCAAATCATATAAACATCACTGTTAATAGGAGCATCTTTAAAGAATCAGGTGTCAAAGTGAAGGAGAATATAACAATGAAAAATAGAAACAAACAGATGAGAGAACCAGTTATTAATCTGTTGAGCCCTAAGCAAGCACTGAAAAAAAAGGACCAGGTAAAGTGATGATTAAAACAGTATATATAGTACATGTTTCAAGCCTAGGATGATTTTCCTTTTTACTTGGTTACAATCAGAATTTCATGTTAAAGGTCAAATCTACCTTTCCTTTGAGTTCATCAGTAAATATTTGCCCATGGGGAGATTACAGGACTAGCAGCCTTGTAATAGTAAAGGCTTTTTTTTTCTCTTTGTGTACAATTCTCATATTACAAAGCAGAGAAAACCAGAGTTCAAATGGATATCTAAACGTGCTTGGGTTTACTGTTATTATTCCTGACATGAAGAACAATGTTTTTTAAGGTTTAAGAAGTGATTTGTTGAGTTATAACCTATATCCTGGTAGCAAAACAGCAAATTCTGAGTTCATCAATGATAATTTGATTTATGTTATTATGTTGATTGGTATACACAGATATTTTCAGCATTGGAAAGCTCCACACATTTCACCAGTAGTAATTCAGAAAAATCAAAGTAGGTAGAGAGAGTCAAATGTTGATAATAAAGAAGTAAATAGGAAAAAAAATTTTAAGATCATAAAAATCTTTGTTTTGAAAATTAAAAATTTCAGATATCAGGGAATCTTTGCTATCTTGCAGGTAAACAATACATTTTTACATATTTTAATGCAAAATGATACACATTTCTATCTTAAGCCTCTTTTGATAAAATCATTTCTAACTTTTACACATATTTTTAAAAAGCTATTAATTTTTAAGCACTCACTGATGTGTACATTATGGAAAAAATTAGTTATTACAGACCATAGCAGAAAATGAAAAGTTCCAAATAGTGAAGATAAAAGCAGTAAAATAAATTTTTATGTCCATGGGAAAAAGGGGAGAAGACAAAAAGGGGAAAATAAAAAGGTTGCAATATTTACTCACCGTTTGTTTTAAAGCAGGTAGATTTTGTGTTTCCTTGCTCTAAAGGTCTTTGCTAGGCCCATAAAAAGGAACAAGAAAACTGTTCATATGTATTTTGAGACAGAACTCCATGGTGGCTGGAATTCAGGGACTGGAAACAGGAAGGTGTCAAGGACAAATTCTGCCTCTCCCACTAACTGTGCAATCCTAGAAAAGTCCTGTCATGTCATCCTCAGTTCTTTCATTTGTAAAATAGGGATAATAATAGCTATAGCACTCAATTTACAGGGCTGATGCAAGGATTAAATGAGCATAATCACCTTGCAGAGCTTAAAAATGCCATATAAATATGCATTGCTTTTCTTTTTTTCAGAATGAAACTCCTTAACCTCACTCAGAGTAGACATGCAATAGCCACTCGTGAGCCTAATCCCACCACAAATCAGCTCAAAAATCAACTCTGACCTCTTTTATTTCTGGCCAGGATGGTTTTGCTCTCCCTTAGGCAGACCATTGGCCACTAATTCCCAGAGTTTCACTGTACTGGGGCCACGGTTGCTGTGGACACCTGATTGACTTTAGATCTGTTGTTCAGTTTCTTTTTCAGTTGTGTCCAACTCTTTGTGATGCTGTTTGGGGTTTTCTTGGCAAAGATAGTGGAGTGCTTTGTCATTTCCTTCTCTAGCTCATATTACACATGAGGAAACTGAGGCAAACAGATTGAGTGACTTGTCCAGGGTTACACAACTAGTAAGTGTCTGAAGTAAAATCTGAATTCAGGAAGATGAGCATTCCTGTCTCCAGGCCCAGAACTCTATCCGCTGTAGCACCCAGCTGCCCAACTTTACTCCTACTGCAGCTCAGAATTCCCAAACTCACCAGTCTCAGCTTCAGCATCCCAGGTAAAAGTCATTACAGATATGTGTGCAATTCTTTAATTTCCCAGAGTTGCTACTGTGGCTAGGTATCCTGGTGAAGTTGATGACATCTAACTTGGAGTCAGGAACACCTGGGATTAAGTACTACTTCTGACAGACATATCCTGGCTGTGGGACCTTGAGTTACTCAACTGTACTTCTCTGTGCCCCCAGACAGTTCTCTTAAGACATTAAGTTGCAGATGAATTGAAAATATCCTTTGGATGAGGACATTTCTTTCAAAAGAGTTCCCCTATGTAATAAAATTTCAGGCCAGACCCAAATAAAAAGAGTTGCTCATATGAAGTATTTAGGAAAGTTATAGAAAAATGCACCTTGAGTTTCCATTAAGGCCCTCTGTCCTTTCTCCTTGCCATGCTTTCATGAGCTCAGACTAAGTGCTGCTTTAATTAAGGCAACTCGGCTGAGTTTATTTTTCCCCTCTCTGGTAACTCACATCATAAGTAAGGTCCTTAGAGCTCCTGGGCCTTGTTTCTTATTTGATGTCTGCCTCCCAGGTGTGAGGTTAATATACCCCAGAAACTTCACACCTGTCAATCATAAGAGGAGCCGCATTCTCAGCCTTCTGGGGTCTATATCATTGCCCTTGCAGGTGGGTGAGCAATAGAAATTAAGGAGGCAGGTGTTGTAGAGACAAACAATTTGGCTGATGAGGGAATTGCGAATGGGCCACAGTTTTTCTGGAGCAGAAGCAAGTCTAGGCTCCGTTTCTGGATTGGTATGAGAGAAAGAGAGTTGGGAGTTACAGGACTAGTCGAGGCAAGATCAACCCAGGAGGAAAGGAAGCAATTAAATTTGGGGGAGGAGAGGGAATGCAATCTCCAGGTAGACGGCAATGTTGAGGAAACTGTGCAGCAGCAGCTGGGTGAGCTAATTAAACAAGGTAGTCAGTCATTGTTTGTCCAAGTCTAGTGAAGTCCCCACCCAGTGCAGGTAATGGCAGAAATTCCACAAAAGAGAAAAAATTCCTACAATCTAAGTGAAATGGAACTTTTAAATGAACACCGAGGGTAATTCAGGATTCCAGTTTGCTTTTACTCTGCTTGCTGGATAATTCAAATAAATGTGGGATTTTTACTTGAGTCATCAGAAAAATCAACTTGATTTTCTCTTGTTCCTTCGCTGGAAATCTAGGCTTTTTAAAAATTGACCTTCTTATACGACAACTACTTGCTTGGGTGCAAAAATCTTGTACCCTCAAACAGTGCTTATACCTAAGAAATATCAGTATCACAGACTCTAAGTTGGAAAGGACTTTGAGGGTCAAAGGTATTACGATTTCTTCCAGAAGATCATGCATGAATTTTTAAAAATGTGATTTGAATACCTTCTATTCACTATCTAAATGTCTTATATCAGGGTAAATGTTGAGTTACATGTTGAATTTACTTTAGAATTTGAGTTCTGTGTATGTTCTTTTCTTTATCCCACTCAAAAGACTGACTCGTGCTTATGTTAGAAATGCACAATTTCAAGCAGAACAGGGGAAAAAAATAGCATGGGGTAAAACAATTAGAAACCCAAAGCACACCAAATGGAGGACATATATATATATGTGCTTCCCAGAATTATTTGGTTGGTCCTTTCAAGGCATATTTGATTCCGAAATCGGACTATTTCCCTGTCCATAGCATAATAACATACATTTTTAAGCCAGACCATAGCAACAGGTGTAGCTTTTAACCCAGTTGGCTTCAAAAGGGCTTAGCATCTCAGATGATCAGTGAGCTGAAACATTTAGCATGTGTCTGCATTTCCTGAGCCACAGATGAGTCTTCAGATTCGTTCCATTACAAGACATTGCAAATTGCTATATTAAGCATTTGTAATTTTGTTGTTACTCTTCACATTCAAATTTTGAAGAAACAATTTTCAGAGTCAATGTGTGTCTGAAGTGAGAGACCATGCCTTTAGTGAGAAGTGAGAAGTCTGCTACAGTAAACATTTTTTTTTGTGTTGGCAACATGATAATTGTCTAATGAATACATGGCTATAGACATTACAACTATGAACAAATTTGCCAGAAATTAGTACTAGAAGTAGTAACAGTAGCAGTAGCAGTAGCAGCAGTAGTAGTGGCAGTAACAATAACTGGTGATAGTAATTAGTAACTAATAATAGTAATTAGCAGTAGTAGTAATAGCAATAGTAGTAGTTGTAGTAATAGTAACTGGTGATAGCAATTAGTAACTAATAATAGTAATTAGTAGTAGTATAGTAATAGTAATAGTAGTCGTAGCCGTAGCAGTAGCCATAGTCATAGTCGTAGTCATAGTAGTAACATATTGGTAATATTTGTATCATGTACCTGCAAATATATTTGTGTCAATACCAATTATTTGGGAATGGTTCTTTCTATGAGAAATTAGAATAGGGCATGTTAGCTCAAAATTTTTATACATGCTCATTGATTATTTCTATTTAAGAGATTATACCCCTCATCTTTTGTATATGTATGTATCTGGGTAAGCATGAAGGGCAGTGCAACATGAAGGAAAAGACTCAGAACTTAAAAATTTGCTTTAAATTCTGTCTGACTCATATTACCTATGTGAATTCAAGCAAGTCATTTCCCCTCAAAGGTAAAATAAAGAGTTTGAACAAGACAGACTCTAAGGTCCTTTCCATGTCTAAATATAAAATTACCTAATAGTCTGTATCTTTTGGTTATAATTCCTTGTTACCCTGAGTCAGCAGAGTCACTTAAAAATCATTATTTTCCCTACATTGCTTATGAGGAAAATGGAATCTAAATGCTAATTTACTGCACTTGTAATTAATCTGAGTGATATAAAACTTAATGTGTAGAAATGAAAGGGGATCACAGGAACTGGACTAAATATCTAGAATAGGTGGAAAATATTTATCTAAAGAAAGGATAAAAAGCTGTTGGCCAAAATGAAACTCTGAAAAACAGTGATTTTCGCAAAACTTTTGAAAAATTGTTCTGTTTAAATTAATATTAGAATGTTACCTGGGATCTCAGAAAGTTAGATGACATTTACAAATCATACTGTCAATATTGTGTCAGAGGCAGTGTTTCAGTTTCAGGTCAGCCCTATGCCTCTCCAAATAAGGACAAAATTTAGAGAAAACAATTCCGTAGTCTCTCTCATTATCAAGAGCAAAATAGCAGAAACTGGTACTATGCTTTGCCATCCAAAAAGTCCCAAGGATTCACTATGTACTGAATTATGGGGAACTAATTAGTGTCAACTTAGACTTATGAAATGCATAGAGAAATTACTAAGATATTGCCATAGTTCTCTAGTTGATTTGCTTGCATGTATGCCCATATGTGTGTGTGTGTGTGTGTGTGCATGTGTGTATTTTGTTTTCCTATCTAGGTTCCAGAGGCAGGTAGGTGGCATAGTGAATAGCAGGCCTGGAGTCAGGAATACCTGAGTTTAAATCTGACCTCAGACACTTAGTAGCTGTGTGCCCCGTAAGTCACTGTCTGCCTCAGTTTCTTCATCAGTAAAATGAGCCAGAGAAAAAATGGCAAACACTATAGTATCTTTACCCAGAAAATGCAAAGTGGGCTCACAAATGGTTAGACACTACTGAAAAAAACGAATAAATGACAATAATTTAGGCTCTAAACTTCTTGAGGGCAGGGGTTAAATCTAATACACACACAAAAATACACTATTTTGTGTTTCCCTGTAGCACCTCATTCAAGATAAAACATATAGTGGGTACTTGATAAATACTATTTGAAGGAATTGGGGGATATTTTTAAATTATGGTTCGAAAAGGCCAGAAATATATAGATTATATTGAGGTCAGAAAAATACAAATCATATTGAAGACTAATATCCATAAAGTTAACTGATACAGTCACAATTAGTAATAGAATGTTGCTATAGACTATTACCATTGCCCTTTACCAAAATAGTCATAGGAACATAGATTTAAAGCCAAAAGGTAATGCAAAGATCATCTGTGCTCAAGGAGCTTATATTCTGAAAGGGAAATGCAAATGTATAAATGTAAAGAAATTTTAGGACTGGGGGTTGGGCACTAGTATCTGATGAGGTACTCCCTGATAGTGCATTTAAGCTGAGTCTTGAAAGAAACCCATGGAAGAATATGAAAAGGCAGTTTTTAGACAAGGAATATCACATGAAAAATCCTCTAAATCATTATTGATTAGAGAAATGCAAATTAAAACAACATTGAGACATCATTTTACACCTATCAAATTGACTAAAATGATTGAAAGGGAAAACAACAAATATTGGAGGGGATGTGGGAAAACTGGGTTACTAATTCATTGCTGGTGGAATTGTGAACTGATCCAACCATTTTGGAGAGCAATCTGGAATTATGCCCAAAGAGTTATTAAACTACCCATACCCTTTGATTTCAGTAAATACTACTACTAGGTCTATTTCTAAAGATGATTAGGGGAAAGGAAAAGAATCTATTTGTCCAAAAATGTTCATAACAGCTCTCTTTGAGGTGGCAAAGAACTGGAAATTTCAGGGATGACCAAAAATTGAACAAGTTGTGGTATATGATTGTTATGGAATACTACTATGCTCTAAGAAATGATGAGCTTGATGATCTTAGAAAAACAGATAAATTTGAATGAAATAATGAAAGGTGAAATGGGCAGAACCAAGAGTATGTCATATACAGTAACAGCAATATTGTTTTAAGATCAATGTTGAGTGACTAAATCATTTTGCCTACTATACATACCCAAATTAACTATAAAGGACCTGTGAAAGAAGATGCTATCTGCATCGAGAGAAAGACTGAAAAGTCAAAATGTGTATGGAATGATTTTACATATACATATATAATATGTACACATATTAACATATTTGTGTCCTATAACAATCTCTAGGACAAGGGTGGAGGAAAGGAAAAAATTAAACAATAACTCTGTTATATATTTAAAAAGAATAGCAAGCTGTACATAATAGATATGCAATTTCATGTACAATCATCTTTTTTTAATTATACTATGTTATAGAAATGCTTGTTTTATTCCATAAATTAAAAATATTTTTTTTTAATTTAAAAGGAAAGAATTTGGAGATTCTGGAGGGAAGTACAAAGAGAATTCCAGGAGGTATAAGGAGGGAGTACATTCCAGGCATGGTGTATTTCTACCTTTGCAAAGTTATAGAGAAGGGATATGGAATGTTATATATGGGGAAGTAGACCAGCTTGACTAGAACTTAAAATGAATGGAGGTAGAGCAAAGTTAGAAATTTGGATGGAGGCAGACTGTGAAGAATTTTAAAATTCTAGTAGAGCAGTTTGTATTTTATCCTAAAAAGGACTTTACTCATGGTCACACTGTTAGTAAATAAAGGAGCATGGATTCAAATGCATGTCTTTTGATTCTGAAACCAATATGTTTTACATTACATTGCTTTCTATACCCATGTACTCCCTCTTGAGAATATAGTAGGAATCAAGTGTATGCCTAAACCTTGAAATCTTACGGTTGAGCTTTCATTCTGTGATAGATTAAAATGTGCGGTTTACTCCTATTCAAGTCATTTCTCATGTTCCCTTTAAGAGACACCTGTTGATAATAACGCTTCAGTATTACAGTGCAGGTGTGCAATCCATACACAGAGAAGCATGGTTATTGTACATGCTAACACACACACATACACACACACACACACTGTGCTTCCCAACCTCAAAATTTCCAAATCCCTCCAATTACCAACGTGGTAATTCACTAACATGTCCATATATTA
This sequence comes from Bettongia penicillata ogilbyi, assembly GCA_023548195.1. Lineage (NCBI taxonomy): Eukaryota > Metazoa > Chordata > Mammalia > Diprotodontia > Potoroidae > Bettongia > Bettongia penicillata. The sequence continues at coordinate 6,590,828 of JAJHZJ010000244.1, forward strand.
GTGAAGTGACCCCACATTGGTAATTTTCCCATGCAGACAAAATCACTAGTCTTTTTTGTATCCAAGGAATGTTCAAAGTGGTCATAACTAATACTGTCTCTCTATTAGTTTAAACCCAACGGATTATTTTTTTAATTTTAGTATCTAAAATATGTATTCAAAACATTAGAAAGCTCACAAACTATTTCAGTTGCAAAATACAAATAAAGCCTGGTAATCCTTTGTGAGAGGTAATGTGGAGAAGCTAATAGAAAGATAGCCTCAGAATCTAGAAGAGTTGAGTTCACATTCTACTTCTTTCTAGCTGTGTGAACCTGAAGAAGTCACTTGACTTCTCTGTGGACTAGACAACACTTAAAAATTATAATTTGCTGAGAAAGTGTCAATTGGCACTGGTGGAGGAAGTTTTCTCTCTGGAAGCTCTCTGTACCAATAAAATCAGAGGTCTAATTAAAAATAATGAAACCTAGATAGAGCAAAAGTTTGATAATTGGTCATTGAAAAGGTATGAACAAGCACATTTAATTTCCATAAAATGCCTTATTTTTTGCAAAAACAAAAATGCCATTGCCTACTGTTTTCAATGATATCAAAGGAAGATGCTCTTTAAATATAATGCACATCACCAAATATTTGTTGAAAGAAAAAAAAGAAATCATTTTGAATATGTGAATGATAGTTGGATTAACATTACATTGAAGTGTTTGGGTTGAGAGTTACATGATCGTGTTCAAGTTTGCCTAGGCAAGTTCATATGATACATTTAATTTGAGCAAAAGCATCTAAATGCTTCAATCCTGCAAAATTACTTCCAGCACCCATTTCAGGAACACTGTTAAGGTTCACAGGAAGGGAAGACTAAGTAAATTCCATCCAATATTGAAACGGCACTCACTTTATGCATATTTGTTCTTTCAATGAATTGTCTAGGTTATATGAGAAAGTTTATTGAGTGTGTTGAATAAGAGACAGCAGGACTGACTATGCTTAGTTTGCATCCAGTGACCGCATTAGAAACGCATGTGACAAATGAGACACATGTACAACTGAGGCAACGCAAGTCACATTGGCAGAAACTGAATATAGATCCTAACTACTTTTCAATACATACTCTTTGGGCTTCTCAGGAAGTCCTTAGGATCAGTGGTGGTGGGATTACTGCTCTTGCAATCACTGGGGTCTCAGATTTGCAATTAAAAGTTAAGTGAAAGTTTCTGTTTATTTTGCAGCAATGTTCTGAAATATTTATAAAGGACCCTAAGTCTAACTTGCTTTGAGGAAATATAGATAGATTAATAATTGATGTGGCTGCTTTGCAGAAAATTAAAGGTTGGAAGCACGTGTTTAAAAATTAAATCATCCATGGCCAAGACAACAGATGTCAGTAGTTAAAATCTTTCAAAAAAAAATTCGAAGTACAATTTGGTGTTTTCCCAACCTAGATTCAACTGAAAACCTAATGAATCATTTCAGCTGTGCAGATTTGAAAGCTCAAAGCTAGTCGAGAACTAGACAATAGAGGGAGATAAACGTCAGTCCTACAACTTAATACTTTGAGGATTCTGCTGTTGTTTGTTACAATTGTAACAGAATGTTACACTCTCTATGCTACACTCTGGGGACAGAGAGTTGGGAACTCAATTCTGAAGAACTCCTAATTGCATTTGGGCATTTTAATATTCATTTATATTGATAGAAAATCCCCATTGCTCATTAGCCTTTGGGCACATTTGCAAATCTGCTGATAAACAGACTATTGCTGCCATTACTGAACCAGTGAGGCATGGAAAAAGGCATTGTCTCTTATGCCCTAATTCTTCTGAATATTTAAAATTAATAAAATTGAAGCCAAGAAATAGATTTTGAAAATTCTCATCTGAAGGTTTGATACTGTTTGCAAGGGTAATTCCAGCAGCTTGGGTCAGGAGTACCATATATCTCATGCTGGCAGTAGGCTTTTGCACAAGATTTACAGTACTTGAAGTCTTGCCTGGAAGTATTATCTAGAGGGCAACCCTCTGATAGAAGTTCAGCAAATTTATTTCTGTCTGGAGAGCGGAAGTGAGTTTTACGTGAATTTTGCTAAACTATACTAGAGGCAGAAGGGTAGATCAAATAACCTCTAGAGGTCCTTATTAAAAAGTTTCATTTCTGGCCTCAAAGTGGACAAAAGTTTAAAAAGTGAGCCCATTCAACAGTGGGCTATGTATGTCTAGAGAATTTTCTAAGGCATTGTTTTGATGTACACTTCTTTTAGGTGGATAGATAATGAAGGATGAAGCAAGGATATTGGCAGTAAAAGCAAACAGGCCACCATACAAGTCAGTGGAAGTAGAGAGCCCGCTATACTAGTCAAGTCCAGGACTTCAAAAAACAGAGGCTAAGCCTCATGGTCAACTGATTTAACTACAAGATTTCCTATTAATAAACACACTAATTTGGTGAACATACTCATATAAGAAGGATAGAATACAAACACACCTATGGATGTACTGATAAATGTTTAACAATTGACTCCCGGGGGAAAAATAAAGTATGCAGAAAATACTTTTAGATTTAGCATTAATTATTACCATTCTCTATTACTTTCTTAAGTCTAGACCATCGACAGAACAATAAAGGAAGTCCAAATTTTAAATCTGTGCTAATTTCTAAGATTAAATGCTTACACTGAAAATTTAATAATACAGTATGGGCCAAGTCCAGCATGCCGTTGTGTACATCAGAAGTGTCCAACACATAGCTGTAGGTTCTACTGTGGCCGGAGTACTCATAGTCTGAATCAGATTAAGATGTTATTGGGAAATATTAAACGAAATACATAAAAATACAATAGAACACAAACATTAATAAATGATTTATTAAGTCATATGCAGCCACAGGGGTGATCCTCCATTTCTATTTGAATTGACACAATGGGTGTACACCCTACTTTATTTTCATCTTAAGTCTCCTTTTGAACACTTTTTCAGATATAAACACAATGTCTCTATCAATGCTGCAGACTGATTCTGAATACTGGTGGTATTAAGTATTAAATGGTTTTATATATAAAAAGGAATCTGTAAAAAAATGTATCAATGTAATGTAAGAAGACCTCAGAAAACTTTAAATACACCAAGATGTTGGCACAATTAATTACTTTGGAATCAAGGACTACAGTCATTTATTCACCTAGCACTTTAACTGTCTCTTTCTGTATGTCCCTACTTCTTCTCTGGGTGAATATGCTTGATCTAATTTATCTTTGCCAGAAAATTGAGAAGCAAAAGAGTTAGAATTGGTAACATATTGGATGGAGAGAATTGAGCTGAGTCAAGGATAACTCTAAGATTATAAACCTAAATAACTGGGAGAATGGGAGCCTCCGAAATGGTATTTTTTTTTAATTGGAGAAAGAGCAAATAGATACAAGGAGTAAAGATAGGACATTTAGATGAAAAGGCAAGAAGTTGGTGACCTCCAACACTACATAAAGAGGCAAATTAGGGCTGCATTCTTAGATTTGGGATATGGGGGTTGTCATTCATATAGATGCGGTTATTAAAACCATGAGACGAATGAGATCACTAAGAGTAGAAAAAGGAGAAGAGAGAATGGGACACAGGGATCTTAGCTTAAGTGCTAAGATAAGTATCATGATTGTTCCAAAGTTATCTAGTGAATTTAGTTAGACTAAAAAACCAAATTGAACATACTCTCTTCCTACTGTTTCTAGAGCTAACCCTTTTATTTTTCAGAAAGCAAAAAAGTAATTGACTCCCTATATTTCCTTTTGCCCTTATAGATTTAACCTTAGACAGAAAATTCCCTATATTTCCTTTTGCCCTTATAGGTTTAATCTTAGACAGAAAATTCTCTGTCCCTATCTATGATGGAGCTGGGTAGGAATCCATAGACCCCAAAATGGTGTTGGAGACTCCTGCTACCCAAAGGCATTCAGTTGTCAAAGAAAAGATTCCTCAGTTGCCCTAATGAGGACACCAGGAGAGGAGTCAATAAAGTGCTAGGGTTTGGGAACCTTTAAATGCCCCTTAATCATGGGACAGATATTGCAGAGAATTTGGTACACCAGTGACATTACATATCTTGAATTTTTGTGTAATTTTTTTAGTTAAAACATCAAAACTTTGAGTAGGATAAGTGCATTCCTTATTCTTTTCTCTCCTTCCACTCCAAAACCACAAAAATGTATAATTCTGCCTTTGAAATTAAACCCAATGCCTGCAAATAGTGCCTGCTTAATCCCTTATGTCTAGACATATTTTATGAATAACTTCAAAAGAAATAAAAAAAAGTTACTCCTGAATTAATTTGACCCTTCTAAATACTCCAATAGAATATAAACTCCTTAAGGGTAGGAATTGTTTTGATTTTGTTTTTGGATTCCTGGTATCTAGCACATTGTCTGAAATATAGTAGGTGCTTATTGAGTGCTTTTTGAATTGAGTTGAGTTGAATTGAGAGGCAACGTAGCATGGTTCTGATCTTTGAACCAGAAGGACCTAATTTAGCATCTAGCTCTGACATATACTAGTTGTTTGAACCTGAGCATCACTGAACTTCTCTGTGCCTCAGGTTCTTTGTCTGTAAGACTGGAATTGTGATAATCCTTTCATGGTAAAGAAAGGATCATCACAATTCCAAGTTTCACCAAGTCACCTCTGGGACCCAGTTCTTCATCTGTCAAATGAGATGGTTGGACTAAATAGTCTCTAAAGTACCATCCAGCTCTGAATCTATGATCTTATGAAAAATGCTTTGTAAATCTTTGTGTTATATAGAAATATGAATATTATTAACAATAATAAATCATGACAATAGTTATATTTTGAACAAGGTCATGAATTTCTGTCCTCTTTGATGTAAGTTCTAAAATGATTTTATGCAATATCCATGCATTTTCTTCCAGATTTGAACAATATATCACAGAAAAAACAAGAGAGATTCTTCCAAAGCATAGAGAAAAGTGGAATGAGATTGTTCGTCTAACTTACAGGTAATTACATCAGCTAACCCCCTTTATATCCCTATGGAATTTATGGTATGGAGAGCAGCTGGTCACCATTCCCAGTGAGGATAGGACAAGGGAAAATAGGTGTAAATTTCACTAGGACCAATTTAGAGTCGATATTAGGAAAAATAAGTAAATGTTTTAGAATTAAGCTTCCTGAAGACCTTACCAATATCTGCATGGCTGAAAGATCAAAATTCATTCCCAAGTAAGTATAAAAAATATCTTCTAAAAGGATGTTGTTGTCACCATCATTGATGCTGTTGATGTTAAGAATAGACTAGATACTCTTTCTGAAGTGGTTTAGGCACATAGCTGCCTGGAAATGTTTGAAATTAAATGATCTTGATTATTCACTGGTGAGGTGATAGAAAGAAGCTGAAATTGCTCCATTCACATATAGGAATAACATGACAGTAACCAGAATAAACTAGAGCTTGGCACATTGCATGTATTTTGAGTTTTTTTAATATGTTGATGTTTGCTGACATTTTTCCTCTTTCTTTTTTTGTATTTGAAAATATTTTAATTAAATGAGATAGTTCTTATACCAGTGGAGTTTTGGGCAATATGCAAAATAAAATCTATTCAAATTTTTAACAGGAAAGTTTATTTCCCTAAACATTTAGTAGAAGTAGAGATTGATTTCATTAGTGGTTGATGTCATTTGATACATATTCTTTAGATACATATTTCTGGCATTTGTACCTTTTTAGCCACTAATGCTTTTCCTTTCATGTTAATTTTTCATATCTCAATGTGCTAATATTGCTCATTGTGGCCAAAATATGAATCTAATGTACCATATGTCTGTTTTTCTAAGATCCATGAGGTATGAGTCATTTTCTCTTGCCTCTTTAGACACAAAGGGCACTTTGTTAATCTGCTTTAGTAATTTAGGGATGGTAATGGTCTATATGGCACTGTCATAAGTATTATAGAAATATTAAAAATAATTAGCAGTTACTTCCTGTGTGACCTTGGGCAGGTCAGCAGCACTCTGGGTCTCAGTTTCCTCATCGGCAAAATGAGAGGCTGGAAGGAGATGATCCCTAAGCTCCCTTCTAAATCTGAATACTCTGTAGTAAAGTCCATAGAAAATCAGGCATGCAAATGACCTTAAAAATCATCTGCTACCAGCCTCTCCCTTTGCAATGAATAGTTCATATTTCCATAGTACTTTAAGTTTCATAAAGCACTTTCCCCATTACAAC